>OY757217.1:2627142-3940714 GCA_963583965.1 Nomada ferruginata
GTGGTAAAGAAATGAGGAGATTAGCTCCGAGGATCTCGAGGCTACGATTCGCCTAGACTCGGCCAGCTGAAAAAGTTGAAAAAGCAAAAAAACGGGCGAACTAACTTTCCCACCTACTAGGTAAGCTTGCCAAAAATCTATTCCTAATTCGTAGCCTACGAAAAATTAACAGACGGTTTTCGATCGCCGTACATATGCGATACGAAATATCCGGTAGAAGAAATAGAAATGCAATTCGATATTATAATTAACTTTGTTCGCGTCGATCGTTCCACTACCCGTTTGTCAATCCTTTTTCTTTCTGTGTTCCTTTTAAAATAAACCTACGATAATCACGAAAGGCCCAAGATTTATTAGACATCTCGAAGCCAATTAAACACCGGTCGAGCTTTCGATCCGTGACGGTTATCGCGTGGTCGTTCTCCATTATACACGGCTATATCGATTGCTCGAAATCGAAGAGAGCACAAATCACGCTCGACTGAACCCTGGTCTGCGTTACGCTAGTTTCACCGTCACTGCCAACTTCCATTATTCTTTCACACCAGCCTTAGAATCGGCCTACCGATCGATAGGTGGGAGTCAATTTTATAGGTTCACGAGTAGAGCATTAATAACACGCGCCATGAATCAACGAAACGTCGCGGCGAAGCAACAGATAGATATGCTACATTTCTTCCCCTCAATTGTACACATTGCGCGCATAATACCGATGTATCGTGCTCGATGTACTTGTTCCTAAATGATGGCAAGTTCGAAGAGGCAGTATCGATAGAGTATGAAAAATGTAACGCGGCCGTGTTTTCCACGGAAGGCAAGATAATGCAATTAACGAAATCAGTTGTCGTTGCGATTCACCCTTTTTGCGCGGCGTCACCTCGATGATACGGACACCGTAAGAAAAGCGTTCAGAAATCCGATAAGGCAAGACTCTTTACTCACCTCGGCGAGAGGTTCCTCCTTGGTGACGTCTCCATTCTTGGGTGCTTCTTCGCGAGCAGGCTTGTTCTTGTCCTTCTTGCTGAAGCTGATCGACCTGAAGGACCACTTTTTCTTCATCTATGAACGAGGAAACGGCATCGATAATGATCGAAGAACTCATTACGCGCAACCATGTGTCGCATTTTTCTAAGCTGCGTGTACACGCAAAACTATCGACGAATCAATCCATCGGACCTTCAGAATGTTTCAAGCATTCTGTATATTGAGACTGAAGCAAATCGAAGTTACAACCCCTCAATATGTACCGCTTGTACGGTAATCGATGTTTCCTCTGTCGTGTATCGTCAGTTGTTCGACTCGATTATAATCTCACCTTCTCCTTCTTTTTGGTTTCCTTGCTGTCTGGAGAAGTGGCAGTGTTGGGACTAGCGGGAGTGGCTTCTGTTGGTGTTGTGACCTCCGTCGTTTCCGCAGGAGATTCTACAGCCGGCTCTTGCTTCGTTTCCTCGGCCTTCACCTCCTCTGGCTGCAACGATTGCAAAAAAAGAAACGGGTCAGGGAAAATCGAATATCGCTGCGCGATCCTTTAAGAACAATTTGGAGGGCGACGTTTCAAGAAATCGAACGCTGATTGAATGAATAAACATCAGCCTGCGGTCGTTTCGCTTCTGCAGAAACGATCGCGTATTAACACGGTCATCCCGGCAGAAATTATGTCCAGGTGCGAGCGTAACCAGCGAAATTTATATCGATACGAATTGTCAGCGATGCGAGGATCTGGCGCACGCGACGGCAGGTGCGTCACGATTATAAAATCTGGTTGCAAAAGATTCTCTCGATTGATAACGTCTCGCGCGTCGTCAACGTCGACCCCTTTTACTCCCAACTGTAATTTCATCATCGTGTAATACCTTGACTACGGGTGTCGATATATTTTTGTTTTCTTTTATGAAATGGCGATTTTTGGCGGTCGAATTTTCTGCGAGTCCGTTCCATCCAGTAACAGCGGGGCCAATGATAAAGAAAAGGTAAAGAATAAAACAATCCGCGCTTGCGCGTGCGAGAAGAGCAGCAAGAAACTCGTAGCGAAGAACCGATCAAGGGGAACGAACTTAGGAGAAAAAACGAGAACACGTTTGCAGTAATAATTGCGAGACTTATTATGATGAGATAGCTGTGGCTCGAACGACGCACGAGAAAATCTCAGATGGACGATGATTAATATTTCCTGTCAGCAATTAATCCGTGACAGATAGAAGGAAACTACTGGAATTCGCGTTATCGTTCCGAACACGACCATCGAGTAAAAAATTATTATAGCTTCTGTGCGTCATTCATTTAATCGGATAGTGATTCTCGGAGTTGATACGCTCGTCGATGTTTCCACCCGCCGCAAACAACAATCGGAGCACGTTCAATATTCAATTACTTAATTTTATGAATCACTTTCCGCAAACGAATTCTAAGAAAGAATTCCGCTTTATCGTTTACACGTTCCTCGCTCCGATACGATTCACCTTGCCGACGATACTTCGCCGCCAATCGAACCGACGCGAAAGCTTGCCGTCTAGGTACGATGTTGGCGAACTTGCGGATTCTTCTCGCGTGTCACTCGTTCGAAAACGAAGATAACATCCATGCACGATAAACGCCATTGCTGCGGCCGGATACCGATGAGTCTTCCATCTCGTGGTACGCGCATTATATTATGCAAATATCGAGTTATTTTTGTTCATGCCCACCCAGAGACAAGGAGGCATGCGTCTTGAATATTCGCGGTATCGCGGCCGATACCAAGGAGAAGAGAAAGAAGACGCGGGTCGGTCAGTATGCTACGTGGCAGAAGCGAAGAGAAGCAGAGGGGCAGCGATATTCGCAACGTAGGCGCACAATGGCTACAATGGCTACAATGGCATTACGCATATGCGTCGTCCAAGATCCAACAATCTGACTACGATCGACGATCAACTCCGATCGGCCTCTTCGGGCTCTTCTCCATCGAGCTATTTCATTAGCCGCGCACTCGCGTTCCTACACGCGATGATAAATTACAAACGATTTCAACGATCGCCAGTCCGTCCCCCCTGACCCTCCCCCGTTCCCTGTCGATTCTCTATTACGCTTATCTAGCATCCTCGAGTAACCGGCGATCGAAAGGTCAATTTTATAAATCTAATGTAGTGAAATACGATTCTCCCGCCGTTCGCCTCGGCTTCCATCGGCTTTTCTATGCGTGCTTCCACGTATTATGAAATATTTATGAAACGCGCAGGGTGCGTGGTGTAAATAAAAGAATGAATCGCAGTCGGTTATCATTTATCTGCAAGTTGATATTCAAAGGGGTGCACGACCGGCTACGCCTCGCCGCAGCCGATGAAAAAGTTGAATTTGTCGATCGAACAGCGTAAGCATACGAAGAAATCGGCGACTCGAGGACACCAAGAAGGACGACGCGGAGACGCAGTTCTGCGACGACGAATTCCAGGCGGTTGAATCAGCGCAGGTAATAAAATTTTGCCGGCTGGCTTTCGAGCGGACGACTGTTTGACAGCAATCGGGAAACGTTGAAAAATAGCGACGTAAGGAATTCGTCGGAACGCCTATAGATCAGCGTCGAGAAAAAGACGAAGGGGAACGTGACCGGGGACAAAGCGCGCCGAATCTATGAATTTCGTTATCGCAAGAAATTCCGGCGTCGCGTTGGGCTAGATTCTGTCGAGCAGTGAACGGTTTGGCGCCGAAATTTCGTCGCTCATCCAGAAAGTATTCGATGATATTCGAGCGGCGTGTAGTTTTAATTAATGGAAGCAAACAGATGAGTCGCGTCTGGTATTAATTATTAAACCGAGTTGGCCGGGGCGCTATACGTGATGCGCGATGATTCACGCAGAAAGCATTTCTCGGGATGGTTTACGCTGCATAAGTCGCGTCTAAAACATCGCGTGTTCTCGTCTGTTGGTCTATCCGACGAAATAAAACTATCAGCGTGGAATTCAGGTCACTCGGAAACGCGCAGGTTGGCGTAGTAACTCGACCCCGATTCACCGTGATTGCGTTCGCGAGACCGGGCAAAAACTACGATTGAGAACCGTACGAAAAAGGAAGGAAAATGAATGAAAAATGGGAGAAAAGGAAAGAGCGGCCCATGAGCACTCTTGCAGAAATAGTATTTTAATCGGAGCGCAGCAGCTTGCGGAGCCGCGTATACGCGTGTATCGAGTCGTTAAATTACCTACACGGTCAAGGTTACGAAACTAAAGTCCAGCCTTTTCCCATTAGTCTGGCCGGCGTAGTCAGCTCGCAGATATATCTTAAATTATTCGCGAAACACTCGGCTGGCCGCATCGTAGATCCTCGTCAAAGAAAAATAAGAGAAGAACATCGGGGCAGGCTGGATGGCTGGCATGGCCGAGGCAAAGTATCAAGGGCAGGTGTTCGATACGAGAAACGGGCAGACTATTTCGGAGTGGTCGTCGAGGAGCTCGCACACCTGCCCCGAGATTTTGCAAGATTGCAAGGAGATGCGCTGGCGATCGATGCGCGCCTCGACGTGCGCCAGTCGTTTCTGAATATCGCTCAAGGCTTCGAGCAGTAAAACACCCAGGGGCGGTGAAACGCGCGAGCCAACGACAGGACGAAAGATTTATTCGTCTAGGACAGTTAGGTATGCACCGGTAAGAACGTTTGCGCGGACAGACGCGATTCACAGTTAGTCGCAAGAACGCGTTACCGGTACGCGTGCACCTGTACCAAGTCCGTCAGGCCACGGCAAAACGGTATTTCGATCCTTTTTTTCCCTTCTTTTTTTTCACGCGAAAATTCAACGAACTCCGCGGGCAAGTTTCCGTGAATCTATCTGGAGCGGCGACTCCGCAATCTCGGTAAGTCGAGCGTTACGTAGACTTCGCTATCTCCGTGCATCCGTCCGCAGATCGCAGGGCACATGTATACGCATGATCGCGATTCGCTACGGGCCGATAATACGTTCACCGAGTACATATTAACGCGGTTTCTGTGGCCCGTGCGTGAAAGCAGGATGGAGAAACTGATATCGCGTTACGTCCATCGGATGATAGCAAAAGATTTTCAGACGATATCGCGAGAATACGCTTGAGTCGAAAGGGAGGCCTCACTTTTCTCCTCGCATCGAATCGAGCAAACGATTTACTCTATTTTACCATAAACCTAGACGAACCGTTACACCGCTCTGAAAAGACGGCAATCCTGTTTTCGTTAAGTGGCACAATGGGCGTTCTCTTCGTGTAAAAATACGCTCTTCTAAGAAATTACATTCATACCTTCCTCGTGCGGGCTTTACACGCGGACTAGAAATGCACCGCGATCGATACGCGCGGATTTACTAAGCATGTATCCTCGAAAGGGCTGTTACGTCGAACGAGATACAAATCGGAGCGGATCGGACGAAAGGTATAAGACAATGGTCCGTGACGGAAAAGTCTCTGGAATCCTTGGATCTTGTTGATAGCGCTGGCAAGGAAATAAGAAGAGACTTGCTTTTAAACGGAAATGAAACGGGGAGGCAGAGGAACGATATCTCTCTCTCTCTCTCTCTCTCTCTCTCTCTCTGTCACTCTACTTATTTCCCTCTCATTTACGCGCGTTACCGTATCCAGTCTACGACAGCTGCCGGGATTGCTCAATCGAGGAAATATCAGGTTTCGTCTAGCCGGGAGCATTTCACGATATACACTGACACGCTTATGCGATTCGACGAGAGTGACAGTCGAACTCTCGGCGTTACGTATGCATATATATACGTGTGTACGCGTATGCAGCAGCTTTCGCGATGTATCGTGAAATCGGTGGAGCGCTAAAGTGTATAACACTTGTTTCGAGTGTTGGAACAGTAATTTGAGACGTCCAGGGGGATCAATGGAGTTCGACACTCGTTCACGGATATACAACGTCAACAATGAACCGACGTCTGTTTTAAGAATGAACGCCAAAACCGTGCGAGGCTCCGAACGACGCGACATCGAACTGTGGTGATTCATTAACGCGAACCATGCGTTTCATTCACATCGAGGAATCCTATTGCTGCCGGGCACTATGTAAATAAAAACAAGCGCCCTGATTCATCGCGTGTCCTTTCGTACGTCCCTTTCGATGCGTACTCCATTCTACGGGTTATGAAGCAGGGAAACGGAATCGGCCAATGGACTTTCCTTTCCGTGATAAAGGCAAACGAAAACGTATTATCAGAATTCTCGACGAATCTCACCTTCTCCTTATCCTTCTCCTTTTCCGTAGCATCGTCCTTATCCTTGTCTTTATCTTCGGTCACGTCCGTATGAGGCGCTATGCCGTTGGTGGTAGGCTTCGTGTCGGCCTCCTCGATCCTTTCCAGCTTGCCATCACCAGGTGCAGTCGCATCACCTCCTTCGGCGGGGATCCCCTCCTTCTTCGGCGTCGTCGTTATATCCACGGATCTTCTGCTTTGTCTCGCTCCCATTTTTCTATCTTTGCCTCTCTATCGCCTTCTGGCTCACCTGCTTCCTGTTCTTCGGACTTTCCGGATGCTGTGATCAGGCGTCGCGTGTCCAATGAAATTGACCTGCAACGAACCAAGGAAAGTGATTAGCGAATCGTGTGCAACAGCCTGGGCGCATAGAAACGCGTGGAATGTATCGTTATTCTATCGTGGAACTGTAAATAGAAACGATGACGCGGCCAATCTGTCTTGGACCGCTTCTCCATTCGAAAGTGGACGTACTAATTTTTATTGAAACGGGGAAAATGAGCGACAGCCGGTGTCGATTGCGCGAATTTCGCCAAACGCGATTCACGCTTCGTATCGGCGGACGGGCGCTGCACCGGCAGTTTTATACCCGATATTGACTTTCCCGGGCGAATATTTCACAATCCGCGTGCAGGTGCAACCGAACGGATTTCTCGCCGCTGAGGCCAACTTCGACAGCGACATCCTTATGCAAAGTAAATTTCGCCGCTCTTCTCGGCTCGTAAAACGAACCGCGAGGGCCCACCGACGATAGTGCATAATATATGCGACGTTTCTCGCATAGGACGAAGCGGGAGAGAGAGAAATTATCCAGAGCAAGGCACGACGCGACGGACGAGAACGGAATTCTTTGCAAATTAAATACCGAGGGCACCTGCATGAATAAGAAATTGTGCAAGATTTTCCTGCCCCCTCTGTTCGTAGTAATTTTTATTTTGTAGTCGCGCGGGCAAATGGCGTGTCGAAAGGAAGGCGTTGCGAACAACGGGTAGAACGAACCCGAAGAAAGAGGCTCTTTCAAATATCTAGACTCTAATTATCGTCCAAGGAAATAGCTTGGCAGCTGTTAAAAAGGCGAAGACGTTAGTTAACGGTCCCGAGGTCAAAGCGAAGCTTCTCGCAAGGCGAAAGAGGAAGCGATCCGTTGTTCGAGCATTCGCTGCGAAAAAGTGGCACAACGACTTCGCGGCGAAGTCGAACACAAGTCGAGACAAAGCGTGTTCGTGTGTAAGATGCGTTTAAAGACCACGTGGAGTGGCCACGCGCCGCTGCCCACCACGTTAGCTGCGATGCGTAAACGCACCTGCGGGCTACGAGCTGCCAAGCGGCAGTTTCTTCTTCGCGATGGCCGAAGAAAAATGACTGGAATGATCGCGACGGACGGATAAGCACGTGCGTGCGACCGTACATTCGTTTCGCAAGATCGGCATTTTTAATAAACGGCCACTCTCGTTTGGGATGCGAGCCGCAATCGTGGATCGAGCATCGAGATACGCAACTCGATTCTCACCGATCAGAGCACTGAAAATGCAATAGGATGTTTCTCCGAGTCGTGGCGTTTTCATGAATACGGGATTTCGATACGCGGAAAGTAGGTAAATTAAATTAGCTTTCTAACGGCATATGTTCAGCCATCGACAGACTCCTTTCTATTCCTTGTCGCGTGTCTCGAAACGCGCAAAGGTAAAATCATTAATCGACGGCAAACGTACTCGAAGGACTATCTGACCGAACGTCGCTAATGATGAACAGGGTTTCGAGCATTTCTACAAACAGAAGCAGCAACGAGTGCGTATCACTGTCACTGGACAATGGCATTTGTCTCTGAAAGCCTATTCAAGGTGCATTGCACTTTCGAGTAACGATATGCATGCATGTAGCTCACTCCGCTTGCGCATCGTAGACGGAGTTATAAATAGGATCAGGATGACAAAGATCAAGAAGACGCGATTTCTTTTCCGTCCAGATACCCCAGAAACTGGAACGATCAAGTATTGCGACGAGTGGAAACGATTCCAGGGAAAGAGGCACGCATAATCAGCCCTTCCATCTCATTTGTATATTACGCAGCTGGAAGATGCTTCACAAATATTTGTTACTTCGTTTCTACCGAGTGCAGGGAACATGCGCGACCAAAAGGGTGAAGCCCGTTTGGTGTGACGGTAGAGAAACAGATCTGTAATGCCAGCAGCGGATTGAAAGTGCACTGGGTTGCGAGTGGTGCGTTGAAAACACGTGTCGAGCTACCGTCGTTGACTGCCCGCATAGAATCATGCCACAAATTAGATTGCAAGATAAAAGCAACAATTCGCATCCCGTTTCCACGGATCACAGTAGAAAACTTGCCAGTCGCCTATTATTTACCCTTTCAAAGCAGCATTACCTCACGAACGCCACTACAAGGGTCAAAATGAACGTGTGTTTCGCGAGATGTAAAACTCGACGGAACTGAATAGACAGAAACGGAAGTCGGCCGTCACTGAAACCACTTAGTTCACCGATTCACATTACGGATACCGGTTCAACGACTCGCCGCGGCAATGATTGTCTTTCAGGAAACAAGGCAAATAGCGAACAGAATCGTGTCATACCTCTGAGTCATGGAACGATCTAGCAGCTGATAACACGGAATCCAGTCTAACGTGACCCGTTCGCCGCACTCCAATCGGATTTCTGAGATTATATTCTTATTTATGAGCTGCGCGTACAACCGTAGATTACGGGGAAAAGGCATAATTTTAGGCGTGGCGATGACGCAAGGGGCAGTCAGAAGTTCGACTAATTATCTCTAATTCACTGCTAGCGAGCGAACAAACGAAACGTACACCGAGATTCCTTTCTGTAGATCCGCTCAATAGATTAATAAGCGCATTCAGAGGTCACTACCATCGAAGACTATTAAGGCCTTAACGGCGATGACACTACAAGATCGCTCCCAAGTGACCGCGACGTGTGGGAACTGAATTCCAATGATGTACAGTCGGAACGATGCTAATGAGAAAATGTCGCTCGCGTTTAGGCGATCCCAACGATATGGCTGCGCGCAACAAGCACGGGCAAGAACGCGTACGAAATTGGTCGATGCCTGAGAAATGCCTAAATCTTCGAAACAAGAAAACGATAAGGTTCTCAAGCGTTTACCGCGTGACTCAGAAAATTGCTCCAAGAGAGTACGGTTAATCGCTCGCTGAGCAAACGCACTTTCACGTTTCAAGGATCGTTAGGAGATATCCGCGTTAAGGTCGAGTACACAGGGAAAACGCAATCGACGAACGATCTCGCGTTGGTCCCGATTAACAAGCTGGACAGCGTTAAGTCGCGGGCGCTGCACCAGATTGCACGGTTTTACAAAAGCGTTAGAATGTGGTATTCGTTGAGGAGATCAGCAAGGACACATGTATCCGTCGAATAAAAAAATATTCTCTCCTCCCTCAAGCCAGAGCGTGCACGGGCGGGATACGGGGGCTCGATTCCCACGAAGCAGGGGTGCACTCTACACCCAATCAATCGACCATTACTTTCACAGGGTTAACGCGGCCAGTAGCTGGGGCACGGGGAGGAGTTAGGTGTATAATCTGTTCTCGAGAGAAGACATCTGCTCGGGCCAGTGTTCTCGAAATTGAGAATTATGAGCGTACCGGGAGAATGAGGCGACGCCGCGTCGCCGACCCGTATTCAGGCGCGTGTCCCGCATGCGTGAACGGACCCGGTGCGCCGGCACATGCGTGCGTACGAGAGCGATGGAAATCGTGGGCCCCCGTAAGGATAATCGGGAACGCTCGTCCTGCGTGCGCGGGGGCGTTAAATTGAGGTAGAAGCCAGGATAGGGTGGTAACGCTTAGATCGTAGTGGCTTTAAAAGTAAATGCACATCCGGCATACGTACTACTTGGATCTATTTTTACTCCGGTTGTACGTCTCGTGCGTGCCACGTATATATACCCTTCGCTCGAGTAAACATCGAACGGGTGTTGGCCGTGGAAGGGTGGAAAAATTTCTGGCAGCCGAATCTAAAGGCTCGTGTAAACACCAAAAGCTGGGGGAACGAGAATAGCGCTAAGGTAACGAGAGTAAACTTCCGTGACGATTGAAAAGAATCGCGTTCATTTAACGAACGATCGACACTCCCGAGAACAGCGGGAAAAGAAAATATGGAAGGGACAAGAGACGAGGTGATTAGGGCACTTTTCTCGTGAAAAACCGGTCGAACCATGAATCCTTTTCAAAGGTACTCGACTGCTGTGTATATGTATACATATATATATATGCATCCGTCTAAACAGTCGGCACAGCTCTTTTCTTCGTTCCTCTAAACGGGAGAAAGGCAGATGTGGGTAAGTTAACGACCCGTTATCGCGTGGATTGCGTGGACTCGCCGTTCTTGAAACTGGTTGCTGTCGATTGCGGTGCAAGAGAAAAAGGCATCGACGATGGCAGAGAGAAGCGGCAATGCGTGGCGAACCGCGAAACATCGACGAAGTCTGTCGAACGCGAACGTTAACTAGCAATGGGAACGCAGGTGTGTGTTCGCGTTCACGTATACCACCCAAATCGAGAGAAACATCGGAGCAGGTAGGAATTCGTAGAGGCGGTGGTAACAATAAGATAATTGCGCATCGTAGAGAAGGCAAACCGAAACATCTACGAAACGCGAAGCAAAAGATCATGCCGAGGTGCAGCATGATCTGGCCTGCTAGGCAGGTCAACATTTTCTCGGCCTTTCTCCACCGGCTGCCATTCTCCGAGCGACAACAATCGCTTCCGTGGAAGCCTTGACTGCGTTTTAAATGCACGGCAGGTAGAGGTCTGCTATGCAAAATCGGCACAAAGGTGTGAGAGAGAGAGAGAGAGAGAGAGAGAGAAAAAGAGCGAAAGAAACTGTAAGTAGGTAGATAGGCAGGCAGGCAGGCAGGCAGGCAGGCAGGCGGACAAGCAGGCAGGCAGGCAAGCAGACACGTCGCCTCTGTTTAAGGCACCCGGCTTGGCAAGAACGTATCTCCTTTCTATCCCTCTCCGGTTCTTTTGCCATGGTAACAGTGAACGCTAAATCTGCGAGAGCGGTCGAAACCTTTCGCGAGTTTTCTTGTCGCATCGGTCTCCACGAGAACACGGGGCTACCTTCTTAAAAAAAAACTCGAGCTTTTGCAACGGTCCCTCTATCGATCGTCGTCCGCGAGTCGGAATGTTGTGCACGGGGAAAGAAAAAGCAACGGAATACCACGAGGATGCCGATTGCGAAATTCCGATGGATCGTGCCCAGGGGAAAGGTCATTGGTATTCTTGAAATCGTGCGTATGGTCGATCGTTCGAGGGTTAATACCGGCTAACTGGTGGGAGAAGGAGTCAAGATGGCGTAACCGGCCTCTGTTCTCCACGATCCTTCGATCCTAAATGCGGCCAGGATTTCCCTGTCCGGATTATCGAGCAGCCATCGATAGAAAATAGACCTTCGCCGACGACCCGATGCTACAGTTTCATTGGGAACGGACAAATTCGTTGGAGCGGCCGAAATCGAAAGCCGGCACCGCACAGTGCTCGCTATATCGATTGATGCTGCCCATTTTCAAAATGGCGCGGGGGTACACGCTCGAAATCCCGCTCGGCCCACGATGCGGACCGTTCTTCGCGCGATTTCCCATGAGAAAACGGCCAACAAAAACGTTTCGTTTCGCAAATGTTCGGCAAAAGAATGGAGTCGGGGTAATCGAGTAGCACGGGGCAAAAATGGAAAAGCGGAAGGGAAGGGCGGCGCGTACCGCACACGCGGAGAACAAGGTGTGCACCCCACTGGGCGCGTTCGGCCCGGCATAGCGAGCGAAAATCAGCGAATGCTCGGGCACTCGGTACTCTGGGTACTCACCTCGGTAGTCGAGGGCGTTGCGAGTGGCAAGACGAAATTTTCTGCCGAAGAGCGTCCCTCTCGTCACTGCTCCGCACAAGAAACACACTCGATAATGTTATTCCGAGAGAAAAAGGCGCGGCGGTGGCGGCGACGTCGGCTGCGGGCGTTGTAGCACAATGCGTGGCGTCTAGACAGACACGAGTGCGAGAGGTGAAGCGGCTGAGGCACACGAGGATACTTGTTAAGCAGAAGCGAGAGGAAACGAAACACCGAAGTCACCCACAAGCCAGACAGGCAGCAGGCTTTTAGCGGCAGCGCGTTCGCGACTCATCCACTTGGCTCGGCAACGCACAACCGACTGGCGAGAAAAGCGGAGGGGAAGCGGCGTCCGTCTGTCCGTCCGACCGTCTTTCTGTCACCAGCGTACTGCTCGCCCGCTCGCTCGCCGCTCGCTTTTTACCTCTTTCTTTCTCTCTTTTTCATACACACACACACGCATTCACTCCTTCCTTTCTTTCTCTCTCTCTCTCTCTCTCTCTTTTCTTCATTTCAACCCTTCTCTATCGCGAACGTACGCACACACACACCCTCGTTCACCCTTTTTACTTATGCATTTCTGCTCCGAGTCTCTCATCCGATTTATCCTCGCACCTCCTGCGTACAACACCACTTGATTAACGTCTAAGTCACAAGCAGGTATATACTGGAGTAGAACACCCGTCGTCGTCTTTCACCTTTGCCGATGATCGAGCGATCAGGAAATTAGCAGTGCCGCCGGTGAACAACAAACGAGGAGACGCGAGAATAATCGCGATGCAAAACTCACCCCCGATGGGAGAGAAGCGCGACGACGGCCAATGGATGGGCACTGGACAATCACGAATACTCGGTACTACCTACCGTGGAGGTAACGATCGATCGTTTCACGATTCCCTTCAGCTCCGATCACTCGACGATCAGCACACGATCGACACCGGTACGGCAGTGCTTTTGTTCCCGCCGAACGGAGTTTCGGCTACGTACGCGTACCTCCTCTCTTTCTCTTTGTCCCGAGGAAGTCGAGCGTTGGGGAGGACCGAACCACCGCGCACAAACTGGTAAAAATCGTCGCTGATAAACACCGTTCAAGCTTTTCCAATTCCTCGGCGATGACTTTTTCCACGCAACTCACTGCTTGTTTCCGTTCACTTTTCTGCGTGTTCGTTTGAACACTCGCTACCTCTCGCTCCGTTTTACGTACTACGTTCCGCACTGTTCGGCGGTTAGAGAAAGAATGAGCTCCGGGACAAACGGGAGGCAGGAACGTACCAACCGAGCCCGGCACCCCGGGACTCGGTTCCAATGGTGGCAGCCCTGCTTCGAGCTCGTCAAGAACATCGGGGTGTGAGGGTTCGGCGACTACAGGGCGGGGTCCTGTCACGTAGGGTTCCCTACCTCGAAGCACGTCCAATGTACCGCTCGCTCTGATAAAACCAACTCATTTTCAGGGTCGGTTCTTTTTTCGAGGATCCGCAGCGATCGAATCCGCCGATTTTCCGCTTCCGCTGGTCGACGCGACATCGCTTGGATTGTTCCAACGATTGATACGCGTACGTATTTGCCTACTCCGTTAACGACCTATCGTAACGCTACGGTAGAATCGAATAATAAATGGGAGAACGGGATCGATCCGCGAAAGTTTCGAATCGAGACTATGCTCGAGCAACGAGAACAGTGCCATCGTATTAGCGTATGTACATATTTTGGAGCAACCGCGGAGTCTCGAGATTATCTATAGGAGCTCCTAGTGCCCTGCAATCTCCGGCGATTGCGGCACCGTGTTGTTCCCTACCTGGAAATCGTTCGGCGTTTAGACAACTACGGCGATCGTTCGAGCGAAACAAAATACGCGTATATACCTGCCGATGCCCGCTCGGCTACAACTAGATTATTGTGAGCATTACTACGAGAGCTGCCGCCTTTCGCCGTTTGCCTTTCGTCGCGATGACTAATGCGAAAAGCGGCAACGAGGGAACACTCGACAGCGATAGCTCGACCCGTTCCTAGTTGGATAACAGTTCGGCATGTCTGGAATTTCGACTAAATACCGGCGACAAAATATGTCCAACTCTCTGTCCCTCTCCTCCAGAGACTTCGATGCGTCGCGTTCGCCTAGCTTTCCAATAGTGACTCCGGGGCAAATCATTGTCTCTCCCATGTTCATTGAACGATGCGACCACCCGCACCGTCTGCTGATCTTCGAAATAACGCGCGAATATGTATCGATTTTCTTCGTGCCAGCTACGCGAAAACCGATCGCGCGCGACCAACAAAACTTAATACATACACGCTCGATATACGTAAGCTTGGGCTGTCTCGATTCGCGACAATCGATGCCCGTGTATTTAGCTCACCGGAAATCAGCTATCGATAAGCATTCTGCGAGACAGCGAACAAAGAAAAAGGACAAGCATCGTTTTCTCGGTATCGAGTTGTCGGACGCTTACACGCGCTTATTGTCTCGGTGCAGTCTGGTATTGTATGCCGCAGGGCGGCTTTGGATGCACGAAACAATAACGGGATAAAGATTTTCCGTCAAAGGGACCTACGAGATACGACAGAATCGTAGAAAAATCCTCCAGGCTCCGAAGCTCGTTCGCAGACTGATATGCGTCGAGAGTTCGCAATAAAGAACGGGAACCGATAGAAATTGTTGAACGGTTCTAGCCGCCCGAAGGTTACTCGCTCGAAACGACAAAACTGTAACACTAGGAATTGTGTTCGTGTAACGATGCCGCTTTAGCTGAAGCGTTGTTCCTGTTGCCGCGAGTTAATAGAGAGAAGCGATCGCACGATAGACAAGATAATAATCATGCGGAAGGAATTCGCGCTGGAAACGGCCCCGAATGACATAACGTCGGGCAGGCAGAGAGACTCGGCTATGCATCCCGAGACTGGAATATAATAGCTTTTCACGAATTAATTGGTAATCGAATTTAGCGTACGCAACGCTCCGGATGTGGTTTTCTATTAGAGCATAAACTAACGCGAACGGAGTACGCCGCGAAATATTTCGGATCTATCTTTCATTATTGAGAGTTCAACGGTTCCGTTTTTGTCAACGGAATAACCGAGGGATCACGGGTGCGTTATCGATTAGTAACGGATTGAAACTTTCTCTAAAGAGACTCGACGGGCTACCGGGGAGAACGAACGAGCAAGATGGTGCGCTAGAAAAACCGCGATACCCTTCGCGGTTGTCTAATTTATTAAACGACCTCTCTGCGTGAGTGGTCTAATTCGATTGAAACGGAAACGAAATGAAAAAAAAAATAAAGGGTCGAGAAGTGCATTTCCGACCGAGATGCGAAAGGAACAATAGCCTTTGTGCCTTAATCCAGGCGACTATTGTACCCTGTAAATTAATAAAATGGGTAACGACTAAAGGGGATAAGATTTCTCGTAGCTAGTTCTCGGCTGAACATTCTTCCTTTCTTGAACTTTTCCGGACAAGATAATGCCCTCATTCTCATATTGGGGATGATTCATCCGTTGGTCAAGAAGAAGAAAGAAAGAAATTGTACAGATATGTGAAGAATGTTTAAAAAAAAGTGTATGCTCGAAATATACGTTTAAAATATGTGCGTTTGAGTGGTTGCTCGATGACAGAAACAATATCCTTTCTGTCGGAAAGAGGCGACTTCCACAGCCGTGTAGGAATATAACGTAATAGACAGTGTCGGTGGTATTCGTATACGGCACGTTCATTGCCGGAAACGGAAGCTCCACCTTAGTCGTTGACTACGACAACGTTTATGTGAACGTACTCGAAGAATGTCGCGTACCGACGTACATACTTGAAAATCTGACCGTCTATCCAACAAAACCATCGATGGATAACGAATCACCCTACTCGATTTCACTTCGGCTATTAACAATCGTCCCGTTACACTGGCAGTAATAGGATTTCTCGAAAGATAAAGATATTCGAACAGACTTCGCCCGGGTCATTAGACGTAGACAAAAAGTCGTCGACGGCAAAAGTCCAGTCTCGAAATGGAGTAATTAAATCGAGTTCGAAGCGTGCTATTCGAGGCACCAATTAACGAAGATGTACGACGTGTATCTATGACACGGTGCCAAATAGCACAAGAACGTAGGTACTTCGAACACGTCCAGACTTTCTTAAACCAATGAATGAACGCCCACGCATTTCGATGCCGCTCGAGACGGTCAACGACCACATGGAATATGGCTCGAATCGTAATTCGACGAAAATGCAATCGAGCACAAGGCCACGTGCCGTACCTTTGATTCGATGCCAGCGAGGCTACGCGTATACGTTCGTTCCTCGCCGCTATTAGATACAGAAAAAGCTTTTTTAGCAGATTTGCTTGACACCAGGCCATTTGCTCGATACGCGCCAGTTTGTCGGCGTCAACGCTGGTGGGCGAACCCACGTGCATCGCCGACTTCCTTTTACTAGCGGTTGTCGACGAATGAAATTACTTTCTGCGGGCCTTCGCCCTTTCCACCTATGCATTAACCAAATATTCCCCTCCAATCTTTCATTGAAATTCGGTGCACTTAGATCCCCGCGATATACGATTATCTTCAATTGCGAAACGATTTCGTGTGCGGCACAGTGACGAGAAGTTAAACGATACGGCGCGTTTTTAAACAATGATAACCGAGCAAACCGTTAGACCGTGGAACGCGATACATATCGTTGAGCGTTGCTTTCGAACTCTAGCGTACACACCGCCAGAATACACACCACCTCGCAAACGAGTCGTGTATGCATCGTGTAACGATGCTGTTAGAAATTCAACGAGTATTTTCTGCAAGCTCCTCATCGGCCATTCCAAGTGCAAATATTTACTTGTGCCACGGTAAACCGAACACGATACTATTTGTCCGGTCCATTTTATCGCATCACTTTATCGCGCCAAGCACGTCGACAGCGCAGCAGAAAAGGAATTATACCAGCGCGGAGCTGCCTATAGTGCCTATACCGTGGATCGACGAAGAAATTTTTACTTTCCGTCGCAGAACCGGGAGAACGGTTGACAAAAAACCCCCCCCCACGAGATGAGACACACCGACACGGTCAGAAACGAAATCAACGACATAATTACTCATATCCCAACGATGGACGATCCAGAATCGTCCTATTGAATCGTCCCATAAATTACGAATCGCACCGAGCAAAGGACCTTCGTGACTTCAAAGCCCCAACGACCGCTAATATTATATTACCCGACGCCGGTTCCGGCGACCTTAAACGCACCGTCCACGCACTCACGAATCGTGTAGACATCGACTGCTGCGACCGGGCTGGGCTGTGACCTGCCATTTTAATACGGTTAAACCTCCACTTCCGAATAAAACTCCATCAGTCGTACGAATCCCTCGCATCCGTCGGAACTCTGGACGGCCGGCGCCCGAAATTATTTTCACGATCGTGGTATGTAGCGCGCATGTACGCAAAAATCCAGCTGAACCGGGACGGACGTGCACGGTGCACACGTTTCTGTTCGACGAAAACCGGTGCACATACGCACGGAATGCGTTCGTACAAATATCCAAGCGTGCTTGTACGAGCACACATCATCCCCTTACAGTGCGCGCTCACTTGCCGTGAAACTTTTGTCTCGTTGGAACCGGCCATCGATATCTCCTTCCTTGCACGTGCAGCATATATCGTCGTGACAATGTGCCTCCCATTTTCGCTATCGGCCGTCACCAACCTCCCTGTCTATGTACACTTGCTTCACACCTTCGGCCTTCAACAATGCGGAACCTTATCTTCGGCTGTCTCGAGCGAAAGCAAACTTTTCCACCGACACTTCTCGGCGCGTTCGCCTCACGAATGAACATCGAACCGCAACGACGATGAATTTTTCTGCGTATCGGACCTCGCACCTGTTACCACCCCCCGGCGATGCCAGTTTGGCGCGAATTAACTCGATGCTCACCGTTTTGAGTATCGCTCCAAAAAAAATAGGAAGAACGGGGACAATCGTTTGCCTGGCCGCGAAGTGCTGGGCGAATTCCTCACGCGTACGGTCGAACTTTCTCCAAGTCGAATGCGAAGTACGTGCAAGCAGCTTGCGATAGAATGCACGCGCCGCTTGTATCGATTTTCATCGACATCAGAAATTTCGTTTCCTTTTCGACCAATCTCAGCATTGATATTCCGTTCCGTCCGAGGCGCGACTTTAATCCCCCGCTTGTGTTTGATACGGCGATGGTAAGAAGACACGAAGCTGCGCTTAAAAGGCTAATGATACGCCCATTGGCTCGATATTCCGACACCGGCGTTGTTCCAGCAGGACGGTAAATCACCGATGTCGGAGCAATTAAGTTCTAATTAAGCGTCACGAGACAACTTCTTGATCCCGATTTCATTCACTTTACACCGTGCGAACACCACGAGAACTGTACACGAGGAACGTGACCACGGGTTTCTATATAGGGTGTACCAGTTGACTGAGGGAGCCGCAATCCACTCACGTACTCTCGATTCACGAAACTCTCTATCCAAACGATTTGCGAACCAGACGAGGAAACGGTGTAGCCAACCACTCAGGCGTATCGATGAACGAAAGGAGTTCGATACAATCGTGGTATCATTAGATCCGGGAATACGCGACGACAAATAATCGATTTTAAATGAGTTTATAGGATCCTTAAGCAAGTGAAATTGTCGTGACCCTAATTACGGCAAATAAACTTGGCCGAAAGTCGTGACGAATTTGAAACGAACCTCAGCCAACATTGTGCACGACAATTATAGTAGAGGCGTGTCGCAGGATGGGATATTTGGAAAAACCGCAACACCTTTCCCGTTTGGTGCGTCGAATTGATTTCACGACACCCTTCTGGGGCATTTTGTGCACCAAAACATTGCTGTCGAAATATTTTTCACTTAAGGGGGTGCTGAACTTTGAAAAAGTCGATTCTTTTTTATTTGCGTTTAGTACGTATCTTCGAAGATGTCTGTGTTCATGGATATGCCGAAATTCGTAAAAATAACGGAGTTATCACATCAGTTTTGCCATTTTTTAAACGACGAGCTCTTTTATCCCTTTTGGTACGTTTTATAACCACTTTCATACTGAAGAAAATATAACCATATATTCAAAGAACTAATACAAAGCAGTGTTCTGATTTGAAAAGAAATTCCCAAAAAGGTCTAAAAAATTACGTTAAAAACACAAATGCCCCCTAAAAATAGAAAAAAGTGAAAGATAATCATTCGTTAGTGTCCAGGGCTTTTCACTAACGCGAAATGTCTGGCGTCATTGATTCATAGGGCTGTTGAACGGTCGAGAGCGAGGGGCAGATGTAAACGCGTTCATTTAAATCAACGGTGTGTAGTGTTTTTTTTATCGTGGAACGTGGACGAACAAACGCATCGAAAAAGCGCGCTCGTGGAAGGTCGTCGCGACAGATGCGAGTACGGTTTTAAATAACCGGGTGTCCATTGTTTCCGACGTGACGAGTAATAAAGAGAAAAGAATCGAGAGATTCCCGGTCGATAGGTCGATTCTGCGAATCGACGCCTCGGGTCGTCGAACCAGCGGGGACTTTATAAAAATCGGAGCACCACTTAAGTAACAGCATCGTGGCGCAGAGAAACGCAACGCTTCGTGTATTGACTGTAAGTGAGTCTGAATGGCTGTGAAAACTACGTTTTGTCAAGTCGTTTAATTCATTCGGCGCCATTCTTCGAACAATTAGTAAGACCGTACGAGTTAGTCGGCCGTGGCCAAATATGCAAAATGACAAAACGGAAAAACGTACCGTCACAAAGGAGAAGAAAAAAGGACGATTGTAGGGTTGAAAAAGAACGCTCCATAGTTTTCTCCGCGGTGACTCGGGTCAAAGTACCGGGAGGCGCATCCCTGTAATTTCTCGTCAGGAAGAAAAATTCAATTTTCCACTGTGCTTGCTGGTTTGGAGCAGAAGCTTCATATTTGCCATCGTACTCACTAAAAGGAATATACACTCGAGTGACTCATCGAAGACGCCTTTCGAAGCAACCCGGGGCAATAAAAATGGCGGAGATTCCGTAGGGAGGTTTACTTTATCCCACGGTATGGTGGAAAGCGCAATAAGCGGCACTATCGCACGGACCTTCCTGTAACGAAAATCGTTTATCAATAGCGTGGAAGCTCCGAACGCTTTCGATACTATTGGACAAAATTCGAGACCTCCAAGCTACAATACTGCCTTGCACGTTTTATCTAATTATCTAGCACTAATTTCTTGCCCTCCTAGCACCTAAACGACTTCACTTGGATTCGTCGTTCCGATACATTCTTCAAATATTTCAGACGGCCCAAGGACAAGCCGGAATAATTTCCAATGGCGCAAGTCATCTTCGAGGAAAGGGAAGACCGCTGGTGAGGGGCGAAGCGATCGAAATAACGACCTGTTCCACGAAACGTGAAAATTCACCTAGACCGAAAATAGTGTAGCTCTTCCCGTGGGTTCGCCACGATTGTTCCCTGTATTTGCTTTTGCAGCACGAGAAGGTCCACCCTCTGACAAGCTGAGTCGTGGCGAGCTACGCATTTCCACCGCTTCAACCGTACACTCCACGAGGGTTGGTGCTTTCGTATTGATTGTACGTCGGATGATTCATGGAGTTCTCTCTAACCGTAGCCACCCCCGCAATATTCTAAGCCGGCACGACCAACCCCATGCCTCGAGGCTTATCCCTATGCAGAGAGACAGAGGGACACGGGGCCAGGAGTTTCCATATTTAAGGGGGTTAGCTACAAGAAAGGCGAAGGACAGCGGATTCGGGCATCGCGGGCTTCGTGAAGCAATCACCGGCTGACTCATTAAAGAATCGCATTACAGGCACAATCAGTTTCCCTTATCGACGACAGTTCATTGCCGGGATGAAAAAGGCTTTTTCGCGGCGCGAAAAATTCAACACGGCCGCGTTACGTTTATCTCTGTCGAACTTTTGTCTCGTTTGTCAAATCGCGCGAGGTGTTCAGATACCAGCACAACAGGTTTTTGGGACCAATCTGAACGGGAATACACGCGCATGGTGCATGCATGTATGCGCGTGTACGAACAACAGGGCTCTCGTGGCACATCTGTCCGCAGATTCAAGGCCGGACACTCAACTTTGTGTAGAAGAGGGACCTCTCTTCTCGACGTATGCGCCCAGTACATACGTGTATAATACGATCCTCGTATGATGTCCAAGGACAAACGCTTCCCCCGATGGCGTTATTTATAATCCTTTTATCGTACTGCAAGCCGAAGACACCTCGCGGACGAGTCATTGAGGGAAAAGACATCGGGGGGTGGAGTCGCAAAAATCAGGAGAGGTCGAGCCGAACGAAGTTGAATTGGAGTGGGTGAAAAAGCGTTGACAAATTCTCGCCAAAGCATACGATTCACATCAAACTTTGCATACTTAATTGTGAGTACGGATAATAGCCGGGAAAATTGCAATGTCGATTTTTCGAACACCCAGGCGAACGGAATAAATCGATCGATTCAAAAATTCCGCGTCTCCTCTACCGCTCGCCTCTGGCTTCGGTATAACGTTACCGCAAAGGTGGTCAACGTGCCGGCAGCCCTGTTCACTTGCTATTTTACGTGTTTAACCGACCGAAACCAGCAGCAATACGTGCTTCGAAAAGCGAGGAGAGATTCTATGTAATTCTGACGCGCCTATCTATCCGAAGTGTCGAGACGAGCAAAGCTTGAAGCAAGATTACGTTTCGAATTGTTCGTCTAGTTGGAAGACCAACGCATTCGTCGTTACCTAATCTTTCGGGGAAAAGCTCTCGGAATGAAGGGTGGCACAACGGAGAAGCGGAAGAAGGGAGGAAGAGACGAAGAGTGTGAGGGAGTGCACAGTCGTGCGAGCTGTATTGAACGCAATCAGCTTCTAACGTTTACCGAAACTTTGGTGCCAACTTTATTAATTAGCTTGCTACGTTCTAACGAAGTACATACGCGGCCACGACCGAGTGCTCGCGAAATTCCGATAATTAATGTATGCATTAACGAATTACTTGCGAAAAATTCAATTTAATCGAAGTAGACCGTCGCGAAATATATTGGCCCAGGACAAGGGAATCGAACCTGTTCGCCGATACCGATCTGCCAAGCTACTTGGCCAGGGCAAACGTATGCCGTACAATATAACGCTACTATGAATATTAACCGCGAAAGAGTTGATGCTGCTCGAGGAACCGATGGTTTCGAAATTAAACCGATAGTACTGACTTCCAGTCTGAGGCGAGATTTTCGATGCATAAGATAAATAAATTATTGAAGAAACGGAGCTGTTCTAACGTGAATTGCTCCATCGGTCGGACCAGGA
The DNA here is from genome assembly GCA_963583965.1 of Nomada ferruginata. Classification (NCBI taxonomy): domain Eukaryota; kingdom Metazoa; phylum Arthropoda; class Insecta; order Hymenoptera; family Apidae; genus Nomada; species Nomada ferruginata. The sequence goes on from OY757217.1 coordinate 2,649,528, forward strand.
AGCATGCGACTTCGACAATGATGCCGAAGGAGAAAGAGGACTCGCCTCTTCCTACCTGCACACGGGATTACGCATATTTGTGGCCAAAAGGACCGTCAGGGCCAGCGAATCGAGCAACCTTGCGAGCAACCTCCAACAGGTATACACGAGCGAAACGCGCCGATGCCTGGATAACCGGTTTCCGCGATGTACGTTTGTCGAAACGCCTTAATTACCAGGACCTCTGCTCACTCTCTCTTTCTCTCTTTCCTCTTCTCGATCCTTCTAGCATCACAGAGAAGGTGTGCGATGTTGCCGAATGCCCGGATTTCAACTGGGTCACGATAGATACAGGGAACTTCTTTTAAAATCGAGTGGGCGCGGCGAAATGCATTATAGTCGATTCTGAAGTAGTTACCACCTTTGCCTTGTAAAAAGCTCACACCCTCCGGTGTCACTTAACGTTTCAGCTGAATTTTCAATCACCGATTATTCCGCCGTTCGTGAACCGTGGCGACAAAAGTTCTCTCTTCATTCTCGGCTCTCTGCCTGCATCTAAAATTCATTAGCAACTCGATGCAGCACGTTTTGTCTGGCAAAAGTGCAGAGTGGGAAAGGCCGTGTCGCAAGCGAAGTAGAACCGAGCGACCTCGAGTTTCGATCGGTTCGCGTTGAACAAGTTCTCCGTCGTTACGGTGTAAAGAAAAAAACCGCGTTTGTTTTGTGCGTCGCTAAGCCAACAGATTCTAATGCACGCGAGTTAGTTAAAGACGATCGCGGCACTGGGGCAGGTCATGGAATTATACGGACATCGCTCGTACTGGCACCGCTATCGATGCAGTCTCGTCAACTGACATTATACTCGACGGATCATAGAAAAAACGACTGTATCGCATTCTCGTCGCGTCTCACGGTTTACCGTTTTCTTACCGCAACTCCGCTGTACCTGGCGATCTCGCCTGTTCCTCTCGATCTTACGTAGAAAACGTTACGACATCTCCCCTCTATTTTACACGATCCTGCTCCTTTTTCCTCCTTTTTCCTCCTCTGCTATCCGCTCTATTCAAGCACTTGTTCCGCGCGGACACCAGCAGCGATTACTGCTCATGCTTATGATTCACTCGAATGGTGAACAGTCCGCCGCGATAAATTCATTCGACTCACCGCCGACCAAATAGAAATACAATCGCGCCCCCCGTGCCTGGTACGCGTATTTACGAATCGACGCGTTATCGCAATTACTATACGACACCGGCCCGAGGCGGAGTCCCAGAGGGCTCGCACGCATTTGCGAGCCGAGGCTGAGAAAACTTCGGTACAGGTGCGAAACAATTTTTCGCCTGTTTAAGTAACGGTACCGCGCGACACGTGCTCGTCTCGTCAATGTCGAGAATGTACCATCGTGTCGTGTACAAATGGTTGCACGATACCGAGAGCTCGGAGGCGCAGAGATTCTACGATAGCCCGTGTCCGTTCGAGATATCCCTTCTCCTCCGAGAACAACGCGTCTTAACGACGTAGGTCATGGAGATCAAAGGAACACTCCGTTGCTTCTCCTATCGCCCCGAAGGAATTACATACTCTGGTGAACGACGCACGACATCCTCCAACTATCCTCGAATGCACCTCGATCCTCGTTGATCACAAAACGCCAATCGGATAGGATCGGGCGGATTCGTTTCAGGCTCGCGATAAAATTCGACGTAGGTTTATCGGTGAGATAACGATACCATGCTCCGTGGTTGCTCCGAACGGAGAATCGTCGTTGTGCTTCGCGCACTGGAACGATTAACGAGCGGCACTAACCCTAATGGCAAAAATATTGGAGAACGGGCGAGGTTCGAGGAAAAGTAAAACGAGCAGCCTGAGTTGCCCGAATCAGACGGCAGCGGCGAACGTCGCGTTGGGTAAACTGCGACATGCTCGACTCGCAAACTGCTGCGGCTGCAGTTGCGAAACATAGTGGCGTAAAATACGAGAGTAACGAGGAAAAAAAATGAAAAGCGCTCGCCAGCACGAGTTTTAAACGCTGCGTGTTTACGAGCATGGAGGATACACATTAGGCGTGTCTCCCCTGAACCCCGTAGTCAACCGAGCAGAGCGAAACCGGAACCTGAATATATCAACTCATTTGGCTTTCCATCTCGCTTTAGAGGCTAGTCGAAACGTAGCCACCATGAAATAGAAATCCGCCCGCGGACCTCGAAGGAGTGTCGACCGATTTTTATCGCCGCCTTCTTATCTGTACAGCCTTTCTTATATCTCCGGATAAGGTCGAATTTCTTCCCCAAGAGCTTTACGGTACTCCAATTTTTCCTCCCCCAATCTCGGTTCGGTTAATTGCCTTGGAACGAGGAGCGGGTGAACTTGGAAAATATTTTCGCGACCATCGCGTCGGCGACAAAAGAAGACGCGGGTTAAATAAAGCTCGATTTCCGTTTCCTTCTCTCTCCCGTGTGATACCCGTTCGTCTTCGCGTTGCCCTTGGTAGTCACACGGTACCGCGTGCACAGCCTTAACCTTAACCTCGAACACCGACTGCACACCATACCGCGCGTGAGTACTATTTTAAGGTCTCGTTCCAACCCGACTCCGAGAAACGGTGAAACACGTAGAATCGTGTCCCTAAATACACGCATCTGCGAACCGGATCAAGGTACCGCTCTGCGTAACGTTTCATTAAAAATTTGTCAAGCTTGACGCGCGCGGTTCGCAGTCGGCCTACTTTCCTCATCTCCGAAACACGTTTCGGAGTAAGCACGATTCTTATTTTTGTTCGCCTCGCGATAACCGTATCCTCTGCCCCGCTCGGTCAAGAAGTAACGAGACGTGTCATCTCATGCATGTAAAAACGTATGACACAAAAAAAAGGCAGGACACGCGTCCGACATAGAACATTCCCAAGGGTTGAAAGAAGAGACCGAGAGCAACCGGGTGTTCCATCGATCCTACGATTCGACGGAATACACCCCCCAGTGGTGCTTGAATCTGTCAACGGGTCACCCTCTCGCGACGAACGAAACTCTGACCTTCACCTTGAGCACACCCTTCACGCACGGAAACTATTTTAGGGCGGTGTTCAACCCTGAACGAGCGAAACGAGCATGAGCAACGCGGCTACGGTCTAATCTTAACACGTTTGACGAGGCAAGTTGATCGAGTTAAGGCGATCGCAAAGAGGCACGAAGACATCGCGCTACAAGCGTGCCATTGTACTCGCGTTTAACCAGTCGGTCATTTATTCATTCGCAAGATCGTCGGAAAAAAGTAACGACGTCCCACGGACGCGCGGGAATAAAGCGGCTACATTAGCGTGGGTGTTTCGAGTGACTCACAGTCGATTAACGTGGCGGTTTATTAATACGTAAGCGCGACACGATACAATTGAGTCCATAGGTGCAACAGTTTTCGCGGACATCGGCTAGGTGCATTCTATACATAAAGCGCTACACGTCTCGGAAGTTTAATTCTACTCCGTCCGTTGCCCTATCATGTTGGAAAGGTAAAGAAGGTTCACCAGGGATGAGCACTGTGAACGTCCACCCAATACAATCGTACTTATTTGTACAGCTGCGAATAGTATGTACGAATATCGATCGTTTAACGAACGAAGTGCCTCCTCGACGAGCACCGGTAGTTCCGAAAATTACGTTCATTTTTTTGATTGCGACTTATTGTTTAATTGTGTCGCGAACGGTGTACGAACGCCGATATTTATAAAAATCGCATGCTACGGAGGAGGAGAGAAGATGGGCGAGCGGAGAACGAAATCGTGGATGGGAAAGAAAGTGGAATGGAGGCGAAATCGACGAGGCAAGTAATTAAACGAGACGGTACACGAAATGATTTATAACCAGCCCGAGGATGCGTTAGTCACGGAATAAGCCGCGTGTCGAGGGCGGGAGCGATGCCGATATCTACCAAGATTCGAAATTTACGGGACTATGGTACTTTCCATCACTGCTCTTGTCAGTTCTTTGATCGTCAGATAGCCACTGGCAGTGAGGGATCAATCCGGCGATTTGTTCCACCTACTTTTTCATCCGATCGATGTATTCGAATCGTAGTCTTTGTAGAGGCAAGGGACTAGTGAATACGGAAAATTCGTGTTATGTACTTCTGTACGACCGTGGAAGGTGTTCCAGCGGTACAATGGTTAGCCCCTCCGAAAGGATTATCGGAAATACGAAGCTGTAACTACATTTTCCTTCGTAATAGTATTGCATCCGACTCGCGAGAGACCATACGCAATTGCAAGGTTACCGAAAACCTTCGATCGACATCGTTGAAATACGACACTGTGCTACGAGCGTTGCAATAAAAATCATCGTATTATCGTTAACTCATAGAACGATGCAAAAGTAGTGTCCATACACGCGATACGCGAAGCATAACGAACGACAGCGTAAGACGATCGCATTAGCTACAGTAATTAACGTAATTAAATTGCAAGTAACTAGAAGCAAAGGCTACTCGTTATTGTGCCGCGGTCGGTTTCTATTCTCAGCCCTAAAATTAAAGGGATCAATTGCACGATTCAGAGGGTGTACCTTATGTTCCCGGCGAGTTGGTCGCCGAGCGAAAAATGGTTCATCTCTGCGTCACTTCTGATGGGCAAGTCACCGCCTAGTTATTTCGGGCTGCGTAAATATTTTTACCAAGCCATCGTTCTTTTCCTACAGTTTTCAGCCATATGATACACATCCACGGTCGCTGCTCCGAAACTTTAAGTTCGATACTCACACCGTATCTCCCTCTGTTACTTTTGTAATTGCTCTCGGTAAACGGATCATCGTTGAACAACAAATTGACCTGGCGAATAATTACTAGGTCCCGATTTATTTTGAAGAGGCAGCGTGTTTTTCAATTGAGAAGTCTACGAAACGCTACAAAAGTCGAACGCCGACACCTTGCCAATCTGCTTTCCAACGTGTAACGCACAGCGTTTCGACCACTTTTTTTTCTCCCCACACCTTCGTGTCGTTCTGTAGTACGCGCCGAAATGAGCAGAAGATTCGAGGGAAGAAAGGAAATGTTCTTCGTAACCATATTATCACGGATTTTCCTGTCGGTTCATGGCTCGTCAACGAGGACGTGGCTTAATCCATTATGTAGCTACTCTGTTGGCTCTTCAAGGCGGCTTTTCAAGCATCGCACACACAAAGACGTGCCCGCACACCCACTCTCGGCCTCTTGCTCGCCTCTCGTTCAGGCAAACAGCAATATTACATAGCCAACAACGATAGCGGCCACCGACACGAACAGGCTGCCAAGGAACTTCGTTCCGCGTTTCGTCAGGATATTTCGCGTGCTACGGTTCACGAAGTCATAATGGAAGCCGAATAGAGGAGGCGAGCAAAGAAACGATACTTGCACCGGCGCTCTACCTGATAGTACGCAGGAATAACAGAACCCTTTCTCTGTAACTCTGGCTAGAAGTGAAGTCGAAGTGGAAGGAGATACCTTTTGAATAGTGTCGGAACTTCAGAACATGAGTCTATCGTGTCACAGTCGATTTACCCAATACACTACAAAATTTCGTTCAAGTTCGCAAAGGGACTGCCGTCGTTGGGCTTGTAACCGACAGTAGAGCATCGTTAATCATCGAAAGCTTCGAAAGATACACGGCAAAGTAAACTGTAACCTGTTGCCAGCCTGTCTCGTCGAGTCTAAGATCTCCGAAAAGATTTATATGCTCGCCCAAAGCAAATATATACGAACGTCGAAATGTTTCGACCGCGTGTCCGGGATTATGTAACAAACGTGACCATCCTCTTCAAGCATACGACGGCTAGGCGTTTACGCTTCGAGCTCCGTACTCCGATTACCTGTGCCGGCGAATCGCAATCACGAGGCACGGGTAACCTCTACGTAACACGTGTATATATGCGCGATACGTGTAACAGCGTAATTGTACGTGACTCGAGCGACTTCTTCAGAGATGAAAGCATCGGAAGAATGTCTCGCTTTTATCAATCTTGAGAGGGAGAAAAAGCGAAGCGGGAACTGGAGAGGCAATACAGAAGCTACGAACATTTGTATGATCAGCATCGAAGTATAGGAGGTGGAGGAAGGGCGAGGCTAAGCCAAACTAAGAATGCGGGGGAGAGAGCGGCGTCGAGAGTAGGGCACGGATGGTGAACAGCTGCCAGGTCCTATGGTGGCCGTTTTGTGTGAACGTGCCCCCATAACCCCCATATTCCCCCCTTTTCCCGTTCCCTCTCGTGCTTGCTTGTTCGCTTTGCTCTTGCGGCCACTGTAAGCCCTCGTGTATACAGTGGTCCATCTATCCCTGGGCTCCCTTGCTTCGCAAAGAATAAAGGCGCGCTCGCGACTCACGTGCTAGTGTGTGCACGCTACTAATCTATGTGTCCGATCGAGCCGAAAATCTACCTGAAGAATGCTTCATCTGAACGAAGAATCGAACGGCCCACCGAGCGTCACGGTGAGGCGTCGTTGACGATCAAAGAATCGGTCATTGTCACGGCTGTCGTGATCGAAGAAGAAAAAGGTTCTTCCGAGCAGCTACGCCTGTTTCATAATATTGTAGAGCCGGCAATGGACCACCGAATGAAGCGTGAACACGAACACGATGTACCCGTTGATAATCTGTGTCGAAAGAATTCGTCGGAGCAGCCGGTGCTCCCGATGGAGAAGATGATTAGGTGCGCCAGGTAATTAACGCAATCTGGTCCACGATACGCGTGTAAAGCAAGATACAACGTAACAAATGACGGAGATCGCGTTGCGTGCTACGACAGACATGGGCTTCCAACGTGGTAAATCAAAGCGCTTCTGTTCAATCCCCTTTTCCATTAAGCCTGTGAAACGAGCCGCGAACGGGGTATGTATTATCCACAAGCGTTCGAAGTGAATCGATCGATTCCCAAGGTGCAACTGGTATGCGCCAACTTTATGGAGACAGTTCTAGGCTTTCGGGGCTTGCAACCCGTTTACGAAAAATTATGCAACACCTCGCGCGGTTGTTAAGTAAAATTCCGTTGCTCGTGCCCGAGATAAATGCCGATGCCGGTGATGCAATCAATTATAACGCTATATCTCCGGCGGCATGGCAAGGCAGAATGTCGGCGAGCACGATGGGGGCACGCAAGAGGAAACATCGGAGCGCGTCGTTTTGTTCGGCAACGGTAACACATTGTTGTAACACGAGAAGATATTGTCCACTTGACAACGGAGCCACGGCATGGAAGAGAATCACACCGAGTGCACGTGATGCCCGACCGCCGCGCCGACCTGAGCTTTCTGGTTCTACCTTTAGAAAGCACCCCCGGGTCGTTCAATAAACCGTCGATACGCGCGAGACAATTTTGAGAATAATCTCGCGGCGCCGCTCATTCGAAATTCCGCTCAAGTCTATCGTGCAAACGAAACGCAGAAATGGAGCGAGGAATACGGTTGAAAAGTATAATGGCGAACTTCTTTTTTCTCTTTAGTTTAATGAAATGCCAACACGATTCTAAATTGTTCGCCAGATATGCAGCTGGAGGAGAAAATGGGGGAAGAAGAAACAAAGGAAACGAAAGAGGAGAATGAAACGAAGATGGAGAAGAAGCCAAGGAGTTTGAAGGGACAGAGAAAGAGTGTAGAAGAGTGGCGAAGGAACAGTAATATTAACAGTAATATTAACAGTAATATTAACAGTAACTGTAACAGTAACAGTAAGAGTAAAAGTAAGAGGTGGACGTTTCGAGCGAGCAAAGGGAGGTTCCAGAAAAGACGGCCCCCGGTCCACGAAGTTCCTTGTACCCGACGTTTAATTTCAGGCAGTCCAAGGAGCTCGTAACATCTCCGGCATGTTTAACGTCGAGAAGAGGGCCTTGGGAAGAGCATGCCCGCGATGAACCCAGAACCAGTTCTCGCGCCTTAAACGGGCGGTTCTCACGCATTTATAGCCCTTCATCGCGCTTTCCAATCGACCTAATTGTTGGGATCGAACGTTTCGTGAGAACCACTGTCTCGTACGCTGTTTTACAGAAACGTTGAATATGTACCTGCTGTTACACGTAGTCGTTCCGAAATCGAATCGTCGCGTCGTAACGTCGATTGGAAACGATTTCGCACGGAACATGGTGGCGCGATACGAGAACGGCATGTTGCTTAAGAATAAAGGAACTACGTGCTCGTTGCATTGTAGTAACCGCGGTAACTATTAGCAACGATACCGTGAAACAAAAGAAATCGGAATTGAATAGTGTTTATCGCGTAACAATGGCCGAGAATTACTGTTCGAGATACAATCATCCCGTGGCCAATAGTAGAACCGTATAGCCGCGGTATAAAGGAACGTGATTTACTTAACTAGAATATGTTAACGAGTTATCGGGGATAGATGTTTGACACGCATCGGATACTACTTAATTGCACGGCTCGAGCGGGCAGTGTTAACGTTTAACAAATTTGCTATCCATGCACGCGCAACAAATACCGCTTATAATACGGGGCCTCGATTTTCTTTTTTTTATTTATCCTTGCATCTCCTCATCAGCTGTGAACGTTTCGAAACGCATACCGGGAACAGAGGTTTATGCTAGCGGAACAAAGAAAGTCAATGCCGTGACGTATCAACGGACTTTTTTACAGTTTACTCTAAATCCCGTTACACGAGGTTTCGCCTCGGTACCTTTGAATCAATAAAAAAAAACAGAAGAAAAAGGAACAACAAAGCGTATCGAAGGAGTTCGATAATCAACGTTTGATACGTCGATTCCGAGAGAGGTGGAATGCAGCGAGCAAGTACCGCAAGAGTTCTCGGTAAAGCCATAATCTTTGGACAAATTCTGGTTCGTCATAAAGTAACGAGAAAATAGCGACGATCGTGGCTCGACCGCTCCGAAATACCGAAGTTTAATTTCATCCTATGTACTCGGAGGCTCTCAAACAGGATTATTCTCAAGCAATTTAGGAGGGCATAGTACTAATTACCAAGCACAAAGGCATATGCTACACTACATAATTAATATTGCAATTATTTCTTCGAGTTTCAGCATAACGCTTCGAACATCCACGAGGACCTGCAGGTATTCGTGGTCAGCGTCGCGCGTCTTCGACGACAAGAAGAGAAAAAAAGGTACACGCTGGGTGTATAGAGGATATACCACTCGAATAGGAACCGGAACTCGGAATCCGTGCTTGGAATTGACTAGACGATTGCACATGTACAGTCGTGCATATGAATCAGATAGAATCAGAGAACCATAGGGAATCGAAGGGGCGCGAAGCGCCGAGAGAGGTTATCGGCTCCGTCATTGATTTCTTCGTTGTACGAAAATAAATCTCCGTATCAGTAGAGACACAGAGGCAGACAGGAGACACGACGATGAACATTTGCTCTCGAACCGCAAACGCGAATTAAAAATCTTCCAACAGGGGCATCACCCTGGAAATGATCGTCCTGTGAATGGACATAATTCACAATGCCCGAGAAGAAATATTAATAATCGATTTTCCGTCTAGCATCGCGAGAATGGCGCAACGCGAGCTTCTAATTTGTCGTACCGATGTCGACAAATTGGTACTTACAAGGATTTGTCGAAGGAATACGGGACATAGTAAAAATCTCGGAACGTTGGAAACAACGACGATGTAATGAAAATATAATGTAATTTTGTAAAAAGGAGCAAGAAGAGGGAAGCAGAATTATTTCACAGCTGGATTGCTTGTTGGTCAAACAATGCTTATTCTTTTTGTACAAGAACGGCAGAGACCCGTAACTCTTTTTGACCCAGCTAACCTTGAATCCCGCAACTTCACGTCGCATATTGTATTAAGAATGCGAAATAAAACTACAAACTTGAATTCCAATAAGAAATATGTCGGATCCTATTTGACGACGTTGCATCGCGCTGCTAGGATTCTTTTATTTCGATGCGATCGTTCGCGTCGAAATTTTCGAGCGAAATACGTCGCATTTCGTAAAGTCGCCACAGAGAGCACCGAACGACTCGGAGAAAACCGACGCGATGCGCAAATTATAACGCAAAAGACTGTATCAGTTTAACATCCATCTTGGAAAGTCAATATCGACCCGATATCGGTTTGTATCTGTATTGTGGGTTTCCAATTACGAGGCGGTCTTAAAAAATTTGGTAATGCTAGATGACGCATAATTCGTGCAGAAACAGGCGGAAACTTGACGCCGCCTGTCAAAGGGAATAAAAAAATGTCCATACCGCGACGCACTGCACCGAGAAATCGCCTCGGGCACAGAATGCCGAAAATTCGCGGAGATATTAAGTTTTGAAAGCCGAGGGTAAAGATCCGTATGCGTTCGCCGAAAGATCGTTACAATCCACGTGCTACGAAATATGTTTTCACAGAACCGGCGTCACCCGGCGACACGCCGCCGATATCAAGAACTCGATTCAACGGTGAAGTAACGAATATTAACGGTTCAAACTTATCCCAGCGGTGAATGTAAAGCAATAAAGGAAGTAAAAGTGTATTCACTCACCGATAACAGCGAAATATCCTGGAGAAATCTGTCGGAATACGGATCCGAAGCACTTGCAACAACACTTCACTCGAGTACGCCGGTCACTGCGCTTGTGCGGTCAGATTCACCATTGTCGAGTGAAACACTGCTGCCATCTTACGTCTGGTGATACCAACGAAATTACCCACAAATCCGTTCGCAGAGGCGGCGGTCGAATTACTGTTTTATAATTCTGATTTTCATGAAACCAAAAAAATCAATTAATTATTAATTAATGACGCCGAAAGAAAATGCAAAATAAATGTATGATTCTAAAATGTGTTAAACGATGCGCAATCTGGTCGGTTTGCAATTAAAATGTGGGTTCATTCATAACCTTACGTTAACGACTTACGCGTTACGATGCGAGATGCTGGAATTTTTTTATTAACAATCATTGCCTCGATTCAAGCCATTTTTAGAACTGTATTTACTTGTAAACTTATCAAATAAAATATCAAAACATACCGTAAGTCACGTGTGGAAAGAAATTAAACGCCGTGAAAAATATTTGGTTGTCATAGAGAACAAAGTAGAATCGGATAGAACCAATTAATCAAATAAGCATACACATATTATATACATATCTACATATATAAAATATGTGTATGCTTATTATATATGTATATATACGAAGGCAAAAATGAGTGAATTATTTAACCGTTTATTACTTCAATTGCAATTACACCATGAAAACAACATCCATATTCTTTTTCCCATGTCCAAAATAAAGAAATCCGTGATGAGGCGTACATATTTTATGAAAAAACGTCATACCAGGCCAAAATAGATTATGCAAAATTACTAAACGCTTACCAAGTAGAAGTTGTAGATTCCAGCATCCTAAAAAGCGATCGAATGTTATAGGATCCTTCCTCCTTTACTACTTATTACTATTGTATACCTTGTGGCACATTTACATCGATGGTGTCTAAAAAGTCTATCGCGTAATTATAATCCGGCCTCGTAAGTAGATTGGTATTCCATTTTTGTTGCGGCGGTCGTGCGTGTAAATAAGACTTTAAATATGAAGCCTCCACGCTATCAAGTCCTTCGAAACTCAAGTTTTCGATAATATCCCCATTAGGACATTTGAACCACGCACCACGAGGTATTATGACAGCATCTTCTCTAATTAATTCTATCGTAGCTGCAAGCCTGTCTTCCTCTTTCAATTCCTTTGGTATAGAACCCTAGCATACGCAAAGTATACTTGTTTCTTAAATACCTTTAAATAAAAGAAGGAAAGAGCAATCTTTAAGATAATTTCCAACTTACATCATAGTACTTTTTTGGATCTTCGTTTGGCGGGAAAGGAGGATTTACATTATAGACATTGGTAACTATAGAAGGATCACCTTCGAATTTGTTAATAGCAAGAGGTGTTAAAAATCGTGCACATTTATTTGCTTTCGGTAACAAGAGCCAATTCAATCCGTCCGTACTAAAAAATTCAATCGTTTCGTATACTCATCGATACATTTTAATTATCTTGATGGCCTTACCTGTAATAATACACGTGATCGTACATGCAGTCTTTCCCAAACCCGTATGCAATATGGTAATCGTTTCGAACCCCATAGATTTTCCCCCAGTAATAACATCTTTGAAAATGATTTTCCTGTTGCAATATTATAAGGGAATTTTGCAACAGTTGCGAATTTTCAGTTCCTACGCAAATGCCAGCGTATCCAAGAGTATCTACGGTTTCTAAAAGTTTCAGGCATTCCATCTTCCTTTTTATATGTTTTATCGCGATTATAAATGGTTTTAAAACAATCGAAAATTAGAAATGACATCGTTTGAAAATGCACATTTCAGAAAATGTAGCTACATTAAATTCATGCCGCAAATGGTACCACAACACTCCAGCAGATGGATGCCGCAAGGGTAAAGATAGGATTATAATTGTCAGGTCGACGTTTGAATGGTGTTTATTTGAATTCACGTAAAATAAAAATGTCATCGTCCGATGAAGAAAGTGATCAATTGACGGATTTAGAAGCGATTCGTGATCAAATGTTAAATCAACCACGTGGTGAACGCATGCAAGTTAGCGCTTGGGAGGATGACGACGACGGAGTAGAGATAGACCGGAATGCAAAAGGTTAGACTGTCCCCGATATTTAATGCAATATATATTTCTCCGATTTTTTGAATAGCGGTTTAATTCTTGTGTGTAGAACCCGATGCGAAGGAAATTCTAAATGCAGCAGAGAATGGTCAATTGGAGGAAGTAAAGAAACTGTTGGCTAAAAATCCTCGTCTCTTAGATTGCAAGGACAAGGATGGTTATACTCCGTTGCATAGAGCATGTTATGGAAATCATGTGAAGATCGTAGAAGTATGGACACATTAATTTTTCCGTGTCACTCGTCTCTCAACGATTCTACAGTGATGAATGAATCTCATTGTTGTTTCATCCCGTTTATAGTATTTAGTTCAAGCAGGCGCAAAGATTGATGCTAAAACAATGGATGAATGGCAGCCTCTGCACTCTGCCTGCTGTTGGAACAACGTTAATTGCGCAGCTGTTCTAATTGCAAATGGGGCGGACATAAATGCTAAAAGCAAAGGGGACCAAACACCCTTACATTTAGTATCTGCGAGCTCTCATAATTCTCCTGCGTTGCAACTACTATTAATGCATCCAGATATGAATCCAAGATTGGTAAATTCAAGCGGAGATACCGCGGAACAGATCGCAAGGAGAACAGGGAAGTACTATCCAATGTTTGAAATCATTGAAGACTGTTTTAATGTTATTTGAGGTAAGTCAAGATTCTGTTTAATTCTTTCATATTTTTTTATTGGATATGCTTATGTACACATGTTACAACATTATGAACATAGAATATTTATGAATCTATATGTTGATTGTAAGCGTATCATTGTACTATTGTTACAATTATAAATATATTAATAATAGAACCTGTACTTGTTATATAGGTACATTATGTGTCTTAATACAATAGAGTATAAAAATATAGGCATTAATATATTACTAGATGCAGAAGGAGAAGTATTGTAATAAAGATTTCGATGAAATAATACTTCGGTGCATTGCTTGTTTGCTTTGTTGTCTAACAACTATGAGCATAGTAAAATCTATATAGAGTATTAAAAAGAAGTATGCTTGATATGATTTTAGTTGTATAAAACAGTTCAAATCTGATATTAGAGTCAGAATTGTATAAAACGTATTTTTTTTTTATCCTATAAAATACTTCCTGATAAAATGGAAATAGTAGCCAAAATAGCTTGCCCATGCACTCTGAAAGCTCCTTAATTTCGTTTATTTACATGTTAAAGTGATGTTAAATTAATGAATTTGGGTGTACCATTGCTCAAACGTTTTGACCCTTCCCATATAAGAACGGTAAAATCTTCAGTCACAGCATATAAATGATGTTGGTCTAAAGACCAAGCTAGTGTAATTACTGCTCCACACCCTTTCACACCGTTTATTATTTCCCTCACTAATCTCAAGTCCCAACTGCTCCATAGCCTTATCACTGCATTATCTAATCCTGTTCCAATAACATTTACTGAAACTCCTTCAGGCGCATTGCTATAACAAAGAGCTGTAATCCGCCTTCTGGATGAGACAGACCCGACTGCTCTTGCATTTATAGTAAATACTTTCAGTTCGGATTGACTGGAAGACGGATTTTCATTTGTCTTAGGAATGTCGTATGTCACCGCTATATCGCCCAGTGTTTCACTTATCGTTAATAAGCGGATAGGATAATTTTGATCACAAGATATTGACCTTATATATGTTAAGCTGCAATGAAAGAACAATAATTTTTTTCTAATCTATAAATTCACATTCGCATATTTTTAAGGGCTGGCTTACCTATTTAAATCCCAAATCGCGATAACACCACTTGCGTCACCTGTAACGGCTACGCTAAATGCTCGTGAAAGAGATATTGTTGTCACCCTACACCTGTGAGCTAACAGCACAGGTGCTGGTGTCGAACTAAAAACAATTTTACTTGCTACAACTGTATACGTGTGCACTGTTATTCTACCAGAGAAGTGGCCAGCCCATAGTTGGCCACAGTCTGGGGCTGATCCTAGTATAGTAATCTGAAAAAGAAGGAACAAATGTCTATGAAATATCACATATTCGACCGCTTGAAAAAGTATCTCGAAATAGTAATCATGTTCTTACTGGGTCGATACCCGAAGATTTCAGTAATGGCTTAGGCGGTTGTTCCTTTTTAGATTTCAGTCTTACAATTCCATCCGTACCATTCCATGATACTAGAGCAGCTCCCAATACGGATGTATTGCTTAGCATACTAGTCCCTAAACAGAGTTCGTGACATACAGTTCCATGAATATAGTATTCGAAATGTGTAATACTTAACGTTAGAGGGGGCGGTATTTGTGTTTCAAACTTTGAAAAAACCGATTTTTTTCTGCGTTTTCTTTCGACTTAAAAAAAATATATAAAGTAGTTAAAATATTAACAACCATATGTGCAAAAGGCTAGTAAAAGCAATGTTTTGATTTAAAAAAAATTCCTCGAAAATGATGTTAAAAACACAAATACCCCCATAATAGCATGTACCCTTTTCCTTCGTATAACCGAGTAGTAAAGTGTTATAACTGGGTAATCCAAAAACATCGCCGATCATTAAGGGAACTAAGGATGATAGTGGTGCTCTGTGTTTATGTTTCCAACATAACATTGGCTCATTCCCTGGAGCACCAACATAATTCCCCCATTTTATACCTGCAGTTGTACAAAGAACAATTATCGCCATGTGACCGATTTTGAAGGAAATGTTATAATTACAAGTCACCTACCATCTACACCTTCGATAACTTGCGGCACTGAACTGGGCATCACTGTACTTCCAAGAATTTGAATCGGTAATGGATGTGCAGCTCTAAATAACTGGGCCGGTGTTTGGCCATAAGTTCGTACCATGGTTTCCCAAGCTTGACGCTCTAAAGGATCGGCTATTTGCTCAACATTAAAGCCATAGTAGGTCTACAAATGAAAATTCAGATGAATGCATATAATCAATTTCAAACAACATCGCATAAATGTTGAATCTAACATACCGCGGGATGAAAAACGTTTATGGCATCTACGGCTGGTCTACCAGTTTGTCTAAATCCGAAGACCAGGTCGACCCAATAGGGTAGAACCTCCCTTACAAGGTCCGCTTCTAATGCTGCTCTGTGAGCAAGAATAAAAAGTCGGGCGTCACCACTGCACCATTTTGGTAACTCAACATCTCCCACACGATTACCATTTTGACGAACACCAAAATTAAATCCTTAAAGAAGAGACTCTTGATAAATATTAATTCAATTAAGTATCATTGTTAAATTTCAGGTATGATGTATTACACATGTGGATACGTATTATATATTACCTTCGGAATTCAATAAAAATTCGGGTAAATAAAAAAATTCAGGAATTAATTCCTTCACGTCTGTAGTTGAATCGCAACTAGTTAATCTCCACGTAGTAGCCAGTGCATGAAATGTCCGATCGGGAATATCAAAATTGTCGTCTTTAAAAGTGAGAGCAAATTAAATTAAACTCAAGTCTTATATGAAGAGAAGTGACGCAGTTATTGCACGAATTTTTTAACGATTGTTTGCTTCGTTAACTTCTAGTGTTTGAATATGATGACTAAGTACAATGTAATTAAACGTAAGCGACGAACAAACAAACAGGCAATATAAGTAACGAGTAAAAAAATTCATAGAATACATAGAAAGTGCAAAAGGTTCATTAAAAAATAGAGTGCAACTTTGGGTGTGCTCTTCGTCAGTATTAACATGTACATATGTATATTTAAAAACAGGATATTTCATTTACCTTGATAACACAGAAACATGCTAGTGAATGGCGGTAGTCGAACCAAAAAGTGAAGTACTGTGCCCGAATTACTGTAATGCGATCCATAATGAAATGGCTCTTGATTTAATGCAATTAAGTTTAATCCTTCCGATAGGGCTTGTTTAAGATACTATGAAAGATAATAAATAATTCTATAAGCCATATGCATATATAATAACAAATATTCAGTTTGTAAATCCACGACAGATCACTTACATTATAATTATTTATATAGTGTTGTTCATTCTTCTTATCCTGCACAGCCATAGGACGTTTGAAGTTTCTAGACAGCATTCATTTTTTATTACTATTATCCTCAAACAGTACCCTTATTAATTCTATTATTATTATTTATTATTATTAATTTTTTCTTACACTTACCGATAAATTATTAAATTATTTAAATTAATTTTTTCGCTTGTATAATCCGCTAATACGAACGGAAATACAGGATACTGCATTAAATCATTGTACGAGCGACCGGCCAATTTATTTAGACAAGTGATGTATTCCCAATTCGTCAAAGCCCCGCTTCGCCACAGCGAGACAGCTTCGCTTAAATCATCGCCTGGCACACGTCTTGGTAAATTACAAGCAGACAATTCCTTTACAAATTCATCCCTTTCCTACAAAAAAGCACACTCATTGGGATCTAATCATCAATTTTTTTGTTCCTAGTTTCTCGTGATTGATGCATACCTTCGAAGAATTAAATGCCAATAAATAAGTTCTTCCCGTAATGAGAAATATTTCGATAGCTCTCTCTTGCAATTGATATCTTCTTCTGTGCAATTCTCGAATGTCTTCTAGTCGCCACGCTGTTCCACCTGCCATGGCTAAATCCAAACCACCCAAGGCTATCTGGAATTTTTGTGGGATTAATTAAATAAATAATTGTGTATTCACGTATTGATTGAAACTTAAAGAAAATGGAAATAATATCGTACGTCCGTGTGTAACGGTACATCAGGATTATCAGGAATAAAGTATAGACAAGTTTCACCGATAAGAACTTCGCCAGACAGTTCGGCTCTAGGAGTAACCACTTTGGCCTGGGACATTTTACGTATTCTTTCGCTAGTATGTAGTCGTTCGATTAACGCCGTTGCATTTGCATCTTGCCGATCAGTTTTAAATAAGTAAGACAAAGGTGCATCAACTCTCACTGCGTCTGTGTATCAGAAATTTAAATGAACGTAAGTGGAATGAAAATTAAAGGAATGTAGATCTTCAAAGAGTTCCCAATCGTACCTAATTTATCTTGGTGTTCCGCCATGAAAAATCTTTTATCGATATTTAGATGACATCGTTGCAACCGTATTCTAACTCTAGCAGGGCCTTCCGTAGGATCCAGTTCCCAGCTTCTTGGATAACTCCGTGGGAAATGCCACGGAGCTCTTTCGTGTGTTAAACGTCTCGCTAAATCTCTCCATTTGGCAATTGCTTGAGCCTCCAGTGCCCTTGAGTGTTTCAGTCTTTCCATTAATACTTTACGTTCCCGATTCTGTTCTTCGATAACAGTACGTGTTATGGTCATTGCACTTTCCGTCAATTGTTTTGCAAGCACATCGAATCTGCTGGCAATTCTAATAAAAAAAAGCATATTGCACGGTAACTGAATAGATAAGCATAGAAAAAATAAGAACTAATTTTATTCTATTTACCTTTGAATTGCGGGAAGATTGCTATCGATCCATATATCTCGATCTCTCATCAATTCCCGCCTCAATAAAGCCAACTCTTCTGTCCATACTCCAGGACTGGCTTGCTCTATTCCCTTTGCCAAATTCCATATATAGAGTGCTTCCTTTAATTCGACACATAATCGAGCATCGGCGCTTGGCATTTCGTCTCGCCTTTGCAGGAGATCCCAGAAGAACACAATGAACTTTTGCTCTAACTGGTACGGAAGGAATACAAAATTATACGTAAGAAAATGAAAGGTAAACGAATGTTCACTAATAGGGAAACTTACTTGCGGATGAACTTTTAAAAGAGATGATAAGATTTCACGAGTTTTCGGTTCTTCCATTAGTGATCTGACTGCAAAAATCCTTGTATTGTTACTCTGGTGCGGACCAAGTAACCATACCATTATTTTAGCTGTGTATTTTCGTATGGCTTGCTTAGAATACAATCCGCTGGTCCATTGATATTTCTTTTCAATTGAATTATAAGGATCGTGTAGAAGGATGGAGAATAATCTTCTAGCCAATTGTAATTCGTTTACAGAGGGTGATTCGTCCCCAGATGTTATAAATTCAACAGCACGCGCCAATATAATGCGGAACCGATCTAAAAATGCTCCTCTATATCGCGCGCGCAAAGGCGCAATAAAGGGTGCATGTAAACTGGTGTAACTGGACGAACGAGATCCATGATCGCTTTGATCACTGGATGTTGTGAAAACTGAAATATAACATTCTAGAGAAATTTGTGCCTTTTTTTTTAAATGTACGTTGTACTCGGTACAGTTGTTACCTGATGCCATGTGGGACGTTGACGCCAAGTAGGATGCAGTACTTCGTAGACGAAAGCCAGTCTGGTTCGAGAGCCTTGCTGTGAACACATCGAGTTCTCCGTCAAAAAGTGCCACTTGGGCATCTCTTGTGACTGTCACGCAACTCCTGTTCTTAGTGCAATTAGATCTTTCTCTCAATTCCATGTGGTCTAATATCAAATGTAAATCGAGAACAGCTTGTATTTGGTGGTCTTCTGGAATTTGTAAAAGGTGTGCGGCAATAGCCACGAGCAGCACATGAATGTCTCGATGAAGGAATGTAGATCCACCCTTGTGAGCTCCACCAACTAATGCTTGGGCCAACGATTCGATTAAACCTTGTTCTAAGAGCATTCTCAGTGCATTAGAAGAATTCTGAAATGAAACGAAAATACGTTAATGTTGTTTAATAAGTGACGCGCAATTTTAGCACCATACCTTTGCGATTATGTCTGTGATAAAGGTCACTATTGGCCAAGCGACGTTTGGTTCAGTGGCTGCTGATTTAGCCATTATCGCCATTAGTGGAGGCATCGCGTCCAAAGTTGGTCCACCTAATGCTAAATTTTCTAAAGCAACGACCAATGTATGGTTTCCAGGATATAATGCTAGTTGATTTGCTAAATGAATGAAATATTTTTGTTTGATAAATTTATTTACATCTTCGTCGCTAGCACGTTGTAAATACGTTTGAACGACCTGTAAAACAATCTGTATTACAATAGCACTAACAACGATACTTTAAACCTTTGCATGTTTTACCATACCTTAACTAGTTCTGTGCGGACTCTAGTGTCGGGATTATTAGCCAGTACAAGCAGTAGCTCAGCTCGTAAAACGAGTTTTAATACCAAACCAACTTGGCTATCAGGTAAAACGCGAACAGCATCACGGAGTAGTAATAATAACCCCTCGCAAACTAAACCCTGGCAGGCTCTCCTTTCATCTGTCCATTGAGACTGTTTCTCCTAAATAACGTATCGAGAACTTCGGTCCTTCATTTAATCACAATTAATAAAAAAAAAAATATGCTGATAGGAAAATTAATAGCACGCTTACACTACTGAGAGGATTAGATCCATCGCTAGCCGCAATTCCCGAATCCTCACCAGCGCTGGTATCTTGAGGAGGCCCACTCCGGCGTTCTTTTCTTTTAGACATTCTGTTTTTCTGACTCTATGAAAGTGATGTTAATTAATTGCCATTCCCATTATTACTTCCCTGACAACTCATCCGCATAAATACTAACATGTGCATTCGTTATTCCTTTATTCAATTTGCTATTTTCTAAGGTTCCTATAGATTCGTCAGAGGAACTAGAAGTTACTGTGGACGTAATTTTCACAACTGATTTTTCTCCAATAGGAGGTAACAAAAAGTATATGTTGTGCCTCGAATGCGTAATGTACGTTTCAGATGCCTGATGAACCAAAACTAAATAGTCGGTAATAGCTACTAAATGTACAAACTCTGGAGGCGCGCCCATGAGTGCCCTTATCAATTCAACTACTGCTGTAGCTATTGACGAATCAAGGACAGCACCCAATTCTTCGTACATAAAATGTTCCTATAATCAAACAAGAAATGATTCTGTTAGTTTTACGAAACGTGTGATTAAAGACATTACGGAATTTCCAAAGAATACAAGATTACCTTGCACAGCGTCAAAACTGTGTCAACGATTCCGACTCTATTTAATTGCGACGCATTGAACTCACGTTGTGAATGCTGGTCTCTTAACAAAGATAACAACGCTTGCAACAGCAAGTTTAATGTATCGTGTTTCGCCCACGTTCTCCACGCAGTCAACGCACCTTTGATTAATTCAGGATCTGTGATAACAGCTTCGCAGTTTTGAGAGACCATATGATTGCCGCTACCGATATCTTTTATTAGGATTGAACTGTCACAAGCTGCGTCTAACATTGCTTTCAGAATATGTCTACCTGCGTGGCATCGTGGCGATTCTAAAATGCGTAGGACTAGAGATGTTCCACCTTCTGATCGATACTGATTTAAAAGTTCGGAATCGTTCCGTATTAAATGTAGAACTATTGAAAGAGCCATCGCTTGCTCTTCCTCGCTAGAGTTTAATTCGACTGTCTGCATGAAAGAAGTTTGTTGTTTAATAACGGTGACAAAAGTTAATTGCCACTGCTGAATCTTTCGATATAAACGTGCTTACTCTTGCAAAAAGATATAAAAATATGGGTACACCGCCCACTAATGTAGCAGCAGGTACAAGTCCTCTATACTGTTGGCATTCTAACCGAGCGGATACTATCGGAGCAACCGACAAAGGTGGTTGCTGTGATACTCTGTGCTCCGGTGCAGAAACAACCTTAAAGCCTGGTTGACCCGGAAATAGATTTCTTACCACGGCTAAAAGTGAGTGCGTAATATTTATAGAAAATTAAGTTGATAACAATCGAACTTGGATTATTGACAAATTTCCAAGCACACGCAACTACCTGTAGAATTTGCGACAGCTTGAGGATACAAGTGGACGACATTGGGATTTTTCGCTTCGTAACTGAGAAGCAGATTGTCTTGCAGTTCGCCTAAGTGTGAATTCGTAGCGTCCATAACTGCGTCCCAATCAATTTTACTTTCGGATACTTTGGTTTCAACAGCGTGTCTTAGATACGTTCCACCGTACGATTTCCTTCGATTGGTATCAAACTTTCCGCCTTCTATAGTTGTAAACGTAATTCGATAATCTGAAATAAAGGTAGCAGCTACATCGATTAATGTACTTACCAAATCGTACTTCCCGAACACCATCCAGAGCACCAGATGCAATTAGCGGCGCAGAATCTGGCTTTTCCATGTTCAAGACACATTCCGCCAGATTAGTGTAATTAGGCCCAAGACTTGCTAAATATAATGCTTTCTCTTTCGTGAATACTGGACACCTGCGAATTGATTCTTAACGATAGATACACGTGACATAATAAGTAATTAATAGTTTAACGCTGCGTGACAATATCGTATTTAACGAACCTAAATACCATCAAATTTCCAAGGTACCAAGCACCGATAGTGTTGGATCCAACTTGACCAAGTAAAACGCATGTAGTACCAGGCTTTCTGACTAATAGGCCGTCAAATGGTAATTGGGCGTTGATTTCTCTCCAACCGTCTATCCAAAGCACAACTTCAACAACGGCGCTGCGCTTATTTAGGACAGTGTCTTTGAAGTTTAATGCTAAATGGTGCCAGTGACCGGACGGAAGCATACCAGTTACCGCTGTTTCAGATATTGTTCGATTGGTTTTGCCATCGGGTCGAGTTAATCGTAAAATTAATTTATCTGAAACAGCAAACATATATAGAATCGACAGCACGTAACCATAAGATTTAAAAAATAAATATTAAAAATCACTACACGACAATTACCTGATCTAAGGTCCAACCATGTTTCGAGCACCAGAGACTCAAATCCGATAGATACCAAGTGAATAATCGATGCTGGCATAGGTGGACATGCTGAACCTGCTACGACTGATGTGCCCAACAAAAGATCAGACATCGATTGGTCTTTCCACGATAATTTGGCGAGCATGCGTTCAATAAAAGCACAACAAACTTTTTGCTACATTTGATACAGTAATACTGCAAACTTGTGAGGGCTTTTTAAAACGGTACATTACGACTATTCGTTGAAGTTAATTTAAAGAAGAGTATCGAAACGAAACGACATTTGTTATTTCATAGTAAATGCCTCGTTACACACCTTCACGATTCCAATTGTCAGAGAGAATACCCCAATCCGATAAACTGTCGTTGTCCGAATCGAGTAATGGAGACGTGTTCATCGCGGCCCCTTTGCTATTAACAGACAATCCTCTCTCGATTCTCAACCACATGGAGACGGAGCAACCGTTTAGCCAAACAGGCCATGCCAGTTCTGGACCGATTGGTAAACACGCAGCGTGAACAGACCATGGACTGCATATCCCGGATGCGAAATGTTTTCTTCGAAAATTATTCACAAGGGACTCAACCTTCGTCGAGTTCTTGTACTCTTCGGATTGATTCTTCGTCACTATTTTCGTCTCGGACAGCACAGGAAAGAATAGAATAAAGTTGGGCTGAGGGCGAGCGGCTAGAACGAGGTGGAACAGTGGTTCCAGCAAAGATTTAAGTGGTGGAGAGTCAACTTTGAACAGGGACAAATACGCGACAAGTTCTGATGGCGAGATCGATTGTGTCGCTAGTAAGGTAAATACTTCCAGTACCGCGTGTTGCAAATCTGAAATATTGTCATTGCATAATTGAAAATCCATAAAACCGAGCAGGTCCTTCATATAAAAAGTACCTTGATATTGAGCATCCTTGCTGTTAAATATATCCTTAAAGCCATTTAATATTTTGATGATCACTCCTGAGCCTGCTAAAGCGGAACAGCTCGAAGCACTTTCTCTGCAGGTGGCTGCAACTCTTCTCAAACCGCCTGTTATTATTGATCCTTTTTCGGCATCCAAACCTCTGCGAATTAAGATCATTTAGAACATTTCTCTTAGACCAACGTTACTTTATATGTACAATTCATATACCCAAACACTGACTGTTCAGTGAAATGAATCAACAAATCGACTGCCAACGAACATAAAGCAGGATGCGCGTTCGCGTGTCCCCGAGGTTCAATTACAGGTCCCAAAGAATTGCTTCTCTTGGCGATATTGCTGTGAGGACTTCGTCCTGGTATTTCTACGTCTGCTTCATAACCATCGTCGGCTGTCACGTATTCACCTGTACTACTGTCATCCGCAGCATAATCAGGCATTCCGTCCAACGTCATACTTGGTAGCTGATAAGAAAAACGTAATTTAAATGGTGGAAAAAATCGTTCGATTCGATTAGATATGAAGGAAAAGAGGAACATGTAAACGATGCTTACTCTCGGACGTATACACTGTGGTATAGTTTCCTCTTGAGCTGGTTTCAACATAGAGACTTTCAATAAAGCTTCAACAATAATAGCTAATCCACGACCCAATTTCGCTCCTGCGTCCATCAGTGCTCTCCGCAACTCCATGATTGTGTCGCAACTACCTATATGGCATACGTTTTAAATAAAATGTGCGTGTGAAAAAAATATGATTCGATGAAGAGAAGACGTCACTGGCAACAGGTATTTTGAGATGTTTACTGGCGTCGAGCATTCTGTGAACTGTTTTCACGACGAATGATTTCGCGCAGCTTATTGGGAATTTAATCCGCAGCTGTCCGCGGCGGAAGAGTGCGTAGGACAGAAACATACTCCGAATACTTATGATTCACGTTTCGTTATATAAAAGTACTTACACAACGGGGACGTTAAACAACACGTGAGCAAAGACTCGAAGAGTCTGTGCGCTGATTTGTTCGTATCTAAAAGAAGAAGTACATGCTGAATGCAAATTCAGATATTTTTATATCTACTACAATCTGTCCGGCTCATCTTTCTTAACATACCTGGAATGCTGTCCGTGGAGATACGTATGGCTAACACTTTGAAGAGTTGCAAAGATTTCTCCGAGACAGGGTGCGACGACAATTGAGTGCGAAATTTTGGACTGCACAGAGATACTCCAGCCGCAGCACGCCAAGCGGCACTTACTTGATACAGATTTAGTTTCTTGTACGAATCAACGTTGTTGTCGGTTTCCATGAATGATGTAGAATTATCAAATATTTCTGGAAAACACGAAATCGTATCGGTCGGTCCCTCTTTATTCTCTTCTTGCCGATAATCGGTTTCCAACATTGTTTCGTCAGCATTTTGATCGGTCGATACTGTGGAAAAACTTGCATTCGCTACTTCCTCGCTAGCGACGTACATTTCTGCCTCGGATGTATCCGAAACAGTATGAAAGTGGTGCAGCAACTCGGTCGTTTCTCTTTCAAGAGAATCGAATAAAGATGCGAGCGCTGGTTGCTCCGCATTTGCGGAATCGGGTTCCACGAACCTCGTCTTCCATATTTCGATAATTACGGTAATTTCCAAGAGATCGTAAATGTTGCGTGTAAAAACCGTGTTAGATAGCAAGGCCAGTACCTCTTCCAATCCATTGATCTCCGTGAACCTCTCGCATAGCTCCGTATTCACGATCAAGCAGGACATGGCAGATAAGCAAGATTGAATGAGAAATTTCACTGAAATGTTTTCTCTATCCACCGCGTAATGTGCCTTAGCTTTCAAGAATGTTGGATAAAAGACCTTCATTAGTAATTCTCGTCTGATCTGCAACTTTGAACACGGGCCAACTTTCAAGAGGTGAGCCATTACGGCGTAGCAAAGCTTAGGATTGTCCGGCAGCAATAAATCGGTATACATTTCCAAAAAGTCCCAAGAGTAAGCGGAAGATTTGTCGCAGGTACTGCATGTTTCCGATTCCGAGTATGCACCGAGTTCCTTGAAGAAGATGCGCTCTACGAATGCCACAGCTGGCGCGTAAATAACCGGATTTGGCCTTTTCAATAGAGTCACGATGCTGGACATGAGTGTTCTGGGTGGAAAGCAACAACAAGTGCCAGCCGCTGTAGAAACTTTGAGCAGTCGAAGTTGAAGTTCAGTTGCGAACGGATGGGAATCTTTCAGGAGATTAGCGAGAGACATGAAGAGAGACGAAACGCAGCACACTTGCTTCGAAGCGGTGCGGACGATCTGTTGAGAATACGACGTTCCAAATACATCTGTGTGGTGGTGAATCGGAATGTTATTGTCGCAGGTCTTGTGTTTTGTCCTGTTGCAATGAGCTGCATGCGAAATATCACGTCGGACGGACTTCAGGCCGCTCGTTAGCGCACCTATCATATCAATGATCTTTCTTGTACGAACTACTGACCTCGTCGGGTCGATGCTCGGTAGGTCAATGATCGTAAAAATTGTCCTATTCAACAGTTTTCCATCTTGACTCTCCGTGAACAGCTGGAACAATTCCAAAAAGTCGGACAATTTCTCGATCGCAGCACCGTGCTGGTACAGCAGGCAGCAGAGGAACGTTATGATTCCATAAATGGTGGCGAAGATGTACTCTTGCAGAAGCGAGCCTTCCTCCGCCGTGCATGCGTTGACCGGCTTGCCGCAAGCATCTTCGAGTAATCTCAGAGTCATAGGCAGTAGACCGTTATGAATGACAGCGGTAGTCGGTTCGTCGGCTCTCAATACGCGTTCCATTGCCGTGAGCATAAGCCTCGCAGCGGCAGCCTTTAGCGTAGCGCGTTCTGTGCTAGTCAGACCGGCACCGTCTATACCGAACTGAAGGGACCATAATGTGTCCAAAGCAAACTTTAGAATTTGCACAGCCGGTGTTTGCTCGATTGGAGTATCGTAATCTCGTAGTCCCTGGAGTAACTGGATAATCAAGAAGCTTGTCTCGAAGTTGCTAATCTCAGCATCCAGGACATTCTTGATTCTCTCGTCTATGTAATCCTTTGTCGTTTTCTTTGCCGGCCGGACAGGAAGCTCGTAAAGCGCTGCCTGCCAATTTTGCTCCTCGTCGCTTCTCACGATCGACGTGTAGTAGTCGAAATTCAGCATAGGGTTCAGAAAGATCTTCATTGTGAACGATCGCGGCTGATCCATTCCGACTGTCAGCAATTCGGACTCGCTGCTCGCGCTTTCCGCCGTGTTGCGGCGCGACCCGAACATTCCAAGCGATTTTTGCTTTTGTTGGACCGGAACCTTGGTACCGATACTGTGTCTATGACTCGCCCTCTTTCTTGACGATGCATTGCCCTCGTATGGAACACCGTTTCGATTAGACTTTGCCGCTCTACGCTTCACGTGTGGCACGATATCTATCGTGTCGACGGTATCGTCGTTGCAGTAGAATTGCACATAAGGATTGCGCGCCGCAGCAGGCGCCGAGGAACACGTGGATCCGGTCGATGCAGAAGAATCGATTTTATTGCTCGCTATATCGGCCTCGATTGTCTGAAGAGCAACGGGGTACAGGGCGACGAGCAAAGCCGCCAGTTCTCGTCCACAGGAAAGGCCGCGTACACCGAGTAGTTGTAAAACAGCCAGGCAACGCCAGCCCCTGTCTTGCGCCAAATATTTTCTCAGCCCGACTAGTTCACCGCCGTTGATCCGCCTCGCGCAAAGTTCATGAATATCCGAGAGCAGCTCGCAGGCTACCAGGGTAGATATACCACCACCGCCGACAGAACTGGAATGGAGATTTCCATGCTACTTCTTTTATATTCTTATCTTATCCATCGGGTCAGGTATTCTTATCGTTTTATTATCACTACGATACGACCATTGTCCGAACGATTTCTGCTGGTATGCAATCTTATTTTCAGTGAAAGACGCGATATCTCCGTGAAACGTTATGAAAGTGGCATAGAATAGAATTTCAGCGATACAAAACTGGAATATATTCATGAGAGAATAGATGAAACTTTTCGTTTCGACAAAGTGCACCTTTCATTTTCACGAAATATCGGTAGAAAAATCGATCGAAGCTAACATATTTGTGGTGCATAAACGAACGTGCGAAAGTGATCGTGATGCAGTGGCATAAAAGATACGCAAAGACGTGAAAAAAATTGCGCTAGCATCGAAACCGCAAGTACGAGATCATATTTACGCGTTGCGGTCAATGATCGTCGGTAATGCATTAAAAAATCAACAGGGTATCGGTTTTTCATGTCGCTTCTCGAAAAGCAGTATTCACAGGCAATGGTTAAATATTTCTCAATAGTATGCCCAAAGGATTTATTAGTATTTCATAGATGGTACGTAGTCTTACCAAAACGATAGAACATCCTTCACGTCTAGGCCATCTTTCACTTGAGCAAGAAGTTCAGCAAGAAATACGTCCAGCCAGGATGATTTCTAAGCAGAGAAACATTAAACAGATTGCACGAGGACACGTGAAATAACAATTTAGAAATTAAAAGGAAGATTTACGAAGCTACAGCGGAAATGTCAATAGCAGTGACAAATGCTAATTAATTTAGTGAATAACATAGCTGTTCTCTTTCAACGATACAACAATACCAAAGATGATAGGCTAGCAAGAAAAACAACTCATTACGACAGAGATATGAACGTGGCGGGGAAGCTTGATTAAAAAAGAATGAGACAAAGATACCGCTTTCTGTGATTTTCGAAATGCTGACTGATTATTACTGCGTGTCAGTGCGTTCGCAACAAAATAATTGTTTCGATAGAAACCGCCAATCCAAATAAAGAATTGAAATTTTTCGAAAGATTTCATCCCTTTCAACCGGTGATTTACATTGCAATTCAATTTTCTTCGACCACGTTGCATCGTATCGCGTTTATTCAATGCGTAAATAGTAAATACATGATTCACAGCGTAAACAACCGTTTTGCAAAGATTACAAAAATTTATCTATCTAGAAAGTAACGATGCTCGAAAGATAAAGTTGATACAGTACTTAAAGATGCAGCTAAATAATATGATCGAAAAATTTTTATCGTCTCAAAGGCATTTGTGCATGCAATTAATAGGAGCATACGAACTTTGACATCGTATTTGTTTCATGGAAATTGCCTTCGATTATTTTTAAGGAAATACATACAAACAAATCGATAATGCCAACGACATTAGGTACATCGGACAGAGGACCGTGCTTTATTTCAATACTTGCGGCGAAGTATCGACAAGTTTACGCGTAACTTGTAAGTCATCCTAACACAGTCGTAAGGTGATATTCAACCATGAGAGACAGACGACTGGCAGTGATTACGAAATCTTCTACTAGTGGGGCACGGTAAATGATAAGTTGGTGCAAGTGTATTTCAATAAGGAATGATCACCGTTTATGCGACTGCAGTAATAATGATATTCCAAAGAGAAGGGATAAAAGTCAAGGTAAAATTGATATCGTTGGAAGGTAGACTAACTACTTGGAATATTCTATACTCTAACAAGTGTGTCACGCGATTGAAGAATTTTAAATTCTCGTTTTTATATCAAGTTAAAAATTCGCTGAATTGCGGACCATGTAAGAATACGAATGCAGAGAAAAAACAGAGGGGGATCGTCGGCAAGAAAATTCCTTGATACGGGGATCGTGTACCTCGTAACTCTGTGGTTCTGCGTGAATAAAATTATCCCAAAAAATTTGCAGCTTGTTAGTCGAAGCCGAAGACATTCCTACACGTTCCTCGTACTCTTCGTCGTCTTCTTCTCTGTCTTCGGTTCTCAATCTCGAATCGTCATCATAGCTCATGAGTTCGTCGAAGCTCAACCAAGGGTAGAAAGGGTCCTCGGGTTGCTTTCGAGGATCACTTTTAGACCACGTAATCCGATCACCTGAAAGATCGAGACCTTATACAAGTCGACGTTATTGTCAAGCAAACACTGTGTGCGCGCATTTGATTGTTAATCGCCGCGACTGGCGCGTCGCAATGCTCGTCACTGAATATCCTCTCGCCGGATCTCCGCAGCTTCGAGAACCTCGCATTTATAATACGTAGTGCGCTGCGGCTTCTTGTCGCATACACGCGCCAATGTAAACGATCTTTGTGTGCGTTTATGTCGATCAACTGCAGCTTACATAACATCCCCACAAGTCCGCGACAAACCAGTTTCTAGCCTTCCGCGGGAAGCCTGTAAGCTTCTCAACCTACGAAACACGGTCCCAAGGGAGAGCTAGTCAGTCTTGGTTCATAGAGTTCTGTACGCTACAATCGTAACCACCACCAACATCGTGGCGACTAGTACCACTGTAACGTGGTGTCACAATTCCTCCCTGGCTGTTGGCACACCAGTTTCAGAGACTCGGTTTACGTATATCGACTGTTTCTTTCCAGCCGACTTGCTCTTATACCACGCGACACTAACTCCTTATCGCTTGTGCTCGACCGCGCAACGATTCGTACTTATATCTCGACGATCGATCGACAGCGTACATCTCTCCAATTCTTTTTTCGATTCCCACAGCGCGTTTACCCCCGTTCTGTCCAATCAAATCGGTACGCCGGAAATGAGACTACTGTCAATGCCCCAGATGTCTGTCCAGTTTAGAACAATCCCCGCCTCTTCCTCTCAAAACGAAAAAGAGAAAGAAAATAACAATCGAGAAAACATTTAATGCATGCTAGATCACCGTTGATCTCAACACTACCGTTGGGGTTCACGACCTCTTTGGCTGATCAGCTATCATTCCAGTCAAGTAACAATGATTTACGAGTTCCTTCTATTACAACTTTTTACCACAACCAGAAGCAATGGTCATTGATCCTATGCGAATCAATGACATAAGAAAGACCGAATACGTAGAGTAGCCCGAAATAAACGAATCTATTCCACTGGATAAATCATCGTTCCTCTTTTTCTCTTCTTTTGACAAAATTGTCTAATACTTTCTAGCCTCACTGAAACGGATAAACCTAACGACAAGAAATGAAGAAAGCGGAGCGATACGCGTTAAAACTTTTCGAACGATGTCGCGCATCGTTCAATTAGAAATTAGATCGCCGGCAGAGAATTTACATCCGGCGCGGCGATATGATCGAATGCGTTGACAAGCGACCAGAAGGCTACTCTGTCAACAGATCTCGATGAGTTTTCGCATTGAAAACCACGTAAGTACTAACTGTCCAGCACACGACATTAGGAAGGGGTAGACTAGCGACGAGCCTCCGTAGGTCAAAGGGGCCTCCAATCGGCTTCATTCTATGATGAAAACTTATGATTCATTCATCATTAATACCCTCCCCTGTTCTTGAAGAAAAAACACGACGTGTATCCTCAAAAAGGTAGAGAGCGATAAGATGCATGACGTACCCTTCTTGGCCATATTTGACTCAACGAACAATCCTCCAACTAAACAGGTGTACCATTAGTCAGTGATGTGGTGGTAAACGTTGAACTCGTTGACTGGCACGTACTATTATCTCCCTGAGAAATGTAAGAAATGTAAATAATACTCTGAATATTGTATAATATTCTGATTTAACAGAACTAACCAACAAGAAGAGACAATGTAACATTACGAAATTCATGCCATTATCATTATGAACATGCATACGCATCTGTACATACGTTGAAATCTGTACGTTTATACCATCGAACGGCTGGACAATATTATAATTATCGACTTGAACCATGTTTCCTCCCCGCCTAGTATTAGCAAGTAGCAATACCAAGAATGTCTGGCAAACAATGATAACTGCAAACATGTGCAAAAAAATTGAAAACAGATTGAATAGGGAACAGTCGTGCAGATTCATTATTGTGCATCGTGATTATCTTAATGGAGTTCTACCCCACCGTTCTTTAATTAGCTTCGCCTCGACAGTGCGATAACAGTTTTCAGCCACGTCTTCTTCTTCTTCGCGAAAAACCAATCGATATTTGTCCAGTGTGTGTCGGTGAAAGAAAGAAGTAGGCTATAACGTGATATTTGATATTTGTGATAAGAATTATGCGAAAGTGTGACTGCGTTGTCTTTTTCACAAGGTGCTTGCAAATTTTCGGGAGTTTATCACGGTGGTGCCTCGAAGTGTAACCAAGTTGCTAGAAGAACTTTAATCGTGTTACTTGATAATTAGCGGTAATGTATCGTATTAGTCGTGTAACCTTATTATTTCGTGAACGTTCCATGGCTTACCAATTCAGATAAAGTTTATATTATCTTGCCCTTAATATTTTTATTTATCTTCATTATATATTCCTGTATGGTGTTGGACTTTAACTTTGATCAATTAATGAACGTGCCAAAAGCGCCGAACCTGCGTTTCCAAATTTATTACGTTCTCCACTTAGCGCCCTTGATAACACTATTTATTTTCTGCAACATCATCACGAACCTTGTACACCAAACAACAGACAATAAACTTAGATACTAGTTGACATTTAATATTTCTTATGTAACATCGATTATTTCAAATACTCAAGCTTTTCTCCATAAACTTTTCCCCGCGGAAGTTTTATATTTTCCCGAGGTTCCCGCCATGCGTCTACCCGTTCGAATTTTCATGCGCAAAGATTACAGCAAACGCCACACAACAGAGAATGTTGAGCACGTAAAGCAAGATGGCAATATCTTTCGGAGGATTATGAGAGGTTTCAGCAATTGCTTGCATAGTATTCATTACCTATGTTATACTGAGTGAATCAAATTCCGTGCAAAACTTTGTTCACGATTGGTCACAACTTTTAGCTTATCGAAGTAACAACATCTGCACCATTATTATCATTTCGTACTGTTTACGAAGCACGTACGACAACCGCTATTGAGCACTGAAAATAGGCACTATTATTCTTACTTCCCTTATGATTTGTGCGCCATTTTCAAAGTACTGTCACAAGTACGATTTCACATCATATTTCGTTTATAGTACAGGAATACTCCATAGAAACCGAAACATTAAATATTTGGAATAGGCCTCACGTTCTCAACCGATTTTATACCGAAATAAATTGATCGATTGATTTAATCGAGCAATCAGCGAGAAGTTATAATCGAAAGGGAACGATTAGTTTGCATCGAAACAATGGTCCTATGTTCAGAGAAGATACTAGTTGACAGTGGTAAAAAAATCATAAATCTCTACTACTGCCTTAATTATATTTAATAATTAATAAGGTGCTGCCACCTGCCCTGACGCGCCACATTTTCAACAATCGTTTGATGAAAATTTTACATTAGCGCAGGGAACGGCGTACCGTGAGACGTTTCTAACCTGCATTTACCTTGACGTTTATCGGTCAATTCTTCATGCAAGTGTGAACGTACTCCTTCGTCGTACAACGATTATTAATAAAAAATGACTGTATGGGAGAGACTACGAAATCCTTGTGGTTGGAGGGTCGGCGCTAAACAAATTTCAGTCGATGCAATGATACCTATCTTTGCGGTGCCAACGTTGGCAGTAATAGCCGCACAAAGGGTGCTATGTACTATTATTATATTTGTCGCAACACCAATATTGGTGTATTACCTACATCACAATTTTCTGCGATTTCTACTCCGTACCAAATTTTTCTTAATGTGGACGATCACAAGTGTAGTTATGTTGATGCTGATCTTCGAAATGAGCGTTGTACCGTTGTTAGAAATATTGCCAGAAGAGAATGTGGTGTTTATAATCTGTGTTGTGGCTGGTTTATGGTGCGGCTACATGACCAGACTAAATGCAGATTCCGTTAGCCAGGAAAGTAACTTAAACCAGGGTCTGGAATTGGGAGAAGGAAGTGGCGAACTTTGTATTACATGTAGAAGAAGAGCACCGCCAAAAGCCCACCATTGTCGAATGTGTCAGACATGCATCCTCAATAGAGAATATCATTGTAAATGGTATAACTCTCATTAAATTTTGCTACTCAATTGTACCGATACGTTTAAAATCCGTATAATATTGTTTATTTTAGGCTGGACTGTTGCATAGGTTCAAGCAACCTGAAATGGTATTTAGGATGTTTACTCTTCTCAGCTATAGCATTCATCTATGGGTCTAATTTAACCATGACCAGTGTGTGCCACCCATTTATACTTATCGGCACCATCCTTTTGCCAGATGATTGCAGCGATGTGTATCATCAGCTGGAGTACGTATCGCTTATAATATACTGTGTGTTAATCGCAGCTAATTAATAGCGTATAGACAATTACTTGAAGTTAATCGTACCATTAATATAAAATTGTTCTCATTGTCAGTAGAAATACAATGCTTTCCATTATTAAGACAGAATACTAAAATGGAAATATACCAAAGATCTACTATGCAAACTTTAAGAATCATGAGTTACTGATAATTGTTGAGACTTGTGTTAATGTCGTAAATATTGTCATATCTCTTATTTGCTTTACGACAATATAAAAGTTGAACAGATAGTGTGTCATGCAACTGTTTGCTTTGGACATTCAATCAATGTATAATAATGTACACATTGTTCCAGCATTGCCCTTTGCTTCATCTCGGCGCTCTACAGCTTGCTTGTTGGACTAGTAGTAGTTTCTTATTTAATATATCATCTTTGGTTGATATACCTGGGTACAACATCAAACGAGCGACGTTTACTCGAAGCTGGAAGCCCATATGATCATGGGATGTTAAAAAATGTATCTCGGTTATTTTGCTGTAAAACTTAGATGTTAAATATAAATTAGATAATTAAATATACTTTGTACGAAAGATGATACTTTGTAGTGCTCAAAGGATATTTAAAATGCTCAAAAAAACGAGGCCGAAAATCCAGGCGTATCTGTATGTCAAAGCAAAACATTTGCATTGATCTTACTTCTAGTATACCCACCGGCAATAATATATTTTAATGCTCATTTTTGTCCTCTTTCTTTTGACGATAAAAGGATACTTTTAATGGAATTAATGGAAATCCGATTTTTATGTTATTCTGCACATCATTTGTATATTTATTGTAACTGTGATAAAGTGGCCACTATATAATTAACACAAATTATATTAATTATGTATAGTATACCTAAGCTCTAATCATAAATTAATTAAGTGTGATAAATGTTTACATGTTTCTATACAAAATATGTAAAATTAGTAACAGCTTTAGTGTTACATATATAAACTTAAACTTCCTATCATAATGCAGCCTTATTATTTTCATTTTGTCGTTATACCCCAACTTTAGTACTCCAAAATTACACCTCTCTGTTTAGGATTAAAGTCGGGAATCACTTTTTGAACTAATTGCCGCAATTGATCTTTTCTTCTTTCGCTGTCTTTAATATCGTCAGCGATCGCGACATACTTCTTCCATATCCCGAAGCATTTGTTTTTCAATTTATTTTTGTAAGTACTATCGGCCAATTTTGCTTTCCTTTCAAATTCTTCTTTACTTTCCACGACTCTTACTATCCACAACTTAATGCATTTATCCATCAGTTTCATATCGTAAAAGTCAATTGCCACTTGATATTTCGACTTTGCTTCTTTGGTCATTTTCTTCCACTGCTCTAACATTTCTGTCATTAAATTTTTATTATGAAACGATGAGGCAACTCCAGATTTTCTGTTGCTCTGGGTGTTCGCTTCTGCTTTCCATGTAGTAAACATTTTCTTCGTCAATTTTTCTCGATAATGGTTCTCCGCTATTTTTATATTAATCCGTTTTTGTTCAATGAGCCTGACGAATGGTTCCATTATGTAATGTCGTAGCAGAAATTTTCGATAGAAATCCTCTGCTGCACTGTTTAATCTTTGAAATTTCTCTCTTTCTCGGCGGCGATTTTCTTCCTGCGCTTTTTGTAATTTTCTTGCCTCGGCCAAAGCCTGTTAATACAGAACAAAAAAAAAATGCATCATACCATTATTTTACTGAGCTCTTTATCAAGTATAATTATGTACAAATATTATACTGTCGAAAAGATAACAAAGTTAGCGAGGTGCATCAATGCTTATGACAATTGGTGTTAGTGCGACATTAATATACTTTGACCCCTCATATTATCAGACCTCTTGTTGCGCTCTTCTCTTCTTCTGTTCTTCCTCTATTCTAGCAGCATCTTCGTTTTTTTTCTGTTCCTCGAGTTTTTGCCGCCGTAATTCTTCGACCAATTTGACTCTCTTTCGTCTAGCTTCTGCTCGAGCTTCCATCCTGTATAGAAATTTTGGTGGATCCGGTACACGTCTATGTACGATTAAGTTTTCATCCCTTTCGAAATATGTATAGAGAAAATTATACGTATAAATATTAGCGACTTTTAGAAAAAGTTTCGGAAATCCTCATTACCTGTAACCATTCTGATGCATTAATTGAATTAAAGTCCTCCTTGTTTTTTGCCCACAATGAGTGAGAGTTTCTTTGGCTGTGTCTATCGTCTCTTTACTCGCCCTAAATATATCCTCTTGCATCTGTTTCAATTTTAATTCCTCAATGATCCTGTTCTGTTCAGCCAGTTTGGCTTTCTGTTTTTCTATTATCTTCTTTTGAGCACTTAATCGACATTGCGCTGGCGGCTCGACAATAATGCGTTTGAAGCAAGTAATTTCCCTCTCCGTATTTGCGTTGCTGAGCTCCTTCACTTTTTTCAAATTTTCATCTCTGCTCCTTGTTTTTTGACTTTTCATTAGTTCTCTCTGACGTTCCGTTATTGCTTTTATAAACAATTCGATTCTTCCCTCCTCCGAGATTTCTTCTGCCCGTTTCTTCTTTCGATCTTTGGCATCTTTCGTGCGCGTTCTCCAAATATCAAAGTACTTTCTCATTATTTTGGACATCATGTTCACTTGAATCTTCATCTTTATTTCACGTAAACGTCGTTTTTCTACGACATTTCGTTTTAAAATATACAGACATTTTTTTAAAATACGTAAACGTTCTGTATCTGTGTCGATGTTAGTTTTTTCCTTAAATGTTACTTTTATACTTCCGACATATGGTACTTCGCATATAGTTGTTTTCAAACATTTCTCATCTTTTACTTTTATCAAACTGACATCAGTTTCTGTTATTTCGCTCTTTCGGCAAGAGTCTCCGCTTCTTTCACGCAAACCACTTTGTATCTTTCTCTCGTCGACAATCGCCTGTGAAGAATCCCAATTCTCGCAATCACATCATGAAATAGTTCATGATTAGGTACCTAAAATTCATACCAACCTTGCTTTTAACTTTCCTGGACGTTCTCCAAAAATCGTCATCATTCGAGGGTGCTAAATTCTGTCTACTGCACGTGTACGGTTTTAAGAATTTTGGTCGAGCTTTGCTTAATTCCATTTCAAACTTCTTCAATTCCCTTTCTAGAAACCGCTGCTGCTTCTTCGTGTATAATTGTGTCGCTTCCTCCTGCGTCAACGATCTACGAAGATAGATATTGAAACTAACATTTTAAATTTTATATGTTCGTTCTTTGTTATTTTCAACTGAATCGCACTTTTTAGTACCCATACGAACGGAGCCATTCGTTGGGGTGGCGGTCAAATTTTCTCGGAATATTCGATGTCTCGTGTCCATTATTATATTTGGATCAAGAAATTTCATTTCCGCGTCTTCTAACATCTGCAATTTTTCCGATGGATGGAGAATATCCATATTCATCATTTGATCCATCAGATTCGTCACCTGATCTATTTGCACCATGGTGATCCTACTGTGCACGTGTAAAATAATCCTGACACTGTCAAACCTATTGAACAATTTGTCAAAAGGCCATACTAAACTCGTGTTGACGCGTTGTTGTTTCGTTGTTAAGGAAATGTATGAACGATATCCACTGTGCACGCATATAAACGCATGAACCCTACTCGTAAATCGAGGGGTTGAAATACAGCGGACACCCTTACGCCAAAACAGTATCTACATTATCTTACATTGCCAGAGAAAGATTTATACCAAAGCCTTATATAAATACAGATTTAGCATCTTTTAATTACAAATCGAATTACAAGTAATATTATATTTATTTAAAAACTAAACATTGCCTCATTAAAACAGACAAAGATAACAATAATGATAATCGAAGGCTAAAGATCTTAATGTTCTTATATCGAATTTGTACAATGAACAATATGACACTGAAATTACTTAAATTATCATTATAAATACATCATTTAAAAAATTATGCATTATTGATTTTATTTGTCAGTTCAAAACTTTCCCGCCATCGAAGTGGTTCTCAGGCAGCATTATGAAACTGATAATGTCGATTGTTGACGAACCAGTGAGCTGCAGCAGGTGCATCACAAGGCAAAAAGTGCATCGACTTCAAAAAACTTATGTATCGAAGATGGTGAGTTTTCTTCTTTTCGACAAAATAGAAATTTCGTAGCAACATGTAATTACTGTTCACGTGAGCTGTCCTACCCTTAGAGTGATACCTAGTATCGTACAAGTGCAATCATTGTACGGTTAAAAGAAATCGAATGACTTTAATTTTAGTTATCCTTTAATTACAGAGTTTATCGTAGTTATAAAGCATGGTTTTGGCAGGTTGCAGATGTAATATTCCCGTTACGCGACGAGAAATAAAATGGATCCAAGGGGCCCTCCTGAGGGGGCCCCTGCTAACTCTTTCGAGGTACCTAATATCGATAAAGTGTCTGATACTTCGGTAAATTGGTCCACCGATCACTCGTTTCCATCATCGATGTGTGAACAATCAAAAAAGATGAATAATAATAAATTGTTATTTTTAACTGTAAGTAAGTCAGAAAGACTATGACATAGTTGATGCTTTACGCTATATGTATGTTACTCAAAATCATTTTGTCATTAGGTGGAGTATGTAGAAGATCAGTCTAGAGAATATTCTCGTTTGTTTCCGACATACGAACAAGTTTCCTTCTTCCCAAGAGCTTCGTCTCCACTTTCCGATTTTGAACACCGCGTTAGCCCGCTTGATCCAAATATGAGTTCAGCTGCCAGATATTCACCTACACCCGTACAATTGCCACCATCCCCATTTCATAATTCTGTAGTTGTACTACAAGGTCCGTCATCGCCGTTAATATCCTTGTCTGAATCAACCGAAAGAGAGAACGTTAACTACGTTTCTCAGCTGACCCATCCAATTGGCACACAGAGCATACAACAATCGGACAATACTGCTGACTTTGTTGCCAACGAAAATGAACAATTAGTGTCTAGTGTCAGTAGCGAATTGATTTTGATGCAAGGTAATCGCGAGCGAATACCACGCTAAAATAGTACAATAGATGTTAGACTTTAATTGTACTATATACCGTAATATATGTTTATAGAACCTAATTCTGGATTAGAGTCAGCGGCAGCTCCACTGATGCTGACAGGAATCCAGAGTACAGACTTTACGTTGGGTAGAGATTTTCTTGTCATGCAGGACGATCAAATGAATGTCATGAACGCATTCAAAGCACAGAACCTAGATGTCGATGATTCTACACATGTTTCACCGACCATGGAAAATCCAAACAAAGAGAATAATACAGATCCTTTAGCTGCATCCAGTGAACAAAAAATTAATGAGATACTAATGCCTGGAGAAGAGAAGAACGATTCTGAAAATCCAAATGTTAGACGTTCAAAACGCCGTATAAATGATAAAAAGAATTTTCGTATGTAGCTTTATTGCTTTCTCCTTTAGTTAATGGTAGATTGAGTCTGTATGTTTCTATAGGTTGCGATGAATGCGACGATGTGTGCACTGGCGATCATTACACTTCGCACAATGTGTGTACAATAGCGGATCAACCGGTACCATCACGTGCTATAGCAACATTGCCAGGATCGTATCTATCCATAGGCAAATTACCTACCTCTGAAATTATAGCAGGTGACTCAGATTATGGGGTATTTGCAAAACGTTATATACAGAAACGCACACAATTTGGTCCCATTGAAGGTATCCTATATCCCTATGATGGAGCACCGTTTAAAAATGAATTGCCATTGCTCTACGAAACAGAAAGCAAGGAATTTTTAAGGGTAGATGTTTCGAACGAAAGTAAGTGTTCACATTTTGGAGAACAGTGTCTTAATAATTTAAAGATATTCGTGTTTAATAACACCTTGTCGAACAATATAGATGCTTCAAATTGGATGCGTTTTGTTAGACCTGCACTAGCATATAAAGAACAAAACTTGGTAATTTGCCAACAGCGTGATGGAATTGTATTTTTGACTACAAGAAGCATTTTACCAAAGGAGGAATTGAAGGCTGGTCCTAGTACCGATTATGCGATTCATAGAAATCTAACACCGCTTAAACCTATACAAGAAACAAAAAATGATAAAGGTATAAAAGGTTTAAATATAATATTTTAAATTTCTTTATTATTTTTATATAATTTCGAATTACAGAGCACAAAACACAATCGTCAACTTGGTCACGATTGGACGATAATCATTCGCGACGTATGAAAGTATTTCGCGGTAGAAATTTAAAGGAGAAAGAAAATTCAAGACAACGCAATTCTAAGGAATGGAAATGTTCAACCTGCGGTTTGATTTTTCGTAAACCGCTCTTGCTTAATTTGCACACACTTGTTCATAGCCCAGACAAAGTAAAAACAAAAATTCAATCCACTGCTTGTCCACAATGTGGACTGCACTTTCAGAAACAAAAAGAACTGCTGAATCATATTTCACAACATGGAAGATTATCGTTGAAGACAACAAAAAGATTGACTTCTTTGTCTACATATAAGTGTTCAATGTGCTATAAGCGTTTCGCAACGAAAGTGCGTTTACAACAGCACTGCTTAGTGCATGGTGCTGAAGACCAAAAACCACTGCCATGCAACATATGCTTTAAAAGATTCATGAATAACTCAGCACTCTCTTGCCATTTGAAAACACACAGAGGTAGATTGAATAAAATTAGATAATCATAATTTACACCAAGAAGAAATATTCAGTGCTACATTTACCTCTGTTTTTCTTGTTCAGAAAATAAACAGGTGTTTGAGTGTCCAATGTGTCGTCAGCTATTTAGTCAAAGCATGACACTGAAAGATCATATTGAAACTCACAAAAAGGAAGATGGTACATTCTGCTGCCCCTACTGCCAAAGAATATTTATGAAATATTCGGTTATTCGTAAACACATTAGAGCACACCACTGTGAAAGGAAACACAAATGCCAAATTTGTGCAAAACGATTTGCTACTGTTGACAAGTTACAAATGCATTTACTAAAACATTCTGACCATAGGTATACGATCATTTATTTGTTATATATAAAGTTATATTATATGAATTACAACTGTGCCTGTTTATAGGGAATTTCATTGTGCAAATTGTGGGAAACAATTCAAAAGAAAAGACAAATTAAAGGAACATATGACTAAACTGCATAATTCGCAAGCAGTCACTGAAGAACAGATGTCACAAGTTACTCACAATAAAAAATTTATACCGAAGGTATCATTCTGTTAGTTTACGACCTGTTTAATGATAAAAATTGGACGCTTGATAACGTACTAATTGCGTCTTATTAACAGGTAAATCCTAACGATTACAATCGCTTCATTTATAAATGCCACCAATGTTTAGTGGGATTTAAACGAAGAGGAATGCTCGTAAATCACTTGGCAAAGCGCCATCCAGATGTTGCACCAGAATCTGTGCCAGAATTAAATCTACCAATTTTACGCCAGACAAGGGATTATTACTGTCAATATTGCGATAAGGTGTGATATGATTCATTGGCAGAATAATTGAAACTGCATACTAATCATATTTAAACCACATTATTCTTATATTGCTTCCTTTTAAAGGTCTATAAAAGTAGCAGCAAACGTAAAGCACATATCATGAAGAATCATCCAGGGGCGGCTTTACCGCCGAGCAATAGACAGAAGGAAACTGATTATTCCGATTTACCAAACCCAACATTCAGTCAAACAGTTGGTAGTATAACAACTACACCTCAGAGTTGTCAGTGGTGTCATAAACAATACGCGAGTAAAGTAAGTTCCAAGTAACCCTTCAATTTCGTCTGCCTAAAAAATTAAAGGCATTCAATTAACTCGTTTATTTGCTATAGGCGAAACTTTTACAACATCAACGAAAGAAACATTCTAATTTAATGGAACCGGCTGATCAAGTACCACGTTCGCGCAATCGACAAACACAAAATCAAAATCAACCACCCGTACTTATTGAAGATCATTTCGTATTGTCGGACTATATTCAAGCATGCGAGACAAATTCAGAATTTTTTAAACCAAGGATAATCAAAATATCTGACGACGTTGATCTAATAAGCAATGGATTAGAAATTGTTGGGCAACAATTTGTTCGTATGCGTGACATACGCTGAAGAGATCTATGGCAATCTCGCCGAGAGATTTTGTCCATTTAATGAGATATGAATCTCATAAGTTTGTGCGCAGTAAAGAAACACTGTGCTTTTTGCTGCCGTTCCCAGATAGGGGGCATCGATACCCACGAGGAGTAATTGGTTCTCTGCTGGGAAATATTTGGAGCGCAGCTTGGTTGGCGTCAGTGCGAAACACTGAACGCTACTTTGTTGATTGTATGGTTGACAATGATGCCCTGACCGAAGCACGGTCGCGTCTTTGAAAATTTGTTGAAACGGAGTACACGCTATTTTACGAATACTTTGGGCCCCCCGAGGCGAAATCAAGGATGAAGGTTTAAATGTAAGCACACAATGGAAAACACAAACATGGAGACTCAAGACTTAATCACAATGGGAAACATGTTAGTTATCAAGATCTTTCTCAAGGTATTACAAATACAGAGCAGAACAAGGTAGAACAAGTCCGTTTACTGTCTACATCGCAAATACTATCTCTAGTAGTTTCTTTTGAAATTTTTGAAAAAGCTTCAATTCGATGTGATTCAATTATGGATGTTAGAATGATCAAATTTGAGCATCAAGTTTAAAGTGAAACTTAAACAAAACGTAAATTTGGAGGAGGAGTGAATCTTAGATCTGTGTAACTTCGTCTATACGATGTGATTTTTTTTATAGACCAGACCGTAGTATATACATGTTACATCCAACTTTGATGATAAAACAGTTATCTGTAGATTACAAA
Organism: Nomada ferruginata; assembly: GCA_963583965.1. Taxonomy (NCBI): domain Eukaryota; kingdom Metazoa; phylum Arthropoda; class Insecta; order Hymenoptera; family Apidae; genus Nomada; species Nomada ferruginata. The sequence goes on from OY757217.1 coordinate 2,691,802, forward strand.
AAAAAACTCTGTCTCTCCCCCTTCATCTATCTATCTATTTATCTATCTATCTGTATCTCTCTTTCCCTCTCGTAATTTACATCTTTCTGTCGCAAATGCTCATACCCATCTCTCTCGTATAGAGAAAGATATCTGTATCTTCGGTCTTAGATTTTTGATCATTCGAATTCATTTTCGCGCAAACATTTCAAAGTCACTAATTTTCTTCACACTTGAGGATGACTTTTGAATCCATCATACTCATCGAATTGAAATATCTGGTTGAAATTGAAGGTATTAATAGTTACCTAGACAGGAAAAGCTTTCGTCTTTGTAATCTTATGATGCATGTAAAATTATTAACAATGAAGTAACAAATACGTTTGCAGTTTGCCAATTCGTCGAATTGTAACCATAATATGTCATAAACGTTATAAATCATAATTTCTTAAATGTAATTTCGCATATCACAAATTGGCTGGTCGTTCCAAAACTTATTTTACATGCATTATATACACATAATATGGTAAATATTATGGTAAAGCGAAGACAGAAAATGCATGTTTGTTAATGTTGTTGAGTACATGGAGAACTGTATTGTAACGTGACTTAAATAAAGTTACCCGATGGCTGACTTACTGACGATTTAGTGCATTGCCGAATTCAATCCAATAGTTTAATCATAATTTACCATACAAACTTGTTACAAGAATATTTCGTTTTATCTAACACTATTCAGTTATACCTACTACATATAATAGTTAAGAACCAAAGAAAAAATATTGAACTAAATTACAATTTGTAAGTTCAAAACGTTTTATCTCTTTCTGGATATCTTGCTTCTAAATTTTTCGCTAACTATAGCTAGAGGGCCAACGGCTGTATTAGACATGGTCGGAGCCGGACTACCTCCCTTTTGTAACTGGGCCATTTCATCCAACTGTTTTTGCATAACAGTTAAAGAAACCTTGTTCGCTGAGAAAAAATCCTGCCTAGATATCATTTCGCCGGACATTCTTCTTGGCGACTCGGAATTATCCATTTTAATTGAATCTCTCATTGCTATTCTTGTTCCCCTTCTTTTTGAAAAATACACCGTAGATACAGAGGACTTTCTTCGCAGTAGATGCGGCGCGGCCATTTCTTGATTTCCGCATTGTATTTTTTGTATAATATAGTTCAACCCTTGCTTAATTGCAATCGAAGTCACGTTCAGCAAGGAATATGTGCAGCAACAGCCGAGCAACAAAAATATGAAGTTGGCAAGTCGGTACCTGTACACGAAGAAATTGAAGTATCAGTGATGCGGTGAATATCAACGAAGAAGATCACACGGGACGTACCAATGAACGTAAGGATAATACGTTTTTTGTGTAGTAACGAAGTCCCCGAAGCCAATAGTTGCAAAGCTAATGAAACAAAAGTAAAGGGCGTCGAAGTATTCCCAATCCTCGAACGGAGCGTAAACCACAGCAGCGCAGCAAGCTATAGTACAACACGCTAAGGATAAAAAGAGCATGACCCAATATACGCTTGGTTTCCATTCATCCAGATCTAAATTGTCATCATCGTCTAGTATGTCTGGCAAACTGGCTTTGTCGTCTTTAGAAGATCTGAGGGAACGACCAGATCCCGTTGATTTTTTCTGAATGCGTCGCTTTAAACGTTGGACATGTATATTTCGTAGAATCCAAGCGAGACAAGTGATAATCCTTTCAAGGAACAAGTTGAAGAAAAGAATTCCGCCTGTATTGATAAAATACTGATGAAGTTAGTAGTAGATAACTCCAAGTAGGGATTTATTTTTAACAATTGTTGTTATTATTATTATTATTATTATTATTATTGCATTACCGGAACAACCAAGAAAGCCGTATAAAACTGCAGCCACTTTACCCGCTACTGTTTGAGGTGCAGTATTCCCATATCCTGAAATGGATCAAGAATCAGTTTCATAATTCCTAGTAAGGATGAAAGGAATATACACGCAGTCCAAAATTCCGACTAAAACGCCCTGGAAAGGATAATTGCGAGACTAGGTCGCAAGATATTAACATGCTGGAATTCACTGGTACATTCTTACGCTTGCGGCGGCCGACGACCCTTACCCCTTTACTCAACACTATTATGACCATGTTTTACGCGATAATATAGTCGTCAATAAATGCATTTTTCAGCGAATGATTGGAAAATAACCAAACGTGTAAGATACCACGTATGTGGGACGAATATTGCAAATAATTTCGCAATTATTCATGCAACAGCGTACACAATTTTTTCCCCAAAAACATAGGAAGGAGAGGAAATGTATAACGGAGATAAAGTACAGCTTGCATGTCTTATGCCCCACTAACCCATTATTCCAATTCACTTCCAGTGCAAGACAAAACGCGTTGTGTTTCAAACAGGCTACGATATATAATGTTTTTCTTACCAATCGTGGAAACGATCGTACCCACGAAATGAAAGCTGCCAAGAAAATCCCACCTTCGACTCTTGTTGATAATACCAGAGGATGATGCGTTTCCATAAGCATATAATAGCTCGTCTAGCCTTTGAAGAGCGGTCGGGCCGCTTTGTAAATGATGTCTTCGAAAAGTGTGGTAGACGCGCCAAAACTCTGCAGCCTACATGGTGAACGGAAACTCAGAATATACCTGTGTACTCTTCAATTAAACCCATGCTATTACTAACTTTTCTATACAATTTAATAATACGTTTACATTTTAAATAAAAATAGAGATAAAGTAAAGCGGCAAGGAAGCAATTTTATAACTAATATGCCCAATGACAGTTGAAATAAAATATATACTTTGATACCTGTCGCATTTCAAGGTCAGCTTCTAATCGCTGAAAGAGTGCAGCGCCGGCCAGCATATAGATCGCCAATACAATGATAAGAAGGATGAACCTTGCGTTGTCCTCTCCGAGGCCGGTGCACACGCACATCACCGATGATTCTCATCTCTCTCTCTGGACATTAGTGACTGCATGTAATCCCCACTTTTACTTTCCCTCCGGGATGGCGCAAACTCGGCGATGAGCATCCGCGATCTACAGATGCATCGTCGATAATGTTTACGAAGACGCATCATTTAAAGGGTACCACAAATCTCGAATATAGATACGTGATCAACTTCTGAAGGTATACCTTTAATTAAAACACATAACAACGTTCGCTTCTTTGCTTAATTCTGCTCTTCTCTAATTTGCGATAAATACCTGGCAGCTTTCAAACTTTATTACTCAAAGAAATGATAATTGTATTGATTGAACGGTAAAACATGTGTATATTTTTTTAAATTTTTCTGGGAGAACTTACAACGCGAAAGGATTACAAGGCAAGCTACGGAAAATGTAGGACAGTAGTGAATACATCGAGGAAAAAAGATTCTTTGATACGCTAAAAATAGAAACCAAATCAGTACACAAAACGAGCCCCTTTTGTGAATAGGGATGTAGAGTAAACTCCGTGCATGATTATTTCCTAGGCACTTCGTTAGATCGAATACGCGGCTTGTTTAGCTGCGTATGCACGATGGTGTACTCCATAGAGGATAGGACTGATAGGATATGCCAAATAAATTCTGTTGAATTTATAATAAAAATAAAGTTTGTTAACGGTTCATCTAGGTACTCTAACAGCACTGCGACATTTACATAAATACTGCAAAACTAGGCATCATTGACTCTTACAATTACATTGAGATACTTGTAGGTACATATGTATAAATCTATAAAATTCACAACATTCTCCTTAATTACTATAATACTATAAGGTACGCTACTCGGATAAACTGATTGCGTAATAACGTTTATCCTAATTGTAGTTTGACGAATTGAGGATACGATACGTTTATCAATGCCTCGCTTGTGGGCCTTCTTCCAACTTTCGCCATACAACCTAAAACATAAACCATATCGATAAACGCATTAGTCGGATTCTCTCAAATAGATGATGCGCTTGCGTACGACATCTAACTTACATTGCACATTTCTCTGACCAAAGCTTTTTCTCCATCTTGGCCGCCCTCTCTTTCAAGCTGTTCTCTAACTTCGAGAACCTGAAGAGCTCGAACCACTGCTTCTGGCCGGCCTCCCATATGAGGATTTTCACCAGGACTATTTTGGTTTTCCCAGATATCGCCAGGCTGCACATCCCATCCTTGGGCCCGTGCTTGTAGGACACTCTTATCTTCTTCAAGTTGCTTTACTCGTTGCTCTAAACTCCTCACATATTGCATAGTTTGATCTGCGAAGCAAGTTTGAATCTGATCGAAAATGTTCACAAGCAAGTTCATTTTCTGCGAAGAATTGCAGTAACAAGTATATTAACTTTACCATTAAATGTTGTCGTATGCCTAGGCCTCGGCGGTGCAGTGTCTTCAGCGTTCGTGCTTGAACTTGAACCATCCCCATCATCCCTTTGCCCACCTCCTCTCTCTTCGTCCAGATAAAGGCACAATTCTTTCAACTCTAGATTATCCTTGATCAGCTCTTGCTGTTTGTTGTCTAGTTGACGTAACTTATTCTGATAAGCGGAGACTTCCTGACGCATAACGCTCGCTGTGTATCGTCCAAATCTTTGCCATTCTCTCGCTAACTTTCGACCCTTCTGACGATCGTCGTCCAAAAAACAACAGAGATCTCGCAACTCTTGATTATCGTCGCTTAATCTTTGGTTTGCTTCTTTTAATGCTCGCAGTTCGCTCAGCTAAAATCAATCATATTCTTATACATTATGCATATTTTGGGAAATAACTATCAACCTCCCGATTAAATTAATTTCTATTTAGTTAGTGATGGGGATAAAATAATGATTAGAATTTTTCAATATATTTATATATATATTAATTATTTTTTAGTGCAAAGAATGCGATTTCTGATAGAGATCGTTCGCTCCGTTGGATTTACACGTTCCCGATTGAGCAAAATTACGATGCTGGACTCGAACTGTGTGACCTAACAGAGCTTGAAAAACTCCGGTGTGGCGTATTTAATATCCGTGATCGAGTGCCTTTCGAAAAATCAAATCATAAAATGGAAATATATCCTAACGTTGATTAAAAGAAATACCGGGCCCACGATTTCTATTCCTCTTCAGAATGAAACAAGGAGAATGAGAGATAGTTCTTATTATATAAGATCATTTATTTTCTTAAAGAATACATACGAAACTAGTGCATGTGTGGAACTCACCAAGCTTTGTATTTGTCGATTTTGCTCGGCAGCAAGCCTCGCGATGTCGCTCTCGGTTTTGCGGACGAATTTAAGCATCTCCACGGGACCGAGTCTGAGAAACTCGTCGTCGGTGATCCTTTGTCTGAGCGGCGGTGTCTGTGCAGGGTTTATCGTTGGATATTGACCGTTAGGTGGCAAATACTGCCCTTGGCCGACCTTGGCCTGAAGGTAACTATGCGGCTGCGTTTTCGAAACGGGCGCAGTTAAAATGTTTCCACCTTGAGGATGATGTCGGTGTTCTATCCTCGGCGAATATTTACTTTGCGCATCCTTCTGTTGCGGTCCAGGTCGCGATTGTGCTGGTTGATGATGATTCAAGGTCGCGACGGGACCTTGAACAGAGACAGGCACCGAGGTTGGCACAGAAGGGCCTGTATCAAAGTGAGGATGGTTCTTGAGGATGCCGCTGGTCGGTTGCGGCGGTGGCTGGTATCGCGGTGGCACTTGCTCCACTGTCGACTTGATCACGTGCGAAGGATGCTGCTGATGCGGCTGGGACTTACTCTTATTGGACATCGCGGCTAATTTAGCTCCAGGCTGCACTGTGTCCCATTTCAGAGAGTCCACCGTGACTTCTTCGTGCTGACTCGCCTCGTTCGACCCGCTATAATTTGGGTCAGTGTACGGTCTCTCTTTCTCTTGTTCTCCCGCTCTTTCTCGAGATCGGATATGCTACTTAAAAGCTGGCCCATGCGATAAGAGCGTTACCGCCGCGTGCTTTATCTCATCCTTCAGCGGTCAGTGGGCCCTCCGTTTCTGTGCCTTTAAATGCCTTTGTTCGAACTTTTCATACATTTCCTCTTTTCCTTTCTATCGCCCACCGTCCTATTGTCTGGAAGCTCGATTACCTGTCGCCTCCTGTGTATAAAATTTTACGCGCACACCGCTTTCCCGGTCTCTTTTGCGACGTCACATATGTCGATTCATCCACAGGATGCACTCAGGTAACATCAAAACAATTGTAGTCAGAGATACAATAATAAATTTTGTGTCGTCAAATTATATGAACACTCCAAACGAATGGCACGGTATGTTTAGGTCCCAGCTGTCAGCAGCTGGATTGGAGTATGGAAGCATACTTCCGCAAAAAAAATGAGACACACGGCTAAATCACTGCTGCATGATCGACTACTTTCGTTACGAAATCTTGAGGATACTAATGCTGCTGCACTCCCAAGAGTTAATGCACCCAGTCAGGTCCCCGTTTTTCTCGCCGCGGGGCCGCCGCATTTCACAAGGTGCAGTGCCGTACAATCGAATGGGGCATTCCAGTGAAACCTTGTCGCCCGTAGCCGTACCGTAGCGCGACAAATAGGATTTCAAACGATCATTTATGTCTTTTAACTCATTTTTGCTTGCTACAGCGTTCGTGAGATCATTCTCTCTCTGTCACTCTTTCCCTCTATCACTTATTGAAATCTAGCATCCGGAAGGAAGTGAAACTGTTCAGTCGCTCAACATTAGGAGGCTGTTATGTTCCCGCACATCTGTTTCTCGCGATTACCAGGTTTTGAAAGCGTAACTGCATTGAATCACATGCGTAATCTCATCGTATATCTGTTATAGCGACACCTTATGCTGCTCACCGGTACCAGGAACTACGATCTTTAGCAAAAATCGCGAGAAAATCGGGCACTAGCAATATGGCGGCGATCGGGGACCTTCGATCCGAGAAACGATTACCGACGACGCTGGGCCTTTAAGGTTGAGACGCGGGAACGTAAAGGCAACCGCTGATTGGACCGACTTCTTCCTTGAAGAGGGGAGTTAGGAAGAAGTCTTACTCGTGGCAAGTAGAAAGGAATTAAATCTTATAGTTCAAGGGATTCATTGTCAGTCAGAGTTCCCTCGTATCGTTTGCAACCCTTTGAAAGTCAAACGAGAATTCGTACTCCCTTGCCGGTCAAAAAGTGCAACGAATTTAATGTTTCCATTTGCGCTTGCTTAAATTTGTCTTTTATTTATTTGCAATTTATCGCATTTAAATCAGGATATAATAGAATAGAATAAGAAAAAGAATACCATCTGTGTATAATATGAAATATGTTTAAATCTTTTGGACCAACTGCAACGGCCTTCAAAAATATTTTACCTGCAACGCTATAGATCCCCTTGCGTTGCATCCCTGGCTCCCGTGATGTCACATTATTCTTCTCAGAAAATGCTAGGGCAGGTACAAACCGAAAGAATTTCTTTCAAATCCTACGTCTAACAAATGCGCAAAGTGTAGATCCTTCTCTAAACGATTGTGTGCATTTGGTGGATTACAATGCGTGTTTGTGATGTACGGGGGTGGTACTACGTGACGACAGTAGGTAACTTTTTTACCTGACATTGTATGTATACAATACGATTGTGCATGGTGGCATTCGCACCTAATTTCACGATTGTTAAAAAACAATTAATATGCGTATTATTTATTATTTAATGTTCATTGGTATTGGCCCTGCTTGAAGTATATAACTTGTACGCTTAATCATTTTTGTTTGGGCAAATTTTATTTATATTTCTACGTAATATTATATTGTATAGTAAAACTATTTGATAACGCATACTCGTACACTAATGTACACAGGTGTGTCGAGTGCAACGTCAGAGTGTGTATTGAGAGTCAATGAGGCATGCAAGCCACGTAAGCATTGTTTACACTGCGATGTAACAATAAGTTATCAATATAATAGTACTTTATATCAAGTAAAAGTATTTGATAGTATTTACAACCAGGCAAATTTGAAGTTCCAATGTTTTGTGTGTGAAAATAAAAATTACTTAATTTTTTATTCTGCTTGGTTATAATTACGTTAAGAATGGTATATCCGGTTTTGCTTGAAACTGTGTAATGACGTATCGAAATTATATAATTTCGACGTCCAATACGAACTTTTATCAAACTTATATTACAGTAAAATAGTGCGCTTACTGCCGTTGGAAAGAAAGGTTAATTGCCTACGTGTCATACACAGGTACAACTCGCTTATATCGCTAATCTAATTTTTACTGACGAATTTTCTTTATAAATATGTATATAAATACGAAGTAATTTAAATAAATAAGATATATATATGTATATATTTTTATTATTTTCGATTGAATGTTGTGTGACAGTTTAATGAACAAAAATTTGACCACTCTTAAATGTGTTTTTTGTACTTACATTGATTGTAAATACTTTAAGTAAATTATTAATTTTTATTTGTGAAACAATTACAAATCACTATTACAGAACACTTAAATATTGTCGCTTCCTTTTATCTAACATTGCGTTCGCATGGTTTGGTCTGTGATATTTTCTGGTGTAGCAGTTTGGTTGTAATAAAGTAGAAAGAGAATAACTATAGACTATTATACTGAGATTAACAACTAAAACAGCACAGTGAGACAATGACCAACGGACCCTGGAGTATATTGGTGACGGGGGGTGCTGGGTACATTGGTTCTCATACAGTATTGGAACTCGTGCAGGCAGATTTTGAGGTGGTGGTAATAGACAACCTTAGTAATGCTTACAAAGGTGAGAGGTAACAAATCAGATTATAAGATATGGACAATTACTTATAAATTGCTAGTATTAAAGGATAACTAAACCTTTCTTGCATAAGTTGGCAGAAAAAACTATATTGTAAAATACTAACTGATTGGTATAATTAATTAGTATTATATTGGGGTGGTGCATCTATGCATATATACATATGCCTTTTGAACGTATAACTGGACTCTGATGACAAGAAATTATATGTAATATTTTTATGTATTTCATGTCCACAGGGGATAACAATGTAAAACCAAAATGTCTGCTGAGAGTTGAGAAGCTTACAAATCAAAAAATTACCTTTATACACTGTGACATAACAAATTTCAATGAATTGAAGGATGTGTTTAAGAAGGTATCAGTATATTATCATATATATATTGTAGTACAAAAAATGTCATCGTAATTGTTAAACAGAAATTGAAACCATTATGTTTTAGTATAAGTTTCATTCTGTCATACATTTTGCCGCATTGAAAGCAGTGGGTGAATCTTGCGAGAAACCTTTGGAATATTATAAAACCAACGTTTGTGGAACATTGAATTTATTAAAAGTTATGAGAGAATTTGATGTAAAATGTCTCATATATTCAAGTAGCGCTACAGTTTATGGCACCCCGGAAAAGCTGCCATTAGTTGAAAGTATGAAAACTGGAAATTGTACTAATCCCTATGGGAAAACGAAATATATGGTTGAAGAAATTTTAACAGATCTATGCATAGCAGATAAGGTATGAAATTCGGTCTATTTATATAGATATTTAACTTAAAATCCAAATCAAATATTTATAGTTAGAAGTTTTCAGACTTGGTCTGTTATATCTTTAAGATACTTTAATCCGGTTGGAGCTCACTCTTCTGGCGAAATCGGAGAGGATCCTAATGGAATACCAAATAATTTAATGCCTTACATTGCCCAAGTGTCTGTTGGCAAAAGAGAAGTTTTGTATGTTTACGGTAATGATTATGATACTCCTGATGGAACAGGTGTGTAGAACATTTCAATTATTGTCCTGGGATTTGTATATTCGAAAGCAAATAAATTTGTCGTAAATTTGATTTATAGGTGTACGCGATTACATTCACATCGTGGATTTGGCAATTGGTCATGTAAAAGCAATGATACATCAAAAGGATCGTAAACCAACTGGATTTAAAGCAATTAATTTAGGTACAGGAAAGGGATATTCTGTACTCGAAGTCGTGCATGCATTCGAAAAGGCATCTGGGCGACACATTCCATATAAAATAGTAGATCGTAGGCCGGGAGATGTATCTGCTAGTTATGCAGATGCGACTTTAGCTAAGAACGAATTGGATTGGCAGGCTACTAAAAACATAGATGACATGTGTAAGTTTCTATATTCTATAAAATAGAGTAATTCCTACGTTCACAACGCAATGTGTTATTATAGGTAGAGATACTTGGAAATGGCAAGAAAATAATCCAAATGGTTACAAATGACAGTAGTAATGGCTGTAATATTTGTTATTTCAAAAGCTTAGGTAATTGAACGTAAGCCATGGTGGTGTCCTGTTACCAAAGTGTGGACCAAAGTAACTACATCTATGTGTTTTATATCATACAAACAAAAAGTTGATTGTGAATGATTGACTGTAAAAATTTAATACTTTTGTGTTTAATAATTATGGTTGCTGTGCCATATAATATATGTTCCTATAATTGTACAAGTTACTTCATGCAAAATAAAGAAATCGAAATGTTAAACTATAACCAATTTTCAATTTTGCATTCGTGTTCTGCTTTTTATAAAGCGCCGGTAACGTTGACAGTGACATGGAAATGATACTGAAGCACCGACGAGATATAAGAATAGGCAAGCATCTTATGGACTTTCGTTGCCCAACGTGACTGTCATACCGACTCAGAAATCCCACGCAGATTTGAGCGTCCTCTGCTCATGAACAGTGATCACTTGAAGAACTATTCTTTACTGAAGCACAGACGAGATATAAGAATAGACAAGACATCTTATGGACTTTCGTGGCCCAACGTGACTGTCATACCGACTCAGAAATCCCACGCTGATTTGAGCGTCCTCTGCTCATGGGCAGTGATCACTTGAAGAACTATTATTTACTAAAGTAGTGGGGACGGGATTCATGCGATTGTGTGAATATATGTAAATGCTTTGAGGGGATCAGGACAGCTTTTTCTCGAGCAACGTTTCGGTAGAAAAATTGAGCTACGGTGCCTGGTCGCGCGATGTACTTCGGCTCGGCTCGAGTTGAGTCGAAACCACATCGCGATGCATCGGGGCAATGAAATTGACAGTGTCACGTCAAGCGTCCCGCCTGTGCTGTCCCGCTTTCATTGCGCAGCAAATAACAAAAGAATTCTTTAACGAGGATCGTAGGTCCAGCTAAAACTTAATCAGAACCCGCAGAAGTTCAATAGGCACGACCCTAGAGTCGTAGGTCCGGCTAAAAGTTGGTCAGAAAACGTAAAAGTCCAGTAGGTACAACTCTGGGATCGTAGGTTCAGCTATAAGTCGGTCAGAACCCGAAGAAGTACAATAGACACGATCCTAGAGCCGTCGGACCGGCTAAAAGTTGGTCAGAAAACGTAAAAGTCCAGTAGGTATAACCCTAGGATCGTAGGTTCAGCTAAAAGTTGTTCAGAAGCCGGTAAAGTCCAGTAGGGACGACCCTAGAGTCGTAGGTCCGGCTAAAAGATGGTCAGAAAACGTAAAAGTCCAGTAGGTACAACCCTAGGATCGTAGGTTTAGCTAAAAATTGGTCAGAAGTCGAAAAAGTTCAGTACGTATGACCTTAGTACAGTAGTACGCACGACCGCGATCGGAGACCTTCGAAGAGTTCGAAAATTGCGAATACCACCGAGCGCGACCGAGCGTTACCGACGCGCCGGCGCGTCGCGGAGTGGGGATGCCGGTGCGCGGCGCACGCGGTGTCACTATCAGTTCAAGCGTCGTACCGTACGGGTCGTCTATGCTGTCGAAGGTTAGCGACATATGTACATCAGCTTACAATACAATAGCATCTCGGGGTTTACTTTATCACCGCATACGCTTGTCTATTACCTTCTATTAATTAATACACGTTTATTTAACAATCATTTGACTATCGTGGATATCCATTAAACTCTTTCTCGAGTCTCTTTTGCTGGACGCTTGACCGGTCATCCGGTACCACCGATTTTTTGATTCGCGATAACTAGTCGTTTATTAAAATATCGGGTTCATTATTTTATTAGTTTAAACGGTTCTTTGAATATTTATTATATTTTATTACACGATTATTCGGATTCGATGCGGTGTTAAGTTTGCGTTTATTTTCTTTGCAATGTCACTTACATACCCAGTTACATATGTCTTTTCGCGAATTCGAATTCGATTCTGATTTTGGCACAGGTTTATCACGTTGCTTTTCTTTTTGTTGCAGATACAATGGATAATTGGTTGGTGGAGGATAATATATTGAGGCTGCAGGAATGGAGTATTGAGATGCAATTACTGCGATGCATAACAATCAGTCCGATGACGTATGATGAAGGATTGGTAACATTTAACTTATTATCCCAACGGTTTACGTATATTTCTTGTTATCTGGCGATTGGATTTTGGCTCAAGTTCTTTTCTTTCGGTTGAAAGTTATTGAGCAGTTTAAACATTTTAAGTAGGACTTACAATATGCCATTCGCGATTGAAACTAGAGTCAGTAAATTTCATTAATTCTAAACGAAAAATTGAAATACTTTCATGTTTCGCTGCATATCGGTCGCGATTTCTATTATAGCTTCACTAGTATTTATTAAAAACTTTTATTATCTCTGTGACTTGGCACAAGTACGGTCAAATTGTATTTTCGATGCAGCATTGTCCGCGTACTTACGTACTGGTTGCCATGCACTTGAAGCATGATAAATAGTTTCGAGTCTTGATTTCTACAAGCAGCTACGAGAACTTATAAATGCGCGATATTGCTTACTAACTAAGATCATGATCACCTTTAAAACTCGGACAAAGAACAGTCACAGTATGCTTTTGATAAATCATTTATATTAATCTATAATAGTATATCTTGAATAGACAATTAACAGTAATTAAATCAGAATAATAATACGGTAGTACTTTATTAAAACAAAGCAGTATTTCCTCAACAGACGTTTGACAGGATGAAGAAATAAGAAAGAGATAAATAAAATCAAATGTGTATTTCTTCAATTTCTACCTCCTCACCCTATTTACTAACTTGTACAGATTCTCTTTCAGAAAATTTTGATGACCGCGCGCAATGCGGTCAGTAGAGTCAGTGCTTGCTCCGTCAAAGTTCTTTTTATTGTTTTTAGAGCGAAACCGCTCATAATAATTATAACTAAATATAAATAACAGTAAAGATACGCGAAAGTAGAGTCAGTGTTTGCTTCGAAATATTGCTCTCGCGAAATTAGAGTCACTTTGTTCGTCGATCACAATTGACGTGCGCGATAGTAGTCTTTTATTTTATTTTTTTTTCTTTCGCAATAAGTATTCCGGTATTAGAGTGAGCACCGATGCAGTTCGGCGAGTTCGGGCACTCATCCATCAACTCGAAGAGTAAGTATCTCTGTATTTCTTTAATCTTATTTTACAATGGTCTTTGATAATTATCATGATCGAAAAGTACTGAAAACGCAAAGATTTCAATGTTGTCTGTTCTTTTGAATGTTTCAGAAGCTGCCATGGGCTCAATTGTATCACCATAACGATATTGTTGGCCGCGCGCAATGCGGTTGGTAGAGTCAGTGCTTGTTCCGTCAAAGTTCTTTTTATTATTTTTTGAGCGCAGCCGCTCTTAATAATAATTCAACATAAATAACAGTAAAGAGACGCGAAATTAGTGTCAGTGTTTGCTCCGAAATAATACTCTCGCGAAAAATAGAGTCACTTTGTTCGTCGATCACAATTATTCCGTTTCCTTTTCCGTTCTCGGCTCGGAGGACTGATGGTTAGGGACTTAGTGTCAGCGAGTTACGATGTGCGGGGGCGTGATTGTGGTTCTGGACCCTGGTCACGAGGCCCTCTGTTAGACCACATATAATCTCTAATTTGGGTAGGTTATCCACCATTCTGGAATCGTGGTCGCGGTTCTTGCAATATCCGGGTTGCAGTGTCATCGGGGGGCGGTGTGTGGGGCTGTGATTGCTTTTCTGGACACTTTGGCCCGCCTAGTAGGAAATTCCTATGTGTTAGACCACGCCAAGCACACCTTGGGGTGGCAGAAGGCATACGGGTCATAATCTAGAATCGTGGTTGTGGTTTTGCATATCCGTGCCTTAATGATTTCTGTGGCTCGGAATCGAAACTGGTCTCGATGCTAAGTCGTTTTACTGTCCAGACTCTGAGCCGAGGACTCGCGGGCTGCTCGGTAGCAGTCACAAAAACAGTAGAAATACTGTCGCGAAATTAGAATCTCTTTGTTCGTCAATCATAAGTGTTCCATTAGAGTCAGTGTCCTGTTCAGCGAGTTCGGGCTTTCAGCCATCAATTTGACGAGTAAGCATCTCCTTCGTTCTTTAATCTTGTATTGCAATAATCATTGATAATTAACACATTCCAAAAGTACTGAAAATACATAGATTTTAATGTTGTTTGCTCTTTTTGAATGTTTCAGCAGCTTCCATGGCTTCGATGGCGACGAGCTTGACCGCACACCTGGTGAGTCTGCAACCGGTGAGTGGCATGCTTTAAAGTTCCTCTGGTCACTCAATCATGTCGCAGGACGAAAGGTCCGAACCGACACGGGTGACTGGTTGTAATTACGTAGATTTTTCTGGCAAGCACTGTGACCATGGGTATATGGAAATATACTCATGAGTAGTAACTTCTTTACTGCTTTATATTATGTGAGGATAGGTCTTCTTGTACAACGCGTTTTTAAATAGCTTGATAATTTTAAAACAGATCATATTTAGTACAAAATATATCACTATATATCTTTTTATAATAGAGTATTTAATTGAATACCTATGAAACGATATTTAAATAGTTATTAATTATTGAATGAATATAAAGTAACGTCCAGTACTCTACGTGCATTAGTTTGTAGTGGAGAAGTCGAATACCATTCGACTTCGTTTACTTGTCAATTGCAATGACTGCACAGTTAGAATAAATTGCATAATTATTGCTGTTAGTAAGAGTGTAGTATTTCATCTTTTTCTACTTTGATAATATATAAAGTGAAGGTACTCATTTACCTTATCAATTTGTTGGAACTATCGAATAATTTTATTATTCGATATCCATATTAGTCTTTAGCGTTTAAAGATATCGATACGTTCATTGTTTCCGTACAAAATGTTAATTAAACCTGAATGTACAAGAAGACAATACGCGAACGGGTAGTTTTCGAAATCAAGGCAATCAACTTTTAAAGCAATCTTGCGTTTTAGAATCAATGCTTTAATAACGGGAACGCCCGAGGATGTTTCAATTTAATTCAAAGTATATTAAAGTAGAGTCGTTGAATAATTTCTCTATTAACGTAGAGTCTTTGAATAATTTTTCTAATAAAGTAGAGTCACTGCATAATTTTTCTAATAAAGTAGAGTCATTGCACAATTTTTCTAATAAAGTAGAGTCATTTAATTTTCTCTTCAATAAAATAGAATCATATATAGATCTGTTGTACATATATATGTATTTTAGCCCGTTAGAAAATCAGTATGTCCTTATCATCTTTTTAGACGAGGATTTTCAGGTTTAACCCTTTCCGTGTTCACTGCCCGGATCCCACTCACGTGCCCCGGTGCTACTTGGGTGGGAAAACGGTGGTAGAGCACGATGATATTTTTTAGTTTATAAGCCATAAAATGATTTATTGTTGGCGACTGACAGTGCGTTGGTGCATCGTGCACGACGTAATATCCGCATTGTGTGTGTGGTTAGGCTGTGGATTTGCGTCGTTCCGTATTAAAATGTAGCTATTATGACCAAGATAAGATGTCCATCAATTTAAAACAGAGACATCATTTTTAGTATTATTTGCTTCAATAATTCCTACTATACTTGGGCACGAAGTTTTTGTCATTTAAGATGACAGAGGCCAAATGCCAAAAAGAATTGAATATACTTAATTACACGATGAATGACGCGGCCTGTACGGAAAGTTTAATGTCAGTCACCGATGACTGACGCGGCCTGAACGGAAACTTGAGTGTCAGTCACTGAACGGAAAGTTGATTGTCAGTCACCGATGACTGACGCGGCCTGAACGGAAAGTTTAGAGTCAGTCACTGAACGGAAAGTTGATTGTCAGTCACCGATGACTGACGCGGCCTGAACGGAAAGTTGAGTGTCAGTTACTGAACGGAAAGTTGATTGTCAGTCACCGATGACTGACGCGGCCTGAACGGAAAGTTGATTGTCAGTCACCGATGACTGACGTGGCACTCAACGTGTTAAATATATCTCACGCTGGTTCTCAGTACATCTCAATCCACTCCCAACACAGCCTAAACCGAGCGTGCCGAAAAGTGATAAACAACAACAATTCCTTATAAATCACATCCCTGGATAGTGTTCGCTAGGCAGCTTCGAAGCAGCGAACATTAAGTGGGCATTACTGCCCACTGTAGTTATTTGAGCGGAGAGAATCTTAAGTTCTTATTGCAATTACTTTTGAGTTCTCGTTTCTATCGTTGTATCTATCTGCAGTTCTAAATATTGTGTATTATTTATTGCCCTGCTCCTTATGTAGACCCTTCTGTTTTCCGACGCTTTCGAGATAATTCACTAGTAACATAAATCATATACGTTTCGCCTAGAGAATTACATTTTCTTATTTCTCAAGAAGCCTTCTTTTTTATAATTGAAATACCCGTGTATATATCATTTAATTCATAAATTAATTAATATCTGCAAAGATATACTTGAATCTACGCGGGTCTCTGCCATATCTACAGTGCCTGCTATGGTTTCGCCATCTATACAGAACTCCTTGAAACCACTCGCGCTTGCTATGGTAGTCCCATCTATACAGAACGCATTGAAACTACTCACACCCCTTACTTACCATAAGTGTAGATATGGCAGAGCCCCGAATAGTTTTAGTCACATCTGCATAGATGGCGATAGTAATGACTGTCGATTAAGCAGACATATATACAGTTTCGAGCAGTTCTGTATAGATGGCGAAATTAAAGCCCACTTTGAATGTAGGTAAGACAGGGGTGCGAGTGGTACGTAAATTCAAACACCTGTTTATAAGTAGCGGCACGATAAAGTTCATAAAGCTTGGCTATTTATGTCTTCATTCATGAAATTAAGTTAATAATGCTCGAAAATTGTTTTGCACTCTTAGTTACGTATCAATAAAGTGTTAGCAAACACGGTGTCACAATCTACATTAAAGTTAATATGTATGGTAACATCGTAAGTTCCATTGTTCATTTTATTCAGGAACAATCAAGCTCTTTAGCACAGGTAAATGCATTTGTGAATATTTTTTCCTTTAAATAAATTTTCCGGCACGTAATAAATACATACTAATAGTAGTAGTATTCTTTATTTCGGTCTCGCAGCAATGAAAGTTTGGTTAGTTTACATATAACCTATTTTGCAATACTATATGGACTCTTGCACTCTCATCTTCCGTTTCGCTGTTCCTTTTCATACCTTCTCTGCCTTACGTATTACATTATTTCTTACCTCTTTATCGCATATCTATTATAAATCTTTCCCTTTCCTTCTTGTTTAATTACAAATTCGTATGTCATTTTTATACCCTTTCGTATCTTTTTCCATACATTCTGTTAACAGGTGTTTTAACGTTCCAAATTTTTGTGTGCACAGGTCAGATCCGTGTTTCTTTTTCTCCTCCTAATATTTATTTCATCCTTTAATGCTTTCGCATCTTACCTGTGCTATTAACTGATGATTATGCCCTCTTCCGTTCTTACTTAGGTATTCTAATAGCGTTACTGTTCTAATATATTTAAACCCTCCATCATATCTTGCTTATTTTATTCGTATGTTTCTTTCCTGCTGTTGCATTTCATAGTATCTTCTTTTAACACGTTGAGTGCCACGGTGGTTTTGCTTCGCTTTCCGTTTAGACCAAATGCCGCTACATGCACGACGGCGACCCGCGGCGTAGATTAACACTGTGAAACACTGACGCCTGAACGAAAAGTTTAGTGTCAGTCACCGATGACTGACTAGACACTCAACGTGTTAGGGCTCTGCGACAATTCCTTTAATTTCGATCTAATAAATTCTGTCTCACGAGACTCATTCCATTCCTTTTTAAATAATCCTCCCCGTCTCTAATGCTTCTGGTTTGCTCCCCCTTTCTTTCTTCTGTCTCCTTTTACATATTTACTAATATATGTTTTGTGTGTGCAGGTTGTGGAGGCAAAGAGTAACGAGCATCGACTGGCACTTCTCGTCGTGCATAGGAGCAAGAAAGAAGAGAGAAGAACTTTTGCCAGATACTTTAGTTATCCTTTAGTTATAGTAAATTGATTCATAAAAATAGTTTGTAACTATTAGCGCATAGGATTAATTTAGAACAATTGTGTAATTAACTGTTATGTATATCTATTATATACTTTATTTTATATTCAGTTTATTCGGTAGATCTTATGTAAACTGTAATATTACTTATATTACTATTACAAGTTCTACTGAATGTGCTAAATGTAATATAATAGATATAATAAATAATTTACGTATGCACAAGTTACACAATTGCTGGAATTTAAATTTTATATGCTTCTGCAAATGAAGTACGTAAATTTTAGTATAAGTCTTATCTGTAAGATATATTGTAAATTAACTTTAAAAATAGTTTACAAGTATTAAATTAGTTAGTTTAGAATTGTTACAAGATTTAGTTGTTCGATGTATTGTAAATAGATATAAAAGAATAGTTCATAAGTATTAGCTTGTAAATTTAAACTACAACATTTTTGTAACTTATATCTTCATTAATTAATTTAAATAAATCTTCAATGAAAAGAATTCTACTACTCTTCTTATTTTCACACCTTACCAATCCTTGAAAGGACCCAATTCCAATTCCTTACACAAGAAGTACCGTGGACGAACTTTAAATGCAAAGTCCTGAAGCGAGAAACTTGTCAAAATGGCCCTATACGTTATTAAATTTGGAGACGGCAAGTCTAAGTCTTCACTTATTACAAAATTGGTTGGCAGATGTCCAGAAAATTAAGCGCTCGGAAATTCCTGGAATGTGACGTCATTTCTTAGAATTGGTGAAAGCGAATACCTCCTCGCACATCATATTCTCCTGATACAAATCCACGATTTTCGGCGAGATATTTTTGGCAGAAACTCGGAAATTTCAGCGCTCGGAAATTCCTGGAAAGTGACGTCATTTCTGAGAACGAATACCTCCTCGCATATCATATTCTCCTGATACAAATCTAAGATTTTCAGCGAGATATTTTTGGCAGAAACTCGGAAATTTCAGCACTCAAAAATTCCTGGAATGTGACGTCATTTCTGAGAACGCATACCTCCTTGCATATCATATTCTCCTGATACAAATCTACGATTTTCGGCGAGATATTTTTGGCAGAAACTCGGAAATTTCAGCGCTCGGAAATTCCTGGAATGTGACGTCATTTCTGAGAACGAATACCTCCTCGCATATCATATTCTCCTGATACAAATCCAAGATTTTCGGCACTTAAATTTCTACTGAAAATCGTGGATTTGTATTAGGAGAATATGATATGCGAGGAGGTCTTTCATCGCAGCAATTCTTGGAAATGACGTCACGTTCCAGGAATTTCCGAGCGCAAAATTTCTGAGTTTCTGGCAAAAATATCTCGCCGAAAATCGTGGATTTGTATCAGGAGAATATGATATGCAAGGAGGTATGCGTTCTCAGAAATGACGTCACATTCCAGGAATTTCCGAGAATTAAAATTTGAAGAGCTCCCATCAAGACGTATTAATTCCTTAACAATTAGTGCCAACGTTAATAATGTTCAGGTCTATTTTTACAAGTTTCTCGCTTTAGGACTTTGCATTAAAGTCCGTCCACGGTACTTCTTGTTTAAGGAAGTGGAATCAGGTCTTTCAAGGATAGGTAAGGTGTTAAAATAAAGAGAGCAGTACAATTCCTTTCATTGAAGATTTATTAAATTAATTAATGAAGATACAAGTTAAAAGAATGTTGTAATTCAAATTGACAAGCTAATACTTATGAACTATTCGTATATATCAATTTACAATTAATCGTACAAGTAAATCTTGTATCAATTCTAAACTAACATTTATATAATATAAAGAATATTATAAATATAAATGATCTAATACTTATAAACTATTCTTTGAAGTTAATTTACAATACATATTCTTACAGATAAAACTTATACTCAAATTTACACAGTTTACATGCAGAAGCTTATAAATTTAAATTGCAGCAATTGTATAACTGGTGCATATGTAAACTATTTATTATATCTTTCATTTTACATTTAGCACATTCAGTAGAACTTGTAGTAAACGTACTATTAAAGTTTATATAAGATCTACCGAATAAACTGAATATAAAATAAAATATATAATAGATATACATAACAGTTAATTACACAATTGTTCTAAATTAATCTTATGCGCTAATAGTTACAAACTATTTTTATAAACCAATTTACTATAACTAAAGGATAACTAAAGTATGTGGCAAAGGTTATTCTTTCTTCTTTCTTGCTTTTATGCATGGTGAGATGCACTGGTTAATGCGCCTTACTCCTTGGATGCAAAACCTGTACACACAAAAGATATATTAGTAAGTATGTAACAGGTGAAAGAAACATTGTTAAAGGATAGTTAGAAGAAAAGAAAATAGGGAAAGACCACACAAGAAGTATAAGAAAAAGGGGGGATTATTTAAAAAGGAATGGAATGAATCAAACATAAATGAATTTAATGAAGTGAAGAAAGTTATGGAGAGCCTTAAAGACTAAATGTACAATCCCAAATTAATGGGATAATGTGTAAAGTAGAGAAGGTTTGCAAGAAAGAGTGTATAAGAAGAATGTATAAGTTAAGATAGTAATCTAAAGTTAGGTTATATGTACGCTAAGTCGAAATTTCATAGCTGTGAGGCCGACATAAAAAGGAATACTATTGTTAGTATGTAATTATTACACGCAGAAAGATTTATTGAAAGAAAAAGATATTTAGAAACGTATAGTATTACACTTACATCAGCTTTCGTTGCATACACCTTCCAATCCCACAAAACCAATTTAATATAACTGAAGTATGTATATGGCGAGAGTTATTCCTTCTTCTTCCTTCTTTTTATGCACAATGAGAATTGGTGGTCATTGCTCCTTATCCTTTGCCTACGTAACCTACGCACATGAAAAATATATTAGTAATTATATAACAGGAGATAGAAAGATTGTTAAAGGATATTTAGTCAAAAAAGAAAGTAGGGCGGGCCAAACTAGAAGCATAAGAGAGAGAGTCATTTAGAACGAATGGAACGAGTGTGACAATATTAAACTTGATAAGAACAGAACTAAAGGATCTAACGGAGAGCCTTCAAAGAAAAATACACAAAACAAGATATAATGAAAGGTTTAAATGTATTAAAACGGGAGCAATACGACAGTACCGAATAGCGCAGAAATGACTTAGGAATATGTAATGAAACGGAGAGGAAATGAAAAGATGCGTAATAGATGTGCGATGAAGAGACAAGAAATAGTGTGATGCATAAGGTAGAGAAGGTCTGAAAAGGAAGAGCGAAACAGAAGATGAGAGTGCAAGAGTTTAGATAGTATTGCAAAGATAGGTTATATGTACACTAACCCAACTTTCATTGCTGCGAGACCGAAATATAGAATAACACTACTACTGGTATGTATTTATCATATGCTAGGAAATTTATTTAAAGATGGAAATACTCATAAAAGGATTTACCTTTGGTAAAAAGTTCGATTGTTGTAGAATAAAATGGGTTATGGAACTTACAGTGTCACTATACATATTAATGTATCTGTATGCTAACACTTTATTGATATGTAAATGTGGATACATAATTTTATTAATGAAGACATAAATGACCAAACTTCATTACGTATATCGTGCAACTATTTATAAAGAAGTACTTGAAATTTCGTACCACTAATATCCCTGTTTTATCTACACCCAAGTGGACCTTCGCATTGGCATCTATACACAACTCCTTGAACTACTCGCGCCAGCTATGGTATTGCCATCTACACAGAACTCCATGAACTACTCGCGCCTGCTATGGTATCACCATCTATGCGGAACTCCTGCAACTACTGGGGCCTCTACCATATCTACACTTAAGGTAAGTCAGAAGCGGGAGTAGTTTCAAGGAGTGCTGCATAGATGGCAAAACCATAGCACGCACTGTAGATATGGCAGAGACCCGCGTAGTTTCAAGCACATGTTTACAAATATTAATTAAATTATGAATTAAAGTATATGGGTATCTCGTCTATAGAAAAGAAGGTTTCTTGAGAAATAAGAGAATGTAATTCCCAAGGCGAAATAAATATTATCTTGCAGACGAATTATCTCTAGTGCTTCAGCAAACAGAAGCATCTACATAAGAAGCAGGATAAAAAGTAATACATAACATTTATATCTACAAATATTACAACAATGAAAACGAGAGTTCACGCGTAATTGCAATAAGAACTTAAGCCTCTGTCCACTTAAAGAACTACAGTGGGCAGTAATGTCCACTCAATGTTCGCTGGTTCGGGACTGCCTAACGAACCCTATCCGGGGATGTGCTTACCCGTAACTACCAGTTCATGCTCATAGCTTTTCTGCTTGCTCGGTTTAGACTGTGTTGGTCACAGTTTTGTCCAGATAACGAGAGTGAGATATTATATTCAACAATCGCATGAATCCGGTCCCCGCTACTTCAGTCACCGACGAGATATAGGAATAGACAAGACATGCAATGTATTTTTTCGGCCACGATTTCTGGGACGCCGCGTCCCATTACCATTTCCGTGTCACTCGCAACGTTACCCACAGATTATTGAAAACGATGCGAAAATTGAATAATTTTAAAGAATTCTTTTGTTCTTTGCCGCAATGAAAGGCAACAAAGGATATGAAACATTTAATGTTAATTAAAAATCTTTTCATTAAAGAAACACATGTTAACAAGTTTTCTTATTTCAATTGTACTATCAATAAATGAAATAATTTTTAAAGTTATACTTTACATTATTTTCTGATAAATTACCAAAAAAAAATTGAGCTAAGAGATGTATATTGTTTTAACACCCAAACAATAAAGTTGCCACAATGAAAAAGATAATGACGATAATAGTATACTACAATTGTTAATTGTATAATTACTAGACAAATTCTTTCATTATCTTTTTCATTGGAGCAATTTTATCGTTAATGAAAGACGGAATTTCTTATTTATATTCAACTAATAACAATAACGAAGTAAATCATTTACTAATATAAGACAATTCCTGGGATAAACGTGTCTGCAAACGATTAGTGTTCGTATTCGGTCCCGAGCGAAGTGTACTAATCGAGATTTTTCTGAAAATATATAATACCAAATTAATAATTGGAGAAAAATTTATACTCCGATTCGGAGTAGGTCCAAGGATTGGTGGCGATGTCTCGGCAAGCATTAATTGGGGATATGAACGAACACTGAGCGGCCATTATTGTACATTGTATCCTAAGTACAATACGCAGTCAATTCGCTCGAATTATTTTCCACATAATTATCAAACGTGTCTTAAACGTTTAATAATTATACGATAAATAATTGATTGCCCGGGTCTCACCACGTGGAGGTTACTGCGCATGGAGACCCACCCTAGCCACGGCCCTTCCACCCTCCAATTACGCGAAAACTAATTCTAATATAACATGTGACAAAGAAAAATCTCCTATTATTGTCAATTTGTAGAACGTTCAGTAATTGATCGTAGTACAAGTAAGACAACAAGAGGAGTAACTTGGAAAATTCACGACCGAAAGCTAAATTGAATATCAGAAGGAAACCTGAAAGAAAATCTGCAAGAGAATTCACGTTCCTGAAATGGAACTTTCTTAAAAATATATCATATGATCTTAAAAACTAGACAACGAAATATTATTGCAGTGGTGAACACTGCGGGCTTAAAAGCTAAGACATAACTTAAAAATAAACCCTACTTTCTTAAATTTTAGATTAGATTCGAATACGCCCTGCCTGACTAAAGAGCTAACTTAAGACTAGAATCACCCTACCTAGTATAACATCTAACAGATCGAATAAAAGAACAATTTCAATAATATCCTATCTACATAGGACTGTAATAGATACTATCCCATACTCATGTGGGTATGAGTATACATATACTTAAATCCTCTTCGGTTTGTCCGTATTAATCTCTCGTGGTCCATGGTGTCCTAGAACAGACAGAAACCCGAACCAAAAAATTGCAGCACCTGCCAACAATATTTGGTTTTATAAACCCTGCCTAATTAAAAGTCTAATAATTTAAATTCGTGTAAAACCTGCCAGTATAAAGATCTAAGATTGTGTGTTGAGACAAATCCTACCTAAATAAAGAGCTAAATGTATTGTTCGATTTATATTTGGGCCTGCCTAATTAATTGTCTAACACCTGTAATTAGTTAATAAGGACAGGGGTTTGGGGCAGGGATGGGGTGAGGGTGTGTTCGTATTATACATTGTTTCATGAATCCTCTTCTTTTCAATGCTTCTGAAACATGCACAAACTCGAAATAATTAGTAAAGCATTATAAGAATGAATTCTTAAACTCACAATTTGAATCGACGAGGCTGGCTCTTTAATTTTAAAGTTTCCAATCGTGTCTTTGATAATATTTCTGGATCGGTATTCTATATATTCCACTCTTGAGCCTCTGACGTATGTACTTATGTTTGTTTAATATAGCATATTTGGGTTCATCTGTGAATCTGTAACAATCTCAAGCATTGGATTAGTGACATCCCCAAGCCTCCCCATTTTATATCGAAATGAAGCTGCTTTTAATTCGTAATAACTGAATTTTAGCGCAGTTAATAAATCAGAATTGATATGAAAAATGCTGCTATTTTTTGTTAACAATAGTTAATTGGATTTCGACCAAAGTGATATATTCTTTTGTACGTTCTAGATCAAACTGAATGGTGGTATCACGTTCATTAAAAACTCCAAAATGAAGTAGTCACATTTCACTACAATTGATTCTATTTTGCTTCAACAAAGAAGCGACAAACGATTATTCGGAAGAAAAATATCAAACTTCAACTATCACCATGCCGAGGCCCAACTACTGCCAATAACGTTTTTCGTGGAAGGATTTTTGTTTAAACATTTACGGATATCGCGAGTGAATTTCAATTTCTACAAAGCAAGCTCGAAAAGTTATAAAAATTGGCTCTACTAAAAAAAAGGTTAAGATAGAATTGCAACAATTAGGAGGAAATATTTAAGAGTTAAACTCTAATAATGAACAGTCACTAGTATTAACTCTAATTTAAATCTACTATCTAGAATTATTATAAATTTATCAAAGATTCTGCAAATTATATCTGTTTTTTACTTTGCTCTTTTTCTTTTCTTTTCTTTTCTTTTCTTTTCTTTTCTTTTTTCTTTCCTTTCTCTTTCATTTATTTTCTTTTTCATTTCTTTTCATTTCGTTCACACAGTAATTTACTAATATGTATGCAAATTTTTAGCAGTACTTCCATCAACAGACATTCCAGGTAGTATAATTATTAAGAAAAATAAAATAAAAAGAAAGGCAAATATAAAACGCTGAAAAGAAAAAGTTCCTGGTTCAGGAACAGGCTTCCAATTGGAAGCAGATGGGGACTAGTAGTCGCAACTCTACTTAAAAACGCGATCTTTAATCAACGCAACGCTAACTGGAACTCGCGATACAATCATTTCGCAACACTATTTATTAAGACTAATAGAAAGCAAACAGTAAATTATATGTACTATCCAAAATTAAGCAAATTGAAGATCCTCTGAAAAATGAACTGAAAGTTCCAATACGCGAAAACAATTTCCGCAACACTAGAAACTCAAATGTAAAGTGTATTATAAAATACTACAATTTAACTAGCAATAAGAATAGCAATAAGTGGCATTCAACGCAACTCCAACTCGACCCGGTCACAAGTTTTTCGCAACTCTAAAGCAACGCGATATTTTTGGGAGGGCTGTATCGTTGGGCCGGAATGTGCATCGGCCAAGTACAAATAAAAATTCTACAAATGAAAATGCAAGCACAGTGACAAAGTAGTAACACAGAATGATTCCCCATTCTTAAAAAGAATGGGGAGCCATTAGTAGTTGCCCTCTTGAGTGACAGTTTGTCGGGCCTCTTCGGCATATAGCCTCTCCATTTCGTCGGACCCAAGGGTCAGCTGAAACTTAAACTAGGCTCGAGACTCTAATCGGAAACCAAGGAAAAACTTATAAAGGTGAAATAAAGAGTTTGAATCGCGGAGCTAAATGGAACACACGTGGCCGAATGGCGATCAAATAAAATCGTAAAATTGTGATTACGGAAAATCACATAGATTACGATTAAAATTGTAATCGTTCTTCGTTCACACGTGCAGCCTCGAGCATAATGTAACACGTTTCGTTTCGGAGCCTAAATCGCGACCACGACCGCGAAGGAGTCGAAAAATCGATAGGCAAAGCCAGAGGCGAACGCATTTTCGTTCGCGCCACAGCTTCACCGTCGACTTTTCAAATCAGATTTCCTGAAACAGGTTGAACACGCGAAATAGTGCCTACCCGATCGGAGACTGTGTCAACCTGCCCGGCCCTACCTACTTATGTCTATCAATCACACCAGAAAGTATGCTACCTATCCTACCTGGACCTATATTTAAAAAATGGCAAACAAACACACCAACACACGACACTCCACGGTTCTCAGTCAAACACTTGGGCGCAAAAGCCTACACTAGGGAGGCGTCCCGGGACACCCCCGACACCCAAGTGCTGTCACACAACTTGCACACTCTAATGTACGTACCAATTTTCTGAAATCGACTGACAGTGGCTGGGATCTCTGCGTTCACGTGGAAAAAACCACGTCGCGGTTGAGATATTTAATAGATATTTAATAAAATAATTAAATAGCACCGATACAAGAGGTACTTGATAGCAATTGATAAGTATATTCAATTCTTTTTGGCATTTGGCCTCTGTCATCTTAAATGACAAAAACTTCGTGCCCAAGTATAGTAGGAATTATTGAAGCAAATAATACT
This sequence comes from Nomada ferruginata, assembly GCA_963583965.1. NCBI lineage: Eukaryota > Metazoa > Arthropoda > Insecta > Hymenoptera > Apidae > Nomada > Nomada ferruginata. The sequence continues at coordinate 2,718,827 of OY757217.1, forward strand.
AAAAATGATGTCTCTGTTTTAAATTGATGGACATCTTATCTTGGTCATAATAGCTACATTTTAATACGGAACGACGCAAATCCACAGCCTAACCACACACACAATGCGGATATTACGTCGTGCACGATGCACCAACGCACTGTCAGTCGCCAACAATAAATCATTTTATGGCTTATAAACTAAAAAATATCATCGTGCTCTACCACCGTTTTCCCACCCAAGTAGCACCGGGGCACGTGAGTGGGATCCGGGCAGTGAACACGGAAAGGGTTAAACCTGAAAATCCTCGTCTAAAAAGATGATAAGGACATACTGATTTTCTAACGGGCTAAAATACATATATATGTACAACAGATCTATATATGATTCTATTTTATTGAAGAGAAAATTAAATGACTCTACTTTATTAGAAAAATTGTGCAATGACTCTACTATATTAGAAAAATTATGCAGTGACTCTACTTTATTAGAAAAATTATGCAGTGACTCTACTTTATTAGAAAAATTATTCAAAGACTCTACGTTAATAGAGAAATTATTCAACGACTCTACTTTAATATACTTTGAATTAAATTGAAACATCCTCGGGCGTTCCCGTTATCAAAGCATTGATTCTAAAACGCAAGATTGCTTTAAAAGTTGATTGCCTTGATTTCGAAAACTACCCGTTCGCGTATTGTCTTCTTGTACATTCAGGTTTAATTAACATTTTGTACGGAAACAATGAACGTATCGATATCTTTAAACGCTAAAGACTAATATGGATATCGAATAATAAAATTATTCGATAGTTCCAACAAATTGATAAGGTAAATGAGTACCTTCACTTTATATATTATCAAAGTAGAAAAAGATGAAATACTACACTCTTACTAACAGCAATAATTATGCAATTTATTCTAACTGTGCAGTCATTGCAATTGACAAGTAAACGAAGTCGAATGGTATTCGACTTCTCCACTACAAACTAATGCACGTAGAGTACTGGACGTTACTTTATATTCATTCAATAATTAATAACTATTTAAATATCGTTTCATAGGTATTCAATTAAATACTCTATTATAAAAAGATATATAGTGATATATTTTGTACTAAATATGATCTGTTTTAAAATTATCAAGCTATTTAAAAACGCGTTGTACAAGAAGACCTATCCTCACATAATATAAAGCAGTAAAGAAGTTACTACTCATGAGTATATTTCCATATACCCATGGTCACAGTGCTTGCCAGAAAAATCTACGTAATTACAACCAGTCACCCGTGTCGGTTCGGACCATTCGTCCTGCGACATGATTGAGTGACCAGAGGAACTTTAAAGCATGCCACTCACCGGTTGCAGACTCACCAGGTGTGCGGTCAAGCTCGTCGCCATCGAAGCCATGGAAGCTGCTGAAACATTCAAAAAGAGCAAACAACATTAAAATCTATGTATTTTCAGTACTTTTGGAATGTGTTAATTATCAATGATTATTGCAATACAAGATTAAAGAACGAAGGAGATGCTTACTCGTCAAATTGATGGCTGAAAGCCCGAACTCGCTGAACAGGACACTGACTCTAATGGAACACTTATGATTGACGAACAAAGTGATTCTAATTTCACGACAGTATTTCTACTGTTTTTGTGACTGCTACCGAGCAGCCCGCGAGTCCTCGGCTCAGAGTCTGGACAGTAAAACGACTTAGCATCGAGACCAGTTTCGATTCCGAGCCACAGAAATCATTAAGGCACGGATATGCAAAACCACAACCACGATTCTAGATTATGACCCGTATGCCTTCTGCCACCCCAAGGTGTGCTTGGCGTGGTCTAACACATAGGAATTTCCTACTAGGCGGGCCAAAGTGTCCAGAAAAGCAATCACAGCCCCACACACCGCCCCCCGATGACACTGCAACCCGGATATTGCAAGAACCGCGACCACGATTCCAGAATGGTGGATAACCTACCCAAATTAGAGATTATATGTGGTCTAACAGAGGGCCTCGTGACCAGGGTCCAGAACCACAATCACGCCCCCGCACATCGTAACTCGCTGACACTAAGTCCCTAACCATCAGTCCTCCGAGCCGAGAACGGAAAAGGAAACGGAATAATTGTGATCGACGAACAAAGTGACTCTATTTTTCGCGAGAGTATTATTTCGGAGCAAACACTGACTCTAATTTCGCGTCTCTTTACTGTTATTTATGTTGAATTATTATTAAGAGCGGCTGCGCTCAAAAAATAATAAAAAGAACTTTGACGGAACAAGCACTGACTCTACCAACCGCATTGCGCGCGGCCAACAATATCGTTATGGTGATACAATTGAGCCCATGGCAGCTTCTGAAACATTCAAAAGAACAGACAACATTGAAATCTTTGCGTTTTCAGTACTTTTCGATCATGATAATTATCAAAGACCATTGTAAAATAAGATTAAAGAAATACAGAGATACTTACTCTTCGAGTTGATGGATGAGTGCCCGAACTCGCCGAACTGCATCGGTGCTCACTCTAATACCGGAATACTTATTGCGAAAGAAAAAAAAATAAAATAAAAGACTACTATCGCGCACGTCAATTGTGATCGACGAACAAAGTGACTCTAATTTCGCGAGAGCAATATTTCGAAGCAAACACTGACTCTACTTTCGCGTATCTTTACTGTTATTTATATTTAGTTATAATTATTATGAGCGGTTTCGCTCTAAAAACAATAAAAATAACTTTGACGGAGCAAGCACTGACTCTACTGACCGCATTGCGCGCGGTCATCAAAATTTTCTGAAAGAGAATCTGTACAAGTTAGTAAATAGGGTGAGGAGGTAGAAATTCAAGCAATACACATTTGATTTTATTTATCTCTTTCTTATTTCTTCATCCTGTCAAACGTCTGTTGAGGAAATACTGCTTTGTTTTAATAAAGTACTACCGTATTATTATTCTGATTTAATTACTGTTAATTGTCTATTCAAGATATACTATTATAGATTAATATAAATGATTTATCAAAAGCATACTGTGACTGTTCTTTGTCCGAGTTTTAAAGGTGATCATGATCTTAGTTAGTAAGCAATATCGCGCATTTATAAGTTCTCATAGCTGCTTGTAGAAATCAAGACTCGAAACTATTTATCATGCTTCAAGTGCATGGCAACCAGTACGTAAGTACGCGGACAATGCTGCATCGAAAATACAATTTGACCGTACTTGTGCAAAGTCACAGAGATAATAAAAGTTTTTAATAAATACTAGTGAAGCTATAATAGAAATCGCGACCGATATGCAGCGAAACATGAAAGTATTTCAATTTTTCGTTTAGAATTAATGAAATTTACTGACTCTAGTTTCAATCGCGAATGGCATATTGTAAGTCCTACTTAAAATGTTTAAACTGCTCAATAACTTTCAATCGAAAGAAAAGAACTTGAGCCAAAATCCAATCGCCAGATAACAAGAAATATACGTAAACCGTTGGGATAATAAGTTAAATGTTACCAATCCTTCATCATACGTCATCGGACTGATTGTTATGCATCGCAGTAATTGTATCTCAATACTCCATTCCTGCAGCCTCAATATATTATCCTCCACCAACCAATCATCCATTGTATCTGCAACAAAAAGAAAAGCAACGTGATAAACCTGTGCCAAAATCAGAATCGAATTCGAAGTCGCGAAAGACATATGTAAATGGGTATGTAAGTGACATTGCAAACAAAATAAGCGCAACCTTAACACCGCTTTGAAACCGAGTAATCGTTAATAAAATATAATAGTGAATCCAAAAACCGTTCAAACTAATAAATTAATTAATCCGATATTTTAATAAACGACTAGTTACCGCGTATCAAAGAATCGATGGTACCGGATGACCGGTCAAGCGTCCAGCAAAAGAGACTCGATAAAGACTTTAATGTACATCCGCGATAGTCAAACGATTGTTAAATAAACGCGTATTAATTAATAGAAGCTAATAGACAAGATGCTATTGTATTGTAAGGTGATGTATGTCGCTAACCTTCGACAGCATAGACGACCCGTACGGTACGACGCTTGAACTGATAGTGACACCGCGTGCGCCGCGCACCGGCATCCCCACTCCGCGACGCGCCGGCGCATCGGTAGCGCTCGGTCGCGCTCGGTGGTATTCGCAATTTTCGAACTCTTCGATGGTCTCCGACCACGGTCGTGCGTACTACTGTACTAAGGTCATACGTACTGAACTTTTGGGCCTTCCGACCAATTTTTAGCTGAACCTACGATCCTACGGTTATTCTTACTGACCTTTTACGTTTTCTGACCAACTAGTAGCCGGACCTACGACTCCAGGGTCGTGTCTACTGTACTGCTTTCCTAGGGTTCTGACCGACCTATAGTTGAACCTTCGATCCTAGGGTAATACCTACTGAACTTCTACGTTTTCTGACCAACTTTTTGCCCGACTTACGACTCTAGGGTCGTTCCTACTGGACTTTCGCGGCTTCTGCACAATTTTTAGCTGAACCTACGATCCTATTGTTATACCTACTGGACTTTTACGTTTTCTGACCAACTTTTAGCCGGACCTACGATTCTAGGGTCGTTCCTACTGGACTTTCGCGGCTTCTGATCAACTTTTAGCTGAACCTACGATCCCAGGGTTATACCTACTGGACTTTTACTTTTTCTGACCAAGTTTTAGCCGGACCTACGGCTCTAGGATCGTGTCTATTGTACTTCATCGGGTTCTGACCGACTTTTAGCTGAACCTACGATCCTAGGGTTATACCTACTGGACTTTTACGTTTTCTGACCAACTTTTAGCCGGATCTACGACTCTAGGGTCGTTCCTACTGGACTTTCGCGGCTTCTGCACAACTTTTAGCTGACCCTACGATCCTAGGGTTATACCTACTGGACTTTTACGTTTTCTGACCAACTTGTAGCCGGACCTACGGCTTTAGTATCGTGTCTATTGTACTTCTTCGGGTTCTGACCGACTTATAGCTGAACCTACGATCCCAGAGTTGTACCTACTGGACTTTTACGTTTTCTGACCAACTTTTAGCCGGACCTACGACTCTAGGGTCGTGCCTATTGAACTTCTGCGGGTTCTGATTAAGTTTTAGCTGGGCCTACGATCCTCGTTAAAGAATTCTTTCGTTCTTTGCCGCGCAATGAAAGCGGGACAGCACAGGCGGGACGCTTGACGTGACACTGTCAATTTCATCGCCCCGATGCATCGCGATGTGGTTTCGACTCAACTCAAGCCGAGCCGAAGTGCATCGCGCGACCAGGCACCCTAGCTCAATTTTTCTACCGAAACGTTGCTCGAGAAATAGCTGTCCTGATCCCCCCTAAGCATTTACATATATTCACACAATCGTATGAAACCTGCCCACTACTTCAATAAATAATAGTTCTTGAAGTGATCACTGTTCATGAGCAGGGGACGCTCAAATCAGTGTCGGATTTCTGTGTCGGTATGGCCGTCACAGTGGGCCACGAAAGTCCATAAGATGTCCTGTCTATTCCTATATCTCGTCTGTGCTCGTACTCGTCAGTACTAGATATAGCAGGTAGTGGCGTTTGTGTGCGCATGAATCCGCGCAAAAGTACAAATAAAAGTTGTACAACTAACGATTTACAAGTTTTATGTATTATTTATTATATTCCACAGTTTTCACAATTTATATAATTTATGACAATTCCCTGTGTTAAATTAGATGTTTACTAGATGGCTTTGATGCTTTTTAATAGCTTTAAAAAGTGCATCGTTTCGAGTTTATTACTTTCATCGAACCTGACCGAACATTGATTATAGATTCAATAATGAAAGAATTTTAGTAAAAATTCTGAGATATCAGTAATGTGTTAATTGTTGTGAAGGATTTGTCACTTTTAAAGTGAATCTAGAAAAACGACATGACATCGTCCGGTAAAAGTACGCGAGAGGTTCTATTATCTCTCGTTGATGACATCGAGTTAATAGCTAAGTAAGGTTTACATGATTGTTTAATCCTCAAAATTACCATACTGCAAGTATCTTTTACTCTATTTCTCTATTGTTTCTCTTATCTTTATAGAGAGATGATCGAGAATACAATAGCACAAAAACCATTGAAATTGTCGAATGAAGACCATGCCCAATTGACCGAATTGTTGATAGCCAAAGACAATGAACTGAAAACAACTTTAAAGCGTGCGGCCGAGCAAGCAAAAATTAACCTAAAGATGGAAGCTTTGAGAGCCGAAGTTGAGAGACAAGACCAAGATATACAACAATTGCAGCGACAGCTAAAAGAAGCAGAGCAAATATTAGCTACTGCAATTTATCAGGCTAAACAAAAGTTGCAATCTATTGCCCGCGCGAATAAAAGGCCAGTGCCATCAGAAGAATTAATTAAATATGCGCATAGAATAAGTGCATCTAATGCGATATGTGCTCCGCTGACATGGCAACAAGGAGACCCTAGAAGACCTTATCCAACTGGTAACTTTCTGCACTGGCACTTCTGTATAAGCCTCTAAGTTTGGTCTTGTTATTACACGAATTATTGCAGATATTGAAATGAGATTGGGATATCTCGGACGTTTAAGCGATCTTCCACTTAACGGACAAATGCCAGGCAGTCATCCTGGATTGTCATCAGATCTGCATAGGACTGGACATCCGGTTGGCGGTACGTTTGCACAACCTGTTCAAATGTGCATTCTTAACCACAGACTATGTAATTCTTGCTAATCCAACATCTATTTGTTGTTACAAAATTTTTTACAGAACCACCTGTATCACAGGCTAATCAGTTTGCATGGCATCCATCGGGTGAAATCCATATGTCTGTGAGCGGACAGGGCAGTGTTGCCATGAATACCCACAAACAAGAAACGGAAGACGTTGAAGTTATGTCAACCGATTCTTCAAGTAGCTCGTCTAGTGACTCTCAATGAATATTGCTTGTTTATGAAATTCAAGTATACTATGAATGAACAGAATGTTTCTACCGGATGGATCTAGCACAGGTGTATATATAAATGTGTGAAATATGTATTCTATAATGGAATAGCAGACTCAGAGAGATAAAACAAAGTACAACTTTATTGATTGATTGTTGGTGGATTTGTTCGTCGGTGCATCTATTGATGAGAACGTAAACATCCAACTATTTTTGGGTATATTCCTGTGATCTCACTGTAAAGTCTCTTTGTTTCTTTCTCTATTTTTTTTACTCTTTGTATTTCATTTTATATTATTGTTATTGGGAATTGAGAAGAATGCCTGGTAAGAACGTGTGCAAGGACTGTTCTGTATAATACATTTCTGGATATGCCTGGAATAATACAACTATAATAGCAGATTGAACACTGATAATAATAAATATTGGCGGCCGTTTTTGTCTGCTCGCTATTAGAGATTTTCAATTGGCATGCTATTTAACTAACGTTATCCTTGACAAAATTATTTTATTTACCAATTGAATCTCATCCTTGAAATTTGCTTTTTGGAATAATATATTTGCATCCGTAAATATAAGGCCAAATAGCTGGCAATCTCCACGAACTTTATCTATATCTTTGTATAGTAAAATGTGTTGCAATTTAAGCCCTGGGAATGTAAAGATTTTACTATTGTATCCTGAGCTCATGATCTTCAATGAGGTTCTGTAACATAATTATTAGCTGTGCTCATCAATCGTGAACTTTGGGCGCGTGATACTTGTGTCGCGCAATACCTACCTTCTTATTTTTTGTATGTTGGTCATGGCTGCACAAGCCAGTATCGGCGAAAGTTGTGGAATTAAAGAGCAAACGCGTGCATAGTTTTTTAAATACCAAGCAAGCGATATTTTCATCGCTAGTTGTACGTCCGAGGATCGTCTGCGAAATAGAATGGAGGGGAACAACGTTCGATGATGTAGATATTAAATGGATATTACTAAACCACTTTGTCCATTTAGTATATACCTTAAGTCTTCGGGTAGCCGTAATACTCTCGTTAAGGCGTCGGTATTACCCATATTTAAAAGGATATATAATGCTTCCATTTGTTCACGATCATTGTACAAACTTAGATTTTCCATACATTTCTCAAGATCTTGTACGGGACTTCGTACGCTCTTAGCCTCGTCGTATAAGATTAGGAGTCGCGTTATGCATTCGGCAAGGTGTTGGTCATTGATTTTGGTATTAAACTCGTTAATATTACGTTCACATAATCTGCAATTGTTTATTCGCGTCCATCATTTTGAACAATCCAGTTCATCGATACTGCGCTGTAAACCGTGATCGTACCTTTGTGCAGAATACACTAAAAATCGTGTTATTAGTTCGAACAGCTGGATACTCGTATGCGCGTCGATTCTTTGTATCGCAACATCTTGCCTGACGGCTCTCAACCGATCAAAGATGAAATCGTACACTACTATCCAATTTCGATCGGTTCTGGTGGCTATCCTAAAATGCGTTGTACATTGATCTATATTAAAATAGCGATCTTAACCGCATACGTACTTGAGGAACAGATATCTAATAGTTGACAATAGCACCGGTGCAGGACGTAATTGACTTGGATCGGTCATATCTAATCCTGCCGCTGGTCGGCCAAAGCATTTAACGGTTTTTATTGGATCTGCTTTTGGAAATTTTACTCCTTTTGTCTTCTCGTCGATTTCAAATTTGTGTAACAGACCCTCTTTCTCTCGGCTACAAATAGCATTGCGAACGTTATGAAAGTTGGGATACTGTATCGTATGAGGATTCCCAATTATCTTATCTACTTAGACAGGATTCGCATTGTTTGAACGTATGAATCGTACAGAAGGCATAATACCCTATCCCATCGGAAGAAAAGAAAACAGAAAAGACTAAACGCAGTGTTTGATTAGCAAAAGAAATTACATAGATTAACACCGAATCGAAGTTTCGTATATTTGCAGATGATAATGATATTCAAGATTTCGCATTAAGCATTTAACTTGCGATTACTCAGATCGTAATGTCATTTGCAAAATAATTTCAAGAGATATTTTTATCAGCGTTACATGTTCGTGTTCATTAAAAATTACACACGAGGGCAATAAATCTAAGATTTTTTTTTATAACGACACAGACACAAGTAACTTACATCCAGCGTTCTTTCTCTGGACACATTGATAAGCACGTCCCCTGTATAAAGTGTGTCATTTTTTAATGAAACTTCTTTATGTTGACGCTTATCCCATTAAATTTTCTTGCTTAAGTAGGTTATGTCGATCGTCTATTGAATAATAGCGCGTACACTTCGGCACTGCCGTGGGCGAGTATATGTATACGTTCTGTAATGAAACGTGTATCTATATAACCATGTATGTAGATTGGCGTGACTTTCGTCACATGATAAAGTCGTCAAGAAAGATGTTCCAATCCATAGGACATTGTATGGCATACATTAAAGACCGAGTATAGAATGCCTTTAAGATCGCATGCATATACATATGTAACGATTCGAAAGATACTAAAACTTTCCCAAGATCGTGCGTTTGCAGCTAAATGGCTAAATAAGACGCTCACGTGAGGAAAAGTATCGGTCAGGACTGGAACAAAAATGGAAATGCATCACGACTTGTCGAGGGGAATGTCTAGAGTCTAGTGTGTTCTTGTATATCATACGCTGTGCACCTGCGGTTACGCAGTCTGTCGACACCACTGTTATTGTGTGAAGGTCGACGTCCTTACGCAAACTTTCACCCTTCTTTCTCTATCTTGCGTTTTCGCCGGTCGTTACTCCTTCTTCCATTCTTATTTTCGCTCCCCGCCGGATTACGCAATTTAATCAATAAATAAACGTTCGTAGCAGACGTAATTAACAAATGCGAATTATGCATTTTATGCTGACATGTCTGGTACTTGGAAAACATTTAATTGTACATTATGCGTAAGCGACTTGACCAGAGGCAGCACGTCATCAATGAAACACTTCTTTTTTCCCTTGTATCTTCCATTCAGGCGCGCAGGAAATCCCCCTTTTCTTTGACTAATGGAGACAGCTAATATATGTACATACATATTATAGCGTGAATCGTGTATTAATATTCCATAGAATTTAATTATTGTGCTATTTATGCATACCAGAGATTGACACTGTGATGAATTGTCACGTGTGATTTTGTCGGGAAACCCGTGACTCTAATCGTTAGGCTCGATCTTCTCATTCTATGAAAAATCTATACATACTCACTACTCGGAGATGCCTCCTAATATATCATGTTCTAAAAGTGAATAATGCTAATCATCAAAAGCATCGGGCTCGATTGGATTGATGCACGCTGCATCCTGCGATTTAATTGTATGTCGTAAAAATCTTAAATTTTCTTCGCGAAGCAGCACGATACGAGCCAATAATTGCGTATAAAAGAAGTTTATCTATCCTGACCATGAAGCAGAATCTTGTTTATCGCGCCTTAAAATTATCAAACATGATTTCGAGTAAGATAAGAGGATCATTTTCAATTATAGGATTTCTTAAACTCCAGATTTCTCTACACTTCACTTACATAGATACATACATACATACGCATGAGTGTATATACCAGGAAAAATTTTAAAACGAAAGCTGCCTTTTTCTTCATCGCATTGCGAACGAGATAACAAAGTGAAACGTTTGCCAGTCGATTTTAGTAAGATAACGCCACATACTTTCACATAAACTTTAATTGTTCCTTAGTAAATAAAAACATAATTATGAAGTAGCGTATCACGTACCTATCTGAGAGAATTAGCTCGTCTTTTGTGGCAGTTGCGCATCCATTCGTGCCTGTATTTGACGTATGTATACATACATGGTATGTCGAAATTCTCTGACGTATATAAGTAAGGTGAGATGGAATCGTTACGGAACATTTCTTTCGTGTATACCGGTGGAAATTCCCGTGATACTCCTCTGGGGCGGGGAAGAACAACCACGGGAGGAAACAACAGAAAACCATTGACGTTCGTATGGTCCTGTGAGCACGTTAGCTGGATAAAGTAAGAGGGCCGTCAGCGACTCGTGGGGTACGCGTGACCTCCAGAGAATCACTGTACAGAGTATAGAGGAACGAATAGCGTTGCATTGGTCCAGTCTTTCTTAAAACTTTGTTCATTTTGCACGCCAGCCGTATATTAGAATAAGGTAACACGAATCCGAGATCGACATCGTTATACCGAAGATAGGACATTCAACGTATAAACCGGTTCCATCCTTCTTATCGTCAAACTTTCATTTCTTTCGCGAAAAACTGTAATACGTGTGTATCGTACCTGCAAGGGATTCGAGGAAGATGTGACTGCGATCATTCCACACTCGTAAAGCCAAATTATTGGTCCTTTGCCTTCAAACGTCTCGGAGAAACAGATCGGTGTAAACGTTCTGGTAGTAAGGGTGTATGGAGGATCGTCTGACAGCGAGAGCATCGACAGTGATCATGTATTCGCAATCCGTCTATTGATTTCACTATCAACCCCATGTAGATTCTTATACCAAAATGATCATCATACTAACATCGCCATTGTTCGTTCCTTGGCATTTAGCGGCTCGATGTTATGCGTACATTAGCAAGTATTTTATTATATCGTATATCCCAAGTTAAAATCTTCAACTATCACGCAAACTTTCTTATGAAAGATCTCGATTAGATAAAGTGAAATGTCACATCTGTTCCTTTTATTGACATACCGTGAATCTCATTGCTCAATGCATTGTCTACGCGGTATCTGTACAATTTGCTTTTCATTACCGATAACGTGTAACAGCATTACCTAGACGCATCTTCTATCCACCAATGCATATCGCTTTCGGCGCAGTCATCATATATCACAGTTCTATACATTTGCAGATCCAAAGTCATGTGTTGGAAAACGATTCTATTTCTCATAGCGCAATCCCTATTGCTCCACAATTGTATGCCTGGTGAGTAAAATGAAAAAAAAAATATATAAAATACTGATTATTCGTACTGATGTTCGAGGAGCCTAGAGTACAAAATCATTTCTGCTTGTTTTAATATCGATAGCGCGAAACCAACCACTTAAGGTACATCCTTTGTAACATGATATTTCTTAATCACGTACAATTAGAAACTGTCATTAGCGCGCATAATGACTTCGAGTATGGAAGCATTGACCCAGAGGTAGCGGATGAGTTAAATTGGACGAAACATCCTTGTCGACGCAATTGTAAGGACGAAGCACAACCTATGGAATGTTACTACATCTTTAGAGTGGAGGGTTATCATACAATGAGCAAAGCGTGTTACAACTGCCCATTCAACATCACCGACTGCTTTCGCAAGCATTGTATTCCAGCAGATGGCATCGATAGACCGATTCTGGTAGTTAATCGGCAAATGCCTGGGCCACCTATCGAGGTACATATAATACGTGTATAATTAATAATTGAACAACGAACGAAAGACCGCGCTCGTCGAATATGACAGGCGTTATCAAGATTAACGATAATTTCTGCATTTCCTATCTATCTACGTATTTGTCCACCCCCCCTGAATTTCGGGAAAAACTTTTAAAAGGTACAACTACCTGCACAGGGTACCACTTTTACTTCGCTTATTTTCGATCATTATGAAAACGGATATATGCAATGATTATACGCCAAGGTCTTGTAACCGTTTAATGGTATCGTTCGCATGGAAATGATTTTATTTTACCTTGTGAATCATCAGCGTTTGTAGCGATATAAAGAAACGGGCAATACAATGAACATTATGTCTTGTCGCGGGTATACATATTATTAAAGTTATCCAACGTAATCGAGCGCACCTTGAGCAGCCCATTACTGCAACCAGCTACCTGTTGATTAGCATGATCCATTGATTAGTATTAATTTTTTATTGATCCTAGGTTTGTCAAGGTGACAGAATAATAGTCGATGTAATTAATTTATTGCATTCCGAAAGTACCACGATGCACTGGCATGGTCAACACCTTGAAAAAGCCCCGTACATGGACGGTGTTCCTTATGTATCTCAGTGTCCGATTTTACCAGGTTCAACTTTTCGCTACGATTACATTGCTACAGAGGCCGGAACACACTTCTGGCATTCTCATATAGGTGCGAGTAGTTTTTTTGTTGCGCTTTGTGTCGCGATGATTTGAAAATCAATCTCAACTATCTTTTCTTTAGGCTTCCAACGAGGTGATGGAGCGTACGGGACATTAACTGTACGTGTGCCACCCAAGGTAAATTGGCACCACGACTTGTACGATAATGACGAGCATACAATTCTGATCTCAGACTGGACCCACGAAATGGGAATCGATAAATTTCTGACTCATCATCACGCAGGTGGTGACAATAAACCGGTTAATGTATTGATCAATGGTTTGGGTCGTTTCTCGGCTAATCGAAACGGGAATAATGTGTCTGATTTAATGCCCGTAGCAACGTTTACAGTTAAGAAGGTACGCACGGTAGAGAAACGGGGAAAACCAAGTAATTGCAAATGTATTCCAGAAAAGCTGTACAGTTAAAGCAGCTTTTGCATAATCATATATCCTTTACATTTACAGGATACAAGATACAGATTTAGACTAATTAACGCTGAATTTCTTAACTGCCCAATCGAATTGTCCATAGACAATCATACTATGTATATAATTAGTTCGGACGGGCGGGACATTGAACCGGTCAAAGGTACGTGCTGTCCATTCGTTTGTATTTAAGGTAGCGATAGAAAAATGAAAGTTAATGCGTTATCTAATTTCTAGCGGAGTCGTTGGTAAGCTATGCTGGCGAAAGATACGATTTCGTTGTTGAGGCGGATCAACCTGTGGATAACTACTGGATCCGATTTCGTGGTTTAATGGATTGCGACGAAAGATTCACCAAGGCTTACCAAGTAGCTGTATTGCGATACGAAGGTGCGATCTATGCCGATCCGAAAGGTGCAGCCAACTACGAACACAAGTCGAACGATCGTCTGGGTCAGGTGTGTTCATGTTACGATGCTGAAATTTATCAGTTCCTTTGCAATGCCTAGCTAATGAAATATGATAATGATAATAATACTTGTATTTTTCTTCCAATCGTTACATCCTTCCAGCGAGTAAACGCGTTAAACGAAGGCACAGAAACGAATCAGAGCATCAGCGTACCATTGTTCAATGCTATGGATGAGGACGACGGATCGAATACGATAGATCCAGATTACCAATTTTATGTGTCCTATGATTTTTACAAGAGGGACAATCCCCATTTCCATCGTGGCAATTTTTACGGATTTCATCAAGGTAATATAACTACGCTATGTTGAAGTACAATATTCGGATGTTTGTACACTCCATGTCCCCTTAATTATTTTTATTCTTATTAGTGATCTATTTTCAGTGAAAGATTCGAAGCGAGTACTTACTCCGCAATTAAATCACATCTCAATGAAATTGCCATCCGTTCCTCTGATGTCTCAAAGAAGTTCCATCGATCCGAATCAATTTTGTAATTCGAGTACTGTTCACGGTTGTGAGCAAGATTACTGTTCATGCACTCATGTCCTTCAAGTGAAACTTGGAAGCGTGGTCGAATTAATTTTAGTGGACGAAGGTTTGCCAATTATATTAGAATAACTTACCTCGTACCTGTATAACACTGAATCGTTAAATTACCGATATTTCACGTTCGATCATTACTTCTGCCGCAGGTTTTGCTTACGATGCGAACCATCCGTTCCATCTTCACGGTTACCTTTTTCGTGTAATTGCAATGGAAAGGGTTGGAAAGAACGTTACAGTCGAGGAGGTAAAGGCACTGGATAAAAAGGGTGCGATACGCCGAAATCTTAAACGATCTCCCCTTAAAGATACTGTAACGGTCCCAGATGGTGGATATACTGTTGTGCGATTTCTTGCCAATAATCCAGGTACATTTTGCAAGCGTGTACGAATATGCAATATTTATCTCATTTATATCATTATCCTTCAAATGTTACCAGTTTTATATTTATTCAGGCTACTGGCTGTTTCACTGCCACATCGAGTTTCACGCTGAAGTTGGAATGTCTTTGGTCTTTAAAGTTGGTGAGCACGAGGATATGCTCCCGGTACCACGAAACTTTCCTTCATGTGGTAATTGGCAACCCGAAAATACGCGACACGGACAATATGCTGTTGACATTTTACCAGACGCTGCGACAAAACCGATGCAAGAAATTTTGAACGCAACGGTGGATATTTCTGAGAATAGTGTACAACAGCTAGTTAAATTATTCCCACAAGTTCTACAAGCATTAAGAATATCATCTTCATCGTGCACCTTGGCCACTTCGTACTTTCTACTTTCATTTTCTTATTTCGTCGTCATTTATCCGCAATTTTGGTAAAAAAGGATATCAAACGTGTAAAGACTTATTAGTCTTTTCATTGCGGTCAACAAGAGGCATTTTTCGACGCGTGGAAAGCTTGATACAATTTCGTTTCTTCTTATGTGTCTAACTATTAACAAGACGATAGCTTAGAATTTTCATAACGGACATTTTGAATACTCAATTTTTTGTTATTAGCGTATAGAGAAATAATATTTAAGATTTTTATAGAAAAATTCGAGAACGTCGGATGTAACAAGAAGTTCGTCACGAAAGGAATTGATTCATGACCTGACCTCATTCCGAATGTTGTAAGAATCTATTTATTATTTCCGGACTGTGATATAATTATTGTAAGTACCTGTATGTATATCTATTAAGTATTGAACGCTGTTTCGTACAACGAAGAAAGTTTTACTGCATATGTGCATGGTATAGATTTGTAATAAACCGCATAAATCATTGATATTATAGCAAGTAATTGTAAGGGTATAATGGCATATTTTTCGCCGTTAGTTTTTTAGTTTGTTCGTGAGCGAATGGGTAATGAATGTTTCCATGTTGTTATACTATTTTATACACATAAGCTGGAAATCTTATATAAAACTTCCCATTGTGCCGATGAGTCATTATTACAGAACAAATGAATCCCACTTCATCCATATGCTGCTGTAAAATTAGATTCATGTAAATCTCTTTACTGTAATATATACAAAAATTAAGTAAATAATATTTCAATTATACATTGATTACAAATAATGCTATATAGTATTTGGAGTACAAAATATGTTAATATTTATCTGTATAAAATGTCAGGAATTGTATAGCATGCGTCTCTCTGGTGAGGCCTCAGTAAAGGATGACCCAATAGCTTGGCCATATTTTCGTGCAATTTTGCTGCGTTTCTTCCTGTTTCAAATATGTAGGAATCATTTTTTATATCCAATGCTGCCATTTTGGAATGAATTTCTTCGCTCGCATTTTCTAAGGAAGGAGGTTCGTGTACGTACAGCACATCGATGAAAAAGTACTTTTTTCTAACAGCATCCAGAAACTCTTTACCTGTTTCAAATATTGGAATGCTATTAGAACGTGAATATATTAAAATTATTCGAACAATGAACGTTGGACGAATTGTGTCATGTATCTCTTCTACAGGTAATAGTACTTTTTTCTGTATTGTATCAAAAACAGGACCAAAATCGTAATAATTCTGATCGTCCTCAATTACGTCTTCATTAATAAGATCTAAATGATCAATAATGGTGTCGGTACGATTGGTAAAATTGCAATTCCATTGAACACCATCGGAGTTCAAAGTCATCAATGCATATTCGTGACTGTTTCGAATAACAGATTTGATGCATATAAAATTTTCTATAACTCGTTTTATCATAAAGAGGGGCATATAGCTTGCGCCTTTGGACAGTTTAAACGGTGTACAATTTTGTTCTCTGGCCGTATCAATTACGAACAAAATTTTCTCTGGCAGGTTCATCTTTCCATAAGAGGGATACGTAATAATGGTGAATCCTTATTAGGCTACAATGATGCGCTATTATTAAATCGCATACAGCACACCATGTAACCACAGCTACTCACTTCTTACTGTGCGAAGGTTATAATCGTAGAGGTGATTTGAATAAACCAACGTTTTCAACACTTATTCTTCTTTACGTTTATCAGGAGAAATTATATACGCATGCATCCATTTGATCTGGTTGTTAAAATATGCAGTTAACGCTGTTTACTTTGGATATTTAACCCTTACGATACTGGCGGTCCAGTCGAACGTCTGGATGCACTCCAGTAGTCTGCAGCCCCTTCTTTTGTCTTATATCTATAACATTTTGAACTGAATTTCTATTATTGTATCATCCTTTTTAATATCTAAGAATGCTACGACTAAGTTGTCGTAGCATTACAATCGAACAATATCAAAATTATGAGAAGTACCATTTGTTTCGTCAGTTTACAATTTAGGCAGAGCAAGAATTATATTTAATGCAATTGAATGTTCAGTGAATACATTTTTCTCGTACATGTTATATGTGATATACATATAAGTGAACAAACATCCCGTATTCTAGACAAAGATTAAGTAATGCACAAAGATTAAGCAATAAATAAATTCTCTGGTAGAAATTATATTTGAAGTAGTAGGAGTATTTCCCACTAGAGGACTAAAATTGAGTTGATCCCCGTTTGAGCGGAAGTTACACTGCTGCCACCATAGAATCTTTTCGAGCCGAGTTTCTGTGGCGAGCACGTTTTGATAACGGTAAGAGTGCAATATTTTTAGAATTTGCACGATTTCAAAAGGTTTTATTGGGTTAAATAGTGGCATTTGTGGCAATTTGTCCATTGATTGTAAATGAAATGATTAATATTTCCCGACGAGATAATGTATAATCGAACGATTAAACAAAAGGGTTTCAAAAACAATTGGGGCACGATACGTTGCTAGAGTACACGTCTATAAACGAAACGTCTGGTGTGAAATTTTCTAGTCACTACTACACATTTTATTAAAGTTAATAGTAAAAATCATAGATTCCAAAGATATTAGGATCGTGAAAAATTAATTGTCAAACTTCAACGATACCACCAAGTAAATTCATAACATTATTTGATATTACAATTATACGTGAACGGTACAATGTTCCCTTTATGTTGCAAAATAGGTACGCCACAATGCAGATATTTGTGAAAACCTTGACGGGTAAAACCATTACCCTCGAGGTAGAAGCATCAGATACTATAGAAAATGTGAAAGCAAAAATTCAGGACAAGGAAGGTATTCCACCTGATCAACAGCGACTTATTTTTGCTGGAAAGCAATTGGAGGATGGGCGTACTCTGTCAGATTACAACATCCAGAAAGGTATCATAAACTTTTACAAAGAAACCATCTTTAGTTATACTCGGTACATCTTTATATTAAAACAACAATTATTGTTTTTATAACAGAATCAACTTTACATCTTGTTCTTCGACTTCGTGGTGGCGTTATTGAGCCAACATTGCGTATATTGGCGCAGAAGTACAACTGTGATAAAATGATTTGCAGAAAATGTTATGCTCGTCTCCACCCACGTGCAACCAATTGTCGTAAAAAGAAGTGCGGTCACACAAATAATATCCGACCAAAAAAGAAGTTGAAGTAAACTATACACCTTGCTTATACTTGCCCATTTTGCAAGTTTATGTATCTCTTAAAAAATGGTTTTAATAAAACATAAGTGACTAAACTTACCTGTATACTTTATTAAAATAACAGTTCCACAGATATTTACAAACAGAAAATACAGATTGTATTATACAACAGAAATTTAAATTTATAGCAAAATATATACATTCCATTTGTTCTAATTTCTTTATATCAATTTGAATATATTGGTCTATTCAATAGTTGCTGGTCTCTTATGTAATTTTCATACAAATTAATATCTTTGGAATTTGGGAGAGAACCACCTACCTAAATATATACATAATTTGAAAACAGATCTATTATACACACTCGTAATGTACGCTTACCTTAGCTCTCTTAACATATTGTTGGTATATATTAATGCTAGATTTCTTCACATATGGCAGCATAGTTACAGTAGTTGCTACTTCGGGAAAGGAAGCTTGTTGAATTAGCTTTGTACGTAGTTTCATATGATCCGTGGAATATGTTGCATTTCGTCCAATTAGTACAAATCTAGAAGACAAATATTTTACATTAGAATTGCATTCTAACATAATATCCTGGAAAGTAAGTTTACAATTATTTTTACTTTTTATATAGTATTATGTCGTTTCTTTTAGGATATTCGGGTTGAGTACCGTACACTTTTTTCATAGATGGAAACAATGATTCAAAGGATGTAAATTCTGAGCTTTCTTTCGATATTGCTAATTGAGAATCATTAATGTGTTGATGACTTTCATCCTCATCTGAACTTGAATCATCGCTAGAACTACAATATATGCACAGAATTAATATTCAAATAATTGCACACTAATTACTTGACCAGTCCTACCTTGCGCTGGACGTTGTACTACTTGTACTACTTTGCCCAGTCATTGATGGGTTCTTCATATTTAAGTTTTTGTTACCAGTTTCTTCCCTTCTCCTCCCTGGTCTTATACGTACTGCAAATGGACTAAAACTGGTTGTAAAGTGCGGCATAAAATCTCTGACAGAGTGACTAATTTTATACGCGTAAACTTCGGAGAGTAACGACAACTCGTAAGGTCTGAAGAAAAAGAAAAATAGTAAACCAGATTATATGCAAATTATATAGATCAATCGCAATTTCATAATGAAGTTTCGTTCGTACCTATGATAATCGTAATAAACATCAATCATTTCTACCATTGAATTTTGTACTTGTATTATTTCCGCACAAGTTTTTGTTATTTCATTCAATGCGCGTGGAAGATATTTTAATACAGCAGTATCCCACCATTGTGTTAGAACCTTCGTTCTGCGGGAATAATGACAAGATGGTTTATGGTGAAGGTAATAGTCCGTTAAAAGCTCCCAAATTGGAGGCTTTCCTTCATCGGGTATAAATAAACCTATAAAAAATAATTACAGCTATTAATACCGGGCTTATGGTACTTAATCGCACATATAATTACCTAGGAATAGATTAATTGTATGTTGCTTTTCTTGATCACTAAAAGTGTTACTATAGTACCTACTCAGGGTCTGCATAATATCATTACCCTGGCTAGTCCATGGCGCAGTTTTCCTGAGTTATGGTAAAATAATTGTTTTTAATAACAGAAAATTGTATAACGTTAGGTTTACAGCCTTACCTGTAGGTTTTTATTCTATGCACTAATTGAGAACCACCATACTGTAATGCTAATGTATCGCCATGATCCTCGTATAATTCTTCTAACATTCTCACACAATCAGAGTCAAATTCTAATTTTGGTGACTCTAGTACCCCTAAAGCGCACAATTGAAATCCCAAAGCACATTTCCCTATTGCAAATTGCGCGGTATTTGTACGATCTAAACAATCGACACAATTTGTTCTAATTATTCCAGTTTGTAATGTTCCCCCTTTCCCGAAACACTGTCTGACTTTATTCTGAATATAATTTAATTCGCGATGGTCTTTTTCTCCAGTGTGCTTGGAATCAGTAGTAGCGACAATAGATAACTTTCTATGGTCTTCCATTGTATAATTTGTAGAATGTTTCGTATTACATGCATAGTGTGAAAGAGTTGTGTTTGAATTCATTTTATGTGGTCTTTTTGTATGATTGATTTGCGAAGGAAATAAATTCCTTTGACTATAATATGGATTTTGCGACTGAAAGATACCCGTTTTCAGAACTGCATTATACGCTATATTGGCTAAGCGTGTCATCACGTTAACTTTTTTTCTAACAAAAAATTCATATTATCATTATTTATTTTTCATTCACCACTTACACATGCCAGGGCATGAGTTTATTATAATACGTACCTTTTATTCATTCTGGCCATATCGAAACTGATATACTGAATGTGGTTTTCTGGAGGCAAAAACTGGTTTAAATACTTAACAGCCATGCATAATTCTTCACTCAATGTACTTTCATGTTTCTTTTTTTCTCGTTTCTTAACAAGATTGAGAATTATAATGGGTGAACCATATCTTTTTAGAAGTTGATTAAAATGTGCGCCTGAAATTTTTCACACGAGAAGAATACAATTCTAGTTCTACAATGTATATATAAGAAAATTATTCTCATACTCTTTAGCTTTATTACCTGCTGTTTCTACAAACGGATCAGCCAAATCACAAGTGATAGTTGGTTTAGGAACCATTTTGCTAACATCTTGACTCCAGTGCCCAGGAACTGAGCCACGCATTTGAACAAAAGAACTAAAACGCCCTTTAGTT
This sequence comes from Nomada ferruginata, assembly GCA_963583965.1. Lineage (NCBI taxonomy): Eukaryota > Metazoa > Arthropoda > Insecta > Hymenoptera > Apidae > Nomada > Nomada ferruginata. The sequence goes on from OY757217.1 coordinate 2,740,024, forward strand.
AAAGAACTTACGCCAGAATCATGTACAATTTGTTCCGTTTCTACTTCATTTGCGACATCTCCCTTAAGTTAGAAATTTATTTCTCAGTGCTACGTAATTATAATAGGAATGCATTTACATTATTTATTTATACGTACATCAAAATTTGCTCCACGTTTCAAGAACCTAGTACCTGCATATTTGTTACTTCTCCTTGCTATAATAGTTACATACATAGATCGTCCAAATATACTAACGTTTGATTGACCAATAAAACCATGTATGATATATAAAATCCAATCACGATGTAAGTCTTTTTCAACTGGTTTTAGTAAATGGGTGTTCCACACAAATCGGCGATTCGAATTACTTCGTATACCATAATCAATATACTTTTCTGTGCATCTGAAAATGTGAGTACTTATAGAAAAATACGTATTTATTGTAACTATTATCTAATCATTGCAACAAACCTGTAATTTTGATGATTTTTCTTAAAAGACCACATATTAAAAAATTCACCCGCATTTTCAGTATCAATGTTTTCCGTCTGACTTGCCTCATTATCTGCAGCAAAAATATCTGGTTTGATATAGCTCGGCGGCGTCATATTATTTTGTAAAGTATGTGTTAGATCATACGAATAACTGAAATAGAAGTTACTACTAAGATCTATACTTTGGAACATTTTTACGTATCTTTGTTCATCGACATGGAAAACACGGACAGTCTCATTTGGAATGTAAATCATTGAAGTATCCTCTACTTTGTATATTGTGTGATGACCAATTACAGCCACTCTACGTCGTTTTGTAACCAGGATTATGTAGTATCCTTCCAAAAAACGTACAAAACCTATTGGAGTACGTCAAAATTATTAGGTACATTCCATATTTCATTAGAATAATAATACTTAATGAATTATATTTATTGCAACATCTAACACATAGTGCATATGGCATGCTTAATTCTAGAATTACAATTATAACGGCATGCGAATGTAATTTTATTTTATACTATGCTAATACTACACATATGCGGTATTATGTAATGCATGATATACTAATATTGGTATAATACTTTATATTAATTTTTATAAAATACAAATATCTGGAAACAATTGTTTGCAAGAAAGATGGCACAGAGAATGACCATTACCTTATTATAAATATACCTCGTACTTTTTCATTGTAACATTTTCAAATGTAAATTTATATATATTTAACTGTGCATCATTTACATAAGTTGTCGTTAGATAGCCTGTTAAAATTGTTTCAAGCATATGAAGTTTGAGTCCGAATATTAAACTTAATGGTCCTTACCAAGAAGACCAAAAGCTGGTACTAGCCGAGGAAATGTATCTCTCTGCCACATGGTTTTCCAGGTGAATTTAGTTTGAGTTGGTTTGTGTAATGGTTTTTGACATTCTTGGTGTTCAGAATCTTCTGACACACCATTATCAGATCTGGTTTCTTTGTACATACTACCTTTGTTAGCAAGCAAATATAAGGAAACTATATAATGACTTGGCAATTATTTTATTTTAGTATCGTTTCATATACAAGTTTTTTAATGTCTGATATTAAAAAACAATAAACATGCTACCAAAATGTGAAACGTGCAAGAGTCAAAAGCATAAGCTATATTCCTCATATTATAATGTAGTTATATGCTAATGAAAAAACCGGCTATCGATATATATATATTGTATATATAAAACTGCATTACAATTATTTAAATGTCCTGTATATAATTGTACGACATTCATCATTACTGCAGTGAGAACGTGATAATATTTCTTATGTTGTAGAAGCATAAACATGCGACGCTCATTTATCGTGAGAGCAATAAATGATACATCCAAACTGCTCACCAACAATTCCAAAAGCTGAGACAACTCGTGCAACTCCACCGATATTATTGCGTTGCCCGGTACGTGTACGATTACCCATGTCAATCATATTAACAAGATCCTTGATTTCATCTTGAGTATATTCCCTTTTGTCATCGACAACAACTAATTCTTTCGGTTCCATACGATCTATCTTCAACACTCGAAAACGTGTTAAAGTATTATTGGATCCCATTAAATAAAATCTCTAAAATGTAAGTTATAGTTTCGTTTTTTATATTATTTACATTTAAATCATTCTTTTAGTTAAATAGTAGTCTTACAGATTTCGTTTCATAAAGGGCAATCTTTTGTATTGATGAAATAATCGGGTGAAACACAACAATTGGCGTTATATTTCCGTTCATTGTAAAATAGCCTTTGTTGAAATATAAAATTACAATACTTTCTTGCCAATGTTCGTAGCTTTTACAATCAGTGTATCATTCAAGTTGACATTTCGTATGTTTGGCTAAAATGTGAAATGCTGCCATCTATATGCGCTCGTAGTAGCATAATTGAACTACTTGTCATCACATCATAAAATATCAAGAGTGGAATCAGTAGAAAAAAAAAAATTTGAAGACAGAAGAAAACTAGGTAGCATGTAGATTTAATCATTTATTTATAATGGCGACTTCAAAATATTGTTTTGAAGATACAATATATTTGGTATAATGATTATTATTCCTAAATGCGTCTATATTACAGATTTTTATATATTTTAATATATTAGTTAATATTTCTTTCTTAACTCCACAAAGGAAATTATGTTAGCCAAACAACCAATCGCAACTAACGTTGCAGTTGCGGCAAACAGAATTTTATCCGACTTGCCACGTAAAAGAAAGGTGGGTTTCGATAGGTCAGACTGCAAAGTACATATGACATTTCATTTGTTAGGATACTATTATTATTATTTCTTATTGTACGTATATGCTTGCCTGAAATTTCTGCATTGTTTTTGCCATTTTTGGATCCAATGTAGAATAGCTCTTGTTCTGTGCACTAGCCGTACTGGCTACCTTAGTTTTGATGGAATCGAACATCATTCTTGGTGGATCTACTTTGTGCAATGGATGCGGTTGCTATATACAAACATATCATTTATACAGAAAGAGTTATATAACATATGTAAGACAATTGTTTTGATATTCTTTGTTTAAATATCTCCTATATTGTATGCACAGGGAAATGTATTTCTTTCATTGAACATTTTTGTATTCTGGGCTGATATTACATGTTACATAAATATGCACAAACTTATTTTTAACATATTTAACAATACTCAAATTTAACAGTAGACAATATTCGAAAAATAAATGAACGTCGAATCTTAACTTTAGCTAATGTGAAGTAAAATTGACAAATGATACTATATTTTGGAGAAATAGTAAGAAGGGTTGCAAAAAGTAGTATGTAATCCGAATTAGTAAAACATGTAAATCTTATTCACGGTCATGACAAAAAGTCTAGATCAGCAGATTAACTATACACTTTTTTAAAGTTCCGTTCTTATCTACTTACTAAGGGATAAAGGGCTTCTGATTGTGTGGACCGTTTCAAACGACCAGTAAATGCACTGAATTGTTGAAACGACATTTTCCCTACTTGCTGCGTAACCTACCTTCCGTTATGGAGACCGTACTCGTAGTGTAGTGAATTCACTAGCTCTGAAAACAAGCCCAAACATATACATGTAGTAGGTTGGTAGAACGTATCTGATTATTTCGGCCAAAAATCTTAAAAATCGATATTTTCAAGTACTTTAGTAAACCAAAAAATCATCACACTAGCTATATATCCTAATTTGTTTCATTTATGTTACACAGTACATATAATACATTTGAGAATAATAAAGTGGTAGAGTATTACACAGACAAGATATTTTTAGTAATAAAAAATCAGTTAATTTCTTATAGTATAGTCGAGATATACAATTTATAATTAAATTGCTTATAAAGTGTCGGTAACGTTGAGTGTGACATGGAAATGGTACCGAGGCTGCAGAGCTCTATATCGACAATTAAATTGTACGTGGCGCCATCTCGCGTTTGCGGCTTTTCGAGCAGCTTTTCGGACCTTTAAAACTAACTTTCTTGATTACATCGTTAATTTAACCAATTGCGTTTTTCTCAGCTCACAATGGGTATTTTTTATTCGGACTGGCCATAAATTAAAGGTACGATCCATACGTACCATCTCCAACAGTTTGAAGAATATGGCATATGTGGTTTAAAAGTTATAAACAATTAAAAAATCGGGGAAAATGCCCCCCGGGTCGTTTCAATTATATCTTCCCTGTCGCAGTCAACGTTACTAACACTTTATACTCTTTTATTTTATATTCTTGGCCCCTGATGGTTATTTTTTAATCTATAAGACGTCAAATGAAAGGAAGGGAAATAAGAAAGAAAACGATTTAAATATTAAATACCGGCAACTGGATAGTCGCATACAAAAGAGGGTGCAATCGAGCAAGTAGGGATGCAAGGGAGTAAAAGTTAATGCAGAGAAGCAAGTTAATTCCAAAACTGCAGTCTTAGATCATTTATTAAACTAAGAAGAATAACAAAAATGTCGCTATGTGATTTTCCGGCCGTATCAACTTGATTGTATAAATAAAAATGCTAATAAATTAATTTTTTAAGCTTGACGAAAATGTAGCGTCTCGTAATCAAAATAAGTAAGAAGGCTGCAAAAGGTATGCATGCTACTGTCCCCATACTACTTCAGTAAATAATAGTGCTTCAACTGATCACTGTTCATGAGCAGAGGACGCTCGTCTCAGTGTCGGATTTCTGAGTCGGTATGGCAGTCACGTTGGGCCACGAAAGTGCATAAGGTGATTTGTCTATTCCTATATCTCGTCTGTGCAAACAGCAAAACATATTATGGCTGAATATGGTGGATTTCTGATTAAAAAAAGTCTTGAGTCCTGAGTTGTTTTAGTACGTTGTATGATACAAAATAGATATACGACAAGCATAATTCATACTCAAACCAAGTGTCACAATTGTTAATAAATTGTGAATAGGGCATTCAGAGCCCACAGTGCTGTATTATATTCATTGTTTGTCATGAAAAAGTGTATGATAAACGGTGTAGGGGACATGATATTACTGTATCAATAGAAGTAATAATGCTTCACTATCTTTGAACATATTGAATTAAATAATTATGCTATTGCTGTAATTGATATCGAATCTCTAACATTATTTATGAATTCTCAAGTGTCAATCTGATGCTGACGAATTGTATCTGTAGGATACTTTGAACACCGTGACACATAATAAGTTTAATCTCATGCCAAAGCTACGAAAAAACATAAGACTTGAAACTAGGTGGGGTGTCAAATATCATATGGCAGTGAAAAATGCTGTTTTTAAAACAGAGACACCTTACATGCCAATAGAACCACCTTCCTCTATGAAGGGGTATGTTCCAGAATGTGAAACTCTATATATGTGCACGCAGTGCAAAGACTGGTAAGTTTACTAGCATGCTTTGAATTATTATTATTGTTACAAATATAATAAATACAACATATTAAATCATATTCATATATTATAGTTACCAAGGTATATAATTGTAAACTTAAATATAATACAGAAATTTTTGTTCTATATCAGCTTTCATTTCCGAAGCAGTTTGGAAGATCATATTGCAAGGAAAAGTTGGATATTAGGATATTGGTGTCAGCAATGCTTTGCGACTGTATGTAGACACAGCTCTAATGAAGATTCTTTATGCTCGACATGTATGGAAACCGATCGAGAAAAACGCCTATATTTGCGGAGCAGAGGTCTACGCAAGGGTCAGAAGTTTGGAGCTGTAAGGGTTTTTTACAATCAGTGTCAGTTTCTTGCACATTTGAAAACCCACAATGCAAAAGTAGTACACATGGGCGACTTAATGTTAATGCCTTTACCAACATATCTAAATCACAGTTGGAGCTCCGAAGTTGATATTACATGCGAAGCTCTAATGGAGCATACATTTATAATAAAAGTTCATATAATGGATTGGTTAAAAATGAAGAGTGTCGATAAAATCTGGTGGCAGCTAGCTGCTGGCGAATCTGAGGAAAGCAAGAAACCCGTTGCCCTTATTCTTAAGGGTTACAAGGGGCAATTTTATTTTAAACCATTAGAAATACCAGTAGTCGAACAGTTTACTGTTTTTAAGACTTCCTACTCTACATCTAAGAATGGCAGGATGTATTCTAATATTGATATTCCCGATGCCCTAGGAGTACTTGATAAGAAAACCAGTTCATCCACTACAGATACCATAAATTCTGTTTCCGATGACAGTGTGATGGAAAATGAAGACAGCCCTTGTACCATCAATGATATTGCCTTTGTGGACTGTGGGTCAACAGCAAAATATTTTGAACCTGAAATTCCGTTCAGCAGTAGTAGGGGGCAACAAAAGTCAGTCCATGATTCTACCATCGCAACTCAATCTTCCAATATACTTAATAATAAGTTGAAAAAGAATGGATCGACAAATTTAAATTGCATTCCATCGGATATAGTTATGTCGTATGGTAATACTATGATCACACCGAAACATGGTATCAGTGAAGTTGCCAAGGGTTCTACTGAAACAAAATTATGGAGAAACAAAGTGCATAGATCGAGCAAAAGTGCAACTCCGATTAAATTAGTTACAGAAAGCAATATCCTAAATGTAGATTCTCAGAAGAAACTGGGTAAACCTGGCATTAATAATTTATTAATAATAGAACCATTGTCTAAAGTTCAATCTGATACACCTTGTGTAACTAAAGTGGATACGTGTAAAAATAAGTTAGAGAAATTAAAACGAAATGTTCACACCTTAACAGTCAATTCTGGCCAGAAGGTTGTCACATTTCAAAGCTCCAAGCATGTTGATATTAATACAATTATTAACCAGCTACCACCTCACATCATCAATAAGAAAAAAATTGTGTTTGTCGGACAGACATCTGATCCTGTAACTTTTCGTAGTAAAGAAGAATCACCTAAAAAGGTAGTTCAGTTAGTACCCAATGAAAAGGAGAAACCCTTCGAAATGAAAAAGAATTTAGAAAACGAGAAGTTATCGCAAATTACAAAAGATACCAAGGAAACCATTTCAAAAAACCAAACGGTCACCATAAAAAATAAAGCTCGTTCGGTTTCTAGTAAAGTGGTATATAAAAATGGAAGGAGGTTCATCATTAAACTATCATCAGCCTTGGCTAAAAGTTTAAAATGCAAGTCAAACGAAGCAATTCCGACGACGGATAAGCAAGGAGCAGTGCAATCGAAATCTACGAATGGTCTTCCAGCATTGATTCCCTTAAATGCGACTGAAATAGAAAATATATCGAATCCAGAAAGAATAAATTCGTTCCATGGCGATGTATCTCCATTAACGCCATCGCCATCTCCGTCAGAATTATCAAGCAGTTCCAGCTGTGACGCTCAGTCAAAACAGTTTTCTTCCTTGATAAAGAGTTCTCAGAAATCTGAGGTATCTTATTCAACAGGTACCGAACAGAGAGATAATGGTATTAACATGCAAAGTATGAATAATTTAGATGAAAGTTTGTCGTTTCATAAAGGCGAAGATCAGAACTTGTATCTCGATGTCAAGTTCCTTAGTCAGAAACCAATCTATACTATCGTCGATACCCCGACAATGGTAACGAAATGTAGGGAGCAGATGTTAAATGAATTTTTTCATCTTTCGTATGCCGAATTGAAGAAACGATACGAGCACTTGCAGCAAACTGGCGAAGAAATATCGAGGGTAATGGACTTCGTCACCGATAATGTAATTAATGAAAATTTAAAGGCCGTGAATATCTTACAGACTGTATTGAAACACTGTATCGATAAATGTACCGAAGGAACGGACGAAATGAACGAAGAGGGACTGGACGAACAAGACGTGCAATTGAACGAATGGGAATCTGAACTAAAGCGAGTGGACAAAAGGTCCGTTTGCAAAGCGTGCAATAAAATTACGAAGCCCAAGTATTATATCCCGGGATTCTCGAAGCCTACGAAAAATGATATTTACTGCTCCTGTTACAGACACGTGTGCCACAAGTGTGACACGTATCAGGGCAATTCTACTCGTTTCGTAGCACATCAGACTTTTCACGATAAAGAAAAGCCGTATCTATGCCCGGATTGCTATCGTAAATTCACAGCATTCAAAACGTTAGAAGTTCACACGTGGACCACTTGTTTTCACACGTTGAAAAAGCGTGTGCTTGGGTGCAAAATTTGCGAGATCGACGGCTTCCCAGACATGGAATCCGTCTCTATGCACTTTGCCATCATGCATAGTCACAAAAAGATAGCATGCGATAAATGCTCTATCGTTTTACCCTCGTATTCCGAGTATAGGAAACACCACAAAGAACGGCATCCGCATACGGATGATCAGCACCCTATAAGGCTTGCTCTATGCAAACTTGGACGGTGCATTGTACGCTGCGAAGATTATATGCAGCACATGGAAAAACATTCGGTCGTTCAAAGGTTGATATGGTTCAAATGTCCATTTTGTTCATTTATTCATGTGGAGGCCAAACGAATAATGTCTCATCTACAAAACGGGCATATGAAGCGTCTGAAGGAGCTTTTAAGTTCCGAAGTACTTTGGAATGTCTTGCAGGTGGAAAATGCTGCCAAATTATTGAAGAGTAATTCCCAGTTAAGCAAATTTAAAAATGCACAGGCAGCCTCCTACGAGGATGGTACTGTTATCCCCAAAATTATAAGTACCAGGACTATCACGTCTGAGGTATTTGAACGTGGAGCACAGGTGACGGATGATTACCTAATACGTGACGATACTCTAGAATATTCGAGAATTCTTGACGTTCAATCAGGATCATCTTCGAAGGCAAATAATACGACACCGAAGATACTTGACGTCAGATCCATGGCTAATCTGACGCTGAACGATTCGAAATGTGTAAAGAATGAAGTAACAGGGCAAATCACAAAGACGACAGAGAAGGCGGAAGAAAAAGGAAGTATCGCGGTGAAAGAAGCTGCAATCGTGGCGAAAATAAAGTCGGAGGGTTGGGATAAGAAGGCGGTGAAACACGAGCCCGACACGCAAAGCGTGCAATCAGACTCTGCTTTAACAATCAAAGATGAGCAGACGGAAAGCGATACTTCGAAGAAGCTGCTGTCCTTTGAAGAGACAAAAATGGGAACAGTGAAAACGGAGCAAGGAACTGATGATTCAGATAGTACGCAAAACCGGATGCATACCGAAGGTGTAAAACGTGCATCGATCTCGAAACCTCCGCCTCTTGCTAGGATTCCTCGATACACGCTCGACTCGCATAAGTCGAAGAAAGTTGGACAACCGATGAAAACGGTAATAACTCCGCAACCGTCGAGCGATCAAAAAATAATTCGCGACTTGCCTCAACGAATTGCCCTAAATGGCCCAACTGGTTCGCACACGGTCCTAAACTTTTCATGTCATTTGTGCGGAGAACTAATAAATACGTCTGCTTCGGTCTTAAGCAATCACTTCCAACGCAATCATTCGCAAGACTGTAAACTGTCGACAGTTAGAGCAAACTTGCAACGACTATCGCCGGAATTCATTAACGGTGGATACAAGGATTTGTTGGGTAATAAGAAACGGAAGGCAGACAATAACATGTCCTGTTCGAAACGAAGACGACGATGGACACCTAAGAAGTACACTGATGGAAAGAACGCAAGCTATACGGGCCTCGGATTGTGCGTGGAACAAGAAACTGCTGAAGATAGCGAGGGTAACTTTAGATGTAAAAAATGCGGTCAAAGGTGTTCGGATATGGCAAACTTGAGGGAACATATTGCCTCGTATCATAGGATCAGAGGTCGATACCTGGTGTGCTTGGAGTGTGGAGACAATTTTGTCGTTGCACCTAGTTTGCAAATGCATTTGAAAGCGTTTCACGGGATAGAAGATCCGATCACCTACATGGCGCAAAACACATCCTATGCTCCTGACAATGTTGAAGATCTCGAGACAGGCGGGAAGTCCATCGAAGCGAATCAATGCCACGTTTGCATGGCTGTGTTCGAGGACAAGGCAGCGGTAGACAAGCACCTGAGAGTCCACGGAATGGCATTTCTTAACCGAAAGAGGATAGAAGCGCAAAATGCTTTGAAAAGTCCAGAGAAGAAAAGTGACGACGCGGAGGAAGAGAAATCAACACCAAGCCCAACGAGACCAAAGGAATCCGCTCGAAAAGATAAACCAGCAGAAACTATACTAGAGAAAATCAGTGTAAGTTTACCTACGAAAGTTTATTTCACTTTTTCATCACGTATTCATTTGAATTGTTTATCGTTTCAGGCAACCATATAGCTAACGGAGGCACGGCTGTCAATGTCACGGTCGATTGAAAAATAGTATATACTTATCGTTAGTAATTTCTATTTCTGAATATGATCGCAAATCTGTGATTTTTATGTTTTGTTTAAGCGATTAAGAAGCGTTTCCTCACTTTGTAGCGAAAAGGTTGTTACCTACTTTATAGCATCGGAAGAAAGTGAAACGATTATTTTATTATCGGCAATTAAACGAACTCATTGTCAGTGTGCTCAACTCAACATACCATTCAACACTTTACGCTCCGTTATAAATTTGTTATTTATGTTCTTGGGCCTTTCACACGGAATGGGCACAGATCAATTTCTTTTCCTTCGTTGTAACTTGTTGTATAGGGCTTGTAAGCTGTACGCAGTGTGTTAAGTTCCCTTAGATAACGCAAAAATGCAGCACCTTTGTAAATACATGCATATACATAACCGTAGCCAAATGTACGATGTACTTCGCTAGAATTGATCACGTATTCTAAGAATTGTGTTATTTTACTTGATGCATCGTTAACATTTGTTTCGTTAATCTAACGTATCTTATAGCCTAAAGACTATTAAAAGTTTTATGTTTAATCATAGATTACTGTATTTATGGTGTCGTTTGCATCTTGCGAAATTCCACAATTTAGATTGCAATATAATGTAAATAATTGCTCTGTTTTAAAAATATATAACTTTTTGTACTCTACTAATTCGTATGCAGCGTTGTACCTAATAACAAACAGAAATAAAATATTCTGATTTAATTTCAACCTACTTGCGCACTACTGACAGAGTATAAATGATTTCATTTACGATAATCAGGTAGAATTTATAATATATATATATCTTTATTATACCATTTTAATTGCATAAAGATTATTGCTTAGTAGTTCATAATTCAATGATTGACACATCGAGATTCTCGAGTTACGAGATGGGGAACGTTTCCATTTGCTCCCTGTTACCTAACGTCTTCATATATGTAGTATTATTTTTATGCTTATTGCCCTTAAAATATCGGTACATCACACTTGAAGATTTACAGAAGAAACCGACAATTTTATTCCCATGGTTCTGTATGGCGAAGAGATACGTTTTTATTACATCGAGTGCAGGTACTTGGGGAAGGGTTCGGGGCACTGAACACTTTAACTTTGGACCTGTAAGAGTACTCTCAGCTTGCTTGCTATGATTTTACACAGTTTTAACTGTTTAATCGCACGAAACCATAGCGAGGCAATCGATAAGTAACATTCGTGAACTTGAAAACGCGTCGTTTAGTCAGAAATAATTTCGAACAACGAAGAGAAAGACTATTATTATACTTTGGTCCCTCCGTGATCCACAAAATTGAACATCTATATATTTTTACGGGTACCACAGTTTTTATCTTTGGCACGATTACTAAGGGTACACACGGTCAAATTTGAACAGCAATTGATTCCCAGCGCGTGCAGTGAACTTTCGTACGATCAGATTAAAGCTTTCGTAGACGCGGTTGCTGAACATCGCCGCATACACTATCGATTGCGTTCCTTGCAGGATCATGTCTTATAGTTTAGAAAAAAAAACAACAACAACAACAGAAAATACACATGTACACATATACGAACGAAAGTAGAAGGGAGAAAAACAGATTGCACATTTCAGCGTAGTGTTCTTTGGAATTTAGCCTGCGATCTTTCATCGTTCACAGATGTTTCTGCATCGGGGGTAATTCTTGCTACCCCTGTAAGAGCATATGCGCCAGGGTTTCTCTAGAAAAGGAGGGGAGAACATTGCAGCAGGGTGTTGTCTTCTTCTAGGCTTATTGTTTTCATTTTACTCTACGCGACAGTTGATCGTCCGCTTTGCAACGATACATCTGTACAATTATTCGTTTCCTCAGGAGTGTCCGAATTCGACACATGCACAATAGGACTGGAGGATCGCGAACACTCTGATTCCCGAGCAAAGTTTATATTAGCATTTAGCTGTGCAGATTGCGAATTGAATTCGTTTTGTGTGGTCGACGTGTCGTTGGGGGCACTCGGTGTTCTAATCTTGGTCTGCGACGGCGACGACGACGACGACGAGGAGGAGGAAGTGCATCGAGTGATTATCAGTTCCGATTTGACGACACCGTCGTGCTCACGCGCCTCGTTTCCTTTACGTTGTAAGTTTAAATTGTTGCCGAGCTTCGGGTCGTCCGAATTGATACTTGATTCCAACGCAATAGCCAGTTCCCGGTTTAGTTTGCCTCGGGCACCGCTCCCCAATTCGCTTAATGGAATTCCCATTTCGCGAGTGGTCCACACGTCGCAGGAAGGGCTGCAGGACGAACCACGGGGGAGCTGCGAGACTTTACTTTTTCTCGCGTCCTCCATAGAGTGCCAGCGATGCGATGCCGAGATTGAAGTCCCTGGAGCGATCGTGTTTAAACTGTTGGCAGGTACTATCCGATGTGGAAACCGCGGAGAGCCCCGTATCTTTTCTCGCGAAGATGTTTGACTGGTACTCGCTTCTGTAATAAAAGAGACCCGCTTGTAATTTCGTTGGGATTCACCATCGCCCCGTAATCGACGTACTCCAAGTGATAAGATATATTTTATCCCAAGGTAATTGTCGGAAATGAACAGTTCGAATGCACTTACTGGGCGGTAGGCTGAAATTGACTCTGGGCTCGCTGTTCTCTTTACGACATAGCCCCAGGCTCAATCTGCGATCCTCTTCGCTAGTAATACTAATTATTGGTCCTGAGCCACATCGGGGATGAGGGGAACGAGTGCCTTGGGCATTAACCTGACAGGTAGACGCGGCTTTCGTGCCTGGTACCAATCCGGCGATGTAACCCATATGAACTCGTAGTGCCGATGCTACTCCTGTAGGATTGCAACGCGATTAATAGCCGCAGAGTCATATATCACTGCGTATCTGCTTATTATCATTCAGGTTCATTATATGTTTACCCGTGAACGAGGCGGTCGACGTCTTTCTGCTGGCAGGACGGCTGCCGAAAAGACTGAAGAGTCGCTGAAAAACGCCCAAACGATTTGGCCCTTCTGTTTCCCTTCGTCGATGTAGCTTGTAAATATCCGCGAGACTTTTCCTGTTGCTGTCTGGTTCCAAGTCCGGCTGGCTGCTAAACGCTACGGTACCGCGGCGTATCCCTAATTTGAGGAGAATCGGTCCAAGACTTTTGTGAATATGCGCCGACATTCTCGCCGACAAGGCGAATCGAATCGAAACGCATCGCAAGAAGCGAAAGCAGGTGCTAAATTATGATAGAAGAGGAAGGAGGAGAACCGCGAGCTTTCCTCGATGGAACGCTACGTTCGCGAACTTCTATTCTTCGTATTTACACGCGTGTAGCGGCTTGGTCGTGTTTCATGTGCCTCGCGTTACTGCCGTGCTCGATCGACGAACTCTAGGCTTGCCCGGAATTTTCCCGAAAAAATTGGCGAAGTCCTGTGTTCAAATTTTGTGCAGGCCTGATCGCTGGGTCATCGAGTTCGCCTATCGATTCTATTTACAAATAGATGGACGTCATTGCATTCCGGAACATTGGATGAGACGTGCAATCTAGCGTGCAGAGCGGTCCGTATGCACGAACGTACGTACTCCTGTCAGAGACTTGTCCGTGCTTGTCAAGGGGTTTGGGACTCGTACTACATGGAACTACCAGTACAAGCTGGTGTCTCGAATGGTACTTGATATATCAGGATATTGTAAACTGTGCCACGAGGTCGTTGCAGAGCAGAGGGTTGCTCCGCGATCTAAGTTACATGCGATCTTCGCCGAAAAGCAGTGCAACCTAGTTTGAACGCAGCTCGTACGGATAGCGAAAAGTTTCGAGACACCGGGAACGGGGTACCAAAGTTCTCGAAAACGTGGGTTTTTTCCTACACTAATTCTGACTATCGTCTCAATGAAATCTCCAAGTATCGACGCAGGCATGTGAACGTTAAAATTGTTCCAGTAAAACGGCGTGCAATAAACGGAATTCGGTCACCTTTCTCGAACATCTGTACGACGGAAGGATGACGAAGCGGGAAGAACATTAATTATGTATCGTTCCTTCTTTCTCTCCTCGGCAGATATGTTTATTCATCGTGCAAATGCCAACCGGAAGGATTTCGTTCCGGTGCCGTTAAATATTCGCGGCGGGTCGGTAGGAAATTCATGAGAATGCAAAGAAAACGGTGAAAGGTCCTCGATTGTGCGTCGGACGAGTTTATTTGCACAAAGAATCTTGAGGTACGCGACGGGCAATTTTACTCACCGGACGAATCCGCGGACGGCCAACTAGCCCTGGGGATGACCGGCGGGAGGACGCTGAGCAATAACAAAGGCAGACCACCCCCGATGCTGGGATTACGCTGTGGAATCGATGCGCTTGACGAAGCGTGCGATGGTTCGACCGGTTCCTGTGCCAATTGTTTCTCCAATCTGGCCAATTCTAGCTCCAGCTGCGCCATTTCACGGCGATACACACGATTCTGCACTTCCACGCGGTATTGAAGCTCTCTATTGCGGTGTGAAATTTCACTTCGGTTAAATTCGTTAAAAAGTGGCAGCCGGCCGCGTTATAACTGTCCGATTTGCGCGTCTCGTTACCACTACTCGCGAAGGACATGCGCCCTCCAAAGCATTATATTTTCACCGCGGTCTCGAAGTCTCGATCGTAACGCGATCTCGCTCTCTTCTCGAACGCGATTGCGAGTAAATTTGCGGGGGAAGGGAAATGTGATTTTTTTCAGTGGCTATCGTTTGAACGAAAATTTCAGCGAGAATAGGAGAGTCGAGAATGAGATACGATGAATCGGTGACCTGGTTTGTGTCGCACTTTTCCTTTGTACATAATTTCTTTGGTTGCGGGTACGTAACGCGAAGAGTTCAGAACACCAGGCTTTGATACAAGGATATCGTCTCCAGCTAGATCCGTTCAAACGATTAGTTACCAAGTAGAAAACTGTTATCGTCATTGTGTCCAACGGCATTGTGCTTACCCTCTTTCTCTACTCCTGTTTCCCCTGTCGATTTTCCTTTTCGCTTTCAACCCGCTTCCCGTGTCGTTCGAGCAATCGCGGTAGAAGTGGCGTTTACTTACGTTCTATCGTCGGTCACAAATCTCCTTGTATTGCACTCGATCTTCAAGCCGAGACTTTGCACAACAGGGTCTGCCCTCTCACCGGCTAGAATGTTTGCTAGCTGAGGAAGGAACAACAACGCTAGCGTCGCGGTCGTAGATGCCAAGATTAGGGCGGTAATCGTAACGAAGGCCAAGGTTGCACGATCAGACATCAAGTTTGCCAACACCACTACTATCCCCGATGTGATCACCACAAAATAAACGCTCATGCCGATATACTGTGAATCGTTTAACGCTGGTATTTTTACGTGCCTGCAATTATACATAATGGGAAAACGTAAAATGGTAACAGATAATGCGTAAGCCTACGGTTATTAGCCCGTGGGGTATTTCCTTCAGAACTAATTAACTAAAAAGTTCAGCTCGTTTTACAACGGGCGAATCAATAGTTTACATTAGGATAATTAATATCGATAGTTCAATGACAATTCTTCGATTGTCTGGAGCCAGTTCTCCTTTTAAGTACAATGTAATGGTACGTTGAATGTTCAAACGAGCTTAATTACGTAACAACATACGTGGTGCCGTAATTAGATAGAATGGAAGCCACGGAAAGTTTCGAGCTGAACCAATATTTTACCTTGTTTCCCAGGCCATGTATATACCGACGACAAGCAGTAGGCCTTTGTAAACGTAAAGGGCACCCAGCCAGCTGTTTGTGTGTTGAGATCGGCACACCTCTACCTGAGTCGAAAACCGACGATGCGAGTTAATTAATAAGATATCGATATCTTAAAGGAGCCCTATACGAAGATAGTTTAAGGGATGAGGATGGAATTGTATACGGCGCCATTTCGATTTTTAATACCTGAGGTTGATAGACAACGCCTCTATCCTGCGGGCTAATTTCCAGTGTTAAGTTTCGCAAGTGTCGTTGCATCGGGTCCAAAGTGACCCACAGGGTCGCGACGAGACCGTCTATCAGCAGAAGGACGCAGATTAAGCTTATAAGCTGGGTATCCTGTAGTAGCTGCAAGTAGCAGGACTATACTGGCGCCATTCGTGCGCGTGAAACGTAAGCTTCAATATTGATGTTCGTGCAATATAGTGTTGATTATCGAAAATGCTAAGTGTTGACCATAGTTTTCGATCATACATAGTGTACCTTGTTCTTGACAACGCCGCTTCTGCTCCTTGTGAAAATCCGATGAACCCGATAGGTTTTAGTGAACATCGATCCGAAAGCCAAAGAGAAGCCAGCAGACAATAAACAGACTCTCGCCTGAAATGACAGAAGCAAACGATTTGCTCAGAAAGTATGCGTTATAATATAGAATCGATTATTGTCCTATACCACGGATGT
This sequence comes from Nomada ferruginata, assembly GCA_963583965.1. NCBI lineage: Eukaryota > Metazoa > Arthropoda > Insecta > Hymenoptera > Apidae > Nomada > Nomada ferruginata. The sequence continues at coordinate 2,756,691 of OY757217.1, forward strand.
TAAACGATCGCAAAATTAAGGATTGCTCGTAGTGAGAAAATTGATACTCACAGTGCAGACCGTGGGGTAGTAATCATTGCTATCCGGAAGTGTCGCGTGATCAAGGCCCAGTAGTATGACCGCGCCATAGACCAGACCGCAGCCCACAGCAGCCATATTATTTAGTCTAGGACTCGAAAGTTTTATGTTTCTATCGGGCACGAAACATAAAATATCTTGAACACTTTACAAATGGCTAGACCGCAGCGGGAATCCGCGAAAGTATCGTTGAACTTACTTGTGTTTACGAAAATGCAAATTAAATGCCAAGAACGCGAGGGCCAATGTGACACCGACGCTGGCGAGGCAAGTAACCACTAGAAAAGCCGCAGGTGCTACGGTCACCACTCTTAGCCTGGAAGGAAAAAAGATAGCTGTCCCTCTTTTTATTCCTACGACGATGCTGAATAGTAATAAACTTGTAATGGGGTCGTAAAGTATTGTGCCAGTGGGGAGAAAAGTCGCAAATTGTAATTTTTTGCAGCGCCATAATGCGTATAACAAACGTCTTGAATTTTCATGATGCTCCTGTGGATATTGTTGCGAGGGCTGTAAAAATAATCAAGTTCTATTGGACCGGCAAATATCGGTAGTTTTTACGATTCCCATTGGCATTCATACTTTACAGCATTTTTATGCGAATATTCCGAGTAATCATATTTCACGTGGTATGCAAACGCTATTAAAACTGATCAATTTTTTGTCAGCTCTAAGATTTTTTAAACGCATCGTATCAACATTCGTCGCATGAATAATATGGTTAATAGTATATAGAACTGATAAACGGCGATCGCAAATGATTATGTGGTTGGAGACCGTCCATTTGACATAGCGATACGAAAGATCCACGATAATTTAACTAATATTAATTGAGCACGTGAGGCATGGATCGATTATTTTATGTTCACTTGTACGTATAATGTTCGATTCATCGACGTTTCAATTTGAGGTCAGCCTTCAAATGATCCAGAAGTGAAGTACGAATCTCTATAATTGGTCGAATTTGGATGAAAATTTGGACGAGAATTGGACGAAACAGTGCATACCGGAAAACTCTCCGTGCTGCCGGGGGATGTTCACCAGGCCATCTCGTCGTTGCACATCCGGGGCAATTCATTATTAGCTTTCCATCTGCTGGGTTGAAGATCGCAATCCGTCTAATAACATGGCCTGCAAATGGCACTCTTTAAGATTTTCCTCGTTTCAGCAGAAACGAGATATTACTTGACAGATTACACAATCATTCAAGAAGCCATCATTTTAATCGAAATTCAAAGGTTGCGGCGACCCTTTGATTAGTTCTAATAAATTAAATTGCAGAGGACTCGAATTCCAGAGGACAGGTGCATTTTAATTGTTTCAATTTCACGTTTTTCGTTAGACATCCGTTTCATGTCAGGGATACGACGAAACGAATCTCTGGGGGCTTACGACACAGCAATAACAAGTTTTGCCTAGTGCGAAGAGTATTGATCTATTGAAAAGGAGGACTGATCAAGTCGAAACTTTAATTGCTATCCTTAATTCCCCTCTCGTCCATTGAAAGTCCGTGTCCTGTAAAATACCCATTCCCAGTCGTACTCCATCGATTGCTGACCGTGGTCGATCGAGTCGAAAATCGCTTCGCAGTCTCGCAAAGAGGGAACGAATCGGGAGCATAAAATTCCCATTTGCGCCGGCATAATCAGATTTAAGCGGCGAACCCGTAGGAAAATTAGGATCGAACTTGTATTTTATGATCCACGTGCGAGATAAACTTTTGAAATCCTCTCGATTTTCTTTACAAACTAAACGAACGCGTGCCGGATATTTTTTTCCTTTTAAAGCAATAGCGACAACTATTGCTGACTTCTGTTTTGAAAATGTTGAGTAAAACTGTCGTCGCCGTACAATTAACAGAAGTGATAATATTGGGATTTTTCTCATCAGCTTAATGAAAGCAGCCAGAAAATAACACTCATTTCGCTCTATCCTCGGTCTCCGCACGCCGACTTGCGGTTCCTTCTGAGATTCGTAGACAAAGAAGCTGGACCGATCGTTTTTTCAAAGTGTACATTTGCGGAAGTGCCCATGTGTATCTGCTTCGCGAATCGTTAAGCAAACTCCTTTATACACGTTTCGCCTCGCCAGTTACAAAAGTTCTCTCATCGAATTGAGTTCCTTTTTTTCCTGGAATTGTGTGCAAACCTCGTAGCAGTTTCTTAGCGTCGCGAAACTTGCGAAACGAATTTTCCAAAATAGATGATACTTTTTAAAAATAGATTGGTAGATTTATAGATGACACTTTATACACGTAAATATCAAAGGAAACGGTGGTCCCATTTCTCTCGCAGTGGACGCTCTCGCAGGATGTTTTCAATCTACCATTTCTCGATCGTTGCGATCGTCCAAGTTTGCCAGCCACTATTATTCCACTTCTTTGCATTGGACAATCCGAGCACAGCCGGAGAAAAACAATTAGCGAAGAAGATTGTTCCCGGCTTGAAGGGATGGAATTATCGGGCACGGCAGTCGGATTTATATTCGTGACTGCAACTAGAATATTTACGACGGTCCGTAAAACGACGAGATAAAACAGTGGGTTCCAGCCATTATTTTTATGAATCTCCTTTCTTCTCCTCGCACGCATGGCCGATAAACGTGAAATAAACGTGCCTTTTAATTTCTCGTAATTCTCCTGGCCTGCAGTCGCCCCGATTAAAGAAATCAATAGAAAATATAGAGCAGCTGGTTGCGTACAATTATAATTCGGCTGACCATCGAGGCTTCTTCGTAAACACTGTTGCCCGCCGCGGGCGTAGATTCGTGCCAGTTCGTTGACTTTATCAGAAATCGATGGTTGAATCGTGGTTCAGGACAAGGGAGGTCGCATCTTCGAAGGCTCGACGGGGTTAACGAACTGAAGAAACAATCGCTAAATCGGCAGCGATCGTATAGGTGTAGAAATTCCGTGAAAATGCGTGAAAAATCGTGGAAAGCTGGAACAGTACCACGAGTTTCTCGGAGCAGATATCCCGCAGAACACTCTAACTCCCGTGTCGCGCATTAATGTTTTACGGATGGACAGTAATCTCGGGATCACTTCGATCTCGAAAGTTCAGAGTGCAAAAATCAGAGGACTAAAGCCAAGTTCGATGCTACCTCAGGGAACTCACTCACGGAAACGGCGAAGAAAATACGGGATTATTCAGGCGCTTGGACGGTCAATATACAGGTACGGTAAAAGCGTAAAAGTCTGGGAAACATTTTCTATCGTAGCTTCTAGCAGACCGCTTAAATCGAAATGCAAGAAAGCGGGAGAGAACAGATTAGTGGAGAAGTTGAATGAAACCAGGTCTTGATATCATGGTACATACTTGCAAAAGGGTGAACGTTTACCCTTCTGGCCGGGCAGTCTGTGGTTACGGCGAGGGGACAGTTAAAGAAATTAAAATTGATAAGAAAGAAATAGCTTCTGCTGAAAGTGTCGTTCAGACGAACGGTGCATCGAGGTCACACGGCTCGAAAGAAGGCTTCATTTCGCAAACACCTGCGTGTCGATTCGCGAGAACGACGACACTAAAACGACGCGCTTGCGTCGTTACCTAGGCCAATACAGTTCGTAGTTCTTTTAAACACGTTGGGGAAAACTTTCGACAATTTACACGGCTGACACTTGTCGATGCAAAGCTTTTTAGGGAAAAAATTGAACACGAATACCCATTGGTCGTGTTCGGTGTTACGAGCACTCGAGGTTACCTCTTTGTCGTAATGATGATTGATACAGACAAGATGCAATACATTCCAGCTTCCCTTGTTTTCTGTCCTCGCTTTTTCTCTACTCCTGAGCACGCTCCCCTTTCGCTGCCGATTCCTGAGGGTTCCCTCTCATTAATTATTCATCGACTTCTTGGTAAGAAGTTCTTACCCACATCCGGCGGGTAGAATGGCAAAAAACATCTTTGGCCATGTTCGCACGAAGCTCATGCCGATCTCGTTTCGCCGTTTGGCATTGGATTCGAGTAGCCATAGTCCTTATAGCCAGTTCAACTTGAACGCTCGCGATAATATTTTCGCACATCTGCACGCTTGATCTGCGTGGCTGCCGCGGAATCGCGATAGAGGATTAATTAATTTCAATATATGATAAGTGTTTCGGCGCAAAACGATTACAATCGGACAGACTTGTTTGCGTTCGGCGTAGTATTATTTTACACTTTAGAATGGTGGAGCTTTATTTGCCGAGCGGTTCGCACTCTGTTTCTCGATGGAACGTTAATTGCACAGGGTCGGCTTAATTGTCTCATGTTTGAACAGTACCTGTACAATGTACCATGGCCGGACTGTGCCGAGTTGGATCGAGTTGTTGGCTGAAATGTTAAATTATCGTGATGGTCAGTAACGTTTCGTTAGGGCTAAGGGCAAAACCATCGAAATCCATCGTGCGGTTCGCATAAATCCGTTTATCCGTACAATCTATATCCAGAATCACGTCCCCCCACTACTCGTAAAGGGAAGATTCCTATCCGTTTCCACATTTTCCATTCTCGCATTGTGCTCGCCCGCTCGTTTCTATACCCGTTAAGAAGAAAACATTAAACTAGGGCGTCGAAGTAGAGCTACGAGTCAATGAGTACATGGCACGTTTGCATGACACTCTGTACCGTGAACTTGCCATTTTGTCTGAGATTTATTTCGCAGCTCACGCGGCGTATACTTTTCAGCACGTTTAGTGCAACGTGCACATGCACGTATACGTATATGTACGTAATTTCTGATTCGAAGGTTTAACGAGAGGTGAACGCGAAAGGAACTTCGCGTGTTTGCTTCCTGAATTTAATTGGCAACTTCCTGCGCCGCGTCAGCGTCCCTTTAGTAAGGCGAAAAGCGCAAATATAATAGAAACAGAATTGCAATGCCATAGAATTCGGGCGATCGAATACTTAACCCGTTAAACAATGAAATACATCGCGGGGCACGTATTGCTGTTGCACCAACCGAAATCATATCGTTGGTTGGACATTCAACAAAGGAAATTCTGTAAATGGACTCATCCTCTTGTTTGAACGTGCCAGTCAATTGCAATGCGAATGCACAACATGTACTGCGTCGTTAGGAACGTACAATGTCAGCGTTTTCCAGTTCGCTTTTCTGATTTGCCCTATCACGATCCGTCCCTTGCTCGCAACTCATTACATTTATTACAGAAACTTTACTTACCGTGCATCTGATAGAATGCCGTGATACCCACGCGATCCGCTCCATCGAACGAGACCGGTCCCTGGAACAAACGTCGAGATTCGACTTTAATTAACAACATCGTGTGCCCACTTCATAGCGGTAGTACCAAATATTCTTCAAAATACCACGGTTCAATATTTTGGTTAATGCAAAGTATAGAAATCATACAATCGACTATTGTGGCTTTCATAAATAATTGATGAGAAAATGTAAGGCCAAGGAGGGAACGATGGATGGTTGAAAAATTGTCTTTTCCCCAGCGTACGAATGCGCGTGTATGATTATTTGCAAAGGAATTGAATTAGATGTCTCAATATTCTATGAATAATCAATCTCCCGCATTCCCGTGTTGGCATTTCTGTACTGTCGAACAGTTCTTACGCACCGATACTCCGATGAAACGAAGAAGTTTCAGCTGCTCCAACAGTTGCATCGCTATGTCCTTTCTCGAGTGCGTATATTGGGCCAGGCTTGCGTTGTCCATATTTAAGAGGTCTTCGGTCCTTTCCAAAGCTAGTGCCATTGCCCAGACGGCGTCGTACGTTTGTCCGGCATATTTCGAGTGTGTCACTCCTCTCCTTGCCAATTCGGATGTAAACTTGCTGCTCGTCTGTGTAAAAACAAAAAAAACCCACTGAGAATAGTCTTGCAAGGGTTGGAACTATCCATATTAAACATATTATATGTTTAATAAATGGATACTTTTTATTTATTGTTACCATGGGCAATAGTAGTTAGAACGGAGTTCGCGTAATCCTTCGAACGTATGTGCGAGATTCTCCCGAGTTATCCCAGCTTGACAAGGAGTTTATAGCGAAGATTAGATAAAAAGAAAAGCCGCAATCTTAGATTAGTTGGCGGCGCTCAACGTGGGAGCTTTTCCCTTCGATACTTTATTTTCCGTGGGGCAAATAAATCTCGTTCACCTTTGAAGTATCGTTATCCGTCGCGGAGAGAAAATTGTCGCCACAAGTAACACTTTCGGCACGTATTGCCGAGAAAATAACAGCTTTCCCGGGATAACGAAGGTATTTTTAGCGACCGGATCATTCGAGCGAAAAATCAATTTCATTTTATATGGTGCTGCAAAACGCGTACTGAATGGAACAGGAATTATCATCAAATTGGTCGATTAAATAACGGAGTATGTAAATACAAAGAAACGCGGATAGAATAATTTCGATAAATTGGCAATTGTTTCGATTTAAATGTAACATTCTGTAGATATTACAGGTATGATACAATTGCAAATAAAATTTTAGTTTACATTGCCTATTTGTACGGCATTTTCGAGGTACAAATTTGGTAGAGATTCCATTTCCTGCGTTTATTCTATTTGGGCTCAATCTATTAGGGCTTGCGTTATTCATAGAGAAATGGTTGCGGTTCCCGTTTACGCAAATTCCAATTGAACAAGGTGGCGTATCACTTTTGCAGAGCAAAAATGCAAATTGTGTCGACAAAGGTTGCCTCCTGTAATGCAGGAAACTCAGCTCATCTTATCTGGGTGATTCTTAGAACATGCAAATCAGACGAGCGACATACGTTGCTTCGCGCCTTCGTTCGCGGTTTCGATATCGTGGAAACTTCACGAGGCCACGAATTTCCAATTTCATACGTACAAGCGTAAATATTCTATACACTTGTTATGAGTTTATGACTAACTTTGAAAAAATAAAAGAGTTAGTAGAAAACCGCTGCGAAAGACTGGAAAAATTTGAAGCATTGGGAAGTTCGCTAGGTGGAAACGACGTAACCAGTTTTGGAAAACATTTCGTTCGTGTTCCAACTGGATTATTTTCTCGTGACACGTAATTAGCAACACGTGAGATCGTCATTAGCCCGGTTGCTAGAACGCGGAAACTTCGATGGGAGGAAGCTGATGAAGCCATTATCGTACTCCTTCTGTGCGGTTGTGCTCGTGCTACTTTAATGGACACGAAAAGAACCCTAACGGTAATTCCTGTACCTAAGAATATACGGTGCGATGTCTAAGGTTTCTTATCGCAGGAGAAGGATCCTAGTCGGTGGACCGCAATAGCTGCGAATTCCAATGCGAAATCGAAATTTTATTAGGAACCGCGGTTAGGTGATTGGGAAAATACTCACCAGACCCGACAAACTCATTTCGTTCCCCAAGGCGAAGCCATGACTCTTGACGATGATCAAGCCGTCCAGAGTCTGCGACAGCTGCGAGGGTGTACATTCCTCGGGTCGTGAGTGCCACCAATTACTCGCCATTCCCGACAGGTCGATTGTGTCACCTGGTAGAATCCATGCGTAGTCGCCGCCGTGCATACCCAACTTCCAGGCCTAATTGGGGGCAGAAAGCGAAAGGAATCCATAAAAAGAGTGATTAACGAAGGCTCCAGATATTTAGCAAGTGTGCTCGCCCAGTCTTCGCTACTTTAGCCAAGCTCGAGAAGTACGGTGAAGGCGAGCTTTAAAACTGTCTCTTACTAAAAGCTCCGCGCTTTTATGTTTCCTCGTTTATATGGGTTACTCGGATAAGTCGTTTATCTTTGGAACGGAGCAGCCAAGTTCATTACGGAACGATGTTCTGCAGTTCTATAAAAATTCTCCCTCGCTTGGCATATATCATGAAATTAGCGCTATTCTCGGCGTGTTGCGATACACCCGACTTCGAGGTTCGATCGTCGAGCGCACTTGTCGAGAGGGGAAAAAAACTGAATGGGGTTGGAGGCAACGGCAATGCAAAGAATCTTCGGAAACGCAATTCGCATTTAGGCGTTCCATGCCGGCGCGGCGCAACCTGACGGCATACAAGAAATATTTACGGCGATTTCATTGGAGGTCTAGACATTCAAAGTAATGAGAAATGATTGCAGGAGGCATGCTGTCGGACCCTCCGTGATATCCTTGGAAAATATATCCTATTTCGCGTATCGTCCATTTTCCCTCTCACTTCCCTTGCTTCTATCTCAATTTTCTCCGCTTATCCTGGCGTAGCGATTTATTTTGCCTAGTGCACAACCTTTTCCGCCAGGTATTTCGATCACAGCATCATTTGTCAGTCGTAGCGACAAGAGGCGTACCTTCATTAAGAGATCTTATCGAGCAACTATCACGGATGATGCATCGTCACTTCGACGCGCCATACATTTTACGAGGAACTAGCAAAAACTTTTACTGCCATTCTCCGTAATCAATTTCCCTTGCGTTTTCCAGAACCAATCCCTCGCCGAGATACAGCGAGCCGTGTGAACGAAGGAAATCACCGTGTTGCTCGATAAATGAAGCGTCGTTGTCGGCGAAGCCAGGGAAATTGTAGTATCGCATTCTTTCTATTCCAACGTTATCACAGCTCTTAGTGCCAAGGAAGAAGATCGACGGTCGTTATCGAAAATCGAAAAATAGTCGACGGTCGCAATTATGCTTGATTGTTCGTCGGTATTTCGCGGAGACGCGAAGTTAAAAAGTGGGGTCGCGTTTCGATGGCTAGCATTAGTCGTTCACAGATACACGCAAGAATTCGTGACTGTTGCCGCGGAGCGAAAATGAGGAATGTGGGACATATTTTAATAGTGTAAAAAGGGCAGGCAGAGTGTGCATATACCGTTTTGTAATATCGAACGAGGGTGTTAACATAAAACGGACCCGAAGGTCCCTACCACTCGCAGCAGGAAGCAGCTACGGCAGTAAAAGTGGTAATAAAATGATATAGAGCGTCGTGTATCGCGGATTATTTCGAATTCGTTCCGCGCAAAACGCATTTACGTGGGATTTGTAATTTTGCAGGTAACTTTGGCCGCAATTAAGCGTCGATCGAACGGTTTAGCGATAAATTTTGTTTAAACCCACCATGAAACAAAGGATGCATCCGCTATTTATAAACGATACCGTTCGAAACTGAGAGCATCCGCGCAGGTGTTATCTGTATTTTCGGTTGATTTATAGCAGAAACGTTTCCGCGTTCTTTGTTTCGACGTGTACGCGCGACGAAAGAGAAAAATCTTGCCGGTGTGTATCGGCGTAATAAACGATCGATCCCGACCAACGAATATTGAACATCGGGAAAGTGGCGCGCGGCGCAATCATTTGAGTGGGAACGATATGAATATCGTCAAGCTAATGGTCGAGAACGTCTGTGTATGCTTTATTGCCCGCCACTAATCATTATTTTCTAACTGGTAATAATCTAGGCGGTTATGGTGTCAGGCATGTGCTTCGATGAAGAATCGTGTTTGCAAAATGAGGCGTGTACATTCGATTTCTCGGAAAATACAAAATTTTGTTGAATAATAATCTCCTAGCGGTGTATCCACCGAGTGTGTAGGGGAAGAAAAAACTGAAAAACGGGGGAAGGTAGATAATTTACATATTTATTCTCGACCTCTTTCGTGCTCCTCTCGAGACTAGAGAGGACTAGAGGAACTGGGAGCACTCGGTGCCATATAAATATTGCACGGGTGTAAAATTTTACGAGGGGGATTTTCGGATAACAATCAGCAAGGAAGCTGCAACTTTTAAGTGATGCAATTTGAAAAGTATGACTCGAAGGCCGAGCGCGAATGCATTGGTACCTCGCGATAGGTGGTTCACGTCCGGAATCGCCTACCGGGGCAATTTTATCTCGCAGTGCTTGTGGAAATCATTGGGTGCACGAGATAGATATGCTGTGCAAGGTACACAGGTGAAAATTAGAAGCTCGAGGTTCACGTTGATACCGTGACGACACCGAAGGTGTCGACAATTCTGAGTGACATGAGTCTTCTGTTTGCTTTCTAATTCTCTTCTGACGATCCAGTTTACGCGCACGACAAACTGCGTGGCTTGTGAATGTTTAGTGAATAGTTTCAATGAAACTTGTCTCTGGTAAATAAACTACCGAAGGACTTTTCCAAATACACAGATCTCTACGGTTCGAAATATAAAGCCAGCGTGATAATAGTAGAGATGAGGCATGTGTTTACATGAGCATGATGGAGTGACATAGATTGTGTCCTACTTCGACGCAATGTTCATTACGAGCTTAGCGGGGGACAGGCCGTGACCATGTGTTTGCCATTCATCGATGTTCCGCTGGAAATCGAAGCGCAAAGTCCTTCGCGGTGGACAAAATCTGAATTGATCGATCAGGGAGGAAAACACTATCGTCGTGGAGTTTGATATTGGAAAATAATTCCTGTAACTTATTTCAATGCTATAGCCTTCACGCGAAGTGGTGCTCCTTTTACTTTTTTCGCTTTTTTAAAATGTTAAAGTTACGAGATTATTTCCCAAGCGTAACTCGGTTTTGCTCGAGTTTGCGTCTATACATAATATTATCATAATTGAAAAATAGTTTATTTTTTACAAAGTCCCTTAAAAATTGGCGTCTCTCAGTAGATCGCACTACATACACCGTACCTATTATGCACGCAACAAGATGTCAAAAACACGCGTGTTAAATAGATGCAAATTTCTCGTTCTAGGCAAAATTTGTATTTGTTGCAAACAATTAATTGTTTGAAGCCTATGTTAAATATTATTCGCAAGCAACAATTGGAGATTATTTAACTGGTATACCACATTGTTGCCGAGAGTTTAAGATTTAATTTGAAGCCTAATTTGTTGGAAAATTTTGTGTGGAATTTGAGAAAATTGCATTTACTTGCAATCCAATATTAACGAGTAGTTTCATCTTTCTACCTGTTTATGGTTATAGTGTTTCGTGGTGCATAAATTGAACAACTTTTCAAAAGTAAAAAAGATGAATTCAGAGAACTAAAATATGAACTTTTACGATTGTTTCTTGTTATTTCGGCCCCATGCTTTCCTCCCACATCAATTTTTATGATACCTTTTTTAATATGAACAATTTTCCCGTTCTGTGCATCGATTGATCTGTCATCAGCGTTCAACTTCGTGCAGGTAAACGAAATATTGGGCGGAGACTGTGGAACGTTACACATGTATTCGAGTATTGTGCGCTATCGTGCAGCAATTTTTTACCGTGTCACGCCAAAATGATCTCGGATGAAATAGTGTCGCGAACGTGACAGTTCTGTCCCTCGATTGTTTCGGATGGCGGAAAATCTAATTCCGGGTTGCTTTTCCCAGTGAAATTCAGTAAAAGATAAAACATTTTAAACAGATTCTAGATTGAATTTATACAAATGTGTCACGTATAACCAGATTTCCAGTACTTTATTTCTGCGCGCTATTTTGGTTTCGAAACTAACGCGACAGTAAAACTCTCCACCGTTTTGGATAATACCTATTAATAATACTTTGACTATTATTATTTTTCTGGGATTGAAAATTTTGCAACTACGTCAACCGTGTTGAGCAGAAACAATCTGGGAACTGAAGGTTGACTGAACTTCCGTTGAGTGCTCACCTCGCAGAAAATTCGTGGCGCCAGTCTCGGTGAAAAACTTCCTATGATGATCCTCGTGTCCAATTCCTGTAAGCGAATAAAATTGCGTTTCAGCAAGGTCGATCTTTTCCTCTCGTGTGTGCAGAAAGTCCTTCCATGCAATTTTATCGTGTTAGAGCGGACAAGCAATTAGTTATGGACTGTAATTAAGGATGTACAGAGAAGCACGGTTAAATTGAATCCTCACCGCGCGACGTCCCGTAATGAGCTCTAATGTACTACAAATACTTTTCTGGAGAACTGTTTTTTTCCGAGCATTGTATTGTTGTAAATTAATCTTCGAGTAATCAGCAGGAATGGGTAAATAATTTGGGAACGAAATTAAACAAGAATATATTCAGCCGCTGGTCTAACGCGTTGGTGTTTCGTGTTTGAAATCCGTGCTTGTACGTGTCTCGTGTACCAAGGGGAAAGTTAAGGGTGGAAAGTAAACGTAGCTTGGCGAGAGAGATTTTTAAAGGAAAGGAGATGAAATCGTGCGACTAAACGTAGCTGTGTACTATGACGCCACAAATTTCTAGCAAGCTCGTTTGGAAAAAATTCAATGAAACTTAAGTCTAGGCGTTCTTTACTTTTAAAGTTCGCAGTTGCTCCTTGTAATCGTTCTCCGCGAACGTGATGGTGGCTGTGCACGTGATATTCGCTTGTTCTAACTCCGTGACTAGATCGTTTACAGCCTAAAAGGAGGAAGATGTCAAAAGATGTATTAAATTGCGTGTCACAAAAAGAGATGTTATTTATCGAATCTTAGCATCACATATTTAACCGTGGTACACCCATATTTAATATGGGACGAATCAAAGTGTTACAAAATATTTGCACACGGACTGAAAATGTGTGCTTGATATATCTCCTTTTTCTTTTTTCTTTTTTTGGGGTACCGTCATAACAATATATTTTATTAAACTGCGTAGACACTCACTCCAGGATGAAGAACAACCTTTATCTTTGATTAAACTCCGCGCTGTTTGCTGCTTCGAGTCGCGTACTTACCAGAGAATACATGTCACCAGTTTGCGAGAGAGCGGTAACGGTGTCCCATCCAAAATGCTTGATCAGTGCTATTCTGGCAGAATTGTGGCTCGAATCCGGCGCCACCGTTCTCAGGAAAAGCGGAAACTCGGTGGAATCGGAGAGAGCAGGTGCCGTTGATCCAAATGAGACTTGGATCATGTTCCAGTAGGGTACGATTTTGGCTAAGGTTTCCGTGACCTCGGAGCAAGCGGTGCCCAGTAGCAGAGGTATTAGATCGGTTTTCTTTGCCGAGTAGAGAGCGTGGAAAAACCTGTCCACCGCCACACCAGGATCGCACTACAAAGAAACGTTGAAAGGACTTCATAACAGACTCCTGTGCTTTCTTTCCGCGACCGTCACACCGTTAAACAAATCGAGAAATGCAATTTATGAAAGGTTGTCACAGCGTTTGGCACTGCAGGGACTTCATCCTTTAAAATGAGACGACATGAATCGCGGAACGATTTATTTCGCAAAGTTGCAGCAGTTAAAAGAGCGAAAATTTGTCGATAAAAATTTAGCGACCCTTTAATTTCACCGAGTGTATTAAACTCGCAGCGAGTTTAAATCGTCGTTGGAGATCCTTTGCGTTTAAATGCACATAGAACGTCCTGTCATAGCGATTGCACGTTCAGATAGAACTTCTATCGGGGCTGTGCATACCCCTTATAAATGTGGTTACAAAGAATGCTTCAAAGGGAAATGGTACAGAGATTAAAATTACAGATTCCACGCTAGCCACGCTTCAAGACACAACTTTCCTTCAGGAATTTACAAAGGTGTTCAAGCATCGCATCACAGGTCACAAGCTAGCATACTTCTGCCTTGGACTTATGTACATGTACGCGCAGGAACGCCGCGAAACTTTCATAATGAAATCCTGATCAGGGAACGATTCGTTTAATGCGAATGAATTAAATCGTTCGCATGTTTAACACAAAATCAGCCGTATTGATTGTCGATCGGGGCGACGGGAATTTTTAATGCTCGTCTTTCATTTTCTTACTGCGATAAAGGTGAACGTGACCGGGCTTTTCTGGAATTCACGTTCCTAGAGGATTGGTAGAATTCCCTATCTGTGCATGGTTGACGATTTTTAAAACCATTTTTCAAAACGGAAATCTGTGCCGAATGCACGAAAATCTCGATTATATCAGTACCGTTGACTGGATCGACATCCGATATTTTTCTATGCTTTTATGATTAATCACGGCTTTACAATGCTTTCGTTTCTGTCAATCATCACGCATGAAACACGTGTATAGGTTGATCATCGGTATCGACGGTTGGGATACATGTTTCAGGTTTTGGTTTTCTCCCGTTGAAACTTGCAACGATACATGCTTTTTACAAAGAGGGAAAGCAAATATAAATTCCAGATAATTGCTTCTCCCATGCGCGATATAATAGAGATTTATTTGTCCAAAAAAAGAATTTGTTGGAAGAAAGGTAAATTGCTCGAATGAATTTACGGCTTGTTGGTTAGTTAGGCATTATACAGTACTTCCATGCGAAACGAATGATCTATCTTATAGCTATCCCGAAAGGGGATAGCGCCAGAAAAGTGGGACAGCGATACGCCGTGGAAAGGCGACAGTGAAAAATGATAAGCAATTTCTTTTCGCTCAATGATTTCGCGAGAATGGGCATTCCAAGAAAAATTGCAGGTCGGTGAAATGGAAGCGTAAGCTCGTAGAATGTTTCGCTATACAAGGCTTATTTAAAGGACAGCAACTGTCATCTGTTTCCTGCTGGCGAATGGTTAACACAAAATAGATGGCATTGCCTGTTGAAAGGAAGAAACGGCAATAATATCGGTACCGAACGATGAAAAGGGCGTTTCACCAGCGAAGTTTCATTGTTTATCGAAGCACAGCTTCCAAGGAATAGTATGTAGTATCTTCTATAGTCTAAACAGCATGTCTTTCAAGCATGAAACGCTCATGCTTCTGAATCTCCGGTACTTTATTAAATACTTGAAAGAATTTGGTGTCTGACCATAGTCGGACGTAACTACTTACGGCCAACTCTACTCGCGCCTGTTGGGTCCAATGCTCGCGGCTCGCACAACTCTGCTCTTCCCAGCATGTATCAATTTAAAGAAAATTAGAGTCAACGAGAGTCGCTTTTCCGTTACGAGCATATTCGAGCAAGTGTTCCGACGAGGTGCCTGTCTTCATTCCATTTTCGGGGATTTTCCCACATTGCGATGCGGATTTATGATGCAGCATGTATACGTCGTACAAGTTTTGACAGTGTAATCTTGAATGGACCAAGTTCATAGGAAGGTAAACGTTTCTGCGAGATACCGTACAACTTTGTTTAGCTTGCGGGATTATACTATATTGACACAACTTTGCGTACACTATCCGTTCGTCTGCCACTTCGGATACTATGCAACCGTGTCTCGTAAGTTATTTTTTATATCTCTTGAGCCGGAATTTTATGAGTCGGTACCTTGGTACACCCTATTGTATTTCAAGCATTCTAAAACGAAAATTTCAATGGCAGTTTTACAATTAAAAGAATCTTCCGAAAAAAAGTGCAGCGACGCCCTCATTAAACCATTGTTCACGTAGGCGTGCCAAGATCTTCTGACGGATACTTTAATACGAGGAATGTCGGATTTCATTTCCTAAAGGATTACCTTAGCGCATTGCTACCATGTGAATCTATTGAACTATATTCTGCTGGGAAATCATATTCCTTCCGCTCCAATTTGTTTCACCGATTTTGAAATCAATGCCAAATCATTTTCCATCCACATGGTACACGAGCTTGGACTTCTATTTTAACAGATGGTCTCAGTTGTTTGAATATCTTCCCTGGTTTGTTTAAGCACGTATTTTATGGAATTCATCTCGTTTTACCTTTCGATACTGTTTAAAAAATCACCTCTGTTGTATATCTTGTTGAACCATCGAGGTATACTTGATACATGTATTACTAGACCGGCCCAACAGATATTCTTGATTAAGTTTGCAAATTTTTATCGATATTCCAGCACGCGACGAATTCGATTCTGTTTGGTTAACTAACCGTGACAAGGCAATTACTGTGTACGTGGTTAATCATCATGCATTCACGTAATCCCGGAATCGTTTCCGTATTCGGATTCCATTCCGTCCCATGCTATTATATTCTCTTAAGAAAAAATTAAACAGCGAGTCGATTGTTAAAAATTTGTCAGAGTTTGTCGATTTATTTGTCCCAAAATATGTCTGCTTTTTACAATCGGGCGGTGTGCCGTAAAGAGTCTCTCATTTGTCACCATCGCAGGATCGATAGGCCGTGCGAGTGGTACATATATAATGGTAGACAGAAGCTCCGAGTATATCGCGACGTTAGCAATAGCAATAGATCCGATGGAAAAAGAATGCTCGCAGAGATGGCGATAGCATATACATAGTGTCGTGGTCGTTCGTCAAGTGTCAAAGGAGACCGAGAGACTGACTCTCAAGAACCCAACTTTTTCATCCCTTTTTGTTTTCAACAGGCAAGAAACAGAGCGCTTCGGATCGATAAACGTCGAATTGCTTATTCTAACCATCTAACCAATTCCTCTTTTGTTAATTCACGTCACCTGTCATTCACGATTGACGTTGAGAGATACGTAGTTGATCAAAGTATCGAGGCATAACATTTTTCCTTTATCTACGAAATTTCTTCCTGGCCTATTTATTGGAACAATGGATATTAAAACATATTCTTCTGTGAGCGAACACAGAGATTTCATGCTGGACAAAAATATACAATAAAAGTACGGAAAAAGCCAGATATACGAGACAGTGTCCACGGTACCAGTTCTGGTCTGTTGATTATTTGACAAGTGTCTATCTGATCACTGACCTGCCTCTTCCACTTGTACGTACAACGAAGTTCCCCTCAATGCCAGCGAGGGTATTTCAAGATAGCCACTTTTATTGCCTCGAGATTCCCCACCAGCAACTGATATTTCAATAGCACCCTACTTCCCTTCGTATATGTATGTGCACCGTGTTTCACGCCCTTTGCGGACTAGGGTCGAAATGAGGGAAACGTCAAACATAAATAGGTACCGCGATAGGAAAGATCATTTTTCGTATGGACGATTATTAAGGGAGAAAAGTAATCTGACTTGCAGTAAACGTCTAATGAAATAAGATATCTCGTTTGGACGATATAAGGGTCTCGTATCTGGTTTACTGCATGCCTGAAAGGAATTTCTAGTTGAATTCGAAATTAAAAAAAGTATACTTTACGATGACCCACCATTCAATTCGGGGATGCCCGCGGTGCATAAGGAAAGAAATCGAAGTACAGAAATCATATTCACCACATTAGCGTCGCTAATTGGCTCAGCGAGGAATTAGCGAAAGGACAATTGCAGCACACTCTGTTATCGTATTACACGGCATGAAAATGTTCCATAGGCGGAAACGAATTGGGGAGGAATATGCTGGGCTCAGCGTGAGATCGCTCTGTAGATAAGCATTTCTTTAATGCATACGATTAAGAGCGGCAGAGATAGAAAAATGGGAATGCCGTGTAGAAAATAGTTTGCGGGAAAAATTTGGGTGTCGTCGAGTTCTCGTAGGAGGCGAGAACCATTCGAGAATTTTGTCAGCGAAGGGATTGGTTAAATTACGAACAGCCTGCGGCCATTCCTCGTTCCGGATTCCATTTTCATCGAGGCACTCGCATTCATACGCACACAGCCATCAGAGAACGCGTAACAACGTATGCACATCTGTTCCTCTCTTTCGTCCCATTAAAAAAAAATCATTCTTACCTTGGTATCGTTGTGAATCAGACGCAGCTGAAACTTGGATAAGACGTTCATTTCGTTCACCCGTGCGACAGCTAATCTCGCCGCTTGAAGTTCACTGGGCCCTTCGGGCCTCGGTTCGGAACCACGGGTCATCTCGAACAGACCCAAAATCGTTATGCTTATCTTGTCAAACAATTTCACGTCCGACACTGTAACACCGTTCTCTTCGTCCTCTCCTCCTTCTTGTTCGAAACTCGACCCGTCCGTTGAATCCTCCTCGCTTGTCCCGGTCGACATCGACGTCGGTAAAGTTGCGGGCAAAGACGTCGATGACGACGAGGACGTGGAAACGTGCTTATCTTCTGGGAGAGATTTTCCGCCGGCCAGATTGGAGGATCGCCTACCAGAAGATGCGCCAGGCAACCAGTACCCATCCGCGGTGTCGTTCGACTTTTCAATTGCGTCGATCACTTCTTGCCTTCGTTCCTCTTCTGTGTTTTCGTCGACTTTCCGATGCCTATGGAGAACATCTCGGCCAGGGCTTTTCGGAAGATCCGGCGACATGGTTTGCGGATACGTCGCAAGCGTAGTGTCAGGGATGTCCATTTTAGGCGGACCAAAGTGCCTCCTGTCAAACTTCTCGATTTGATGGGCTACCGGTGGCTTGTACGTGACTTTTATAGGGAATTTCTGTGACCCCTCGAAGCCGGTGAAGGGCTCCTCTCTGCTTTCATTCGAAACTGGTGACAGATTGCCATTTACTTCCGGCGAATGAACTGGATCCTCGGTCTCATTGTTTCCCCTCACGTCAGGATTATCCGCCACTTTATCAGATCTATTTTTTCTGTCAGATCTCGGGACGCCGTCCTCCACGAGCTCATCGCCGCAATCTTTACAATTGGAGAACGAATGTTCCAATTCGGGGGGACCAGAGCCCGCTTTTCCTTCCAATTTGTCCTTCTTCTCCGAGCTTCTCTTTGACTTTAATTCGATATATTTAGTATCGAGATTTTTCGCGCGGTTGTACGAAATTGTGTCAACGACTGGGCTGTCCGTGTCGAATCGCATATCGTTTTCTCGGGGAGACTTTTGCTCTCCGCGTTGCCTGCGGGATTCGTCGAAGTAGCCGTGCACAATTTCGGGCGCGTCGCCGGCAAAATTTGCACGGGTATCCCAGGTGGACGATTCCATTCGCTTGTTCGCTATGCGATTAAATTGTTTCAGCGCGTCCGTTTTCTTCCGTGAGACGAGATTATCGGCGGCTCTGCTCCCGCCCGGTTGATCCGTCGACCCGGAGATTCCGTGTGCACTGAAATCATGCTGCATCCAATCTCGCGAATCGTCGCAGTCACTTGGAGAATATGTTCTTTCCACGGCGGCAGCGAGGTAAGGAAATGTTGCGGGGTCATGAGCTTCAGGCCTCGTCCTTTCGCTGCACGGCAGGACACTGCGGACAGAGACGAGGCCAAGAAGGAGAAGGATGAGGTTGCGAGGGAAATGGAAGGTCTCAAAGGATGAGAATGGCAGGAGGAGACGAGAGAGATCGCGGCGTGTACGGGCACGCGTCATAATCAGACGCCGTCGCTGTTTCGACGACTCAGGGCGTCCTGCTTGATCCTCCTCATCTGAAAGCGAACATAACGCCCAATAAATATGTATGCATCTGTCTATTTCGTTTACTTCTTTCGCGGCAAGTAACTATCTACAAACTAAAACGGTAACAAAACGTGCTTCGGCCGAGGAGTGTCACACCGGAACGTAGTTTTCGTTTCACGAGTAAAAAGTCTGAGCTTGCGAATTTGCTTACATTTAATTTAGGGTTGCGCTGCAAGGATGGGAACGCGTGCACGGAATCGCTCGTGCCATGTTAACGAGCTCGGCTATCTTTTTATCGTGCCGTTGAAGAAAGTTTTGTCCTTGCTCGGATGAGCTAAGTACGCGTAAACGATGGTAGCGATTAAACAATAGGATTCGGTTTATTCGCCTCCCCTCGCATTACGCAAGCTTCTGCTCGCGAATATACCGCCTACTGGTACACGCGAGTACCGAGTGGTTCGTCGACAAATTCTTACGAGTGGATATATCACTCGTACATGACAAATTGCACGCGTGCTCTACTGTTATATACACGCGCGAGGAGTTTCCTGTAATTCTAACGATATCTAGATATCTCCTGTAACATGTTTGACAGGATGACGCGTGCAATTCGCTCGAATTTCTTGAAAGGAGGAACGTATTACAGTAGTGCCTTCACCATGCCTTTTGCGCCCTCGATAGCTTTATGGATTTGATGTAGGACTCTTTTTTCTTGGGGCACGAATAAAGGTATGTATATCAGTATTTGCCGTGATCGGATGGTTCCAAAATTTTCATAATATTAATTGCAAGTAGTCGTATCGAATGGCGATATCTTCTCGGAAAATAGGACGTGAATCAGGACTCAAGACAGCGGCCAATTTTGACCGACTATATTTGCGGGCAGTTTCGTTTGAGCCAAATATTCCTTGACACGTTCTTCAGGTATTGGTTTCGTACAATCTTCTATACTGTTTTATTTCGGGCTACTCGAGCCTAGCTGAGAGTGGAACAGCACATAGAGCGTGACACTTCCGATAGGCATTCGGTTGACAGAGAAGTAGAAGCTTCGATGTCTCGTGTAGGGGTGCGCCTTTCGACCCCTTGACCTACCACACCACGTATACCCCAGATTCTATGTGCTGCGTGTGTTACCTACGATGAACGTCACGACCGAAGAAGGGCAGAGACTAATGGTAGCACCATGATGAGACAGAAAGAGCAACGGAGAAGTGGAGAGTGGATGATATCCACGAAGACGAAAAGAGTGAATTTAGTTCCACTTGCCCACATAAGCAATTGCTCTGGCTACATACGATATCGATTACTAAATCGTATACCATTCTACGAGACATCGTAGCTGAATTTTTCAGGAACCTAAATATTTCAGGAAAGCTGCTTTGGGGCTAGTGATTCTTTTATATAAACAATCAGCATTTATGAAGAAGCGATCCGATAAAGAGAACGTTTAAGATTATCATGCAATAGGATGCTGTGCCTTCTCTAAGATTTCACTGGAGAATAAGTCTGTGTCGTTGACAGGTACATCGTACGAATCGTACGATTGCTTCCGCGTATCTTGAAACAGAATATTCCGTTTCCTCCGGGTATCGAAGCAGGGATTACTGCTTTTGAATTCATGCGTTTCGTTCGTATATTCGCAATACGTTTATACGGCGATACCGTGGATCGCGTATGAAACGAACTACGTTTACGGGAACAAAATAGTAGAGGTATCGTGCGTATCTAAAATTGTTTCGTGGTTAACGTCGAGGAACCCAGCGTTTTTTTTATTATGAATGCTCCAAAGGAATTGCGTCGTAACAGTCAAACTCTAGCAATAGTC
This sequence comes from Nomada ferruginata, assembly GCA_963583965.1. NCBI lineage: Eukaryota > Metazoa > Arthropoda > Insecta > Hymenoptera > Apidae > Nomada > Nomada ferruginata. The sequence continues at coordinate 2,777,517 of OY757217.1, forward strand.
TCGTATTGCACGTAGAGATGAATGTAACCGGGTTCTAGAATGACATGACTCGATTTCCAAATTTCCCCGAGCTTTATGCGTCACACGCTGTGAACAGCAAAGTAAAGAAGAGAGCGAACAAGGAGAAATAAAGAGGTTCGCGTTGAAGAAAGCAATCTGTTCTTCTCCTGTTGGAGAAAAAGAATTTCGCCGAGAATTTCTTAAGATTGCGCGGTTTGCATCAAACTTTCCTTGCAATCGGGTTTGATTTCGTAAAAGAGCGATCACGAATTTCGATCTATAACGTTTCACGGCGGAGGAAAAAAATTTCTAACAGAAACCTGTCGATTCTGGATTCCCGAGATGGCTAAAATAGTCAACGTACCAAGCGCTGCAATTAAAGCGCGGAATTTCACTTTTGCCGTGGAATTTCCATTAATCTTGCTACGTACTTTTGAAACTTGTTAAAGCGTCCCTCGAAGACAGTTCACGGGTGACAACGGGTGCCGGTTCGTTTAAACACTCGCGGAACCGTGCGACGGATTGCAGGATATTTCAGAATATCTGCTTGTTTAGGAAAGCCGGAATGTTGGCCGGAAAACAGAGCCGGGGATTAACCTATCATTCTCGGTAAATATTTCACGAGAATTTCTGCTGTGGAAAAATCAAAGCGACAGGGGCTAACGAATTTGATTACCCATGCTGGCCGCGTTTGCAAATTCCATTGTGCCCAGCCGCTGCGAACGCAAGGGAAGCATTGTAATTTGTGAGTCACATCCAACTTAGTCGATTGCATTTATTAGAATTAATAGGAAACACCGAGGGTCGTTGCGGCCTTAAACGCTTCGTTTCGCGGACCTTGCTACTTTGCCTATTTCTTTGCTTACCGATATTCCGTGTACACGTTCATAATGGTTTAATGGTCGTTGAAACGTGATTAAAACAAGTAAAAGGATTCAAGAGGTTCTTTTTAAGTGCGAAGGAATCCAAGGCTTTTTAGTTATATCCCGGATTGTAATATAAAAAGATTAAAATCGAGGTGGTCGTGAGGCTTTAACCGAGGCGATGTTTTTTTTTGCATCAAAAGTGATTTAGAAGAAATCGAAGAATCTTTGACAACGACGCTTAACCGGGCGTTACAAAGTTCGTGCAAACTTTCTTAAATTTGCCCGCGATATCACAGGCTCTTTGTGACCTTTATAACTACCCCTTTGTAAAACTTGCTTAGCAACGGGCCGTGAAGTTTGGATATTTTCTTAAAAAGATAAACGGGACAATGGACGCTGGAATGGAGAAACTTTCTACAATCGATGTGGTGTGTTTTAAAGCTCGCAACGCACAGTTGCTGCTTTTTTTTCAAGTAACGAGGTCTCGTTTTTTACTAGAATTTAACATAACAGATTGGAGAGGTCTGTGCGGCACTCGAGAAATTAATTATGAACTTTCGTTGTCCGCAAAAAAAATGTCACAGGTTGTTAAGCAGGTGCTTGTGCGATATTCACGACGGATAAAGCGGACAAAAAGGGCATGAATTACCGTAAAATCGTGTAATATTGCTTCAAGCGTCGCATTTTTCTTGAGCACTATCCCGAAAGAAAGAGATGTCGGGGATCTTTTCCAATACCTCCGCGTATGACGTTTTTCCTCTTATCCTTTCAACGTTCCAAGCCGTATAACTCTTCTTTGGTGAACGCGTCACTTCTTAAACGATAATTGCAGAAATCGATAATCGTTCTGCACGGTTTCTGTATAGACACCCACGTTGATTCGTCCTTTTCCCACTAAGCTTTTAACTCGGATCGTAGTCCTTGGTATTTTCTAATTCTCCAGAATCTGTATGCCGTTTTTCATCTTCGAGCGAGCAATAGAAACGCGTTGTTGCGCTTTTGTATTCCACAGCGTTAATGTGCCTCGTAAATGCGTTTTACGCCCCTTTCACGGGTTTATTAATATTGCACCTCGAAACAATGATGTCTCGCGATTGCATTTTAATGATTCCAAATGCTCGCCAGCAGCGGGCTCCAGATAATCTCGTTACTCCTCGTGTTTCCAGGGAAAGAGGAATCGTTTCCCGCTTGGATTATTCGTATACCTGTTATACTTCTGCTGTAAATCGTGGAAGTATGCGGAGAGCGTGTTATCGAAGTTACCACGACGCAGAAATGCGGGGATGGACAAATAATTAGATTCAAGCATAACACGGACCTTCAGTGTATTCTTTTTTTTCGCATGCTTTGCTCGTGCTGCCTTCTTACGTTGCTCGTTCTGCGAGACTTTTGGAATTTTTTCGAAAAGGAGTTAACGGCACAGGGGATGCAAGATGTACGAGACAGAAGAGAATGCAGACATGTATTTGGCAGATTTGCGGGAAAATTGTGACAACGATAAACGTAGGAACAGCCGCGTCGGAGCAACCGCGTCGCGTGCTGGCGGTCCGCGCACTGTTGGCTCCGTAGAATTCTCCGAGTCTCGTTTCCTACAGGAGTTCTCGTGACAGGCTCTGTCCTAGCAATGCGCAGCCGCTCGTTTCTCTTGCATTTTCCCTCGAACAGAGACCTTTAGTGTGCGTCGTCCATCAAACGACTATCTACCCGTCGCTTCTTTTCACTACTGTTCAGATATACGCTTTACAATCCAACCGTTTCGGCAACTTTTTTCCTTTCTGTTCGAGGGGGGATTCTCGAAGCAAGAGTAAAAGATCGCACCGCTGGAATTTACAGGGGGAACAGAGGAAGTGCTCAAATATCCTTGGCAAACAGAACATTTTTCTCCCGTTTCGCAAACATCCTTCAACCTCTTCCATATTTACAGGAACGAATCTATTCGAGAGCATATCGCAAAAGCTTCTCGATTATTACGACCGCGCTGAAAGCTTTACCCTTCAATCCCGCGATGCAAAAATTTCGATTCTACTGAAACGTTCATTGAACGACAACTGATTTGCGAGTATGTTCCGTCGCGTTTGCGGTTTACATTTGCGTATTAAATCAGCTGGCAGTTTCCCGGATATGGAAGCCCTCTTCTTTTGCCTCTCGTTTCGCAAACGCAATCGTTTCCCTCGAGTACGAAACCGCGGTCGTTTTTGTTAACAAGCTTGTGGGGAAATTATTATGCGCAAGCCTACGCCAACTAGAAAGTTTGGAAATGTCTGTTCGATGTTGTGTTTGGTTGACGTATCGATGCGTATTTATATGCAAATGAACGAGCATTGGTTGCACCGAGGGGTAGTTGCTTGAATTAGTTACGGCGCGCAGAACCGCAAACAATTTCCACGTGTTTCGTTTGCAATCTAAGGTAAAAATATGTAACGGGCTTGCCTAATATCTTTCAATGGCGGTACACATTTCACTTGACCATTTGTTGTATTGTTCGGAATATGACGTCCAGTTTCCAGAGCAATTTTCACGCTAGCGACGCCGCTCATCAAATGTCCTCGAAAATATGCGAGGTGTATAAAATTTACGTTCCATCCAACAATGGTAAATATCATCTGGTACGTGGTCCCAGTGTTGGGTAAATTTTCATTTCGTCGATAATTATTTAGGGCACCTGGTCTGCTTAGCCGTTAGCTATATTTTTTTAACTGCTATTCAACAGCTTCCAGCGCCTATTGCGGTTGCGGCAAGTTGTTTCAGCTCCCACGCTGACTGCTTGCGGCTTTTTAAAATATTGTTAAAAATTCTAGATCCCATTACGGCTGCTCAAATTTCTCTCTGGCGTACGCGTCGATTGCTTTCGATTCTTTTTTTTATTCATTGCTGCAAACTGCTATGGAACTATACTTCGAACGAAGGTCCTCGCGTTTCGCGTAATCTATATTCATTCTTGTCGGATTTCATTCATGCGCCTTATCCAATAAATTGATCGACCACTTTCCCGTGAACCTTATACCCTCAGTTTCGGTCACCCTGCTGCATAGCAGATCGTTGTAATTAATATCGGTGCTGGTAAGTCATAAACGCCCGAAGGTTACGTGTGAAGGGGATGCTTCTCACGAAATTTCCGGCAAATCGGTTTCGACAGAGTTTACCTATTACAACGAAGCAGCTCCTTTGGGAACTAATGTTCTGCGATCTTGTTCGATGTCATGAACCATCGACCGGGCGAATATTGCCGTTTTACTTCCGTCGGCTATCCGAAACGATTGCTTCGGATTCTGCCGAGGGTAGCTGGAATACAAGGCAGGATGTCGGGTCACTAGAGAGAGCCTTTGTGTTCGGCACCAACTACGAACTCGCAACAGTTCCAATTTGCTTTGCCAGTTTGTACACGTCATCTATCCACGGGAGAGATGCTCACCGTTATTAGATTACCACGGCACTACGAATGGAAGATGCGAGTACGAAATGACGCTGTGTGGTAACGAGATCCGAGCATCTATCCAACTTTCTACCGCATAAACACGCTCTCGCATCACCCCGACGAATATTGTGCGCTGGTGCCTTCTTTGAAACGGGGATCAAAAAGGGCGGCGTGGAAATCTATGGTGTAATGCGTGTTCTACTGGAAGCACATGTATTGCAAGAACACGATTTCTCGCTTTGTTCTTTCAGCGAGGATGCTTCATCGATCGTTTATCGGCCCACGGAACCGAAAGGATCGACGCAAACTGTTCAACGCTAGCATGTGCTTCCATCCGATACGTTTTGCAGTTTTCCGCGATACGTGACTGAGTCTGTTACACTGGACACGCACGCGGAGAACTTAGAACATTTCCTTTGGTTAAAGGACTCTGTACGGTACTAACATCGATCCTGTTTGGGAGGATGCGTGGAACATTATCCTGGAGAATTTCAACGGTTTTTTTTTTACCTTGCACGCTTGCCCGGGACTGATGATAATTCTACGACAAGAGCATCCCGTTGAAAGAAAGCAATTATAAATATCGCGAGCGTTGCAATTAGTAGAGCTTTAGTTTTTCTCCTCGCGCATCCTGCTTACTTTAATCTCTATTATTTTAATTTCGCGCGGGTATAATCGAAAGCTTTGCGCGTATCAACGTTTTTTTAACAAATGATTCGCAAGCGAAGGAACCGGTAATCTTCCTGATGAGTAAAGGTTGAAACAACGATATGCATTATGAGTCGGCGTGAACGCGATGGGTCGCGAAATTAAATATCGTTTATATCTAATGCGAGAAATAAATCTCAGCGTTGGAACGTTGTTATGAAAGGGGAATGCACCGCGTTCAATTAAGTTCCTTTCCGACGTAAATCTCGTTTGGCCGTCGAGGCAATTCTCGCCGGACTCATTTGCGATGATCGAGCAGAAGCAACACTCTGGAAAGAGGTTGCCCAAGGTTCTCCCTTGGCTTCGGAAACGAGTGGCCGAGGATCTATTTATGCACAAAATGTATCTGCAATTTCAGATGCAAAATAACCGCAACGATCCCGAAATGTTGCAACAATCTCGACGAACTTTGGATTTTGAGATGCATTTTTATGCCGTTTTGGGAAAAGCTATTTTTGCGTTTCAATAACGCGTCACCTCTGAAATGTTACGAATAATGTTCGTATTTTAACTGAACATTTTCCAACCAATTCGTTTTGACGGCGAATAAATATTGAAATAAATGCTGCAGCGTAAAATTCCGCCCCCTTCTCTTTGCCATTTGTAATGTTCCATCTGTTATACCTATTCACTGCGTAGCGACAGATCCAATTTCTCGCGACGTGTGACTTCCGTGTAAACCGAAAGTTGAGTAGAACAGATCCAGCAGAGAATTGGAAGACCTTAGCAGTCGCGCGTCGACGTAATCTTGGAGCACTTACGCGTTTGTCGATAGATCATTAATCACCGTGCCAGCGAAACACTCTTTGCTCACCCCTACCGAAATTACACGCGCGGCTATAAGACATCAAGTCAGTGAAATCTAACGTGACATCGAGTAATACGCTCGATTGGTCCACTTGCTATGTAAACACAATGGTTTCATGCGAATCTCTCCCTATTTCTACCACCTTCGACGTTTCTCGAGCTACGTTCATCCTTTATCGAATTCTCTTCTACACCTTCGTCGAGCGGAATTCATTTTTCCCGCAAAATAAAATGACCCTTATTTCTGTCTACTCGTAAATCATTTACTCTTTTTTGTTTTTCAACACGCCGATCTCTAATCGTTCCACTGTCGTTATTATTAATCGGTGCGGACTTTCGAAAGGACCAGCATAATTAAGGATCTTATCGTGACGGGCAATTCCCAAGACGCGAACCGAATAGTAATTGTCTGATATGCTCTGACCAAATACATATTTATAGCTGTCACATCGCTGCACGGATTCAAGGTTCGACGTATAGAAGTATCATCGAAGTGAATGAAATAATTGAACAATGAAAAATATCAGAGGCTGAAGGGGATCTCTATATCTTGCATGCTCACGGCTGATCATTAAACTTGTTGCACGCGTTCCCGGTTTCGTCGAAAATGGAGGGTGTAATTTATTGCTTATCAAACGTAGCGTGAATTAGAGCATGCTAAATGCAGATAGTAGCAAACGGTGGTGCATGTATTGCTCGTGGTTAATACTGAAACGGTATTGTAATAGTAACAATGCCGTCTGCGAAGCAACGCAAGGATTCTTGATAACGAAAGCCGCCCTCTGAGAATGCATGTATTCACTCTACGTTTCCAGATAACTCAGTAGCAAGAAACAAGAAATATTGGTCCCTCTGCGCTACCTATGTACGTAGTACTGTTTGGGAAATCTAGATTCGCGAGCTAAGCGTTCCGCTTTAATTTATTTTATTATACGAGTTAACCGCTTAACTCTGCTCTCTGAAGATAACAAAAATGCAGTCACCTGCGTAGACGATAAATTATTCCTCCGCTATTATCGCAATAATTACAAATTTGACTACGACTTCCTTGGGATACTAAACGTGACGCCGTTGATTCGATAAATTTATCTTCGTCAAAGGCATCGTTTAAAGTTCCATGGAAAACTTGAATGGTTCACAGGTTTCTCGCGGCAGGCGGCTCGATGACCTACCGAACGCGAAGATCCAAGCTGCTGAAAAGAAAGAAAATAGGTGAAGAACAGAATGAAGGGCACACCTAGATGACGGCTGACGCTACATAGGGAAAGGAAAAGATAGAGAATGAAGGCTGGCTGGAGATGCAAGAAAGAACGGACACTCGAGCTTTGGCTGACGTCGCTTTACGTGCCGACATAATGGCCCTTGTCTTCACCACAGTTCCGAGTTCTATTCAAGCTTGAGGCGACTCATCAACCACTGTGCAACAGTGACGTGATACTTAAATCTACTTAACAAGCCTAGTTTCTTTTCTACCAGCTCCCATTTTACAGCTCCGCGTCTCCTGTTTCCTCGCCGTGCTGATTGTTACGCGAGATCCCAAATCCTCGGTCTTCCAAGTCCCCGATGCGTGCTTCCGAGAGTAATAGCAACGCAGAATCCAACGTTTTCCGTGGCGAGATTTAATCGAATTTATCGCTGAAGTTACACGCATCAAGGATGCAGGCAAAGGAAGATTAATGGACGTGAACATGCAGCGTTCAAGTATTCGCGCCTAGATCGCTTTTGTTCTACTAACTACCTTGTTTGTGCTTGTTAAACCGATTTGCGAGTTCGCAAGTAAACAATGGGGAATCGCTTTACGGTTCCTACAATACGATGCAAATATGCAATTACAACGTCAGTCTTGGTCGATTATTAAATTTGACCGCGCGTTAAATGTTTAATGTTAGAGAAGATTAGAGAACACTTGTCTCACATAGTCCACATCGTTTCGAGAGAAAAATCGAATTTATTCTCAGCTCGTTCGATATTTCCACCCTAATGAGATGGATGGACTAGCGGGGGATGTTAAATCCAATTTTCGATAGACGGCGGTAGCCAATTTCCCTTTCTGCTGGTATCGTCAATGGTCTGAAAAATGAATGACGCAGCACGCGAAAGCGCAGCGACGTTTCCGTTCGTTTGAGCACAAAAAGATGGGAAACTTCTAGTTGTATACGTAGGAAGAACTCGATAAACAGAAGGTCTCATATAGACGTTGTTCTCGGTGTTACGTTCACGGTCATAGATTATTTACGAGGGCAACGCTGCCCGACTCGGGTACCGTTCTATCGATACGATCTTGGACGAAAAGTCGCCTTCCATTATTCAAGAACAGTGACCCGTTCCATCCAAAACGATCGTGTTTTCCATCGACATCGTGGAAGGCGATATAATTGAATTTGTTTTAAGCCATTATAAACAAATGCGATTATATAGCCTTGCAGGGCAGCTACATCAATGTTCAGAAGACATAAGTTAAAGCTACAAGTATAAGCTACCATCTCCAATAGGTGCGAACATTATTCCATGCAAGGTTCTTTTGTTATAAACAATTAAAGAATTGAAATTGTTATTCCGGCCAACTGCATATATTTACAGCAACGGGGTATTTTTATCGTGTAGCTTATTCGTTCCCCTTTCATTTGACACCCAATTTATTAAGAAACAACCACCAGGAATCGAGATAACAATTTTTAAAAATTTTGTCGGTAAGGATAAGTCGACAACCGGGCATGTGGCGTCATCTCGCGTTTGCGGCCTTTTTCGCAGTTTGCCGCACCGCCAAAAGCGAATACCTGGATTACATCGATAATTTAAACAATTGCGTTTTTCTCTGCTTCTAGTGCGTATTTTTTAACCGGACTTGTCTTAAGTTAAAGCTAAGCACCATAGTTATCTCCTCCAACAGTTTCAACAATATGGCATTTGTGGTTTAAAAGTTATTAACAATTGAAAATCGGCAAAAGTACACACCGGGTCAGTGCATATATCTCGGCTCTTAGTTGTTGTTTTTTAATCTACAGGACCTTAAATGAAAGGGAATCGAATAAGCTACACGGTAAAAAACACCCCGTTGCTGTAACTATATGGAGTTGGCTGTAATAACAATTTTAATTGTTTAAATGTTTATAACAAATGAACTGCACATGGAATAATGATCTCACCTATTGGAGATGGTAGCTCATACTGCTAGTTTTAATTTATGTCCTCTGATCATTGATGCAGGTCGCCGGCAAGTCGACGTAATTCAATTTGTTTATGATTTCCTTAAACAAATTCAATTATCTTGGGTTCTACTAAGCCGATTTTAATCAACGACGTCTTAGATGGAATTTATTTATGTATTAAAGTACATTCTTTCCGATTTCTTAATTGTTAATATGATTTAAGCTACAATTGCCATACTGTTGAAACCTATTGGGAACGAAGACTATAGTTGGCAGCTTTAATTCGAGGCCAGTCCAGATAAAAAATACCAATTGGAAAAATAATATCATGCAAATTCTTGCAATAAAATTTAGTGCTTCCATCTCTCGTTGTTGGTAGCAACAACTTCGGTCTGACTGTCAGTAGTAAAATCGATAGCGGTCAGGCGCAAGTAGATTGTACTCGTTCCCGGTCGGACACTTATCGCGTACATTCTCGCGTTCTGGCTGCAGTGTAAAATTGACGCCATCGGCTACAGTTGTAGTTGGATTCCAGAGTTAAATCTCTTTTTTTTGTGTTTAACAGGACTAATACTTTGCCGAGGTGCTCAGATGGAATTTTCTGCCCACGTTTACGCTCCTCCCGGTTATTGCGATTTTTTGAAATGCGGGAAAGCTCGAGCCCTTATTGGGCCATCAGCAGGTTTATAAGATTCGGGTCATCAAATTGGAAAGACTTAGCAAGCAAGGAAGCATAGACAATTCGGGTTGCCAGGGGCGTGTTCATTCCCATCGACGCATCGCATCTATGCAACTGCGATATAGTTTTTCGGTCGAGGTATCGTATGCCTCGTTGATCTTCGGTATCAAAGCCTCCCTGCCATTATTTCAACTCCTTTGTACTTTTTCCCTCTGACCATCGTTGCTTGCGATGCACAATCGAGCGAGAGTACCGTCGGTGTTAGTACACTATCCTCGTTTTAGGCGACCGACTTAGTCATCGGAGTTCGCGCAAGCGTCTTCCGGTCCAGCTCGTAGAAGCGTTCAGGGGTCGCCGGGGAGAAGGGTTTGCCTCGGCAAATCAATACGCATATGTCCGCCAGTAACCAACCAGTTGGGGCTCATCCTTCGCGATAAACGCACCGAAATCTTGAAGGGCGATCAAAATTCATCTAGATAGTTTGTTTATCGGGTTTCCAACCGTTGTGTCTCCGAACGGTTCATCCCCCCCTCCCCCCCCGTTCTATAGAGAAGAGTGCGAGCAACGCTGAGCTACCTGGTGAATGTGAAGCGACGAAAACGGCCCAAGGTGCAAGGTGCAAGGTGCCAGCTCTCAGAGGTAACTGACCCTGTGCAACAGCGCGAACGTTCAGGCTGAATCAATCAACCGCAGCAAGAGACCGGTGACCTCGGCACTAAGATCGATCGTTAGCTTCACGTTCCAGAAATCTAGCTTCCACGTTGCTCGTGAACATTGTCGCAGTGATCTTCGAAAAAGGACTAAGTCATTCGGGGCACGTAAAACCCGAGGGTTTCGAAACGTTGAGCAAACTTGGGACGGCCGCGACGCAGCAAAGGTAAACGCGGACGGTAACGCAAGGCCATCGGTTTCCGAGCACCAATCGACCGCTTTCAACTTGACTCGAAAGACGTCGGGTCCGATTCGTGTGCCACGATCGAGTTACCGGGCTCTCGCAAAGCCGTCAGGCTATTAGAACGTTTGGTGGGAGCGCGTGATTGCTCGTTCCGCACGGATTTCCCGAAACACCCCCAAAACGGCAACCCGTCGTCGCCGTGGTGCTGCCGGGGCCCCGCCGTTAGCCGCGAGAGATCGCGAGAAGGGAGCTTGGCAGAATCGGTCGGGCGATCGCCCAGAGGATCGGCCTCCTCGTGCGCGACCGGCTCCACCAGCACCACCTACGCCGCTTACTGGCGGCCCAGTGAAATGGAGGAAAAGTCCTCGGCTCGGTTCTCCGAGTATCTGTTCGCCAAGATGGATGGCCAGGACGTGTCGGCCTCTCAGGGTCCCCGTAAGGTGACCGCCGACACCAGGAAGTTCATGCGGGAAAATCTTCTCCTCGTGGTCACCCTATCCGGTGTGCTGTTCGGCGTGATACTTGGTAAGTAGCGAGATACGCAGAAGACGATCGCACCTAGAGATTAATGATCCATGACACCGAACATCCGGAGGATAATATTAGTTTCACGCGTTGACCTGATTCGTCGCGCGAGGCGCCACGTTTCTCTACCGGGCGAACGTATCACCGATATGCCATGTAAATGTCAGTCGATTGCGTATCAAATTTGAAAAGAGACCGAGCATCGTCCCCGTCTTCGGTTACTAGCACGATAAAATTGCAAATATTTATGGGCGTTTCAATTCCGAATAAAACGTTGACGCGTTAAGGAATTGTACGGACGGAGTGCTGGTGCATTAGGCACTTCGGATAATGGCAGAATCGTGCCAAAAGTACCCTACATTTTCATCCACTACGTAGAACCGTGCCAAGGTCGAGTTCATCCGATACCGACCGATCTTTTTTTCCCCCCAACGATCGATGATGGTCTTAGATAGAAGCATTCCCTCCGTTCCTTTTTGCGACTTGGCCAGAATTTTTTTTTAACGGACGATCCTTGCGCGCCCGCTTCGTCAATGTCTCGTCGCGTTAATCACAGCTGGTTATGCATGTTACTCAACGATTGGGGCTTCATAATCGTTGAATCTCTGTCTCTCGGTGACGTGCTCCCTCTCTCTATCTACTATTAACGTAAGGCGATTAATTTCGTAAGGGAACGTTATAGCTGTCGTGAACTCAGAGTCGACAGTCGGAAATGTATAGATTGAATTGGTTTCGAGCCCGTCGAACGTGAACGCCTCACGTTAAAATTAACGCCCGTTACATAAAACGTAACTATGTTATCTCGTTAAAAGGTGCCAATCATGAGCGAGGGGTTTCCTTGAAACGTCACATTTCAATTAACTTGCTGCTTTGGTTTCGAAAGGGCAACCTTGAACGAATGTTTCATCCGCGAGGGCTAACCTTCTCATTTTCTTTTACAGATGCACTGAAAACGACTTGCTCGCAACGAAGCGACAGTTATCCACTCGCTTACATTTACGCTTCGTGGTTTTTTCCGCGAATTTATTTGCGATAAATGCTGCACACGTTTTGTCAGTAATAATATTAGCTACGTCGAACGAAACATTTTAGTCGACCGACGAAGGGCCGACGATTATTTACTTGCATTACACGTTATTGGAAAGGGCTTTGGTAATAGATTTGAAAGCTCGATTACCATTTATTGCATCTGCGAATTTTCATAGCAACACATTTTGGTTTTTACGCGCAGTTATTTCAGAGTTTCGACTTATTTTCAGTTTGCCACGTGACTTCATCGTATTTACATTGCACAGCCTTCAGTACTCGAGAAGTTGCTGTCATAGTTGTAATCTCGTTATCTCTTTTAGGGTTCGGTTTGCGACCCTTGGGCCTGGGCGATGACGCAGTTATGTTAATCAGTTATCCTGGAGAGCTCTTCATGAGGTTGTTGAAGTTAATGATCTTACCACTAGTGATTGCCAGCCTTATATCGGGTAAGTAGGTGCAGCTTCAGCTATCGCGAGAAGAAGAGAGCTAACAAAAAAATACAAAAATAAAACTGATAAAACGAAAGAACCAAAAGAAGCAAAACAAGACAGAGGAGGAATATTGATACGAGTACTATCGTCAACTTTCAGGCTCGGCAAGTTTGAACGCAAGAATGAACGGGATGATCGCCGTCCGAACTCTGGTGTACTTTATACTTTCGTCATTGCTGAATGCTGTCCTTGGCGTTGTCCTGGTTTTACTCATCCATCCGGGTAATCCTGGAATTAGAAAATCGATCGCGACCTCGCACAGCGGGAGAGCCGTTAACATCTTGGACAGCCTTCTTGATTTGGGAAGGTAGTATTCCTATCTTCTTTGTTCGTGTTATCCTACTTCTCGTTAGATATCGACCACATTCGTTATTTTTGTACTTCTGCGTCGACACGTAAGGGCGACAGCGTCCCGGAATTTCCCCACGATAAAAGTGGAATCATTTACCTGAACGTCGGAGTAACGCTTGACTCGGCCTACTGTCGTTCCCATGTCGATGCAGGGACATCGCGGCAACGTTCGTCGCGGGCATCGCGCGACATCAGATTATTTTCATCGATTGTACTTGGCCACCTTATCTGAACGCGATAATAAAGCCGGCATAGGCCGGCGACAATATCGTCCAATACATTTCAGCTTGGGTCAACGTTACGCGGAACGGTTCATCGATCAGCTGCGTGTAACAACGTGTCTCGGTTTTCTTCATTTATGCATAGGGATAAATTATAGGGAACGACACGAACAGCCTGGCTGGAAATAAAGTCGGGCGATTTCACGACCGGTGAACCTTTCGAACAATCGGGAGTGATATTCACGGGGACGAAAATAATAGCGTATCGATCGAGTGTGCCTTATTTGCGCGAGCTAAAGAAGACCGCTTAAAGTATATGTACATACGTTCGCGGTTCATGACGTCGACTAATGGAATTATACGCTGTATCGCCGATAAACGCAGCTATCGATTAACCGCATATAAAAAATGTGACGCATCCGAGTCGAACATTCTTTCGCCTGTTTCAGGAACATGTTTCCGGATAATATTTTCCAAGCAGCCTTTCAACAGGTACACTCTTCACCTTCGAACGATAAGTTGCGCTTGCATGCATATTCAGTTCCGTTACATTGAATCTGTCCCAGCAGGCTCACACCGTGTACGTTCCGAAAACGCCGCCCGTTCGGAATCTCAGCGACTCGTCGTCCTCGGAGGTTCTCGGGGAGGAGGAATTGATGAGAGTGACTCAATACAGAAGCGGCACGAACACCCTGGGCATTGTGTTCTTCTGTCTGGTGTTCGGCACATTCCTAGGCACGCTCGGTGAAAAGGGGCAAATCGTAATCGACTTCTTCAAGGCTGTGTTCGAAGTTATCATGCGAATGATATCGACCGTAATGTGGTACGTATAGAGATACGTCGCCAGCTGTTGTTTGTACCGTCGACGTAATCGAGTGACGTAAACATTGGAACGATTACTCGCAGGATGACGCCGGTGGGAATCACTTCCGTGATCGCCGGGAAAATACTCGGTGTCGCCGACCTGGCGCTGGTGATGTCGCAGCTCGCCTGGTTCATCGTCACGGTCGTGATCGGTGTGTTTTTCTATCAGCTGGTGATCATGCAGCTGATCTATCTGGCCTTCGTGAGAAAGAACCCCTTTAAATTCTACGCCGGCCTCGCCCAGGGTACACTCACCGCCTTCGCCATGGCATCAACGTGAGTCGTCGATCTTCGAACTCAGCCCGACCTTCAGAGTACCCATATCGCCTACCTCACATGGCCTCGGTCGTCATCGTCGTTTAGTTTCTGACTCTTTTGCTCGGTTGATCCCGCGTTTCACACTCGCTTCTCTTGCTTCGGACATGCCGGCGTGTCGTTTATGTTTCTTTCACTTCGTGTCGTATACGGCCGTCAAACGTTTCAAGAAACTGCAAGGCGATCAAGGCTCGGAAAACGGGTCGACTTATGATCTGAATCGATTGATAGAGACAGTATGTTTCAGCCAGCCGAGAGGAGGCATTGCGAGGCTTTAGTCCTGCATACCCTTCCAGACTGATCCATTTCGTGCAGCGTTTCACAGCGTAGCAATTTCGTTGGCCGTTGTCGAGCGCTGACAGCTCCTTCTTTCCATATACCACACGATTCCTTCTCAAAACTCTTATATTTCTATAATGTTTCCACGTTGCTCGCGGGGAAACTCTTCGTGACCAATGCGAAAGAGAGAAAAAAAGAGAGAGAGAGAGAGAGAGAGAGAGAGAGAGAGAGAGAGGGAGGGAGAGGGGGGGAGAGAAAGGGAGAGAGGTATGCAGTTCTGGGTGGCACTTAGGATGCGGATACTCCCGGTTAGTAGAAACCATCCACGAACTTTCGGTAGTGAATACTCGGTGATGGCGTGCCGATTTGAATAACGAATCGCGCGGCCGAAATTTCGATGGCGAACAATACTATAGGGACAACTTGAAATAGGATGAAGATCGGGAAGCATGCTGCATTGCACAAGCGCACGGAAATACTTGTTCTCGACGTCCGTGTCTAGTTAGCCGGAAATCAGCTGACTCCGTGTCACCTGGACTGATCCTTGGCGTGGAGGCCTTCAGGGGCTTCCATTATCCGAATCTTCTGTCCCTCTGTCGTAAGTGGAAAGACAGAAGAAGACGAAATCGCTAGAAAGGCTTCGCGCCAATTATGCTATCTATTTAAGTATTTTCCAAGAACAAGAGGAAAGCTGAAAAAAATATTTGTTGCTCGTGTCGGGCCCGCTTTTCCAGGTTTGCCGGCGCCGTCCATCACTGGCCAGAACTCCTCGACTACGATCATTCTCTTTCTTTGTCTATTCATTATCGCTGATCACGCGATGCAACGATCATTTTTTCAGTTTATCCATCAGCATTCATCAAATATCGAACGTTCACGCGATCCGTTCTCCCCTCCCATCCAATTTCTGTCCATTCCCGTCCACGTCCATGTCCGTCTTTCTCGATGCATCGTGGGGCAGAGAAGCATTCGTACCCCCTGTAACCTGTACGCAATAGTTGGATGCTTTGTCCGATAACGTGCACCGAACCTTTTCCGTCCCATCATTGCGGCGCTCAAGATCGTATACGCCCTGCAACGGCAATATCTAATTCAACTTGTTTTCTATGTGGATTAACTTTTTCCAGAAGAGAGCGTACACAACTGTGCGTACACTGTGACTGAGAGAAACAGCTCTTAGTGTAACTGAACAGAGACTGTATGAATATCATGATGATGTATTAGAACACGCGCTGCACGCGCTGCACGCGGCCTTTTGCAGGTGGTTCAGAGACCGAGGGTGGCCTTGGTAAGTAATCGATGGCCGCAACATGAAGCTACATGCGATTGTCTGTTACAGGGGTTCGGCCCACACTGCGAGACGCGATAGACGAATCGACTTCTGTACGGCGACGGCATTAACCCTTGGTTGTTTTTCAGTTCGTCTTGCGGTCATTCTGGTTATTAGTCTCTCGAAACCTTTCCGTCCACGTAAATCGTACCGCCGATCGCTCTATCAACCAACCTTAGCGCGCACCTATCCCACCGAGAACCATCTATTCGCTTCGTTCGATTCGTGTTCATTCAGCTCATTGCGTTGTCACTCGAAAGCGAACTATATCGAGACAATTCTCTTAGATTTTTGCGAAACACGATTTTACTACGCCAGAATGACCCCTCCTCCGTGGACGCCGGCAACGCAGCATGCAGACATGATCTTTCTTTCTTGTTCGACGCGCTCTTTGTTCGATCATTTTTAACACGGATTTGTACAGGGCCGCCGCACTTCCGGTCACATTTCGCCTGATGACGGACAAGCTCAGAATCGATCCTCGAGTCACCAGATTCGTTCTGCCGATCGGCTGCAACATTAACATGGACGGCACGGCGCTGTTCGTCGCCGTTGCCAGCATATTCATCGCCCAGATGCACGGCATCGTTCTCGGCTTCGGCGAGATTATAACGGTGATGTAAGCAGACTGTTCATGTCGGATTCGTTCAATTCGGTTGTCCCGATCGATCGATCGTACTAACGCCATTTGCATCCAAAAGCTTGACTTCCACCGCTGCGTCCGTGTCGTCGGCGTCAGTTCCAAGCGCTGCCCTGGTTCTGCTCCTCGTCGTCTTAAGCGCCATCGATGCTCCGGTTTACAACGTGTCCCTCTTATTCACCATCGATTGGTTCGTGTAAGTATCCATGTTTCAGAGAACGCGGCGACATTCGGATGCATTCGTATACAAAGAAATATCTTCAACTATTCAGAGACCGCATTCGAACCACAAACAATATGCTGGGCGATTGTTATGCCGCTGCAGTAGTCGAGCAGCTGTCTAAGAAGGAACTGATGGCTCTGGACGCAGCAGCTTATCAGGTGCGATTGTCAGATAGCGGTGTAGAATTCAGGGGAACAGAGTGAGAGTAATCGGCAATAACATTTTCAGTCGGAAACCGTTCTGCCCACAACTATCGCCAACGGATGCATTTCCGCGAACAGGGTGCCGGATCCCGACACCATCGTCGTCGAGATGCAAGACGACAGAAGGATAGCCGGCGTCGCCAAGTAAACAAGCTTGTTGGTAGGGCTAGGCTATCACTTTGTACGATCGAAACGATCGCGTGTATTTTCGTTACTTCTTCTATTCTGCTTTGCGACCGCGAGAGATTCGTACAAAACCGTTGACATTTACAAATTATTCATGCGAGGCTTTTCTCATGGTATGTACGTTTTACATTTCCTCGTTCTCCTTGCATCTTACTTAATCAAACTTTTATCCGCTCGAGCCCATTCGAAGACCCGCGAAATTCCATGAATCGCGTCAGTTGTATCGATCGTTGTTCGACTACCGGTAAAGGGTACGAAATTGTTCCGTGGCGATTGCCAATCGTATCCGCCCACAGCGGTATCCCACGGCCGAGCTCATTTTTCTAACTTGCTCGTGGTTGTTAGACGTATCGGAAATTCGCAACGAAGATCGAGTTGCTATCGTATAGGGGACGCAGATCATTGTACCGCATTACGCCACATAAATAACCAATCGATCGCAAACGTAGCGTGCCATGGAGTGATTCATGCAGAATACAGGGTGAACTTTTATACCGGTATTGTGTAAATTGTTACGAAAACTTCTAAGGGGCGCACGATGGAAAGAGTCGAGCGCCACGCCAGGGAGAAGCGTTTAAAAATTAATGTCGTCGTACTATTATCGTTTGCTTTCACACTGCGAGACGGTGGACGAGGCAACGTCTATCAAAGGTCGATTATGGTTTCCTTTGAGCGCCTCGTAAACCGGCATCGCAGTAATTAATTACAATGGATTTGGACTTGTCAATTTGTAAGTGGAAATAAACCAAGAGAAATTCTCGTGAACCACATTCCATGTTGATGAAGAATCATCGAACATTTATGAGTCCTTCCACGGACGTCGGTCGCCATTCGTCGCCGACAGCATTGATTCATTCTTCCATACGATCGTCATCTTCGAAACGCATCGACAGTATTGCATCCTGCTTGTTAAAGTGTTGCTTCGAAATCGATGACACTGCACGGGGGCGTCCTTCAACTTTGTTCTTTCGTTTCAGCATCAGCGTATTGCAGATACCGAGGAGCGTGACAGAAGAGACGGTCTGACCTGTGCTTCACCCCGAAAGTTAGTTTAGTTTTAAATATCGTCGAGTGCGATGCGTTCAACGGGGATCAAAGAAACAATACACCGGCAACACGGGTGCCACCCTTATATCGCGCTATGTTTTCTACCACCGCAGATTGTGTCGCAAGGAGTTACACGTGTGCGCGCAACTGTAAATGATATCAAACACAAAGTCAATATCAAGGGGTGCACTGCGCGATTACCGTTCCGTAGAGCTATGGGTTCGTAGCGATAACGAGATCGTTTCGAAGCTTTTTGTAGCGGCTTTTTCGGGAAATCTGAATATCGCGAGATCACCGATTCGATTGCATTTCGAAATAGAAGTATTAACGAACGCGTGAATAGCGTCGAATGTGGTGCCTTATTTTTATGCGGCATTGCAAACGGCCGTTTCGAAAGTAGAAAGAGTTGTATTGATTTTATGAGCATAGGACAGCGTTTACTCATTGCCTGGTAAAGATACTTTTCATTATCGGCCCATCGTCGTACTGCCACAAAATCTTTTGTACGGTAAGAATTTTGCAGAACCGCGGGATAATTTTACGGAATCTTTGACTACCCAAGAACCATTCTTGATTATCAGACAGTGAGGGAAACGTTGCACGGCGTCACAACGATCTTGTGACGCTCGAACGATATCGCTTCAGTATCGGATCTTGACCGACCATTGAAAACTACGCGGACGAGTACCAGAACGTAAATAGCGATTTTCCGCTGCACATGGTGCAGCGTTAGGAACGTTGTGATACGAACCGATTAACCCGAGTCACAATAGTAATTACATCGTATCGAGTCATTTGTTGACATTCGATAGATATAACGCTGTTGAACACTACCGAACCGTAGATTAACAATTTGAAACAAAATGTAGGTTCCTTTAGCTTGTATTATACTGAATTTAACGTTTGGACCATCGACAAATGTAGTTTGGTGCACAGGAATCTCTGCCGACAAGAGTGCTGTTTAGAATCGAAAGAATTTTTAGGATACCTGAGGAGGGGGGTACTGTATCTACAATTCTGCCTCTGTGTTTTCGATTAACCCTTAGAATAATTTGTAACTCAACTTACTGTTGTTGTCTTTGTAACGCATCCTCAGAAGAAAAAAAAACAACAAAAAACCAAACAAAAGAAAACATGATGAAAAAAAGAAGAAAAAAAAAAGGAAAATAGAACGGAAAATGGGAAGATCAATATTGCGCTCATCAACGAGCAGTTTCAAGACTGGATATGCCATTATAAATTACTACGTACATATGTATATCGTTATAGAGGAACTCTGTAAAGGGTTCACTAATTTTAGGCACTAGAAACGTAGGTCGATACGTGTTCTCTCGTAGAGACTGTTTAAATGTACAAATTAACTGGATAAATAGTGTTTTGTAGTCAGTTTGTCGCTTGTGGAACATAAACGGTTTCATTGAGATGTTTCGAATAATTTCCGCAGTCTCGTCGCTTTTTTCGTTGAACGACATTGCATCTTAGGTTTACAGACTATTGCTTTCCAACTGAACCATTCACTTGCAAACCTTTTACTGGTACAAATACATACATACGGGCCGTTTACTTTATTTTACGTTCGAGTTGCGTGATCAAGAGACAGCTTTGTTTGTAGTATACTAATCCAGAGAGAAGAATAGAGGAAGAATTTATCAAAATACTTGAAAGACTAAATGTGAATATACTTGTAAGGTTTAACGCGTTGTATAACAAGATGCAGGTTTATACAAGATCGTTCGATTATTTATTTCCCTCGGACATTACTCTCCCTCGTTCCTACGAATTACGTTATTTTTCAGGGTTCTGGGATCGTGAGAAAAACGGCGACTTCCTAAAAAAATTCATTTATTTAGGATCCACCGGCAAGCGAATCCTTGGCTCACCGAAGAGTCTTTGTACAGAGAGTGTTCCTTTTTTTTTTACACAAAATACGACATGTTTATTTTCTAATTTTTGTCTTTACGTACGTCGCTGAAACGTTATCTTTCGTTACATCGAGATTCATTTCGAAAGACAAACGCAGAGTGGAAATAAAATGGGATAGATTAAAGGGCTTGTGCGGAACTGTCAGATTACGAATACCGGAATGATCAGCTCGTTCGTAGCGACACACTTTTCCCCCGCGATATCGTCACGCCCGCGGAAATATTTGTTCGTACGTTTAATCGATTCGCCACGATCTCTAATGAAACTAGATCACTGTACACTCGCGCGTTTCAACGTGCATGGCATAAACATCGAATGAAGGCAGTCTATCTTTTGATTATAAGGCGCCACCGTTACTTCTTTCCGTTTCCTCGCAAGACTATTATTTACACGATTACTTAATTCCTACGTCCTCGTACCAGGCTCTCCTATTTACAAAACGTTCGAGTATTTTGTTGGACTATCGACCGTACGGCGATCGAATCGGCAAGTAATAATATCCGTATCGTACAAAGGGGAAGAATAGAAAAAATAATATCGCTGTAAGGAAACTATCGCGCAAACGCCTCTTTTTCCGCTGATGGTACACGTATATATATATATGTACATACGTACGTTCTACGCGACAGGATTCTTGCGTTAGCGCGAGAAAACGAGATTATCTACAGGCGATCGCATCGATTGTTCTACATCTGAGCGCGTAAAAGAGGCGTTTGTCTATCACGTGGAGAGTACAAAATTTGCACCATGGCACCCTCGAGAATCCCGTCGAAGGTCAGTCAACTTAGAGTCTCTATTTTGTACACACTAAACACTGGAATCACACGAAATCGAGTCTACCCTAAACACACTCCCCCCCCGCGATGAATTTTAATCAACGCGGTGCCTCCAAAATGTCGCTCGTACCTTTTTAAATAGTCATTCACCAAAATATGCGCGACACTGGATCCGAAAGGTCGGGAAACTAACGCTAATACCTGACGCGGCGCAATGAAAATCTCCTGGCATTTAGTCTCAAATCCTCAGTTCAGCGTCGGTGAGTGGAATACCCCTATTGGCACTTTGGCTGGACCTCTGTGTGGCAGGTGGCACCAAGGGGCTGATACTAGGACTTCTAGTGGCGAGGGGAGACAGGGATGGCGAAAAGCTCGGGCTAAGGGCTGCCGATGGGAATGTGGAAGCGTCATGGCTGATCGGGGATCTTGGAAGGATGCCCCTAGCCAATGCGGGAGCCGCCAACGATCTAGGGGCAACCGATGTGAGCAACGGGGGCGGCGGTGCTTTATGTACAGACTTGGTTTTACCGCTGCTTCCCGAGTTGCCGCTTTGCACGCTAGCAGCGTCGTCCTTTAGCCTGGCAATTTCGCTGAACACGTGAGCTAAGGGTTGATAGTGTGGACCCCAGTCGAGCAGGTAATCCCAGTTGTACGATCCCGTGAGTTCCTCCTCGCTGTGAACAATGGAGCTCAGGGAACCGTTCATGGACGGACCTCCTGGTACCTCCAAACCCGACATCGGCCTTCCGGGTTCTCCAATTTTTCCATAAATCAAAGTTGCGATGTCTGCCTCGGTGGCGGCTTCATCCTCGAACAGATGCAGATTGTCGAGGGGCAAAGCTTCGGGTGGTCGTCTTGGTGTACCGGCCGGGGGATCGACGATACCTAGCCTGGCTAAATATTCTTGAGTGTTATGAACCGACAGATCGCTGGCCGAATCGCCAGGCTGCTGCCCTTCGTTGATCATTCTGATCTCCTCGTCCTCCCCGTCGTCCTCGGCCGATCCCCTGCCAGACGATCCTGACTGATCGCTGCCAGACAATTCGGAAGTAGCCTGCTGCTGTCCGGATTGCCCAGAGGTTCCGTAGGGCGGTATCTCGTCGTACTTAGGCGGCGCGAATTGACAGGAAGCACCACCGCCTCCACCGTTACCGTTTCCGGAACCTCCGTTCCCTGCTGCGCCCACTCCTCCTACGCTTCTGACCGGAATAGTATCGAAGACGCTTGGGTCCACGTAACTGTTGGACGCTGTGGCGTTGCTTTCGCCGTTCAGGCCTGGCTTAGTCCCAGGTTTCTTGTGCCTTCGATTTCGAAGGTGAAGGTAGAGAAAAATTGCTCCGAACGCGACGACCAAGAGGAGCAAGGCGATTAACAGGCCCAGGGCCCAATCGGCCAAGCCTCCAGTCGCGGCGACAGCCATATTGGAACCAATATCCGTAGGGGTGGCTAACGCAGTGGCGCCTCTTGCCTCGTTCACGTCACTGTCGTCCGTCAGAGTGATCTCTACCACTGTCTTGTTCGATAACGAGCCCTGTCTACCGGAACTAGCACCGACTACCAACCTCGACGGCTCCTCCACATCCATGTCGACGTGCACCAACTTCTGTTTCACGATAAGTGCGCCGGTGGTACGATTCAGTTTGAAATAGGGATGCTGGGATGTTAGCTGATACACCACACGGCCGTCGGGTCCCTTGTCGCGATCTGTAGCCGTAACATGGCCGATCACCGTTCCGGGGAGCACCTGAGTGCCGCTCCTGATGCCAAATCTATACATTCTCTCGGTGAACTGCGGATAAAATTCATCCCTGGACTCAATTTCCACCCTGACTCTGACGGCAGCCGTTCGACCGCCGGTGTCCGTCGCGCGCAACGTAAACGCGTATCTGTTTCGAAGTTCGTAATCGAAAACTGCCCGAGTCATGACCGTGCCGGATTTTCCGTCCACCGCGAACAATTTCCAGCTGTCGTCGATGTCGGAGAAGCCAGTCGCCGCCGCGGACACGATGGAGTAGTTCAAAGATCCAAAGATACCGCGATCCAAATCCGTGGCACGCGCGGAGAAGACGGTCGTCCCGATCGGCTCGTTCTCCCCGACGAATTCCAAGTACTCCGATACGGGGAATTTCGGCGAGTTGTCGTTCACGTCTTCCAAACGAATCCGAAGTCTCGTCAGCGCGCACAGAGGGATCACTGGATCGCTGTCGCACGCCATGACCACAAGGTTGTGTATGTCTGGCTCGAGATCGCAGTCCAATGTTGCGTTCACCAATACGGCGCCAGTGGTTCTGTCTACCCGAAAGAGGCCGCCGTCATTTCCAGAAGTAATTTCGTACACCAAGTTCGCGGCCGGACTTCCGGCTAGGTCGTCGTCCTTTGCCCGCAGGGTCGCAACGGTGCTACCGCGGGCTGCGTTCTCCTTAATCGAAACTTGATTAAGCTCATCGACGAAGCGCGGATAATTGTCATTTACGTCTTCGACAATGACGATCACTGTAACAGGCTCGTCTCCTATCAGCGATCCGGCTGTCATGTTCTCGTTCTTGGACCTGAGTCGCAAAACGTATCTGAAAAATGTGCAGCCACGATTAATATCGGAACGACGCCGCTACGAGAAAGCTCGCGAAATTACTTATACTTACTTGTCCTTGGTTTCTCTGTCCAGCACCTTGGATAGGATCAATTTGCTCCTCGATATTTCGAACGTTCCACCGTCATCGCCGTCTACGATGACACCATCCAGCAGGTCGACGTCGGCCAGTCTCATCAGGGCAGTTCCCTTCAACGCGTTTTCCTTCACGTTGATCTTGTACTCCTTGCCAGGCAGGATACTTTTCATGCTGCTCAAACGCACAACGACCGAACACACGGCCGATGCCGGTGGTTTGCCATAATCTTCCGCCACGATGGTCAATTCCACTTCTTTGGGCAATGGTCTCGGTATCGCGGTACGATTGACCGTCAAAACACCGGTTACAGGGTGCACAGAGAAGCCCTTGGTAGCCCTCAGTAGATAATATCGCAATCGGCTGTTGTCTTCCGTTAGATCGTCATCGGTCGCGTTTACCGTCAAAACTTCCTGCAAGTCTCCTCGTCCCTCTGTAGAAAAAAAGGCACGCAATGAGCGCAAGAAATTTAGCGGGCCGTAAGCGTTTCTATTTCGGGTGCTCTTAAACGGCGATATGCATGAGAAGAAGCAAATACATATATGGGCCTTCTCGCGTGCTAGTGGATCGATTGCCCGTTCGTAGAAAGCGAGAGAGAGGGCGTACTTGAAAAAGGTTCGGACAAAGATCGGGGTATCATGGGCGCGAGGTCAAGTACCCTCTACCTCTTTTTGTCGGAGGTACGTCCTCGAACAGCACCACCGCCACCACCGGCAGTTCTTTCTTTTCTCGGTAAAGGAGGAGGATAAGCCGTCCTGACATCGGACTGAACGGAAGTATGAAATAATAACCAGTTATATAAATCGCACAGCCGAGCCGTGGGGCCAGCACGACGGAGCCAGCACCGTGGCTACAAAAATCATTTCGATGCGTTTCAAATCGTCGGATAACTCGGCATTAATGTGCCAAGCACCGACCTAAAGCGAAGCAGGAAGACAAGGAGGGAGCGTGCGATGGAGCGAGATGGGAGCAAGAGTGGCGGGGAGGAGGAGAAGCTGGAATAAAACTTGGCGAACGCGCAGCCCTTTGGGGATGTCCGCGGCGCGGTGGTAGGACGACCTCGGAGGAAAAGGGGGGAATCTTAACCGAGAAGTGACAGGTACTCTATAATTATTGCGAGGTGCGTATGACCGTGGAGTATGCGTGTTCGCATCACGACGTCTTTACAGTGCAGTGGGACGAATTCTTATTACCGCTCCCTTCGTTTCATTAATCCCTCCTTCTTTCCAGAATATATCCCGCCTTGCCTGGACAATTTAATACGATTTTGATAATCACCAGATTAACCCGTCTTCCTTCTTCTTTTATCGCGATGCAAACGGTCCGGCGTTTTTATCGGGGAAGAAATTGAGGGGAGCAGCGTCGCGGGGAAAATAGACCTCTGTCGGAAATTCGCCGGCAATTCTATGCCCGAACCGGCGACGTCGATTAAATCTCCCGGCAGAATTTTCTCCCGAATCCCGCCTCGTTTCTCACCCTAGCCACGAATCGGCGCGGCGAAGGCCGGGGAGAAACGAAAAGAAAGAGATGCAAATTCGCGAGGCAGTCGCCGTGGGAGCTCCCCCGTTTCAACTCTTACCACGTCCACCTCCTGCCAATCCAGCCGCCCCGTCATCCCCCTGCCGCCCACCCAAATGCACCATTAGGCGCGGGCCTATGTATTTTTAATAAGTTTCGAGAGTCTTCGAAACTGGCGATCTCTGCCGGCGGTTGCGGCGAAGGCGGCTTTTTGGCTGCCTCGCAAACGGTGTCCTCGCGCTTATTTATGTACGGGGCGCCCGCGATTCTCCACGTCTCCGTCCATTCCGTTCCCCTACCGTCTTTCTCCCTTGCCGCGTTTGCCATTCCGTTTCATTCGACTACCTTCCCCTCTCAGCTATTCTTTCGCTACTCCATTCGGCACTCGGGCAGCTAGCTTTTCATCGATTCGGTCGCTCTCGAATGCCACCCCTTTTCGCCGTTAACCCCGTTCTTTTCTCGTCGCTCTGTTCTCTTTCGTTTCTTTATCTGTTCTTCCCGCTTTGCTATCTCGGCGCGGTGTCGATTCGAGTTTGGAACACGGCCAACAAGGTAACGCGTGTCTACTAGAAACCAGTTTTTAAACTCGCGCTTATTTCCCGCCGAGATCGGCCCCAGCCCTTTCTATCCGATCTCTTCGCGCTTCTCTGAGTCATTCGCGCCGCGATTTTCAACGGAACATCGATCCGATTGATCTACGTGCCCCCCACTAAATTTTAATACGGAAATTGCTTACCAGGCAGCGTGGCGATGTAAGCGGATTGCTGGAACCGCGGAGCGTTGTCGTTGAGATCCGCGACGCGAACTATCAGGTCCGTCGTCGCTTCGTGAATTCCATCGCTGGCGATCACTTGCAAGCTATATTCGGATCGCGTTTCTGCATCGAGACGTCTTCGAAGTACGACCTTGCCTCCGTATCTGTCGATGCTGAAGGGTCCAGGGCTGGTCACGTTGCCGAACCGATAGATCAGTGCCGGGGAGCTGTCCACGTCGTTTGCCGTAACGGTCGTTAACACAGTGCCAACCGTAGTACCTGCGAATAGAACAAGCCGCGCGTTAAGTCAACGAAATGTTACACGAAACAGGAGCGAAAGATTGTTCACGAGGGAACGCAGCATCGAACAGCACCTCGTCTCATCGTGACAAAATGCCAAACACCGTTGCTACTGATGAATGACGTCGTTATAAGAACCAGGCGTTCCCCCGGCTCCTTTTATTCTGGAGCCAGAAGCCACTTTGTCACAGGTAGGCGACCATTCGCGATACATACACGTATAGGTGCACGCATGCATGCACATATATGCAGAACGGCGTTGCTACCTCGTGAGCGAGGCGATCCCTTCCGCGAACCTAAAGACACTTCGAGGGAGTCGCGTTTAAAATGCATTGAATCCCTACTATCGGTTCGTTTTATCTCGCTCGTGCTAAGAAGAAGGTCGAGCGAAGATTCGGACGACGTATCGTAGGCGATAATCTCGAGCGTGCCTTGGGCAAATTACGGGAGACGTATTTGCGCACGGTGACTGAATATTTAAAATCGCAACATCATTCGTTCTCCCCGTACACCCTTTTTCGTCGTAGCAAAAGAAAATGTTGTCGGAAATAAATAATTTCGAGGGACGAACACCACTTGATAGGAGGCGAGCGGAGCAACACCTGCGCTAATAAGAGAATTATTCCATGAACGGCGCGATGCATCCGAATGGCTCGGGGACTAGCTGGCACGCGTGAACGTCCGCTCGTAAATTTCACGGGTGATCGTTAAAGTCGTGTAAATCGGTTTCGAGAGCGGCCGCGACCCTGAATGAACGCGTGGCTCCGGCACTCTTGCGATCTTCGAGGACTGGTAGTGTTCGTCCTGTTCCTAGGAAGCCGGGATAAAACGTGGATTCTATACACTGCGAGATCGTGTTCGTCTTTTCGTTTACCCGCTTCCTGTTGTCCTAATCCGATATTTCATGGAACCGCTCGAAAGAGGTAGACACCGACGTGCCAGGACGTTGCTCGCGGTACGTAATAAATTCCTATCGGGTTCCACTCGATCTTCGCAAGTTATATAGCGGTAATTCTGATTACCGGGGGTCCTGAGTATTCGCCGATCGGCTGCGTAAATACGAGTACGGAGTCAGCGGTGTGCTCCTTGTACGGGAAATGCGTTCGTCGGTGGTCTACCATTGTTTCGATTTCTCATGTCAGTGCCACTTTCGGAACCGATTCGATCGATGCTGTCGATTAAATCCTCTTTTGGATGCACGTGTTCGTGAGCGGCCGCGTATATGCATTTCTCGGCTAGGGACGCGGCAGGCCCTTCAGGAACAAAGGCGTGGTCTATCAAACATCGGGGAACCGCACCTCTCGTTTTAGGCCGAACAATAATTATATACGCTACGCTCGCCATGATAATTAAAAACAATTACCGTGCGCCGCGCTGAAATATGAACGGTCCCCGGTTTGAAATTATTCTTTGGTTCCGTGTAACTGAACGTTATGACCGAGTGCTAGTTACACAGGCCGTGTACGTCGCGATGCGATCGTTTTTCAGGAGTTCTCTCATCGAATCGTGAGCAGATCGGCGCGTCGCGTCGGCTCGTGAAAAAGGCCTCGATCGAAGCTTTCTACGACTTTCAAAAGACTAGTGGCTCATCCCTGAAAAGGTTTGCGCCTTTCCTAGACTCCTGCTGTGGTATTAAATAAATTCTATCGAACGCTGTATCGCGAATAGAAGTGGTAGTAGCCTCGTTTGCACCGAGTTCAAGTTTTATGGTAATACAAATTAGATAGCGATCTCGCGTTACTCTGTTGCCGCGAAGTATGCGGTCTTTCGCGTTGAATCTTCTTGCAAGCTTCCAATAAGAACCCGCAGAGGATCCGATGGGACAAGAATGGAGGGGGAAAAGAAGAAGAAGAGGAAGAAAGGACGAAGGGTGGCAAGATAATGGGGACAGTAAAATGAAATTCGCGATGTGAATTAAATGAAGTGCGTTTGGATCTCAATGACCAAAGACAAGATCAAGCGTGAAGAAAAGCAGCATCCCACTTCGTTAAATAATCGCTATCAAAATTAACCTATTTTACATATTTCGTTCCACTTTCTATTATCCTTTGCCACGCATCTTTTAACGTCTCCATTGTTACTGGAACAAAAAGGTGGTGGCGTTCGAAGGGGCTGAAGCAGAATAAGGCTGGCGCTTCCTCGTCAAACTCGAGGCCACCTTTCCTCGGTACCGTTCCATTGAATCGTATCTGTCAATGGTGAACAATATGGAACCGGGGAGGATAAAGGACGAAGAACAACGGGGAGAAAAGAGACGCCGAACAATCTGAACGGGCGCTCGCAGCCTCGCCTAAGTTATGCAGATTGTCCCGAACAGTTGGACTTTAATGCTAACATAAATCCTTTGCCACTTAACTTTATACTTGGAGAGTAGTATGCACTCCCACCTCGGTTACCCGCGTCCGTCCCTTTTTTCTCTGTTGCACTCGCTTTCGCCCTTTCTTTCTTTCCTCACGTTTTCTTTTTTCCACCGTTCGCCTCGGTTGGCAGCCGTTTGCGTCTCGCTTTGCTACGCGCAAACGACTCATTTTGCTTTTACCGTGGTTGATTTTTTTAATCCAATAATGTTTGATATTTCCTGGGTAAGCAAGATTCAGCTAACTTTTTGCACACAATTGGAAACAAATCGGAAAATTTGCTCCGCGATTCGCAAAGAATCAGCGTTACTTTTGATTCACTTGATAGTTCGATTAAAGGCAGGATCCGTTCATCGAATGCAAGGTTGATTGCGAAAGAACTAATTGTACCGCGAGCAGTTCAACTTAATAATCATCGGGTAATCCTCGCTTCGAGTTTGTATACGTTCCGAAGAATAAATATTATAATTTAGCTGTGGACCGTTTAATAAAGTCCCCCCCGATCCCGATTCAACGTAGCGGACAATAATTAATGCGGCTTACCTTCGGGCACCGAGATGATATTGTGCTCTGGAAAAGTTGGCTGATTGTCGTTGATGTCGATGACCCGGATGCTGAGAGCCGCCGTGCCGGTTAATTGTGGATTCCCTTGATCCGTCGCAATTATCGTCAGCCTATATTTCTCACGAATTTCGCGATCGAGAACTATGTTCGTTCGAACTATACCGCTGTACGGTGGACTTATCGTGAACGCATTATCCGGATTACCATCGACGATGTGATACAAGATCCTGCTGTTCATTCCTTGATCAGCGTCGCTGGCTGAAAGCTGCGCAAACGAAAATTCTATATTCGCACACCTGGGACTGGCGAGAGAAGCGCAATTTGTACTCCAAGTATTGATATCGTGTACTGTACCTTGACTACGAAGTCGCCTTTAACGTTCCCTTCCAAAACTGTGGCCGCGTACTGTGTCTGAGTGAACACAGGTGGATTATCGTTCACATCGGACACCTTCACCACAACCTTCACGTAGGCCTCCAATGGATCGGGCCCGCTGGTCTTGGCTGCTACGGTGAGTACGTGCTTCGAGCTCTCCCTGGGCTCCTCCTTGGACTGCTGTCCTTCCAAAGATCTTCCCCACGAATTCGTGCGACCATCGTCACTTTGTTCCTCCGTAGGCTTCACTCTCAAATCCGTCCACAATTCCGCGTCCAGCCTCGATGGATCGTTCACGCGCAACAAACCAGTATCCTCGTCTATGACGAACGTGCCATAGTCGTTGCCCGATTCGAGGGAATATGAGACGTGCTGCCTTCTGCCATCCGACCGAACCGCCGACACTTGAGTCACTTCGGTACCAGCCGCAGAATTTTCCTGCACGACAACCTCGTACGTCTCGTTTTGAAATTTCAGTACTGGCGCCAAGTCCGCGAGATCTCCCACTTGCAGTTCGATCAGTCCGCGGGTACTTTTCGGTGGATTTCCCTTGTCCCTGGCCAGCACTTCCAAGTGATACGTTTTCCCATGGTCTTGCGACAAGGATAGCGCAGCCGTGACGGCCCCGGTAGTCGGGTGTATCCTGAATTTGGGCTTCTCCTGCTCGTGCAGAAATGAGTAAACTATTTCTCCATTGGGACCATCGTCGGCATCGTGCGCCACTACGCGGAGGATGTTCTTCTCCGGATGAGTGCCGATCGAAACGCGGGCACGAAAGGGGTACTGCTCGAAAACCGGGGCATTGTCGTTAACGTCGTTCAATCGAATCTCGATGGGGATCGTGGTGCTCCTGGCGTCGTACTTGCCGCTGTCCGTGGCCACGACGACGAACCTGTACGTGCTCTGACGTTCTCGATCCAGAGGCCTGCAGCAGAGTAACGATCGTCAAGGGATATTCGATGGATTGATCGTGTGCCGCGAATGAAAAAAATTATCAATCAAAGATGAAGAATTACTTGGATGGTGTGGGAATATTGAAGGGGATAGTTCGGTACATTAACGGCAGACGAAAATCGCGTTCAGTTCGGCGGTCGTTTCTGCGCGCATCAGATGCATCTTTAATTCTGATTTACTAGTCAATAGACGATTGTTCGAATCGGAAGAGCGGGCCAGATTTAAGCGGCGCAACGCGACGGCTTGTTTGTGTGACGGAAGCTTTAATCGCGGCCAGCGATCTTGTGTAATCCACGTCCACCATTACCATAACTCTGCGGATCCTCCGCGGCGCGGCGGCTACCTGGCCTCTGTTTCGTGCTTTAAATCGCACGAAAGCCAGGAGGAGGTACGCTGCTTTTTCGCCGTTACCACCGAGCGAATTTAGCGTCCCCGTCGTCGTGAGCTATAGGCCTCGTGAAATCGCTATATCGACTTGACGCGTTGGTTATTCTCCACCTTTTCCGTACTTCTACGCCTCGTTCGGCTAAGATAGTTTCAGCGCGCTCTTAAACTCATTCTATCCTTTAACGAGCTCTTGTCGGCATTCGCCGCGTGCACGTCTAATCGCTCGATCGTTCTAAACGGTGTTAAACGGTGCACGTCGTTATCGCGCGAGCTAATTCTAATCTAATTATACGAGAGATCAAACGTAATTTTTTTTTTTAATTTTTCAGGTAAAAGTACTTGATGAAAAGTTGATTTTTGTTCTAATGGAAGGGACTTATTATTCAATCATCAAGAAATTTTTGAAAAAATGATGTGACTACAAAATTTTCATTTCTAACTTTTCTAGTTACGAATAACGATTATAAATGAGTAAAATTTTGTTAGTTGAACCATTATTAATGACCAAAATTGTTCCCGATTATTAATAAGTGTTAGTGGGAGGCAGAAATTTTTTTGGTTGCGAATAACCATTACAGATGACGGAATTTTTTTTTGCTTTCGAGTAACCAATATCGATTCCCGAAGTTTCGTTTTAGTTACATCAGATCTAAAGTTTTAGCTTCGCGTATTTATTAGTTTCTGAAATATTGATAATAAGACTTTCGGTGCTATACATTGAAAGCTGCGTAGCCAGATATTACTAACACAACCGTCTTCGCTGTGGTAGGCGTCGACGCCGTGTGTCGAGAGTTTTGTTTGTAAACATCGATTACGAGTATCAACGACACAGAGTTCTGTTGCACGATCTCTATGTACCCGATTTATAATGCTGTCAGAAACATTTTTTAATCATGAATGTACATTATGAAGAAAGCTCAATGAAACAGTCGTTTTCGAAGTATGATTTGCAATCTATCTTTTCCTTCTGCTACCAGACGTTTGCAGACGCAGTGGGGCAGCAGTGTCGCCAACGCAACAATGCACCAAAAATCAGACTATAGGAACAGTGTTGCGCGTCATTAGTAAGCACTGACAGGATACGATTGATCAGTTTGCCGTGATTGGTAATTTTAATAGAAGAAAACGTTTGATTGGTGACATTGTTGGATGGCGGACCAATGAGCGAAGCAGATTTTGAACGTACTTTTTAAAATCGAGGAAGAAGGACGTTGTTGAAGAAGTTGTAGTGTGTGGCAAGTGACGTTGATCGACGTTCTTCTAACGAGACAACGAAGGTAACGATTATAACGACTATTTATCGCGATCTCGTCATTTTTAAATACTTCGGATTTCAAGTCAATACTGTCGCGACGGTTTTTCTGTGTTGGCAAGCTTAAATGATAGATACAAAACGGTAGACGACTGAAAGTAGAACGGGCTTTCCGTTTTCCAGAAAGTGCAGGCCGGCCGCCATGATGCACGTAGTAGCCGTTTGACTTTATGCGCGATTACCGAGAGAAATTAGGTTTTTGAAATAATCCAGGTGGGTTATCGGCAAGTGAGTATCGTTGCATGTTCATCGCTGATTGTTTCAGTCGTATCGCGAGTGTGTGTGCTAATAGTTCATAGTGCAATGGATACATAGCAATGGATACATAGCAATCGATACCTAACAATGGATACTGTTCAATGCAAAAGCTGTACATGGATTACAATCGGACCTCCATCTTGATCAAGCGTCTTCTTGGTGTTCATTGCAAAATGTCTTTGTCAGCGAACGGTGAGTCCTAGCATATATGAACGAGCTTTTTTGATTTCGTGCATGCATGCAGCATCGAAATATTTTCACAATATTATTGCACACACAAGGAAATTTCGTCCGAAAGAACAAGTTCGATGCGCCAAATAATTAACCGTCATACGAAAACCGTAGTATTGCCTTTTAACGTTCGAAAGAATCTGCAAGCGTGTCTTTCATTAATTTTTATTAATAAATATCAGTAACATGAATATTTAGTAAATATTTAGTAAAATTATCGAATTATTTATATACTCCGCGATTTATTTCTCGCGATCGGGATTGTTAGATTAAAAAACGCACGGTCTCGTAAAAAATTAAATCCTTCGCGTTCTCGTTTAATCTTTATTCGGTCTGTGTGCCCCCACCTCTCATTATAATGTAAAATGCCGGGTACCTTGTGATGTGCACGCGTACCGAACTGAGCATCAACAAAATATACGCGCACTGTGGATTGCATCCGCCAACAGGTACACTAATCACGGAGCCCGCTGTCTTTTAAGATTATTAAAATTGTCAAAGTTTCAAAGTCGTCAAAGGGTTAATTACCCTACAGGATATTTATGGCTGGGTTGCTCTCTCCCCTCGCTTGTCGGGGAACACAGGTAAATAAAGAAAGAGCACGCGGGCAGATAAGAGGTAGACTGCGAATTATCCGCGGAAAGGGCCTTTCTCTTCGTGTGTCATTGTCAGGGCTTGTAGATAGATTGCTCAAACGATAATTGATTTCCTACGTCGCGTTGTGTCGAATAATTATCCAGTTTCACGGAAAAAATTAATAATACGTGATTTATAGATGCAGACATTCCTCTAACTCATCCTTCTGGGCGTGATTACAATTTACTCGTGTCAGATTATTTTTATTTCCCGCAAACGAGTTCCTTCTGTAGAATATCACCTGATCGCCATTTTTAATAGACAGGGTGGTCTGCAACTGATGTAAAGCTTTTCAAAAATTAGACAAAAGTTTCTAATAATTTAGGTCCCCAGTTTTCATAGCATTGTTTAACAACGATGCAAGCCATATTAATAGCATCCAAAAAATGTCGGCAAATACAAGTAAATTTCGGTTGAACTTCGCGGGGCTTAATATTGATACCGCTTACTAGAAAACGGATTTTGCCAAGTCAAAACAGTGGTTGTTGTCATGCAAAGATTGTAATTTTTTCTCAAAATACCTATTGGAATCTATGTAAACAGGTATTGTATTTATTCAACTTGATGCTGCACGCCAGTAAAATTGTTGAAAAGAGTTTTCAATTGTATACTACAATTTCCATCCACCATTATATTCTACAGTGCATTTTTCAATAGGTCGATCTTTTTCCTGGCCCGTTGGGATCGTTTCGTAACTTATGTACTGAATTTACAAGGGGAGGTTTCTACTATTTACTCCATCTGGGTAATGAGTTTTCGTCGGATGGCAAATACTACCCTACTGAAGTTCATTATATTGGGTGCCTATAGTTATTTGTTTAAATTAAATTATTCACTTAGTAGACCGTTTACATTCAATTAGTTTACACTAAGAATTAGAGCCATGCATTAATTCCTGAACGATAAAGAAATTTGCGAATAGGATCTGCTGCTTAACGAGTAAAGTGCTTGCTTTGTAAAACGAGTTATACATTTTGTGCCCAGGTTCGCTTCATACTACCGTGACAATTATTTTATTTATACATGAACTGCCAATTATTATATACGATTTGCAACAGTCAATCCTATTGTAATTGCGCAAAGCTTTTTTCGATACATTACTCTCGCACGCAAAGAAAGTTTTGCGCAAGGAAAATTGACGATTGCACGCGGTAATGAAAATAATGGCAAGTTCGGGTATTTGCTTGCGAATTAAAAAGAAATTGATATTCTAAAACGCGTACTTGAAAACTATACATTTGTATAGCTCGCTGGAAAACAAGCACTATGCTCATGCTTCTGCATGTTTCAATCTTTTCCTGCATGTCGCAATCTTCTTCTGCATGCTTCAATCTTTTTCTGCAGTCCCCTATTGGCAACTATTTTATAATATGGAAATTAATGAACCGTTCATTAGTACGACGAAAGTTTAGAACTGTAACTTATTTTATTAAAAAGTATCATGCAAATTACCAATAATCGTAGACACCCAAAACATATGTCAGTAAATTTAGTACGACAGTATTTACCACTCTACAAAAGCTCATTACACGGAGGGGGAAATTAGTACGAGTCTTATCTTCCTAGTGTTTTTATTGAATCATGTGAGTCGAGTCAAACTCTATTTGTAAATGGGACAGCTCTTCGTTTTTATATTTTTACGACTTATTATTATTTTGTGATAGGGCCGACTTTCTCTACTGTTTGAAATGTTGTTGCTTTACATTAAAAATTTGTGAATAGGAACTGTCGTTTAACGAAGAAAGTAGTTGCTTCTTAAAGCAAGCTATACATTTTGTGCCCAGGTTCGCTTCATACCACCCATAGCATGCCAATTTTTTTATTTAATCCGAGGACTTCCAAATATTATATACCTCATGCAATTGTCAACCGTATTGTAATTGCGCAGAGCTTTTTTCGATAAATTACGCTCGCACGCAAAGAAAGTTTTGCGCAAGGGAAATTGACGATTGCAGGCGGTAATGATAATCCTTGCAAGTTCTTGTATTTTGGTGTGAACGAAAAAAAATTGACATTATAAAGCATACTTGACCACAATACATATGTACAGTCCGCTGGCAAGCAAGCACTATGTTCATGATAATCTTTGTTTGCAATACCCCATTGGCAACTATTTTATAGTATGGAAATTAATGTACTGTCCATTGCAACGACGGAAATTTAGAAGTACAGCTTATTTTATTTCAACATATGTAAATTAGTAACAATCATATATCTATATCAGTTTTAGTGAATACCTCGGTAAAAGCTCATCAGATCTTTCGATTCGGAGTAAAAAATTAGCATGGGCCTTTTCCACTGAATGCTTGTATTTACTCATGTGATAGAGTCAAATTCCATTTTCAGTTAATACAAATCTGCATGACCACAACCTCTCGAATTTCTTTTCTTATTTTCTAATAGAACCAATCGCTCTACTGTTTGAAATATTGTTGCTTCCAAAGAAAATCTCGGTACTCGCAAGTAATCAGCTCAGTTATTCCACGTCACATATTCCATTAGTTGATACGGCGGGTACGTAAATTTTCCATCGTATTGGTCATTCATCTTGATGCACGCAGTCGTCGCACAGGTTGTCGCGGTAAGGAGGGCAAGTTTCGATTAACCGACGTTTCGTGTGAAAAAAATGCAGTTGGAATTGCATGTACAATGATCGAATGCTATTTCATTTGTGGGCGACGTGGGCCGCCACACATTCAGAAAGCCAAAGTATCTTATAAAGCGTATATACGCACGGTTTCAAGTTCCTCGTTTGAAAAATAAAAAAAAAATAAAGGCACCAAAAATAGCTAAGTCTAGAATGGGGCGAAACGCCTAAAGGAAGCGCCGGAGGAGAGAAGGGCTCTGTTAAATATTCGAATGCTCGTCGAATGCATTCACAAGTGGTGCTCAGACTCGGTACGCTACCATACTCAGCGATATTTTGTACTTTTATATGCATGCATTGTTTTTTGCCACCTATATATTTCAAGCAATATTTCATATATGTATATGTATTATCATACGGACCGTATGAAAAGGTAGGTGACTTACAGATACTATATTTTCTTTTTGTGCGAGTGTATCATAGGATTCAATCAACCGACTTAATTAATACTTAACAGCGTCCAATATATATTACGATTTCGCGAGCCATGCAATTATTACCTTCCCTGCGAACACTAATATTCGAAAACAAAATTCCAAACGTGAAGGATGATTCGATGCAAGAACTGTTTGCCTACCCCCCTCGGTATTATTTACCAGCAACGATCATTATTTTGGGTGGGCTCAAGCTGAAGTATCATCGTGAAACTGTATACGCCGCTTTCAATGTATAGCACCGAAAGTCTTTTTATCAATATCTCAGAAACTAGTAGATACGCGAAGCTAAAATTTGAGATCTGAGGTAACCAAAACGAAACTCCCGATATCGATATTGGCCACTCGTAACCAAAGAAGAATTCCCGCCATTGGTAATGGTTATCCCTAACTAAAAAAAATGACTATTCGCAACCAACAAAAATGTTTGTCTTCAGTAATGATTCTTCGTAACCAAAGAGATTTCAACTAAGATATTGACTGCTATATCGTAACTCTTTCAATTTCCGTTACAACAGCTATGGTGTCTGAATTGAACTATCGATGCGAATTTTTTCTCTCGGCCCCCCGACTCGAATGCATAATTTGTTCTCATTGAGAAACGGCCGTTTAACAAGTAACATTCAATTGCCGCGTATTTTTTCTAGCATTTCGGCGAGATAGGATCGATAACACGGCCGGCGGTAATTTATTGCTCCGGCGAACTTTGTCTTTATTAGCCGCTTCGAGTAGTCACGCGAGAACCGCGAATTCGCGAGTCAACGATAAGTGCCGGCGCAGCCCGATAATGTCTCCGGCGGGTATGCACGTATATGCATACTTATGTATGTGCACGCGATTACCTTTAACGAGCGTGGAATAATAATCGAGCGGCGGCTGCGCGGGAAAAACGGTGGAGTTATTTACGATTTAACCGAATCGACTCGTTCCAGACGGCCCGCTGATTAAACGGGTTCCGGCATTTTTGTTTACGCGGAAACGGATCACTGCTTCGTCGTGATGTCGAATCGTCGCAGCCATTGAAGCTAGTTATCGCGTCGATCTCGCGAGATCTGGAGCTGGTTGGAGCCGCAGGTTCGAGCTGTATCTTCCGGGTGGTCCTGGGAACGAGCAAGGCCAGGAACGTTGCTACATCTGCCGGTGGTGGAGCGGCGACAAACACGGTCGAATCGCGGCCTCAACATCAATATATGTAGCAACAATAACTGGAGCAACGCGACAACGAAACGATCGGGAAGGGAAACGGAGCAGCAACAGCCACCGCGGCGGCCGTGGTGAGGAGAAGGAGCGGAGGAAGAAAATTCGGTGCACCGGGAGGCGGGAGGTGGGGAAAGGGACGGCGAAAGGGACGAAGGAAGAGACGCAGACACAGATCACGAAAGAGTAGCCCGATCGGGATCTGGTTTTGCATATCAGGCTTTTTGCCGGCTGAAATAATGCATTGAAATGCCACATGGTGTCCCGCTGAAATGACACACGGCTGTCTCGCGGCAAAAGTACGTTCCTGCGTGCCTCCTTCCAGCTACCGACACCCTCCACCCTATAGATCACCCTATTTCTCGGCTCGCAGCCCGTTCTCTCCCCCCCCCCCCACCCGCTTTCTATTTCTTCCTCGTTCTTTTCGCTTATGCGCGCGATAATCCTTGCGCTCCGTTTGCGTCTCTAT
This sequence comes from Nomada ferruginata, assembly GCA_963583965.1. Lineage (NCBI taxonomy): Eukaryota > Metazoa > Arthropoda > Insecta > Hymenoptera > Apidae > Nomada > Nomada ferruginata. Next base: position 2,815,498 of record OY757217.1, read on the forward strand.
CGAAAATGGAGCCGGCGCAAGTATCGCCGTCCGTTCCGGCAAACGGGTTAATGAGAGTCTAAACAATTTGCACGCCGACCCCGGCGCACACGCGCAAACGGAGAATGAGAAAAAGCGGACTCTCGCTCTTCGCGGGCAATTACGCCGGGGAGCATCGTATCGAGAACGATCGACTTAACGATCAGCGATGCGCTTCGACGGGGTTAAAGTTCCTGAGACTCTCCGCGAAATTATCTATTAATTAAGAAAGTTCGACCTTGACAGGACGGAAGGGGTAGGACTTTAACGACCCCTCGCGATACGGGTTTACTGCGCGTGCAATCGTGAGGGACACAGCGATGGAGTACAGGTAGAGAGAGGCGGTAGAGGAAAGGAGACGAGAGAAGGAAGAACACGTTGATCCGTGCGGACGGGTTATGCATATGGAATCAACTAATCGACCACAGTGCATCGTTCGCGATGCACAACGACTGCCTTTATAATTTTATGACGTTCCTAGACCCTCCGCCGCCTTTCACCTCCTCCACCTCCTCGTCCGACCGTTTTTTTCCATTTCTTTATCTTTACCCGCTCCTCCCATGCGCCTACTTCTCGTTTTATGACGCCGTAGTACCGGCGTAACATCCGACCGGCGATCCTAATCGGGCGCGCAATAAAGGTCGCGCGGTAATTAACGCCAGAATGAAATTAGTTTGCTGGCATAGCTCGCGTAAAGAAACAGCACACTGTGTGAGAAGGGAACAGTCGTAAAGGGAAGGGGCGATGCCAGGAGAGTCTAGTGAGAAAATATCGTCCAGGTGGAGGACTGCCGGTGAGCGAAGGAAAAAAAGGAAAACGCGATCCACCCTGGGTAATTGAAAAGAGATGACGTCGACTACTTACCCGGCCGTCGTTATAACGCCCGTCAGGTTGTCAACTCTGAATAGCCAGCTCGTCTCTTCGGCAATCGTGTACGTGATTTTTCCGTTCACCCCTTGATCTGGATCTGTCGCCCTCACAGACATCACGCTGGAGTCCGGCGCCATGTCCTCGGAAATGCTAGCCACGTATTTACTCGGATGATAGTTCGTCGGGTAGTTGGAGGTCGCGTACGAGAAGCTGCTGGGCATGCCGAACCCGGGATAGTCCGTGCTCGGGACGGCGCTACGCGGTCGCATTTCGGTGTACTGATTTTGCACGAACGAGGGAGCGTTGTCGTTTACGTCCAGAACGATCACTGTCAAGTTGCAGCGCGTCTCTAAGCTGGGCCGACCTTTGTCCTTGGCCGACACGACCAGAACGTATTTGGAAACTGCTTCGCGATCCAGATTCGACATAGACAGTGCCCCGGTTACGGGGTCCAGGGCGAACTTTGCGCCGATATTCCCGCCTGAAACAAATGGGAACGATGAACCGATGCCACTCCGATTGGAGACGTGTCGGCAATTCGACGAAACGTTGGAAGATCGCTCACCTACGATGCTGTAATAGACTTCTCCGTTCTTTCCCTCGTCGAGGTCGGTCGCCGCGATCGTGTGAATCACCGAGGTGCCCTGGTTTTCTGGCAGCGCGAGCGTGTAACACGATCCCGGACGAAACTCGGGCCCGTTGTCGTTCTCATCCAGGACCTGAACCTCGAGCGTGCTGATGTCCAAGAGTTTGCTGGACCTTGCCAAAATCGGGACGGAGTAGCGGGAGGTTTCCTCTCGATTCAGAGGTCCGCGCAGCGTCACCAGGCCGCTCGGCGTAATAGAGAACTTATCCGAGGCCACGTTGCTCGAGATGCTGAAGCTGACGTTGCCTAAATGATCGTGCAGAATAATCTTTGTCAGTTCTCTCGTGAATGTCGGCAAATATATCGAGCGGGGGTCGATTTTTAGCCGGTATGGAAGAAAGCGACGAGTTCGCGCTAATTCGATGGTTCTCGGTCGCTCGACGAGCCAGAGTCTGCACGCTCGGGCTCCCGCGTGTAATCCTTGCTCGTAGACACGGGGAAACGGTAGTTACGACGGCGACACGCACACGCTCGTGCTGAACGTACGAGGGTGTCGGTGTTGGTTGGTACCGGTGATTTGCCTATGCGTACCGCGGCAGGCTGGCGGCACGATGATATACGCGGCCATTGTTTCGTTTCGTCTCATCCCTTTCGTTCCACCTTTTCGTTCGCCATCCCGCTGCGACGCGGTGGCTCGCACGGGGTTCCGGACCTGCTAGGGACCAGCGAGAGCCCTCGTCCTTCGGTGTATCGCGTAGAGACGCGGAGCCCTTTGCCGGTTTTACGGGGCGCGCTAATGCGCTCGTCTGATACACGGCCGCCGGTCTAGATAAGCGCAAAACGAGCGATATACTGTGCCGTGCAGCACGCTTTGCGCGAGACCGAGAACGCCGGACCTTCTGCACGCGCTTTTAGTAATCATCGTGTTCGCGTCCTGCAACCGTGTGTTTTACGGCGTGCACCGTGCACTGTCGTTCGTGGCCCCGCGATCGAAGCCGATCGTTTCGCTAGGACCCACGGCAAAAGCGCTTCCGCCTCGATTCAGATAGTTTATCGTTATCGCGCCGGCGAAAAGAATGGTCGAAGAGTATCCGCAGCGCGCGGCGACGAACCTATCTACGACGGCGGAATTTTCTCGTTCCTGGAATTCTTGCGAGAAGCTTTTAGAGCTGCGCGACTAAACAGCCACGATCGGGATGGCGGCGGGACAAGGAGGGAAGGTTGAGACAGCGTCGATTCGCGACAGGATACGCCGCGGACCTTGTACAAGGATGAAACGCGCTCTCGACTCGGAGAAAGACGGAGAGAGAGACGGACCGCGAGTCATTTCGTTGAATTTACTATAATGCCCTGTATCGACCGGATTCGAGGCAATTATTCGAGGTATTTTCATAGCAGAGCTTTCCTATTAGCCGGGCCGAGTATGCGCCGCAGTTCGACTCGGATTATACGCCTTGGCCGCGGTCGGCCGGTCGGCGTAGGTGGCACGTATCTCGGCGCATCTACAAGCAAAGTCGAAATTCCGCGAAGGAGACGAAAGGGGCACGAAAATGTAAAGGACAATCGGGACAAGATAGTGGAGGGTAATTTAAGCATCTCGTCGCGCAGCGCGCGCTAAATTGACAGCCCCTCCTGTGCCCTGGCACTTTATGCGGCGATGCACCACCGAAACAATAAGGACGCGAGCGGAGCACCTGAAAGGGTAGCCGCGGGAGCCCCATTTTTGGTCCTCCGCTGCTACCTTGTCGTGGCTCGCCGTTGTATGCGTGCACGCGGAGGAGATCGATAAGTTCCGAGGGAAGCGAGGTCTGCTTTGTCCCCACCGCATTATCCTTCCAAGCGTTAACCGAATATACGCGGCTCTATCTGGCCTCTATCTTTTGCGAGTGATATACGAGCAGCGACGGATATTTATCAATAAACTGACCGGTTGTAAATCCAACGCAAGTTTTATCTCGCGCATTTAGCGGGAATAAAATGGAATCGGGATTCGCGATCTTGACGATCCGTGCGGTTCGACCGCGCGCGATAACCCTTTGAGAGAGATCGCTGCACGCTTACCCTGATCAGCGATGATAGGACCGGCGACGTTTAGAACCGGCGCTCCAACCTGGAGGTCTTCTGAAATCCTAGCAACAGGATCTGCCAGCAATAGCCGAGGTGGTCCGTTGGTTTGTCCAGAAGCCAAGGTCAGAGTCAGCTTCAGAGCGGACTTTCGCGGTGGGGATCCGTGATCGTTCGCCGTAATCTCGAGTACCGTAGTCCTCACCATCGGCCTCTCTAGGCTCACTATACCGGACTCGTAACCCACCGAGAATCTCGCCTCCTCGTTCGCCGATGTAATCACGTACGAGACACGGCCATTGTCACCTGCGTCTCTATCCACGGCAACCACTCTCACGAGCGTCGAGCCTGAAACGATGCCACGTTACGATAATAATGAAACTTTGTAATTGAATTGCCGTCCCCGCGTCGATTCCTCGTTTGGATCTTGACGCGGTTTAAAATTCGATTAGATCCGCCTGGCGGTTATCTCGGATCTCGTTCGCGGTGATTCGCTTACCTGGTGGAAGATCCGGCGTTACCATCAGTTTGCTGGGTTCCGGGGCAACGAAAACTGGATCGTTGTCGTTCTGATCCAGCACGATGATCCTCGCGGTCACGGTCGAGGCCAAACGTTCCCCGGGTGGAGCGCGATCGGACGCCTTCAAGATTAAAGTGTACTCCGCCCTTTCCTCCCTGTCGAGCGGCTTGGCCAAGGTGAGCGCGCCGGTCAGGGAATCGACCGCGAAGCTACCTCTCGATGGAAATTCGGCCACCAGGCTGTAGCGAAGATCGCCGTTCGAGCCGCTGTCCAAGTCGGTGGCCGTCAAATTGTAAATGGTAGAGCCGATCATCGCCCTCTCGGAAACGCGAACGGTTATCGGATCCTGCGGCCACAGCGGTGGATTGTCGTTCGCATCCTCGATGACGATCTTCACCGAGACCGCTATGCTTTGAGGATTGCCGATCGACGTGGTGTCTAGCGCGCGAATCTCTAGCTGGTATTCGCTGACGTTCTCCCGATCCAAGGAATGGGCGACCACCAGCTGGCCGGAGCTACGATCGACGTCGAACGCTGGAAACTCGCTGATGGGCGTCAGAGAATCCAGGGTGAAGGCCACCCGTCCCGCGGGACCCGCCCCCGATACAGAGCCCACCGCTTGTCCAATGTCGGCGTCCTCGCGTACCTGAACGAATCCAGTTGCGTGAGGTTTTTTTATTCCACCGATTAGCAGGGGTCGTAAAAGCCGGCGTCATAGTTTGATTTCGATTTAAAGTACTCCGTTAAAATTCATCCCGTTCACCCGTAATTAAGTTTTTGCCGGCATCGCCGAAGACGATTCAACGCTCGAACGTGCTCGAACGCGCGGCGGGTATATCCCGGGGGTTGCATTATCAGAGACGATACTTGTGAATCGTGCGAAAAATCTGGGCGAATTGACGAGCGAACGAAAGTGGCGTAGTGGCGAGGTCGATAGTACTCACGTTAAAGGTAAGGCTGCTGCTGCTGAAGGTCGGCCGGTTATCCGCGAGCGCTAGAACCTCTACTCTTAACGCGCGGATGCTGTGCCGGGGTGGCCGGCCGGCGTCCGTCGCCTTTACGGACACCCGGTATACGTTTCTCTCCTCGTGATCGAGCACCGCCTTCGTCCTGATCATGCCAGTGATCGGGTCAACGGTGAAAACATTGTAGCCGTCCGAGTCTCGGTCTGCGAAGAACGAGATTGATCGTGAACCCGTGATAATCGATGCGGCAAAAAATTCGTGCGCCCGCGCCAATGGAAACGAAGCACTCGCGGGGGTGTTTTTTGTTAATAAAATAGCGTACAGCTGACTGTACTTTAAAACTGGGGTTCCTGTTCAACGTAGACTTACCTTTGAGTATGGTGTAGGTTACGGACGCGTTTTCCCCAAGATCACTGTCCAGCGCTCTAATCCTCGCCACTTCCGTTCCCGGCGGTTGTTCCTCCCTGACGCTGACAACGTCCCCTTGTGGGTCGACGATTTCGGGCGAGTTGTCGTTCACGTCCAAAACGGTGACCTTCAGAGGCACCCTGGCCGCCCTCGACGGCGTTCCTTGATCTCGCGCCTCGAGCACCAGCTCGTGCACCCGTTTAGTTTCACGATCGAGTGGTTCTCTGGTGGTGATCTCACCTGAAAGTCACGAACGAAAGGTAATGAACCGCGTTCCTCGTCATCTTTTTGCCAACACCCGTTCTTATATAGCCGATGCTTCCTGCATCAGCGAAACTCTTAACGATCCATTAGCGATCCCTCTCTGCTCCACTTCGCGAGTCCCTCTTCGCTTCGTCGTTTACGTCCCGCATTTATTTCGTTTTATCGAGCCGATCGGTACGAGCCGTATCCTTTAACGAATACGTATTTTCCGATCGAAGGAAAACGCTGCGCGAGAATGTGTAAAAAAGAAACGGGAGAACGTGCGAGTCGAACCGAATTGCCGCATAACTTTTCTCGTATAAAATTCACGCGCGCACGGCAAGGGGGGCAGGGATGGACGGTCGGTCGGCACGGGGTGAGTAGACCGACCTCATCAATTTCCCTGGACGGGTACGGTTAATTGGATAATCGCTGTTCGTACGCACCAAGGAACGTCCGTTCGAACGTTGAAATTCCTTGCTCGCGCCTCGACACCGGCAATCGTATTTCGTTTCCGTCCTCTTCTCGCGTATTATAATCGTACCGTGGACGCGTATACGGTCGCGCGTGTAACGAGCCCTGCTGTAATTACGTATCGTGCCGAACAGACGGTGGGCAAAAGTCGCGACGAGTATAAGACCAGTGGGGGGGAAGTGGAAGAGTGGACGAGAGGAAAGAGGTAGCGGAGAAACGAAAGGAGGGTGCGGCGAGAGTAAGGGGAAGGAGCAGGTCGAGCTGTCTTCCCGACCAGTCGGCGCATTAACGGATAATTAAGCAAGCGCCTAGCCGACCGAGCAGAACTATTTCAAGATCTGGAAAGGGCACGGGATAATAATTCGTGCACAGGATCCGGAGAGCGGCATCGGTGTTCGGTTGGACACACGAGTCACCCGCGTGCCTTCACGAATTCTCGACGTACCTAGTCCAGCCCGGCGCGTCCACCGCGTCCACCGCGTCCACCAGCACCGGCAGAACCCGTCGACGCGGCCGTGCTCGTCGCCGAGAAGACAAACGATCGACGAGGAACATGCAAACGCGCCGGCATCGAGGGATACCATCGCGGAACAATAAGAAGTATATCGTAGGACGCGTGCTAATGCGTTTCTCGTGTTAACCGTGGGACCGTGCGGCGGACTTCTTCGTCCCCTCCAGGGACCGGCTCTCTTTCCGTGCCCGTGCGTCTCTTCCAATATTTGGAAATCCATGCTCGTCCGTGGCTGCGTTAGGGGAGCTGGTGCCGCGCGGCTCCGATGAATAGAAGGCTTCTCGGAAAGCAGCGAAACGTATATACGCTGGAACGCGAACACGATTCACCTTCGACTTTCGCGATCCTTTCTCAATATTTCATCTGGATTCGACTTTCCTATAAGTTTGCGGACCGTCGACGGAACGGCGTAGAAAACCCCTCCAGACCGAAGATTAATATAGACGGGGCGGTTGGTACTTCCGACAGGGACAGGCCACACTTTTATTTCCCTGTGCCGAAGATTCGCGTCGAGATGAGTGGAGAAGTCTCGCCTCTGCAAACAGCCTGCCCGACGAGGCTTCTCGGATACGAGAGGCAAGACCGGCCCGGTCTCGGGGCAGCGTGTACACAAATACTCTCGTGTCGCATGCCAATCAAAGCAAGTATGCGCGTAGAATACGAGGGGCAGCGTGCGCGCTCGTTTCGCGGTGTGTGCAGAACCCGGGCCCTTTCCGGTGATTCGTTACACGCCGGCAAGGTGAAAGCACCACTCTTACGGGATTATACTTTGATAACCACGAAGCAGGGGAGATGTTACAAAAACGAAATAATCACGCCACTGTCCGTATCTTCGATATTGCGTTGTATGGTCCTCCAATTAAAGGCATTCGTATCAAAAATAAATTTACGCCCATCCGTTTCTTTTTCTTCGTTCGACCGCCATAAATCTTGCGCGTACGCCGGTACCGAAACGTGCGCCCACCGGACCGAACGACAGAGCATTATCAGCACCGTGGAAGCCGATTTCATGAAACATCTCCGGCGCTCCTACAAAACGTACAAAAAAAGATCTATCGCGAGCTTGTCGAGCGTTTTAAAAGTCTTGCGCAAATCGACCGCGTCCATTGCCCGTGGATCATTCAATTCGAACGCATTGTTTTATTTCTCCCCGCCCGCTAAATTCTGTTTCCGAAGCGGCACGAAGAAATGCCGTGCCGTAAGTCGTGAACGCGTGTTCCAGCTGCGTTCAATATACATAGTGGCGTGTTAATTTCGTCAAGATCGAAGCGGCAGGGAGGGTTTCGCTAATATTTTTCTGGTCGCTCGAGTCGCGTGGGATCTCCTTCGTTGGCTCCTCGAGCCCCGATGTGTCAGACAGCTTTTATAAACACTCGAGCGTCGTTTCGACGAGAAACACGTACGCCTGCTGTCCAGTTGATGCCGGTTATGGCAAACAAAATAAGAAAGTCCGTGAGGAGGAGAAAAAAAAAAATGAAAAAGGAGCGCGCTGGCTTCTTACCTGTATCGGGGTCCACCGTGAAACTGCTGTTGGCCTGGACCACCGCGTACCTGAGCAGGGCGTTCTTCCCGAGATCGGAATCGGTGGCGCTCACACATCCGACCAGCGTACCCGAGGGCAGGTTCTCCAGCAGCTCGAACCCGTAGAAGTCCTTCTCGAATCGAGGATCGTTGTCGTTGTCGTCCATCACCGTGACCAGCACGGAGGTACTCGCGGTCGCGGCCGGCGAACCATTGTCGGTGGCGAGGATCGTCAGCGCGTGCCGATCCAGAGCCTCGCGATCGAGGCTCTGCGCCAAGTAGATCCAGCCGGTGTTCGGGCTGATCCGGAAGGCCGTGGATCCTTGTAAACGGTAACTCAATCTCGCGTTGTTCCCCGTATCGAGATCCACCGCGGTCACTTGAAGAATCTGCTTTTACAGAAACGGAGAGTTGCATTGCGAGAATGTTTCTAGGTAAATCGATCGACGAAAAGAACGACGGAGGTGCACCCATTTTCATCGTTACACTTTTTGTTTTATTCTCACCGCGAGACGCGCGCTGCGTTATCCGCTTACGCGCGAATCGAAAGTCAGCCGAGACCCCGGCGTATCGAACGCCCGCGCGGAAAGTTTGTTCGCCTGAATCGAGCCTAAATGCGTTCGGACGGGTCGATGTTTTCCAGTGCGGGTGGAACGTGAATTACGGAGGTCGAAGAGGAAGAGGAAGAGGAAGAGGAGCAAGAAAAAGAAGAAAACGAAGAAGTAAAGAAGAAGGAGCGTAGGATAGAGGGTATATAACTTCGTATCCCGTGCACGAAGCTGGCACACGGGCAATGATGGATGGCGAACGAAGGAAGGGACCGCGACGAGCGCGAAGAAGAACGGGGCGAGGACGGGAATAAAGGCGAACGGTGGTCGTCTTTGCCGAGAAGGGAGAAGGACGAAACGATGACGGCACGGTGGGTGGGGGGGGTGCGAGGGAGGGGTAGAGATCGGGCACCATTAGAAGAAGAATCTGACGTGGAAGCGGGCAGTAAAGTGTCTAACTGTACGTTATTAGTTCGCGGCGGGTGAAGGGTTACGCTCACTGTAGCCAGGTTACTCTTGCTAGCAGCTACTTCCCCGTGGCCTCCCCGTTTCTTTCCCTCCTTGTTTCTCTAGCTGCCGCGGCTAAGATATTGTCCGGATACCACCGACAGCTCACAGATCTGTTTCGCCGATAGATACCACCGATATATACGTGCACACCAGGAGAAAGATGGGACGAAAGATCGAGTGGCGTAGGAAGAAAGAAGGAGGAAGAGAGGAACACGTGGTTCTCGTCGTCTCCGTTCTATCGCATCCTTCTGCATCCGTTGTATTAAAAATTTGACGTCATTTAACGGGCCTATCTCGAGACAACGATCTCTCGGCCATTCGTCATCGGTATCCTCGTATTCGGGATTGCGTCCACCGGTGGCTACCGCCGCGTGGAATTGCTGTTCCGCGCTCGTTCCGCGCATAGATATCGCCGTTCGAATGACGGACGCCTCCTCGTGCGCGCAACAGCCAATGAATTTCTCCCGATTCCTTTTGCCACTGTTTCCAAAATGAACGACGAAAGATGTTGCTCCTTCATCGGACTATCGGTTTGCAATCTATCGATTCGTCCATCGAGCCGATCTGCCGGGCAACCTCGCAGTTCGCTTCGACTAATCTTTCGCGCGCTGCGGTATCCAGGTGATTCGTTTCTGTTCTCCGCTGGCAAGACGAACTCGATGAGTCAACGTCTTCTTCTTCCTCAAGCCTGTCCGCGGTTTGTAATCGAAGTGGGACTAGAATGCCGATAGGGCGAGAGTGGTAAATTGTCATCGATTCGAAGTGGGAGCAAAGGTTCAGCGGGAATGGTTTCCCCGTGGAGGAAGAAGGTGGAAGGTAGTTAAATACCCTTGCCCTCGTACACACACGCACACATACCCACGCGCATCGTTCTATTCTATCCTCGTTCCGCGCGTTTCCATTCATACCCCCGGTCTCCCTCGTTTCCATTCGCGAAAGGGCACACTACCGGCCGCCTCCTCGACAAACAAATGACCGCGTGACGGGCGTGTAATGAAGATTTTTCTCACTTGGGAATCGAGCTTGGCGCCTTCGGGAACCTCCACGTGATATTCGCTCCTCTCGAACACTGGGGGGTTGTCATTCACGTCCTGCACCTCCACGCTCAAGCTGAGGTTCGCGGAGAGACCACCGCCGTTCAACGCTCTTATCAGAAGACCGTGGCGTTGCTGAATCTCGTAGTCCAATCTCCTCGCCAAGTAGAGCTCGCCCGAGCGAGCATCTATTCCGAAGAGATCGTTGCTGTTTTGGTCAAGGACGTAGCGTATCGGATGAGACGGAACGATATCGGGATCGGTCGCATGGGCCACGTAAAGTGCCGTGTGAAGGGGATGAGACTCCGGCACGGAGATCCGGGCGCTCATCGTTGGAAACGTTGGCGTGTTGTCGTTCACGTCCTCCACGTTCAATTCCACCTGCAACAAGAATCGATGCGACGTGATCCCGAGCCGCGAGCACTTTTGTGCCGGAGCATCATTGTTTTCTATTGACACCCACCTGACAGTAGCCGACAGAAATTCCATTGCGCGCCTCGACGCTAAGGATGTACTTGTCCCGCGTTTCTCGGTCCAACGGGAGACGTACTCGAATCATTCCGGTGTTGGGATCCATCGTTAGATCCGGCTCTTCCTTCGCTAAATAGAATCTGGTTGGCCGTTCACCTGCGAACACGATTATCGTTACAAAACTTCTGCAAAGTGCTGTGCGTTATTCTAAAACGACCGTTGGAAGTTCGAATCCCCGGTGGAGGAGAAAGGGTTGCGATAGGCGATGGAAACATCGTATTAATTTGTTTCCCCCTGGCCTTAGCGTACGAAGAGTTCATTCGTTTGTTTTAAAAGGAACGCGAGAAAAAAAGGGCGGAAACGAAGGGGGAAGACTGAAAGCGCAAAAATGACGAAAAGGTATATTCGATACTATATGTATAAGCAGGCTGCTCGTTAATTATAACTTCAGCTTGTTCTCACGTGGGCATTTTGCTCTTTTCCCTACTCACGGTGCAAATCGCACGAAAATCCTCGCGATCGCCTCTGGCGATCGATCCGGCATTTCCAACGGTGTGATCGATTGATTGAATCGAATGGCCACGATTTCGTTAAACATCGTTCCGCGCAAGCGCATCCCGCGTACGTACACGGCACGCATCATCCTTAATGATCCTACCAATTACCGAGCGCACGCATACCTACTCGAAAATATCGATAGCTCTGCAGCACTCCGGCTAACTTCCACGGGAGTGGAAGCGGACAAATGCAAGTAGAAAAGGTCGAATGATCGATGGCCTGTAGTTATACGGAGAGTCGGACACGTTTGCGAATGAATGCGTTTGCGAAGAATGCGCCAGCAATACTGCATGAAATCAATTAATAGGCAAATCGAGTGATCATTACCGCCGGCAGAAGCAATCGTATGATGAACGATTGGACGGCAGAGCAGGGCATGTTTCCTGCATAACGAGTGCCGTTCCCTGTCCGCCCACGTTCGACGCGCCAAGAACCACAGCGATGTTCCGCCGCCACGCGGAATCCCACGTGGCATTGTTCTTGCGCGTAGACTTCTAGATCGTCTTCGCTTTTGCCCGGCTATTGAACGGTCGACGGAACCGTTATCGCTTTGTCTCGTGGCCGCCCCGCGGATATCTTCGTGACATTTCGCCGTGCTCGATCTACGGGGCGAGCCGCTCGCTAGTGGACATCAAAATATAGCCATCCGAGGATCGTATACGCGCAGACGTCGTAGCGTCCCAAAGTAATTGTAGTTTCGCTCTTTAGCGAACTCTACGCCACGACACCGTTCCTATCAAAGGCTAGACAAGACCTAGAAAAGAAAATGTATTCGCGATTGCTCGAACTCGTCCGATAGAGTACACGCGCGTTTCTTCCACGAGATACTTGTCGATAATTGCTCCGATCGATCGATCGTTCGCGCATCGATCCAAAACGGGAGTGCGTATATATCCAGGAGTCCGATCCATCCCCTCTAGAGACGGTTTCGACAAACGCTTCGGATCTACCGCGTCGCGACCGTGTCTCCCATGGAACCGATCGAGTTTTTCCTCGGCGACTAGAGGAAAAACCTGGTTGACAGGGATGCGGAGTAGGCACCGCCTCCGTCGCGAGTTTACGTGGAAGGTAGTCGCGATCGCATCCATTTCCACGACATCCGGTATCAGCAGGTACGTCGCGATCGTCATCGCGAGACGAGGCTGACGATGCTGAACGACATTGGCAGTTCGTACCCTGCCTTAAAGATGATACTCGGTCGCGTACGTGGATGGCATCATTTATGAGTCTCTATTCGTACCCTCTCTGCTACACCTCCCTCCGATAGATATGCATGTACGTATACGATACATGATATATGTGTATGTCCCTCTAACCGCACGGTAAGCACGCGAAATTTGCGGGAATACCGTTCTGCGCGAAATCCGCGTGCGACGGTGCAGCAGATCGAAACTTATGCTTACCGGCACTCGATGCCGTGTTATTAAAATTACTGCGATCTCGTCTTCGCGTATGCAAATTCGGCTGGCATACGTGCAGGCCGCTTCGAGGAATATGGGTGCGGGTACGGACGCGTAAATGTAAGCAAGTTTGTACGAAATTGTGTATCGTAAAGTGTAATTGTAAAATGGCGTACGGCGAGAGCGAAACGCGTGCAAACAGACGATGAAGACTGGAGTCGGTGCTGGTAGCAGGAGAGACGTGTACGCGTATCGACACGCTGTGCCTACATCCATCGGCATTCGGTACCCGTGTTATTAAACGTCCGCGTGATCTTTTTCCATCGACTCTCGCCGCGAGAGGAGGATCCACCGATCCCGTACTACTCTTCGTATATAATTACGATTTACTTCGCATCCCAATACGGCAAAATCGTCTGGGTATCCGAAGGGATCTTTGAACGCCGTTTCGCACGATGTCCGAACCACTCGTATAATCGCCAGGGCGTTTTAAACGGCAATATAAACAAACGTGATCGTTTCATTCGCGTCCATTTATTTATCGATAATTGTTCACTTAAAGTCGTAAAGCTACACCCGGAGAATTGGTCGAAAGTGAACCGATAAGGGGCCACTATCGCGACTTTAGGAGTCCTCGGAAGTTACTGCCAACCGGAGTGGAAACCATGCGAAAACCGAAAGATGCCCCCCCTGTCCCTGCCCAGCGTTTATCGAATGAATAAATTGCAATCGGAGTGCGTGGTGAACGCAGTTGGTGAACGAGTTTTTCACCCGCGGTGCCGACTTGAGAGGGCTTCGTCACCCCGGTTACGCGGGCGTCCCTCCAGGGTGCCCACGTGGGTGTAACGAAGACAAATCGCTCGTGTATTTGATTAATTCGCGAAGATCGCTGGTCCAGCCCGGTTCCACCGTGCTCTCGTGGCCCACGTCCTCCTGCTTCTCCCCCTTCTTCGCCGCTCTCTTCTCCTCCTGTTTCTCTTCCTCTTCGACGCTGCTCTCCTTCTCTTTCATCCCTTCCATCTTCATCCCTTTTTCTTGGCTCGGGCTGTCCTTGTCCTTCCCGGTGCCCTTCGCGCATTCGTCTCCGGAGCATCGTGGATCGAATCGAGAGCGAGTTTTTGCCACGGTACCCGAGCCAACCAAGAAACCCGTAACGTACTCATTACTGATTCTCGCCCTTTCGCGTCCTTCCGACCAGTCGCCGGCGCAGGGAAACCAGTCAGGTCCCGTTTCGTTACGTCTCGCGAAATTTGTCCCGTGAAAATGCGCGTGATACGCAACCTGTAGAATGCTTTTGGGCAAACGGCTGAATCGCCGGTGATCTAAAGAGGAATGCGAGTGATGCGTTTTGTTGGTAAGCTTAATAGAATGATCTCGTCGAGCATCGCGTTTCCTATCCGATCGTGTTGCATCCGTTTCGCGAACGGAGATCTTTCGAAGACTCGGGGTATCGTGTTAACGATACGTATCTGATCGGTCCCAGCAATATTTAATAGAAAAGCAGATGCGGGCATTAAATTTCTCCCAATCTCTCAATCTGCGCAGTCATCAAGTTTTATCGGCATTGCAAATGTTCGCGTTGGCCGTGTCGCCGCGGCTCGATATTAAGCGTTTTTCGCAGGAACGGTATATTCTTTAATGGATGACGCGTAAAACACGAGATGCCGCGTCGCCTATAAAACGAAGAATAGACGCAATAAAAATTTCCACCGTTCGTAACAAGCTTTTAAAACGTGCGCCTCGATCGGTTCGAGTCCAATGGTCCAGTCAATGGCTAAGCTAATCGTTACGCGGCGTACCACGATGTACATACGTGTGCGTAAGCGTGCGTACACGCGCGTACACGTGCGGCGGTACGCACGAGATATATCCCTGTAACACCTCGTACCACAACGTGCCCTTTAGCGTACCGACAATGCGAGCCAGCAGAAACTCGTCCAGAGACCCTCGATTCAGAATAGTCCTGCGCGTTCACCACGGTTCCCGCTCTTTTATTTACTGTACAATCTACCCGCGCCTCTCTCTCTCTCTTCCTCTTTCTCTGCCACGAGTTCCGTTTATCCGGCATCCCCTGTTCTATCCGGTGCTCTCGGCTTCTCTTGCTCTCACCCTCGTTCTTCTTGACTCTCTCTGGCTTCGGTCTACCACGAGGTAAGGTAACCCTCTCGACGCCGTGTTCCTCGCGACCGACGTCGTGCCAGCCCTTTTTATCCTGTCCAGCCGCTCTCTCTCTCTCTCTCCTTCCCCCTTGGCTCCTCGGTTCTCGGCTCGCTCGTTCTCTCTCAATCGCACAAATGGAATTCATTTCTAGTTCCTTGACTCCCGTTCCCGTGCTCCTTTTCTTGTTTCCTTCGCTCTCTGTCCGCCTTTCCTGCGCGACGATAGCTCGTCCTGCTTCCGTTCGGCTCGTTCTCACGTGCAACACGAGCCGCGCTCCGCTCGGCTCTGGAGCGGAGAACGCGACGAGGACGAAAGTTTCCGAGGTCGAACGTCGCGCTGGGATCGCGCGATCGGAGGCGATTTATTTTTCGTCGAACGCCGCTCGCCGCGGGTGATGCGTGCGCGCCACCCTCATATAAACGAGCCGCCGATACGACCGTGGATTCGTAGCAAAAACCGTCTAATTGATGTCGAGCGTTCACGGTTCGAATCGAGTCGCTTAGCCGAACCGCATTCTCGCCTAGAAGAAAAGCCAGCGGGTAAACGTTAGTTCGCGTTAATAAACAGCGACGTTACGGTATGCGGGCCAGGAAACTTTTCATCGGGGAGCGGGCCCGATCATCGCGTGCGGACGAATAGTATGGCAAAGTAAGGAACGATTGAAGCCTGCTGGCAATACTGCGTGGTCTCTAGCAGTTATCTCGCCGATCGCTCCATCCCTCTTGTCGGCTAATTTTACCGCGGTTGTAAGTTCGCGCGCGGCCACGAAACCACGAAGCGCGAGCTTCTCTGTACAACGCTTCGCCCGACGCGTGTTCTATGCTAGGATATAATTTGAAGAGAGCTCGCGGGAAACCGCGAGACACGAGCACTCCGCTCGATTAATACGGAACGGCAATTATCCGAGGAACGCGTCCGCCTTCGTCGACCGTGTGCAACTCGATCGAGGATAGATTGTACCATTTTCGACGGGACCTTTGCAGGAAGGCGGGCACCTATAACGCACGGAATATATTCGTCTCTAAGCAACGCGTTTAATTGCTCTCCGATCGGTCGGAGCAGATGGAAAAGAAAGAGAAAAAACGAGGGGAGAAAAAGCCGGTGTACCGAGTTTCACGAGGAGAAACATTCCGGGTTAAGAAAACTCGCGATAAATTACAGACTGACGATTCGATCACGCCGTATAAGGAGGCACGAGTTCTCTTGCCTACGCTGCTGCTACGAGGCTGTATACCTCACAGAGAGTTTCTCTTATTTTGCTAATTAGCTCGTAACGGGCTATCCCACTCGAGGTCGGTCGGTGGCTGGTTCGCCGCACGGTCGTCCTCAGGGGCGGCACCGTTGCCGCGGTAGCCCCAGAGCGTGTAAATGTGGCGCGCGCCTTTACGAGCGGCGAGGAAAGCTTGTAATCGCCTCCGGTGAATACTTTGTCACCTCGTTCCTTCTTTTCGCAGCCTCTGGAACGGTTACGCGACCGGCCGACCGGTTTGTCTACCACCGAATTACCAGCTATTTCGCTTCAAATAGGATCCCTCGCCCGAGGCCGAGGCCCTCCGGTTTCGCGTTTGCGATTTCCGACGCGGTGTACCGCGATCGATTTCGACGGAGGCCGAGTTCAGGCCCGGCAGCCAATAAAAGCCCGACCGTTTGCATAAATTCGTGGCTTTTTAATTGGACGGAGTAGGCTCGGTAATAGGGACAATCGAGATAGGCACGGTCGGGTTTAGCACCCAGCGAGAACGGGCGAATCCGCCGTTCGTTAATTAGGGAACGGTGTGCGACCAAATTTGAGAAATACGTTTGGGAGAGCGATGCTAAACGCGTCGAAATAGAGTGGAAACGCTTGCTACTGTTTTTATAGGCGCCCCTCCCCCCGCCGCCGCCGGCTCAGTTCATCATCGCCGTTTAACGACAATTCCAGAGCAGCGGCCATAAAACCGGCTATGGAAAGTGTTCAATTCTCCGACCCGATGCTACGATACGTGCCGAGAATTTCTATCGTAAAGCAACCCCTAAATCAGATTTGCGAAATTCGTCGGTGAAACGGTGCTCGACGGTCGCTACGTGTCCCCGCGAACGCACAGGCACTCTATGCCGCGTAACGAAAAACGACCCTGTAATTAAATAATGATGATTAGCCGTGAGTCGCGGTAGCGTCGGGCGACGCGACGAATGCGATGAAGAAGCGATACAGTGGTAAAGGTATGCTGTCGTTGATGGGGGTCCCGCTTCTTCCTCGCTCCTCCGTAACAATCATTCCCTCGTTTCATCTTCGTTCGCCCCGAGCGTATCCACGCTTCTCTTTAACGCATCAACGCCGTTCCTCCTGCGCTTCCAACCACGTTCTATACTGCACCATCGCAGCTATATCGGCACGCCATGCTACACGTTCACCGGGACCCTTTCCACGTTTCCGTACCAGGGCCTCGATATTTATTCATCGTCGATCGCACAGGCTTCGAATTTCCAGATTATGCAGTGGAGCTTTCTTTGAATCGAGCAAACCGCTAATGCTCCAGTACCCGACCTCGGGTATTCGGGCTGGTACGCGGCGAACAGAGCGTGTTCCAGACGCACAATAGCGCAAGAAATGCAAGCAACGAGACCGGTAAACAAACGAATAGAGCTTCGTAACGCGTAAAATGTCTCGGCGCACAGATGCGGCTAAATGGTCTGGCATGGTCGACGGGTGTACTTGCATAGAGGGAAGAAGTAAGGGAGGTTTAGAAGCGGCGAGCGACAAGAACGACAAGACAATGGACGGCGACAATGAGGTTGCGTAGCTTGCAACCGAAGCGAAAATAAAGTGATGCTCGACATTAGCTACCGTTGTCTAGTATCGTGGCTGGTGTTCGGATTGTACCTCTCGAGAAATAGAAACTATTGTGTGTTGCTATGTTATGATAAAAATATGCGGCTCCGCCAAAAGTTGGTCAGAATACCACCCTTCCCATAGCCGCCCCCTGTACAACTTTTAGGAGGCGGGAGAAAAAGATACACTATATGGATGAGAGGAGCACGTGTATATAAGTACGAAGATCGCGAAGAAATGTTGAAAGAGAGCGAGAGAGACACCGGACTGTGAGATGGCAAATGGCGATAACGAGACGCAAGATAGGACTCGAGGAGGTGCATCATAGTCCTAGAATGTGGAGCGTTCGTTCCATCGCGGGGTCTCCGCGGGCCGATCGCGCCTCTATCTGTGTATCTATGTGCTCGCACGCACGCACGCTCGCTCGATCAGCTGCACACCTAGGCGAGCGCGAGGAAGCGTTTACACGCGGACCTGTCCGCGGTTACAGAGATTTCTGCAACGCTCGCCGACTTTTCCGAAGGCGGCTGAGCTCGAGTCGATTGAAAACGACTGCGCCTTCGACTGGCCTTAGACCGTGGACCAGTGCACAGACAAACGGGGACGATGGACTTTTCCTGCCTCCGACACTCTGGGCATTCGGAACGATTTATGTCTCACAGTTTCCTTGATAGATCGTTCAAGATCGAGCACGCCGCCGTCTGGCAACGCCAGATTTCACGACGCGAGTTAACAAGCAACAAAGAATTTGTTTCAGCGTCGAAGAGGAAACTGATTCTCACGGAGGGCAGAACAATAAGCGAGCAGTCGCACCTGTGGGTTATTAAACCGTCTCCTCGAGCGACCATTACGAACTGTGGTAAAGTCTGTGCCAGACTCGCTCGAACTTTCTCATGATTCGTTGAAACGAATCGTCGCGACGAAAAGCCGCCGGCGACGTATCTTTGCTCCGCTGGACGTACTCGTGCACATCGCGGTGACGAACGCGTTTGTTCGGCACAGTGGCACGAAGTCGTCGCGTTTCGGAGCGATTTGCATCTGGCAATAAACAGCCGCTGTCGAAAATGATGTAAACGAATGCCGAGGCAGCTGGGATTATCATACGCGATCCAAACAGACGGTCATCCGCCTCACTCCGAGCAGAGCGGGCCCTCTGCATTCTTTTCTGCCTTGATCCTGCCCGCTCGAGCCTTCGCCGCCTTCTTCACCGGCGAGATGCTAATACGCGTCTCTTAATTCGACGCTGCTCGTTCGAATACCTGGCGGATGGGTCGTCGAGATCCGAACGAACGATCGTCGAGAATAGTCATCGTGGCCGTGCGAACATCGCTTCTTAATTAAGAGAATTAGATGTGTCTCGAAGCAAATTTGTTTCGAGCGCATTAGTTGTATCCCCATTAGTTGTTGGTGCATCGAAAGAACGAAAGTATTGGCCGCCGCGCCGGAACGATTTCGTTATCTAAGTCAGCTGGACGTTTTCTTTCCGAATAAGAGAACAGCGTGGCCAAGAAGGGTGGAGGTGAAATTCCGGGAACCGAATTACGCAAATCAGACTGCGAGCATTCGTCCTGCCGTTGCGGAGAGTCCTCGCTATCTTCCTCCACGGATCTCACAGCTTGGTTTAGGTTGGGTCGCTGGCTATCCTCTCGGGATGCAAAGCCGCAGCGCAATGCTCGGGCCCCGCAGAGGAGGCGATGCCCGCTTGAAATTTGCAAGTCCGGTGAAAGCACGATGCTCGCGCGAGGCAGCACGTTCTCCAGAGTAGACCCGAGGTGGAAGGGAAGATCCAAAGATCGAAAAAACGAAAGAAACAAAAGGCTCGACCAAAGAAGACGCGGAGGAAAGACAGCTGTAGCGGTCTACAGACTATCGACCGCCACGAGGAATACTTCATCTTCGCGAAAGCAAGAAACCCGCATTTTTATAAACTCCGCGTTTCAAGCGACAACCCGTGCGTCTCTTAGTTAGGTCCTCGAATAATTTTCGTTCCACGGCGAAGGCGTCGACGACTAATTATCCGCTTTCAATTCGACCATCGGCGAAGAGGGTCGCAACGTGGACGGTCCTTTGGCAAATTTTGGCCGAGGTCGTAACAGCCAAATCGGGCACCGAATTATATCTCCCGTGTATCTTTATAGACACTCTCGAACGATGCCCCACCACTTGGCGATCTTTATATATATAGTGTCGTCGTTAAATTCGTTAAAGACTAACGATGTGCCAGCCGGATAAGATAAGGCTCGACCTTCTCCAAATCTTCCTCGACATCGTTTTCTCTAGGCCAGCAGGATCGAGGAAAATTATATCGACCCTCTACACTGATACTTATTCGATCTACAAAACTCCTTGAACCCCTGTATTGCCAGCAATTTTTTCGAGTTCGACGCGCCGTCGATATCGCTCAGGTGCAGAGAATCGAACCGCCCGATCGACGAGAATGATGCAGGACAACGAGAAGAGCTTCGGTTTCGGCTTCCTTTCGACGTCGCTCGTCTTCTGCACCCCACTTTCGTCCCCGGTGCCATCGAAAAGGATTACAGAAGAGGGAAAGACGTGGTGCTGGGAGCCTTCAAAGCGAGCAGAGCGGTGATATTTAAAGCGTATGCAAAGAGTGCAGCTCCGTAGCAGCAGCTCCGAGGGAAGAAAGGGGAAGGAGGGGCAAAAAGTCTTGGACAATGGCTGCCCGGTATCCGACTCGCGACGATTTATGCGACCTCGACGGCGACGACGACGACGACGAAGACGACGAAGACGACGGCGGTCCACCTCCGCCATTCTCTCCCCTGTTCCTTTCTTCGCCTCATCCTGCTCTGTTGTCTCGCAAGACCTCACATACTCCTTTCCTCTTCTATCGACCGACCGGTACTCTTACAATCGGTGCATTCTCCCGACAAGAATCCCAGGGCACGAAAAACACTTGATCAGCAAGTCCCAGACATTACGTCGCAGACGCATTCCCGCGTAATTCATTTATCGCATGGATAACGTAATTTCCTGTAAGAGAAATTCCACGTTCCCGGTATCCACGATCGATCCGTACAGTAACGACCGTGCAAACGAGAGCTACGGGGATTATGTTCTAGGAATAGACGACCCCCGGACGCTCGACCGAGCATCCCCGAAATTCTCTGATTTTTATTCCCAACCGAGGCAGCCTCGACTCGAACGAGAGGGGATCGTTGAACGACACCTTTCTACAAGAACGATCGAAAAGCCGAGAAAACTTGGGAGCGGCCGCTCGTTCGGCGGATAAGATAAGGACGGTCGTCTCTAGTCGACGCGACCATGGGCCGATGATTCTCTGCCAGGTACCATAAACTCGGCCGTAAAATGAAGCGCGTTCCTCACTTTGTCGCCAGGTTTTATGGAAGTCCGTTGGTTCGCGGCCGAACCCTGCTCAATAAGGAGTTCGTCTACGTTGTTTTTAACGACCGTTGCTTCTTCGCCGATCATGCGCCCCTATAACGACCGCACGGTTTTTCGTATTTCCAGAAAGAACGCAGAAAGAGCGTCCTTATCAAAACAGGTGCTCGTAAAGCGGCAATAACATCTTCGGGCGCTGCCTTTCGTCGCCGATCTGATAACGCGATTCGATGTTCCGCAATAAATAAGAAATTAATGAATTCCGCGTTAATGTCTGCGCGATAATCGGCAAATAATTATGCAAACGTTCCCCTAGGGTACGAGCTTGGCGAAAGCAGAGCGACAAATCCGGGGCCGAGAACTCCCTGCGCGGTTTGGGAAGTGTCATCCGTATTGAAACAGGTGTCGTGGAACGGCAACGAAAAGTTGCCGGAAGGAGCGAGGAAGCGAAACCGGGGGAGCGCGCGTGGAGCTCCCTTACAAAGTGAATCGCATCTGTGCCAACGATCACCGCGTCGGCTCGTCCGACTTTAATCTGATAATCTGATTGGCCGCCGTGTGTCAAATATTGTGGGCCCGAGTGCCAGACCTCGATCTTTCATGCGAACAGGTTCTCGTCGGGACGCGTGGCCGATTGAAAGCCGCGTTCCGAAATCGTTGGACCGATCGAACCGTGATGCAGGAAGAGCTGAAATCGCTGCTCGATCCTACTTCCGGACTCTTGTCCGCAAAGAGAAGCAGGGGGAGAGAGCAAAATTCACCCTAGTCGCTGACGCGATAATTAGGATTTATGCGTTCTCCGTTTGCATCGAGGACGAAGGGGAGCGCGCGCCGAGGAAGAAGTGGACGAAAGGCAAGACTCTATCGGTTCTAGGGACTCCGTGAAAGAAGAGATCCGTCTCCGGCGCGACGAAGAGCGGGAGAACGCGAGAGAATGGAAGCGAAGAAGAACGGACGGAAGAAAGAGGGCGAGCTGCGACGTCCCCCGGCGTAGAAGGAACACACTCGAGGTTCGCGCATTGATATGCAACAGGCTGCATATGCGGGCCATGGCGGGCGAACAATACGACCACCGGTAAGGCACCATCGCGTAAACTATCCACCATGCTCGAGCCTATAACGTAGCGAACCGTGCCGGTCGATACGCCACGAGACACTTTACACGGTGCATCGGGTATATGGTGCGGTGAGCGCAGGTCGTGACGCGCCGTATCTTGCATCGGATGTACCACCAGTGTGGAAACACGGATACGTACCTCCCCCCCGCCTTTACCTTTCTCCTCCTTCCTCGTGCTCTTAACCCTTCGAGAATAGCGTCCACGCCGCGCCAACCCACCTATCCATCCGCGACCTTACCCTCCTTCGAATCCTTTCCTCCTCGACTCCTTCGGCGTTTCTCGAATTCCATTTCCTCGTCTCGCTCGCCACCTGCTTCGCGCCTCTACGCGCTCGCGCGAAACGACGAACCGTAGCGCGATTGCCGCTCGCGGAGAGGGGTTGCGAGCTCGCACGAAAGCTCGCGCCCCGGTCGAAACCGTTTTACCCCGCGTTACTCGGAGGTATCGCGCACAATAGACTCCACCGTATGATTTACATCACGCCGCGTCGGTTCTCCCGCGGACAGAAGAAGCAACGATACAGGATACTCGGCTCGCGTTCTACCTTTTCTCATACGATCGCGCCGGCCATGGCTCCCCACGTACTTGCACGTACACCGACACACGATCGCGCGCTACGTCGCCGCGGTCGCTGCCGTTTTCTCGTGACGCGACTATGCTAACGCGGTAACGCCGCGCGTGGAATACGTTTTCGATGCATTCACCGGCTCTACCTAGCAACGATCCTACCTCGCGTTTCGAACTCCGCCGATTAAGCCCGGTATGCGACAAGCTTTACGCGAGCCTCCCCCGCCGGAAGTCGATAAGACCGACACAACGCGGAAGACATACAAACGTTCGATGCGGACGAGTGATGCAGCGAACTGCGCAGCCAAACGGCCGCTAATGACCGTGAACTATCGAACCTACCTGGCAACGAAGAGGACGGAGCACCATCCCTCACTCCGCCGACGATGCTGTTCTGAGGAACGGTCTCTTTAACGGTGACGGTGTACCGTGGCTTCTCGCAGCTGGCGATCCTATGCCCGGGGGAGGACACGCTGATCCGGACTTCGGCGTCGAACGCGGCCTTCAGGCCAGCCGGGTCCGTTGCCGTTACGTTCAACTGATGCAGCAGCGACCTGGACAGCAAGCTCGGCCTTGCCACTTGGAGTTCCCCGGTGTTGCGATCGACGTGAAAAACCCCGGCTTCGTTTCCGTTTGTGATCCGATACGCGACCTGACCCGCGTCCAAGTCCGTCGCCGCCAGCCGCAAAATCGGTCCCTGCATCAGTCCATCGGTCTTCAATGTCACGTTGTACTTTCTCGGCTCGAAGATGGGCCTGTTGTCGTTCACGTCCGTTACTTGAACGCTCACGATGGCCACGGTGCTGAGACCACCTGCAACAACGCGAATAGCAAAAATTAATTGTCGGCAATCCCGTCTGCGCCGCAGTTTATAGGCGCTACGGGTAAATTTGGATCGGTGCGTTGGAACTCGTCGTCCACCGAACAGAAGTGCGAACCCCAGCAATTATGTACACTTCGCTCCCCGGTGAAATCCTCTTATCGAGCCAAATAATGTCGAGGTATTAGCCGGCGTAGAAAACGAAACTACGGGGACTCTTGAAGCCGGTCGGCATAAATCACCGTCGCGGCGCGGCGTCCCGTGCCATTGCCTTTTTTCGGAGCCAATCAACCTCCTACCTCCGCCCTTTACCAGTATCTCTCTTTCTCTACCTCTTCCTCCGATCTTTTCCCCAAGCGCGCTTTAAAGTCCATTTCTTCCGTTTTTCTCTTTCGCTTTCTCCTCTGCGCTCGAAAGAGCGAGCGGCCGCGCGTGTCAGCTGGCGCAGCTCTTACCCCGGGTGCAGGGTAATGCGTTCACGGCAATATTTCAAACGACTGGAATTCCTCGGGATACCCGAACGGCCCTAGCGTCCTAGCAGTGTCTCGGCCAGTTCACCGTTTCTCTTTTCCGTTCGCGTTGCTTGTCGAGCAATTATACGGACGAATCGATCGATCAATATGCCGAGAGTGCGCGAGGTGCGCGAGGTGCACGAGGTGCGCGAGGTGCACGTTCCACCGGTCGGAGTCGCGACCGCTTTGTTGTTCGTCGTCGAAGCAGATTAAAAAGAATGGAAAGAAAGTCGCTTGCGAGCTGATAATTCGTTTGCCCGTTAAAGTATCGCCTCCCTCCGTATAAGAGTGATATACGGTCTGACGGGAAGTAATAACGCTCCCTCGATCGCTATCCGTAAATCACCTTGTTCGTCGAAGCCTAATCGCGCATCGCCATCCCTCTTTCTTTCGTCGACCCGGCGACGACCACGACAGCGCGCGGGACTAGGGGTTAATTAATCGAGCGTGCCACGAGGACGAAGGGGCGCGAACGCGATAACGCGAGCTCCTGGTCGGTCAGGCTGATTTAGGCGAACCCCGACGCAAGTGTTAATATTAAAGACAGTATGTAAAACGGGTAATCCGATGTTTAAACGGTTTACACCCGTAACTCATAGTAATATATGGACTCGGCCGCGCGGAGCTCCGAGCGCGACGAGATTTATAGGTACGAGTGTCATTGGAGTCATGCGTCAAGGGCCAGCCTCCCCTCGGTTCTCCGTGCTTCCCTCTCCGCCGTTCCGCACCTCGTCCTCCTTTCACTCCCTATTCCCTTCCCGCTTCATCTCGTTCCATTTATCCTCCTCCTTCGTCCGCGAGCGACGCGTCCCGACGACCGAAAGGAACGACGATACCTTCGACCGTCCCTCGACACCGTGGCATCTTCCGTACGACTCGGAGGTATCGCGATGCCGATCGTCGGATTCTGGGTTCGCGGCGACACTCGGCCACGCTTATTTCCCCCGAAGAAACGCACCCCTAATTTCTCGCGCCCACACGATCGATCAGATTAACGATCGAATAAAAGAGGAACGCCGTCGTGCATCTCCTCTTCCTGGACGTAGGTCAACGACATTCTAACGCGTATTTCGATACCCCGTGTCCGGCAGACCGACCCTTTTAATTTCACGCGGTCCATTGTGGGACGTGAGTCCTTTTCGAGGTTCGCGCGGCGGAGGATACGAAGCCTCCGAAAGATTTATGCGGTTGCTGGTTGCCAGTGATGCTCATTCCGCCTGAGCCGATAATCAACTTGAACGTGTTGCACGATAGCGCAGAGAGAAAAGGTAAATCAGCGTCTGTACGCGATCAGCGGAACCCGGGCGCTGTCGAGTCTTTAAAGCTCGCGTCCCCCGTCAGTTCCCGAATCTCGTGAATGCACGCTGAAGGAAACGCTAAAGTAGAGAAACGTTGAGGACAATGGGCCCGGTGGGAGTTAAGAGGCAAAGATTTATGACGGCGGTGTCAATAAAGTCACCGCCGGTGTCGTTCCGGCTTTCAGGAAGGTTCCGCAACCGTGGCCGCGCCTTTCTTTGCATTTCTGCCCGTTGATCGTAGGACGTGCATCAAGATGCGCAGACCAGATTCGCATGTACACCACGTAATGCACAATTTCCAGAAATCAGATACCATCAAGCCCGGTCTCTCTTTCGTCAAGATCGTGACGCTTGGAACCCAAATCTCCAGATGTTATCCGACCCTTCGTCGCATTGTTCAGCGATGAACGCGCGCATCCTGGCTCGTTTTCAACAATCTTCGCCGCAGCATTCGCGAAGAATATTTTTGGCAAAACAATCGCAAAGAAAAATATCGTCCAACGATGGCTCCGCGTTCTTCTTTTCATTAGCCGTGAGCTTTTAAACTTATTGTCTGAAGTCTAGCAGCCGCATGAGCGGCCTCTTCTACATCGGTCCAAGTGACTCGCACCAGGAAGCCCGTACGTAGCATGTTCGAAGTAGTCGCCCTCTCTAGCAAATTCTTATATCCGAATTAGTCGTCCCGCAGGGAACCATAGGTGGTTGTAGTCCTGGCGAAGTGTCGGGGTCGCAAATCGCTTCAGAACCGCGAGACACAGTCGCATCGCGAGCGGATCTTTGCGCGTTGCTGGCGCGTTCGAGGGATGGTTATCTCGACTAGACTCTCGGCGTTGATTTCGTGCCTGGTAATCGCGTATCTTGGAAAGCAGCAAGGTCGAAACGCGTCGGCCGGGGCTAGTTCGCGGTTCGCAGCTGGAGTATCCGGAGTCGTCAGCAGGTGGTATAAATCACGCGTAAGCTGGCTCTGGTGCAGCGCGGCTCGTGGTTGGTCCACGGGCTGCTCGCCCGTCATATCCGAGCGGTGCCTACTATTGTGTCGATGGTGTCGGTGACTCTGGTAGCACGGTGAACAATCGTATCGATAACGAGCGACAATTATGGACGGGAGTTCGCCTCTTTGCAAAACGATATGCAGACAACAATAGGGCTCCTCTCCGCTTCCATTCCGCTCATCCTCCCTGTCTTCCCTTTTCGACGCCAGCGTTGGTGTTCTTCCTGTTCTTCAGTCTCCCACGTGCCCTCTAATTTCCCTATAGATTCCACTTTCCCCCCGCTGCCCCCGCTCTCATTGCCTCGCGTTACCTCGTCCACCTACTTAAATGCAAAATTTCCAAGCAAATCGCCGAAGAACCTGCCGCCCGTTGCAAGGTCAATGCCGGCGTTCCTGACGGATCAATGGACTTCAGTCATTGTCCTCGCCCGCAAGAGCAGCCTGGACGGAGGCTGTTGAAAATGGGCACACCGTACACCGACGACATAAATCATACACCCCATTACAGGGCTGCTAGATCTCGGCACGGCGATAGCTTGCTCTTCCTCCGCTCCACCGGCGCAGCGCGCGGCTTCCGTGGACGCTTCGTTTCCACCGTGTGTCGCCCAACCGTTCGGCTTTCTTCTACGTTCCTGGGCCTGCGTCGCACCTCTTCTACGACGCCGCGATAAGACCGAGGAAAAGCATTGTTCGCGCGGTTCTTCATTGCGAACTCCTACTTTGGTCACGGAAGATTCGTTGAAGAACGAGACCGGTAAGCGATCAACGTATCGGGTGAAAGTTACGAGGAGTCCCGACAAAAAGCTTCGGACGAGTACAGCGCGCAATATGTACTCTCTCCGCGGTGCAAAGTAATTGTTCGCCGAGTAATTTCTATGGAACCCGCGCGGTTACACGTACCTCTGTCGGTGGCGATGACAGGAATCTCCAGATAGGGCGCGGTTTCTCTGTCCAACGGTGTTCTGACGCAAATGTCTCCGGTATCGCTTCGCACCATCAGCTGTTCGCTCTCCATTCTTCCCGCGGCGAACGTGTAATTTACCATGGCGTTCACGCCGCAATCCGGGTCGGTTGCCTGCACCTGAAACGATAGATGAATTGGAATTAATTAAGCGCCGGTGAGAAAACAGACTCAATTTTGGTTCGCTCGTCCCTGAAAAGGGACACTTCCGAGGCCGTCAAAGACGTAGCACCTTACGCAATCCGGAAACCTGCTGACTAATTTTCGCATGACCCCTTTATCTATTCAACCAAGAGGTTGCAGAGACGCGACGCGGAGGCGGTGATGAACGCCTGCGTGCCTCCAGTGCTTGTTATTTATGCAGCGACATACCGCCACCTTTCACCCTCGGTGGTTTATAAGTTACAACAGTTCGCAGTCGCCGCTTATGAAAATGTTCAAATATATTTTTCGTCTTGCCGGCGATGCTTCGTTTTCCAAACGAACGGGTGTGCTCTTCTTGTCCCGATAAACCGAGGACGCGACTGGGTGTCGCACTAATTGTAAACTACCATACGCGTCGACACGAAGGCTAGACTGAAATTCTTCATTGAGCCATAGCGTACGCGTCGCAGGCTCGTGTTTCGGCCACTTTGAAAAAGTACGTGTACAAACTCGAGGTGAAACTGTAAAGCAGGCGATTTTCATTACTTACGGTCGATCGCGCGGGGACGTTCGACAGACAGGCGGTAATTGGTACCGCAAACGATTGGGCGCAGGCTAACGTTACTAGAGGAGAGGCAAAACTCGTAAATTTATCAACGCGGAACGTAATTTGCGGGATAGTAGTCGTGGTGTGTGCCAATCGGCGGGAACACGGGGCAGAAAAAACCGGGACGCGAAACCCGGACGGTAATGAACCCTTTAACCCGGCCTGAGCAGCTTTAATGACAGTTTAAGGTTTCTTCTCGCGTTCGAGGTACGTACACACACATACAATATGCCGCGTCGACCATCTAGCCGTGATCCGAGTGTTCACCGGTCGAACCGTTCTGCCCATGTTCGACGAGAACGTGGAATCCGGAGATCCGATGGCGATTGGGCACACGGATGATCGATTACTTTGTTACGTACTCGATCGAGATCTCGGTATCAATCGCTGTTGAAGTTTTTCAATGATAACTGTTAGAAGGATCGTAATAATGTCCAGTATGCAACTGTATCGTCCAAGAAAGTTATTCACGCATTTTCCAACAACGTCCGCGCAATCGAGGTGAGCGTTCGCCAAGATAAGTGCAGGAAGATTCCGCGGGGAGAAAGGGGGAAGGAGAGGCGAGCTCCCATCGAGATAGGCCAAGAGAGATAAAAAGAGAGCAAGAAAGTCTAGAGCGAATGGAAGAGAGACAGTGGATAATAAAGCAGGAGTCCACGAAGAATGATTTACTGGCAGCCGGTCTAATACCTTTACCGCCAACACTGTTGCCATCTTGAAGGAGCATCGCATGGTTTCTATGGCTTGTCGAACAGGTAAAACAGCAACGAGAAAGTTCAGAATTGAAGGAAAAAATTGTTAGTCCATTCCACAACATTTCTCTCCGTGTCAGGCACCTTTCTCCTCGAGGGAAAAAATTCAGGGGGGAAGAAAGTAATGGGGTGAACAGCAGGCTTCATTTTTCTTTCAACAGTTGTGCTAACGAGCTGCCGCAAAGCACCGTCGAAATTAATGTAACCGTCTGATTCCGTGAGGGATTTTCGATCTCCCCTCCTGTTCCATGATTTCCCGCCGGGAACCGTGCGTTCTCGTTGATCTTGCGTACTAGTTCCCGTTTAATTCCTCGTCGACGTCATCTGTTCGGCAGACAACCAGTTACGATTCATAAACGATGTTATCGAAAGCGTTTCTGTTCACTGAATTATTAAAGAGACCGCGCGACACGTTGAAACAGGTATCCTGTTACAACTATGATGTCCACCGATTTTCCCTACTAATCGAATAATTCATGGTCGCGCGCCACGATAATTTCACTTTCTATCGACAGATTAATTCACCGTTCGTTCATTTTACGCCGCGCTAGTTTCTCGCCCGTCCTGCTGCCGCGCTCGTGACACATCTGCATAATTTTCCAATTTAGATTTGCATTTCTAAATTGCATCCTCGCGCGTCCTATCTCCAGATACGTATCGGATAATCCTGACTCGTCGCGAATTATTCTTTTGTTCGCGCGACCATCCCCGTCCGCGACGCGAATACAATTTCGTTTCGAAAGTTACGCGAACCGGGTCGACCCGCGTCGCTCGCCCTCCCCGTTAATTACGCGCAACCCTAGCCTCGGCCAGATGGAAAACGGAGACTCGGGTAGGAAGAAAGAAAGAGCTGTATTAAATCGCGAGCAGTTTTACCTGTTATTCCCGTGCTCGGCGAATAGCATACCAGCCGATGCATTGTTCGGTTGGTTTTGTTGCGCGCCGACCTTGCCGGGAATATCGATTTCAATCGGGGTGTATACGGAATACAATCCGCCGTGGATTTCCTTCAAAGAGGCCGTGCAACCTGCATAGCATGCTCGAGCACCAGCGCGCACGAATGAATACCTTGCACCCTTGCAAGGAATCGAGTTCTTGTATGTACATATTTTGAAAAACCTCTTTCACCGCACAAAGGCGTCCAAAAATGGAAGGGTGGGTTCCAGCGAGTTTCCAATGCATTTCTCAGCATAGATTTGCACGCTGATTTTCCGCGCTCCACATTTTCGCTACCGAAAAGAATTGTTCTCGAGAGCTTATATCGCGAAGACAGAACGCGCCAAGGTTCACCCTCGAGTGGCAGAAGCTGTTCCGAATCGAGGAAGACGAAGATCGATAAACGAGCTCGACCGTCGCGGTGGCCGAGAATGGCCCAGCCACGGCGCGCGGCGCGGCGGTCGGTGGGGTCCCACGTTCCCTGGACCACGAAGCACGAGTGCAAGTCTTTCGCTACGTGGTACGTACAAGCAATCGCGACAGAGGTAGAGGACCGTCTGTACGTGCGGTGGCTGTCTACACCGGTTATAAAATACGGTGCCTCGGAAGGTTCTCAGCATGCTCGCGCCTATGCCATCGAGGACAGGGCTCGGCTCTCTTTTGGTCCTTTCTTCCGTCGCTCTCCGCCTCCTCTGCCCGTCGAAATACCATTCGCCACCTTCGTTTTCTCTCCCTCGGACCGAATGTTGAAAAGTGTTCGAGAGTGACACCGGCGTGTCGAGGCGACGACGCTGTGACACGACCCGCGGCAAGAACTCGCCTGTTACAGGTACAAATTGTCCGGCTGCTAAAGTTATCACCGTAAATCGCGGATGACTCGGCGTACCGCATCTGGTATGTCGAGTTTTATGTGCCGTGGCAGCGATGACGGCGATACCTGGACGCCGACCGTCCAACGATAGATGGTCTCGCAGCTAAACATTCTTTTAGACAGGACTGCGTTCTAGACGCGTGGCAGTAATTGCGCGTACGTACCCTCCTCGTCGTTACGAATGCACGCGTGTTAGGGCGCAAGTAAAGAGCCGAGTCGAAGGAAAAATCTAGCTGGTCGGTAGACATTTGCGTGCACGGGGCAATCAGTGCGGGGAATTATGAAGCTTCGCCCGTACAGATTCGTAAGGCTCTGGCGAAATAAAAAGAATCTATTGCGCTGCTGCGATCGATCCCCTGCGTAATTGCTAGACCGGTTTGGAGCGTTCAAGATTACGTGCCACAGCTAAGTACGCATAGTTCCTTGTAAATTTTGCGTTCTCCGTTTCGCGAGGCATTTAATAGCGTGCGGTCCGTTTAATCGTTCTCGTGTTTCTGCAGATTAATCGCGGCACCGGTATCGCCACGCCTCGATCGTCGCACGCATAGATTCGAACCAGACCTTCGGTGGTGCGAGAGCAGTTGGCGTGTTCTGTTCGAAGTTCCATTTCACCGAGGCGACAGTCCCGGGTTTCGGCGTTCCGCGGAAAAGAATTCCCGATCGTGCATAAAGCTGCACGGCAATGTATCGTTTAACGAAGGACCGCGCATTCTCCCAGGTGTGCGGGGCCGCTCGCAGACACCCGACGCGACGCGCTCGTTGCAAGCGCAACGATATTTCATACGATTATCCCGCGCCTCGTTGAGTTACTAAATCATCCCCGAAGGCAGCGGTATTTTCCTTCGAATGGTCGCGTAATCCTTCACGGCGAAACGAACTAGAGCGATCGCCCCCAAGTGCGCGGCATTCCGGCTTCCTTTTTTAAGCTGCCTACGATCTTTCCG
Source organism: Nomada ferruginata (assembly GCA_963583965.1). Taxonomy (NCBI): domain Eukaryota; kingdom Metazoa; phylum Arthropoda; class Insecta; order Hymenoptera; family Apidae; genus Nomada; species Nomada ferruginata. Next base: position 2,847,055 of record OY757217.1, read on the forward strand.
CGATTAATTTCGTCCCTCGCGCGAACGTTTCATTAGCCAGCGTGCTCCTCTCCCTGACTAATTAATGTAGATCCTATCCAGCGAGCCAAGTTCCACAGTGGTCGGTCGATCAGCCGTTTAGCGTTGGCCGCGCGTTATTAGCCGGTGTCGGTGAAATTCCAGCGCCGCGTTCCGATGCATATTTCTTTTCCTCGCGTCGAGATTCATCGGGAATGAGAAAGCGAAGGGTCGCGGTTTCCTCCGTTCCCGAACTCAAATAAATTCGAAACTCGGATCGAGATAAACGCGCGGAGTCTCGGTCGTTCTTCCTCATCCTTGGTTCCTACTACCACCTTTCTGGATACGGGAGACAGAGAGGGGGAGAGAGAGTACCCGAAGGGTTTTTCTCCGTTGGTCGAGTCCTAGCCCCCCGCCGTTCCCGGGTGCTTTCCGTTGGTCGTGCGTGCGACCACGCGGGCCGCCGCTTTTTGCCCGCTCGCGCTCGACAGATAGAGCTGTTCGTCGAGCAAGCTGAGAAGCCATCCTCGGTATTCGCGGCTCGCCGGCTCTCTGATGGACTGACAATCGTCCACCACTGGCCACGGGTATTCCTCGCGATCCTTTCGCTCTTCCTTCTTATCTACGCGTTCTTTTCGATCTCGAGACAAGCCGCGTTTCTTTCATCGCGAGCGAACCAGTAGCTCGGCCCGAATTCGGCGCGCCGCGCCACCCCGGCCGACGAAAGACGAGAGCCAAGACGAGGCGTCGATGGTCGACGTGGCGCGACGGTGGTCGAGTCGCGGCCTGCTCGCAGCGAGAAATCCGTCCAACGGATTCCAGGAAACGCTCGTTCGCTCGTTACACGCGCACTTTTTATCGGCCGTAGACGCATTTTAAATTCCTGTCGTTCGCACATAAGAGCGCCTAATTGCGCCACCGCGCGATGCGAAGGACCGCGAGCACGCGAGCTTCCCGGCTATCTGCGAGGGGGGAAGAGCGTACCCGAGGCGCGTACCGGAAGTTTCGTGGGTGGACGGCGGCTGCGCGCCACGATCCTTTGTCACGCGAATTGACATGCGGGAACGATGGCCGGGTAGCCGTTACGTGAATCACCGCGGGTGTGCGACCGCACAATTAGCCGGATCCGTATTCCGTTTGCATAAATAAATATGCGCGTGTTTGCCGCCTGTCCTTGCAGATTCATCCTTCTCTCTTTTTCTGTTCCTCTCGCTGGGCCGATCGGGTTGCTCGTTTTTCCAACCGCCCCGGCCGCGGCGTTTCCTTCCACGGGGCTCGCACTCCTCGGGAGACGTATATGCGTGCGCATGTCCACGCGTAGGCCGCAAATAGACGGTGAAAAATCGTGGACGACGAGCGCGAGAAGCGAAGGGGGCGCGAGAAGAAAAACGAGGAGGGCGAGCGCAAGAAGAAGCGCGAGGGGCGATAATAAGACCGGAGAGAAACCGAGTAAACTTCGTTTTGTATCGCTCCGAATAGAGACTCGGCTCTTCGCCGGCTAATTGAAGTCGACAATTTTTTTCGCCGCGCAATAACCATTCCGGAGTGTTGCGCGCCATCCGTGGAATTCGTGGTTTTATCTGCTCGCCACCATTTTCGACCGAATCGTGCCCCGCTAACGGAGCGCGGAGAATCTCAGCGGAGCGCGGAGAATCTTGTTGAAATTGCCGCGCGGCTACTACCGCGGGAGAAATTAAACGGAAATAGGTAATCGCAGGTAGACGCGGACGCGTCGCGTTGGGAAAAACGGGAGATCGGCGTAATCGACGCACGCATCGCGGTGTCGCTCCAAAACGGTCCGGACGTAGCAATGATCGCGCACGGTGTCCGGGGATATCGGATCTCGTCTCGCGGCGCAGTTACAGCCGGCATACACGACGTACGGTACTAAACGTCGCAAGCAGTACCGAGACCCGCACGACGCTTTACATATGAGCTCGCGAGTGCGCCGCGACAAAAGTGACCGTGACGGGGTAAAGGGTGGAGGGGAAATCCGCACAATGCTACCAACCCGACGAACTCTATAGAGCTGTCACTCACTGCTGCCCGAAGAGTCGGTTGCGAGAGGCGACTTGTCTTTCTCATTCTCTCCCCCCTTTCCCTTCGTCATCCATCTTCACCGATTGCTGCTCCCTCCAACCCCATTCTCGTTCTTTCTCTCTTTCTCTCTTTCTCTCTTTCTCCCGCCTCACCTTCCTGGTTTCTGCCACGCGTGGACGTGCAACGGGTTCATCGACGTTGATTTTCTATGGGGAGTTGGATAAGGAATATCGAAATGTCACGGATATCACTCGTGCTTGTACACGCTGTCGATGATCGCGAGGCGACGAGCGTCGGGTCGGCCGATCATCGACGAATCGTGCGAATCCCTCGCGTTTCACGATTCGATCGACTCGTCGTGTCGCGTCGCGTTGAATCGCGGCGAACACCGAAAGAGGCGAGTTTCCGCGACGAGTCACCGATCGTGTACATACGCGAGCGAGGCGACGCGACGCCCGGCGCGCAGTCCCCCCTCGGACAAGTTGTACGAGAGCTTCTTTTAACCTTTGCTCTCGAGATATGTGTTTTTCCCCCGGAACAGCAAGCCGAGAGGCGAGTCGAAAGGGGCTCCTGGCGGGTCGGTGGCCGGTAATTGCGATGAGATATGGTGGCCACTTCTCATTAAAATAGTTTAATATATATTTGTCAAGCTATCGCCGCGACGCACGTCCCGCCATTTGTTACTGCCTCCCCTTCCACGATGTCATCCCTTAGACGCCGGCCGGGTCACCGCAGGGCCGGCCTTTATTTTTCGTAAATTCGGCATTCGGCTAATAGCGGCAGTTTGTCTCGTTGTCACTGGTCGGGATCTTTCACTGAATATCAGTTCCGAGCGCAAACACAACTGCGCTCGTTCGAGGCCTCTCGTTTATTTCACCGCAAAGTTGCTATCGAGTTTTAAGTTTTAAGAACAGTGTCGGAGGGGACGTCGATTAGGAGCATCGCTGCACGCGGCGCCACTGCATTCCACGATGTTTTCCCTCGTTTTCCCCTTAATTTTCCGTTTATCGCTCTTACCTGCTCTCATGACCATTCGCAAAGGATTCGCAGATGGTGTAGAAGAGCTCGTTAGTAATCTGCCTTTACAATCGCCCAGTATGTACGAGCCGTGGGCGGATGTCGACAGTTAAATCTGTAGTTTAAACGCGCGGCTCGTCGCGCGACTACGCGTACCGGGACGTTTTTACGCGCTCTAACCGAGTCAAAACTGGCGTACCGGGTTGCGGTAATTGGAGTCCCCTGCGTCACATAGGTGCAACGCGACCTTGGCTAACGCGCGAGAGGTTTATTCTCGCCATGCCGAGCAGAAACTATCGTCCGCGTCCGATGATCGCGTCGCGTCGCGTTACGAGCGGTTTCGTTGGTCCCGCGGCTCTTGACCGGCAATTAACGTTCCACCAACGGCTTTATACAATCGCTGATCGGCCGCAGGAATTTTCCTCGGCATCTCCCTGTGCGGCGGCGCGAACGTTTTAATTTCGTGGGTGAAGCAACAGGGGACAGAAAGGGCCGACAAGCGTTCCCGGCGGCCAGGCGCGGCGGGAACTTATCGACGAAAGCCCTGCGAATAATTCAGAGTTTTACGAGAGTCTCGAAAGCAAGATTTCCAGCGAGCCGGCAAGAAAGTGGAGAATATAAATACTCGGAGACAAAGAGGAGCGGAGAACTCGCGGCTCGAAAGACCAGTTTATTATTATTCGGCAACCGCCCACGCGTAGCTCGTTCCCTCCCCGCGACTCGACCAGGTCCGCTCGTTCCCTCGTGGCCGAATCTTGGCCTCGGATTCCGCGTTCCTTCGTTCGCTCCCTTGTTCTTCCTCCTCCGGCTGTTGCCCGTTCTCCATCGTCCACGCTGGCCCTTCCTCGAAGGCGACACTTGGAAACGCAACTGTCCGCCGAGCGTACCGCGCAAGCATCGGCGGATATAAAGGAGAGGTAAATTAAGATAGCTGTCCGGTATTCACCGCGCTAGCCTTCCCTTCTTACTTTCTTCCGCCTTTCGACACGACCCGCGCGTGGATTGTCTCGCGATGGAGTACACGATCCGTGGGCCGGTCCAGCGACGCCCTGGCACGTTCTTTCGCCCCTTCCATCCATTCTTCCCTGCTCGATCGGCGAACGATAGCGATGCGATTTCGCGAATCCGCCGAGCAACCTTCGCTATAAAACCTATTAACGAGGGAACACGCTCGACCGTCCGGCGGATGAAATGTCGCCGGTCTCGAACGATAGATGCCCAATTGGATTTCCAGCCACTCGGAGTAATTGCGCGTGCAACTGCCCCGAGAGCAATCCGTGATCGTGGAAGGCAGCGAGTGGCTGACAGAGTGGCTGGTAGAATGGCTGGCAAAAGAAGAGCCGGATAAACGAGATCGCAATAATCGATACACCTATCCTCGCATTAAAGGATCCCCTTGCGCCTTGTAACTCCGTCCGCGATATTATTGATCCTGCGCACGCAATCGGCCGTATCCCATTGCGATTTAATCGATCGTGCCGATTAATAATCGCGTCTCTGAATAAGCCGGCCTTTTCTCTCCCTACCTCCTCGCGGCCCGTCCTCTGGCCCCGAATCGCTGAAAAATCTCCTCCGCCATCCGTTTTCCTCCGCAACTCGAACGTGTCTGCGCGAACTTGCCACCTAATATAGCGAGACGAATTTATTACGGTCGGCCGGCCGTCGCGCGTTCGTATCTTCTCGCGGTCGCACGCGTCGCCGGCTCGAAGGGGTCGCCGCGTGTTCCTGTCCGCTGGAACTTATCCCCTGACGACCGTTTCGCGTAGCAGCCGGTCGCCCGTAATCGATACATATATCGAATTTGTCGCCGCAGCAGCGGGGAGACGGCCACGAACCGGGGATATCAAGGACTCGGTGGGCCGCGGCTTCGCACGCTTCGCCTTCGTGGAATTGCGAGAACTTTGAAGATTAATGGGACCAAGGGGAGTCCGGCTCGCGTTTTTGTTCCCCGGACTCGATCAGTCCTGTTACCTGACAGCAGTTGGCCGTGCCGCGAATCGCGTTTCGCTCGTACGATCGGTTGCATTTTAATAAACGAAAAACCATCCTTTGCTCACCTGCCGCGTAGCGCGTCCCTCGCCCCCGTTACGCTCGCCGCGAATATCCGCCTGCACGGATTCGGTGCCGCTTTCCACGCCGTTCGAGTACGAGCGACGAGACGGACGTACAATTTGGCCAGTAGAGTTTTTTTTTGTACGACGTTCGTTCGAAGGAAATTCAACGGGGGCACGCGAGATCGCGTACGTGGAAGCGACGCGTTCGAGACGACCGGGAATATCCAAGATTAATGGGAGCGCGGCAAACCTGATTCGCATTTTTGTTGCCTCTCCTCTCGACCGGGCGAGCCTCGGTCTTTCCGCGGGTACCGCTCTTTCCTTGCCTCTATCCTTGGCTTTAGCCGTGATAAAACCGAGAAACGCGTTCGTGGAACTTCTTTCGACGAGAGAAAAATCGGTAACGATCGATCCACCTTGCCGTACTCTGCTGCCCGTTAAATTTATTCCAAGGTAGCCTGATTTTTTCCGTCTGCGGGAACAGGTCCGTGATCGTCGTTAAAGACCCGGACGAGGATAAAGATACGGAATTCTTTATTGTTGCTAGAAACGAATTAATGGAAGGTGTCTCTACTTGTCTCTGTAATTAATTGATTCCGCGCATGATCGAGCGAGCGTTCCTCGCGCCCCGTCCGATCCGTTGCTGGCGAGCAGCGTGGACGGCATGGCAGCCGTTCCTCGGGAGAATCAAGCTCGCTTTTCATCGGTGTATAATCTAAACGATTGGTCCATCGAGGTGGCGAGCGCCGGCTCCGATAGCGGGCGAAACCTGCCGCATTACGTCCACCCACGTGCGCCGATTCCCGCCCGATCAGCTCTGACCTACGAGATCTCGATAAATAAAGAGGAGGATATATTTAGGGGCGATTTCGATCGGCGAGAAATTCTTCTTTCGCAGAAGAACACGCTGCCTGCACCGTGAGAAAGTCCAATCGGCGGCTCCCTATAAAATTCTTTTATCGATAACTACGAGGCTGTGGCGCGTCTAGCGAACGAACGTATTCTCCGGGGAACGTTTAAGACGTCAAGCATCGACGTAACTTATGACCCGATCGACGCATAACTTTGCACACATCGGTAATGCTCTCGAACGGGGGATTCGACCGGGCAGGTGCGAAAAGGAGAAAGACGGAAAGAGAGAAGCAGGTGAGGCGATGTAAAGCAACAGCTTATCTTAATAGATTACCGAGCCATTCGGCGTAATTTGCCGACTCCTATTACCGGCGCGCCTGCGAATGGCGTTACTCGCCTCGATAATATTCTCTTAATTCGGACCCGTGGGCGTTAATGGCGTTAATCTTGTCGAACAGGGGAACGGTGATTAACGGTGCTACTCGACGAGATCCGTTTGTCGGATAAAAGCGTCGCCCTCGATGCGACCGTGGCAACGAATCCGCCGTGCGTATTCTTTTTGTCCGCCTTTGGACTACGCCGTTCCGGTGGATGCAACAAATCGCCCTAACGAGCGAATCGGCGCTTTTCAACGCTCGCGCGACTTTTCCTCGAGTCGACCCGACTCGAGGACCCCGTCACGATGATTCAACGTTCGCGTACTCGTGGAGAACGGTCGAACGCGAACACCGAGACAGTCCGGAGCGAACGTTGACGCGCGCGAACCCTCGTACAGCCCTACGAGCCTACACGCTGTACGTACGAATGACCGCCTCTTTGGATGCATTACGATGTATGTATTAGCATAATTATTGGTTGTTCGCTATCAGTGCCGGCGGGCTGGCGTTCACCAATTTATGATTTCATCGCCGGTCGTGCCGTGTGCCACGGCGCCGCTAAACCAGTGCATCGAGAATGCAGGGACCAAGTTCGAGCACGAGCCGACGATCGCCCATTGTTGCTCCTTTTGCCGCCGCGCCATAGACGCGCATCGAGAAACGAACGAAGGAGGCGAGTACGTAGGCTGCTTACGACCGCACGCATTTATCTTCTACGATCGATCGACATTTCCGTCGTCAGACATTTTTATATCGTTTTTTCCTTCTTCGAAAAGAGAACGTCGCGACGCGGCAACGACAGAAGGGGTGCGACGCGTGATTTCTTTCTGCTCTGGCCATTCAACAATGAGATAGAGTTCGATAGAGATCGGAGAATCGTACGATACTTTGCGGATATCGTCGGAGCTAGTGGACCCCTTTCCCTTTTCTCTTCCGCTTCCCTTTCTCTTCACCCTTCTCGAACTTTCTGCCTACCCTCTCATTCCCGCCGAGCAGTCCGGTCCTTAAGTGGCAGGTGCTTAAGATTCTCTGCGATCGCGCGAGGAGAACCAGTCGTGCTGCATTTGGATCTCATTCGAATCGTTCTCCTCTCTTTCTCCCCCTTCACGGGCCCGGTATCTCCGGTCTCTTCTCTATCGGTTTTGAGCAGCCCGCGTATACAAGTATGTATACTCCGACGTGTTCGATCCTTTGGTCTCGTTCTCTCGTTCCTTCCCTGTTTCTGCCTCCCTTCTTCTGCTCGGCGGTGCAGATGTGTGTGAAATATAGGTTGATATCGCGATAAATAATGAGGTGCCCTTCGTGGTGATGCCCGGGGCTGCCGCTACTGTACTTCCACGACGCGCTCCCTCCTGCCTACCCAGCGAAACGTGTACTTGGTGCTTGGATGTATGTAGTCCGGTTGTGCACCGGCCCACGTAGAACCGCAGCGCCTACGTAAGATATCGCTAGGCCGAAGCGGCGGGTTAATATCATGGGCCGACTGGCACCTTGGCCGATCTACGCTCCGACGGACTGGCTCGATCTTATTTTTCATGCCGCGAGAGTCATACCTCGATCGCACCTCCAAATTTCCTTGCAAATCGTGTATCGCGTGGCACGCCACTGCTGCATTTCACTCGACCACGACTACGTACTTGCGCCCTGCGCGTCTGACTAGCCGCGAGAGCGATATCCAGCGACCGTCGACGAAACATCGGCCGGGGAGAATGAAAGATTCGTTGGGGCGATGGCAGAAGACAGTCTCGATTTTACCTCGAGGTGATTGCGCTCGCGTCGTGCCGCGGCCGAAAGCGCAATAAAATATCGTATTCGAACCTGCCCGCTCGCATTCATTATGCATACGGAGTCTCTTCTTTATCTTTATCTCTTACGATTCGCTCGACAATTTTCTCCGATCGGGCAATTTTAATAAAACGTATGGCCGCGTCTTATTTATACCCGCGAACGGTATGGTTAAGTCAATTTGCTCTTCCGGCTTCCCACTCTTCTTGCCCGCAGACAAGCTCGCGTGTATCAAATTCCACGGTGCACCGGTGCCACGAATATTTTCCCTGCCTCTCCTCGACCCCTCTCGCCGCCAATCGGCAGCTCCGTTGCGCCTCGGGATTCGAGTCGTCGCTGCAAAAATCCTAGTCGACGGAGCGCAATGGACAGCCGAGGGAATGGGGATGAATCGAGAAATTTCAGGCACAACGCGCACGATCGGTTGGCCGGATAGGACTGGCGTATTGCCGGCGTTATTAACGCGTCGATCATACGGACATTTACAATGGAACACGAGCTCGCCCCGTGCACCGCAAATGCTTCTCGTCCCGGTGAATGGGACGCCGCCTTCCTCCTCGGCTGCCTAGTCGCCCGGTTAACGATCATCCTCGTAATCTTAATAGCGTTTAATTATACGTCCGCGTAAAACGATCGAGCCGACAATCTTCTCTATCCGCGAGGCGAGCGTAGCGAAACACGCGAAACGCTACGCCAGATCGGACGATTCATCCGGCCGGCGATGAGTATCGCGTGGCGAGACACTGAAACACCATTCGATCTTAATGACACGGTTACGAGTGGAGAAAAAGCTTCGAATCCGGAGGGGTGGTGCGCGAGAAACGTAATAAAGAGATGAATAAGGAGCGGTTTTCAGCGCGACGAGCAACGATCATCATCGACGTTTTGCTCCACCGCTTATTACTTATCCCGCCGACGCGCCGTTCACCTCGCACTATCTCCACCCTCCAGCGAGGATGAGTGTCAGAAATTGAATTTAATCCTTCGAAGCGGCTAAGCTGCGCCGGCCGATTCGCTCCGCGCGGTGGGTCACGAATCTTCGGCGCTCGTGCGAGCATACGCATAAGCGAGTCGCGCTCGGGCATATGCATTCGGCCACGAGTCGGGGAGGGTCGGGTCGTGAGTTACACCGTCGAATCGCGCGTCTTTACACGCGTGTACCAGCCCGGATCACGCAGACCGTACCTAATGACCGGCAGGAGGTCGAGGGTAGACTTCGCCGCGCACGGTGCACCGTAATGGACCGGGACGATCTATTTGTAGGAGGGAGCAGCGTGTCGAGAGATCGTGATCTATGTTCGGTCTCCGGGATACCTGTATCTCCACGAATCGAATATTCGTCGCTGGTTTGTTCGACCTGGCCGCTTCTCGGCACCTGTTCACGGTCCATTAACCGTTTCTGTATCATTTTTTATTCGCACGATAACTCTTGGCCCCGCAGCCAGCGCGGCTGTGCCGACAATGAGTGGGAGTAGTACCGCCGCCTGTTCGTCGTACGCGCGTGCCTCGCTGTTTTTCCTGTGCCGAGTCTCGAGCGATTAAATCTGTGCCTCTGCCGCGAGAAGACAGGTGAAAACACAGGTGAAGTCTCTCGTACGTGGCGTGGCGATGCGCGACTGGATTTATAGTTTCCGGGGCGCAAGGAACCCGTGCGAGCGTAATTACATCGAACGGGCATAGTCGGTTCGCCGGTTTGGTGAATTCGCGGGGAGGCGCTAGGCGGAATCTCGCCTCGCGTAATCGCTGGCGTTAATCTCGGGAATATTCGATTTTCTGCGAGGGCGATAATAGCCGTCGCGAAAACCCGCAAACGAGATCGTCCTTGGCTAAATACCTTTCGCTGGACAGTGCACAGGTTGCAGAAGCAGCACGGGCCGGACTACTTCCACGCTAACGCTGAATTCCAAGGCTGTTGCGCGCTGTCGCGGACACGCTAATGCATCCGATCGGAATTTATAGTTTCGCTCGGTCCCTTATCGGCTCCTTCGGCACGAGCGATTAGATTCATGCGTTTCGCGCCATTCCAATTAACACGTCGACCCTGCGATCAGTGCCCCACACCTATACCTCGCATCTCTTTTCTCCCCCGCGTTCCATGCTCTCCAGACTCGCGCATTTTCTTGGAACCGCGCTGACAAATCGATACTCGCCTGGAGATAGTGGGGCAACAATGAGAACGGTAGGAGCGCTTCGGATCGAATCTATTCGTTTCGATTGCATACTTTTTTTGACGACGTCCCTTCCACCCGAAGAACAGAAAGGACGGATAGTTACCGCGACGGACACGGCGTAGGCACGATTAAAGCGAGCCGAGAGAGAAATGTCGGGGACCGAAATTCCTCCGACATCCCATACATCTCGCAGCTGTTTAATCACCGTGAACCACAGGACCGTTCGAAATCGGGAACAGAGTAAGGCGTAACAGCGGCGATCGAATGAAAGCGCAGAGAAAAAGTGCTGTATGGAATGTTAGTCTCAATCTTTCACGTTCTGGATATCCTGGACTCTCTAAGCACTAAAACACTTCCACCGAAGCGAACGGCGACCAAAGCGTGGACGCCGTTGACCGGTTCATTTGGATCTCCCGTCTCGTTCCATCCCGTTCACCGCGTTCCCCGCTATCTTGGTTCCTTCTTGTTCGTTATTGATGCCACCATTTGTGTATCAGAGGGGCTAAGTGAAATGACTAATGTTGCTATTAGCGCCGCCCGAAAACTTTACGTCTCAATGTATCACGATCCTCGTTACACCTACGCTTCGCTCTTCCGTTTCCCAGTTCAATAATAATGTTCGCCGGCATGGATCGGGTAGGCCAGGATCGCGGCCAGATTTGTGGAAAGTTTGTCGCGCGGCGCGCGTTTCGGGCCGCAAGGAATTCAGATGTCGATCGAGAACGCGGCCTATCTCTCTGTCTCTGCGAGACATTAGCATTCACGAGCATTTCATTACGCCGAAACGACCGATGCGATACATCGTCTGGTTTCGGCTTGACGCAATATTACGATAAATTCGGCCGAATTAATTACTGGCCGTGCGTTTAACTAAATTCGGGGAACGTATTTTGTTGGCACGCCTGCAATACCCGTGTAGAAAAAGAGGGTTGAACGGCGGCGGCGACGGCGGCGGAGGGGAAAGGCGAAGATGGCTGGACCTCCGTATCGAAAGTCGCAGGCACGCAGGGGAGTAAAGGGAGCAGGACAGAGACGAGCGGAGAAAAAGTGAATGAAGAAGCGAAACCGAGAAAGGAGCAGGGAAGAAGGAAGAAGGAGAAAGATATTGCCAGGAGTTACGAACGCATTACCGCGAGGCGGCGAGGTGTCGAGCATGTTTATGCCCTGGTTCACCGGACTCCCGATAGTCCCTAATGGGCCACGACCACGCTGCCTTCTTCCACTTCGTCCCCGTTCCACTGCCAGCCCTCCACGGAAAAGTCCTCGTCAACGCTGCCCTTTGTCGTCTCCACCTCCACCCTTCTCTTCTATCTGCCTACATATTTCGTCCCCTCGCGGGCAACATCGTAGCCTTAATTGGAAATGGCAGCGAACTTGCATTCCCTTGCTGGCCGAAACCTTAATTAGGGATTATACAAGACGACTCTAATAGACCCGATTACTTGCTGGCTGGTGGCCAAAGTCGATACATACATTTCGTGCATTGCTCTGTCGCCGTGGAATGGTCACTTTACGCAGACCTCGAAATAATTTCCATCGAGCGATTTTCACGGAACGCGATTCGTCCACGCATCTGCATAAACAGCACCCGGCGCACCGTAGGAAGATAACGTTTTCCCGGTTTGACCCACTGCTAAAGGCGTGTTCTCTGTTCTCGCTCGATTCGTCTACTTGCGAGGGAAACGACAAGGCAGGTAGCGAAGTAAGATGAGCAAGAAATTCGGCACAACTTGGAAACGAACAGCGAAACATCGAAAGATGAAGCAAAAGGAAGAGGAAGAGGAGCATTTAAGAATGGAAAGGGAAAGGAACGACCGAAGGGACGAAAAGAGAGAAAAAGGGGTAACGGTTATCGGTGGGTAAGTGGCCTCCTGTGTCGAGATAAAGCCGACACCAGGGGCGACAACATCATCCACACCGGCGAATCGTACAAACGTAATCCTCGACGCGTCACTAGGTAACGACCGGTGGGTAGGTAGGTAGGTAGGTAGGTAGGTAGGTAAGTAGGTAGGCAGATAGGTAGGCAGATTTTTCATTCTCCTCGTCTTCTTTTCTTCTTCGGTGCCCCGTCCCTCCTGTACCCGTGCGTATACGCACCTCGTCGAAGAGTAGATCGCGAAAGAGACTCGCTGAAAGCGAACGAGCGGAGAAAGGCTTTACGGGTGAAGAGGGAAGCGGAACGAATTGACACGTCATTCCTCTTGGATAGGGAGCACCTGAGCGTCGACCAAAGGGAACAAGACTGGGCCCGATCTCAGCGACACGCGCTTACGACCTTTGTGAACGAAAAGGAACAGAAGAGTCCACGAACAAGGTCGACCACGACGTTCGATCCTCGTCTGCGTTGAACGGGCCCGATCGTTTACCCCGCTTTTCGAATTCGCTGCCAAGGCTTTCGACTTTTCGACCGGCCGTTTTCTACACCGTGCGAAGAAAGGCGAAGAACCGAATCACGCTTTGGCCGCGCTATTTTGGCCACCCCGTCCGAAGAATTGTTCGCACCGTCTGCCTCTGACAGGCAAGATTGATCGACTCCCCGAGATCGCAGCGATAGGTAACTGTGTATTGGTTCAGCCTAGTTTAAACTAGCGGGCTAGTTTCGCCCGCTTATACCTGCAGAAGCGCTTGGCGAAGAAGAATCGAGAGGATTTCGATCGGCGTCAACTCGCGGCGCTCCGCATCCAATCTTCTTGCGAGTCTAGCCGTCAACGCCCGAGAGGTGCGCGAGGCTGTGTGCACCAGGCCAGGCGAATAATGTACACACACATTGGCCCGTAGATTTCGGAGCTTCGAGGGCTAGGTGTGTGCGTCGGGAGGATCGCAACCTTGCATCCACCACGGGCTCCTATCGAGCAGAGCCATCGCTTTCTGTTCGCGCTGGGCCTTGTCCCGTGTCGGTCATTATCGGGCCTCATTATATTGTAGCCGATCAATCACCTCACGTCCGAACCTCCGTCGACAACCTCGCGGAATCGCAGAGTATCCGGACCCACGTGAACGTTCTCGGGCACGCCCGTGCCACGAAGATAACCCACTGGGAAACATCCAAACTCTCCTGATCAATTGCTGATCACTCGAATCGAACGTTCGAACGTGGCCAACGTGGCTAACCGGCATCGTTTCGTCGACGTCGTTGCACCCGGCCACGAAATTGTTTCTGTCGCGACGTCCACCGCAACTACTGTTGCGATCAGAAAAAAAACCACCTAGCGTCTCTATCCTTTTCCATTATGCTTCTCTGCACGGACAGGTAACGAGCGATAACGGAATACCGTGCGCCCGGTGCTTCTGCGATTCAGCGTGACTGCACGTCGCTTTATGTTAATGGGAAAACAGCGAGGAAACGTCGTGCCCGCTGTATAGGAGAAAATTTATAGCTGACATTTCGTCGGCGCTCGCGACTCGGAGGAGGGGATATCGAAGACTGATCCGCTCGTTAATGCGGCGGTAGATTCGGTCTCGCGGTTTCGCCGCAGATCGATAAAAAGAACCACGAGAGGCCGAAAATGTCATCCGAGGGACACGGAGGTCGCGCGAGATGTCCTGCGTCGTTGAGATTAAAAGAAGCGAGACTGGGCCAACGCGGGACTAAATCAAATAAAGATTAATGAATCAATAAATTTTAATGGACCGTTCAAATTAAACTGGCCAATCAGATGCCGTAATAGACGAACAAAAGTGCTCGACGAGAAGGAGAAGAGGAAGAAGAAGCAGAAGAATAAGGAGAGGGTGAGGAAGAGGAAGAGGAAGAGGAAGAAGGGAGTGGTACGAGAACGGATATCTAGGCTGGCGAGCGAAGGGAGCGCTGGCCGTACGAAGCGCCGATGTTTAACGAGTCCCGGCCTGCCCCCGATGGCCGACCGATTGATTAGCAATTTTAAAAGCAATAAAAACGATTCATAATTCGTTCGGGAGAAGAAGCGGCGGCGCTAATGAGAAACTGCTGCCTTTGTATGGTGTGCACGTACGTACACGGGAACGTACCACCACGATCGCGTGGACGGCTACCTGCGCGTTATGGGATATCGACGCTCTCGAACCTACTCTGCCTGTTACGCCTGAGATCCTGCTAAAAATGCTTGATCGACGGAAGAATACCGTGACCCGTCAGACTGTAACATGATAATATAATCGGCAAGAACGATCGGCCAGAATAGCGAAACGAACCAGTGGCTCGCGTTCCACGAAACGTCCGCCTGCCTTCAGACTGATCGCCATCGATTTGACAAACAAGCGTCGGACGCGTTGACGGGTTAAACGAAAAGCAAATGTAACCGCTGTCAGCCGGCAGATCGAAACACCGAGCTAACCACGCGGACCGCGCGCTTTCCTGAGTGCTACTTTGTCCCTGGAAGTAACCGCGACATCGTCCGTAGCGTTTTTTTTGCAACGGTTAACAGCAACTTTTGCATCGCCGTGAACGTTAAAGCACAGGAATGGTCCGAGGAGGCAGCGAAGGGGGCCGCGGAAGGTCCAAAGAGGGATATCGAAAAAGAACGAAAAGGGTTGAGAGAGGTAGGCGAAAAGAGCACGACTGGGCCCCCATATCTGGATACCCACCCTCCTTTTCTGCGCTCCGACGTTATCTGCATAATTAGTTACTTCGAGGATATATGTATACGCAGCGAACAGGAGCGACTCAATTCGTACTGTCCTCTCTCTCTCTCCCCCCATCTTCCTCTGTCTTTCCTATCCCCTGACCATCGTCACCGTTCTCTGCCGTCCTCTCGAACGGCCACGGAAGTTATCTCGGCTGATATAAAGTGGCAAAAAGGAAATTCCGAGCGCAAAGAATCGTCGTGTCACCTCTCTAAACATTTTCTTGCCAGATATTGCACTTTGCTCCAACAATATTTTTGTCCAGCTAACGCGACGTCACCTGGGAAAAAACGTTCGAGTACTTCGTTTTAGCGAAACTTATCGT
Source organism: Nomada ferruginata (assembly GCA_963583965.1). Classification (NCBI taxonomy): domain Eukaryota; kingdom Metazoa; phylum Arthropoda; class Insecta; order Hymenoptera; family Apidae; genus Nomada; species Nomada ferruginata. Next base: position 2,862,272 of record OY757217.1, read on the forward strand.
CGCGACGGACCAATCGACCGATACACGACCAATCTGGTTCGTGCCCGATTTAATTGGGCCGACTCGACCTGTCCACACGGAAACTTAATTATTTATACGTAATTGGGGGATCGTAGCGATGCGATAGATCCTACCGATTGCGCGTTTCGTCATCAATGAAGCTTCGCGGTATCGCTTCTCATCTGCGAGAACATACCGAGGCTCCGACACTTTTCTTTCCTTCTCTTTCGCTCCGTTTTCGCGTGCACGCGAGATACGCCGAGCTCTTGCCATCTCTGTTAGCCGGTGCTCGTCGCGTCGCGTCGGGTCGGCATGTCGGCCTATGGACCCATCGAATTCCGGCTCCTCCGCGTGTATTATACGCGCGCGTATACACGATGCACCGAGCGCAGTCGCATTAATATCACCGAATGATGAATTATGCCCCCTGCACCTTTGATTTATTTTTATTCTCCCGCGAAACTGATACTCTCGCCGAGAAGTCGAATATGTATGCAGCTTGTCGCGACCTTATCGGGCGTAAGTACGTATTGCATCAAACGATGGGGCGACCGCTTTGGACGGCTGGTGACGGATGAACGGTGTACGACGGTGAAAACACGCCGGGCCAATGATCGAAATTTCGTCGCTTCCGTTGCTGAACATTGCCTTCGTTATCGATACGCCCACAATCTCGCCAATTCGACCCCGTTCGTTCTATTCGTTTCTCTTTCACTTGCCGGGGAAATTGCACGGGATGTACCGCTCTGTGCAACGACTACGGCATCCGCGATGCTTGCATTCCGTCGGATTGTTTTACGCGAGATACTCGCTAATATCGACCGGTTAGGCGATTTCAGGTTTCGATAGAGCGAGCGAGTGGCAGAGTTTGCTCGCGCGAGGGAAAGAGAGACGAGCGATCAGCAGGCACAGACCGCCACAAATTTGTATTCCTCTCGGAGCGGGTAACTCTGCGTAAAAGATCTCTCCGCGAGAGGTTCGGCCCGTTCTGACATTTACGGTGTACGTGTACATATTCACATACACGTTTAAGGCCGTTTAACATTTCAACGCCATGTTCGATTCCCTTTATTTATGTTGCACACCCGAGGAGTTCTTGGCAGATTTGTTAGGCGGGATCCGTTGCCATATACGCGATATTAGTAGATGCTAGATGCACCGGTGGAATTGGTCAATCTTGTAGCAGCTGGATCCCGAGAGCCGGTTGCCTAAGGCGAAGCGCAGGCATCGTTGCGTTTCGATTGCTTCGCCTCTTTACTCTTTATTCCCCCGCCAATCGTTGATTCCCCGGCCAAAGTTCACCGCCGTCCACCTAGCACCGGTGCACTCGAACCGCCGGATCGCATAGTTCTCTTCGATTCCCCTCGCCGCGTGTACATACATCGACATTCCTCGACACGGGACTACAATCGATCCATTTAGCGTCTAGCTTCGCGATGCAATTACGTCTGGCACCAAAGCAATTAATATTTTGCTGAACCGGAGAAGCTCTAGAAGCTTTGCTCAGCTGCTGCTGAACGCTATTGTTCACAGATTACGAAACACCTGGCGCTCCGCGATCTAATGTTCCTCGGGGACACGCGACAGAGCGTTCCAGGTGCACTGGCCCAACGTTCCTATAGGATCTTACCGAACGTCGATACAGCGAGAAAAGAAATTGCAGGATATTAATTAGGAAGCTTTCTAGGAACAAGATGTTGAGGAGCAAAGCGATGCGCATACTGACATGAGATCTCTCTTGTCTCCAGGAAAACGAGAGAGAATCGCGCGGTAGCATCGATCTTCGTCGTTCGTTGTAGCGGTCGAGCTGCGTTATCGGGCGCCGAGGGCTGCCGACAGATTCGTTCTTAATTAAGCCGTCGTTCGTTGTGGCAACGTCACCGTTTCGCGGCGTGCCTCCGTTCCCTCTACCGGGGCGCGAACACCTTCCACCTTCGGCAAACGAAAGTGGAATCGAAGGGAAGCAACGGCCGGCCTGAGAAATAAAAGCAACGGGAGTGCTCGCATACGTAGACGGTGCCGAATCGAGGGAGGGGCAAAGAGGTTCCGGGCACGAAAGGGCGAGAAAGGAAGGTGGTGTTCCTGACGAAGGGCCACGGAAAGAGGACCTAATCTGCACGCTAATGCACCGATCCGTCATGCCGCGAACAGACAGTGCCAGATAAAGCTTCGTCAGTCGTTTACACGCGCCTCGCTTCCAGGATCCAACGAGGGCCGGATCGGCGGGAGACGAGACCGGTACGGGAGGTGTTCGATACCTTTCGCGACAGGTCGTTCTCGCGCGAACTTACAGCCGCGCATCGCGATTTCGCCGATCCCTCGTTCTATCCAATTACACTTACGCGAGCACCAGCATTCTCGAAAGACTTCTCGACCCCGCGAGGTTTCAGAAAGCGTGGCAGCCCAGGCGGCGCGGCTTTGCGAGAGTTCGTTAAAATACAAAGACTCGCGCGACCGAGAATTTTCATACGTCTGGTTCCTGCCCGAGCACCTTCTGGGGACAACAGGTGTTGGACGATAGCGTTTCCCTTGCGCGACCTCTCACGAGGGGCGAGCATTCCTGTCGGAGGCGCAGGGTACAGGCTCCACGCTCCGGGCATTCGTTAAATTTTAATTAACTTTGTAGCTTTCTCTCGGCCGTGCGATCTATCGCGAACGAGTGCTGTACACCGGTGTCCTAGTTTCGACGTCGGCGAGGTTACGTTGCCGGTTCGAATTTCATGAGACAGCAGGGATAGCGGAAATTTGTGTGCCGCAACCGGTTTGCCACGGACGCGATAATTCCGGCACAAGTTGTACGGATGGTTTGCAGGTGGAGGGAAGATTACGAGAAGCCACCGCGGTCCGGCTCTGTCGTGAAAAGCGGGAACGGGAAAACTCCGTGGGCAGGGACGGTAAGGAGAGAAAACTCGGCGCGGTCCGACTCTCCTCTTCCTCTTTAGTATTCCCGCCCGCAACGAATACCGCGTAGACGTTTTACACGAGCACGGGGAGCAGCCCATTTCGTGTTAACTCGCGTCCACGGTAAAAACCCTTGCCATCCCTATGCAACGCGAGGCCTGAAACCTTTAACCGTGAACCGGCATCGCGATGCAGCGCGTATTAGTAAGAAACGCAAGAAGATATTGCGCTATAGAGTAGAAAATTGTCTTCCTCCGCGTAACGACCTTTTAAACGTTCAGCGAACCTCGAACGGCCGCTTCGGGACCACTTTGCAGCAACAATTGTCTGCGCGTTTGTTCGCGCTAATTCTGCCGTATAAATTTCAATCCAACGCGGACGCTGATATCTTCAGCGCCATTAAGATCTCGTATTCGTACTCGGCTAACTATCTCGAAGATTAATGTCAGACCTTCGCGGCGATGCTCTCGCTGGCGCTGCGCGGCCGTGTTGCAAGAATACTCGCGTTCTCGCAATAATCAACCGAAGCCAACAACTCTTCGGCCGGCTCGCAGCGGAATTTTCCTAATAAAGGATTTTGTTCGCGGCGCGATCTATAACCAGCGCCGACGCGTTCCTAATTAAGAAACGAACGATTATATCACGACTCTTGCTCATCGGCATTCCAGCCGTCGTTGTTCCCCACGCGAGCCCGCGACTCGAAATTCGCAAGAAACGAGAGTCGTATAGTTTCGAGGAGAAAAAAAAGAATGAAGGAAAGAGAGGAGAAGAAAGAGATTTTGCTGCCGGTAGCGGAGTGCATCAGGCCAGACTAGGATAAGACCGGCTTAGAGATTGCCGCGTTTACGGCCAATAAAGTCGGTTTCTTGTTGCCCGTTAACATGTCAGCCCCAGTTTTTCATCGATGCAGCGTATTTACTGCTTCTTTCCCTCCCCGCGACCCTTCCCCCCTGTCGGGGCATTTCCTTCTTTCCCATTTCTGGCCGGTAGTGCAACGCGTGCCAATCGACTCGAGCCGATGCTCCGAAAAGAGTCGGCGAGACGACCACGGGGCGAACGGAAGAATAGGGAAAAAAAGAGACAAAAAAATAGCATCCGAAACGACGCCGCGGAACGAAAGGGGCGCGGCTCGGTAGGATCGGAGAATCTCGTAATCGAGGGGCACGGGATTCCCTAATAATTGAAACGGATGGCAAGAAACGAGAGCGCAGGAAACGAGGTGTAAACGAAAGAAGAAACCGATAGAATGTAATTTCGCGGGTAATAGAGCAAGCAAGTAATTCGTTCTCTTCCATCGGTTCTCTCGCTCTCGCGATTCGCTGATCGTTCTTGCGGCCAGCAAAATCGATCCGCTCTGAAATCGCTCCAAGACGAATCCGTGTATAGTACCCGCCGCAACGATCGGGCAGTTCCTCCTCTCGTTACGGATGCAGCCGATACATGTCGAGCGAAATAATTGCCGAACGAGGGAGGAGGGCAGAGCGAACCCTTGCCGTGCAGCCGAGACGATAAATTCGACGGGATAGACCGGGTTAGGGCAGGATTAATCGATCCGGTTACGTCGCGCTGATTCTGCCGGGAAAAGTGGGATGAAAAGCCCTGAAACAGGATGCGCGGCCGCTTCCGTGTACGTGCAGGATCGTACGCGGGTGGGCGTGCACCGGTGACCGTGTGCGTTTTGACGTTTCGACTTTACGATCCGGCACGGCCGCGACAACCTGCGGAATTAAGGATGTAGATTGCTATCGTCGGCCAGCCGCTCGAAGGCTCGTGAATCGTCGCCGCGATGCGTCCTGAATCCCGTATCCGCGAATTCTCTCACGAAATTACGCGGGGATCGGAGCCCCGGATCGGCATCGAATTTGATAATTAATCTCCTCGATGATTTATCGCGTCGCGTCCCTTGAGATATTGCGCCGGCTTCGCTCGGCGCGTTGCAGCCGACGATGTTCGCAAAATTACGAGCACCCGGTCGAAAGGAGCCTATGTATTCCAGCGCGCTTCGAACGCTTCGAGGGTTGCAAGGAAGAAGGGTTGCGATCGACCCCTTCGTACCCCGACAGCGTTCTAATGCGTTCCGAGTGTCGAACGCTCCCAGCCGTGGCGACCACAGGCGGGGATTCCAATGTATTATCCCATTCCCCGTACTCGCGAATCGTTTCTAAATACGGCGAACTTATGTACTCCGTTCTAACCGAATCGACCGCTGGACTATAATTCCCGATCGGGTAACAAGGCTGTCCGTGTAGGAGGAGGATTACGCAATGTTCAGTTATGCGCGCTTAAAAGTGGCCGGCTTTAATTAACGGTCGTTACGGCGCGCTACAGGTAAATGCAATTCCTGCAAGAATTTACAGCGCGCCCGTGGAATATCCAAGGATGTTTCTTGCCTCCCGCGAGAAGGGAGAGACGCCAGAGGTAAAGAGAGACAGGGGGCAAAATGGAGATTGGCGAAGGCGAAGAGTCGACGAGGGAACGTTACGGGGCCTTAGAGCTCTATCGGCGGCAGGCTACGCACGAGGCGGGTCCCATCAGAGAGGCTTAGGTTAGTTTCCAAGTCTCATCTTACTCTCACGTGGGGCGACGTAATGAAGCAACATGACTTGCGGTTCGCAGGCCCGTGTTCCTGCCTTATTGAAAGCAGTGTCGCTCATCCGCCCACTTCGGAATGCGCCTATCTATCGCATCGTTCTCCCTAGAAAGATTAGAACACTCAGGACGAACACGAGTTCACCGGCCGATCGCAGCCCTCCTAGTCCGTGTTCGTTCGGTCCTCCGGTCTTCCGGTCTGTCCTTGGACGCCTTCGTCGTTCCACGCTTTATCGACGGGCCAAGCCGCGCCGAGCCGTGGCTACGCGATCCGCGTACCAGCCGGGGTAACTTTCTCTCTCGGTCGAACGCTTTCTGCGAACTGGTCCTCCACCGGTGGACGCGGAGTCGCAAACCGAATGGATGGGGTCGGCACCCAGGGCGCCATGAATTATGCAGCGATGCCCGACATACCGGTAAATTTCGCCGTAAATCGCTTTGGAAAGTTTCTTTCGCGCCACACGAACGGACAAGTTATTAGATCTGTATTTGCGGAGACTATATTTTTCGGCCGTGGCTTCGGCGCCCTTTTTTATCCGAAGGTAATGCGAGAATCCTCGGATCCGATGTATTTATCGCGCACCGCGATTCGCGGCAAAGGGAATATATTGTACCGGGAATGCGACTCGTATTTCTCCGACGACGCGTCAGCGATCGCGACGCTTTGCCCGTAATTAAGGGAACGGGGTACGTCTATTTCAAGGGCGAGCGTGTTTTACGTAACCGTTTAAACGGTCTCTACGCGCGTCCGCGTTCCGTTCGGTCGCCCTACAGTTTTCCCCTCCGGTTGAACGAGGACGGCCGCGAGGGAACGAAAAAGTACCGCGACAGGCGCGCGGTTCCACGGGTTCTGGATTCCAGGGTGTCGAGTGTCCTTGAGATTGTACGCGATGGAACGTCGTCCGGCAAGAACCTTCGATTCCACCGGTCGATCGTGACTTCGAGTCGTTCCGGATTATATCTCGCCCGCCGAGGAACGTCGAGCGCCCCTTCGCGCGACCGTGCTTTTCGCCCCTGCGTCAGATAAATGGGTGTACGTGACCGAGCTTAATTTCTGAGTCGTCCCCGATGCTGGACGGGAACGGCGACAGCATCGAGGAGAGCTTAATCTCGATTCGTCGATGCGACCGGCGCATCGGTATTCGAAGATGCACCCGCAGGTTTCCCCCTCGGAGTCGCACAGCTTTACAGGTGCACGCGGGATCGATTCGACTCGCCGGTCCCCGGTGCGGATCGGTATTACGGCCATTCCGGGGCGAACTTGAATCGGAAGGGCATTAAAGATACTTTACGGCCTCCCGTGGTGCGCAGGATCAGTGGACGCACAGGTACGCGCGACCGCGCCCGCCCGTCCGTCCGTCGAATCGCCTTTGGCCGCGGTTAATTATCGCTGCAAATAATATCAACGCCCTTTTCGACGAGTCGAGTCGCGACGGTATCGAATCGGCGGCGAACAATTTCTCCGGAAAGCGTCGCTCGACGACGATCGATTACGTTCACCGTTCAAACTAATGGCCCGACCTTTCCACTCCGCGAACGAAGGACGAGAATAGTGACTGGGGGAATATCGAGCTCGCTCGCGTCCAGCTCGTCTACTCTTGTTTTTCCCCGGTCGCTGTTTCTATTAGTGCGAGCCGCTCGAAAGGGCCTGTATAAATTAATTAGTAGATACGTCCCGATACGTGGCCTCCCACCGTACGACGTGCCGCTATCTCGTTCTCTATCGAACGTCGACCGCCGTGGGTAACGCATTACGATCTCGGCCGCGTTGCGTGCGTATCCCTTTCTCTGTCAGTCCTGCCCGGTCGGTCCGCCGCGCCACGGCGATCGCCTCCCTGTCCGTTCGCGCATGTAAGTACACCGGCATGTTGACCACCGTGTGCCGAGCCGTGTATATCGAGCGCGTACACGAAGGTGTCGGTGGAACGGAGACCTCTGGCAAAGGGCCACCGAAGAATACTAGCGGTCCGGTGGCCGACACCGGTAACCGCTGCACCGACAATAAGAGCAAGGGTGTAATTGGTCCCGGGCAATAAAACACGCCGCGCCGCCGATAACCTCCGGTCGGACGCGTCTATGATACTTTTTCGCCGCGATTCGCGGCGGTGCCGAGCCGACCGCGGATGCGAGAGGGACCGCACGGGAGATGCGCGCTCCTTCGAGATACGATCGACGAGCCTGCCGATCTTTTGACACTGATGGACGTTAATCATCCGGCGATCCAACGGTTTGGCGAGCCGGCGAACGAACCGGCTCGCCTTACGCCGCGCGGCGACGCGTGAGGTCTAGCAACGGTACGTTGCCTCGTAAAACGCTAAACGAGCTCGGTCGCGATTCGCCGTGAATCGGCTCGGCCCGATACGCGCTCCTCTGCTTTTCGCGCGGGGGCTCGAAAAAGCGTGCGCGACGCAACTGCGGCGAACGGCCGACGGGTTGGCCGGAAATGCGATGCCGCGAGAGGCGATCGGCCGAGGAAGAGAGCAAGCACAAAGGAGAACGACGGCGGAGAGAGCAGCAGCCGTTGGCGGAGGAAGAGAAAGGTGGTCCAGAGCGGTCGAAACATTCCCAGCTCAGGGCGTGCATTAAATATGATATATGCTTATTGAATTTGTAAGTAAAACGGCCGACGGTAGAACTGCAGCACCTCGCGGTAGAACGGGATACGCGGTTCGGACGAACGAGAAGAGGGAGGCTCCTGCTCTCTTCGTTTCACCGCGCCGTTCGTTCCCGTCGCTCCTCTCTCGTTTCCTCCTGCTTCGCTCCGTTTCATCGTGCTCGCAACACCGGCCCCTCGCGCTACCCGATCGGCCATTCCACGGCCTGGTAGCCATGGTGGTAAAGCGTGCATAATTAGGAGGAATTCAACGGGGATTACCCTCGTACGGATCCCATCCAGTCATCCTGCTGCTGCCCTTCTTTGTCGAGCAACTAATTTATTTAATCATTCCAGCGTCGTCCACGAGGCGGCGTCTTTGCTCGCCCGCGGTCCCTAAGTTGTTTAATCGTCCAAAGAGGCTGTTTCTCTTCTCCCCGAGCTTCGTCTCTCGGGCCGTCTCCTGCCCGTCGGTGATGCTGCTCGACGCGAATCTCCTCGTCCTCGTCCTCGTCCTCGTTCTCGCGCACGTTCCCCCGAGTGCCGTTGTTTAAAATTTCGAGGAGCACGAATAGCCGGAGCCCATCGCCCTCGTCCTCTTCTCTAGACGAGTCCCTCCGGCAACGTTATTGGCCGAGTTTCGTCCCGGACGGATTTCTCGCGATTCCTCGCGATCCTTCGAGTCGACGTTGAGCGAAAACGCACGTACGCGAGATCGCTATGCCGTACCGGTCGCCGCTTTCGACACGGAACTCAGGAGGGATCGTGTCGCGGTTGCGCGGCGTGAAGTCGTCATCGAATATTCATTGGCCCCGCTCGATCGTGTCGGCTAATTCGGTGAAGTATTACCGCGCGAGGAGCGGTCCGCGAGCGGGAGGAAGGGATCCAGGAGAAAAAGGGAGAGAGGAACGGGGGATGCGCGCAGAGGCGAGGTTGATAATCGGGCGAGCGTGCCGGTTACCTGGGCGGGTGCCCGGTTGCCTGTGTTTTGCCCCGTCGCGCGTACATCGAAACGGAATCCGGTTCGTGGAACAAAACCGCGCATCCTCGTTGACAAATTGAGTCCCGAGGAGAGGAGTACGCGTTCGCGCGTGCACACGCGCCCTCGACGACCGTCTCCGCCTTCGTCCGCCTTCGTCCGCCCGCGTCACGGGGCCCGGAGCAGAGCGAGATTCATTTTTGAGAACGTCCCCGCACCTCGAGTCCGGATTCGAACCGCGTTCCCGTTGAATCGGCGATCGAGGATCCGCGCGATGGGACTTCGACGCATGATCGATAGACCCGAAACTTTGGCCGCCTAAAAAAGAACGTCGAAGGGGAAGACAACCGCAGGAACTCTTTCTTCGCGTGTACGCCCCTTGCCGCCCATCGAGCCGAACCGAGGGAAATTAATCAAAATGCACGCCACGGTAACGTAGAATCCGTCAGGGCGTACGAGTCATTGATCCAACGACGAACGACACCTTTTCGAATGGGACGAGATGTAAAGGAAAAAAAAAGAAAGGAGGACAGCGCCTGGGAAGGGAAGCGGAAGGAGGGGCAGAAGTAGCGGAGGAGCAAAAGAAAGATGATGCAGCAAGGGAAGCAACGGGCGATGAAACTTGGGGCTGAGAAGGAGGAGGCGGAGGGACACTAGCGGAATAAGAAGAAGAGGAATAGAGGGAGCCGTGCTTGAATCGAACGAGTATAATTTTAAGCGGAGTTCTTTCAGCTCGAAAGTTAACCGGTCTGGTATTCTCCTGCCTGAATTATCGTTGACCTCCAACACGGTCTTACAAGGCACTCTCCTCGAATACAGGGTTTCTCCGTGTGGCCCGTCCCCGTACCCCCCGGCAGCAGGAACAGGACCAAGCGCGTTCCGACAATGTTGCACCGCATAAATTGATACCCGGGTCCAGGAGTTCCTGCGTTACCGCCGAGCATCGACATGCGCATGCACCGTGCCGATGCGATGCACCGAAATGCCGGCGTTACCGCCCGGACACTGGATACTCCTCCTGTCACCGAAAACTAAAACCCGCGGCGAAAACGGCGCGGCAATAAAACTCGGCCCACTTTCACGTTCGTTTATCTTTCACGGCTGATCTGTACTCGAATGCCCCGGTGATACGTATTAATTACTTCTTTCCCGAGTAACTCATCCGCGCGGTCCTTGTCTCTCGCGCGACAATCGTCGCGACGCGCGAGTGCCGAGGAGGGAAAAAGAAACTAGGCGACCGTGGAATGCTGTCGCGGGGACTCTCGAGGCCGCGCTAGGAACCCTTAGAACCCTAGAGAGCTCCGATTTCGATCTCGGCGACCGGGTCGCGACGTCCCTCCGGACTGGAATCGGGTCCGGGCACCGGACTTTTCCCGACCCGCGGCTCGACGACCGACGTGGGTTGCATCGTGTGCCGCGTGTAACGTACTCGGCTCTATGTACGTAGGTGTGCCCGGCAGCGAAGAGTACGCGCTCGTGCACCGTGCCGGTAATTTGGTGCGAGAGTCGAAGGCGCAACTCTCGACTCGTCGCGTCGCGTCGTGTCCCATGCCGCTAATCGATTTTACCGGGCAAAAGCGTGCCTCCGCGCTACGTCTAATTGGTAATTAAGCTTAGCTTTACGGCACTCGAAAGCCAGGCTACCGTCACCGACCGGCAAACGGGGATCGGCGCAAGGGGATGGGAGAGGGAAAGCAACGGACAAAGGTGAAAGAAGAGAACGAACCGGAGCGGCGAGAAAAACGAGCAAACGGCGAGAGAATGAAAGAAGGGGAGAGATTCCTTGGCTCGGGCCTCGGTCAGCCAGTCGATGCCACAAAAACGAGGTGTCTCCTGCGACGTTCGAGATAGCCGGCGGATAACGCCGTCCCGGTGGAAATTTCAGCGGTCGCGATAGCACCAGCGACGGAATACTTCTCGCGCTCCACGAGTACCGGCGCGCAACCGTGTCGAACAGCGGAGCCAGATGTTCGCCCGGGGGAACCGAAATCTCTGAATCGTGCGCTCGCGGCAGCCTAATCCCTAGTAGACGAGCTCTCGTAATCGGCTCATCTCGTTTTCACCCGATTCGTTCGATCAAAACAGACCGGATCTCTGACACGGCCCGGTACGCGGCACAGAGGCGGAAGTCGTCCGCCGATCAGCACTCCTGTCGTCCACTTTTAATCCTCCCCGTGTGGACAGCTGACAAGAAGGAATGCGCGGACCGATCGACGATCTTTAATCGCTCCTTTCCAGTCTATCTCCCTTCTAGTCTACCTAAAATGCGCATGGCTACGGTGGCCGAGGCGCCCGCGAAAACGCAAGAAATCGCGGTTCGCCTCTCGGCCCTTTAAGAACTCGGTAGGAAAGAAAGGACGCTGGCGGTTGCGGTAAGCCTCGTCAAGCTCGCGAAGCCACGAGCCATCTCGATTACACCGAACCTGTCTTCTCCCGGTTCCTCCTTCTTCGTTTTTCTCGCTTGTCCATCTTGGATCCTCCGACCAAGATGGAAGGAAAAAGGGTACCGAGTCCCGGTCCCGGTATCGCTAGGACGATCGCCCGAAGAATTCCCAGAAATGATACGAAAATCCCCGCGGTTGTTTCCTCCGGCGTTCTCCCTTTTCGGTGGGGAGCTCCAGAGCGAACTGTACCACCGCGTGGCCCTTTATCCGCCGTACGCTGCGCTGACCTGCTACGTATATAATACGTACGTATATACAGACGTACGTAGCTACGTGTTCCCCCGTGGCCAGAGGACAAGACTCACTGGCGTAGTTACCTCTTCTCCTTCTTGCCTGCCGGCCGGCTGATATATAGCGCGCATAAGAGATGTAGTCAGATCACGGTCCCCTTCATGACGCTGCTTCTACACCGGCGAACACGTTCTTTCCTACGATAAATCCTCGCGGAATGTAAAACCTCCGGACCGGCGCACTACGGGCCTGAAGGGTGCAGTCACCGGCGGAGGCGAAGAGGAAGAAGGAACGGGGGGTTCCTTCTTCCCTTTTTCTTGCGCCTGTTCGCCCTTTCTATTTCTCCCGTCCCTAGATCCCCATCCTTCCTCGACGTCGACCTCGTGAGAAGTCGACTACTCCGTTTGTGTCTTTTGCGCGTCGCGCCGATTCTTCCTGCATCGGAGGATTCGTCGCGTTCCGCGTCGCTCCGTCGCCGGTAAATCAGCATGGAAAACCAGGCCCCGTTTCGTTCCCGAGCAGCGAACATTTCCGTAAATCGATCCGCGAGTTCCCACAGAGAACCAACGCTCGCTGCCGCTTTCTCCTATTTTCGTTCGAGCAAGACCGCTGAATCGGCGAAGAGACCGATGGAAATCGTAGCTTTCTCTGCGTCGCTGTATGCAAATCTAGATCGGGAATATTTTACGGAACTTCAACCGAATCGTGCATCTCGGGAATCTAGTCGCGTCGTCGAAAAATCGGCCGACAAAGTTCCTCGCGATCGAAGGAGGAAGACGCGTCCTGTCGCAGACACCGTCTTCTCGGATTGCCATGTTACCGCGGTCTTTTTGTTCTTTTACAAAAAAACCAGTCGATTCCCGGCTACTTTATCTTATTTTGGGGGTGAATTTTTTCAAATCCGAACGCTGCTTTAGATTAGCCGCTTGCGCATATGGTCGCCAATATTTTAACTGCATTATATACAATTTCTCTCAGGTCAAAATAAATCCTATAAAAACATGTCACGAAGACATGTACTTTAGGAAACTGCAAGAAAAAATGTTGTCAAAGTTCGAAACACGGATACCCCCTTAACCCCGCTCGATCGGCCGATTAAGCCGGTGCGATTCTCTAAACACGAAGTTACCCGGCGAACGGTAGAAATTCGCCTCGATAATTAATTTATGCGGCTAGCGTCTCACGATGGTCAACCACGAAGATCCGGCGTGTCGATACACCGTTCCACGAAATAATTCCCCAGTCTTTTCCTTCCAGTGCACTCTCCATCTTTTACCCCCTTTCACCGTGGCGGTCACCGGGAGCACCGCCACGTTTCGAACGAGCCAAGAGCTCGCCGAATTAACGGAACAACGAGTCACGTTAATTACGAGCGAAAGCCGCGAGAAACTTCGCCGCGACGACTGCCCGCTGCGGTCGCGACGCGTACCAGGAACACGCGCGAATTCGTATCGTTTCGGGAATCGGGAGCAACGCGATCCAAATGTCAGTGGAGGTCTGGAGCAGCAGCTTCGTTTCGACGTTAATTACCTTCGAGACGAAGGGAAACCTCAATCTCGGTATCTGCTCCATCGTCGAGCACTCGAAATCGTGCGCAATCGTTTTGATCGATTCAGACCGGTTCGACGTCTCTCGTATAAGCGCCAAGCACCTTTGACGAGGTGGGATGCTTTACATTTCGATTCTAAACGAATCCGCGATTAATCGACGACGGTAGAGGGAGAACAATGGGGGTGCTGAGATGCGTGCACCGTTGATTTCGCGCGACGACTATAGATCGTATGATTGACACGCGACAAGCGAGAGGTCATGTCGATCGATTAACAGTCAGGGAACACACGGTGCAGTACCGCGGCTGCATGACGAAGCTGCGTCGATACTTTTCATCGTCGTCAGACTGCGCGCACTGAATGACGATTAACGGATAGGCCGGGCACAAAGGGAACCCAGCAAAATGCGTTTAATGAATCCCTTACGATTAACTTCCTTTCTTCGGGTCGTAAAGCGTCTATGGAACGTGCGGCCGAATGCACGCGTCAAAGCGATTCGCGCGGAAAAATTACGCGCATTAGCGATTGCGTGGTGAGCGTGAATGAAAGTTCCCGCGCCTGGTGGCCTCTGCGGGATAAATCTCTAGCGCGCGACCTTTTTACGGGGAACGTTAATTCATCGTGAAAAATCGACGGTGGTGAGGATTGTTTGGAGGGAATCGTTTGACCGCGCATGGGAACGTGTCCGACGAATCCTTTAATCGATAGCTATCGCTAATTTCGATCCTTGGCCTACCGAAACCTACCAGCTCGAATCGAACTCGCCCTCGGTTTCCATCGTTCCATCTCCGAAGAGTGGGCTCCGCGAAAACGAAATGGGGCGGCTCCCTCTCGAAAGCAGCGCCGAAGAAGGATCGTGGTGTTTCGTGCAAGGTCAGACCGTCTGGCAAATTTATTTCACCGGAAACGCCTTCCTACTCTTCCCGCTAACGACCAAGCGAGCCGACGAAATGAACTCCTGCGAATTCGCCTCTCGATCGTTGCGATCGAAACACGCAACGCTCGCCGCGGAGAATGGAATGAACACGCGGCAGAGCCGAATCGAGAGAACTCGATCTCCGTCGTTTCAGCGGTATCGTTCCATAATCCGGCACCGTAGGCGGTACACGTATACACGTACGATCGGGAGCGTAAGATCCACCGGATCGCGGAACGACGAGGTGCAATGCACCTGTTTGCGCATGCGAATCCTTCGCCCCCGTGGTTCTCGATCTTGCATCTGGACGACTCGCATGCCCGTTCCTCTTCGTCCGCTGGACGGTTTAATTAATTCGTAAACGACCGGGCGTGTCACGATAGTCCGGGAGACGGCCAACCGGTGATGCGTTCCTGTCGATCGCTTCATTGGATCGACGTCAAGCATGTATCCGTCGCGACGCCTCGTCCCCGACGGTTCGAGGTATCGCTCTGAAATTGGCCGATGCACACTTACGGATGCCGATACCGCGCGAAATTCCTCGCCCGTCTCGCGCTTCCTTTCTCTTCGTTGTCGCGGTACGGCGAGGAAACCGAGATTAATTGCCTATCGACCGTTTGTCTCGAAAGTCCACCGCGCGAGGCCCAGTTTGTTCCCCGCTGACAGGAGTATCGCGAGCGCGGATCGCCGCGCCCTCGAAAGACCTACGCCTAATTATTGCGGGACCGAGTTGGAATGGAACAGGAGACGAGGGTCCGCGATAAAGAAAGCACTCCCGGGTACTCTGCGACGTCTTCAAACCGAGAGACTTCCTTTGCCGTTGTTCTTCTCGCAAAGGCGAACCACGCACCACCGCAGCGCACTGGTCAGTGCGAGATAAAGAAACGTGCGTCGAACGGTGATCGTGGCAGGTGCAGGATGCAGCGATTAGTATCGACAATCGAAATCGAACGGTGCAAACGAATCGCGAATCGCTCCGATTTCAGCAGCGTCCGCGGCACCCAGCCTATCGACGCGAAACAATATATTAAAGTTGGATCAGCGAACAGCCAGAGAGTGGCAGGGGCAGTTCGGTAATTCGTTTCCCGTTTCGACGGCAGCAAAGTCGCGGACGCGCTGCAGCGTGAAAATCGTCCGGCGCAAGAAAGGGCGCGGAGGAAGGACGCGAAACGCGCTCGGTCACGCAAAACGATCCAGGTCCCGAAGAAACGGCGGAGCCTGCAGAAAATCGTGAAGGCTCGTGTATATGTCCGCGATCGCGACGGAGACCGGCCGAGCGGTCATCCAACGGTCTGCGTACACACGAAGACCGTGAGTAATAGTAATAGCTTTTAAATTGTCCCTCGCTTTAATGGCAAATAATATCCGCGCTGTTTCGCCGTCCCTTTTTTCCCCCGCTCGCTCCTCTTCACGCCGCGGCGAGCAGCGGCGAGCAGCGGCGAGCAGCGGAGTTCAGGGACGACATCCTTGGTCCCCGCATCGCGATCTTCGCGCACCTCCAGAACGGTTGGATACGCGCGACCACGAGGCGCGCACGTCCGTTGCCATAAACGCAAGATTGTTCGCGACGAACGCGCACGGTTTTTGCGAATTTCGCGACGCTGCAACTGCGCCGGCCTGGACGTGTATCTGCCCTGGACCGGCGACTCGGTAAAAACTCCTTAACGCTCCCGGTCTTTCGGTGCTCTTTGCGCGTTATAAATAACCGCGAGCGGAAAGAACGAAGCCGCTTTGCGCTCCCTCCGGTACGATTTGTTGGCCCCGGGGCTTTTCGTGAACGGTTCGAGCGCGTTCGTCGAGCTTCTGAACGCTCTATCGAGAAGCATTAAGCGACCGTATCGGACATGCGAGGATCTCGTCTCCCCGCGCGAACAGGGTCACTTTGTTCGCAAAGAGGAGCCGCGGGAAAACGCAACGAGGAGCACCCGTCGCTGTGCGCGACTGCATCTCGCGCGAGGAGCAAGGTTCGCCTCATGCGAGCCGGGCATTAGCCACTGTTTCGAGGACGATGTCGTGGTCCGGTCGTTTCTTGCGGGTACAGTCGGCCCGCGGCTGCCTGTAAATATTTTCTTGCGCGCATCACGGACGCGGTTGTTCCCGTCGATGCGGAAATTTTTAGCCGCGTTTCACGCGAGTTTACAGATTGCCCCATTAGTTAGAAAATCCCGCGAGACGAATCGGCGGCCGAGTTGGAAGAATCATTTTGCTCGATAGTGCGCGCTACTTTTGCCCGATCGAAAGCTGCGGTTTCTCGGTAGGTTCGAGCGGTACACGCGCGAGACGAGTTCCGCGACGATGGACTCGCGTGGGCAGCTCGACCGCGCTTCGTTTAACTGGGAGCGACGGTTGCAGGATGCTTGGTGAATCCGGCGACGAGGTTGCCCAAGCTCATTGAGAACAGCAATAAAAAGAATGTACGAAGGGTAGCGTATGGAAATCCGTAGTTCCGGCCGTTTCCGGACACAATATTCGCGTTGATCCCTCGAAAGCTTTTCTTGATCCGTCCAGGTGGATCTCGCGGTGCAGTCGGCGCGGCGTTAAAGGGCTCGGGAGCACGCCCGATCCCAATTCGGCGATCATATGGGCGCGTTAATAAAAGCTGGAACAGGTGCGGAAACCGTGTCCGCGCGGGGGCGTCGTAAAAGGGAAAGGTAAGGAATGGCGAGGAAGAAAGATACGGGGACAGAGAGATAGAGGGAGGGAGAGAGAAAAGAAGCGAGGTAACGGGAGGGAAGATAGGAACTCCTGCGGTGAGCGATGCTAAAATATGAGCGAACCTCGGCCTCGGGCCGCGTGGTTCGACTGAATGGCCCCAGCCGTGGCACGAAAGTTAAGCCGCGAGCCACGAGCGAGTTCCACGCGCGTGCGTATGTCGGTCGCTCGTCGCGCGATCACGCGCGCATTCTCCCCACGAAGAAAACGCCGTGTCTGTGAGCCTATATAGACGTGAACATACGCACAAAGGGTACGCTCGCCAGTGACCGGTTCGCGGCCCCTTAATGACCGGTAATCACGGAACGCTGATGTCTCTGTGAGTTATGACGCGCCGTCTCCGGCAGGAACGTGGTCGCGCCGCGGCCCCGCTTCGACCGCGAACGCGAAATCCTCTTCGCTTCAAGAGGAGCAGCTCTTGATTCCTTGTTACGTAACACCAACGGGGTTATCGCGTCGCACCCTGCCCCAGCTCGCTCCCGTTCGCCCTCGTTCGCTCGGACAACGGAGTTACGAGCCTGCCCGGAATCCAGATCTTCTCTGGCACACTCGATCGTCGGGCACGATTCTCGTCTTCGCGCGAGAAAACGAACCGCGATCGCAGCAGGCATTCCTCCAAGGAACTATCGGCTGATCGGTCGACGAAATTGGTGGGATCAACAGTGTTCATCTCTGTCAAAGTAGTATCAGCGATTACGCTCTAGCACCTGAATTTCTCGAACGGGGATGCTCTCCCTTCGAAAGCAAGTACACGCAGCTACATACGCGTGGCTCGCTCTTAAAACGGAGGAAACTTCCGAATGGTCGCGTAGTCTTGAATGAATCTCGCGCTCCTTGTCCCGCCCATTGTTCGTCTCTACTTTAAATTCCCATGCTCGAAATATTCGTAATTCAATACTTTCCTCGTTCTATCGCGAAAGCTGCTGCCATGTGTTCGTTCGGTCTCACTCTTAAAACAAACAACTCCGAATGGCCATCGTATTGTACGAACGAGGCTCGACCTTCCAGTTTCCTCAATGAACGTATCAAATCTCTCTTTTACGATCGAGACGCGTGCATTTTAAACACTTCGAAGATTTTACGATCGCGATCCGTCATTCACATTTTCCCTACTTCGACAGACCTCGAAACTTTCGGGCGCGCAAAATTCGACCCGGGATCGCGTTACCTATGCATCTCATTCATATCGACGCCATTCGCATCTCGTTCATAGCACGAGTAGGGTTCTTCGATGTAGTAATGCAGGGAAAAAGGGGCGATCGATTTTGCCGCTAGCAAACGGAACGATCGATCGGTCTGGATCGTTCGAACGAGGTCGGGTCAGTGGAGGAAGAACGGAGGTGGATGACGTTTTTGCGGTCGAAAACGAGTATGCGGTCGCAGCAAGAAAATGCTTCAAGGTCGCCTTTGGCGTCAAACTTTTGCTGCGAGCATTTCCCGTTCCACTGTGCCACCTGAAACGCGGGGGAATATCTACGGGAACGAGAAGAACCGAGAACACCGTTTTTTATCGGCCCTCTCGGCGATCTCTGCATTCTCTATGATCGTGCCTGCATCGAGCGCGTCTCTTGGCTCGCTTTCAGAGACGTCCGACCGAACGGTGATCGCCAGGGAAGCGCGTCGAATATGAATTTCAAATGACACTATTATAAGGGACGGTGGACGCGATTCATCCAGCTTGCATCCTCCTCGTTCTCGTCCGCCGATAGGAACAGAAGCCGCGTTCCGTAGCAGCGTCCTCGATGTCGACACTCTCCAACGAATCGGTCGGTTCATCGACTTTCATGAGCCCGCGGTACCGTGACTTTCGAACCTATCGGACACTTTCCTCCTGCGGCGTGTTTCTGCATTCGACGATTACGCCGCGGGTCGCATCGCAAGAAATGTCCCTTCCACCGAATTGAAACCCGTCGCGGCGACCGTCCGTCTAATTATTTCTCTACGACGGGGACACCGGGATCGATCGACCGGCCACGAATAAATGATGAAGCGGGCCCGCGGGTATAACCCTGCCAAAATTTATGCGGCTAGTCCGCTACAAATCGTTTCGTCGTTCACGTTGATTAATTGTCCACGATTCGCCAGGGTGTCGGCTAGATGTACGAGTCGCGGGACGGGCACACGCCCGATGAAAAACCTGTTTTCTATTTTTCGCGGCGAGCCGCCGCTGTCGGTGTTGATCGTGGACTACCTGTCCACCCGGGGGACGATAAATATCGCCAAATTCTCGGATACAGAGAGAAACGAAGGAATGGCACGCGAGAAGGTTCAAAGGCCACTGTCAGAAGGACGATATTCGATCGGAGCGGCCGGGACGGAAGAGGAGGAAAGGGAGGAAAGATGAAAAGATGGGTGCAGCCTCCTCCACGGTAGATACCTATGGCCTCCTTCCCTCTCACTCTCTCACACCCTCGGCAAGTTTACGACGAGCCAACGCAAACACGACACTTGGCCGCTAACTGGCCACCTAGCTACCGGTGACTAGCCTCTTCCTGCTGCTATCCCAGACCCTTGGAATCTAACCGCATTCAACGCGCCACATGTACACTTTGCAGCGGTGTTCAGAGATACGTGGTTCGTTCTTTCGCCACTGACCACTGTCGCACCGCGCGCAAATTTCGCAACACGATTGAGCCTCGACGCTGCGTGTATCGAAATCGAATCGCGATACGCGTTTTGGCGCGAACTTGACGAGCTGTCGCGTCGTCGACGCAATGGAAAAGATGCAACCGCGCGTGGATTGTGCCTCGAGTGTCCCTAAATAATATCAACGACAGGCAGCGTATTTATCGAAATACCTCGCTTTTCATCCGGCGCGGTCAATACAATAGCGAGGCAAAGAGTAAATGATGTCTTCTCCCTGAGGGACCGTGGCCGAGCAGTATATCGCGCGGGTCAGTGTCCGATATCTCATTCTCCTGGTTACATTGCACGTATACGTTCTGCTGCATGCGGTTTACCTCCTCTCCGCACCCCTTCCCTAACCCATTCCAGCAAACAACCAACGTCGATTCTCTTGCAGCAAAGTAAGAGAAGGGAATGGAAGTTTCGCAGATGGTATCGGCGGTATCGCTTTGCAAGCCGAAGTGGCTCCACGCGTATGCACCGTTCGATATTGTGCTCTAGCGTTTTCCGTCCGAAATCAAGCTCGCGCATAGATATTCAAGCTTCTCGATTCTTCGCTCGCGAGCCGAGCATCGAATGCAAGACTAAGCCCCGCCGCGAAAGCGTCGCTCCGTAACGTTGAACGTGCGTCTGTCTCACCGGGGGAAGATGAAAAAAGAACGGCACTCGCAGGAGCGTGCAGCTCGGATCGTGGCAATCGTCGTTCGTCTTACCTGGAACAGCGAGAAAAACACCGAGGTTAGATCGGATATCGCATGGTCGCACGAACGTTTCAATTACGGCACGCGATAAATATTGCGCGAAACGAGGCACGCCGTGCGTGAATTCCCCTGGGAAACGCGTAAAATACGAGGGAAATGTTGTCGTCGTCGTGACTCCGCAGCCGGGTCGGCCCAGCCTCGCGTTATCGTGGGCCTGCATCGATCGGAAGAAAAGGACCGCGAACGTTTGGATAATTTACGGTGCGCGGTGTTACGCGGCAGCGGAAAGTGGGCCGCGGGAACTTTTGACCCGATAGTAATTATCGGTAATAACGGCACCAGTTTGTTTTTTAATTAGCGTCGAACCGGAGTAACGAGCGCGCGGTGTTCGTAACTGTGCGATAGTCGATCGCGGCGGATCAGCGACCAGGATAATTAATTACCGCTGCGTCATAATTATTGCTCTCGCGGGCAATACTATCCTCGTTGCTCGCGGAACGTTGCCCTCGGCGTGCGTGGTACATATTTCATCGTTATTAATAGACGAGAAACGCGTACGCTGGTCGGGAGACGAACGATAGCGTCGACGCGTGCGACGCCGCGAAGGAATTCGCCCTCCTCTCGTTGCGTTTCTCCGCGAACTGAATCGATCGAAACGCGGCGCCCTTCCGCGTCGGTTCGCACGAATTTCACCGTGGCGCCAGACGAATCGCCGCCGCGCAATTTCACACGACCGCCGCTCGTAAAGCGCGAAATCCAGAAAGTCGTTTCCTCGACGCGCCGGCGCTCGTAAAACTTTCAGCGGAAGAAGGGAGCGAGCCAGGTGCGCCATTCATCGACGTCGCCTCGCGCTTTCCGCGAAGGTGCGTCGGTCGCGACGACCCGTTCGAAAATTGAATCGAGACGAAGATCCAGAGGGAAGAGTCGCGGAGGAGCGAAGGCACCGCTGGAGGTCGGGCAAAAGGGGGGACTGGCCGTTATCGACCCTCGATAAGCTGCCTAAACGATTCTCGAGTTAGCGTCTCGTTGGAGCGTAAAAGAGATAGCGTGGTTATCCGCGGGTGGTCCCTCGACTCGGTTCCCTTCGGCAAGTATCCGGACACCGAGCAGAAGGGTTGTCGATGGAATAAGACGCTGGCGGTGGGGTACGGCGCAGCGGTGGAAGAAACGAAGAAGGAAGGCAAAATGGTTGGAAAAAGAAGGTGGCGCGGAACGAGGAGGAAGCATCAAACACGAGGCTCGAAGCATCTGACCCGGGCAAGGGGTGCTACGAAGAAAGAAGCCTCGACCCTGCAGCCCCCCGTCGAGCGTTATTGCACATTTAACTAATTTTCTTGTCTCGTAAAGTATGGAAGGACACCGCGGTGCTCGCAAAGCGCGCCGCCGTTATGGCACCTATTATGGCATACAGGCTGATCCGTGAATGAGCAGACAACGTTCGGAAACGGACAGACGGAAGGAAGAGAAGAAACGGGCCACAGTTGCTCGAATCGGGCATCGTGTCGCGGATTCAAGAAAGAACCATTGCTGACTCGCGTTTGCCACTCGCTCACGATCGAGTGCAAGAATAAAATTATCGAAACGCTCGAGCCCGAATCTCACGATTCGATTTTCGTTTGCAACTCACGTCGACGGTGTAGCTTAGCGGTCGTGCAGAGACAATGACCGTTTACGGTCCGAGCGGGGAACGCGAGAGCATCGTGCCGTAACGCGGCTACTGAAACGTTTCCTATTTTACGTGTTTGCATTGGAACGCGCTTAGGAATCCAGGAATCGCGTTCTAAAGAACCAATTACTCGTAACGGTTCGCGTTCCCGAAGGTCCGAACCAAAAGGTTCGCCGTCGTTCTTTCGTGAACACCGCCGTCTGTCGTTTCCTCCTTCGAAATTCTCCTCCACGGTCGCCCCCGTCTCTTCGGCGCCATTTCCGCGTGTCCCATTTCGCGAACCATTCTTACAAACCCCTGGACTCGAGCGATCGATGCTATGGACGCGTAACGATGATTGCTTCGGGGAAATAGTTTTTTCCCCGGCAACACGCACAGCCACCGAACGACGGCAAAAAGCCTGGCTTTCTGTGCGCGGGGACAAAGAAAAAGACCAGGGCGTCGTTCGAAATCGTAATTTTAACGACTCGAATGCGCTCCCACAGTGCCTAGTTTACGCGTGGTCGACCAAATTACGGGGTTCCGGTGCTCGCAAGAAGTCATTCTTCCTGGCACTGAAAGCCGACCGGGACAGGCGAGGTTGGCCGAAAAAATCTCCGAAATAACCGACGGCCCGACGATTACTCGGCGAAGTTTTCACGCGCGGTCGCACGCGAAAGGAAAGGATTTTAATTTCGCATTGCTGCTCGAGGTTAAAGGATACGCGGTGACGTAGGCAGCCGACTTCCTCGGCGGTCGCAAACGGAAACACGTTCGACGATCGTGGTCCGCGATAAACTTTTTATGCGGCAGAGTGCCGCGCGGCGTTGTTCTTATTTCGACGCACGTCGCGGCCAAGCAATTTCAGGCGGATAATTGACGAACGACCGACGAAAGGGAGGGTCGTGGAAAGTCGGCGACGCGAAGCGAGAGAAGTATTACAGATACTGTTTGCAAGCGTGTCGTTGCGGGGTGCCTGCAGCAAAGCCGACGATTCAGTGGAAACATCTACCGCGGCTGTTTCCCGTTTTTCGAGCACGAGTCCCTCGGTCTGCTCGAGAGATCGGGACGATCTCTCGATACGGAAGAGCTTCTCCCCCCGGCGCTATCGGTGTAATTGTGTTTACCGTTTTTCTAGAAAGAGATCGGAGAAAATGCCGCGCACGGTAGCGACGCCGGCTGTCCATTCCAAATGAAATACGTCTATGCATCGAACTGCAAAAGAAACAAAGTCGTTTGCACGGTTGAAAGTGGTGGCGATCGACGACAGCTCCTCGATCATCGCGAACGCGAGCAGGTTTTCTGCATATGCTTGTCGGGATTCCTTTAGATATTTATCGGCTCTAACGCGGACAAGAGACCTTTCGCTACTGTCGCTTTCGCGGCCAGCTCGCGAATCCACCTAAACGAAAGCCGATGCACAGGATTCGAACGCGAATAAGGCATTTCCTCTAAGCATCGACTGCCGGAGATATCGGTTGCGCCGCGTCGCGGTGTTTCGCGATGCCGCGCCGACGAGAAACGCTGGGAATCGGGTCAAGCCGTTCCTTTAATCTCTCGCGACCGCTTTCCCCGATCGGCAAGCGAGTGAAGCGGGGTCGATCGGAAATTTCCCGACATTCACGAGCGAAAGGAAATCTCTCGCTCTCTCTTTATCCTTTCGTCTATGGCCCCAGGTCCGCGGCGAGCGACCGGGATCCGAGTGATCTAGAGGGATCTAGAGTGATGATGGAAGGCACGCGAAAACTGCATCCGGTTCGCCTTTGGCTCCTCGAGCGGCGAAGAGTTCGAGTTTCTGGCCTCGAGCGGCGCGGCGCGGTATCGCGGGGCTGGCTGGCCGTGAAATGTAACTTTAAAAGGACGGTAGACAAATGAGCGGAGCGTTCTACATAGATCCCTTCGGGATGATTGGATCGAGTTTCTCGCGTCGTGAGAGAAAAGAGTAGCAACTAGTGGCGTCGAGGGGCTGGGGGCAAAGGGGGTTGAGAGGAGGGTACGCTTCGCGCCACCCTGCGCTGAGCCGAGGCCGCCGTGAAAACAAACCGCGCGAAACGAAACGGGAGGGCCGAAGAAAGAACGCGGGAAGGGAAAAGAAAAGGATGATCTTTCTTCTCGCGATAGCTCTGGAGTATCTGCCCGGGCCTATTATGCGAGAGTGATAAATCGACGGGCAAGGCCGTCGGGAATCTCGATAAGACGTTCTCCTTCTCTCTCCCTCTGCGTTCACCTCGCGAACCGTTCGACGCGTCCCGTCTTTCTCCACCTCGTCGCGAACCGCGCGGTCGTGTGAACTTTTAAACTATCGACCGTCATCGTTCTTAGCCTCTTTGCAGCGTAATAAAAGATTAGTCGTTCGAATGAGTGAACGCTCCCGTTCAACTGTGTCCACCTGTGTACGCGTCGTCGGCATTGTACTATACGTATCTCGCCGTTGTAACAGAAAACGATGCCCTAGGTGCGACGGAGCAGAACTCGGACGGCACTGGCGCAGATCGTTCGCGAACGATAGAAAGTTATCGCGACGATCGCCGGGCATGAGTCGCAAGGACCGTGCACAGAAGCGAGCGATCGTCGTAACGGAGCTCGCGACGGAGGCCATGAAAACGGGAAACTGGCGACGAGATAAGAATTCGCGGATGGTTCGAGAATCTGCGCGCAGCCACCGTTGGTCGCAGCACGCGAGTAACCTGGCGTAACTCGAAACGGCGAACCCGGAGCTGGCCGTTACTTATTGTTAGAAAGTCCGCTTTGCTCCCCGTTCTCGCGTCCCTACGTTTTTGTCTCCGCTCCCTCTTCGCCAGCAACAAATGTGCCGTTATTCCGGCCGAAAGGCAACGGACAGAAGCAACAACCACCGCCGAGGCAGCCAGCGAATCCAGCGACGAGCTGTGTCGCCGGTGCCGAACGTATTGCTGGGCAGGGTCGATTACTTAGGATTACCTTCTCTCTCCTTCCGTCGTAGCAGCACCCCGATACCGCGCACGGGGGAACATTCGACGCGAAAACCAGACAGACTGCATAGAAGGGAAGAGAATGAAAATGATTGGAATGAGGAAGGAGAAACGAGAAGCTCGTACTATCGCGGAATAAAAGAGAGTTCGCGTGCGCGAGGGAGACGGAGCTCGAACAGGGGACAAAGAGAGGAAAGCGACAGACTTACAAACAAATACACGAGGAGGTACACGAGTGCAAGAATCTCCCTCCTTTCGAGTATCTGCTGCGCAACCTTTGCGGCGCTCGAGTTCCCGGGTGAATGCAAATGAGACAACCGGGGTACCGGTTAACCACCGCTGCCACCGGAGAAGACGCTCGACCGTATCTATCGTTCGCCCTCGTCCTCGTCGAACGATCGATGACGTTTCGACGGAAAAATCCGCCGAGCCCTCGCCGCGTGTTTTCGCTCCGGCCTCCGGGGGAACGAAGGTCGGGAGAGGACGATCGTCGATCGATCGTGAGAACTGGACACTTGGACCGGTCGCTAATGGGGAAAGGGGCGCGCAGGCAAAATTTACGCGGTCGACATGGAGGAAGTAACGTCCGAGTAGTTCCCGTATCCCCGCTGCGACACAGCGAGCAGAAAGCTCCACCATCACCGACCAACGTCCCCGGGAACTTTATGGCTCATGAATGAAACATGGGCTTAACCGTATATTCGCGGGGCTACGTGTTGCAACGGTGGCTTAATGTATGCCGCGATCGGGAAAAATGGCGAACCGATAAATGGAATTAAGGCGGGGATTCGCGTTGTGGTCTCCGTGGCTGCTCGATATCGAGAACAGGAGGGCGAACGAAGGGTTCGCCGGCGAGTCGCACTCGACCAAGCTGATTCTACGCTGCTGTCAGGGGTGGAAGGGGCCTCCGAGCGGGTCAACTTCGATGACACTTCGGCGAAGAACTGTGGGCCCGAGGAAATACGCTTTGAAAAAGCCACGGGTGGTTTCGGAATGATTAGCGCGACCGGAGCCACCGGGACGCGCGAATTTCGCGACAGGCGGGAACAAAAATTCGCCGCATTAACTTTGATCGTCCCACTAAAAATACCGAAGAGATCAGGTAGAGGGCTAAATAGGAGGCGGGCGGCCGACCTCTTGCCTACCTCCGAAGGGAGTGTCCTCGTGTGTCGTAAAGAGAACGGCCAGAACCCTCTCGCCTCGTCCCATTTAACCGCTTAATGGCGGGTCAAGCGGCAATAACGCCGCCAAATAATCATAAAAATGAGGTTGGTAGCTACGCGGAACCCCCCGCCGCGTTCGTAGCGCCGCGTTAACGTCCTCCACGGCGACGACCGCGATGTACCTTATGCGGTGCTTTCCACGGCGGCTCGCCACGATACTGCCGGCCCGCTTACCAATTCCTCTACGCTGCGTCCGTCAAATTATCCTCATCGCGCTTCCAAAACGCTCCTCTCGCTTCTGTATTCCCGTGGCACTATCGCGCCGTACTATTTATTTACTTTGCTCGTTGCTCCGGCTCTCGTTCGCGGAAACGTCGCATACCTCCGCCACCAACGAGGACAGGGACAGGCTGTTTACCGGGGATAGAGGAAGCTTGGCGGAGGTTGCAGCACGCGGTGGGCCAGGGAAATCACGCTCGACCCTCGCCCCTGACCCTTGAGGCCAGGCCGGTAGCAGGGGCGCTACGTCGAAGGCGAGATCGCGCTGCCTACACGTTCCTCGCTACCGGCTAACTAACGTCCAAAGTATTCTCCATCCCTCACGGAAAGTTCGCCCCTCTGGGCCGTTTCGCGTGCTCGTGGATAGAAACGCGAAAGCCGATGGTCCGAGACGTCGATCGATGTCTCGTTTCGACATAGGACGAGTCAGTGCGCGCAACGTGCAATAAACCGTGGCGCGGTGGAGAAGCAGAGGTACAGGGTAGAAAGAACAGCAAGAGCGAGGAAGAGGAGAGAGAAAGGGAAGAGGATTCCCCGAGGGGTCTACCGGTGCGCCGTGCGCTGCAACGCGGCGCCCCCGATGATTGGCTCGATTTAATAAGCATATCACGAAACTCTATGATTACGAAAGATCGCAAAAGCGTCCGGCGCCGAGCACGGGTGATCTTTATTTCCAATTGGATCCACGGTGGATCGGAAGGGCTCTCTTAATTGACGGAATGCCGAGGGGGAAGAGGTGGGTGGGTGGTACCGGGGAGGAACCGGCCCGCATGGGAATTATTTTTAATAGGGATCCTCGTTCACCGCACCCGTCCTTCATCCGGGCCATGCTTTATCTTTCGCGCGGACGAAAAACGGAATGGTCCGCGGCGTATGCGCGCGCGAGCTCGATTATTATTTTGATGCGAATGCCCCTCTAGGCGGGAAGAATCGACCGCGACGAGCTGAACGACAACTGTTCGCGGACAATCGATCGGCGGAAACGGGGAAATCGGGGAACGCCACCCTCGAGTGCGTCGCGACGCGCCCCGTTCTTGCTCTGTTACGGAAGAACAGGAGGCAGTGGTCTCGAAGGGGTAGTAGCTCTATAATCATAATTTAGCCATAATTACATTTATGACCCACTTTACTCTCGTAAATTGTCCACGAAGATCGGGGCCCTTAGTCGTCGTTATTACGCGCCTCGAATACCATGCTCGATCCTCCCGAATCACTTTTTCTTCTTCCCTCTGTCCTTCTCCTTCTTCTACCTCTACCTCTGCTCCTGTACTCTTTCTACTCTCTCTCTCTCTCTACTCCGCCTTCCTGCGTTCTCGTCGCCGTCGTCATCGGCAGCGGTGTCTTGCTCCTCTTTTCGAGAGTCTGAGGTTATTAAGATCGTGATTGGAAGAGGCGAACGGCTCGATTCGTCGAACGGTCCAGGTTCAACCACCTCTCGAGTAATCGAGAACGGTGATAATCCGAGTGCAGGGGAAACGATAAATTCCCGGTACCGACCCCTTTCCAAAGAAGACCGATATTCCGGCCAAAAATTAGCGCGTTTACAGCGGCAGGGCGTCGACTACCGCCGATCGCTTCGACCGCGGACGTCTCGGTTAATCGATCCCCTTCGGTTTCTCGTACCGTGACGCTGTTGGGCCGTATCGTAAAATTGACGCAGCCGCGAAACCTGGAAAACGAGGGAGCGGCGTTCGGCGCCCCATCGTGAAATTTCTCAATCGAAGCCCGGCCGAGATCCGTCGAAACGGATCGGCCGCTCCGGAGGATATTGGTCGAAATAAAGCGGTGCACCGACATCCGGTGATTCGAGGGAACGGAAATCGGCGTCGTCGATGCGAGAGAGGTCAAAACACTTGACGAAGCCACCGATGACGATCGGGAGAGGCGAGACGTGGCAGTTTTGGATCGGCCGCGATGCAAGGAGGAGAATTCGTCGATCTTGCCGGAAACGGTGGGGGCTCGTTTTCGTGGAGGGCAAAAGCGAAGGTAGGAGTGGACGCATTCCTGCCGCGATGAGACGCGGTGCCATTGGCTCCTGGGACGCGGAGCGTCACACCGGTTGGCCGCCTTAATAATATGGTACGGCAGCCCAGCCAGCACCGTCGACTACCACTGCCTACCAACCTTCCTACCTACCTCCTTCTGCGTTCCTCGACTTACCTACAGGAGGTTGTTGCCGCATGGTTGTTGTACTCGTACCTATCGGCTACCCGCTCGTTACCTTGCCCCGCAAGCCCGCGCTCGCGCTTCACGCGAGCTCGCGATTTCCCGCCGACGGCGATCTTTACCAAAACACACCCAGCGCGTCGAGTCCGGGTCCTTCCTCGCGCCCGACCAGCTTTCCCTCGCGAACGGTCTTCGGGGGAATCGCAGACGACACCGGGACAACCCGACGCGAGGTACGCAAAAGGGCTCGAGGAAGACATTAGCCATTTCTCGCCTCTTGAATCTCGGTCGGCGAGGGACGAATTCGCGCAAATTTCATAGTCCGACTTATGATTAGTCGATGCGCAGCCTATCATTACGCGTATTACCATCTCTCGCGCGTTTGGTCGAAGGCTTCCGACACTCGAGCACGGAGCAATGAGCGCGCATACATTGCCGTGCATACGTTCGGTTGCCATCGGAGGCATAGATAATGCAGGAGCGCCGGCAGATAATTTTATACTCCGTTCCAAACTTTTCGTGCAACGATTACGGCCTCCCCCTTTCCGATCGATCACGATTCTCTCGTTTCGCGTTCGACCACCGAACCACCTCTGCCACAATTCTCCCCCCGCTCATTAACGATTGCCCGCCCGTCATCCACCGGCAACGAGAACGATGTCGCGATCGATTACGCCCTCGTAGGCGAAAGATTAATTGCGAGCACCGCGTCGCTCCACCCGACCGACCAATCTTCGGCCGCCTCTTTTTATCACCGGTAATCGACGCTTCCTGGTGCAACCAGAGCTTTTTTACGCGCGCCATTAAAGGAACAGAAGAAACCGAAGAACGGTTGGATCATTACCGCCGCTCATCCTGGACTCTCTCCCGTACTCCGGATCACTCGATTCCATGCCGGGCATCGAAAAAAATATTCGCGTAACCGCAAGCTGCTTACCTTCGTTGCGGCTTGTTTCTTCGCTCAGTGGTGCATACCGCGCACAGCACACTGTACCACGGATTATCGATCCTTCGCGATCCTTCTGCGCCAAATTCGTCCGGCCGTTCTCTTGATCGCGATCCGCGATCAAAGTTTTCCAGTGTCGAAGGTCCTATCGTGTTCGCTTCCCGGAGCTTTCCCCGCCCAACCGACCCGCATCGGACGACACTGCGACCCGATTAGCGCGATCATTTGGACGCGACCCGGCGTTCCAATTAAAATGGAGACGCTGACCGGTAGCGGAAGCGACCGCCGCGGGAAAGAACAAAGTGGTCGACGAAAGGCAGGTACCACGAAATCCACGGTTCATGATCGCGATTGAGAACCGGCACCCGATTATATCGTCGAATCTCGTTCGAGAGGGCGCGGGTACCGTCATTACCATGCACCACCGGAGTCCGATCGATCGTCGACATTCCAATTAACTCAACGTTCCCGCGGAACTATCATCATCGTTGATTCACGCGATCGGAAGAAAAAGGTGTGGCCTGTTCGGGCGAAAACGGTGCTGCCGATGCGACGTAGTGACACGGAACGACTCGAAAACGTATGCATCCCCGCGATTGCCTATTATTAACACGCCACGCACGCGGCTGATCATGCACGGGCCAGATCCCCTTTTACGCGCGCATGGCTATCATCCGGGGCATCATCACCGGACCCGCGCATAGTACGCTACCACAGAGGCCTGCGGGAGTGATTTTTGCGTGGGCAACGGCCGTTCCAATAAAATTCGAACGCCAGACAATTTTCGATTACGCGTGATCTCATTAACTCGCTCCGTAGACGCCGGCCTTCCCCGCCTCCTCCTTCGCCAGATCCAGCCTTCTTCTTTGCCATGCCGTTGTTGTTGCATTTTTATTTGTTCCCCCTTTTTTTTCCTCTCTCCCCTTTCGCCGCACCTCTACGGATTTCAGCTTCACTGACGCGGCCCGCACCCGATCGAGGCCAGGGGACGATTATTGCTTCGAATTCGCTCCCGATGTTGCTATAAAAAGCGTATTGCATCTTGCGGTGGACGAAACGAGCCACGGGAATCTGGAGCGATCTCGAACCGCCCGAAGTGTCGGACGAAGGTTGCATTCGCACGAGCGACGATCGCGCGGTCCCTGCGAAAGTTCGGCGCGGAGCGATCCGGTCCTGGAAAATGAGAAATCGTCGGGAACGCGTCGGTGCCGGGCGTCGGTAGTATCCGTGGACATCGACGCCTAGGATACGGGGGGTGGAAAAGATCTGAAATGGGAGGATCGGCGAGCGCGATGTAGATGAGAAGACGGATCGACGGGAGAGCCGGGACGGCGGAGAGGCAGGGAAACGAAGGAAGACGATGATGGTGGTTGGTTCGGCTGGTGGGGATAACCCAGCTGAAACGGGAGGTGGTTTAAAAATGAAGTAATATGGTAAAAATATGGCGGGCAATTTTCAAGAGAGACGGAGCTAAGCCTGTTACTCGGCGGTTAGCAAGACGCTGACGTAGCCCTGCATTGCTACACAGAAGGGGGTGTGTTCGTGTGCGGCCACGTAATGTCGGTGGACGAGGAACTCGGCGGGTACACCTCGCTCGAATCGGCAGCGCAAAGATGGTCGTCCAAGATAGCGCAAAGTTAATAACGAATGGCTGGAATAGACGCGGACGCGCCGCTCGGAGGATGGGAGGCATCAAAACCGAGGACGTTTTTTGCCTCCGCGTTCGTCAGTCCTGACCGCGCAAATATGAAATCCTGCGAGTGTAAAATCACGATCCACCGAGGGATACCACCGAGAGACGTGTACGAGATCTCCGCGACGTAATAGGTTCTCGACGCTGGATTACGCGCACCAGCCTTGGTAATAGACGCGCTTTTGTTCGTCTCCCTTTAATCTGTACGGATTATCGCGTACGTTTGCTCGGGGAGAAAGTGCTACTCGGGTATGCCACGAGAAAAAATCGATAATCCGGTACGGCAGCCAAAGTAGTAAAAAAAATTAAACAAACAATTAACGCTGCCAGTCTCTCGAACGGCTCCTCGGAGGTTCTCCAGCCTCGAGCTCGATTTTCCTTCTGTTCGCCGGCTTCGTGGGTCACTCGACGTTGGCGCACCGATACCTGGCTCGAGGAAACAAAGCAGCGCGATCCTGCTTCGCGTTCCATTCTACACCCCGGCCCGGGAAGATTCCCCGCGAGAATCGCTGGAGCGTTGCGGCTGTACGGTCGAGCTCGCACGCAAGATCGACTCGCGCTCCTCTCTGCATTATGGTTATCCGAATAGAACGCGTATCTGCTTAGTTAGTGCCGATGGTGTACGCGAGGGGGAAGCTTGTTGCTCGGCTTAAACGCCAACTACAACCTCCCGTTGTGGATAGCTAACGAGACACCGGTACATCGTGTACGCATTGTACTTGCCTTCCGAGCGGAACGAATAATATAATAGAATCTTCCGACCGCTCGAACCACCATCTTGCGCCGAACAATCGTGCCCGCTGAAAATTGAAACGTTTGCGAGGTGCTCGCATTGAAAACGGGCCAAGATGAATCCCCGCTCGACGCCTAACGCGCGCGACGCTATTTTCACCCTCTGACCTCCTGATGGCCCCGCAGCTGTCGCGGGGTGCAGCGCGACTCTAACGACTTTGCACGCGCAAATGACCCGTGCCTCGGTGAATCGTCAGCCGCGGTAACGTCGCGATGCCTCGCACACCTATGCAGCTATTGTGAACGCGTCCTCGGCTGGGCCTGTCGATGACTGTGCGCATAGTTTCGAGCCCATACACACCATGCATCGTTGCGTCATCGCGCATCCCTGTCGCCGTGGACTTCCATCGGGGCGACGACGCGACGCACGCGCCGCGCGTGCCTTCCACATTCCCAGTTACGCTTCGTCGTCCTACGATCGGACCCAAAAGTGCTCCAATGTATTCGTCGATACGATTCGATCGATCGATCGACCCGATAAACGTTCCCCCGATCGGCCGATAATTGATTGTGGCGCGACGTATGCGCGTGGCAAATAAATCTATCGCCGACAATTCGAGCACGAGGCTTTTGTGGCCGCTCGACGAAACCGGTGAACGCAGAAGGGACACGGACAGCGTGCAATTTTGATCGACGTATGCGCCCTGCTCGCTTTTCAATCGCGACCGCGGGTATTATCGAGATCGTAGCGCGATGCAATTCGCCGTGGCTCACTGGCTGATTAATAATGCCAGTCTCGAGCAAAAGAACCGAGACGAACGTTTCTATTTTATGTAATACCCGGCCCGATCGATCAACGGACGCCCAAGATTGATCGAGAATGGCAGCGCGCAGGTGTTAAGACATACACTCGGTGGACGCGTGAAAGGATCGGTCTACATTCCTACACGGCGATTGTGCACGGCGACGCTGTAACAGCGGGAGCACTTGTCTCTACCGCGATTCCACGGAGATCGGTACGGATACTTGGAATGCGTGTCACGAATCGAGGATCTTTTCAACGACTCGATCGTGCACTCGCACGGATACCTCTCGCCACTGTCGGCGCAACAAATAAGTGTTCGCGAGCCGACGCGCACCCCTAATCGGGAGGCCAACATTTTCGAAACAAAGGGCCGCGTCGCATAATTTACGACGCGAGGATGATCGAGAGGGGAACCTCGTCCCACTGACCCCCCCAACCCTCTGTAGAAAGCGTAATTAATCGATTCAACCTCCGTTCGTGGACGTCCGTGCGTTCGATCGGGCAGAGGATAAATGAACGGAACGCTTCGATTTTTCAAAAGACACCACCCTCGCCGGTAACAAACGATCCCTATCGCGGTCGATCATTCGGTGGGAAGTAAAAGTGAACGTTCGCGATTTCGTTTTCGTTTGTTTGCGGCGCCGTGTACCGAGCATCCCCTGAACCGCCGTGCAATTGTTCGGCCATTCGTAACGCCTAGGAGCAACGGAACAATCGGGGTGAAGCATCGACTGGTAAACGCACGTCTCTAACTCGACGCTGCTCGTCTAGCGGGGACCGAGTCAGCCGGTCGGCAATTTGCATTCCTCGATCACGCGTCACGGGTGCACACATAGGTACGCGCGTGTATATCCCAGGCTGGCGAGCAACGTTCAAGCGTCGAAGGGGGCAATAAAATTGGCGAAACGTTGGCTCGCGAACGGCCGTCTCGTTGGCGTCTCGTTTGTCGGCCACGGTGAACGCAACAGGGGAGTTTTAAAAAAACGCACCGACGACCTCGGACGTCGACACGCAAATGGTCCCGCGAAAAGGTCTCGGTGTTATGTCTGATTACCGCTTTACAATCGCGCCGGGCCTCTCCCGCTTGTTCTCCGTTCCATTCGCTGGCCGGGTTTCGCGGCCGGCCGCGGACCAACCTTCTTCCCCCGTCGAATTCTGTACGTGGAAAAATGCAGAAACGGACGGGCGCACGGGCGAGCGGGAAGACAACATCACGTTTGCTTGGTTCCGAGGTCAGAGAAGAAATCGTCGGCGTCCGCAGAATGAAACCGTGCGCTGGAAGGAAGGAGGTCGATACGCGCGCAGAGATTCAATTACGATCGATCGACTGGCTTCGCTCTGGACAAATACCGTCCGCGCGAGATAAGCTGGCTCGTTTCGCTCGCTTCCTGGAGCCGCAGGCTATTAGTCTCGGATACGTTTGATTCATTGAACCGCTTCGTCACGAGGCAGCGTGGACGCAGGGCGCCGCTGCTTGCGATCGAACGAGAGGGAGTTTGCTTCCCTTGGATTTCCGAGATTCGAATTCCGCCCGCGGTCGAGGGCGGTTTTCGCGACGTTCGCGGGACTCTCGAGTCGCGAGGAAATCTGCTCGCGTAGTGTCGCGCTACTGTTCGACGGACGGACACGAAAAGACGATGACGTCACGGTGTAGGAGAATAAATTTCAGGCCGGGCGGCCCGTCGAAACCTATTAATGCCACGAGAACAGATTGAATAAGGGGGCCGGATAAGATCGAATATGAAATAATGAATGGAAAAGTATCCGACACGCTCTCGAGTCGGACCAAAATCGTCGACACCGAAATCGCGATCCCCCGAAGATCAATCACCTATGTACATCGATATCGAGAATGACACCCAGAAACGAGTCTATTAGGCGGCCGATAACCACCGAGGCTGCGTTCCCCGAGAAGCAGCCCCTATCGTCGGAGCCCATCAACATTCCTTATCGACGCGATAATAATTTATTACCTTGTCCCTCGTTCCGGTGTTCCATGGGCCGACGAACGGCCCGAAAGGGTACGCCAGGACCGAGCAGTTACACCTCTGGAGATCGAAACGTTCTCTGGCTGGCCGTGGTTTTTGCGAGGAATACCTTCCTCCCTGTCCCATCCTTCTCTGAGAATTACTTATAGCTGTTTCCCACTTTGTCACAGCGAACGCGATTCGGCAATAGATTTTGTCACAATTGGAAACCGTCCGCATCGTGGAACGTTATTAACGTTTCCGGGGTGGGGCGGTGTTTTAAGTGAACTGATTTTCCCAAACTCACAGAACCAACGATGGAACCAAAATTTGGAACCACCGAAGGAGATATTTTCCTGGCCTGATTGCGGTGGACGGCTGACACCACGAGCGCCCCGCGTCGAACGTGCACCCCGTGTTCGAGCAAAAAGTTAACGCGTGCAAGCTGATTACGATGGAACGTCTCGGCCGAGCTTCGGTGAACTCGAAGGTGTCCGAAGGATAGATAGAAGAAGCCAGATTCCTAGTATTACGAGTTTCGCGTAAGGACTTCAAGGACGGCGAAGCAATTTCCATTTTCTTGCGGTTAGCGAGGCGAACGTAAACGGCACGGAAGATAGGAGAGTTTCTTTCTTCTCCCGGCCTGGTACCCGCGTCGCCGTTTAGTCGACCGCAAAATTAGCTGCGAGCTGTTCGAATGGTCCTTGACTAAGATAAAATAGCATCCTTTTTTGATGCTTCGCGCAAAGACAAGAACGGTAAGAGTAACCCTCGCGGCTGAATGCTATTTGCGCGGACGACGAGCAGCCGATTACTCTGCTCGGCCGACGTTCAACGAACCGGGGGAATCTACTCGTTGGTGGTTTCGTTTCCTCCTCGCTTCGAGCGTTCCCCAGATTCATATCCGGAAGGAAACTCCTCTCGAATTCTGCGAGACTCCGTGGCACCCAGGCCGCCGTTTGTCGCCGGCAGATTAATTAAACCTCTTTTCTGTCGGCCGATCGGTTGGTCGATGCGCCCGCTTGTACCAAATCAAGCGGCATAGTTTCTCGACAACGAGGCCCGCAGGCCCACGACCGTACGTGCTCGTGGTGTTCAGCAAGCTCGTACTCGAAGGAACCCTGAAACGTCTCCGGAGCGCTAACGATGCTGCACCCTGTCACACCCTTGGCGAACGGTCGCCCAGGAAAGCAGTGGAGGTAGGTGTTCGTGCACGAGGATCGAGGTTCCGAGGAGAGCGGGGGAGCGGGCGTCTAGTAAATGTAAATTGATCGAAGAAACGTTCGTTAATTAGTCGCGAAGCCGTGTGTCGTCGTTGCGGCCGTGCCGACACCGCGACCGTCGAATCCCCTTCGTTGTTCTTTCCGCCGCTTTATTCCCGATCTTCGCTGCTCGACCTCCTCTCCTTGGGAACCGTATCGGCGCGTTGCCCTCTGAACCCTCGCGCTTAAATTCTGCGCCGTGACTCTCAAGACGTACCCTTGACTTCGAATGCAATTTAGCGCCGCGTAGACGGGCTCGAATTCTCTCTACGCGGCTGGGAGTTTCGATCGGATTTCTTCCGGCGAAGAATCGCGGAATGATTTGCTTCGAAGGGGTTCGACAAGAATAAATTTATTATCGACAATGGAGGGCAAGAAAGACCCGAGGAGCCTTAACGAACGGAGTGCGCATCCCTTCTCCGTTTAACCCTCGAATAGAGGAGTAGCCGTTCACCGGCGCGAAATTATTTAACCGCACAGCAAGGAAGGGGTTAGGCGGAGCGGAACCGTAGGCTCGACGAGAATGTGGCTGGCAAAAAAATCCATTGGAATATTACGATCCGGCCCGGCATTTATCACTCGTCGCCTCCGCGAAGCCCGCGAAAAGGATACGGCACTAAAAGCAATTATTCATCGAAGCAAAGCACGAATTCGCAGGGGAACGGGCAGAACGAACGGTGCGTGTCCGACGTGTACCGAATAATCAGCCGAACGAAAATACTCGGCAACGCACGCACATTATACCTTTTACACGCGCCTCCCTTTTTTTCACCGCGGCTTGTAATCGAGTTCCCCCATTTAACAGGCGCTCACCTAATTAAGTCACCCGCGGGGTACCACGATTTATTTGGATCGTGTAACGAGAAATCGTCGAACGGCCGCCCCGGCCGCGATAGTAGGCGATGCAAATCTTTTGGCGGTCGGGTCCGCGGCGAAAAGTCCCGAAATGGTTACGCTCGGTGCGCGTCTCGCATCCCCCGTCGCCGTGTACCTTTCGCGTGGAGCATAATGCATGTATCGTTCTGTGCGGTGCCCTCGATAATGCTTGTCGTGCATCGACCCGCGCGAGGGATCCGCGGCGAGCCGCGCCGCGCCACCCCGAAATTCACGCACTCGAATCGACGGGTGGATGATTCTTCTTCTCCGGAGCACCGTTATCTTCCATTTCTGTCTTGCCCGCGCTTCTCGTTTGCTCCACCCGAAAGCATACGACTCGGGTTTCGTCGCTCGTGGTTTTCTCGCACGAGTGCGAAAGAGCGAACGTTCCGTGGAATGCCGGCGCGGTGCGTCGGCGCGCTATGAAAAATACCCGAGGCCCGAAGGCGGTACGTGCCTCGGAGAGGGGCCCGCTGCGAAACGGCTCCGGATATCGATTCAATAAATGCCTCGATACCGGTATACGAATACGAATGCCGATCCGCTGCCGCGAACCTCCGCAGCCTCGTCCCTTGACGTTCAGACGAAAGGAAGAATAAGAGGCTCGTCGTATGGACTTCGCGCCTAGCAGATCCCTGAGAACGCGCGATATTAATTGGCAAACTAAATACGGTAATCGAGCAATTGACGGGGAAAAATGTCGGCTTCTGGATTAATGTAGCCTGCCAGGCAGATGTACTGCTCCTCGAGGTAGCCGCTAAACGCCACGAACCTTTCTTTGCGCCGCTGACCGTACCGTCTCTCATCGTTTCCTCGTTTCCGTGTCTCTGCCCCTCCACCCCACCCTATTCATTCCACCGAGTTCCTTTCTCCCTTAAATACTTTTGCCAGCGTTGAATAAAAAAGAGAAAAAAAGTCCCCCCTCGGAATCTTTCGTCTCGGGAATCGTATGGTCGAGGGAATCCTTGTGAGAAGGAACGTCCACGCTGGACACAATTCGATAATTACATCTATCGGGAAGATGAATCGCCTAGCGAACTTTCTACTGTAACCTGGGCTTCGCTGCCTCCCATGAAAAGGTTCGATAGTTTGGGACGGATACCGGTGCGGCAACATAAATTAAACCACTGAGACGCGAGTCTCTCTTTCTTGTACCATACGATTAGCTACGGAACGTCCACCTCCGGCCGGGCACGATGTAGGCGGCTGCGAGGGGCTCTGAAAATCGGAAAATTATTGCGCCACGGGTGCCCCCCTCTTGGCTCGGCCGGGTTCGACCATTGATTCGACATCGTGGAACGGGGGTACTATGTCAGGGTTACCAAGCATTGCACGATAATCGGTTGATTTAACGCGGAAACCCTCGCGGTAAATAAGGATTGGTTGGATCGAAGGTTAGACAATTTTCTAGGGTTGAAGATCGTCGGACGCACTCGGTGCTCGAAACGGGACGTCGACGAACCACGTATGCACGTGCTGTTGAACATGACTCGAACTCGAACGGCGTGTACACCTCGAATAGGGTCGGATCGATTTTCGAGTGGACTAGTTTTGCCCTCGTTAAATTGAAAGAAAAATATTTTCGGGGAATAGAGGCTCGATGATGGCGTCGCCCCTACATTCTATAGGCACGGCGGCACGTTTTCGCCAGGAAATAAGTCGCGGCGCGGTTAGGTGCCAAAAATGAAAGGCGCGACGCGAGATGAAAACCTTGACGAATCGTAACGAAAGGAAGCCTGCTGCCCCGCGGGCAGCGGCAGAAGTGTTGCGTTACAAACTGCAGCCGGTTACCAATTCGCCCTCCCACGTGGACAGAACTCTCCGCCGTATCAGCTTGCTAGCGAGCCGCGTAAACGCCTTTCAACGTAACACACTTACGTTCCGTTCAATAAACGGGCATCTTCGGCCACGACTTTTCTACGCCACCCTAGACGAGTCCGTGTAGTACCCTTCGTCGGCGAGGTCGCGTGACGCGTCAATCAGGACAGGAATCGCTTCGCGTCTCTCCCTCGCGGTAGGCGCTTTCAATCTTCGTGAGAAATCTCATCAGGCTCGAGAATAAAATCGTCGTGCCGCGGTGGGGCTATAATCTTCGCGCCTGATTTCCCTGCAACTTTCCACGGCTTATCCGCAACGAGAGTTCGTCGTCGCGAGGACACGAGGTCGGTGTAAGAACCTTGGAGGGACGCGGCGTTGAAATTGTATAGCGAGTTTACAAGTCTCTCACGCGGAACTCCCGAAACGATAATATAACTCTAATGCGAAGACGACCGGACTATGAACTTTCTTACCTAACGTTATCCCGTGCATTTCTACGCCGCCTGGCAGGATCTTCGAGTCTGCCCGGTGTACCGACGGCCAGAACCTATCGGGAATTTCGATTTTACGATAGAGAGTCGAGGGGCGAATAGTACGGAGCGTTTCCCTCGTCGCAGAATCAAGTCGTTGCGCGTCCTAAATCCGTGCTCCGGCGCCGGGGCGAGCTCGCGTGTCCCCGCGATGAAAAAGGTCCGTCGAATATTTTCGAAGACCGTTTTACTTTTCGCGCTGTTCCGGCTCCCCGGTAGGTAGGTACCATAAAACGCGCGATCGAAGGGTCAACGAAGGAGGAACGGAGGAAAGGGTCGCGGTGCGTACATGCAGGAGGATGTAGGAGATATATCCGGCCGAGGGACGAGATACAGGGGCGTAGGGCGAGGGAGGAAGAGGAAAGAAGAGAGTCCTCTCTGCTCGGAGGGTTTATGGTGGAGGTGAACAAAGCGGGTGGCGGTAACACGGCCCGTACTCAGAAGTTCTCGTGTTTATGTGCCTACGGCTGGCCGCGAGTGACACTAATTAATGAAATAATGGCAC
The DNA here is from genome assembly GCA_963583965.1 of Nomada ferruginata. NCBI lineage: Eukaryota > Metazoa > Arthropoda > Insecta > Hymenoptera > Apidae > Nomada > Nomada ferruginata. The sequence goes on from OY757217.1 coordinate 2,901,851, forward strand.
CGGGGCCGACGCACTCGCGAACGAAGGTGTCGAACGTCTCGCGGCGGGGCGTAGGCGGTTATTTACGCTCATTTGCTTTGCACGCTTTTGTCCCCTTTTGTCGCGCTGCCTACCTCTCGCCACGCCACCTCGTTCCCCTCGTAACCCGGGCGACCTCGTGCCCGCCACGAAACCGACTCTTCCACCTCGATAATTGAGTCAAAGCCCCGTCTTGCCGAGCTCGAGGAAGCGGCGACGGCTTATTGAGTCTTCGATCTCGCGGATTTACCGCGATCCGCTGCAGCGACCGTTCGAGGTGGCATCGAGCAGGTGAAGCAGCGACCCCTCTCTGTCATTGAGAAAATCGATTCCTTTTCGCCGGTTATTGGGCAGACGGCTGAGTTTGTAAATCCGCGCCAAGTCGATGTCGTCCGGAACTCGACGGGCCGAGGAATTTGTCCAATTCAGCGGGGCCTCCACGAGCCTTTAATATACCGGGACGTGTCTACTTTCCCGCCTCTCGTTTCTCTTCAAATGTAGCCCAGGTAATCGGATACTTTCTGTCGCGCGATCGCGCGCCGTGCCCGGGCCGATCCCGATAATTAATTGCGCGGAATCCACGTTCTGGCTCCGCGAATCTTTTCAATTTCTTCTTCGTCGCAGGGCACCGAGTAGCGCCGTGTCGGACATCGCGATACCGATGATTCACTCTGATACGCTGGAGATAAAGCTGCTTGATCCGCGCGCGAGATAAACATCGGGAAATATTTTTCGGGATTTGCGTCCGGTCCCTAGACGGCAGAGAGATTTCGAAGATTCGCCGTGACTCCGCGAAACAAATACTTCTCGGGGTGGCGCCAATTTAGTTGCAATACACGTGCACTCGATTATTCGGCGCATGCCCTTATTCCTGGGATCGATCAACTATTTGGAAAGCCCACGAACGTTCGACGATGCGGGAACTTTTAGCTTCCCGCATAGGTATCGCGATTAACGATTAACGGTACTTGCTTATGGAAGTATAGCCGCAGCTGAAATACCTGCAGCGGTATGTACTATGCAGACGAGCATCGACCATCCAGTTCAGAAACGCGTGCTTCGACTCTGCAGTTTCTAACGAGATAGGCGATAATCACATACCAGGTAGGAAGTCGAGCCGATAATATTGAGACATCCGTGGGCCGTTCGAGTTCGCGAATGGCCATGGACGAGAGTTCGTCGTTTTCCCGTAAACGGGGACTTTAATAGGCCGCGATTATTACGAGTTCCTGGTCAGCATTGAAAACGGGTTTTTCCACGAACGGGCGTGGCACGAACTTTTCTTGCCGTCTAATAATCCTAATCGAGCGACGTTCGTTCAAACTTTCGCACGAACGAGCGGCGAGAGGATCCGCCGTCACGAACAGGGAAAAAGGCCGGCCGTAATTACTCACTAGCCGCGAATCGGCGCAACCCTCCATCCTCCTCGTGGCCGCGTTCGCGACGAGATTTCCCAACGCGGCCGTCGAACGCGTCCCATTGAAACCCGGTGGCTCGGTTTCCCAAGGGGGACGGCGAACGAAACCGTAGAAAAGTTAAAGTCGCGATGCAGATAGTCGCTTACTTAGAGAGACAGGTCGTGGCCGCGCAAAGAGACGCCATGGCGAAGAAGGGAGCAGGAGGAAGAGGACGCGACTAGCGGCACGTTTGAGTATTCAAGTCGTACCGTATCATAAACTGTCCGCCCGCGGTCCCCCGCACACCCTCCTCGCCCCTATATCTCTTTCTATAGCTACGTTACCGCGTGTGTAGTTACGTATGTCCGTCCGTCGCGTCGGTTTGTCCCGCGGGTACACAGTCGTCCGGTACTGGCAGCGCTTTCTCCGCTCCCCCGGTAGCCCCGCTGAAAAGTCATCGTACCCGCTGCCTTCTCGAAGGACGCTCCCGGTTTTCTGTTCACGTTGCGCGGTTCTCGTGTCGCGTTCCGGGGGAAGATGAACGAGTGGAAGACGACCACGGCCGCATGGAGCGGAGCGGAGCGTTTGGTACGTGCCGAGCCTGAATCCGCGACTTCCTAGGTCACCGGGCAACCCACGCCTCGATCATACACGCGAGAACGATAGAATTCGCGAAACACGAAAGCCGATACATTCGCGAGCTCTTGTCCTCCGGAGATTCCTCGATTCCTTCGTCGCGCTAAATAATCCGCCAAGTGGATCCAGATTTCGCGATTAGCGTTAAATTTCCGTCCCGTAGGCGAGACCATAAGTTTCCCGTTCGAGAGTCGCTCGCCGTTTGCATTTCGCGAATCCAGTTCTCGTAAAAGTGTCGTTAAAGTCCCACGGCTTCCAGGCAATCAGCATCGCGCAATTAAAGCTTTTTTTCGCTCGCTCGGTAGAATTTATGTCGCCGAGTGATCGAGCAATTTTCACACCGTTTCTAAACCTTGGCGAGCGCGCGAGGTAAGATCGGTAATTAAGCGTCAAGTTTCCGCTAGACGAGATTCCCCTCGGCCGCACGGTGAAACGGCTATCGCTTGCATGTTCTCACCGCTGTCTCGCGCTTCCCGCGCGTCTATGTAACGATGCGACGTGATCCAGTTTGCTGCGTTATTTTTCATTTGCGCCGCGCTAATCGGCCGATTCCACCGGAAAGTCGTGAAACGACAGAGTCGACCACGGAGAAGGAGAAAAAGACGGACGACGCGACGTCTCATTAAGATGCTCCACCGAGAGAATTACGGTACTTATCGATACTCGAAGCGAAACCCGATCGTCCGTAGCAGACAATGCGGCCAAGAGTTTCATGCTAGGAACCTCGATTGATCTCTCCTACCGTTCCTTTATCCCTTTCCCCTTCTCGTTCTCTGTCCCCGCTCCCTTCGTCTCTGTCCGACGACCAGAACTTTTGCCTCTCCTTCTTCGTCGAAATTCCCCTCGCTCTTACCGTCCCTTCTTTCCCTCGGCCGTCCACGAGACCGCTGCACGAGGGCAGCGACTTTAATTAACGTTGACAGTAATTAACATAAATACCAGCGCTTCCTTGCTAAGAGTTGGTGGCGACTGTGCGCTGGGACGACGATCTTTGCTCGCGATTCCCTACTAATCGTTCGGTCCACCGTTTCTATGATTTCTCTTTTAGCGTCGGTCGTAGCCCTCTGCCGACGTGTTAGGATCCTTTCGCGAAACTTACCTGAAACAGCAAGAAGAAGAAAATTTAAATGCACGTGAAAAATGAAGAACATCGACGGGTGTCGCAGGGTTTGCGCAGTAATAAATGCGACCGTTGCGCTACTGCGAGTTCGCTATCGAATAATCGATATACGTGTAAACATATTCCACGGTATCTAGATACGCACGGAAGTCGATTCGCGTGCGAGGGATTTATCGTGACCCGCCTCGTTTCACGGACAAATCGCACGGACAAGTCTTATCGAGTCGACCGCGACCGAGACAAATGTTGCAAACACGATTACAGTCACGAGCCACCCCATGAAAAAACGACACCTTTCCGCCTTCGATCGACATGCTCGAGCAAATTTCCAACTGCTTTCACGCCGGCACCGTCTCCCCGCGGAGCTGGAGCTTTTTCTCACAATCAGTCGGGGCTAGACGAAGCAAGCAGCGATCAGCATCGGGGCAACAGAAGGGGGAGAGGTTGGAACAGGAACGGTTCAAGGGACGACGAGGAGAAAGGCGACCTGAGAAGCACCGAGCAACGAAGCCGAAGCGGTGGATCCCAGCGTTCGAGGCCGTCCACGTAGTGGCTCTAACACGTCTCATTAGCCTACAGCGTCGCTAATGAAAGCTCGTTACTCGGGTGCATGCATGCCGAGGAAGAAAAAGAAGCGCGATAGGAAGCAAAAGAGGCGAGGGACGGAGAACACGAAGAAGCGCCGGATGGGGAATCCCTCCGGTGTATTTTGCGCCCGGTGACTTAGTATTTGCTGGCCGCCCCCGCGAGTGCCATCGACGAGGCTGCCTTTAACCGGCAGGACGCTGACGACGTGTATATACGCGCGGTCTGCCCGCTCCTCGCGACGCTGGGGGGAGAGCAGAACCTTATCTGGAACCGCGGATCTAAGTTGATTGGGTGTGAGGTACAAGCCACTCTCTCGCGCCCTACGTCGAAGAACCGAACAAGGCCGAGGACGCGGTAACCTTCGACCAGCCGCGCTCTTTCCCTCCTCCCCCCTTCCTTCAACTCCTCCACCATCCTCCTCGCCCTTCAGCTACCAACGACCCTGGTGCTCCCTTCGTCCCGCAGCTGTGGCGCTTCCCGGTCCCTGTCCTCGATCGGTACCAAACTTATTACGTCTCCCAGTCGCCGAGAGTTTTTCGCCAGAGCGCATAGAACGCCCTGGGCATAATTTTCCCGCCAATCGGGACGCTGCCGCGCGAATTCCCCGGCAAGTTTTTCGACGAGCGCGGCCGAAACGCTGCCCTTGGAAATGGATATTCGCCGGACGGTCGAGCACAGAATGCACGGAAGCGCATCGTCGCCGGTGGTACAAGGGCGGGGCAAACTGTAAAAGCTTCGTTACCCCTAATGTCGATCCCCTCGGGATAAAAGGCGCCGACTGCGCGCTGGGAGGGGTGGTCGCGGATAGCTCTTTGCACCTCTGCCGCTTTATGGCCGCTAAGTGTACCCAAATCCCATTCCGCGCCATAAAATTCTTAGAGGCCGCGTCGCTCGCGCGGCAGGAGGCAAAACGTCCATAACCTGTTCGAGTTGACTTTCTTATACGCCAAAGCGTTATACTCTGCCGTAGCCCCCTCTCGAGCTCTCGGGTAAATCGAAATCGACGCACGGATAACGATGCGCGTATAAATCGGAGTGCCCCGTGTGCGAGGCGCGGCTGGAAAATGTGATGGTTCCCCTATCAAATTTGCCAGCCTTGCGCGCGACGACGCTCGCGATTGGATGACGCGCCCGTGATAAACTGCGGCCGGCCGACGCGACGCGATCCGAGCGCAATTACAACCACTTTGCGTCGAGCAATTACTTAAAATCGACCACGATCAACGCCTCGTTAACCCACTTTTTGCCAAGCTTTTATCTCCCAATTTCTTTGCCGGCTGAATTTCAGTCGCCTGAAATGGGCCCCGCGGGGCCTTACGACCGAGGAAAAGAGAAAAACGAGGGGCGAATTCGAGCGACAGAAAATCGTGAGGGAAATAAATGCGAGACGAACTCGTGGGACGGCATGAGAGAAGACGTAACGGCGAGGGAAAGAGCCAACGGATACGATCGCGATACATCCCAAGCTATGGCATCCGACGTTATTAGCTCGGTGAATCGTGCGAGCTCCCACCATATTATTACGCGCAAAATGGCTCATTATTATCATTATTATTTCATATTTTCTGCGCTTCATCGGGGCTCCGAAATCACCGAAAAGCAAAAAGCCCACGAAATTAATATAAATAAAAGCTCTGAACAGGACGGCTCTTGATAGGAAGGACCGATGAAGGATGCCGGAACGCGAAGAGAGGGCGAGGATGAAACGCCGCGAACGGCCAAGGGTGGGGAGGGCCACGAAAAAGCCTAGGTAGGGGAGGGACAATGCACGTATAGATGTACACGGGCACCTTCTCTGCGCGTGTACGTAACGAAAAGAAGATGGGTATTCAAAGACGTCGGCCGTATCGTTGGCGCGAGACGTCTAGCCGATGAACGAAAGAGGAAGAGACGGTACAGCGAGGCGGCGATGGTAGCGGGTTCGGGGTAGGGGAGATGACGGGCGAGGGACGACCGGTATTAACAATAATTATTGGTTCGAGCCCCTCTGCGTCCGCGATCTTTCGAATCTCAAGATCACAAGTGAGATCAATTATGTCCGTCTGATTAGCCCAGGCCTCCGATCGGTATATAGACGCGTGTATTATACGTGCGGGGCTCTCCGCTCTCCTCTCCCGTTCTCTCTCTGGATCCGCGTGTGTCCAACGAGATATACGGATTATGCATTTCTCCTTCTTTCTATAGACGGTGAAACTCATTTCATCGCCCTCGATCGCCGCCGTCCCGAGCCTCGCATGGCCGCCAGGCGCTATCGATACGTGGACAGATTTGCAGGGAATAATCGTGGGCAGATCCTTGGCTTTGGCGCAAGGACAATGATCGAATTGTATATACGTAATCCGCTCGGTGACCGATCCTACAGACGAGCAAAAACTACCACCTCGACGTCTCTTTTTGCCACGAACGGCTTCTTTCGCGATCCCCGATCCGGTCGTGCGGCGCATAGCACGCTCGTCCAGCCTAGGATCGCCGGAGCAGAAGAAACTAGCCGTCGTCGATATACGTATTACCTAGGTCGTAAAACGCCTACCGGCTACGAGCAATCTTCAGGCGTTCGCTCACGGGCACCCGGTCGAGGAACGGAAAGTCTGCGTGGACGAGGGGGGCAATGTCGGGGGAAATGTGGGGATGCATCTTCCGCCGAAACCGCGGAATTTTCTTCCGAATGCGGAGGAAAGAAACGTGTAATAGGCAACGTTAAAGCATGACGACTTGATTACACTGGACGTAGACTGACGCGGAATGAGTTTAAGAAAGTATCTCGTGTAAGAGGTGCATCTCTTGTGCGTTCCAGCGTGTTCAGGTAATAATTTTCTCGTGAAACTTTCAAAGTGGCGTGCAAAAATTAATACGCCCGAGAAAAAAAGAAGGGGGGCTCGACGCCGCGTTTTTGCCCGTTCCCTTTATCCTTTGCGCAATTAACCGTGCGGGATAAGAAGCTCAGCCACCAAAGTCGCGGGGCAGAGAGTTAAAATGTTGCGAGTCCCGGCTGTCGAAGAAATCGGGGCGTCGATCGCTCTGCGGGATATTCCTTCGGCGCTGATATCAGCTTAACGCTCGGTATCGGCAGGTCGGTGCCCTCTCCCTTTCGCTCTGCCTTCTTCTTTCTCTTACTCTCTCTTGGCCTCTCGCCACCTCTCTGTTTCTCCTTCGCCGGTTGTTCCCGTGACGCGCGATAAACAGGATCGCCGCATCTAGGGAGGACGATAACCCGGGCAAAGTGGAACGCACGCGATAGGCGTAGGTGCGTATCGTAGACGCGGGAGAGCAATAGGAAGGTAGTTTGCAAAGTAAAAGGTATCCACCTTACCCCCATAAATTTCGCTCGGCGATAGTTTACGAGGCGGCACCGCCCCGTGTCATTATCGGGCAGAGGAGCAGCCGCGGATCGCGTGGAACGCGCCGCATCGATCGGACTCGTTCCTCTCGCGCCTCGATGTAAACCGTTTATCGAATTTTTCTAACGAGTCCGCTGCCGCGTCGGCTCTCCATCTGGGCCTTAATCTTAGGCCAGGCCAGTTCTTCCAGTTTCTCTAGCCAGACGGGTCGGATCTGCTCTCCCGCCACGTCGGCCGCGGCACCGAGACCCGCGACCGTTTCTCCCTCGATTCTCCACTAATAAACGACCTCCGCGAGCTACCGATAAGCGGACTTTGGCCGCCAATTAACGTTCCGACTCCCGAGATCCACCGATGCCGACGATCGCGCTTATTTTATGGAGCAATATACGAAGGGAGAACCGTGCGCCGCGCACCCGAACCGGGTACGCTACCGCAATTTGCCGGGCAGTCGTCGTCTGCGCAAGGATTGCGCGAATAACTTACCCGTGTGCCGCTTGAAAGGTACCCTCGCCTCGGCTCGAGATCGTCCCGCCGTCGAAAGACGGACGCTATCTCGAGACGCGAGATTCACGCCGTTGCGACGTTTCTCGCGGCAGCGTGCCGCGTCCTTTCATTCAGGAACGCGCTGCCCCGTGGACTAGCTTTTTCCAGCAACTTGTCACCGAGTCGATTTGTCTCGGGACCGGCGTACGAGAGAGGGGGAGCGCACGAAGGGGTTCAGAGAAGAGGCCGATGCCGGGGAAAAGCAGGCAAGGTCTAGGGGCCGCGAACAAGTGACTCTATCTGCACGCTAGGAGGACATATCGGATTACGTGTTTTGCATCGGCCGAGAACTCCGCCAGGCTGGTCCCTGGACCAGCTAGCGGAGCGGGCAAGCGACCGACCGTGCGAGACGCGGGAATCTCGATTCGCGTCACGGGGCTAACAGAGAAGAATGGTCTCGCGAACGCAGACCCGACGAAGATGGAACAATTATAGACCAGCGGGGCCGAGAACGGCGGGATATCGAATTTCTGCGGGGTATTCTGCGACGATATTTTTTCCCTCCGATTGAACCTTTCTTTCGCTGTCCCCTCGCGAAAACCGAGAGAACGAGGGAGAGAGAGAGGGAGAGAAACACGACCCGGAGATGTCGTCGGTCGGGACGATGAATCCAACGAAACGCACCGTCTCCCGAGGTGAGAACGATTACACCTCTTCGCCCTTTTCTTTCCCCGCTGCCATTCTCACCTCTTCTCCCCCTAACCCCCTTCTGCCGTTTTGTTCTTTTGCAAAGCGAGGTTATCCGACGAACCTCGCGAGGTTATCCTTTACACGAGTTCCTTCTCGACTCGCCGGAGATCGAGGTTCCTTCCCTTGGTCGCTCTGACATATTTATCTGGTTCCTCGTTCCCGCCTCTATGAGAATTTCCATCCTCCTTTTCTTCTTCCTCTCATCGTGCCTCGGCATCGTGGATCAGCCATGGTATCACCGCGTCCGTATACATAATACCGGTGCACGTTGCATACACGCGTTGCATACACGATACACGCGACCCTCTCTCTCTTTCGCTCTTCCTCCGTCCCTCTCTTCTCCCCCTGGCCGCCGCAGAAACGGTGCCTTGAGTATATAACGTAATAGCAATTTAATCAATAAAATAAGAGGATCGTTTTGGTCTGATCGCGGCCCTCCGAGACTCTGCAATAATTACAACCGAGAATTATGAGCGGCTATACTTGATTGGATCTATACGCGCTTCTCCTCTTCCTCTCCCCCTTCTCCTTTCTCCTTTTCTAGCCCCCATCTCCCCTTATCGCTCTCCCTCTCCTTTCCTTTTTACCGAGATACACCATTCCCCTTTCGCTTTGCTCCCTTTTGCCCCAACAAGATATCTCTACTTCTTTGTTCCTTCTGCTCCGGGTAAATGCAGCAAGAACAAGTGGAAGAAGAAGAACAACAAGAAGAAGAATATTTCTTAGCGGGTACGATATCCTTTCGCCTCGATTTCACGGAGAACGCAAGCCAACGATATTCATGAAGATAGACTCTTCGCCACAGAGATGTACGATGCACGAAATGGTATCATCGCGCTGTTCCAGGAGAGATCTTATCGGGCAACGAAGAATTTGGCGAAAAACGCGACCATACTTTTCTCAGTTTTCTCGCAACTGCGGCGGTGGGCAAAAAGTAGCAACAAATTAATGAACTTACCGCGGAACGAACAAGGAAGTGAAAAGCAAGGATCTCCCGAGGAGGACACTCCTCCGCGCGTACACGGCACCGCCGATTTAATCAATATTCAAGTCGCGACTTCGATTATAATTAAACAATGATAACGGAATTATGATTTATTGCGGGTAATTACTAGTTGGTGGTTAGACGGGGACTCTCGTATTCCAGCTGCAGCTCGACTGGACGCTTCATCGTTTCTCTCTCCTCCGCGCTTCCTCTTCTTCACCATCTCGCCGCGTCGCGTCGCCTTCGAATAACGCGGCTCGGCAAATCGCGAAGGTTGGATTACCAAGCCGAGATGGAACAAAGTTCGCGAGGTCGATTGCAAATTTCGTCCCGCAGCCGCTGCCCTCCTCGTATGATAATTTTACCCGCGACGCGGTGCGATGGTTCAGCCAAAAGTTGGACCAAAAGAACCCGCAAAATTCCGGTAGGCACGACCCTTGTGGTCGTTGGTTTAGCTAGCCGTAGCGTAGCGACAACGACGCGACCGGTACCGTAACTGAGTAAACAGATGGAGTCATTTGTCGTCTCGTCAGGAATCTCATTCCGTCGTCGAGAACGAGCCGTTGCCTTTAACAGAAACGGGGTACGCTTATTAAAACGTTTTCTTCCTTCCAAAAACGGCGGGGAAACGGTCTCGTACATGGACCGAGCACGAGCGGACCAATTTAGCGTGCGGAATTTCGAATCGAGCGAATTACGCCCGGCATAACTCTTAATTACCGACCCATTAACTACGACCCCGTCGTCGAAACGTTTCGCGGAACGTTCGGTGCGCGGCACAGCAGGGGAAGCAGCGTAAGGTTAATTAGCGGGGAACGATAGGGGCGATCGGCGTCGCGGTAGCCTTGACTATTACTTATGGACGCAACCTATCCATTACGGTACAACTAATTGACTCGTGGTACACCGCCACGAGTTATGTCACTATTTATGCTAGACTTCAATCGGACAAGTGTACGGCGCTGGGCAGGGAGGGAGGGCGTGTTGCGATAATAAACGGGTAGCGTTTCATTAGCGGCCGCTAATACCGTACACGCTAGTTCAGCATAGCGTAACTATCACCGGTTGTAATACAACGTCGGCTGATAGCGCCACGAGCACCCGACCATTAAGAATGCTCACGAGAAGAGCAACGTTCGTTAGCGTAACCGGGAACGCAATCGATGCAACGGTGACGGGCGACCTGCGTCACGCTCCACGCTATCCAAAGCTCGAACGGAGCGCTCTGATATCTGTTTCGCTTCGTGACAGAGAGATAGAGAGAGAGAGGGAAACGTCATTGACTACCACCCGCAGTGATATTCGGTGGTAGAATCTTTGTCGTTACCGTGGCTGCAGGCCAGGATTACAAACGAGCGGTGCAAAACCTATGCTAATTTACCGTTGCCAAGCGCACCGATAGGTCAGACACCGCGTCGCGTCGCATCTAATCCGAGTGTCCCTCTAACCGGATATTTGCACGATTCCTGACACGTATAGAGCGAGGTATCGTAAAGCGAAGGCAACACGGACGAACCGTGGCCGCCTATTACTCGCATCATGCGCTTATGGCGTTAAAACGATCGGAGTTCATTGCCAGCAGAGACGCCGGCAAATTGATCGCTCCTCCCGTTCAACGCTTTCCGAGACGTCGACCACGATACTAGGCCCCGCGGGCAGGCTTCCATTCATTATCGAACATTATGTCGCTGTTATGACGGTTTATAGCCGCGCTAGGAAAGAATAACTTGGAAAGCGTAAACGTCTCGCGGGTCGTGCTCGCGAGCAATTAAACGTAAACGGCTGCGTAATTCCGCTTACGCGGGCGCCTTCGGGTGTCTTCCGCGCTACTCTTGTCCATCGGAAGGGAAATCTCAACACCTGTCGCGACCGCGGCCAGGCCGCACGGCTAAAAACGTTTTATTAACGGGCAACGAGTTTATACCCAACTATTATCCGCATTATGCAGCCACGGTCCCTAAGACAGCGGCGGGTATAAATCCAGGATGCAACGGATCGTGACTTGTAACCGATGCGCCTTCTATCCTAATGCCCGGTACTGCACCGCGAAGCTAATTGACTCGTGCTACGGTGCGCCTCCAGAGTTATGTCACTATTCGCACCGTGCCACATCCTCGAGCAAACAACCTCGGGAATCCTGTTCCGAAGATTCTTCCCGGTCCCTCGACCGTTTCCCTTCAATCCGCGTCGCTGGCTTCAGCACGGCCGCGTTTTCCGCCGGGCCCACGGACTAGCAGAGAAGAAACGAATCGCTCGAATACGATACCCGCGTAGATTGCGTAAGAACGGGTCAACTATGACGGCTTGGAATGCCTAACGCGCAACCATGCAAGGGCAAGAGACGTGGGGTCGATGAAAGAGGAAGGAAATGCGTGAGATTAGAGAAGGAGGGGGCGGCCGCGAGGAGTAACGAAGAGGCGACGCGAAAAAGGCAGAGAAGCCGCGAAGAAGAGTGGGAAGAGAGAGAAGGGATCAAAATTACCCGACGCGAAATTCCTCGCTACCAATCAGTGCGGAGATAATTAAACGAGGGGTGGGTACACGGCACACGGGGGGGGGGGGGAAGAGTGGAAAAAGGTAGAAGGAGGAAGATAGGATCGAGGGAGGGGCAGGCGTGGCCCTTCTCGAGAATGATGGAAGCATCGGTAACCGGCAAGAGAACGACGATGGGCCCGTGCAAAATGAGGATGCGAAGACCGTTGCGTGGAGAAAGAGGCGGAAAAGACGAGACGAAGGGGAAGATGAGGACGACGACGATAATGTATATAATATCACGCAACGCTGCGGCAGGGCAAGTAGGCGTTGCTCTTTTTCTAGAGCAGGGATAAGGGATAAAAGGGATAAGGAGCAGCCGGCGACGTGAAAGTTGCGTAAGGAGTACGAAGACGGCGACGGCGCGACGCGACGCTCGCACTCGGGTCGCAGCCTTCGCGATCGAACCTGTTCCGTTTGTCTCGGGGAGCTCGATTTATTCCTAGCCGGGCATGTTCGAGATACGTGCTCGTTTAGAGGCCTCTATCTCGTTTCACCGTGCTTCCCAGCCGCGCGCGCGTGTACACGCGATCGAAATAACAAAACGCGAACAACCAGGAAAATCCGCGTCATGTAAATAATACCAGATACCGGCGTGGATTAATTGAACTCTTATCGGCACGGTCATTTGTCTGCAGATTAATCAATAAGTTTTGTTCGGTTTCACCGCTAATTAGCCCCAGGTGAGGCTAGGGTCTTTACTAGCGCGAAGCAAAATCGTCTTCCGGGGCTAGCGTCTTCGTGAGAGACAGATGAGAGGGAACCGGAGGGTTTCGGAGCGGTCAGGTACAAACGGAGCTCGCAAATGGGCTACGCACGGTCAGCCAGAAACGTTTCATCTTTCCGTCTTTGGAGTCTCACGATCACCCGAGATCGCGGCAGTCGGCCTCTGTCTTTTCTCTTCAAACACGCCTAAAAGCCCAAATATTTGAGGCTATCCCAGCGACTGCTGTAAACAGCGAGCGGCGACTCCGTTTCGTCGGATCCCCTTTATGCGTGCCGCTTAGCCGGATATACCTGCGCCACTGTGTACCCGAAGATTTTCGTGCGACCACGCTTGCAAACGCTCGCGACGTGACCGAAAAATCGCGGTTCGTTGACACGTTAGAAAGACTGGAAAAGAATCCTCCGTTCGGAGCGAACGGAATCTTGGATCGTTCGACGTATTCGAATCTCTTTTTGCTCCAGCACCATTGATCCGTCATCTCCCGGTACGCGTAAACAAAGAAACAAAGGTGTAGCTGGTGAGAAAAGTGAGCGCGTGGCCTTTAAAGCTACCGAAGTTTTAGCGCGTTTTAATGCGCTTAACGTGTAAATTCGGGGTGTGCTCGTCGACCGATACCAAGAGCTGCACCGACCAAATCGTGTTTCGGTGTCCGACAAGATCCACCTAACACCTCGTCGCTAACTGCCTCGACTGTTTTCACCTTCTCCATTCGCGCCTACACGTCGCACCTTCCTTTTCGTCCCTTGCCCCTATCCGGGCTGGTCTTTCTGCCGCGTGTTTCGTCAATTTACGCTTACGTCGGCGCCACGTAAAAACGGGAGAATGATACATAGATTTTCGGGAAGAGAGAAATTTGGAGGGAACGTCGGCTATCCGCGCACACGAAACGAATCGTCGTAGATAAGAAAGGTGACTAATTGTAAAATAGGTTTTTCCCGTAAAAGGAAAAGTGTCGGGAGAGACGGGTCGAAGAAAACGAACATAGCCAGAGTGGCACTCCGTTCCTGACGAATGCATTTATCGTTCGGTGATTTATGCGAGAGTAGTCGACACGTCGACAGCTTACGACAGCACGCGACTCTCTTCCTATTGCCTGGCATGCCCGCCACTCCGACTAATCTTTTGACGCCTGCCAGGCACTCGTCCATGGCGACTCGAATTTGTCGGTAATTACGTTAAAGCTTTTTTAACGCTTTTTACTCGTGGACGCGAACGGCCCCGAGATAATCGGAACGGAATTGAAATATCTCGCCGCTCGATTGCTGCCTTATCTCAAGAATTCCACGTTTCACCGGGTAGAGAGTGGTCCGTTCGGAGCCACTTTTCGCTCCTCTCGCATCCTTTCCCTCCGCCGTAAGCGCTGCCCCGTCTCCTCTTCGACCGCGGTTTCGACCGACCGATATCGATCGACGTCCCCGTTGTATCTGTGGCGCGAGGCATATAGATACGAGCACGCGCGTCATCGATCCAGCGCGGGGACAAAAGAACGAACCGCGACGAAAACCCACCCAGAACTGCCGCCGCGCCGCGCCGTCCGTTCTATCCCGTCCGTCGACATTCTCAGTCGTCGACATTATCGTTCCGGTGGAAATCTCGGCGTGCCGCGGATGCTTCTCATCTTCGCGCGTCCCCTCGTAAACGTTCGATTAACGCGCGCAAACACGGGCGAATAAATCGCGCGACATTCCAAAGGCTTCGCGGCCTGTCGATCGAATTATAGCGACTTCCGTTGCACCCTCCTGCAACCCCTGCCACGGTGTCGTCCCTCGCGGCGTTACCGCGACAGAGGTACCACAGAGTCGTGAAGGCTGCGACCAAAGCAGAAAAAAATGGCCGGCCGGTGCGCGAGAGACGGAGAGGAAAAAGGGGCGCATTTGTGCAGCCCGAAATGGAAGGTCGATAAAATGTAACTAGTTCGTCTGGTCGTAACTGACGGCCATTAAACCCCGTATCTCGCGGCTCTTTACGGGCACCTCGACGGAGCGAGATTCACCTTCTCCGACGCAACGGGGCGAACGCTCTTCCCCTTTCTGGCATTCCAATCGTTCCCCGGGACTCGACCGAACGTGTCAGTGAGATCTGAAAGGAGCCGTAAAAAAACTCGCGTAAAGATTTGCCGGGTATAATGCGTGTCGCTGTACGCTCCAACGCAAACCAGTATAACCCTGTGTCGTAACAACCCCATTAATCGGTTCGTGGTTCACGCTCGTTTGGCTTGATGCTGGTCGACGTTGAACTTGGAGCTACGGATCTCGCTGCACCGATAGCCTCGTTCGCGCCACCCTGCCCACCTGTTCACCTCTCGAATTACCTCGACTCGTGCGGGGGGTGGCCCCTTCGTCAAGGGTTCCGAAACGCTTCGCCCGACGATAGAAATCCCTCCGCGCTCGTGGACGCGGCTCGATCCTGATCGATGCTTCGGGTAGCAACGACTTCTCCGATCGCCGGCTAGCGAAACAAAAGTTCGGGGAAAAAGCGCGGATCGCGTGTAAGCCGGGGCTGCTTAAAAATGACTTTGTTTAATAAGGAACAGCTCCCCGAATCGTTTGTAACGAACTTCAAAACCCCGTCGCGAAACGTTTCGTTGGCACGCAAGCAGCGGTAAATCATCAATAAAATGTTGCAGAGCATCGCCGCCGAGTAATCGTCCGTGGCCCGGCAATAATAATTACTCGGGCTCCGTGAGTTATTGCCGAGCGTTATTCCGATTACGCTGAGAGAATTACGCGAGAGGGAGAACGAGAGCTCCAAAGAGAAGATCGCCTCGGTCCCTACCGACCGGCCGGCCGACCAAAATTGTGCTTACTTAGCGTCGGTTAGCCTCGAATCAAAGCGATCGAATCGGCTCGTTATTTATGCGCGCGCGTCAACGCCGCGTTTCCTCCCTCGGCGTTACGAGATTGAATTAACGCGTCGCTGCATTAGCACGCCAGTTTCCTTTTTTCTTCGTCCGCCATTCGTGGAACCTCTTTGCCTTCTTCCCGTTCTCGTCTCGATACGCGTGTCGCCCTTTACCCTTTTTTCTCGGGGCTGCCTTGTCCTGAACGCTACCTCCTCAACGCCAGAAATGCCTGACGAGCGAACGAACAATTGGAAAATCCCGCGAAAAGAAGAAGACCTATGGATCTCGTCGACCTGTGTCCGAACGCATTATGCGTACGAATGCAAATTACCGTTCGGCTGGCTGCGAGCAGGCGTTTATTTGTCACGGGCTCGCGAACGTACATGGCACGGAATAATCGCGGATAGTGCGGGACGCGAGCATACCTACTTATATACACACGCGTTCGCCATTCGCGACGTTTCAGACTTACCAATTCCTTCCACGGCCTCCTCCGCCTCCGCCGCCAACCCGTTTGTCCCTCTTCCGCGATCGCGTCTCCCGCTTCCCTCTCGCTCGAATTTCCAGCGACCTAGGCGACCGTGTACCCTGCCACGATTATCTGCCACCGTCATCTCTCAGCCTCGTACTTTTGTCCGCGCGTATCGCGCGCCGCCAGGCTTCCTGGGCACATGCTGCTGTCGCTTGTACTTTTCTATTAATTATACAACTGTACGCGACGTTCTTTAACGACTCGACAGCGTACGCGATACCCGACTAGGAGCAGCCGTGCCCTTGCGCTATCGTCACCGCAAGAGTTCCTCGTGATCGATGCGGACCGGTTCTCCATCGGTTTGATGAAGATGCAAATTTCAAAGGATTCCGTCAGGACTGGTCCCGTCACCCGGCCGGTCTGGGTCCCGAGCTTTTACGCAGAGGGCAGATATATAGCTGGAATTACCTAGTCTCTAACTCGAACGACGAGTCAGCCTGGCGAGAATGCGGCCCAGAGATAGCAGGGATGCGGGAGTTCTAGTTTCCGGTTAAGGACGACCCAACGGAACAGCCACGCGGTGTCGATGATTTTTCCGCGAGGCGTAATCCCGTGTCCTCGTCGCCGAGCGTACGCGACGAAGTAGTTCTTGCCACGCCTCTCAGCCGGAACAGGAATTCGCGGTCTCGCGCGGCCAAGCCGGTATTATATCGATAAATCGACCGATTACCCGTGAAATCGTAATTAATATATGCAAGCGAATTGCGCGACGCGGCCGCGTACTATTGTAGGTACCGTTCGACCGTATATCCATTTCGCTACTTAGGCGCATGCCGAATCGAGCGTCGGGTAAACGAACTCTTCGTAGCTGCGGCAGATCGCGCCGAAGAGATCGCAGCGAAGCGTCACGCTTGTATTACTCGCATGCAGGCGGCGCGATGCGCGAGACGCGGTCGTTCCACTTTTGTCGTACTTTGTATAAGTCGTGCAGAAAGGCGAGGAGAGAGGCTTCTCTCTCTCATCGCGTCGTTCGAGAGCCGACGATCCACGCTGGTTAAGCGTGTCAGTAAGTTGGTCCCTTTGGGACGGTAGGATGAACTCGATCGATCCGATAAACCCGTTTTATAAATCACCTAAGCAGGCCCGAATGAGCGGCTCTGGAAATCGTTATTATCGCGTACTCCTTGTTTGAGCATCGTTCGCTTTCGAGGATCCAGCTACGGCGCGCCGGCAAATGCCGTAGGACGGAAATTAGGGGTAAATAAATAGCGGCTACCTAGACAGGACGCGCCCCGTTGGAGCGTGAGTATATACGCGGTTCATGAACGCCGAGGAAGAGAGAAGGAAGTGACGGCGCGGCACGAGGGGGATGGTCGATTCGAGCGGGAGCCGCGAACGCAGGGCCCGGCGGGCCTGATGCGAGATTAGGAGGTCCTCTCGCCGACGTATCGCAAGATGCGTCCTTCCCGATCGGGCCGCGTGTTACACGTGACAGTAATGGCATGTAATCCAGAAACGATATTCCCCCTAAGTCCGGCTTTGCGGGGAAAATATTCCAACGGTGTCGCTTATCGCGTGTTCGATCGATCGGCAAACCTGTTACTTTGTCCTGCTGTTAAAGGCGAGCTGCCGCGATCCCCGTTCCCCGTTCCCCGTGGATCATCGGCAGCCGTCATCGATTAAACTCGACGAGAGCGGACGTCCGTCGGAGAACGGTCGTCGGGAGAGGGACGAACGGCGAGACGAATCAGCCGTGGCGGGGGGGCGAATTAACGTAGGAGCGCAGGGCAGAGAAAAATTAGCGACACGGCGCCAGCGAAGGCGTTCCAGAATCGACGGGGTCGAAAAGCGGGGTGGGTGGCGGCGAGGACAGAGAGGGTTGGCGAAGTGCATAAAAGCGAGGCAGAGATACAGCGAGGGAGAAGGAAGGCGGAAGCCGCGCGCCCCCGGCCGACAAAATGATCAAAAGGCAAATTTCATACATTATTTTCACTTTAATGCTACCGTATCGCAATTTATGGGAGGGCCGGGATTTATGCGGGCGCGTATACGCACCACAGGGCCTAATCTGAGAGAGCCCACCGGACAGAAACGTTCACGGGCCGAGTTCGGAACGAGTCGCACGCTCGGCGAGCGGGAGCACGCGCACACCGGCCCGATCGTAAAGAACTTTGTATTAAAACGTTGTACGTCCCGGATCGTTTATGTCAACAACCTCTGAGTTGTGTGTGGAACGCCTCACGCTGCGATGCTAGGGTTCTACGCTCGGTGCAACGCTCGTTCTGGCCCCCGGGGCAACTCGACGGGAAGGGTGCTGCCGCATCCTTTTCCTTTACGCGGCCCACTTCCATTCGAGCCGACCCCGTCGACAGTCGATCGGAAGTCCGACGATCTATTTATACGCGTACGCTCGCGTCCGAGTATGCACCGTCGTTCGCGACCCGTTGCCCTTCCGCCCTTGCCACGGCTTCCCTTCCCTGGATCGATCGCTGCTCATCGCCACCCAATTCCGACGGAGGACATCGGCACGTGGCACGGCACGGCAGTGACATCCAAGAACCTCCAGCCAGACCGCCGTCATGGCTGAACACTCTGCCGTACACGGGAACGATCGTCCAACCGTGCTCGATTCTTTTACGATTCAGCGAAAAAAACGTTTAGGCCTAACAAATTACATCCTATAACGTGTACTTATACTTCGGAACGATCGATACGTCCGACGAAATTATCGAGCACGGGTTTCGCAGCCAGCTCCCTAAAGTATTGGCTGGCTCGTTAAACGGAAACACCTCTTTCAGAGCACAGAATCGAGTTGTGGGTTCGGTCGCCAGGATCGTTACATCGACTGATAATTAATGGTGACCGCGGTATCCCGCGCGTAGCCGGCCGATCGAACGAGAAGAGAAAGAGGATCGAGCGGAAAAGGCGAAGGGAAAGGCCGGGAGTCGAGAGCCGCGAGCGCACGAATAATATGCGATCCCATAATTAATTTACACGCGAGCACAATTAAGAGACGCTCGAAGCCAGGGATCGATCGAGTCGCTGTTGAACTCGAGATTCGGCTGGCGCTGCGCGTTTCTGCGTCGCGTACCTGCGAAATTTCTGCAGCACTGCGAGACGAGGCGAACCGAGGAAATGTCGAGAACTGACGGACCTCGATACTTTTGGCCTCCGCCGTTATAGGCAATCGATGGAGACTGACGGACAGGTATCGAGAGCCTTCCCCGCTGCGCACTCATCTCCTTCTTTTTTCACCCTCTGCCGCAGATGACGTAGAAGAACGTGAAGAAGATGAAGAAGCAGAGGAAGAAGAAGGAGGATGAGGAGAAGGATAGGCGGACAAGAAGGGAGTCTTAACCGCGCTCCGTCGGAATATGGTCGCAATTACCGCGGGAGATTAATGAGCCGATGCTCGCGCGATGCGAGAGACTGCTCTACGAACGGTCCTCCCTCTCCTCCTTTCCATCCTCCTCCGCCAACTTCTCATCGTCCCTGTCGAGAAAACGACTAATTCATTCTGCGAGACAGGTCACGTATCTATTCCTCTTGTTCGCGTGCGAGCGAGAAAGCTTATAATTAAACCGAGAGATTTAGTATCGACCGCTTTAATGTCGCTGCGAATTCTTTCCCTTCCTTTGCTCTCGTCCGGCCGTTTTATGTCCCGCACAATTATTCAAACCAGTCGATAAACGGCACCGAAACGACGAGTGGTTATCGTGTGCCACGCTTAACCGTATTACCCGGCGACATTGTTTCGCGAACGTGAACCGATTAAGCATAGTCCTCTCGGCGAACTCCTTGGCCACTAGCAATATCTTGAACCAGGTCTCCGTATTCCCACCTGCGATATGTTTCCACGATAGATCAAACGATCCTGGTCTAGCCCAGCGAACGAGAAAAGAAAGAAAGAAACGTAACGATAGCCCTGGGCGGTTACCGGCGCAACGCAATTCCCTCGGCGTAGCGAACCGCTCGTCCAAAGAAGGTCTTCCTATAGATATATACCTCTGACCCCTCTAATTAGCCGGCAAACAGCAGGCCGATATCGCTGCGGTGGTAATGCGGTCCTAGGTGCGCGATCGAGATCATCCGGCAATATTAATAATCAGTCGTTAGTCATTCCCTTTCATTGGGAAGCGTACAGAGCGAAACCCGTTTTGGAAGCCAACCTTTCAACCTCGTTAATTACCACGGGCATACGCATCAACCCGCGGTACCTCCCTTGGGTCAAGCTTCGACCGCGACGAGCAGGTCGAAAAATCGTTCCTGTCTCGCAACACCTTTCGGCCCGTCGATGCTGCTACTCGATACGAAACTACCTTGCCTGCGCAATCTGCGAGTTCCGGAGCGGGGCAGCAGCCTTGCCTCTTATTGTTAGTAGCTAGCCGAACTGCAGAGTCGACGATGCGGCCGCAACCGAACGAACGAAACGAAAGGGACGAGGGAGTTCGGCGGCTAGTTACCGGGATTCACCTCCGCCCCTTTCCATTTCGGTTCCCTCGGCTCGCGGTCGCGACCTCCCTGTCAGACGTATTGAAGGCTCGCCCGAAAAAAGCTATTAAACGATATCCATCTGACAATGAGATGATTCCTCCGTTCGCGTATGCGTACACACGTCGCGGCCCGTAAACGTATCTCGCTTAGCGGAATGGATAATGCATCCTGCCCAAGCCCGGGGGCGCCAAATGAATTACAATATTTCATTCTCACGCCGGTATACACTCGCCGGCTGGCGATATTGGCGGCGGAGCTAATTGCATTTAACTCATTATTGGATTATTCGCGAAACCTCCACGACTGTCCGACGCATGCCGTTTCTCTCTCTTTTCTCTCGCCTGCTGTTCTCGGTATCGTCCCATTTTCATGGATCGGGCTGTCGGGATTATTCCCAGTCCTCTTACTCCATTCGCAGCGATGCTAACCTCGGCGGATTATTAGAATTAGCTTCCACCGTGTATTCTCGGCCGCTCAAAGTTTCCTCCGCCTCTTCTCAGCAGTAGCGCTTCACACTCGTTACGACCAGGTGTGCAAGCGCCGGGCATCGCAACCACCTAGCATCGGCGAGCTTCGTCTTTCATCTTTACCCCGCTTTTTGCCGTCTTATTCTATCTCCGTCGTCCGCGAGCCCGTTCTCTCCGCGCATACATACGTCACACCCTCTAATTGATATAATCCACCGCGGCGAAGCTTTGTTACGGGGAATCCGCGGATCATACGGCTTTGCGCAATTAGTCGACTACTTCCAGGGGATGTTAATACACCGACGAGTCGGTATGCATTTTAGTCTCCTCGCTGTTTCGCTCAGTCCCGTTCCGTTCCCCCGATCCGTTCGCCAGCTCGTTCGTTTCAACCTCCGATACGACCCTCGCCGTTTCCTACTCGCTGCTGCAACGGAGCGGTAATCACGGCGATATCTTAATTCGCAGCCAACGCCTGCATCGGATCGCGTGCAGCCTCGTTAGCTGTGCCCTGTGCCGCAAACATCTGTACGCCGTGAAATCAATTTCTCCGCTTTCTCTCTCGCGCTCGATTTGTCACGGGGAGCTGTCGTCGCAGGTTCCGGTCCGTCAAATACGCCGCAATCGATAAAACCGCGGTGAAAAATTTCTCCCCCCGATGAAACTTTGCGGTCGAAAAGCTGCCCCCCTCGCGACAGACGAGGCGAGGCCGAGGACGCGCGTTACTCGATCCTCTCCCGATACCATCCTCGACCTCGAAATCCAGACTCGCGATCGCCGATGCATCGGCGTTCCCCTGCCACGCGCGATTTCCGTTAGGCAACGCGACGTTCACGCGAACCTACGTTACCAGACGACGATGCAGCTACCGCCGATCCGGCATACCGATCCGATGGCGCGCTCTGGCCGGAGCGGGCTCGAGAGCCGGCGAACGGACTCTGGACGAGCGCAGTCGGACGCGAGACCAAAGGTGTTCGCGGCAGAGCTTCGAATGGGAGCAGGTGAGAGAAAGGGCGCGCATGTCCGATACGAGTAGACGATGCGAACGTAAATGCCGGTCTGCGTGCGTGCAACGACGAGCGAGAGCCGTTAAAGGGTTGCCCGAAGGTGATCCGACTTTGCCGGGAGGACAACGCGATATCCGGTGTACCGGGAATTTCGCAGCTCGTCCGGAGCATCGAAACACGAAATTATACGGCTAAGCCCCGCGGAACGAGCTTTTTTCGGCCAGCTTTAACGACAACCGAGCGCCACCGCGCAATATAACTTGGCCCCGGACCCTCTGGAAGCCGGAGTTCTCGTTCGTGCAAATAGAAATTTCACGAGAGGACGTTCCGTGGAGTCGGTGGCGGCCCGGCTGGCGAAAAATTGATACGCGAACAGCTGAATGGCCCGTAATCGGCGGTCACGGGCCGCTCGATCGTGTCGGCCGGGTAATCGAACGTAACCCCATCGCGATCGTTGCTCGAGCAACAGGAGCAACGCGTGCCGGCACTCGCCCCGATGCCCGATACGCAATTTTCGTTTTCCGCTTTGCAATAATTACACCGCCGCTGGCCGGGGATAGCGTGCGTTTCGTATTTTATTGCCTCTCCATCGGCTTCTCTATCGCTCCCATTTTTCGGCCCCGCTATCTAGTCCGCAGCCCTCGTATCCACCTATTTCTCCTCAGGGTAATTATCTCTGCCCCCCTTCCAAACCGCTCCGGCCGCCTCTGCTCCCGTCTGCTTCTCCCGGTGCGAGGATCTCGCGTACCGATCGTGCCTCGGCTGGTACCGTTAGTATCGCGCTGGAAAACGTCTGGCGCGTCCTATGTATGTACGTGGATTACGCGAGCGAGTACGTCGCATCGATATTCTATGACGCAGCCGGGATCGAGATCGCAATTACGATCCGCCCCAAAGGCAAATACAGCCGCGACGATACTGTCGCGAAACGCGACGGAGAACCACGGCTGGCGGTTTGGTAGACGGTCCGTGAAAGCGCTCCTTTGTCGGTGTTGTCCTTTAAATCCGTTTAAAGGGACCACCGACGGGTCCAGCTGATTAATAGTCCTCTCTCGGTCGACAGGGCCGGTCACGATGACGAATCGAGAACAGCATATGCGGGGACGGGCGGCAGGAATGCCGAGTTCACACTTTGCGTCGACCTTCCGAAATGAAATCGTCGCTGCTACATTCTTCCTTCGGCGACCGGGGCGGGACAGGTTGCTCCGAGTTCGGAGCACTCGTTTCACTTTCCCGCACCGTCCACGCCGATCGATCACGGATTGCGATGAACTCGTCCCGGTGCTTTTGGAAGCCGCTTTCGCGGACCATCGGTCTCCGCGAAGGAGCGAGGATTGGCAGTCAGGTGTGTCGGATGGCGAGCACTCCGAATCCGGTCATCTCGGAAACAGTACGCGGAACAGCGGCGCCAGTGGTTGTACACGCGAGCGAGCACGAGGCGAGCTCCGGGCGAAGTAGCGAGAGATGCCACCACGGAGTAATTTTACAGCAAATAGGTTTACACAGCACTAGCACAGAAAGGACGAGGGAGACGGAGACGGAGACGGAGACGGAGAGAGAGAAACTGCGAGTACTACGAGACGAGATACAGCCGTAGGCCGCCGCGGGGTGAATGCACCGAGCCACGTATACAAGCGGCGAACTGTTGCCGCGGTTATTATTCTCAATTACCATCGACTATCGGCCGTGTCGCGACCGCGCAACCGCGCGAACTTTTCCGAACGTCTGGTCGACTCTCTTTACACCTTGCGAAATTCGTTCGACGACCACCGCCTCGAACGCTAACGAGAGGGGCAGCAGAATTTTGTCCCCGTCGGGGCTGCGAATGGGAGCAAATGACCAAGCGTTGCAATAATATCGTAGCGGGCCTACGAAGCGACGCGCACCGTTCTCGGAATGCTTCCAGCTACCCGAAAAGGCGACTAAGCACACCGTGAATCGGGCATTCTATGGTACGGGAGGTCGGGGGAACCGGCCCTGTAATTTCAGCCCCGTAATGGGCTCCAGTCTCGCAATTAGACCTTCCTGCATCCTCCCTGGGTTTCTCTTTCTCTCGCTCTACGACGGCTCTTCGGTCCGTCGCAGAAAGCATTTTTCTTCCATGTCGTTCGGTTCCAACGGCGACTCCGCGCGACCAACGGAACTCGGAGCTCGATCCGGTGCGAAATTCCGCGGGCATCTTCGAATACCAGTCGCGGCGGGTGCCGCCCTTGTTCGACGCGTCCTAGAACTCGACGACGCCGCGTGACTTTACGATTCGTCCGCTATCCTCTAGCCTTCCACTTTTCGCTGGGGGACTCCTCGGGCATAATTGCCCAGTGGTTTAGTTGCGCCGCGGCCCAGAGGAGAGACCGCTTTCATCGGGCGATGCAGCGACTAATCGGGAGACTGGTCGTGGCGACCGAGCGGGGCGAACGTTTCGATACCATTAAGCGGGATTAGAAGTTGCGAGATACGTACGCAGTAACGTGAAACGCATCGGTAATTGCTCGCATGGATCCGGCCAGAAACCGGAGAGGTGGAAGAGAGAAAAAAGTCGAGAGACGACGAGGGCATCCTGGAAACGACCAGCCTCTTGTTTCCATCAACGGAGACCAGATACCAGCGTCTGGCACCGCCTAACCTCCACCTTCGCAGGAGCGTCCCGTGTTATTAGAGCCGCAATCATAGAAATTATTATCCGTTTTTTCGCCGCCCCGCCGCGGCTCCGTCGCCGGCCCGACCTTTTCCCCCGTCCTCCTTTCACTGTCGCGGCACCGTGACGTAAGAGCATACCTTTCCAGAAGAACATTACCGCTAATACGAGCTTCGGTTGTAACCACCGCTAACGAGCTCTCTTCGAACGCTGGGAAAGTACCGGATTTATCGCGCAGCAGAGGTACCCCTTTTCCGAACGCGTACGGAAGCTCGCGAATTCTCTCGGGTTTCCACGATACCTGCCTAACGAAATCGCAATCGAAATGCGGTCCTCGTGGACGGCTCGGTCTAGCCCGGACGATTCGCAGGGCGGTGTGACGGGTTTCGGCAAGGAGGCTCGCAATATAGTCGAGGGAAGAAAGAGAAACGGGGCGAAAGAGGTCTCGAGGTCGTTTCTGGGCGTGGTAGCATCCACCTTTACATCTCCGGTGTACGTATAGCTCTCAGGCCGAACCTCTTCTCCCTATAACCGTCTTTTCCTTCGTATCCTGCTCGTTCCGTCGGACAGCGCCGCGGTTCGTAGAGGTTCTTCGGTTCTTCGGGCCATTTATTTTTTCCGACCCAGCCTCCAGGGCTGTCCAAACGACGGCCTGACGGCCGTGGAAGGGAGACGCCTGGGCTATTGTTTTAGCCGGGTACGCTTAAATTGAAGCCTCGAGCGATCCGCGGTCCCCCATCGGAAAGAAAAAACCGACGTGTCCACGTGGTTTAACTTGTAGGCGGTTGTTACGTGCCGTCTTCGCCGCTCAACTTTTTTACCAGAAACTACCCGAGGATGGTTCGCGCGAGATACCGGACGAATCTCTCCTGCGTCCCGGCCATTGTTTTCCATGCAAACAAGCGTGCCGGTGATTGTTCGATCGATTCGAACCGACCGACGGCCGATCGCTGAGGTTCCGTCGGGGGAAAAAAAGAAATCGAGTAACACTGCCCGCTAATTACTCGAGGGGGGTGGTTGCTCTCGCCGCGGTCAAACGATTCGTGCTCGCAGCACGAAAATCGGAAGGAGCGCGATCGAAGGAGAAGGACGAGGGACGGGAGAAAGATAGAGAGAGAGAGAGGGTGGGATGATTCGCCGTGGAGAACCGTGGGTTACGGGGTTACGAGATGCAAAAAAGGTCTCCTCTCCCACCTCTCTCGCTTTCATCCTCTTTCTCCCTCTCGTATCCACCAATTCTCTCGCGCGCTCCGTCTTTTCGACGTTCCGCGCGGCGCGAGGACCGAAGAATGGTGTAAGTAAAAAATGCGAGTGCCTTCGGTCCATCTTGCCTCTCTTCGTTCGCGAAGAGATGGTTGAAACGAGAGAGTGCACACCTGGACAAACCATCGGCGCGCTCGAAACGAACCGGTGGAAGAAGAGAAGCGTAACGACGAACCTCGACCGCGAGAGGATAAAAGAAGACGGAGGCGAACGGAAAGGGGAAGAGAGAGAGAGAGAGAGAGAGAGAGAGAGAGAGAGAGAGAGAGAGAGAGAGAGAGAGGGAGAAAGAGGAGAAACGATGAACGTGCTGCCTCCGAGGAGCAAACAAAAACTCTAATCGAACTTTCCGAAGCCCTTCGATGCTTTTGTTGTACCTTTTATCAGCCCGGCCTTGGGGTATCGTCCGTACAGTTGTTTATATATGTGTACGTATATAATACAGGCATAATACGTACATATACAATACGTATATAGATCTGTATACACATAAGTAGACATATATGTATATCTAAGACCGAACGACGCGGTGCGTGGTTCTGCCTCTTGGTTATTAAAGAATGGGCGTCCCCGACAACAATATTTATTTATTACTTTCCGCAGCCCCTCCGCCCATAGTGGAACATCGTCCGTCCTCTTTTGACCGCCGAAATGGCAGAAGAAATCATCGTCGGAAGCGTAGACACACACCCATCGTTCCACGGGCGAATCCGTGTCGAGGTGGATCGTCGACGGCCGCTTCTTCGTTCGGCTGTCCGCTCGCCCACCTTTTCGAGGATCTGTTCGATTCACTCGCCCCGAATATCTGTTCCCAGCGCGAGCTTTCACCTGGCGCGACGCAGCGCCAGTGTCCCTTAAACGCTCTAAACAAACGACGATAAGTGGCAGCGATTTAACGAGTCTAACGAGTCGTTCGATTCCCATCGCAGCGGCTGTGCAACACTCGATCGTTCCACTTGCGGCCTTTTTAGCTGGTAATGACGCGCGCATTCGCACCGCGACGTGGGCAGGTGTTCTCGTTAAACGTTTCCTGCGAACGCCGCTGGACCTTTTCCGCGCCGATGCTTTACGAAATTATCCGCAGCTCGAAGGATGCAAACTTCACGCGCGTGTTTGCTCGTCGTGTCGCGTGTGCATAGGTTTCGTTCGCGTCTACGCGAGGGTCGCTCCAACCGTCGAACGTTTCTCCTTCCACGAATGGAGCCGCGGTCGCTGCCGATGTTTTTTCTCTAAATATTAATTATGCATCCCCGGCGGTGCACTCCGACGCGCACGCACTTGCTTGCATTACAGATGGGTATCAGCACGGAGGATCGCGCAAACGCCTGCATCGTCCGGCTTCGTTAACCGTCGCCGTTCTTGGTCCGGCCACCTTCGTCCAGGCAACAAACTGCGCTAGATGTACAGGTCTGTCGCGGCCGCAGCGGTGAACTGCGGGGGGTAGCTGTCTTCCTTTGAATTACTCAGCCGTCTTATCCCCCTCGTCGCGTACCCGCCGAACCGCTTCGAAAAGCGAGTGGTCTCGTTCGGACTAGCGGTTCCGAGACGGTGGCTTTCGCGGAAAAGTATCGTCGCGAACCCGATCGCATCGGCGAGCAAGGTACCTGGCCGGTGTACGTCTTGGTGGCAGCGGCGTAAATCGAGCACAGAGTACGGAGTCCGATGTGCGGAACAGTGCGCGGGAAGATATGTAAATGCGCGGGGCAATTTGTCCTCGGCGCGCAGTTGGTCGGTAGAGTACGTCTCTGGCGCACACCGGCAGAATGTTTCCGCGACGATATTTAGTTCGTATACTCGGCTTGCCAGCCTCCGCAATGACAGAAATTGTATGCTAATTAGGAGTAAGAGTGGTATGCGAGCCAAAGTGGCCAGGCACGATGCCCTTACATCGTTCCCGGTCTTCCCGTCTCCTTCCTTTTCGCCCTAGTCGCGGTCGACGTCGCCGTCGGCTTTCCTTACGCGAGTGCGCATTACGCGTGTATATGTATTTATCGTCCGGAACGCGCTTCTAACTCTATCTACATCGTCGGCTCGGTCCAAACGAAATTTCCACTTTGGATAGAAAATGCTGTACGCGCCATTCGGAGTAGGGTCTCGCGATCGAGCTGGCCGTTGCGCAAGGGAAGCAGGGCCAGGGTAACAGGGACGAGCTTGCCGGTGTGTTCGCGTGTAATGACTCGTCGAAGCTCGTACTCCATCCGCGAAGCAGAGGAGAAACTTTGGACGGTCGAGTGGTGAATGATGAACGACGAGACCGAGAAGGGAAACAGCGTCGAACAGAGAGCGACCACGTTGATTGGTTACAAGCAGAGGCTCTCGCCAACAGCTGCCACCTAGACTAATATCTGCTGGTAACGGCAAGGTGTACCGAGAGGCGGTTTAGAGGCTCTATCTGCTCGTGCATCGGATATCCCGGACGCGCGCTTCTCCATTGGCGGTCCGCTGAAACGACGAACGCGTTCACGGACGCATCGTCGAACCGAGGGACTCGCGGGGCGCAAGCTACGCGCACCCACGTTTCGGAATCGAAGCGGGTGTTACGGTTTCTCGATAAAATCTCGCAGGACGAGTAACAAATGCTCCACTCGACGCGCTAATCGCCAACAGAGGGCTGACCGTTCCTCCGGCCCGAGTTCCAGACAAAGGAAAGCGATCGTTATGCCGGCCGTCGAATAAATTAGCATGACTAGCTAGGACGGAAGGTAATCTACGACTCGAGGGGCGCTAGTCTCGTCACGAAAAGAGGAGCACCGGTGTGCGACCGTGATGAAGCACAAGACCAGGAGGGAGGAGAAGATGGACCGCCAGCGTGCTGACCTTCTGCTTGACCCGAGACGCCTTCGCAACGACGACCCTAACCATCGTCGTGGTGGTTACGGTCGCGATCGCAGACCGAGAAGCCGCTCCCGGATTTATTTAATTAGTCCTCGAGGTACTACCGTGCTTCGTCAACGTGTCCGTCCAACTCTTCGAATCCTCTCAACCTCCTCCTCCTCCTCGCCCTCCTTCTCCTATCCACCGTTTCCTCTTCCTTCGTCTGCCGTTCGCTCTTCTAGATCCCTTCGTCCTTAGGTTCGCTACTCGATCCCCGCATTTTCCCCACCCACTCTCGACAAACGGGACGGCTTCTCTCTTGCTCGCCGTGGAGCCACGTTGCCGGTTGCTGGTTGCACGTTGCACGTACACGTATATTCGTACGCGAGTACGACCGTGCCGGTATACCGATGCTAATTAAGCGAAACACAGACCCTAGATATTTATCCCACGCTTGGCGTCGTCCCGCTGCCCACCCTCGACACCCGATATCCTTTCTGCGACTCCTAGTCACGAGCTAGATGAATACATCTATAAATGGTGACCCAGCGAGCCTCGCGAAACACGGCCGAGATTCCACGCCTCCTTTTCCCCGCCGGCTCGGATTCACTCTCACCGGACTAGGAAAACACGCGGCACTGACCGAGATAAGAAATTCTCAGCCCTATCTAGACGTCTGTGAGTACCTCTCTACCGGTATGCACCTCTGCCAAGGCGATCGTCGACGCCGAAATCCCAAGGTGGAGGATGAAAGCCGTGTTCAGAGAGAGTTCAGAGAATGGGCCTCGCGGTTAGACCTCGCGATCGCGCTGCCGTTTAAAGGAAAAGGCGTTCAAAGGGGGTCGCGGTAATGGACGCGGTTTTTAATCAGTGTCCAGCAAGCTGGAGAACGTTGACCGATGTCGGTAGCCTTTTGCGCGTCCCATGTTCGAGTTTAACACCTCGACCGGCTGCAAACGATTCCACGGCACGCAATCGATGTATTGTGTTACCATTACCATTTTAACTCATGCTAATGCAACGCGATGGTAACTCATGCTAATGTTTTCTGGCGCGCTCTGTTCCCCGAGCGGCCGAGTTCGTGGCCCGAGGAACGATGTTGCATTCATCAAGCCAGATGATTTGAAAAATCTCAAGGACCCTCCTTTCTTTGGGTCTTTAGCACTGTGACGTCCATGATTTATTGAGTAATATTCACCGGCGTATTGGCCAGCGAAAAAAGGCGCGTAACGTTAATCTGAATAATGAGCCCCCGGCATCAAGCGCCGACCGCCACCTTTTCATTGCTATCGATAAATAATGTCCACCCCCTCCGCCCCTCTGCACCCAAGCACGTCGCCGCTCCCTTCCTCTCTATTCCTCTCTATTCTCTCCCCTTTGGTATCCCGTTCCACCGTCGAGTCGAGTCGATCCTTTTTTCCCCTCGCGACTTGCACCGATTCGCTGGCAATTAGATACAGTACAAACGACGCGATCCGATTTCGTTTCGCGTACGTGTCTTCCGGACTTACCTGTTCCCTGCTCGCCACGCTACCGCAGAAAACGGCCCGACGACACTCCGCGTACTCGTGCGCGCACGTTTCCACGATACCGTGATCCATTCGAGCCGCTCGCTAATTTGCATAATGTCACCGCGGACCGGAGAAAACAATCCGATCGGAATCAAAATGAAAAACGAAACCGCCGAGGGCACGCTAGTCGACGACGGCTTAATTTTTCGAGGATGTCGTTTCTTGCGTGGCGCTATCTACATAACGATCTGGCTAATAGGTATACGTATACCGAACGGGTTCTTCCGTTTGCATTCCAACCGCCGACGGTTGTTTTTAGCAAATGGAAATATCGGAGCAGTCGGGTCCGCCGCGTGAACTAAAAATAGACGCGACGAGAGTTTGCGAGCCACGCTACGTTTTTCCCTTCCGTCGATTTAATGTCGCCGCGCTAACGAATATATACCCGAACCTCTATCCGAATACGGATCTCGATCGATAACGAGTTCAATTTCGGCGCGCGTTTAACTGGCACGGAGCCGGGCAAATCGGTGATTCCCCGGTGAAACGGGCCGAAACGGGGGGTGGAGAGCGGCGTTTCAAAGATATCTGTGCAGATCAGCTAGAGGCAAATGGCTGGATTAGCTTCCATAGGAACGGTCGGATTCCAGAAGGTCACTAATAAATGGAAATTCGATTCGCGAGTCCCCGATAGAGCGATAAAGGCCCGCTGGGTTCCGTGGCCACGTAACGTCGAATGGAGTTGTATCTGGCGACGAGAACTCCACCCCCGGGCCGAGGTAAATGCACGACCTGGGATCACGTCGATGTCCAAGTATGTGTGCACTTTCTCTGCGAGCTCCGCAACGGACGGGGCTCGGAAGAGGATCGCCGCGAACAGCGATATAAAGCAAAATCGGAGAGACGGAGAGAGGAGGTTACTTAGGTAGTAGAGAAGGGCGAGAATGCGTGCCCGTACGGTTTGTGCTCCCGATGCCGCCACCTCGCCACCCATTCTTTCCTTTCCTCCTCGACGGCAGCAGAAGCAACAGCAACAGCAGCAACGGCGGACTCGAGGAGGGAGGGGCGCATTGTGTGTTTCCGAGAACGGTGCGCTTATCGGTGGATCTGTCGCGGTAATGAGGTATCAGCCACCAGCAAATAAACGAATAAGCGTAAAGAGGATGAGGTGGCGGCTGTGACGACGGCGGCGAAGGTGGCGGTTCGTACGGTGGCAGTGGCACAGAGACGAGGAGAAAGAGAAAGAGGTAGAGGAAGAGGAGGGAAGGAAAGAAAGAAAGGGGGAAGCCAAGAAGGCGGAGTGTCTGTTTGGCTAAACACAACGAGAGGAGCCAGGCAACCGAGCAGCCAGCAGCAGCTCTGGCCCTGCCGATACAATGCTTCGATTAAACATTCGCTGCCTAAATAATCAGGCGCGCTTCGACCCGGTGGAGGAGAAAGAAGGAAGGGCAGAAGAAGACGAACCATCGTGGCACTCGCGCTCCCGACGAAGAAAGACGAGGCGATTCCGGTTCCGACCGAGTGGGAATGGAACACGTTCTTCGCCGTTCCTCGTTTTCGATCCACGCCAGATCCTCCCGCCTGCCTCTCCAACCCTTTCGTCCGTCCTCCTCGTCTTTGCCTTACACTTCGCCGGCTTTCATCCTCCTCTCGCATCCTCCCTCGCCACCCTTGCCGTAAGTGTATATACGTATTATGCAAAGCGAGTAACCGTAGGTGGCCTAGGGAGCCGGACGCGCGCCGTGTAATTAATACCGATGCTCTCGTTCCCTCTCCCTCTCCTAACAGCACACCCTCACCCCCGCTCTCTCCCATCGCGCCAATGTCCCTCACCCTCTCCCTTTTTCTCCTTTCGTACCTCTCCACATTTTCCAGTACTCAGCTTCGTCGCTCGCCGATAGATCATCGACCGTCCTCCCGTTTCCATAATTTCATTGCCATGCGCGGATTCGCTCGGGAACAGGTAAATTACGTTCGCACGCATAGGTGCTACGCCCAGTGAAAACGTTCGAACGACACCCGCAGCGCCTAGAATCGCCGGAGCAGAAGGATCCCCACAGATTGAGTTATCTGTAGGTGAAAATCACAAGCGGTAGCGCGTGCCTCCACTAAATAATCCGTCGCCTCGTTCGAGAGAGCGACGGTAGCCCTCCTGGCGAGGTTATAACGGGACCCCAGGGACAGACTGGAATTTTCAATGAACTGCGACCATCGACACCCACGCCCGCGTGTTCCTCGCGTGGACCCGGGCATTAGCGATGCACAACTTGGTGCCTGTCTACTGCCCGGTCGATGGCATCGCCTAACGACTAGACGAAACTATAACCCGCGATATTTGCGATACCGTAACGGAGATATCGGAGGGAAGCTGCCCCAGGTACCGAATGGAAGGGCGCGCGGTAAATGACGATCTCGTCGACCTTTCCAAGAAGAAGAATTTTCGTCCCGGAGGCAGGGTGCGGGATTTTACGACGGGTCGGTGTATCCGATATCATCGGACTGAATCATCCCGCGTACGTGTGTACCTAGACGTCGCTTTGAAATTCCACAACGGTCGAGCGAGATACCGGGCGGAGGAGAAGCGCGGAGGACGAACGGGGCGAGGGGGGAATAGCTAGAAACTGTTCGCGTAGAACTCGTGGCGAGTTCTTTCTTTGTCGAGGTGCGTGTAACCCTGTCTATTGGACAGCACGGGGACCACGAAAAAACTAATCTCTTATTAGACGTCGTAAAACACGGCCGCTTCTTCGCTTAACACGCTCGCGATTCTATCGATCGTATGCAAGGCCGGTCGGTGTTCTTTGCCTCGCGTTACGACTCGCTGCTACCCCGGCTTCATTAATTAACGCAATTTGTTCTCTTTCAAGGAGCGAGCTGCGCTCGCTGCGCCGATGCGAAATAAAACGCCGACGAATGGAAGAATTCCATCCGCCCCGTCGCACAAAAGGACGTCGTCGGAAGTTATCGCGATATTCGTTGCGATCGAATTGCGTGAAGATTCAGTTGTCGGCCGTTAAAATGAAATAGCTGGCCTGCTTGTTCCGCGAACCGGGGATGGGACCGTCCGAGAGAATTGTTTCGTTCGTCGGCCCGCTGTCGGAACCGCGTCGTCCCACGAGGTTGTCGCGAAGATTCGCCGAAAGTTAACGAGTCGGTCCCTGGAAATACAGAGGTACTCCTCGATTCCACTACCTGCAATGGCCGGGAGATTTTGACCGTAGAACGACATTAGGATGCGCGGGCGTGCTCGTATCCCGTTTCAAGATGGAGATAGCCGCGCCGACTCTCAACCCGTAGGGTTACTCCGAGGAGAAAGCTAGAGGATTCTTCGGGCAGCGGCTCGTGGAAGACGAAGAAGAAGAAGCCCCCTTCGGAACCCTTGACGTTCGCATTTATCACCTTCTATTGTTGCACGGCCAAACATCCGGCCTCGCGGGCCACGTACGGAGACCCCGGACGTTCCTAGCCTGTCCACCAAGGTATCGAGATTCCCGTCGACGCGAATTTTTCCCCACGATCCCGTGCAGATCTCGAAACGCGACCCGTTTCCAAATTATACGCTCGCACGCCGACGTGTCGCCGCGGGCAGGTGAACTTTGTCGCGAGACGAGGCAGTTACTCTCGCGGTCGGTGCAGACGAGAATATTGATTCCCCGCGCTCGGCACTCCGGAACGTCCGTCCGGTCGGAAGAGTAAATTTAGCTTTTAATAGTAATACCAGTGCTCGCGTAAGCACGGGCGTATAATACGTTCGTCGAATGGAACCGCGGGGATATCGCAGGCCCGATGACTCTGTGCCGTACGTTCGGAGCATCGCGATATCATTAAATCGAGAGATTCCGCACAGCCATCCTGTCCCGCGGTGCCCTTATCTTCTTTCTCTTATCTTCGACGCAGTGCCTTGTTTGCACATTGTTTTTCCCATTAACCTAGTCATTACGCGCCGGTGCATTGTCTGCGGTACCATATACTTTGCACGTAGTCTATGATCGAAACTAATTTTCCATTATGCTCCTTATCGGAGGGAGCCGAGGTACGTTTCCACGTGCAGCGTCGAATCGGACCGCGGAGAAAGCAACGAGATGCAATCGAAACAACCATGATCGCCACCCACAGCACTGTACACCTTTCGCGTCTAGAGGGTGCGTTCACCTCTCGTTCGTAAATCGGGAAGCGACGAAACCGGCGTACCTCGGTGATCAGGAAGTTCGAAGGGAACCGATGAAAACGTCGTCGATCGAACGTTACTCCAGATCCCCGCGCAAAGACGACCGGAGATGTTAACGCTCGGTGAGCACGGAACTCGGATTTTTTTTCGGCTGGAACGCGAAGAATCGCCTTATAAGTCGTCGCGGAGAGTTACGAAAAAGAGAGGAAAAAAGGGCCGGGAGGAAAGAAAGGGGGTGAAGGGAGAAGACGAAGGAACGACGAACGAAGAACACAGCAGCAACGGCAGAGGTAGAGGCAGAGGCAGAGGCAGAGGCAGAGGCAGAGGCAGAGGCAGAGGCAGAGGCAGAGGCAGCGGCAGCAGGAGCAGCGGTAGCGGCTGCAGAAGTTGCAGCGGCACAAGAAGAAGAAGAGGAAGAAAAAAAGGCGCGCGACAGTCGGCGCGTCCGCCTGGCTCTCCGCACGACTCGTTCTCTCCGCAGCTCTCTCGGCATCGTCCTTGTCGCTCTCGCGCATCGGACGGTCCCGAAGCGGACGAATAAAAGGGAGGTAGGGTTGGCCTCTCCCCGAGTGGTAAACTCGGTGGTCGAAGAAAGAACGCCGGAAGGAGAAGAAAAAGGGAGAAAGCCCGAGAAAAAGAGAGGATAGAAGAAATGCCGAAGGGGTCGCGAGGGAGGTAAGATAGGCAGAAGGTCGATGGAAAAGGGGAATTAAAGGAAGAACCGAGACAGTCGGCGAGACGAGCGGGAAAGGGGAAGAAGCAACGAGGAACGGCGTGCCCTTCGACGGCTCGTTTCGCTTTCCTCGATCCGTCGCGGCGACTTCGGCGAACGTATCGCCCTCGACGCAGGGCCGAGTGGAGATTGCAAGCGGCCTCGGCCTCTGCCCGAAAACTGTCCGAAGATCCGAGATATCGGTTATCAATTAACCGAGGGGGCACACGGAAGGCCGAAACGCATTGGTCTTCGTCCCTCGGTGGCCGTCGCTGGCAGCCGATAGACGCGGCCGAGGGCCCAGCGGCAGGGTAATTTAGAGACTGACGTGGCTGTCCGAGCCATCGGGGGAACCGGCGACCAGAAGATATAGGGAAGAAGAATGAGGGAGGAGCGGAACAGTGCGCGGCAGAGGAAAAAGGGGAGCAGACGGGAGGAATGACAAGGACCTACGGAGGAAGACAGCTGAAAGGGGAAGCGGGCCCCGGCATGGCAGCCTGGGCCCATCGCCGAAACAAATGCAAAGCTGGGACCGTAGTCGGACCAACGATCCGACCGTCCGACGTTCCGCGATCTTACGCAGCTCCTTGTTCGCGGCACCGCCTTAAACTATCCGCTACGCGATGGAAGGGGATGCGCTTCGCAGAACCTTTGCAAAACCGAAACGAGCCAACTTTTCGTCCTCGCCACTGCATCCACCCTCCCTCCCTCTCGGCCCCTTCTTGCCCCCCGATCGCACAGGGTGAGACAAAGATTGCCCGCAGGGCCCTACGTACCCACAATTCTTTCAAAAGATTCTGCTTCGTGGTTCCCAGGACCGATCGTCGCGTTTACTTGTAAAATGTCATCAGAAGTGCCAGCTCTCTTTTTCTCGAGCAAATAAAGGGGCTAATCCCCGTTGTCAGCAGTTTGCATATCCTTTTGGAAACGGCCAATCAAGGAGACGTCCTTTCTGCTAGTGTCAAATACGAGCACTCGTGTGCACGTGATGTACTTGCGTCGTCGAGCGATCGACGAGCAAACGTTTCAGAAGAGGCCTCTTACCTGAAAGCAAAAGAAAAGAAAACGTTATTTTCACTCTACACATTACGAATGTATCTATTAATTATCCATTGGGAACAGCAGGGCTACGAGTCGATACCGAATCGATCATAAAGCTTCGCGACGAATCCTATGTGTCCGTAGCACCGGCCCTTCCCTATATTCTTGCAACGTCAAACGGAGACGCTGCGAAGACCGGACCCCTGTTCGCGCACAGCTTGCATTCGAGCGTTCGATTCCGAGCAAGGTACAACAGCGGAACCACGAAACCAAGGAGAATGGCCGGAGAAGAAAAGGATTTTTTCGTTTGTCGTTTCTAGTACTCTTCTTCCGACGATGCTCTCGTACATTCGCCCGTGAAGAGGAGCCTTGGAAGCGTGTGCGTGTGTCTGCGATCGCAGAAGGTGGTTGGCCCGTTAGCTGCGCTTGTGACGGTGATATTTACGGTCCGATAGAATCAGCCCCCGTGCGACGTAGACGAGAACGAGAAGAAGCCTGACCGAAGGAAGAAGAGTGGCCCCACTGCCGGTGTATCGAACGAACGAGGGACCGGCTTTCGCGTTCGGTCCCCGAACCGTGTGCGTGCCCTGCGCTTTTTTTGCGGCTTCAATTTGAATTGAAAAAGGCTGTGGACACGAGGACAATAGGTTGCGCCGTCGCCGCTGCCGCCGCCGCCAGTTCCTCTCGGTTACCCCTCCCTCCTTTTGCCTTCTTTCAAACTCGCCTCCCCCTTCTCGAGTCCTCTGCCCTCCTTCCACCTCCGTTCGGGCAACGCTGATTTCGATCACGATGTTAATAACAATAACGACGCCAACGACGGCGACGGACGGAAAAGCGGGGGCGTAGGGGGAGGGAACGAGATACGAGGATACACTCTCCTCCATTTTTCTTCGCATCGACGTCGGATAACGGCAAAGCGGCAACTTCGCCGTCCTTAAATGCGGCCAAGCAAAGTATTATCATGTCACCGGTAAAACAATCACCCTCTACGGATTGTACGCCTTCCTCGTTACTCGTCCCTCCTCCCTCCGCTCTCGATCGCTCGCTCCTGCGTCGCCCTTTCTCCGCTGCGTCCTCTCTTCCTCTCCGTCCCTCTCCGCCCTGTTCGGTTCTTTCTACGTCTGTTTCTTAGCCTCTCTCTATCCGGAGTCCTTTATCCCTGGATCCCCCCGTGGCTCGAAATCCCACGTCCTCGTCTGGCTCGCGTCCCCCCGACGCCTTCCGTCTCGCTCCTCGACAACGCGCGCACGACGACGACCTGGACAATCGCGGGTCCTGCTCCCTCGGACGTAGAATCAGATATTACGTATGCACGGCTTAAACCGCAGAAAGAAACCTAACCCCTGCCCTCCCTTTTTCTCCTCCAGTTTCTCCTCGTTCCTCGTCTTTTCGTTTGCGCTCCCCGCTCGAGGGAGCCTCCTTCTCGTGCCATCGCGTCGTACCACCCCCGCCCTCTGTCCCACTCCTGTCCCACTCTTAACCTCTGCATTCGAAGAGAACGACCCGGCTTCTGAATACCATAGAGATGCTTTCCAGCCTCCCGGCTTGTCGATCTTTTCAATCTCGCCGCGCGGTTCCGTTCCCCTTTCCGACTTCCTCGAGAGCAAGCGCCATTAGCCTGGAAATTATCGCCGGCCGATCTTAATCGCGTCGAGCATCGTTCGCGTGCCGCGATCTCTTCTATTTAGCCCGGTCGTTTCGCTCGGGGCGACTAAACGGCGGACGGTCCAGCTACCCAAATGTCTGGCGATCGAAACCGGGAAACGGCGGAGGAAAATTTCCCTCGCCCCCGCGGCCACCGTTGCGATTAGACTCGACCAACGGCCGGCGTGTACCGGCAACAATTCGGAGTCGTTAAATCGATCGACCGACGGACCACGACAGATCGATCAGGCATCCGTTGCGTCCGGCGCACGATACCGAGCCGATCTCACCGCGCGTTATCGCGGACCGGTGGTCGAACGACGCGGGTTTAGACGGGCGAACCGAGACGGCCTACTAACCAGCAGCCGACTCGCCGCCATTGGAAACCGTTCGGCCACGGTGCTGGCCGATTTTATTGCTAATAGGAATCCAATGGACTCTGGAGCACCTCCGGCGCAATTTCTTTCCTCGACGATCTTCCCCTGTCCTCCTTTATCTCCTGCGCCGCGGATCCTGCTGCTCACCCCCGCCCTCCTCGCCCTAATCCGTATCTCGCGCTCCCTTCTCCCACGATGTCGCAGCTTATATTTCACGAGCATTTCTCTGCTTCCGCCCGTCCCCCTTCAGCCCCGGCTTTCTCCTCTTCCCGTACGCGAAGTCGGTTCGCGTGCAAAGTCGATGCACGTTTAAGCGTAGAGCGATGAAGCGGAGGCGAAACGGGCAGAGAGCGAATTACCGATCGCGCCGCGGCGCGAACGAAAGAAATCGGCGGGGAGAGAGACGAGCAAAAACGAATTTACGACTATCCGGTCGGTTTATCGACCCGCGGGACCCGCCGCTGATGCCGGCCGGCTCGATCTTCTCTTTCGCGGCCAGCATTCGTGGCCCTGTTCTGCATCGCATCCGCGAAACTCCAACAGCGGAAACGTGCCTCCTAGCGTCGAGCGATTCCACGAACGTCTTGTAACCTTGGTGGTCGAGGAATATCGGTATCCAGGGAGCGTAAATTTCGACTGGCCCCGTCGAGGCGCGTACCGTGCATACATACGCGAATAGGTTTGTTGCGTGCACGCTTAGAGAAGCATCGCGGCGAGGGCAGATGGGAGGACATTGAAATTCCACGAGGGTCCCCAAATGTTTCGAAATCGCGATCACGTTGGACGCGTACGGTCGGCGAAACGGCGGGCAAAGGGGCGACATCGCGTACCAACGAGCAGATAGAAACTTCCGGTCGGCCGAGAGGAACGGAGAAGGTCTCGCGTTCGCAAACTCGCCGACCTCTCCTCCGCGCTGCGCTGTGCTCCGAGCGCTCGTAAAAAGGGCACCGCGTTGGCCGTTACGTTGTCGCGCGTACGACATCTCCGCCAGTGGCATACGAATCGCCTCGTTTTCATCTGCTCCGCGAATTCCCGTTATGTTTCTAATTTCGGGCTAGCGGCGTTCTCGGGTTGCTAGCGGTTCCTGAAAATACGCGTTCCAATCCCGTGGGTCGATCCTTCCCTTCCGATCGGACTCGAAACGCGTGGACGCGGATCCTCCGGGGTGTACGAAGTCACGGAGGCGCCGGGCACCCAGCTGCACCGCTGGATTTTCCGCTCCCGGCGCAACGCGACTCGGGCGTTTCGAGCGTTTTAAATAATTTCAGCGGCCAGACGAACTGGCAAAATTGAGCCCGGGGCTGGTGGCAGTGGCGATCTGCGGACGGTGATCGTGACGCTCGAGAACGGTATTGGCGGCGGTACGATGCGTGCTACAGCTTAATGGTTGCGCGCTGGCTGAGCACGCTCTTGTCGCGACGGAGCGGACGAAGAAACGTAACGAACGAAGGAACGAACGACCACGGCGACGCAACGAGAACGAAGATGGTGGTCGTGCCGCGCCGGTTCGCGTGCTTCGAGTCTGAAAACAGAAGCGACTCGCCGAGACTGACAGCGAGCCCACGGTAAAAGAGCTCCGTCCAGAGAGGGAATTCAAGCTAGCGGGTCGACGGGAGAAGAGGGAATCCAGTCCAGCTGGTACCAGCGCGCAGAGACCGACCGTCCAATCGGCCGAACGAAAGAAAGCACGCCTCGAGCTCCTCCTAATCAACGTCTGCCTACTCTTTCCAGCTTCTTCCCCTCGGATTCCCGGCCGGATCGCCGATGACTCTTCCTCTATTCTAATCCTTCGCTTTTTCTCCGAGCCGCGCATTCCGTGGAAGAATTCACGAATTCTCGTCCGAACGCCTCGCTGACGGATGCCCGGTGCCCGCGGGACGACGTCACGGTGCGCGTCGCTCGAACCGTGGCAAATCGAATGGAAGTTTCGCTGATCCTGCGGGCGCGTTGGCCCGGCAAAACGGTGCGGATGCGTGCGTTAAGAACAGAGCACGAACGGTTGCAACCTGACACCTGATAAATTCGATATCAACGGGCCGCCCGCGCCTCGGCCCGCATTTAGGTCGGTCCTCCTTTCCCTTCGTGCAGACCCTTTCCATTTTTCGTCCCCTCTTTCTCCCTCACTCTCACTGCCTCTCTCTTCTCCGTCTTTTCCATCGAACCGAGCTTCTCCTCCTCGTCGCGCGATCGTCCTGGATCTCCTACTCGCTCTTCCCGCACGAGAATAGGCTCGCCCGAGCAAGGAGCGCTGGCGAAAAGGGTGGAGGAAGAGGGTCGATCGGGAGGAAAAGTATGTATGTATGCATGCGGAGGAGTGCTCGGGCGGATCGGTCATGCCGTCTTTATTCGACGCTACGATTCAGCAGGCGGTGGTGCACGGGTTCCCCTTTTTTACAGTCGAGTCGGCCGCGAGCAGCGCGTTTGGCTGAAATTTCACCGCTGCTCCTTCCCCTTCCTCGCCCCGAGCTTCGACCACGAGGAAAACGAGCAACTCGACCCCGCGCCGGCCGAGGACCACGGAAACGAGAGGCCGCGAGGTACTCTGCACGCTAGTCGTCCGATCGCCTCTCCGCCTACGTCCGGCGCACGCTGCCTAACGATCCGACCCGCGCCGAATTCACGAAACGCGCGAACGAAGATCGAAGGGGAAAGAGGAAAGGTAGGAAGACGTTATCTCGACGCGCGCGTCCCTGGACAAGTATGTCGCGAGACTTTGAATTCCACGGAGGCGCTTCACGAGAGCCGCGAATCTGGAAATACCAGGGATCCTTTGCGGTTTCGGCGTGGAGCCTTCAATTTTCAACGAGGAACCGCTTGCATTCCGTGGCTCGTTTGCGCGTCTCCGCGGATTCCGGGCTCTCGCGCTCGAGGGAAAAAGAGCGTGCTGAATTTAAGGGACGCCTATCGGCAGACGGACATTCGAGGCGCGAGCATGCGACTCGTCTGTCTTTCCCGAACCGTGGAGAGGTGAGACAAAGGGATGGCGCAGAGACGGGGAAGCGGAATAAGTAACGATTGGAAGCGGTACCGTATGTCGTCGGACGGTTCAGGCCCGGTGAATATTTCGGGGCATCGGCTATCCGAAAACCCTGCGAGTTAGATTGATCCGACGAAAGGTAGAGGGACGTCGAATCGGGGATGAACCGCGAGGAGAATCAAAGGCGGTCCCGAGTCGCGCGGAATGCAATCCGCTTTATATACACGCGCGATCGATCGTGCAATTGTTCGTTTCGACGGTCGTGAATATCGTGGCGAAGAAGAAAAACAAGGCGAAGGAACGGACAAGGGAATCGAATACCTCGAATTCGCGTTAATTTACTTTCCCCGGCTGGAAGGGGGCAACGCCGAGGAGTGGAAGAGAGGAAGAGGGGAGGAACCGGGAGACGAGGTGGAAGGCATCCTTTCGGAGTCGCGGGCATGCTTTATCGAGTCTATACGATCTCCGCGGATCGGTAAGGTAAATAAGAGGGCTCGCGTCCCTCACGAACTTAACCTAAACCGCTAACCCCGCGACAATAGGGGGAAGGAGCACGCGTGGAAAAAAGGGGGAGATTCCGGTAATAAACGCGCGTGGGCGAGGATCGACGAATTTTATAGTAATTCTCGACTCTTTATCCAGCGGACGGCAATTTGAATTCTTTTAAGGTACTGCTCGTATCTCTTCCGGCTCCCCGTCGTCCACGAGGAACCGGTACGCGTGCATATGCGTATGCGCTTTGCGAAAGTATTCTACCCCTGGCCGCGTAAACGAACTTCGCATCGTCGGACTCCTTGTCGCTAGAGCGCGAACGAAACGCTCGTCCCTGGTGCCGACCCGGCGACCTTCCGATCCTCCGGCCCGTGCGAGAGGGACGGGCATCTCATCGATCTCTCGCCGCTACCAAGATCCCCGCCCTGTCGGCGAATTCTCGGGACGTTGGGTCCGTTGCGACTCGTGACAATATTAAATAAATAGCCTGACGTCCCGGGACACGGTAGGCTCCAGCGGGCAGAGGAGCCACCGGGGCGGCCACGAGGAAGAAGGACCGATCCACGGAACGCGGCGGTAAGACCAGGTGAGAAATGACAACACGATTGCCGACACCTCCCCCGCCCCCTTCATCTCGCCGCTCCTCTCGCGGTCCATGCTCGCTTCCTGTCTCGGCTATCCGCGTCGCGCCGCCCTCCACCTTCGCCTCGCATCCTCGAGCGTCCGCGGCGTTACGTGCACGGGCCTCGTGTGGCTTATTACGAGCCATAGGAGAGGTGTTCTCGCAGCGAGCCACGCCACTTACCGGGATTGTTTAGCGGCGTTTACGCGTCGATCGCTGACAGAGGGGAGTCGTTCTCTCGGGTACCGTATTATGTATTTGTACGGGGCTCGTTTCTCCAGCCTTCTCCTGTATTCTTCCTTTCTACCTCGCGGTGCTCGTCGTTCGCCAAGGCGGCGAGGGAATCCTCGGGAACCTGCGCGAATTCCGCCGGAGATGGCCGCTAATTCCCGCGACACCGGGACGCCGACAGCCGCGCGAGTCGCTCGCGTTCCGATCTTTCGCGCGATAAAGATCTTCGATCCCGACCGCAACCGATACGGGCACTCTTAAACGGTAATTCGCGCCTTTCGCGTGTACTTCTTCTTCGTCGCACCGAAACCGTTCGACC
Source organism: Nomada ferruginata (assembly GCA_963583965.1). Taxonomy (NCBI): domain Eukaryota; kingdom Metazoa; phylum Arthropoda; class Insecta; order Hymenoptera; family Apidae; genus Nomada; species Nomada ferruginata. The sequence goes on from OY757217.1 coordinate 2,944,510, forward strand.
AGCGAGCCGCGAGGCGTCCTCCTTTCCCGGAAAACAGCTTCCCCTCGAACGAGTTTTCCGAAGGACGCCGCGGCGAGCAATTACTCCGGCGTGCAAGTTAACTCGAAGGCAAATTGACTCCAAAATTAGATCGAACGTCGAATAAGCTCCGGTGCGTTTCTCTAATCCGATTAACCGTCGTCTACCCAACGTTAGCGCAGGCCGGCGACTTTCCGAGATCGCGGGATTAGAGCGTACACCGATTTGTCCGTGGACCGAGCCGACCAAGGATAGTTGCGTCGCGGCCGCGTCCAGCCGTAAATCTAACCTTCGATTGGTAATTGCTGGCGCAACGGAAATGTAATCCACCCGGTTGAGCATCTCCGCTGCGTCGTGCGAGATGCGGGGAAATACCGAGGACGGAGAAGACGGGATCGAACGAAGAGGAGGTGTGGGTCTACGCAACCTCCTGCGAAGTACATAATATGCTCTCGCCGCATGAGGTCCTGTCCTCCGCACCCCCAACCCCCGCGCTCGTGGCACTGCACACCCTTCCACCTCCCCGAAACCCTCTTCAGAGGCTGACCTGCGCTGTGCCAGCCACTACTCCACGCTTGATCAATGTTTTAATTGCCGTTAATGATTCGGAGGTATCCCTCGAGAAAGGACCGAATCCACGATCGGACGAGCGAACGAGAACACCTTCGCTGTGCACGAACGCGTCTCGAGGGGACGACCCTTCGGTCTTTGACTCTTTTCGTCTCCTCGACGCATCGTACGATATTTTCCTAATTGCCGACAGCCGTGAGTTTCGCGTTCATCGTCCTCGCCGCAGCTTCTGGCTTTGCTTTACCCAAAGCTGAACGATTGCGATCCACGATTTAGCCCGCGTCGAATCGTCTACCTGCTTCGCCCGATTCTGCAGGGCTCGCGTGCCGGAGCGGAGGCCGGCCTGCGGAAGGCCGGCCGGTGCAGACGACGGAGAAGGGAAACGCGGAGCGTGGTCCAGCCAGAACGAGAGGGTATATGAAATAGTAACTGTCAGCGTGTAGGCCAAAGTTGATGGCACATTGTCGTATTAAGCCGGGGGTAATTTGTCTGGCCTTCTTTGAACCACCCACACCCAGGAACGGCGGCCGTTCGACGACCTCTGCTGGCCTTCGATTCGACGACGCCGCGCCTTCGCCGCGTTCCCTCGTCGCGGGGCCACGCGGTTCGACCGATCGATTGGCCATCAGCGAAATAAAAACCGCAGGAACGATCCATATTTTGGAGAAGTTTGCGCGGAAGACGTCCCCCGAGCCACCCTCCGTTTCTGCGAACCATCCACTGTCACCTTCGCTCGCGTCCTTAGCTGTTGGTCGAATTCGTTTGCTAATGGTTACCTACCATTCGTATCGCCGCTTCGTTTGGCAGCAATGCGATTTCCATGCAACGACCGCCATCCGAACAAATTGCACGCATACTTCTTTCGCGTTGCGGCTCCGCGTGCTTCGTAATATCCATTGGGTGCCTCGTTAACGGCGGGCCATCGAGAAACCGAGGGGATCTTACAATTAAACGAATCGAGAAAGAAGCGGACCACCTAGACTCGACGCTACGGGAGGAAAGCTCGAGCTATCCCCTGGAATCGCTACGATCTGTCCGACCTCGCGAGAAATCGATAATAATCGCGATCGCGTGCAAGGATCCTTGCTCCGAAGCACCGAAGACCACGCACCGTGGAATATCGCATACATTTACGCGTGCACGCGTGTATATGCAAAAGCGCCACATGGGGCGACGCGACGGCCGACAGAGCGGCCGAGCACCGAGGAGAAAAAGAGGAGGAAGGATGAGTCGAGTCGCTATCGGGAGGGAAAGGACGTAGGAGCGAAAAGGCTCTGGGAGAAATCGAGGCGAAGGAACAAGGGTGTAGCTACTTCTGATTCTAATTACCTGGAGTTACAAGGGAACGATCGGCCGATCGACCGGCCGCCGCCAGAGTTGCTTTTTGCTTTCCTTGCTGCACCGCCGCGAGCGTTACCTTTCTTCCTCGTCGTTCGCGGACCATGTATGCATACAAGTAGCTAGGCACCGACGGGACATAGGAATAGACCAATCGTACAATATGGGATGTCCCTTAATTTCTCTGAATGCAAAGCCGCGACGCGTCGCGGCGACCCCGTTCCTTTTAATTATAAGCTGAGTGGCACTTCGTTATCTGCTATTTCGAATAGTGCAAAGTGTCCAACAGAAGTTCCTAAGATTTGCGGCAAGCAAGCTTGGAAACACCGTGCATTTCTCCGACCACGACTACGGGCCAATCACGAACAAATTAAATTTAAAGTCGCTTGAGAATCGAAGAACTATAAACGACCTTTTATTCTTACATAAAATCTCAAATGGACATATATGCTGTCCCTTTCTCCTCTCATGCATCGACTTGCACGCCCCATCAAGGCCCGTAAGATCGTCTCTTATTTTCCTGCCGCGCAGGTATTTAACCAGGTTTATTTCCCCCGTCCCCATAAACAGAATATGCGATACCGCAAATAAATATTGCTGCGAACTTAATTCTTTTAATACCTCATTTAACTCTTTCAAGATAGCCGCGCATAAGTTGCTCTGAATATTTATATACGTTGATCGAAGCTGCAAAAATTTAATCCATTTCTCGTCTGTCGGTTCTATTTTGCCACACTATTCTGACCAACTTTTCACTGAACTTCCACGTTTTCCGACCAACTTTTAGCTCAACCTACGTGTCTCTAGGGCCCTTTAAACGATCAGCTTTTCCAATCGTTTCCACCGTTCGTATCTACGCCAATTACGCTTGCTGGGCGCGTCGCGCGAATCAAAGAAGATGGCAAATTGCTTGGCCACGAGGACACGAGGTGACTCGAAGGAATTTCAAGCTCGCAACGTTAAACGATTGCCGGCCTCGAAACGATGCGTGGACGATTCGCAGTACTTCCGTTCGACGCACCCCACGCTATCGCGGAATTGCGCGAACGTCGCGTATTTGTCGAGCAAATCGTGGACAAGCCGCGAAGCCACGATTCCACGATATTCACTCCGGAATTGCTAGCGCGAACGCGACAATGATGATGCGATCGCAAAGACACGGGATGGGCGTTTCGATTGCCGCGGGTGGTAGTGTCCTGTCCACATCGCCTGTCCACGGGTTGTTCGTTCCGCGATTAGGCGCGAGGCAACATTAACCTTTCACCCCGCTAGCGGAACACGGCCGAGCAGGATCGTTTAAATTCGGACGGACCGCGTCTCGAAAAAGTGTACGCATATAGCATAAGCTTGTTTCGATTTCGCAGCATCGTCACTCGAGCGATTCGTGCATACGAGTTTCTCCGGTCCCTTCCGTTGCCCTGTCGCGCCCCCCTACCTTGGCGAAATTCCACGTCCAGGGACGAAACTTTGCCAGGCCCGGGAAGCGAGAATCGCCACCGTCGAGCCGGCCCGAGCGCCGCTGTCACTGCGAAACTATTGCCTATCTCTTCCTGCGTATCTGGCATATTGTTAAGTTAATTGAATGGAGCGATAAAATCGCAATGTTTTTGACATTAAGTGAGCTACGAGTCCTTAGGCGGGGGACGGAAGATGCGGCGGGTGAAGCGGACGGCGGGGGAGCCACAACAGGGACAAGCGAACGAGCGAGCATCGGGGGAGGGAAAAGGGGAGAAAAGAAGAGAAAGAGATGCGCTGGAGTATGTATACAAAATTGCGCGCGGGTAAATAGAGTGGCGTAGGGAGGAGCGTCAACAAGAAACACGCGTGCGTGTTTCTGTAGATAAAAGTCCTCGTGGACCAGCGCTGTACGCTCCTTTCTACCTCGCCAATCGACTGTCCCTGGACAATCAATCGCAGACAAATAACGGAAACGTGTCGCGCGCTTATCAACGAAAGCGAAACGGCCCGATCTTTTTAGGAGCCCCGTTACGACCATGCCCGACGTCGTGCCTCCACATTATCGAACGCGGTTGTTGTCTCGAGCAGACGCGAAACGAATAGTGGTATGACACGGCACATTCCTGCAAGTGGTACGCGATTCGATCCGTGGCGAAGGTCTAGGTTCTCAGCGGTGCGTCCATTTCCTTGGCATCTTTCGAAATCAATCTAACCAATCCCGGTGTGGACGAGCGAGAACGCGTCCTGCTCGCTGGAGGGAACTCTGCCGTACGAGCGCGTCGTTCTACCGTGTCAGCCCCGTCACCCTCGCCAACTCTGCCGCGGATCTAGCCTCGAACGTGTCTCGGACGCCAGACCGACTCTCGGCCAACGGCACCGAGACACTTCGAATGCCTAAACAGGGAACCGACTCGCGTAACGAGAACCTTTTACTCTCGCCAAACGAGGACGCGGGACACCCCTGCGTTTCCTCTCTTCCGCTCGAGAGAACGGGGTTCGTTAAGGCGTGCGAGGGAAAGAAGATAAGCCGGCGCGTAGGTAGGGCGTCGACGTAAACGGCTGGCAGAGAACGGCGAAAGATTTCAGAAGATCAGCCGCGATCGCGTATGAACGCCGCCGCGGCATTCGGAGATCCTCGAAGGGTTTCGTCGCTCAGCAGGCCGCCTGTTGCAGCCCGAGGGGTCCTAGCGGGGAAAAGAATCGAAGGACGATTAACTAGCTACGAAGGAGGACAAGAATCGCGAAGACAGATCAACCGGTGTCACGCGCAGCAGGATTATTTATGCATTTACGAGATTCACGATTTACCAGCGTTCCGCGTGCGCCCGAGCGCAAGGTTCCGGGGGAGTCCCGGTACCGGTCGAGCTCTCGGACACAGATAATTATCTACGGGACCTATAGTGCGCTTTATGCTGGAATGCGTTTCTTGTACGATCCAACACGACCGGCGCTCGCACGAGCCCCTATTATTTCCCAGCCGCGCTGTTTGCACGACTATTTACTGCGTTTGCATGCGAATACCACGCGAGCTGCCACGCAACCGGGGATACGCCGACGCTGTGCCAATACACGTAACGATCCATCGTCAGTCGCGAGAAGTATTTAAATACGTCGGGTCGTGCAATATCCGCCACGATATCCCACGATTCTCTTCTGCAGCGATGCTCTGGTTTCGCTCGATCGTCGTCCCACTTTTGGTGAACGTGTCCCGGCTGATAGTTGGCCGTCGACCTTCCCCGGAATTTCAGTCGCTGTAACCATCGCGCTGCGGAGAAACTTTTCGCTGCGACCTGTTCACGCAGAAGAACAGAAGCGACGATATTCTCAGATCTCGTGACAGATTGTTCGACTATCGCGTACCCTCTCGGCTAGAATATCTGCTCGATCGTTTTTCTCGTAACCCCTGAGAGGAACGAACCCAGGCACGGGCGCCCTGACAGACGGACGCAGTTAATAATTCGTGGCGGCCTCGTGTAGCCGGCCGCTTCGTGCCCGGAAATCCAAGAAGCGAGCGTTGCAAAGATGGAAAGAAAGAAAGAAAGGGCAGCGATCCTATCTCGCGTAGAAGCGCTAACGGGACTCCCGAACTGCACACCTCGAAGCGGTGTCTCGCTTCGAAAAGTCACCGTTTTCGGCACGGTCGTTCCCCAATATATTCATGAAGACGTCGTGGTAGGATTTGCCGCGTCGAAAAAGTCCCTCGATTTACGAGCAATTCCGTGCAGTTGTGGGCCAGCGCATAATGCTGGCCAGAGTTAATAAAGTCCATATAGCCCGGCTCTACTCTTTTTCGTCGGCGCCCCCTCCCCCTCCACCTCGTTCCACAAACTTTCTTCATCTTCTTCGCTTCTGCGTATCTCCCGCCACGCTATTTTCTCATCTACGACCATCGACCGCAACATCCTCCTCTTCCTCCGGTTTCTCGGCTTCCCGCCCGTTCACGAGAGCTTCCCTTCTCATCTCCATCTCCCTCTTGGTCGACCGTTCGCAGACCGCAAACACCGCCGAGCGGACACCCGCAAATTATTTTCTTCGTCGGGAGAACTCATCCGGAGGTGTCGCCCTCGTTCTTCGTCGCACGATCCCTCTTGCCCGCTTCCCGGTGAAAATCGCCCTTCCAATCTGCCGTCCGACGAAGCGCCACGCGAAATCGAACAAATTCGATTTAGAAAGGTGGGAAGAATGCGGAACGATTCGTCGGGGTGGCGGGTGCTTGGTGGAACGCAGGTGGCACGACGTTCGTTGTTTCGTAGTCGAGGACCTTCGTGGATCGGTGATTTCTCCGGGCAACAAGATCGCACGAAAGATGAATGGCGTTGGGAATCCGTCATACCGAAAATGCCCGAGGCAGCAGTCACACGCCCGTTGCACGCAGACGGCGAACGTGTGCGCGTATCGGAAGCCCACCCCTTGCGCGAACCTTCTAGTCGAACAAATGCACCACATACCGCTACCCGATTGATAATTTGAATAATTCCTATCGCCGATCGCGTCCAATAGATTCGCACCACGTATGTTTCCAACAGCTTATCTTTTCTTTTCTTTTTTGCTAGCATTGCGAAATTCTTTGCGAAACGATTCACCAGAAGCTGGACAAAGCGAACCGGGATCCGTCGAACATTTCATTCCGTTTAGGGATCGATGCAAGGGCAGCGTTTACTGTAATTATCGCGTTACACTTTCATCGCGTGAGCCGATTTATTCCGGACAAAGTTACCCCGGGATGACGGACGATGACGAGAATCTGGAATCTTCGTACAGCCGGCGGCGATTGAAACCAGCTCTCGGCGCGCGTATACGGTAGGAGGTTTTTACCGTCTCATATAAACGGGCCGTCTGGCTGAATAGTGGAGTCGCATTGGCGTCGCGCAGGTGAAAAGTGAGCGTTACCCGTCTGCGGTAAAGTGATCGATACATCGCGCTATCGTCCAACACGTTGCCCCGTCTGTATCCCCTGGAACGTTTCGATTGCCGTTCTTTGCGTAAGCCCGTTCGCGCGATATTTAATTGGCGAATCAAACAACTTTTTCGCAAGCCCTTTTCCGAGCAAACGCGGGAATCAATGAAAGGCCGAGCCGAGGGAGCCCATGCTCGGCGGAGTAATTCTCGACGAAAATGAAACGCTGAGAAGAGAACGGAGCAAAAAAAAAGCGGTAGGCGCGGCCGAAAAGCATTATTCGCCGCGGATACGGTAGCTAAATGCGAAAAGATTATTAATAACTTGATCGACGATCGACGGTGCGAGTATAAAATGCTGTCGATATACATATATTTCATGCGTTTTTATCGGTGCCTCTCATCCGCTCCACTGGTAGAAAGTTGCATGGAAGATAAGTGGTGTCGAGAATCTGGAATCTCCGTATGCCCCCGGGGCCCGAAACATTTTGCACGCGTGCTGCGAACGGTTTTTGCCGAGCATCTCGCATGCGTGTATGCGCCACGCTGCTCTCCACTATACAATCGGTAGCGTCTAATGAAGGATTCGACTTTGCGTCGCGGAAACGCGGTAACCCTTGCAGCCCAGACCTTCGACGGGCCCAGGCGTCCTCGTCGAAATTCTTTCGTCCTTCGTCCAGGTTGATGGTGGCAACCTATATCGTGCGTCCATACACAAGAACGAATGCAGCATCGGTTAGAAAGCGGGGCGGGGTTCGTAGTCTGTTCTGCGCCGGTAATTACCGAGATAGAATTACCGGTTATCAGCAGCGGTGGTAAATATGCTGGCAAATGCCGTGGACAAGCAGCCGAACATAATGCACGACGGTGCACGGCTACCGGCGCGAAACAAACGCGGCGGCTCGCGTTTACGCAAGGTTTTTCCTTTAATCGGTAGAATCGGATCGCTAAGCGGCCGCTAAACGGCCGGTTACACGGTACGCTGCAACCGAATGCATCGCCACGGTTCCCTTGCTGCTTTATGACCGAGCCTCTCTCTGACTTCGCTTCGCCCTCCCGTGCAATTCCCTTGCACGCTCGACTCGGTCACGGCAGTGCAGTGGGGGGCACCAGCGAACGCCTGTTCCCGGGCAATCACGAGTCGTCTTTCGGAACGCTCGCGATTATGAAAACTCGAAGGAGCTGGCCCGACGATTGCGTTGGCACCGGCCGAACCGCGGCGACAGAACCGGGGAATCTGGTGTGCTGGAAACGATCGACGAGCGGACGCGGTCGGCGGTGTTAATAGCCGATCGTGTGCGCCGATAATAGCAACAGCCATGAATTACTGCGTATGCGCGCTGCATACCTGATGCGCCTACACTGAATCCCCGTGTTCGACAAGGGGGAAATTTACGGCGATACCGGCGAGCTAGGTTCACGAAATTTATAATCGACCACGGTGGTGCGCGCAGGTCCAGAGCGTGCGCGACACCGTGCAACGTGCCCCCTAAACCGCGTCCAACGTTGCGCACGGCCACCTTCGCCACGAGATAAAACCATAAAACTGCGCGGGGGAAAGAGTTTGCGTTTACAGTCAATTTAGTGTCGCTTGGACAGTGCGTGCACGCGATTGGAGCGGCGAGTGCTTCTTGAAAAAATCGCCGGGACTCGTTTTATGCGTCGTAAACAGGTGCGCGCAGGCGAGATAGGCGCGCGTTAACCACTCGAGAACCTATGACGATATCGCGGCACGAGCGCGTCCGAATTTTTCGAGCGACGACGGAATCCATTCGAAGAGGGCACGGAAGAGGCGGCGTGGTGTTTCGGCACAACGATCGACGCGAACTGGTTTCGAGGATCCGGCGAGCCCAAGCCGAACCGAACTAGAACCGAGAAATTCGCGAACGCTCGAGAAACTTACAATCAATTCGAATTAACTCCTCGAGAGATACCATACGGATGCGCGTAAATATCGTGAACCGTGCAGACACGACACGCTGCGAACCAACCGACCAACCAAGCGGGCGTCGTTGCTGCAACCTTTAAGCAGCGCTGATAAAAATTGCAACCAGCGGGTAAATCATGTTCCATCGCTTTGGCTTTCCATGCGGTTGCGCGTTCGCCGCTCCGTTCCACGCCGTCCGAGCCAACCCCGGTAACGCGTCAGTTAACTCGCGCATACCCCCTTCGGCTCTTCCGCCGATCATTTACAAACGGGACCTCCGACTGCCTGATAACGAGGTACCACAGAAATAATACAGCAGAGGGCTGGTGTTCGCGTTCTGGGCGCGCTAAAGCGAAACCTGAACGAATTTCAGCTCTGGTAGGGAAATCGAGAGACGCCTGGGTCGTTGAAAAAAAGGGAGTACGAGGGGAAAAGGAGAGATTCAAGATGGATATCTTCGAGCAGAAGAAGCAAGGGGGAAGAGAGACGCACAGAGCGAATGGTTCATGGGTGGAAGGACCCGAGTTAGAACGATGGCCGGCAACGAGAGGAGAATTGCTGATGGCTGAAGCGCGAAAGAAAGCGGAAAGACCGGTGGAGCGAGGGGCGAGAGGGATGAGTACGCTGGGGGTCCGAACCCTCCCGCGGCGAGAAGCTATCGGAGCTACAAGAATTTTTCACGCAATAACCCGCAACACCTAGAGAATCGATTGATCGATCGCTCGACGCACGATTTTGCCTGTAAAGGGCATCTCCGCCATGCTTTTTCTTGGAAGGACGGCTGAACTTGCGTCCCCTTTCTTTTGCAACGAATCGCCTCGCGGATGATCGTTTCTGATTCACCGTGCACGTCGATACTTCGGCCAAACTCTTGCGACTCGAATCGCGTGCCGATTGAATCATTGAAACGCCCGCGGGCAGGGTAGCAAACGGTAGAATCTACTCGCATGCGATCCACGGTAGATTCGCCGAGTATTCTCGCGGAGAGACTCTCGGCTCTCCGTTCCAGAGGACGATAAAATAGTCGGAGAGGACGTAACGTCCGGTTTCTTTATGGGCAGGCAAGCGGTCTGCGCTAATGCTCGCAGGCCATTAAAACGCTGCATATTGTAATCTCGAGGCGTTTGGCGCCGAGCGCGAAGTAGTCGTGCAGATTTTCCAGCGCAATTGTTATCGCTTCGGAGTTGGGTACGGCGCCGGTAATTATTACATCAACGCTTTATAGGCCCCGATACGAGTGCGTCAGCTGGCGAAAATGGCGGCCGATATGTTTCGAGAAAATGCGTTACCGATCCGCGACGGCTGCACGAAAATTGCAACAAACGATGGTCCGCGGAACCAAGCGCAACCATGGATGAACCCTTCTGCCCCGAATGCGCTACGCCGAGCAATTAGTCATCGACCGTGCCGTGGGTCGGCCCGAGATCCGCTAATCGATCGATCATTCTTGCTCAACTATTTCCCGTCGATGAAGAGACGCGCGCGTCCCTCGATCGCGATAGCACTCGTTTCTCCAATTCTGTGATTCACAATGAACGAGAGCGCGTCCAGCACGCAGAAACAAGGAGAGACAGCACCGGGGGGAGATAACGACGAGTATAACGATGCGGCTGGCATACGCGTAGCTTCGTTCTCCGCAATAATTAGGCGGCCGCGAGAAACGCGCCGGCGAAGGCCCCGAGTAAAGTACGGCGTGGCAGATTCAATGCAGTCGCGCCTGCGGATTTTTCTCGGCTCGCAGCGGCGTACCTTTGTGTAAACACGAACTTGGTCTAATTAAAGCGAATCGGAGTGGAGACACGCACACACGGCTACTATCTGCTGGTCTCGGGAACAGTAACAGCAACGGCAGCGATCGCGCCGACAGCAACAACACCAGCAGGAGCAGGAGCAACCTCTTTCGATCGGCATCGTTGCTCTCACCTACCAACCTACCGACCAACCTACATGACAGACACGCTCCGTTGGCACACATTAATAAACAGTGCAATTCAGTCCGCCTCCCCCACCCCTTTGTAACCCCTCTTCCCATTCTTTCTCCTCCTCTGGCCTGCTTTGCCGCTTATCGCTCTCTCCATCTCGTTTGCATGGTCGCTTTACTTTATCGTTACACGAGTCGTACCACTCTCGCGGGTTATGCCTATATAGATAGGCGTAGAGACAGAATAGATGTAAGTTCTACTAATTGCATCAGCATACCAGTTTGCCGTGTCAAGCTGCACCTGCGACTATGTATTACGTTACGGCGAGCAGGCTTCGTCGGACTTTAGGCGGGACTCGGCTGTGCTCTCTATTCCGCGTTGCTCGCCGCGTAGCGCCGATTTCGCCTTTCTACGCGAGCACGGAACTCGGTTCCTAGCGAATTTCCACCGATCGTAAATCGCACGGTAATCGAATTCCCTCTGCCTACCGAGTTTCTTCCCTTCTCCGCCTTCTGTCGTCCCCAGCTTGTACTCCCGCCTGGTACAGCCGGTCGCAATTACCGATAGGATCGCGTCGCGTTGTGCGGTGCACGTTCGTTCCATCCACGACGACAAGCGGTCGAGTGTATCGTCGCAGAAATCACGGCGAAAGAGGGGACACCAGCCTTCCCCTTTCTCGGGAATAACAGAATTCCTGTATCACCGACTGCTCCGACGTGCCGGAGAAAGCCAGTCGAGTCAGAGAGAATCATCCTTTTTTTTTCTCTTCTCCTTTCGTTTCCATCCCACTCGCGTACAAGACTCGCGAAACGTTCGCCTTTACGATCGATGGCCGAAGTGTCGAGCAAAGATAATTACACGGATGTCTCTCGTACCCGAGCGGCGTTCGGGAGCGTACAAAGAAACGTCGGGGCAAGAATAGAAATCGCGAGCCGCTGGATTGCGAGTTTATGCGTCAAGGTGTGTACATCGGACGCGGAATCGCGATTTCGCCCAAAAATACGTAAGCAGAACCATCGGCGTTTTGGCGAAGGGAGTGCCAATTGGAAAGCCGACGGGTTCGCTCTGGAATTCCAGCAAAATTAGAAACTGTCGGAGACTTTTTGGAAGCGGTCTGCCGTCCTGAGAAATAATTTGCCACTAGCTGCGAGAAGGTATACGCGAAGAAGGTCCGGCAATTTTCTCGTTTGGTCGAACAAGGGCGAGGCCAAATTGGGCCACGGCGTCCGAGCGTTTGGAGCATGCTCGCACCTTGACTTTTTCGGAGCGGCCACCGCGACAAACGCCCGATCGAATGGCGATCGCGGTTGCCGCGAAGAATTGCATTGCGCAACCTTCGACTATAAAGCGTTTCTTAATCCATCGTGAAAATGGTCGGTACCCCTTCTGTCGCTTTCTGCAGGCATGCGTTTCACTTCCCCCCGTGCTCCACACACCGGCCAGAGTTATGCGTTTCAGGTGCATTGGTTCTCGGTAAACCGGAATGCAGATAACTGCAGACTCTGTACGAACCTCTCCCTTCTGTATCTCACACTTTCTCTCGCGTTCTCGTTCGTGTCTGCCATTCTTCGATGACCTACTAATGACCGGTCGGATGCATCGCTCGGAAGGGCTATCGAAGCCCGCCTCGAAGACGATCGTCGCGCGACGAGTTTACAATGGAAACGAGGAGATCCGATTACGCGGGCGGAGCGCAAAGCGATGTCCTAAGAAATTGAGAAACTTGTCCGGAGTTGAACGGCGTTCGCGAGGTATACACTCTGGACGAAGGAAGAGACGCGGGAAGCAGAGTAGCGAATGGAAGCGATAATCGAGGCGAGAATAAACGAGAACACGCGGCATGGTCCGGCTGCACCCCTGCGAGGGATACACCAGGTGAGCATGCGTGCATAGACGAGTGCACAGGCACGCAGGTATACGAGCACTCGGGCGGCGAACTTGAACGCGAAATTGCCAGCAACGCGGATCGAAGACGTCGGATAGGGCGTTCAACGATTTCTAATTGTTCGTTAGAAACGGCGGAGAGGAAAACGAAGGAGAGAATACGGGGGACACGCTGATTGCGGCGATCGTGGAATTGTGTGCGTCCTACGCGCTCTCGTACATATGCGTGCGTGCGTGAAACAGCCGCGGTATGCCCGCACGCTCGGGTATAACGCAGCGTGATTTATATTCGCGCCTCAGTTCGCTCTGTGAGGGCCGCATACGTTCGGATACGTCGCTGGTGTGTACGGGCACGGTTCGACTGTGTGCCAGAAGTCCGACGTTCTCCTCGGGCCGTTCTTTCGCCCGGTGGTTGCACCGTGACGGGTTGCACCCGGCCTTATCGCCACTTCCGTCATCCCCGCGCCTCCGCGAGCCACCAATTAGACGGCTCTAATTGGACGACGAACGGTCGCGTCGTAATAAGGACTCGCCATCTCTCAGCTACCCCTTTCGCTCCGTCTTTCTCCCCCACGCCCCTTTCAATGCCGAATCTTTTGCCAGATAGCGCGAGTCGCGTGACGCGTCCCTTCGTTCGCGTTCGATCACCGTAATCCACCTTCGTCCGCGTAATTTATGCCCTCCTCGGTGTAGGCCATGCGCCCTGCCCGCGACGCGTCCAGGATCGCAGTATCGACGGAAGCGCGTACGCGAACTCGCGTCGCATCGACGCGTATCCGTCGCCGAATCGATGCGCTCGCGCGATTCGGGCCGGGAATTTTGAACGGCCGCCGGTAAATCTGTTCGTCCGCTTCGCCGGTCATCGGAATCGTGCGGTGTGCATGTATGTAAGTACGTGCGTGCAGACGATTGTCGGATCGGTTTACGATGTTCCTGCGCGTTCTCCTCGTCTGGTCCTCCTTGATCGGCCGCCTCTGTCTCCGTTTTTCTCTTCCTCTTTCTTCCAGGTCGTTTCACCGATCCTGCCAGGCAGAAGGCAAGCGGCTCGGAGACGGATCGCGTGCTCGAGAATGTCGTTGCATGTTTAGCGACTCGTCTGCAATTACTGAACGGCGAGTCGGCGGAGACGGGCGTAGCGGCGGCGGTAGGCATACGTACCGGTAACGGCGATACCGGTCGTTTCTTCGCCGGTAGCAGACGCCTACGTCTCTAGTTTTCTCGCGTTAACGCGAACGAGCACGGTGAGCGGGAACGCGCGTTATCTTCATTCCCGTGTCTCGGCTCGTCGCGGCCGCCCTTTTCACCGATTCACCGAGAACCTTGAAGAGAGATCGGGGCTGCTCGGCGTCTAGGCATATCTCGGGGCCGAGAAGGGAGGGGTGAAGGGCTGGCGACCGAGGAGTACGAATCCGGGGCGAAACCCTCGGGGGCTCGGACCGATTGTACGTTTCCGAACGCTAGGTAACGCAATGCTCCGAATATTTGGCAAATGACCAGTTGCTATTCAGAGGAGAGAAAGAAAGACACGCGCGGTGGACGGCGCGACCATAATGAGCGGCGGGCTAGGGACGTAGGTGAGCTGATCGAATCGCGGCAATCTTCCAGGTAGAGAGGAACGCGCGATGGTGCCTCGTAAAGTGGGAGGTGGGTATCGCGAGGAGTTTCGAAATGACACGATCCACGCCAAATTATACCGTCTGTCCGCCTAGACGAATGGTATACCTCGGCTAGAAATTGGACGGGTGTGCGGCTACCCGGGGAGACAAAGGAATCCGAGCGCGATGGTCATTCGAGGAGTCGTCGGTGCGTTCGCGGTCGTGACGGACGCCCGTTTCGAGGGCGAACGTTTGCGGCGAATTCGTCGTTCGCCGGTGATTCGCGATCGACATCGATGCGTATTCGGGCCGATGGGCCGGAGGGGAGACGATTGAAACGGACAGAATTTCGAGAAGAAAAGGAGGGAGAAGATACATCTACCGGCAGGAAAGGAGATTGCCTCCAGTTTCGGTGGCACGAATTCTTTCGATACCGAGAGGTTTCTGCTTCCGACCGAGTCATGCTGCCGGTGTTTCGAAGAACAGACCGAGTCTCTGCGAGAGATCGAAATATTCATCCCCGCGGTAGAAACGGTTGGCGTACGCAATTACCGGGCTCCTTTCTTACCGGTGGCCCATGCAGTAGCCCCCACCAACCCCCCTCGCCCTCTCACGCTGTCGCTCTCTCGTTCGTCCGTTCGCTCGTCGCGTCTCTCTTCCATGTTCTCAATCTCCTTCGATCCTCTCTTTCCCCTGTTTTCGTCGCTTTTATCTCATTGGCGCGGCCGTGATACGTACGGCTTTCATGTCCGCTCGCTCTTCCTTCTCTGTTTCCCCTGGTGCACCGTGCGCCGGGCATGCACAGTGGTGCGCGCCTCTTCTGCTTGCCACCTTCGCCCTCTTTCTTCTCCTATCTCTTCCTCTTTCCCTCGCATCTGCGGGCAATTCGGAGCGGTGAAGCCCCAAACGAATCGCGAGAGAACACGGCATACCGCTTCTACAGTGCCCAGTCATTTTGAAAAATACCCCGGCAAAATGATTCGGCCGCTATTACGATGGCGCGGCCTCCGCTTCTCTCCCTATCCCTCTTCCATCTGTCTTTCGTCCTTTTTTCTCTCATCCCTCTCCCCCCCCCCCTTCGCGCCTCTCTCGCGTCAGCCCTCTTTCCTTTCCCTGCCCATTTTATCGGACGTTTTTCTTATTTTCCATCTCTCCCCTCGAATCGCGGTTCCTCTGCTCGCCCCGTCCTCGTCCGCCGCGGTCGTACTCGCTTCCACTCTTCCGCAGCGTCCGCCGAAACGCACAGGTTGTTCCCGAGAGGCGAGGGGGACGGTACCGGGGGCCGATGCATAGGCGAATAATTCGGCGGCGGCCGAGTGCGCCGGTCGCGTCGTTCCTGGTAGCGATCGTAACGAGCGCGCCCCGTCGCGGCGTGCAAACGTCGAAGAGAGAACGGCAAGGGCGTCCCTCCTCGTGAAAATAAGTACTGCTGCGCATCGTGCAACCTCCCAATTAAAGTTTCGAGAGGAGAAGGCCGATACCGATCCTTCGGCCGCTATCTGTCCCTCCTTTTCGGTGGCCGTTCGTCCACCGATCGTCCACTGCCCGTGTCCCCGGTGCGTTTTCGCGTGGCCTCGTCATCGCGTCTCCTCTTCACGAGGGTCGACTTCGTTGGTCCCCGGAATCTGCCCGATCCATCTGAGGCGCACAGGGACGAGGAACCGAAGCGGTGCTTCGGGTAGGGGGTCCGGCGAGGTCCGGAGGTGGAGGCGGATAGAGGAGACGTTCACCCCGGTAGAGTTGGCAGGGACAACCACCGGACAGATACAGATATGCTAATACCCGAGTCGTTTACACGTGATATATAGCCGGACTGACGGGCACACCACAAGGGGCTGGCCGCCGTCTCTTTCGCGGGCATCTCGGACGCCTTCACCGGAGTCTCTCCTCCCCCTACCCTCGATGCCAGCCGCTCTTCGCCGCCACCCTCTCGTTCGCCCCGTTGCAATCTCAGCGGCAGCTCCCCGTTGCCGAGTGCTTAGCAGCGACGCGAAGTCGAACCCCTTCGGGGTGAGTCGTTCGCCGCTTTCGTTCGCGCGCGATATATTTCCCCCTGGAAACGGGGATCTCCTGTCGTCGATTCTGGTCGATAATGTACGGGACGAGGAGCGGAACTCACCTGCGCGAAACCAGGGAGAAAGACGGAGGCACGTTCCCCGGCGAATTTGCATGCCGCTAGAGCATTTTTTTCTGGCCGAGCGGAGAGACACGCCACGTCGCGGCGCAAGAACGTCGATGACTTTCGAAGCGAGCAGAACGAAGAGAGACGACAGCGGATAGGCGGATAGGACAGTCGGAGGGAGCGAAAGAGAGAGAGGAAGGAATAATCACTACAATTACCTTACCACCACGGTTTCGCTTCCGAGAAAAAGAAACAGAGGAGCGGCGAAGGATGGAAAAGAGGATGCGGGGAGGGAGGAGCAAAATGGTTTGGCGGCCGCGAACAGAGGACGGGCATCGCGCGGAAGAGAGAAGAAACGGGACGAGTCCACCGCGAGCAGCCCTCGCATTACAGCCAGGCAGAATCGGCGCAATGATATCCGTGCCTTTTGTTTCGTTCGGTACAAAACAGCTTTACGCGCTTCGAACGATATTGACCGCCTTCGGAGTTCCTCGATCGTTCCCCGTTGCGCCGTGCACCTTTCCTCTTCCTATTATTGCCAGGCTACGTATACGTACGCGTATCCATGTGTGACTGGCTTGCTCGTTGCTCCCTCCCCTTTGCTCGTCATTTTCTGCCACATTTTCATCATCATCATCGTCCCCTCCCGCTCCGCAGCGCCGTTTCTCCTCACCTTTCCCACTTCTGACTGACTCGACGATACGGCAGATCGCGCGGTCTAATGACGAGCCCCGAGGCGATCCTTTTCGAACTCTCTGCACGCTCCTGCTCCCGACACTCCGTTCCTGGTATCTCGAGACCATAGCTATTTCAAGGTTTTTCGCGTTCAGGATCTCCGAGACAAAACCGTCCGGTAATCGAAGTTCTCGTTGCTGCGCGTAACGCTGCTCGCTCGTTCGCGATGGGCCACGAGCAAAAGAAACGGGCGCGGGCAAGAAGGGTAAGGGTCGTACGAGCGGACTAATCCGTGCAACGAGGTACGTGTGTTCTGTCGGACTCGGAATGCCGCCTGTAACTGGTACACCTCTGGCGAACTTTTTGCCCCGAGTAAAGCCGAAGAAAACACGCTCCTGACCGTGATTGATACCTCACCGTCGCGTCGATGCGCGAGCTTCTATACGGTGGAAATTGGGTCGGAAAGCTGCGTTCGGAAGAACCGCGAAAGTGGCCTCGATTTTGTCCCCCCCGACGAAGGGAGACGGAGCGGCAGAGAAAGAGAAACGAGAACGACACAGGGTGGAAGAAAGAGGTGGGGAGGAGACAGAGCCGAGATGGCTGGGCGAACAGAACAAACTCGTAAAGCCGCTTAACGATCCATAATTTTACAACGTTCTGTAATAACTATGCTCTCTCCACTCCCCCGACTCCTCCCCCGGCCCTTGTCTCACCGTTCGACTTCCCTACGTACGCCCCGTTGAAGCCAGGTCGGGCTGCTTCGTCGGGCCTGGTGCTCGGATTCTAGGACGGTGGGTGGGTATTTATCTTCGTCCGTGGGCCTCAAGGCCGCGATTAGCCCGCACTCCCCTTTTGTCCCTCTCGTTTTCGGACTCTCGCGCTTCCCCTGAACACGTTCTCAACTGCCAAGAGTCGTATCCGGTGTGCAGCGATCGGACGGCGCGGGGAATCAAACGAAACCGTCTTCGAGGTACATACATGAAATCACGCCTGCGAGGTATCCCGGGCGCGCGGTGCGTCGATATCGTCGTGCGACGCCGCGCCGGCAAAGGGGAAGGAAAAAGGAGAGAAAGAACGGGCAAATCGCGGTACGAGAATAAACGCGCGCCGGAACTTGTCCCGCGCAACGCTGGAAAAAGAGTGGAACCGCAAAAGAACTACATCGAGTTACGTCAAGCCGGGGAACGAAACTGATAGGAGGCGCGACGTCGAATCCGCGGGATAAAAGAGGATACGGCATCGAAGTAGAAAGTACACCGTCATCGTCGACGTCAAAGAAGTTGCAGCTACGCGAGAGTGATTATTCGCGATTCCTCCTCGTGTCACGTTGCGTGCCGTTACGACCGGCGACCAAACGAACCAGCGGCGAAGAAACGTTGATACAAAACGAGTAGGCGGGCACCGTGGCCGAGGCCGAACCGGGGACCGCGTTGGAGCCGTGGTAAAAATCGAAAATCGCGCGGTCGCTTCCATTTCCCGATAGGTCGATGCGAAAAACTGGACTTCGCCCGAGCGACCATCGATTTTCCAGGGATTTTCGATCGATCGCCGGTGACGCGTCCCGGCGGCTGTCCGGCCAGCAGAACGGCCTTGCGAATGGAAGGAACGAGAAAAATCTTACGACCGTGGAGCTCCTCTTTTTCCACCGAGCAATCTCTCTGTTCTCCCGCGAGCGCGCAGCCGAGCCGCTTTAAAAACGTCGCACGCATCTGCCAGTTTTTGCCCGCACGGGTCTGCTCGCGTCGCGTCTCGTCGCTCGTCGATTTCGGAGCACCGGTATACATTTATTCGACCGGGTACCGCATCGTGATCCAGCACGCTCACTTTCTCGCGTGTCCCACGAATTTACGTTCGTGTCGGTCGTATCGGGGCCGGACAGCCGGGGCGCAGTTAGATTCCTTAAAATTCCTCACTCGTCTAATTTATCGTGGGACCCTGCGTGGCGTACGTCACGCGTCGCCATCCGTCCTTCGTTTCCACCGTGAACATGCAAATTCCGCGCGGGGATTAACCCTGTCGCTGCGAGATCGGTCGCGATCGTGAAAAAACAATGACACGAACGTCCGTTCCGAGCGGGGCTTCGATCCGATGGTAAAAGTCTCGCGTGACAACGACGGTAATGACCACGATAAGGGGTCGTCGTCTAGCATGACCCATCCCTCGTCCCCGCGACATTCATCGCGCCGCCCAACCGTGGTTATTGATTTATCTGCCTCGGTCTACCAACAAATAATCCCTTGTAGCAATAATTGCTGACAATATATAGCGCCGATAGCGGCCTCTCTGGCTAGGAGAACGTGCATAGCAATATTTACAGTCTGCTGGCCGCCGTCGTTGAAAGCCGTGGTGCGCGAGCGGTGTCAGGGTGCACCTACGTAGTCGGGTATACCTACGTACGTGTAACCGGATAATATGTTCCGTAAACGTGTCCGTCGCGAGTACATGCTACGTTTGTGCGCGCCTGCATCTCGCCAGCGCGGCGTTCCAGCTCTTACGAGAGAACGCCTCGATCGCCGTACGCACGCACCTAGTTCGATCGAGATCGATCCACCGATCGAATCGGCTACGTTCCAACGACACCGAGCCTCCCACCGCTGTCCCTCTTATTCTTCTGTCTTCGATTCCCTTCCGCCATCCAACCGCGGTAGACTACGATACGGCTTACGCGGGGAGTCAGATAATCTAAACTCCGGTTAAAATATCGCCTTTCCTTGCTAATACATTTTATTGACGTGCACCGCCGCAACGGTGTGTCACCTGGCCGATTAAACTGGTGCAAAGTAGTTAGCGGAATGGCGACGCTGAACCGTTAACCGCGGGAACAAATTTTTCGTATCACGTTTCCCTTGCGAGCAACCATTACACGAATTCGGCGGAGAGGAATCTCCCGTTTCTGTGTTGGAGCTCCGGCGAGCCTTAAGTTTGCGCGAATTTTTCTCCGTTTCAACGATCCTATTCGCCGTCTGGCCCAATGACGCGTTAGTAATTAATGAGTTATCTTTTTCTCGGCGAGTGGCGAGATCGCGGCAACATTTCACTGCTGCTCGCGCCTCGACAAGCCCCGTCTGAACGACAAACGCGAAACGAAAGGTGCAACGTTCGGCACCTGTAGATAGCCGACCGAACGCTCGACCCGTTTGAGCGAATTTCGATGGAACGGCGATATTAACGTTGATTCGACGTTCAACATCGGCGATGGTTTTTATAAACACGTAGAAATATTTTCGATAAAGCCCCGGTTAAATTTCGCAATTTCGATCAACGTGAAAAAATGTTACGCGGTGAATCGATTTCGCAACGTAGCCGACGTGTCGTCAATTAGGATCGTGCGTTCGGCCGCGAATATCCTTCGAGCTTTGTTAATTTTACGACAGAGAATACAGTCGTAAAATATAGCTGGAGGTCGCTTCTCCTTTTAACGGGGAAAGAGGAGGTGGCAGGATTGCGCGAGTGTCGATATAATTTCAGCGACCCCCTCGATTTCTCCCGGTGAAACCATCGACGGTCACTGAACCGAGAGAGGAGGCCCGAATGCCGATAATTGGCCGTCGAGGGTCGTTTTCGCGTTACACGAAAACTCATTAGGCGACCGATGCGTCTCGTCCCCTTCGTTTCCCTTTCATAAGCAAAAATGAGGCCTCGCGTCGCGACTAGTCGAAACGTCCCCCGTTTCTTCCCTCCGCGACCTTCGACGTTTTTTCTTCAGCGGACGACCCAAGAAAGTCAAAGGTGGTGCTGCGCCACGAGACACCGGATCCAAGCACCAGCGGTATTCGTGATTCCGAGGTAAAGGAACGCGCGACAAGGTTTCCAACTTAAAATTCTTCCTGCCCCTCCTTTCTCCGTCTTTCTTTCTTCCAGCACCGTCGTACCTTTCGCGTGGACCCGGCCAGCCTCCCCGTCGCACCCATTCGTTTCGACCGGTTAACGACAGGGAGCCGTTTTCACCCCTCGACGATTATTCCAAATTCGAGTCGCACAATAGCCGCATGATAAATTTAGAGACGATGTCGTTCGATGTCCGGTTCGCTTTTCAGTTTCACAGAGAGAGAACGCAACAACGATCGTCCCCAGGGTTCGCGATAACGCGAATCACCGTCTAGATGCTGTTATCTAAATCGTGCAGGTCTTGAGCCGAGTCACGCGTTATTGCGCGCGACAGGTTTAGATAAGCAGGGATCGAGAGAAACTTCATGGCCGTTCGTGTTCTCGAATTTGATGCGACGGTAACGGGTAACGACGGGTTCACGGGCTAGAAAGCTCGATAAATCGTGAATTCCTTCGACTCGATCGACCGCCTTGCCCGACTATCCACGGCTCCTCTACGGCGAACGCTTTACAAGGAACGTCGTAACGGTCCAAGGGTACCAAATAATTTGGGATTATGGCTCTTAATATCCCCATCAATTTAAAATTATAATGAGAACGATATATTTTGGCATTAATAAGCGATACCGCGAGGAAGCGTATTAACCGGTTCCATTAGCACCAAAATATCTCTGCGGCTATTTATCGTAGTTTCCCGGAGTTCGTTGCTTAAACATTACACGATCGGCATACATCCCCGTAATTATAAAAACTGTATTATCCTTAACGCCGCGGTACTTCAAACTTAATGATTTCAATTTAAAGGCAAGCGAGGCCCTCGCGACGTACGGCGATTCCTCGAACGAGGGCGCGCGAAATAACGAAATGATTCTCGCAGCGAGAGATCGACGATTACGTTTCCGCCCTTCATCCCTGTCGCTCTCTCCCTCCGACGCTCGCGCGTTTGTCCCCTGAATCTCTCTCTCCCATTCCTTGCCGATCGTGTCCATCCCTCTGTCTCGCTTCGTCTCGGCACGGGCTCGTGCTGGTTACCCGTTCGTACGTACGAACACGAGCGCACGTCGTTAGCGCGAACCGCTAAGGGCCTGGTTCATAAATTTGCGATTCGCGCAAAATATCACGGTAGACGGGCAATTAAGATATCGAGAGCGAGAGCGAGAGCGAAAGAGAAGGAGACGCCTGGGTCGACATCAGAGCCGGGAGAGAGCGGAAGATAGAACGAAAACGAAGAAGAGACGAAGAAGAAGCAGAAGGAAGTTAAAGGACGAGAGGACGTCGGCCCTCAGCCTTGCGGACTCTTCGATCGCGAGAATCGCGCACCGGACGCATGCCAAATTTCGATCGAAACGTCTTGCTCGATTTTGGAAAAGCAATGGTGGGTCTTGCAAACGGTCTGAACAGACTTTGGCCACGCTCCTTTCCTCGTCGCAGATCGTATCTCTCAGCGTGCGAGGCGCGAAGCGGATCGGTGCCGGGAATTCGCGACCTGCGACGAACGTCGGGAAAGTAGGACGGTCGGTACCCGCGCGCGTACCTTGAAAATCTGCATACGACGCGGCACACCTGGTCTCTAGTTGCACGAGCACCAAGCGACAAAGACGTTCGACGCAGATCACGTAGGTGCAAGGCACAGGCGGATAATGCTATCGGCCAGGGACGACGCGATTGCGGTGACTCTTTAAGCGTCGCGCGGAAAGAAACTGCTGGTCAATGATAAAAAAAAAGCTTTCCCCCGTACGGGTCGTATAATTAACCGCCAACGCGTTCCCGGCGACGCCGCGCCGTCCACGCGTCGAACGCGTCGAGGTGACATCGAGCATCGGATTGAGGATCGCGAAATTGAATAGGAAAGGAGGACGGTATCGATCGTGGCGGGTCGCGAGACGTCCACGTGGTGATGCCACACGAATGGCAGGAACGAACTTTATTTTCTCATAACAGTACCTGTAGGTCCGGCCGGTTCGCTCCGGTGACAGACGTTAAAGTGTTAACCGATTGCACGTATCCGATGTCCTCCCCGAACGAACTTGGAGGAGGTGCGCAAGAGCGTATACGTATACGGCCGATGGAACCGACGGAAAGAGAAATAGGAGGGGAAAAGGAGGAGGAACCGAGAAAGAACGTTCCTCGAGCCACCCACCAAAAATAAAATCTTTCCCACCCATGCCTTTTCTACCTCTCGTTCTCTCTCGTACGCACACACGCACACGCGCGTGTACTTGTTTCCCCGTGTCCCCTCTGGCAAGAAGACCCCTTGTTCCTCGATATCCACCCACAAAAATGCAACGACCGTCAGTCAGCCACGTAGCCGATCGTGGACCGGCCCGAGACCTCTTGCTCGCCGAGATCGACGATTCACGTTCTCGAAAGCTCCGAAGAATTATAATGGAATGACGCTTGACTCTGCTTTAAATTTTTCACGCTGACCCGACGACACGATACTCCGTTCGTCCCGCCGAAAGGAATATTCGAATGGCCAGCGGGGAGAACAGGTATCGAGCGGAGGCAGAGCGCGACCTTCGTCCGATTCCATCAGAAAACGTTACTACGAGCAGCCCAGAACACGGAACGTAGCGTGAACCTGTGCACCGACATAAATAAAATCCGTGGGTCAGGGTAACGACCAGATTTACGAAACAAATACCGTAAGTTATGCCTGCCTGCTACGAAGCAAACTTGGAACGATCAGAGGGATTAATTCCGCGATTGAATGCGACCCGCTGAGGTGTCTACTGGCGCGCACGCACCCGCGCATCCTTGCAGCGAAATTCTGTGAAGCGTTTTGTCCGGGGCTGGTACCGAGCCAAGTATTCCAGCATCGAGCAGTCTATCGAGCGATTCTCCCTCTGCTTTTGGCATTCTTGACCCCTCGGGTCGCCCGACGACCGCCGTCTCGGTTCTCGCTCGGCCATTTAAATTATTCGAAGGTAAATACGGATACTCCGATCGACAGAGAAATGACGATGAAGCGCGAGGATCTCCGCGTATCGTAAAAGGCGATCGAACGAAAACGTATATAGATTTAGTTGCCAGCAAACTCAAGACAGCGACAGGATATTTGGAGGCGTAAACGATTTTTTGTACCACGAATCTCCTCTCCTCCTTCTCCCGTCCACACACACGCTCTCTCTCTTTCCCTCGTACTCTCTAACATCTTGGTCTGGCTATCCTGTGTCTCTCTGCTCTTCTTCGCCCCGGTTCTTCTTTCTCTCTTCCCGTTATACCTGGCGAAACCTCGGGCAGGCAACTATTGTGCGCAACAAAGCTACACTTTTCTACCCGATCCCAAGCCTAATGGATAATTAATTTTTGATAAATCGTCTCTCCGTGACTAGCGAAGCGCGGACAAATTTGTTTTTCGATTTTTTCACAAAAGCACACAGCCTTTAGCCGGTCCTTTCTATCGTCTTCCATTCCTCTTTGGTCGCGCTCTTTTTGTTTAGGACGACAACCTCGAGATTCCAGGCCCTCCTTCAAATTCGTCGGGGTACCAGCCTGTCAGGATACATTAGGATAATACGACGGTCGACTGCCGTAAACCCTGGAACTCTGCTCGAACGGTAACTATTGTAATCTGTGATTTACACTCACCGGCCGTACGTTTCTCTTCTATACGGCCGTCTTGCCATTAACTCTTTGAGCGTCGCGCGATATTTCCTTGACGGATCGCCGATCGCGAGTTTGTCCGCGGGATTACGTTAAATCGGTGAACGGCCAATAAAGGGGATCGCGCCACGAGCACAGGCTGTTCGTGCATTGAGACGAACGACCGAGGAAATTTCAGGCGAGAAGTGGGATACAGTTGCACGGCTGCGCAGGGAAGCGGTCGCGTGCTGAGTGGCGCAACAGGGCAACCACCGCACCTCACCGGTCGAAAAATCGAGCACCCTCTACGGGATGCACGTATAGAGAAACGGACTCAAGGTCGCCCGACGCGAACAAGCACCGTCTATCGGACGGTGGAGGGACACATATGTAGGTAAAAGAGCGGAGAGGTAAGGATTCGCCCGAAGCGTTCGCGTGGCTACCATTCCACTCGTCCGTCTCTTCGTTCTGTTGCAACTTGCACGCAACGCCTATCGCACGCGGTAACCCGCTCGCGGAATCGCTGCTGCCCGATGATTGTTCCGCAAACAAGATACACGCGCAACGTCCACCCTGTTCTCCAGAGCTCGAAACGATTTCAGCCGTGTACGCGCGATTGCGACTGTTCCATCGATGCTTTTCCAACGCGGAGACTCGCCGGAACTTGCGACGAAAGCGCAAATTCGAGGGTCTCGTTGCTAGTTACCCGTTATCTCGTTCCAGTCGTTGTTCCAGGGCGAGAAAGTAGAGGATCTCTGTCGAGATTCGTATATCGAAGATGCAGCTTTGCTAGCCTACTGTCGGTCGTCAGTCTCTGCTGTACCTGTCCGCGTCTCCCTCTCTTTCGCTTTCTTCTTGAATCCTTCGCAGTCCCGTGCCACCTCATCCTCCGACATTTCCCTCGCCCCCTCGACCCGTATACCAGCCCTCCTGCTAGAGGTAATTTACTTTCCATCCTCTTTCGTTTCCTACGAGTGCGAGCCACGCTCTTTCATCCCCTCCTGCTCCTCTTCCTCTTCTACTTCTTTCCCTCGGCCGTGCACGCTATACCCGGTAAGCGTTAACTGTATTCGTTCCTAAGCCTACGTGTACGTATGTATATTCCATGCGAGTTCGGAAACCATCGAAACGATCGGTTGGTCCGAGAATGCCGAATATCGAAGAACTGTTCGACGTTAATGTTTAAGCAAAAACCGGAGTTCATTTGATTCTTCCTCGGCGGTACCCCGATTGGAACTGGTCTCGCTGGAAGACACGCTTGATACCTGGCGAATTAATTCATAGACCTTGCACGCGTACGAATCGCGTCCGCGAAGTTCCCCTACGGTGCTCACTAGTTACGTCTCTCTCGAGTTTATTCCTCCAAGCGTTCCGGCTTATTGTTAGAGAGGCAGTAGATCCGCATTAGCGTACTCCTGCCCCAGTCGAAAGGGATACCTCTCTCGCCTGTCTCGCCTCTCTCCAGCCCTCTCTCGTTGGTCCTCGTCGCTCCAGCGAAGAGCGCGAGAGAAAAACGACGAAGACGGAGGAAGTTCGACGCACAGGGTGAAAAGAGAGAGAGCGATCGAGAGAGGGTGAGAAGAAGGGAGAAAAGGAGAAGGACGGTGGTCAGTGTTCTCGCTCGCACTCGCACAGCATCACCGAGGTCTGGTATAATTAATACAGGCCCCGTGGAATGCCGGTCGCCTCACTCTCTTGGGCCCTAGTCCCCTCTCGCCCCTCACGCCTCATCCTCGCCCCTCATTCCGCCTCCTCCCCTCCCTCTTCACCTTGCCCAGGCCAGCTTCCCGCGGCCTATACGCCGCCGACCAGTTTCCATGCTCTCGCCTAGGTCCTAGTACGGGCCCGACAACCCCTGCCCGGCACACCGCACCCTTCCATTCCATCAACCCGATTTCTCGTCCTCCAGAGGATCGCCGACGCAAAACTTCGAAAGTGGAGCACGCGTTAAGAGGACCGCGAACAATAACGAAAGGGGTCTCTCTTTTGACAGACCGACTCAAAATATTGCTGCGGTATCATCCGTAGACCTCACACAAGCGTAAACGCGGTAGCCACGCCGTCACGCTCGAGAAACCCCACTTCGAATTCCTTTCTAATGATCTGCCTACTGTTACGCGTCGCTTTTTTTCTTCGAAAGTGCATGTCTTCGGTGTCGGCGTTTATTTCCCGAATACGTGAAGTTATCGAACTGTGGCGCGGCTTCCTCTAAACGCGATCGAGCGAGGCTTCGACGAAAGGTAGAGGAAAGGGGGGCGAGTGAATAATGAACA
Organism: Nomada ferruginata; assembly: GCA_963583965.1. Classification (NCBI taxonomy): domain Eukaryota; kingdom Metazoa; phylum Arthropoda; class Insecta; order Hymenoptera; family Apidae; genus Nomada; species Nomada ferruginata. The sequence continues at coordinate 2,971,101 of OY757217.1, forward strand.
AAAAAAAGGGGTAACTGAGAGAACGAGGAACGTAAGTCTGGCCTGGACCTGGTGGTTCTCCTTAAAAGGTGGAGTGCCTTTTCTCTTCCCTTGAATTCGACGTTTCGCAACCGTGCGGCTGCGAACGAAGGTTCGTTCTTGGCTTTGCGAAGCGGCTGGTGCACTTCGCAGGTTATTAAGCCTAAATTCGCTCGCGCTCCGCATCACCGACTCCTTGGGAAAATCATTATCGTCGCCACCACCGAGGAAGAATTCAGGGATCTCTCCGCTGCGCCGGTAGATAGCTATGTGGCTTCGACGATGCGCAGAGCCGTTCGGGGTAGCGACAAATTAGTTTGTCAAGATTGTATTCTCCTGTAGCAAACCTGTGCATCGAAGGTAACGACGTATTAATGTTATCTGCGTTCCGTATCGATAACGAGGTGCTCGCCGGTTAAAATGCGCTAGGCACTTTGTCGAAAATACAGAAAGAACGCGTCCACCTTTCACCGTTGGGAATTTCTGTGAAACCGACTGGCCGAAAATTTAGTCTTTCGTCGAGTGTTTGTTATCTCAGTTATTTTTGTGTTTAACGTCAGTTTTTAGACTTTTTCGAGCATTCTTTCTTTTAAATCGTATTAGCCTTTTGCATTATACATATATTTTGTTCGAGTCAAAATACATCAAATTCTAGCAGGTACGCGTCATTGAAGAAGGTCTCATAAATCCTATAAAAACATGTAACGATGGCTGACACGATCCCGGCCTTTGTAGTGGACCGAAATAAAAGACCGAGGTGTCATATTCTTCGGCATGAAAGTGGTTATAGCCCCTACTAGAAAGGATAAAATAATGGCGACACTGTGAGGTTCGAGTTGATTTTTTAGGATTTTTTTTCCTTCAGGAAAATAAGATTGCTCAAAGATTCTAGTACCGGATATAGCGACGGGTCTGCCGAAGAACCTCCCCAAATTTCAAGCCAATCTGGCAACTGGATCTTGAGATATCCCGTCAGTTCAGGTCGAAAAACCTGATTTCGAGAAAAACGCGTTAAAGTTTCTATGTCGCTTATATGAAACTTTATTTGTGGGATACACTTATCTGTGACTCCGCTATTTTCACGAATTCCGGCATCGCACCCACCATTCCGTCTCGACGTTGTTCCGCTCAGAATCCGACTTATCGCAGGTCAGTTTGGGAAGGAAGGTCGGCGCAGGTAAGAAAAAGATCAACGAGAACGAAAAACGTGGGGCCGAAAAAGAATGAACGAAAATTTCACGTGGTCCCGACATCCTGCGTCATAGATCTCTCGGCGTCCCGGTGAAAGCAGGGATCCGAAGGGCAAACAAAGTGTAAAGTCGAGGAGAAAAGAATTTCCAAGGGAACTCCGTAACTTTGGACGGCGTCGAAAGCGAGGACGCCCTGTGATAAGAGGCGCACAGCTCCGTCTGCCAAGGTGAAACTCGGGATAGATCGAAGGCTTTCCTTTTTCTCCAGTCGGATGTTTGACGTTCGTCGAAAGGAAAGCAATTATCTTAATTTTGTTGCGCGCACCCCTGTTCCTCCTGCGTCGCTGGGGGACGAGCAGCAACGCGCCCAGCGATAAAAGAGATAATGGAGTTCAAAGCGACTTCTCGCCTTTCGAATTTCTCATGACTCACTATCAGGATCGTTATTACGCGATGCGTTGGCAAACGAGCGTGCAACCGAGGGCAAACGTAGGCGCAAAAAGCGGCAAGGACCGTGGAGTGCATGAAATTAACTTAATTTCCGCCGATGACACGCCAAAAGCATTCCCTTTTTTTTCACTTCGTATTCCAGTTTTCGCAACGACGATCGCCCGGATCGCGGCGCGCCGTTCTCCTTGAAATGCGTTCCACGAGCAAGGATGTCTACGGTGTCTCGCGGTTACCCCTCGAGTTTTAATTACTTTAATCTCAACCGCGACGACGACCGCATGGCGCTTCTGATCGTACCTTAAACTTCGTTTAAGCGGATTTCAATGACCTTAAATAACTGGGATTCCTCGACGACACCTACGTTCCACGGTCTGATCCGTAGAACTACACAACGGAGATCGTAAAATTCGGAGATAATTCTTATGGGCCCACTGCTTTTCCCCGGAGAAAAAGCTCGTCGTACCGGACGAGATAAAAAAACCAACCGCCCATATATACCATCGTGAAGGGACAAAGTATGTGCACGTATATAAGCCAACCGGTCGCGTACCTGTTCGAAAATTCGGAACGAACGAGCACGAAATCCGTGCCTTCCAGAAAATTCACCCTCGCGATTTAGTTTAAGCGACGCGGTATGCCGTGGGACGTGCACCGACGCTGGCGGTGGATAAATTCGGTACCGCTGACAAATGAGTTTGGGCAAGTGCAAGTGAAATGCAGCCGCAAAAAGTTGACTCGGCCCTCGGCTCGTCGGAACGGAATATGGGTAGTCGGTCGGCGCACTCTCCCTTCGATCCTCTCCGTCAGAGCCTCCTTCTCGCGACGAGAAAAATAGCGCAAGCCGGGGCAAAATTCGCTTTGCCGAAAAGTCCGGCGGTTCGGCAAACTCGCAGATTCGCGTGCCCGCCGGCGAGGGGAAAGCGGGAACAAAAATCGGCGGCGCTCGTCGGAGGAAATAAAACAATTCGAATGGGTCGAGCCCGCGCGGTTTAATTTATGTCGTCGTGGTAAAATTAACATGATTAGGCAGCGTGGTAAGCGGAGGGCCTGTTGAATGCAGCGTACATCCCATTCGCGATCGGCGGCTAAGGCTGTATGATAAATAACGCAAGGCCCATACGTTACACGCCGTGTACAAACGAAACACATGTGCGGATCGTAAAGGAGAAGATCCCGATGTCGGACGGGATAGAGAGAAAGGCGAGGGAGAGGGACGGGAGGGGCGATAGGGGGTCCGATGTGAGTAACGAATATCTGATAGCGAATCCTCGGCATTTTCAACGTATTCCTCGGGTACGGAGAACGAATGCGGGCCCCTCTCGACATCGCGGGGCCCCCCGCGCGTTCGCGAACCGATGCCACGGTACTTTTACCCACGCACTCGCCTTCGACGCGCTTCGTGCCTACCTTGGAACTTTCGAAAACTCGGCGAGAGTCCCCTCGAAGATCGAGACTCCTCCGATTCGTCGCCGGGGCGATTCGCCGACGAGCAAACGGAACCACTGACGCGGGATGAGATTTCTAAAAAGGCGCCAGCCTGCTCGCCGGAACCTCGAACGCGTGTCCCTCGATTAACGCGAGCAGGCGCGATTCGTGGCGGCGTGGGAAGCGGACGAAAAGGGACATGAAGATCGAAAAACGACCGCCAACTTACCCGGCACCAGCCACCGCCGAGTATTAATAATTCATACTTCAATGTCAGCACCGTTTTTAATTCTCGCATCTCCCCCCATAATTTCGGGCCAAGGTTTCACTTTTATCGGGCAGCTTTCGCATCGCGCGGCTTTTCGTACCGCGACATATTATAGCGTCGAAAGCGTGTAATCAAACGTTTAAGCCGACGGGGCGACGTGAAAAAATGAATCCTCGTTTTCGTGTCGCACGACACATTCGACAGGGCGCGCGATTAATTGCTCGGGAACTTGTACCCCTTGACGATCGTTCCCGTCTCGCCGGCAACGCGTCCCGATTTTCTCTGCTCGACCGTGAACGGCGAAAGCTTGTACGCGGGGGAGGATATTTCGAGAAAGGTGTGGGATCGGAGGACCACTATAATTCGGTGAAGCACGTGCCGGGATCGAGCATTCCCTTCGTCAGCCCTTGGTTACAGATGGCGAGCGTCGGCGATGTTGCCCGCGCTCTCAGTCCGTGCACACGATACACCGAGCCGTAAAGAGAGGCGGGGAGAAACGCGGACAGGCCGAGTGACTTTCAGTTCGGGTTACACGAGTTGAAAACGGCAATCGCGTATACATAGCTGCTTCATTCACACGGCGTGCAGTCTCGCCATTCGCGTCGGGAATCGACATGGAGAATGCAACGAACGGGCACAGTTCCCCCGCATATCTATTTGCATATCATCGGCCTACGTCCCGCCGACGACTCCCCATCGACTACGATCGAATTCGTTTCGATTTCGCCGAAGGACCCTTCCGTTCTTCCGTCGAGCATCTTACACGCAGCCGGGCCTAATTCTCCAACAAATTTTTAATTGGTTCGGCCGAGTCGAAGTCCATCGGCATACACCTGGTATGCGTCGCGCACCGACGGAGAGCAACGAACGTGAGAGAGCCTTCGAAAACGTACGAGCGACGTAATGCCGACCAGCTACCTGCAATTATCGTCCCTCGTCGCTGCCACTGAACGACCACCTCTAACGGGATAGATCTACTTTGAGGGACGTGGATCCCCTCTGACACCGTAACAATTTACAAGAAAAAGTCCTCTCGACCGAGAAATTTCGAACATTTCTAGGAATTCCGAGGGAACGGGGCTATTACAGCCTCGGAGCAATCTACTTCTGACGGCTCGTTTCCACTGGGCCGTACGAGTAACGAGGGTCAAGTTACACCTTGGCCACACAATGACTGGTGCCTGCTGCTCTCTGCCGCAAGAAAGCGCGTGACATAAGGCCGTCGCGTCGATCCGAGATAACATAATCGAGAGTGCGTAGGAACGATCCTAGGTATAGCGCCGGGGACTCGTCGCGTCGACCAGGGACAATTTTAGAGACGGGAACGACACGTAGCACGGATTCCAGTTTTCACGCAAGACTTTTCTTTCGACAGCGCATACCGGGGATACCGAGTCGCCTGCCGTTACGCGCGACACTATTCACGCTGTATCGCTAAAAACCATTTAAATAAAAATACGACTCCGAAATGAGTACCACTCGCTTACCCGTCATACCGGTTTACAAATACCGACGCGCCTCGAGTTTGATCGAACCGCGAATATTATGCGTGACGTATATGGTGTTCGGGATATACACACGCACGGTTACATATTCGAAAGAGGTGACGTACGCGTGCGGTCTTCGTGGACGCATGTACAACGGGCGACAGGTGGTCCCTCGATCTCTTATACTCCAAAGATTTCGCCGCGCCCGTCCCCGCAACGTGAAATTCCCCGCATCGCTTCGCGTCCAAGAGATAGCGAGAGGGAGATAGCACGAAACCGCGCCTGAAAATTGGCTAATCGTTCGATTCACTCGCGAACGGTGCCCCGCGTCGAGATAGCGCTCAGACAGGCGTAACTAGAAAGCATCGAACAGAACAGAACAGAACAGAACAGAACAGAACAGAACAGGAGAGAAATGGCTTACGATGCATGCCTAAAATCAAGGAAGCCGCGGGATGGGAGAGTGCCTCGAAGATCGGCAATTGCATTCCGACCTCTTGCAGAAACTGTGTTCACGTTACCGATATTACGGCCGGCAGTATCCAGCGGTGAATCGCTGTGAAAACTTCCTGGTTCTAGACGTTCGTTCGCGGTCGCAACCAAGACGTTTTCCAGCGTTTTCGTGCACCTCGGGATTACGTTCGCATCCACGTGGCGCGTCGCGTCGTATCGATTATACACGGATAGCGCAAGCGGTGGCACAGGTGGTGTAATTGAAAAAAAGGAACGAACGCACACGCTCCGGAAGCAGAACTTGTGCCGTATACGTATGCGGCGCGTTCCAGTGCTATCCATTAACTTACAATCGTGTCGCGCGTACCTGCTCACATTCGAAGTCGCACGAACGTCGCGGCGTGTGTAACGCGCATCGAAGCTAAATGCGCTCCTCGAATTGCGATAGGGCGTGAACGGGCGCGCCCATTCAAAAGTTACGCGAGCTACGTGCGCGGTGTTCGCTATCGCAGTTCGCCTACTACGAGCGGCTAACAGATCGTTGCCGGTACGGCCGTGTGCGTGTGTAGATTAAACCGATTCCCGGGAAGGCATATAAGCTAACCAACCACCTGCTGTTAGTCTGATGCCCCGCACGACGTATCTTTCTCTCCCTTCCGCTTTCTTTTATCCTTTTTTCTACCTCTTTTCCCCTACCCCTTTCCCTTGTCCACCGCGCCATACCCGTGGCCCCCAGGTTCTATTCAAACGTATTACAGCATCGGGCGCGGTTTCCGATTCGGCGGATGAACCAGAGCTAGTTATGCAAGCCGAGAAATCTTTCACGGGTGCAACAAGGTCGTCGAAACGTCCAGAAGGACGAAAATACCTGTTCCGGCCCCTTGCAGCGAACCGAAATGTTTCGCCGAGAGTGGCACCTTGGTCTGCGAGCTTCGTCGGAATTCGTAAAGTCGAAATTCTGTTGAATGTCGCGGGGAGGGAAATCGGTTCGCAGCGAGCCGAGAGTTAATTCAACGGCAGCTTGGCTCTCGACGATGACACGGATAGCACCCTTCCGACGATGATCACGCACGTACTCGCGATACCGCGATAAGTGCCACGTTCGTACGGTTTCATGCTAGCCGAGTGGAAAGAATCTGGAGTAGAGGGAACGGGGAAAGAGAAAAGAAGCGAGCCAGCACCCTGTGCAACGATCCGCGAGGAGAGGCGAGAGCGGTGAATAAGCTCCGCTATTCATTTACAATGAGAAGAAGACCACAGAGGGAGAGGAAGGGGGATCGAGAGATGATGCAACGTAATAACGCCGCCTCGATGTTACCGAATTAATTAGAAGCAGCTGGCTAATCGCTCGTTACCTCTTCCGACGTTTCCAGCTTTCGTGGCAGATCGCCGATAAGAAGAGAAAGGAAAACGAGTACGTGGAATGAAATTGACCAGATGAACGGAACGAAGGAATTCGTTCGATCGAGTGCACGAACGGTAAAGGATGAACGAACGGGCAGACTGACCTCGAGGATAAGTTTTCGACGATATCTCTCTTTCGCCGGAGCGGAAACCTCCGATGCCTGTAGCGGCTGGGGAACGCGGAAACGCATCGATCTGCTGAGAGTAAGTGGTGAACGGTATACGTACACGTACGCACGTAAACGGCCATTGATTCTTCGCCGGTCTTCTTAATTAAAAGTCGACCTCGCCTCTGGCATTCGTTTTATCGTCGATTAGTCGTTCGCCGTTGTCCACTCAATTTGGTTAATCTCCTAGGAAAATAATTCTCGCGGGTCTTTTCGAACGAACCCGTGCACGCGGGCTCTCCCCTATCTCATTGGACGACAATCGAGCGGCGAAAAGTTCGCGACGAAGATATAGACGCGCATCTCGATGATCGATACACGCGAAACAGAGACGCGTCTACTGGCTCGGATAACGTTAAGCCGACTGGCCGTCCTCCTCGACTGGAAATTTATCTGGCTGTTAAATTTATTACTGCAAACCAATTACAATGTACACGCACACGCGTGCACGTACGGGGCGAGTTACGTGATCGATACTTCGTCCGTTATTCCTTATCGAGCAAATAAATTCGCTAGGAAACGAAAAATAACCGGCCGCGGTAGCCACGACGATCGGTGCATCGTCAGCCTCGAATCAAGAATGCTGCCCCTCGCACGATATCACGTTGATTGGTCGCCGGTCTAATTAAAAGTGTACCTCCGCAGTTCCGCGCTGTCCTCATTTGCCTCTGCTCTGCTCGCCGAGCGATTTGAACCGTTAAAAGTGGTCACGGTACCGTGGCTGCTCTATCTATCCAGCCACTAATGACATAATCAGAACGCCTTGGGCGCCTATAAATTAGGTATGCCGAGTTCATGGATCACCTTTTCACCGGTCGGGATTGCCATCTCACACCTAGCGTCCAATACAATTAATCGAATCCCCGTTTCCACGTGGAAAGGGCGACGCGCCAAACTTGCCATCAACGAGTGCAAAAACTCGACGAAGGGAAAGGGTTCACGAATCAGTCGGACATACCGCCAGAACGATACCGCTAAGGATTTCAGAAAATTTCTGCGATTGTCCAGCTCGAAAGCAAATCGCCGGTCCGCCGATTGCGGCCATCGGCGCAAAGAATTCCCCTCGGCGCGAACTAGTTCCGCAGAAATAAAAAGCGTATGCTTATTCGCGTGGTAGCCGGCGCGGCCGTCCGACGCGGACCTGTTTCTCTATCACCGTCGGCGCGTTCACGCCGAACGCTGGTACGAGTTGCTAAACAATTAAGTTGTCGGATGCTTCTTAACCGTGGAAGCTAATGAAATAAGCTCGCAGTCTGGACGCTGCGCGAGGAATCCGTGAGAGCGGTCGTATCGGGAACAGGCGAGGTGCAAATCGTCCGCGTGGATTGCACGATGGGCGAAGTTACGCTCAACGTGCCGCCAGTGAAACCGCGGAAAATGATCGACGGTCGATCTTCCCAGGCTTCGCGTGCTCGTTGGGAACCGCGAACGTGAACGCGAACCCGACCGCCGTCGACTGGCCCGGCCGCGCGTCGTTCAAGAACCGATAAGTCGACTTGTCGTTGATCGGATCGATCGAACGGTGTAACGACGAATTTCCAAGGAAGGGAAGCGATGATTAAAAAAGTCGGCGAAGAGGGAGGCAGGAGGGGAACGCGAGAGATGATTGGTAGCGAGTGAGAAGAGAGGCACGGATCCTATCGGAAAGTAATTACGGAGCCGGTCGTGCGGTCGTAATTAATCAAATTCCGCGTAGGGATGACGCAACGAAAACGAATCGGCCTCGGGCCAGGAGAATCCATTAGCGAAACACGCGTCCCTCGCGCGTATTATTTCACGCAGATACGCGCCGCGCTGCAAGAATCGAACCACTGAACGTACCCAACGACCTATCGAACGCGTAGCTGCAGCTGCATTAGCCCGACATTAGCTTCCACGTGACGCACGATCCTTCGATCTTGCACCTTACCCGGCTAATTGTGCGAGCCACTCTCCCGTTCAGGAGGAGAGCCGTGACGGATCGACGGGTCAATCGAGGTCGTCACTCGGCCCATCTCGCCGACTGCCTCCATCGTCGGCAATCTACGCTCGCGCCTTCCTACGGATTTTCTCAAGCCTTTTCAAACACGGAAGAGCCGCTCGTCTAGCGGCTCGACCCGCTAATGCTTCGCCCTCCCCGCACTCTGCGACTCCGTTCGGCGAGCTCTCTGGAACGCAGCGGCGCCAAACTCCCGCGAGTCCAGCTCGAATTCGCGATGGAACGAGCGTGGAGAAAATGCTCGACCAGTTTCCTCCAACCGGTCAGACCGTGCCGGTCTGTAGAGACGCGAGACACGACTCTGGAGACACGGTCGTTCGAATCTTCTTTGGCTACGAGAAACGAGCGGAGAAAACGTCTGGAACAGGCAACGATGGTCCCTGCCGGAGGTGAAATACGCGCGAAATTGAAACGGCACTACCCCAGAGGTACACCAAAGATCGTTGCATCCTTGGTGGACGAACTAGGATCGATTAGGTGATCGCCTTTCCGGGGAAACTGCGTTCGCGTATAGCTTGCCGTCTTTGCAAGGAAAATTGCAAAGTCGCGTCGCGTACGCACACTACTTCCAAACGTACGCGGCATCCGCGTCACCGTGCATGCACTTTCCCGGCGCAACAGTCGCACCAAGTGCATTGGAAAGTGCAGCTCGCACGCAGTTCCTCTCCCTCCCCTGGGCCCGTTATCGCGATAGGTTACCTGCTTATAGCTGGCACCGATCTGCCTACCGAGCGTTCGCTTTCTCTCCCGACGTCTCGGTGCACGAACCTATAAGTGTACGCACTTAGACTCAGCTTCCCTTTCGTTTCGCGCGTTTCACCGTCGTTTCGTTAGCTACGAAAGAAAAGCTGGCCGACGGTTTACCGCTTTCGTGTCGAGGCTGTCGACAGTTACGAGCAGACGGGTGATCTTGAAAATAGGAACGGAGTGTCTGCGTTTGCAAGGGCCGACAAATTGGAGCACCTGTCTTCTCCTGTCTATCGAAATCTTAATTCCGCGGCAGATCGCGCGATTTTCTCCATTCGTCTGCTCCCTTCCTCTTGGTCGCTGCGACGCGACGGGGCAGACTGAAATATTCCAGGGATACTATGGCCACGGGTATACGCGTAAAAAATTTCGATAACGACCCTCGGGCAAGATTCAATCAGTCGTTCCTCGTTCGCCCGGCGAGCCTGTGCGCGTGCTGCAGCATGCAGAACGAAATCCAAGGTACGGAATCGTCGCGCCGTCGCCGATATCGCTCGCTGAATCGACAATCAAAAGCTGCGTGTGCAGTTATGCGCCGTGAACCGAACGTACCGCGTACCTGCAGCCTCGGACGCGATACTTCCGATGGAAAAACCAGTCATCGCCGGAGAAAGCAACGTCTCGTCTGGCTGTAAATCGCCCCTCGTCAACGCCCTATTGATCCTTCGATCGGCACTAAACGTCGCGTCGCGAGTCTACGGCAGGTTGGATTGGGCGAAAATCGGCGGACTCGTGGAAAGTCGACGGAGACGGTCGATCGGCACGGGGGATTGAACGAGACGAGCAACAACCGCTGAGAGAGACAGCAGTGGGAAAGGTTGCGGTATCTGGCAGATCGCCGTGGGCCAACGCAAGAGCTTTCCCTGCTCGAACGCGCTGCTCACAGGCGATGTATGTCAACGTTTCGCGAGCCGTAGTTCGTAACGTGGGTGGGAACCCGCGTGGAACCCGAATTGTTCGTCCAGGAGACCTAGCGTCGATTCGACGATCCGCAGATTCAACGATGGCGCGGATCCAGCGTTACAAATGACAGGGGATGGTCGTGCGCGTCCGGCGAAAAACTGCCGCGAATAAATAAGCAATAGATCTCGTCTCCCGATCGTGCGGAACCCCTGCACGCGAAACCCTTTGTTGTCTACGTACGGTTGTGCAATACGCGATCGCGTGCTTTGAGCAACGCCGTATCGAACGGCAGGCCGAAACCGCGTACACGTAGATACATTGTACGGGTAGAGGCGCACGCACACCGGTGATACAAGTCAGTCATCGCATTCATTGGTATGCGACTTCCTCTTCGTGCCCGTTCTTGTTAAGGTACAAAACACCGTGAGGCAAATCCTGCGGGAGATCTCCCGGCTTGTCCGAAACGCCGAGACGAACCAGCAACGCTGTCGTCTCGTACTTCGCCACCCACAAACGGAGGAATTATTTCTTCTGGCTCACTCGCCGCTCCGCGATCCTGGCGATCCTGTTTCGCCCAGAATTACGCGACCAACCCGGCGCGACTCCAACGTTCCCCCGCGGCGGGAACCGAACCGATCCTCCGAATCTCCGATCTCTGTTATTTCGAGGGCTGCGCGCCAGAAAGTGGCGGGATTTCGCGTGGCGCTAGGAAAATCGAAGGGGACGAGGCGAAGGAGCGACGCGGTCGCGATTCCGCGCGATACCGGATTTGCATAATTTAGCAGGCGAGGCTCGCGTGCGTGCGTCGCACGGTGGAACGGCAATTAAAAGGAGGATGAAGAAAAAGGGATAGACGCTTATGACTGGCTACAATTCTAGAACAGAGAAGAAAAGGCAAAGCAAGAGCCGTCGCGCCTGTTTATAGCCGGGTACGGTGCGGCACGGAGGTATGGAACCGCGATCGCAATGTAGCGCGGTGGCTGCGGCGACCGGTGCGCACGCGAATGCATATACATACATATATCTCTGCCTCGTCGTTGCTCTCGGGAATGCGGTCTATAGCGCGTAGGATCGAGAGCGGACGAGCGTGCAGCAAGGCAGAGAAACAAGAAGGAAGACGACGAGCGGTCAGCGTAGCGGCGAAAGAAGAGCGAAGAGGGAAGAAGGACGGGGCTGTGCGCGATAGAAGGGAGGGAAAGGGAGAGACGGAGAGCGTGCACGGCAGTCGTAAACGGCAACAATTGCTGCGGGCGTTGCCACTCGAAAGCTCGAGTGCCTAATGCCAGATGTCAGACGGTGGTTAGAGTCATTACGGTCATCACTTTGTACCGCGATACACGATGTGTACCGGCCGGGAGATGCACCACCGTGCGCGCATCTTCTCCACCTCTGGAAACGCGATCCGTTCGATTCGACCTCGCGGACGCTCTCGATCGCGCTATCCTCGCCTCCCTTCGCGGCCCTTCCCGCCGACCGTTGTCCTTAGAAACGCGAGTGGACATTCCTCCGCGCCGAAGAAGAAAAGCCTCCTCGAGTTCTCGCACGCCGCCCTCCTCGTCCGCGCACAATCGGACAAAAGGATCCGAGGCTTAATGATCCACGGTGGCCGGCCAGTGCGTATAATGGAAGGCTTACGCGAGGATGAATCGGAACCAGTGTCCTGCCACGTAGTACGCGGAGACGGATACACTGGAGCGACGCGATGGATGGATTGATGGATGGAAGAAACGGTTCTGCGTAGGACGCGTTACCCGCCCGCGTGCAAGGGCGAAAGTGGACGATGCCTCTTCGGTGCTCGCAAAGATAAAGAGCTCGAAGCGCTTCCGGAATCTTCGTTCGAAGCAGCATTAACGCGGAAAGCGGCGGGAAGGAAGCGGCGATCGCTCGCGAGTGGATTCTACGAGAATCCAGGCAGAATTCGACAGACGCGCGTCTTCGCTGGGACTTTCGAAACTCGTTTTCAAGGTATACCGAGGGCGAATCTCCGCGGCGCTCGCAACAGGCCGGAGAAACGGCAAAATAAAGGAGGAGGACGGGGGGAGAGAAGCGCGAGGCTGCGAGAAAGACGAAGGAGGAGAGAAGAAGGCGAAGAATGAAAGGGGTGGAGCCGATACGCAAGGGGATGGAGCGAAAAGAAGCGGCCGGCTCGGCATCGAGACGGGCGGGAGGGGCCGGCGAAAAATCTGTAATTATAATAATTACAGCCGGGCGAGGGACAATTATAAATCATCATTGAACTAGGCAACGAAACACCAATAAAATATATACCGTACGAAAGTTCGGGGCAGTCGTTAAGATCGGGTCGCGTTGCTCGCCGCGCATATCCGGCCGTCTACCGGATACGTCCATGCGCGGCCCGCCGGCCAATTGAAAAATGTACTCGGTTATCCCTCTCAATTTCCATCGGCATTCGACATTCGGTGTGCACCGGCGCGAGCGTTCACCGCGTCTCCCTTGAATGCGGATGACAATCCAATCTGAGAAAAAAGAAGGCACGCGTTTCGCTCAGCCAGATGGACGGACGCTCGTGGGAGGGAGGAAGCCGAGGGAAGATTTCTCTCCTCTTTTTCTCCGAGTTCGCGAATCCTTCGTCTCACTCTCCGACGACTCCTCTCTGCCCAACCGATCCCTTCGCAGCCATGCATTGCCCTACTCTGCCCATCCCCGCCGTTCCCGGTCTCCCCTTCATCCTTGGCCGATCTTCGAATCGCGGACGTTATGAATGACAGACGCTGCCTCGGCCAGACGAGTCAGGGTAGCCGAGGGAAGAAAGGAAAAGCCCCGCGATGCTGTTAAAGTCAGTTTCCGGTAGTCCGGTGGTATGCAGCTCGTAAAAAAGCTTCGCGTCGATCTAATCGCCGTAGCGCTGCGGCGTATCGGATGACCAGGTCGCGACACGAACGACTAGCGTATTCGGCGTCGCATCAGACGGATCCCGTTTCGTCGACGGTGCCGAACAGGCGTGTGAATGGGCGGAAAGTTTGCCCCCGACAAAAGAAATGAGTTTTTGCTCGTTATTTGGACAAGCTGCAAAAACGCGTAACGACTTCGTTATCGTACGCAAACGAGCGCATAAGTATAGTATTACTTTCGACGATTACGCGAAGCGTAAGACGATAGTGCTTAAAGGGGGTGATGGGACGGCGGGCAACGCGCGCGAGCGTAATCCCCATCGCGGTCGTCCTCGAGGCGGCTCAAATTTCAGAAACGAGGAACGCGTTCGCGCCCCTTGGTTGCCCGGTTTCACGAAATAGTTGGCCATCGGGGATCGCGCGGGTCGATCGTCCATCGGCTCGACGTGGCGAGGTGGAGCGCGCGTTACGCCAGTCCTGGTATCGGCAAATACGCGCTGGAAAGGTTTATCGATCGCGCACGGCTCGTAAAGCAACGTCGGTGCCGAGAGCAACTTGTTCTCGCTCCGACACCGCTCCGGGGTAGAGCATCTCTCGCCGCTGCTACAGAGAAAACGTTCGCAACAGGTTTCCTCGTGCCGCGCGTCCCATTGGAGCAGGCGCCGCGGACTAGCCTCGATCCCCGTGATTTTCGGATCGACGTTAGCGCGTGGGACTCTTCCCTCGCTCGGGTACACAGGAATACCTGTGCACATGCATGCGCGTGTACGTTTCGCACGTTCGTATTCCGCGGACGACTGGCAACGGCAGGGGCGAGCCGATTCGTTTCGGCTCCGATCGTTGGAGAGGCGAAAGCGCGAACGGGGAACGTCGATCGCGATAACGTGGATTCCCGTGGATATTCGCGACACAGCGGTGCACTAATTGTCAGAGAAACGACGGAGAAAACCTTTCGAACGGCGCAGCGGTACCAATTACGAGTTTCTCAGCGTAACGTGGATACGTGGCTCGCGGCGCGACCGGTCACGGGCGTCGCTGCCCTTTCGATCGGCTCGCGCATTTACCAGAAACCTTTAGCAACGACCGTCGAGAAGCGGCTTCGCGAGCGCAAAAGGAACATATTTCGTCGACTTGCGCAAGAATCGATCCCGCGTCGAACGCAGTCGCGTCGATTTCGCGGGAACGGCTCGCTCGTGCTATTAACCACGCGGCCCGTCTCCCGCGAGGATCTATCGCGTCGATCAGTCGTCTCGGTGATGACGGATCAATTAGGAGACTTCGCCTGTCGAAGATCGGCGAACGTTAATCCGTCAAGGAGTACGGGATTCGCGTGCACGCGCGGTCGGTGACCGTGCGGAAGGAGACGGTAGGGGTTACGCGAGAGTTCGAGCCGCCGCATGCCAGCGGATAGGCGAGGATAATTCGCGGGCTCTCTTACCTTGAGAAAGCAGCGTCCAACGGGCATATCCTCCGGAACGGTAGCGTTGTACCACGGTTTCTCGAAGATGGGCTCGTTGTCGTTGAGATCGTGCACTGTCACTCGCACTGTCGCGCTGCTACTCAGGGGCGGGCGACCCGAGTCCGTCGCGATCACCACCAAGATCGGCGCGGGGTCGGCCTCGCAGTCCACGTGGGTCCTCGTCGACACGAGGCCGGACGTATCGTCGATGGCGAACCACGTGGAATTGAGCAGAGAGTACCGGATGGCGGAGTTGTCGCCGTCGTCCAGATCCGTGGCGGTTACCTTGAGAACCGGCGTGCCCGGTTCGGAGGCCTCCAGCAGATGAGCCTCGTACCTCTCTTGAGCAAATTTCGGAGCGTTGTCGTTCACGTCCGTGACGAGGAGGCGGAAAGTTCGAATGGCTCGCAGCGGAGGGGTGCCCGCGTCGGTCGCCTCCACCGAGAGGTCGTACACGGGCTTCTCCTCGCGGTCCAGCGGTCTCTCGACCACCACTAGGTATATTATGTTGTCCCTGGTAGCCAGGCCGAAGTGCCCATCGCCCCCGGTCAACGTGACGGTCGCGTTCGAGTACTCGGTCCTCGAGTCCGGATCGCTGACCGATATCCTGGCGACGAACTCGCCGGGCTGGGCGCTCTCGCTGATCTTGGGTGTCGCGTCGTCCGACAGGAATATCACCGTGATCGCCGGCTGGTTGTCGTTCACGTCGGTTACGCGAACCGAGAGAAACGCGCTCGCCTCGAGAGGTTGGGCACCGCGGTCCCGCGCCACGACCACCAGCTCGTGCCGCTCCTTCGATTCGAAGTCCAACGCCTTGTTCACGTACACCATTCCCGTCTCCGAATCGATGCGGAACATCTCCTCGCGGTCCGATTGCCGTCGATTGATGGAGTACTCTATGCGACCGTTGTCCCCGGCGTCGCTGTCCGTCGCGTTCACCGCGAGCACCGGCGTCCCGACGGTGGCGTTCTCCGGGACGCTCGCGACGTACCTCGTCTGGTTGAAGATCGGCGGATTGTCGTTCACATCCTGCACCGTCACGTTCACGCGCAGTCTCGAGCGAAGAGGCGGAGCGCCTCCGTCCAGGGCCTCGATAACCAGATGATACTGAAAGCGGGCCTCGCGATCCAGCGAGCCAGAGTTTTGCAGATCCAGGTAGAGCACGCCGTCGCGGCCGCGATGCTGGGACAGCCGGAAAGCATCCCCGTGATTGCCGGACACGATCTCGTACCGCTGGGTCGAATACTGGCCGAGATCGGGATCCTTGGCCGGTGGCAGGGCGCGTTTCGCGTCGCGGGGCGAATTTTCCGGGAACTCGACGTCGACGTGGTCCACGGGGAAGGTCGGCGCGTTGTCATTCTCGTCGAGCACCTTCACGACCACCTGAATGTTCTGCGGCAAGGCGACCAAACTGTACGACGGCCTGGTCTCGCGATCCAGCGCCACCCTCGTCCTTATCTCGCCTGTCGCGTGATCCACTATCAAGTCCGAGTCGACCGCGGACCCGGAAACCGACACTATCAAGTACGGTGGACTATCGGCGTCGATGAAACCGACCCGCGTGCCCGGTCGAGCGTTCTCCGACACCTCCAAGTATCTTACGAGCTCGGACCGTGCGCCCGGGGCGAGAGTCGCTCCCAGGACGAGGAACAGTAGCAGGTGCCGCATCCTGGGCTCACCACCGCTGCCGCCACCGCCGTCGCCGCCGCCTCCTTCACCTCCTCCGTCTTGCGCTATTATCTCGATCTTTCCATTACTGAATGATCGATCGTGTGAGGACGCGACGCCGGACGATGCCTCGAAAAGTTCCTCATGCGGCCACCAAAAATCGCTTCGTCTCTCCTCTCGCCCTCTGCCTCCCCGCTTTTCTATTGTTCGCACGCGGTGCGCGCTCGGGATCGCGTTACGAAACTGACGAAGGGAAGCGCGTGTAAGACGCGATCGACCCGCACATTAATCACGCACCAGCAGCACCAGCACCGAGCACAATCACGTTCTGCCGCGTTCGTTTGTCGCGTAAACACTTCCGCCACGGTGCGTGGACTTGGCGTCCGCGCGTGTATCTCGCGCGCGCACCCCGCAACTGTGTCGACGGAGCTCTGGCCGAGCGGCGGCCACGCCAGGTTATAAACACGTCGTTCGTGGAAACTCGTGATACGCCGTGGAAATTCCTCCGGTAGACGCGAGCTTGCTCGGCCCCGTTCGACGTCCTTCTCTGTCCTCCTCCCACCTGGCGACCTCTTCCTCCCTACGCTTTTCCCCTGTCGCGCTAGCACCGCGTACGCGCTCCGTCCTCCTCCGACCCTCTTCCAACCTGCCTCTATCTCGTTCGCTGGCAAGTCGCGGTGTCCGCGCTGTCCTCGCTGTTGCTGGAATATCTTCGCCCCGAGATATCGTACATTCCTCGCGCTACATCCACGTCCGATAACCAGGCGATCAACACGACCGGCCGCGAACCCGGTGCGATCGTCTCGCGTATGGAACGCTTCCCATCTCCCCGGTTCCGTCGGGTCCGCTCCAAAAATTTGCCGCACCGCGCGCCCGACTTTTGCTCCGATCCAGTCCGATTCGATCTTCACGCGATTCGTCGTCCCGCGGCTCTTCCTGTCATTTTCCTCGGCCGGAGCGCAACGAGGGCATCCGTCTTCCGGATTTCCCCGGATCGATCCTCTCGAGGCGTTAACGCGACCGGGCAGGACCAGTTGGACCAGCTCGGGTCGGAGCACGCTGCCCAGCGAACTAGCCAAGTCCGCCACTACCTTCTCCGCGAGTTTGCCTCCATCGTGGCTCTACTCGAGGCGAAACAACTCCGGCCCAATATTCTTTCTGCGAAACTGTCACGCGTCACCCGCACTTCCCGCAAGACGAAGCCTGCGTACGCGACGCGAAATAGACGATCCGGCCGTGTTGCGTGCCGCGAGACGTTTTACTCCGATCCACTCCCGTCGTTGCTTCCCTTCGCTCTGGTACACCCTTCCGCGATTAACTGCCGCACGTTCGATCGGCCGCCGAGTCGTTCCGAGATCGCGCACGGTACTCGCGACGGATTATCTCGGACGAGAGTAGGCTGCACTCAGGCCCAAGGAGTTAGCGGCGAGAAGCAAACGCAGCACGAGGTGTCGCGTTCGTGGGCCCAGCGTCCGTTCCGCGCGGCTTCGAGGTTAGACATGCACTGACATGGCGGCACCTGCAAGGCCTACCCTTTCCCCGACTCGCTGGACTTACCTGGCCGGGCCAGGGGGACCCGGCTGGACCGAACGGCGGCCATCTTGGAGAGGGGAGCGGTACCGCATCGGGCCCCGGCATTCAACTCTCTTCGCGGCATCGAGCAGCTAGACTATACCAAACTTCGCTCGCATGCCTGCTCGCTTGTCCTCTCGTTCTATCCGCGACTCTCCCTCTCTCTTTCGCCGCGTCGAACACCGTCCCCTCCAGCAGGGCTTCCTCCTCTTTCTCTCGCCTCACCGATCTCTTCTTCCTCTCTTCGTTCGTCTCGTTCGCCGCCGTCCATCCTACCTGAGCACACGGTATGCGAACAACTGACTTACCATCGGTGCTCATTCCGCGCTCAGCCTTACGAGCCGCTTCTACGCCTGTGCCAAAGGTCCTGGAATTTGCTAACGCGACGAAAGGGATGCCGGATAGTTTTGCACGCGGAGCGCGTTCACGACGTTTTCGTGTCTCGCCCCGGACTCGTTCGACTCGCCGAGCTATATTTCCGCGAGCCGAACTCGTTCCGCTGTTCGTCGCGCTCAAAGTAGATTACCTACCCGTGCATGTACACGCTTGCACACGTTCAGCGTTTCATCGGGTAGCCCGCATCGGGGAGCTGAAAGTTCGACGACGCGATGTTTTCAATTCTGCCGTCCCAAATAGTATGCCCGCCTCGATAGTATGCATCGCAACGGTTCGCGCATAGATCGCCGGTGATTTACTCGCGCGCCCGTCTCGCAGGTGTAGGATACGAGTGATAAATCTTCGGTTTAATAATTCCGTGCATCAGCGATGACTCATGACGTGACCGGTGCGACTAACCACAAAACCACCCCGTCTCGCCTCTCCTCGCCTCCCATACCCCGGGGCCCAAAAAACGAACAAATTAGCGAATTCCACCTACGGGCACGCGCTGGAATTTCATATGCGCCAAGAATTCAGATTAACGCGCGGCTACTTGCGCCTTCGATATATCTCGCATTTCGCGCGTCGCTTATGCCCGCGCCGCCGCATTAGACCGTGGAATAGGTCCTGCCTGTTCACGCGTTCGAGTCACCGGAAACGCGGCCGCGCGTCTCCACTCCTGCCGGAGTCCGCGCCGCGACAGGATCAACGGAAACGCCAACGTTCTTGCGCGAAATCGAGTCGGAACGAAAGGAAGATCCATCGGTTCCGTCGGCTCGCGCGACGCGTCCCGAGGGTCGAGGACCCTCGGCTCCTCTACCTGACTCTACGAGTAGGCAGATAAATCCGCCGCCTACTACTACTCGCTACGGACAATGCGCTCGAGACGGTGCATCATCGTTCGTATTGTTTGCCCAGCCGTCGGCCACGTCCCGATCTCTCGCAGGTGCTGGAAGCAGGAAAGATATCCGAGTTCGAACGCCTAACGAGTTCGAGTACGCCCTGATCGACGTCAATCCCCTTGCCCCGCGACCGTCGAGCTCCATTTCGTGCGCTCGCGGAACATTAGAGCGGAATAAATTTTCGTCCTCCGGCTCGCCTTTGTTTCCCGAATCTCGTACGTTCCCTCTGCGTACATACGTGTGTACCGTACATCGATCCCACTTGGCCGAAAAGCAAGATATCGACGACAGGCTCTTCTTCTTCTTCTTCTTCTTCTTCTTCCTCGTCTCCCCCCACCCCCTGTTTCCTTCCCGTTGTCGTCGCAATCGTTATCGTCTCCGTCCTTTCTTCTGCCTCTTCTTTCCCCGCTTTATTGTCAACGTTTTACTGCGCCTTCTTATTTCACCCGTGATTGTCCTCCTTCTAATTCTCCTCGACTCTCGCGATTCCTCCTTCTTCTGCTGCTTCTTCCCGTTCTCTCTCGCTGCATCGATACGTCTTTTTCTTCTGCGTTCCAGGCGATGCAGGGGGAGAGTAGATTTGCAACAGAAGTGCCATTGTCACCGTTCAGACGCCTTCCCATTAAAGAACGTCGGGGATTTCTGCGAAATCTTTCCAGTGTACACCAATTTCGGCGCGGCACGGTGGCACGGCCGCTAGAGGAAAATTACAGAGTTCGGAAGTAAAGGGTGAGGGAGGAGGGGGTTAGGGTGGAAGTGTAGAGGACCAAAAAGCGGTTGGCGGATACGAGGAATGAGCGCGCCACGATAGTCCGTGGCGAAGGAGAGGAGAGGGGCCCGACAAAGCTCTCGTCATTAAACGAAATGATTGTTGGTCGCGAGAACCACCTACACCCAACTTGCTGCCAACGACGAGAAATTGCGAGATGAAAGGCCACGAGCTTTTCTGCGAGAACTCGTAGGTTTCGACGGCGGTTAGCTTCCGGCATGACCTATCATCCTGCGCGCCCTCCCCTCCGTCGCTTCCACCCTCGGCCGCGCTACAGTCACCCTCGCGCTTTGCAACGTTGCATGGACGAATACGTGCGCGCTGGGGCACACAATGGGAGAACGGATTCCTCTTGTTCGCCGAAAAAAATCGACTCGCGAGAGGAAAAAGAAGGAGCGCGAGGAGGAGGCGAAGAAGGAGACGAAGAAGAGGACGGCGGAGGAGGAGAAGAAGTAAGTACGTTTCGTTCGAGCAAACGCGCAACGATGGTACCAGCCAGACCGGGCACGATCGAGTTACCAGTTTCGAATATCCGCGGTAGTCGTGAGTGGCTCTAGAGTTTCGTGCTCGAATTTCGCAAAAAACGCGATTTCGAGACGCGCCGTAGAGAATACGATAGACAATTTTCTGCCGTCCCATCGTTCCCGTCCCCGATTTTTCCGACCCGCTCCAACGATTCCATCTCGCCGCGCTCATTTCCAAGATATTTCTGTCTGCCGACCGCTACCTTGTATCGAGGTTAACGACTGTTATGCATCCGGACAGCCGACGCAAGAATATTTGCATCTGAATCGCGCGACGGTGAAGAGGAATAACTGAAAAGTAAGTGCAAGTGGAGGGTGGCTGTAGCGTGATATTCCTCCTGGTAACTATAGCGAACAGTACTAATGTAGAATAATAGTGTGGGGAAAAAAGGAACAACTGCGAGGACGAAGCAAAGAAAAGAAAGCGAGGTAAGAGATTTCGTCGGGGCGTAGTAGTGGTGCACTGAAAATTGGGAACTGGTGGGGGTGATGGAGACCAGCCGCATAATGACAGGGTGCCTCGCGCCAAGGCCCCGCTAACGAACCGGCCCACGGGACCCAAAAGGGTCCAGGCTAGGAGACGACACTGTATTATTTTACCATTTCGGGGGTCGGGGGCATCATCAGAAATCATCGCCGAATCCATATAATCAGTAGACGGTTACGTGCAGCCATGATTTTAAAAGCAGAAGGAAGGGATTCGAGCGAAGTAGAAAGGACAGAGGGAGAGAGGACGAGGCCTAATAAGGCGAACAGTGGTAGGTACTTCGCTATCTTCGTCCTCGTCCTCGTCCTCAACCTCGTTCTCGTCCTCTTCCCTGGCCACATCCTCGTCATCGTCGTCGCCCGTCTCTCAGAGATCCCTCGGACTTCTGGGTCCTTGATACGAACTTATAGTACACGTTGCGGCCACTAATGACACGGACCCGATAAAAAGTAAGCCCCATCTACCTTTCTTTCTTCCTTCCTTCTCTGCTATCTTGACGCGTTGCACGAAAGGTAGGCCTTAAAACGTCCCAATGAGGTCGCAAACGTTCCGCGGAACGATTCTGGAGCACGATCAGAGATGACCGTTCGAAATTGCGCCGCCAAAAAATATGCTCGAGCACTTAGCTACGCTACCCGGAAATGGCCAGGCAAAAGAACCACAGACTCGGGACAATCCCGTAAACTGTTTTTTCCTCTCCCTGTACTCCGCAGTTCGTTGTTTGACAAATCTTGGCTAGAAAAGTGCCCGCGGTAGCGTACATTCGTGTCGCGACCCGAACAATTTCCTTGCGGTCAACGGACGCGAAGGAAAAGCTAATAAATTTATCACTCGAAATGTCAGTTATTGTACTCGCAGAAAACGTCGCGGGAACGTCAAGATCGAGGCAATGAAGAGAAATATGCGAGTGTACCGTGAAAGTTGATCGATAAAGATCTAAATGAAAGTTGTTGGTGGATATAAAACGCCTCTTGCACGTACTGAGCCCACTTTGCGTAGGAACGACCGGTTTCTTGCAAATCGACAAAAACATCCACCCGTCGATCGACAATTTGAATCTTTATAAAAATTGATCGAATGAAAATTTTCAAGTGTCTGTTCCCTTGACCTGTTTTATGAAGGGCGAGGGGCAAACGCTAGACGTGTCGATGAATTTATTCAAACTATAATTCAACGAGCGATGCCGATGTACCGTCAATTTCGAAAAAGAGTAACAAATCGTCGAAAAAAATCCTGTCGGAGTGTAGAAAAGGGTAGGGATCCAATACGTAACCAGTAGCGACGTAGCGACGCGCGTTATCTCGGTAATTAGGGACTTTCTCCGGTCCGAAATATTGATGTTGGAGCCTTTCGAACTGGTCCCAAAATTCCTTGGACCGTGTTAGCGGATCGAGCGTGAGATAGCATTGACAGACTCACCAAAATCTTTTACATCTTTTTCCTAATCTATCTTACTTATAAAATGAAACTGATCGTCTCGCATCTCTCGTCCCCTGCCAAAAGTTACTCAGCTTAATTACGGAAATAAATGAAGATCCAGCACCCGTTCCATCGAGTATTCGAGAGCCCACTACCTGCACGCGGGCGATGCATACAGGTGCATGTAACGTAGTCCGACGATAAAGGTGTACATAGCGTCATCTTTCGTCGACACGATGAACAAGAAAAATGTGATGCTCGGGTAAGGAATGTATCGAAAAATGTAGACATAAAAGACCTTTTTATTTTTGTATTTTATTTTCTTTTTTTTACAAAACATACGTAAATACATATAATTTTAAATGAAAAATAGAAAACCTAGAGTTTATGGCTTCAAAGGAATAATTGGCCAATACTGTGGTTTCGCTTTATCTTTATGTCTATCAACTGTAGTCTGAAGGGCAGTTTCCATTGCCAATATCGTGGGACTAGCTTCCCCATAGAGTAGTTTTGCATTGCTATTCCTTTTGCGCATCCATGCTGCTCCACCTTGAATACTTGCATCATCTGCTTCTTCCTTTGCATTTGTCAATAATTCAGACTCATTTTTCTTCTTCAATTCAATTTTGTGCCTTATACTTTGCTCTAAGAAACTCATCATATCTTCATTCACGTGAAATTCGAAATCATCGGATTCTTCATCGGACGCTGCTCCATTTTCCGTTTTTAAATCTACAGGACTATATCCTTCGTGTCTTTTTATATTTGGAGAACAGGATTGACCTTCCTGGTGTGTCAACGACCTCAATTTGTCCCTCAATATTTGATTTTCGTGTTCCAATGCAATGCAACGAGTTCTCCACCACGTTATACTGTGCCTAAAAATTGTATTAGTTGGTGAAATATTTTTTCGTTCGGACTATCGAATACAACAATGGTTATAGTCCACTTATTCTTAGTATACTTTACAGACGTGTCGTCTAACCTTTTTTGCCACTCTTGAGCAGCTGTATAATTTTCCCAAAACGAACCGGCTTCCATATTATCTCTAATATCAACTAATCTCTCTTTAGCAATAAAAGTATTGCCGCGCTCTAAAACGAGTCGTCGACGTTTCTCAGGTTTAACCTCAAACTTTATTTGCTCACGGCGTCGCTTTTTTAAATGCCCCCTCTTTTTTCGACTTCTGCTCCGTTTAACAGCAACAAATTCCATACCTTATAGCTGTACCATACACAGGAACACTAAGATATGTTTGCAGAAATATTATTATTTACAAAACCTTACTACGGCTCTACGCACACTAATTGCAAAAAATGTGTGCTACGATCGGGGAGACATCAAACGCATATCCTTGAAAGTATCAGTTTAAATTGCCATCCCAATTTTGGGGTATTTTTTCTCGTGTAGTTTATTCGTTTCCCTTTCATTTTACAGCCCATTTATTATAAAATAACCACCAGGAGCCGAGATACAAATTTTTCAAAAATTGATGGACAACGTTGTGTGTGACATGGAAATGGCACTGGTGCTCTGGAGCCCCACAGACAGTCGATAATCAGACAAGTGGCTCCATCTCGCGTTTGCGGTCTTTTTCGCAGTTTTCCGCACCGCCAAAGCCGAATTCCTGGATTACATCGTTAATTTAAGGGGGTAGACACGGCACAGACGAGATATATGAATAGACAAGTCATCTTATGGACTTTCGTGGCCCACCGTGACGGCCATACCGACTCAGAAATCCGACACTGATTTGAGCGTCCCCTGCTCATGAACAGTGGTCACTTCAAGAACTATTATTTACTGAAGTAGTGTTGGGGCAGGACTCATACGATTGTGTGAATATATGTAAATGCTTTGGGGGGATCAGGACAGCTATTTCTCGAGCAACGTTTCGGTAGAAAAATTGAGCTAGGGTGCCTGGTCGCGCGATGCACTTCGGCTCGGCTCGAGTTGAGTCGAAACCACATCGCGATGCATCGGGGCGATGAAATTGACAGTGTCACGTCAAGCGTCGCGCCTGTGCTGTCCCGCTTTCATTGCGCGGCAAAGAACGAAAGAATTCTTTAACGAGGATCGTAGGCCCAGCTAAAACTTAATCAGAACCCGCAGAAGTTCAATAGGCACGACCCTAGAGTCGTAGGTCCGGCTAAAAGTTGGTCAGAAAACGTAAAAGTCCAGTAGGTACAACTCTGGGATCGTAGGTTCAGCTATAAGTCGGTCAGAACCCGAAGAAGTACAATAGACACGATCCTAGAGCCGTAGGTCCGGCTAAAACTTGGTCAGAAAAAGTAAAAGTCCAGTAGGTATAACAATAGGATCGTAGGTTCAGCTAAAAATTGGTCGGAAGGCCCAAAAGTTCAGTACGTATGACCTTAGTACAGTAGTACGCACGACCGCGGTCGGACACCCTCGAAGAGTTCGAAAATTGCGAATACCACCGAGCGCGACCGAGCGCTACCGATGCGCCGGCGCGTCGCGGAGTGGGGATGCCGGTGCGCGGCGCACGCGGTGTCACTATCAGTTCAAGCGTCGTACCGTACGGGTCGTCTATGCTGTCGAAGGTTAGCGACATACATCACCTTACAATACAATAGCATCTTGTCTATTAGCTTCTATTAATTAATACGCGTTTATTTAACAATCGTTTGACTATCGCGGATTTACATTAAAGTCTTTATCGAGTCTCTTTTGCTGGACGCTTGACCGGTCATCCGGTACCATCGATTCTTTGATACGCGGTAACTAGTCGTTTATTAAAATATCGGATTAATTAATTTATTAGTTTGAACGGTTTTTGGATTCACTATTATATTTTATTAACGATTACTCGGTTTCAAAGCGGTGTTAAGGTTGCGCTTATTTTGTTTGCAATGTCACTTACATACCCATTTACATATGTCTTTCGCGACTTCGAATTCGATTCTGATTTTGGCACAGGTTTATCACGTTGCTTTTCTTTTTGTTGCAGATACAATGGATGATTGGTTGGTGGAGGATAATATATTGAGGCTGCAGGAATGGAGTATTGAGATACAATTACTGCGATGCATAACAATCAGTCCGATGACATATGATGAAGGATTGGTAACATTTAACTTATTATCCCAACGAATTCGATTCGACTCAACTCGAGCCGAGCCGAAGTGCATCGCGCGACCAGGCACCCTAGCTCAATTTTTCTACCGAAACGTTGCTCGAGAAATAGATAATAATGAATATAATAATGAAGCATGATAAATAGTTTCGAGTCTTGATTTCTACAAGCAGCTATGAGAACTTATAAATGCGCGATATTGCTTACTAACTAAGATCATGATCACCTTTAAAACTCGGACAAAGAACAGTCACAGTATGCTTTTGATAAATCATTTATATTAATCTATAATAGTATATCTTGAATAGACAATTAACAGTAATTAAATCAGAATAATAATACGGTAGTACTTTATTAAAACAAAGCAGTATTTCCTCAACAGACGTTTGACAGGATGAAGAAATAAGAAAGAGATAAATAAAATCAAATGTGTATTGCTTCAATTTCTACCTCCTCACCCTATTTACTAACTTGTACAGATTCTCTTTCAGAAAATTTTGATGACCGCGCGCAATGCGGTCAGTAGAGTCAGTGCTTGCTCCGTCAAAGTTCTTTTTATTGTTTTTAGAGCGAAACCGCTCATAATAATTATAACTAAATATAAATAACAGTAAAGATACGCGAAAGTAGAGTCAGTGTTTGCTTCGAAATATTGCTCTCGCGAAATTAGAGTCACTTTGTTCGTCGATCACAATTGACGTGCGCGATAGTAGTCTTTTATTTTATTTTTTTTTCTTTCGCAATAAGTATTCCGGTATTAGAGTCAGCACCGATGCAGTTCGGCGAGTTCGGGCACTCATCCATCAACTCGAAGAGTAAGTATCTCTGTATTTCTTTAATCTTATTTTACAATGGTCTTTGATAATTATCATGATCGAAAAGTACTGAAAACGCAAAGATTTCAATGTTGTCTGTTCTTTTGAATGTTTCAGAAGCTGCCATGGGCTCAATTGTATCACCATAACGATATTGTTGGCCGCGTGCAATGCGGTTGGTAGAGTCAGTGCTTGTTCCGTCAAAGTTCTTTTTATTATTTTTTGAGCACAGCCGCTCTTAATAATAATTCAACATAAATAACAGTAAAGAGACGCGAAATTAGAGTCAGTGTTTGCTCCGAAATAATACTCTCGCGAAAAATAGAGTCACTTTGTTCGTCGATCACAATTATTCCGTTTCCTTTTCCGTTCTCGGCTCGGAGGACTGATGGTTAGGGACTTAGTGTCAGCGAGTTACGATGTGCGGGGGCGTGATTGTGGTTCTGGACCCTGGTCACGAGGCCCTCTGTTAGACCACATATAATCTCTAATTTGGGTAGGTCATCCACCATTCTGGAATCGTGGTCGCGGTTCTTGCAATATCCGGGTTGCAGTGTCATCGGGGGGCGGTGTGTGGGGCTGTGATTGCTTTTCTGGACACTTTGGCCCGCCTAGTAGGAAATTCCTATGTGTTAGACCACGCCAAGCACACCTTGGGGTGGCAGAAGGCATACGGGTCATAATCTAGAATCGTGGTTGTGGTTTTGCATATCCGTGCCTTAATGATTTCTGTGGCTCGGAATCGAAACTTGTGTTGATGCTAAGTCGTTTTACTGTCCAGACTCTGAGCCGAGGGCACGCGGGCTGCTCGGTAGCAGTCACAAAAACAGTAGAAATACTGTCGCGAAATTAGAATCACTTTGTTCGTCAATCATAAGTGTTCCATTAGAGTCAGTGTCCTGTTCGGCGAGTTCGGGCTTTCAGCCATCAATTTGACGAGTAAGTATCTCATTATTTCTTTAATCTTGTATTGCAATAATCATTGATAATTAACACATTCCAATAGTACTGAAAATACATAGATTTTAATGTTGTTTGCTCTTTTTGAATGTTTCAGCAGCTTCCATGGCTTCGATGGCGACGAGCTTGACCGCACACCTGGTGAGTCTGCAACCGGTGAGTGGCATGCTTTAAAGTTCCTCTGGTCACTCAATCATGTCGCAGGACGAAAGGTCCGAACCGACACGGGTGACTGGTTGTAATTACGTAGATTTTTCTGGCAAGCACTGTGACCATGGGTATATGGAAATATACTCATGAGTAGTAACTTCTTTACTGCTTTATATTATGTGAGGATAGGTCTTCTTGTACAACGCGTTTTTAAATAGCTTGATAATTTTAAAACTGATCATATTTAGTACAAAATATATCACTATATATCTTTTTATAATAGAGTATTTAATTGAATACCTATGAAACGATATTTAAATAGTTATTAATTATTGAATGAATATAAAGTAACGTCCAGTATTCTACGTGCATTAGTTTGTAGTGGAGAAGTCGAATACCATTCTACTTCGTTTACTTGTCAATTGCAATGACTGCACAGTTAGAATAAATTGCATAATTATTGCTGTTAGTAAGAGTGTAGTATTTCATCTTTTTCTACTTTGATAATATATAAAGTGAAGGTACTCATTTACCTTATCAATTTGTTGGAACTATCGAATAATTTTATTATTCGATATCCATATTAGTCTTTAGCGTTTAAAGATATCGATACGTTCATTGTTTCCGTACAAAATGTTAATTAAACCTGAATGTACAAGAAGACAATACGCGAACGGGTAGTTTTCGAAATCAAGGCAATCAACTTTTAAAGCAATCTTGCGTTTTAGAATCAATGCTTTGATAACGGGAACGCCCGAGGATGTTTCAATTTAATTCAAAGTATATTAAAGTAGAATCGTTGAATAATTTCTCTATTAACGTAGAGTCTTTGAATAATTTTTCTAATAAGTAGAGTCACTGCATAATTTTTCTAATAAAGTAGAGTCACTGCATAATTTTTCTAATATAGTAGAGTCATTGCACAATTTTTCTAATAAAGTAGAGTCATTTAATTTTCTCTTCAATAAAATAGAATCATATATAGATCTGTTGTACATATATATGTATTTTAGCCCGTTAGAAAATCAGTATGTCCTTATCATCTTTTTAGACGAGGATTTTCAGGTTTAACCCTTTCCGTGTTCACTGCCCGGATCCCACTCACGTGCCCCGGTGCTACTTGGGTGGGAAAACGGTGGTAGAGCACGATGATATTTTTTAGTTTATAAGCCATAAAATGATTTATTGTTGGCGACTGACAGTGCGTTGGTGCATCGTGCACGACGTAATATCCGCATTGTGTGTGTGGTTAGGCTGTGGATTTGCGTCGTTCCGTATTAAAATGTAGCTATTATGACCAAGATAAGATGTCCACCAATTTAAAACAGAGACATCATTTTTAGTATTATTTGCTTCAATAATTCCTACTATACTTGGGCACGAAGTTTTTGTCATTTAAGATGACAGAGGCCAAATGCCAAAAAGAATTGAATATACTTATCAATTGCTATCAAGTACCTCTTGTATCGGTGCTATTTAATTATTTTATTAAATATCTATTAAATATCTCAACCGCGACGTGGTTTTTTCCACGTGAACGCAGAGATCCCAGCCACTGTCAGTCGATTTCAGAAAAATGGTACGTACATTAGAGTGTGCAAGTTGTGTGACAGCACTTGGGTGTCGGGGGTGTCCCGGGACGCCTCCCTAGTGTAGGCTTTTGCGCCCAAGTGTTTGACTGAGAACCGTGGAGTGTCGTGTGTTGGTGTGTTTGTTTGCTATTTTTTAAATATAGGTCCAGGTAGGATAGGTAGCATACTTTCTGGTGTGATTGATAGACATAAGTAGGTAGGGCCGGGCAGGTTGACACAGTCTCTGATCGGGTAGGCACCATTTCGCGTGTTCAACCTGTTTCAGGAAATCTGATTTGAAAAGTCGACGGTGAAGCTGTGGCGCGAGCGAAAATGCGTTCGCCTCTGACTTTGCCTATCGATTTTTCGAGTCCTTCGCGGTCGTGGTCGCGATTTAGGCTCCGAAACGAAACGTGTTACATTATGCTCGAGGCTGCACGTGTGAACGAAGAACGATTACAATTTTAATCGTAATCTTTGCGATTTTCCGTAATCACAATTTTACGATTTTATTTGATCGTGATTCGGCCACGTGTGTTCCATTTAGCTCCGCGATTTTAACTCTTTATTTCACATTTATAAGTTTCTCTTTGGTTTTCGATTAGAGCTTCGAGCCTAGCTTAAGTTACAGCTGGCCCTTGGGTCCAACGAAAAGAAGAGGCTATATGCCGAAGAGGCCCGACAAACTGTCACTCAAGAGGGCAACTACTAATGGTTCCGCATTCTTTATAAGAATGGGGAATCATTCTATATTACTACTTTGTCACTGTGCTTGCACTTTAATTTGTAGAATTTTTATTTGTACTTGGCCGACGCACATTCCGGTCCAACGATACAGCCCTCCCAAAAATATCGCGTTGCTTTAGAGTTGCGAAAAACTTGAGAACGGGTCGAATTAGAGTTGCGTTAAATGCCACGCGGTTTTTCAAGTAAAGTCGCGAAAAAGAAAACGAGTCTCGCGTATCCTTGGAGTTGCGAAGTGACTCGCGGTTTTTAATTAGAGTTGCGAGCAAATGAAAAGAACGTGATTGATTTAGCGTAGCGCAATGGTATCGCGATTGTTCTTGCAATTTTGCTGTTCTTATTGTTAGTTAAATTGTAGTATTTTATAATATATTTTACACATGAGAAAGTTTCTAGTGTTGCGGACATTATTTTCGCGTCTTGAGCCTTCAGCTAACTTTTCAGAGGATCTTCAGTTACATTGATTTTTAATATTCCAAATACTGATAATTTACTGTTTACTTTCTATCAGCCTTAATAAATAGTGTTGCGAAATGATTGCATCGCGAGTTCCAGTTAGCGTTGCGTTGATTAAAGATCGCGTTTTTAAGTAGAGTTGCGAGTACTAGTCCCCATCTGCTTCCGATTGGAAGCCTGTTCCTGAACCAGGAACTTTTTCTTTTCAGCGTTTTATATTTGCCTTTCATATTATTTTGTTTTCCTTAATAATTATACCACCTGGAATGTCTGTTGATGGAAGTACTGCTAATTTGCATACATATTAGTAAATTACTGTGTGAACGAAATGAAAAGAAATGAAAAAGAAAATAAAAGAAAGAAAAAGGAAAGAAAAGAGAAAAGAAAGAAAAAGAAAAGAAAAAGAACAAAGAAAAAAAAAGATCTAGCTTGCAGAATCTTTGATAAATTCATAATAATTCTAGATAGTAGATTTCAATTAGAGTTAATACTAGTGACTGTTCATTATTGGAGTTTAACTCTTAAATATTTTCTCTTAATTGTTGCAATTCTATCTTAACCTTTTTTTTTAGTAGAGCCAATTTTTATAACTTTTCGAGCTTGCTTTGTAGAAATTGAAATTCACTCGCGATATCCGTAAATGTTTAAACAAAAATCCTTGCACGAAAAACGTTATTGGCAGTAGTTGGGTCTCGGCATGGTGATAGTGAAAGTTTGATATTTGGCTTCCGAATAATCGTTTGTTGCTTCTTTGTTGAAGCAAAATAGAATCAATTGTAGTGAAATGTGACTACTTCATTTTGGAGTTTTTAATGAACGTGATACCACCATTCAGTTTGATCTAGAACGTACAAAAGAATATATCACTTTGGCCGAAATCCAATTAACTATTGTTATCAAAAAATAGCAGCATTCTGATTAATTAACTGCGCTAAAGTTCAGTTATTCCGAATTAAAAGCAGCTTCATTTCGATATAAAATGGGCAGGCTTGGGGATGTCACTAATCCAATGCTTGAGATTGTTACAGATTCACAGATGAACCCAAATATGCTATATTAAACAAACATAAGTACATACGTCAGAGGCTCAAGAGTGGAATATATGGAATACAGATCCAGAAATATTATCAAAGACTCGATTGGAATCTTTAAAATTAAAGAGCCAGCTGCGTCGATCCAATTTGTGAGTTTAAGAATTCATTCTTATAATGCTTTACTAATTATTTCAAGTTTGTGCATGTTTCAGAAGCATTGAAAAGAAGAGGATTCATGAAACAATGTATAATACGAGCACACCCTCGCCCCACCCCTGCCCCAAACACCTGTCCTTATTAACTAATTACAGGTGTTAGACAATTAATTAGGCAGGGTGTATAAAACCAAATATTGTTGGCAGGTGCTGCAATTTTTTGGTTCGAGTTTCTGTCTGTTCTAGGACACCATGGACCACATGATTAATATGGACGAATTGAGGAGGAATTAAACATATACGTACTTATACCTATATGAGTTTGGTAAAGTATCTTTTACATTCCTACGTAGGTAGGATATTATTGAAATTATTCTTTTAATTGAACTCTTAGATGTTATACTAGGTAGGGTGATTCTAGTCTTAAGTTAGCTCTTTAGTCAGGCAGGGCGTATTCGAAACTAATCTAAAATTTAAGAAAGTAGGGTTTATTTTTAAGTTGTGTCTTAGCTTTTAAGCCCGCAGTGTTCACCACTGCAATAATATTTCGTTGACTAGTTTTTAAGATCATATGACATATTTTTAAGAAAGTTCTATTTCAGGAAATTGAATTCTCTTGCAGATTTTCTTTCAGGTTTCCTTCTGATATTCAATTTAGCTTTCGGTCGTGAATTTTCCAAGTACTCCTCTTGTTGTCTTACTTGTACTACGATCAGTTACTGATCGTTCTACAAATTGACAATAATAGGAGATTTTTCTTTCTCACATGCTATATTAGAATTAGTTTTCGCGTAATTGGAGGGTGGAAGGGCCGTGGCTAGGGTGGGTCTCCACGCGCAGTAACCTCCACGTGGTGAGACCCGGGCAATCAATTATTTATCGTATAATTATTAAACGTTTAAGAGACGTTTGATAGATATGTGGAAAATAATTCGAGCGAATAGACTGCGCATTGCACTTTCCCTTCTCATTCCCTTTTTCGCTTCATTCCCTTTTTTGCTTCATTCTCCCTTTTGCTTCATTTCCTTTCTTGCTTCATTCCGTCTTTTGCTTCATTTCGTTTTTTGCTTCATTCCCTTTTCCGTTCTCGGCTCAGAGGACCGATGGTAAGGCGCTGTTGCACCTGTTGCGATATTTGGGTTGCACTTTCAGCGACGAGCGGTGTGTGAGGCTGTGACTGTGGTTCTGGACAGGTGACCCGCCGACGTAGGAAATTCCTGCTCGTTAGACCACGCCAAGCACACCTTGGGGTGGCAGAAGGTATATGGGACATAATCTGGATTCGCGGTTGCGGTCTTGCATGTCCGTTCCTCAATGATTGCTGTGGCTCGGTATCGAAACAGGTGTCGATTGTAAGTCGTTTTACTGTCCAGACTCTGGGCCGAGGGCTCGCGGGCTGCTCGGTAGCAGTCACTTTCGTTACTTGCCTCCCATTTGATCCCATTTATGAGTTTAAGATTTTTATAATGCTTTACTAATTACTTCCAATTTGTCTTTGTTTCAGAAGGATTGAAAGGACTCAGCCGAAGAAGAGGATTGTTTAAAATATGTTTAATATGACCACACTCTCACCCTGCCCCTGCCCGTGCCCAGCCCCTGCCCAGTTGCCAGTTGTCTGTTCTAGGAAGGCATGGACCACGAAATTAATATGGACTAATTGAAGAGGAATTATGAATATGCATACTTATACCTACAATAATATGATAAAGTATCTGTTACATTCCTATTTAGGTAGCATATCATTGAAATTGTTCTTTTAATTGAACTCTTAGATATTATATTAGGTAGGGTGACTTTAGTTTTAAGTTAGATCTTTAGTCAGGCAGGGCGCATTTGAATTTAATCTAGTATTTAAGAAAGGAGGATTTATTTTTAAACGTTGCCTTGGTTTTTAAGACAGCAGTGTACACTGCTGTGATAATATTTCGTTGCCTAGTTTCTATGATCATAGGATATATTATTAAGAAAGTTTTATTTCAGGAAATTGGACTCTCTTCTTGATTTTCTTTCAGATTCCGTTTTGATATTCCATTTAGCTTTCGGTCGTGTATTTTCCAAGTACTCCTCTTGTTGTCTTACTTGTACTACGATCAATTACTGAACGTTCTACAAATTGACAATAATAGGAGATTTTTCTTTCTCACATGTTATATTAGAATTAATTTTCGCGTAATTGGAGGGTGGAAGGGCCGTGGCTAGGGTGGGTCTCCATGCGCAGTAACCTCCACGTGGTGAGACCCGGGCAATCAATTATTTATCGCATAATTATTAAACGTTTAACAGACGTTTGATAATTATGTGGAAAATAATTCGAGCTAATTGACTGCGTATTGCACTTCGGATACAATGTACAATAATGGCCGCTTAATGTTCGTTTTTTTCCACAATTAATGTTCGCGGACTCATCCCTACCGATTTTTGGACCTGCTCCGATGTATCGAGGATGTAGGTTGCGTCCGAGTTATCTCCACTTGTCATCAGCAATGGCCCTTAACACGTTGAGTGCCACGCCGGTTTTGCCACGCTTTCCGTTTAGGCCACACGGCGCGACATGCGCGACGGCACGCCGCGGCGTAGCTTAACACTGTGATATCCCGATGCCTGAACGTAAAGTTTAGTGTCAGTCACCAATGACTGACGCGGCCTAAACGGAAAGTTGAGTGTCAGTCACTGAACGGAAAGTTGATTGTCAGTCACCGATGACTGACGCGGCCTGAACGGAAAGTTTAGAGTCAGTCACTGAACGGAAAGTTGATTGTCAGTCACCGATGACTGACGCGGCCTGAACAGAAAGTTTAGAGTCAGTCACTGAACGGAAAGTTGATTGTCAGTCACCGATGACTGACGCGGCCTGAACGGAATGTTTAGTGTCAGTCGCTGAACGGAAAGTTGATTGTCAGTCACCTATGACTGACGCGGCCTGAACGGAAAGTTGAGTGTCAGACACCGATGCCTGACGTGGCACTCAACGTGTTAAATATTATATATCTCACGCTGCTTCTCAGTACATCTCAATCCACTCCCAACACAGCCTAAACCGAGCGTGCCGAAAAGTGATAAGCATGAACAATTCCTTATAAATCACATCCCTGGATAGTGTTCGCTAGGCAACTTCGAAGCAGCGAACATTAAGTGGGCATTACTGTCCACTGTAGTTATTTGAGCGGAGAGAATCTTAAGTTGTTATTGCAATTACTTTTGAGTTCTCGTTTCTATCGTTGTGTCTATCTGCAGCTGTAAATATTGTGTATTATTTATTACCCTGCTTCTTATGTAGACTCTTCTGTTTTCTGACGCTTTCGAGATAATTCATTAGTAACATAAAGCATATATGTTTCTCGCAGAGAATTACATTTTCTTATTTCTCAAAAAGCCTTCTTTTTTTATAATCGAAATACCCGTGTATATATCTTTTAATTCATAAATTAATTAATATCTGCAAAGATATACTTGAATCTACGCGGGCCTCTGCCTTATCTACAGTGCCTGCGATGGTTTCGCCATCTATACAGAACTCCTTGAAACCACTCTCGCTTGCTATAGTAATTCCATCTATACGGAACGCCTTGAAACTACTCACACCCCTTACTTACCATAAGTGTAGATATAGCAAAGGCCCGAGTAGTTTCATTCACATCTGTATAGATGGCGATACTAATGACTCTAGATAAAGCAGACATACATACAGTTTCGAGCACCTCTTTATAGATGGCGAAACTAAAGCCCTTTTTGGGTGTAGGTAAGACAGGGATGTGAGTGGTACGTAAATTCAGACACCTGTTTATATATAGTGGTGCGATAATGTTAATAAAATTTGGTTATTTATGTCTCCATTCATCACATTGAGTTAATAATTCTCGAAAACCGTTTTGTACACTCATTTATAGATCAATAAAGTGTTAGCAAACACAGTGTTACAGTCTACATAAATATTAATATGTACGGTAACATTGCAAGTTCCATTGTTCATTTTATTCTACAACAATCAAGCTCTTTAGCACAGGTAAATGCATTTGTGAATATTTTTTCCTTTAAATAAATTTTCCGGCACGTAATAAATACATACTCATAGTAGTAGTATTCTTTATTTCGGTCTCGCAGCAATGAAAGTTTGGTTAGTTTACATATAACCTATTGTGCAATACTATATGGACTCTTGCACTCTCATCTTCCGTTTCGATGTTCGTTTTCATACCTTCTCTGCCTCACGTATTACACTATTTCTTATCTCTTTATCGCACATCTATTATAATTCTTTTGCGTTCCTTCCTGTTTAATTACAAATTCCTAAGTTATTTTTATGTCTTATTGTATCTTGTTCCGTACATTTTGTTAGCAGGTGCGCTTACGTTCCAAATTTTTGTATGCACAGGTCACATCTTTTATCCTTTTTCTTCTCCCAATATTTATTTCATCCTTTAATGCTTTTGGATCTCGCACCTGCGTTGTTAATTGTCAATTGCGCCCTCGTCCGTTTTTACTTAAGTAGTGTTGATGTTCTAATATATTTAAACGTATCATTGTATCTTGCTTTCCCTATTTTTCTGCCTTGTTCCTGCTGTTGCATTTGATTGACTCTACTTTTGAGGCTATCCGTCAATTCCTTTGCTTCCGCTTTTGTCAAAGTCACTCATACTTGACGCATTCCATTCCTTTTCATATAATCCTCTCCTTTTTATGCTTCTGACATGCCCCTCCTTTCTTTCTTCTTCCTCTAAATATCTCTTAATAATCTTTCTCTCTCTTGTTACATACTTACTAATATATTTTTTGTGTGCGTAGATTTTGTAGGCAAAATATAAGGAGCATTGACCGCCAATTCTCATTGCGCATAAAAAGAAGGAGAAAGAAAGAATAACTCTCGCCATATACTTCAGTTATATTAAATTGGTTTTGTGGGATGGGAAGGTGTATGCAACGAAGGCTGATGTAAGTGTAATACATGTCTAAATATCTTTTTCATTCAATAAATCTTCCTGCGTGTAATAATTACATACTATCAATAGTATTCCTTTTTATGTCGGCCTCACAGCTGTGAAATTTCGACTTAGTGTACATATAACATAACTTTAGATTACTATCTTAACGTATGCATCCTTCTCCTCCAGTCTTTCTTGCCAACCTTCTCTACTTTACACATTATCCCATTACTTATCCCCTTATTTCATTTCGATTATACATTTGGTCTTTAAGACTCTCTATCACTTTCTTTACTTCTCTTTTCATCAAATTCATTCATGTTTGATTCATTCCATTCCTTTTTAAATAATTCCCCCCCTTTTTCTTATACTTCTTGTGTGGTCTTTCCCTATTTTCTTTTTTTCTAACTATCCTTTAACAATGTTTCTTTCACCTGTTACATACTTACTAATATATCTTTTGTGTGTACAGGTTTTGCATCCAAGGAGTAAGGCGCATTAACCAGTGCATCTCACCATGCATAAAAGCAAGAAAGAAGAAAGAATAACCTTTGCCACATACTTTACTTATCCTTTAGTTATAGTAAATTGGTTCATAAAAATAGTTTGTAACTATTAGCGCATAAGATTAATTTAGAACAATTGTGTAATTAACTGTTATGTATATCTATTATATATTTTATTTTATATTCAGTTTATTCGGTAGATCTTATATAAACTTCAATAGTACGTTTACTACAAGTTCTACTGAATGTACTAAATGTAAAATGAAAGATATAATAAATAATTTACATATGCACCAGTTATACAATTGCTGCAATTTAAATTTAGAAGCTTCTGCATGTAAACTGTGTAAATTTTAGTATAAGTTTTATCTGTAAGAATATGTATTGTAAATTAACTTCAAAGAATAGTTTATAAGTATTAGATCATTTATATTTATAATATTCTTTATATTATATAAATGTTAGTTTAGAATTGATACAAGATTTACTTGTACGATTAATTGTAAATTGATATATAAGAATAGTTCATAAGTATTAGCTTGTAAATTTGAATTACAACATTCTTGTAACTTGTATCTTCATTAATTAATTTAATAAATTTTCAATGAAAGGAATTGTACTGCTCTCTTTATTTTAACACCTTACCTATCCTTGAAAAGACCTGATTCCACTTCCTTAGACAAGAAGTACCGTGGACGGACTTTAAATGCAAAGTCCTAAAGCGAGAAACTTGTAAAAATAGACCTGAACATTATTAACGTTGGCGCTAATTGTTAAGGAATTAATACGTCTTGATGGGGGCTCTTCAAATTTTAATTCTCGGAAATTCCTGGAACGTGACGTCATTTCTTAGAATTGCTGAGGTCGAATACCTCCTCGCACATCATATTCTCCTGATACAAATCCACGATTTTCAGCGAGATATTTTTGCCAGAAACTCAGAAATTTCAGCGCTCGGAAATTCCTGGAACGTGACGTCATTTCTGAGAACGAATACCTCCTCGCATATCATATTCTCCTGATACAAATCCAAGATTTTCGGCACTTAAATTTCTACTGAAAATCGTGGATTTGTATTAGGAGAATATGATATGCGAGGAGGTCTTTCATCGCAGCACTTCTTGGAAATGACGTCACGTTCCAGGAATTTCCGAGCGCAAAATTTCTGAGTTTCTGGCAAAAATATCTCGCCGAAAATCTTGGATTTGTATCAGGAGAATATGATATGCGAGGAGGTATTCGTTCTCAGAAATGACGTCACATTCCAGGAATTTCCGAGCGCTGAAATTTCCGAGTTTCTGCCAAAAATATCTCGCCGAAAATCGTAGATTTGTATCAGGAGAATATGATATGCAAGGAGGTATGCGTTCTCAGAAATGACGTCACATTCCAGGAATTTTTTAGTGCTGAAATTTCCGACTTTCTGCCAAAAATATCTCGCTGAAAATCGTGGATTTGTATCAGGAGAATATGATGTGCGAGGAGGTATTCGCTTTCACCAATTCTAAGAAATGACGTCACATTCCAGGAATTTCCGAGCGCTTAATTTTCTGGACATCTGCCAACCAATTTTGTAATACGTGAAGACTTAGACTTGCGTCTCCAAATTTAATAACGTATAGGGCCATTTTGACAAGTTTCTCGCTTCAGGACTTTGCATTTAAAGTTCGTCCACGGTACTTCTTGTGTAAGGAATTGGAATTGGGTTCTTTCAAGGATTGGTAAGGTGCGAAAATAAGAAGAGCAGTAGAATTCTTTTCATTGAAGATTTATTTAAATTAATTAATGAAGATACAAGTTACAAAAATGTTGTAGTTTAAATTTACAAGCTAATACTTATGAACTATTCTTTTATATCTATTTACAATACATCGTACAACTGAATCTTGTAACAATTCTTAACTAACTAATTCAATACTTGTAAACTATTTTTAAAGTTAATTTACAATATATCTTACAGATAAGACTTATACTAAAATTTACGTACTTCATTTGCAGAAGCTTATAAAATTTAAATTCCAGCAATTGTGTAACTTGTGCATACGTAAATTATTTATTATATCTATTATATTACATTTAGCACATTCAGTAGAACTTGTAATAGTAATATAAGTAATATTACAGTTTACATAAGATCTACCGAATAAACTGAATATAAAATAAAGTATATAATAGATATACATAACAGTTAATTACACAATTGTTCTAAATTAATCCTATGCGCTAATAGTTACAAACTATTTTTATGAACCAATTTACTATAACTAAAGGATAACTAAAGTATCTGGCAAAAGTTCTTCTCTCTTCTTTCTTGCTCCTATGCACGACGAGAAGTGCCAGTCGATGCTCGTTACTCTTTGCCTCCACAACCTGCACACACAAAACATATATTAGTAAATATGTAAAAGGAGACAGAAGAAAGAAAGGGGGAGCAAACCAGAAGCATTAGAGAATGGGAGGATTATTTAAAAAGGAATGGAATGAGTCTCGCGAGACAGAATTTATTAGATCGAAATTAAAGGAATTGTCGCAGAGCCCTAACACGTTTAGTGTCTAGTCATTCATCGGTGACTGACACTAAACTTTTCGTTCAGACGTCGGTGTTTCACAGTGTTAATATACGCCGCGGGTCGCCGTCGTGCATGTAGCAGCATTTGGTCTAAACGGAAAGCGAAGCAAAACCACCGTGGCACTCAACGTGTTAAAAGAAGATACTATGAAATGCAACAGCAGGAACGAAACATACGAATAAAATAAGCAAGATATGATGGAGGGTTTAAATATATTAGAACAGTAACGCTATTAGAATACCTAAGTAAGAACGGAAGAGGGCATAATCATCAGTTAATAGCACAGGTAAGATGTGAAAGCATTAAAGGATGAAATAAATATTAGGAGGAGAAAAAGAAACACGGATCTGACCTGTGCACACAAAAATTTGGAACGTTAAAACACCTGTTAACAGAATGTATGGAAAAAGATACGAAAGGGTATAAAAATGACATAGGAATTTGTAATTAAACAAGAAGGAAAGGGAAAGATTTCTAATAGATATGCGATAAAGAGGTAAGAAATAATGTAATACGTAAGGCAGAGAAGGTATGAAAAGGAACAGCGAAACGGAAGATGAGAGTGCAAGAGTCCATATAGTATTGCAAAATAGGTTATATGTAAACTAACCAAACTTTCATTGCTGCGAGACCGAAATAAAGAATACTACTACTATTAGTATGTATTTATTACGTGCCGGAAAATTTATTTAAAAGAAAAAATATTCACAAATGCATTTACCTGTGCTAAAGAGCTTGATTGTTCCTGAATAAAATGAACAATGGAACTTACGATTTTACCATACATATTAACTTTAATGTAGATTGTGACACCGTGTTTGCTAACACTTTATTGATATGTAACTAAGATTGCAAAACAATTTTCGAGCATTATTAACTTAATTTCATGAATGAAGACATAAATAGCCAAGTTTTATGAACTTTATCGCGCCGCTACTTATAAACAGGTGTTTGAATTTACGTACCACTCGCATCCCTGTCTTACCTACATTCAAAGTGGGCTTTAATTTCGCCATCTATACAGAACTGCTCGAAACTGTATATATGTCTGCTTAATCGACAGTTATTACTATCGCCATCTATGCAGATGTGACTAAAACTATTCGGGGCTCTGCCATATCTACACTTATGGTAAGTAAGGGGTGTGAGTAGTTTCAATGCGTTCTGTATAGATGGGACTACCATAGCAAGCGCGAGTGGTTTCAAGGAGTTCTGTATAGATGGCGAAACCATAGCAGGCACTGTAGATATGGCAGAGACCCGCGTAGATTCAAGTATATCTTTGCAGATATTAATTAATTTATGAATTAAATGATATATACACGGGTATTTCAATTATAAAAAAGATGGCTTCTTGAGAAATAAGAAAATGTAATTCTCTAGGCGAAACATATATGATTTATGTTACTAGTGAATTATCTCGAAAGCGTCAGAAAACAGAAGAGTCTACATAAGGAGCAGGGCAATAAATAATACACAATATTTAGAACTGCAGATAGATACAACGATAGAAACGAGAACTCAATAGTAATTGCAATAAGAACTTAAGATTCTCTCCGCTCAAATAACTACAGTGGACAGTAATGCCCACTTAATGTTCGCTGCTTCGAAGCTGCCTAGCGAACACTATCCAGGGATGTGATTTATAAGGAATTGTTGATGTTTATCACTTTTCGGCACGTTCGGTTTAGGCTGTGTTGGGAGTGGATTGAGATGTACTGAGAACCAGCGTGAGATATATTTAACACGTTGAGTGCCACGTCAGTCATCGGTGACTGACAATCAACTTTCCGTCCAGTTGCCGTAAACTAAACTTTCCGTTCAGGCCGCGTCAGTCATCGGTGACTGACAATCAACTTTCCGTTCAGATGCCGTAAGCTAAACTTTCCGTTCAGGCCGCGTCAGTCATCGGTGACTGACAATCAACTTTCCGTTCAGTGACTGACTCTAAACTTTCCGTTCAGGTCGCGTCAGTCATCGGTGACTGACAGTCAACTTTCCGTTCAGGCCGCGTCAGTCATCGGTGACTGACACTAAACTTTCCGTTCAGGCCGCGTCAGTCATCGGTGACTGACAATCAACTTTCCGTTCAGATGCCGTAAACTAAACTTTCCGTTCAGGCCGCGTCAGTCATCGGTGACTGACAATCAATTTTCCGTTCAGTTGCCGTAAACTAAACTTTCCGTTCAGGCCGCGTCAGTCATCGGTGACTGACATTAAACTTTCCGTACAGGCCGCGTCAGTCATCGGTGACTGACACTAAACTTTTCGTTCAGGCGTCAGTGTATCTCAGTGTTAAGCTACGCCGCGGCGCGCCGTCGCGCATGTCGCGCCGTGCGGCCTAAACGGAAAGCGTGGCAAAACCGGCGTGGCACTCAACGTGTTAAGGGCCATTGCTGATGACAAGTGGAGATAACTCGGACGCAACCTGGATCCTCGATACATCGGTGCAGGTCCAAAAATCGGTAGGCATAACTCCTCGAATATTGATTGTGGAAAAAAATGAACATTAAGCGGCCATTATTGTACATTGTATCCTAAGTGCAATACGCAGTCAATTAGCTCGAATTATTTTCCACATAATTATCAAACGTCTGTTAAACGTTTAATAATTATGCGATAAATAATTGATTGCCCGGGTCTCACCACGTGGAGGTTACTGCGCATGGAGACCCACCCTAGCCACGGCCCTTCCACCCTCCAATTACGCGAAAACTAATTCTAATATAGCATGTGAGAAAGAAAAATCTCCTATTATTGTCAATTTGTAGAACGATCAGTAATTGATCGTAGTACAAGTAAGACAACAAGAGGAGTACTTGGAAAATTCACGACCGAAAGCTAAATTGAATATCAGAAGGAAACCTGAAAGAAAATCTGCAAGAGAATTCAATTTCCTGAAATAGAACTTTCTTAAAAATATGTCATATGATCTTAAAAACTAGTCAACGAAATATTATTGCAGTGGTGAACACTGCGGGCTTAAAAGCTAAAACATAACTTAAAAATAAACCCTACTTTCTTAAATTTTAGATTAGTTTCGAATACGCCCTGCCTGACTAAAGAGCTAACTTAAGACTAGAATCACCCTACCTAGTATAACATCTAAGAGTTCAATTAAAAGAATAATTTCAATAATATCCTACCTACGTAGGAATGTAAAAGATACTTTACCAAACTCATATAGGTATAAGTACGTATATGTTTAATTCCTCCTCAATTCGTCCATATTAATCATGTGGTCCATGGTGTCCTAGAACAGACAGAAACTCGAACCAAAAAATTGCAGCACCTGCCAACAATATTTGGTTTTATACACCCTGCCTAATTAATTGTCTAACACCTGTAATTAGTTAATAAGGACAGGTGTTTGGGGCAGGGGTGGGGTGAGGGTGTGCTCGTATTATACATTGTTTCATGAATCCTCTTCTTTTCAATGCTTCTGAAACATGCACAAACTCGAAATAATTAGTAAAGCATTATAAGAATGAATTCTTAAACTCACAAATTGGATCGACGCAGCTGGCTCTTTAATTTTAAAGATTCCAATCGAGTCTTTGATAATATTTCTGGATCTGTATTCCATATATTCCACTCTTGAGCCTCTGACGTATGTACTTATGTTTGTTTAATATAGCATATTTGAGTTCATCTGTGAATCTGTAACAATCTCAAGCATTGGATTAGTGACATCCCCAAGCCTGCCCATTTTATATCGAAATGAAGCTGCTTTTAATTCGGAATAACTGAATTTTAGCGCAGTTAATAAATCAGAATGCTGCTATGTTTTGATAACAATAGTTAATTGGATTTCGGCCAAAGTGATATATTCTTTTGTACGTTCTAGATCAAACTGAATGGTGGTATCACGTTCATTAAAAACTCCAAAATGAAGTAGTCACATTTCACTACAATTGATTCTATTTTGCTTCAACAAAGAAGCAACAAACAATTATTCGGAAGCCAAATATCAAACTTTCACTATCACCATACCGAGACCCAACTACTGCCAATAACGTTTTTCGTGCAAGGATTTTTGTTTAAACATTTACGGATATCGCGAGTGAATTTCAATTTCTACAAAGCAAGCTCGAAAAGTTATAAAAATTGGCTCTACTAAAAAAAAAGGTTAAGATAGAATTGCAACAATTAAGAGAAAATATTTAAGAGTTAAACTCCAATAATGAACAGTCACTAGTATTAACTCTAATTGAAATCTACTATCTAGAATTATTATGAATTTATCAAAGATTCTGCAAACTAGATCTTTTTTTTTCTTTGTTCTTTTTCTTTTCTTTTTCTTTCTTTTCTCTTTTCTTTCCCTTTTCTTTCTTTTATTTTCTTTTTCATTTCTTTTCATTTCGTTCACACAGTAATTTACTAATATGTATGCAAATTAGCAGTACTTCCATCAACAGACATTCCAGGTGGTATAATTATTAAGGAAAACAAAATAAAATGAAAGGCAAATATAAAACGCTGAAAAGAAAAAGTTCCTGGTTCAGGAACAGGCTTCCAATCGGAAGCAGATGGGGACTAGTACTCGCAACTCTACTTAAAAACGCGATCTTTAATCAACGCAACGCTAACTGGAACTCGCGATGCAATCATTTCGCAACACTATTTATTAAGGCTGATAGAAAGTAAACAGTAAATTATCAGTATTTGGAATATTAAAAATCAATGTAACTGAAGATCCTCTGAAAAGTTAGCTGAAGGCTCAAGACGCGAAAATAATGTCCGCGACACTAGAAACTTTCTCATGTGTAAAATATATTATAAAATACTACAATTTAACTAACAATAAGAACAGCAAAATTGCAAGAACAATCGCGATACCATTGCGCTACGCTAAATCAATCACGTTCTTTTCATTTGCTCGCAACTCTAATTAAAAACCGCGAGTCACTTCGC
The DNA here is from genome assembly GCA_963583965.1 of Nomada ferruginata. Lineage (NCBI taxonomy): Eukaryota > Metazoa > Arthropoda > Insecta > Hymenoptera > Apidae > Nomada > Nomada ferruginata. Next base: position 3,015,512 of record OY757217.1, read on the forward strand.
AACTCCAAGAATACGCGAGACACGTTTTCTTTTTCGCGACACTACTTGAAAAACGGCGTGGCATTTAACGCAACTCTAATTCGACCCGTTCTCAAGTTTTTCGCAACTCTAAAGCAACGCGATATTTTTGGGAGGGCTGTATCGTTGGACCGGAATGTGCGTCGGCCAAGTACAAATAAAAATTCTACAAATTAAAGTGCAAGCACAGTGACAAAGTAGTAATATAGAATGATTCCCCATTCTTATAAAGAATGCGGAACCATTAGTAGTTGCCCTCTTGAGTGACAGTTTGTCGGGCCTCTTCGGCATATAGCCTCTTCATTTCGTTGGACCCAAGGGCCAGCTGTAACTTAAGCTAGGCTCGAAGCTCTAATCGAAAACCAAAGAGAAACTTATAAATGTGAAATAAAGAGTTAAAATCGCGGAGCTAAATGGAACACACGTGGCCGAATCACGATCAAATAAAATCGTAAAATTGTGATTACGGAAAATCGCAAAGATTACGATTAAAATTGTAATCGTTCTTCGTTCACACGTGCAGCCTCGAGCATAATGTAACACGTTTCGTTTCGGAGCCTAAATCGCGACCACGACCGCGAAGGACTCGAAAAATCGATAGGCAAAGTCAGAGGCGAACGCATTTTCGCTCGCGCCACAGCTTCACCGTCGACTTTTCAAATCAGATTTCCTGAAACAGGTTGAACACGCGAAATGGTGCCTACCCGATCAGAGACTGTGTCAACCTGCCCGGCCCTACCTACTTATGTCTATCAATCACACCAGAAAGTATGCTACCTATCCTACCTGGACCTATATTTAAAAAATAGCAAACAAACACACCAACACACGACACTCCACGGTTCTCAGTCAAACACTTGGGCGCAAAAGCCTACACTAGGGAGGCGTCCCGGGACACCCCCGACACCCAAGTGCTGTCACACAACTTGCACACTCTAATGTACGTACCATTTTTCTGAAATCGACTGACAGTGGCTGGGATCTCTGCGTTCACGTGGAAAAAACCACGTCGCGGTTGAGATATTTAATAGATATTTAAGAAAATAATTAAATAGCACCGATACAAGAGGTACTTGATAGCAATTGATAAGTATATTCAATTCTTTTTGGCATTTGGCCTCTGTCATCTTAAATGACAAAAACTTCGTGCCCAAGTATAGTAGGAATTATTGAAGCAAATAATACTAAAAATGATGTCTCTGTTTTAAATTGATGGACATCTTATCTTGGTCATAATAGCTACATTTTAATACGGAACGACGCAAATCCACAGCCTAACCACACACACAATGCGGATATTACGTCGTGCACGATACACCAACGCACTGTCAGTCGCCAACAACAAATCATTTTATGGCTTATAAACTAAAAAATATCATCGTGCTCTACCACCGTTTTCCCACCCAAGTAACACCGGGGCACGTGAGTGGGATCCGGGCAGTGAACACGGAAAGGGTTAAACCTGAAAATCCTCGTCTAAAAAGATGATAAAGACATACTGGTTTTCTAACGGGCTAAATATATGTATATACGTATATATACCAGATCAATATATGTTTTTAGTTTATTAAAGAGAAGATAAAATGACTCTACTTTATTAGAAAAATTATGCAATGACTCTAGTTTATTAAAAGAATTGTGCAATGACTCTACTTTATTAGAAAAATTGTGCAATGAGTCTACTTTATTTGATAAATTATTCAATGACTCTACTTTAATATACTGTGAATGAAATTGAAACATCCTCGGGTGTTCCCGTCATCAAAGCATTGCTTCTAAAACGCAAGGTTGGATTTAAAGTAGATTGCTTTGATTTCGAGATCTACCCGTTCGCGTATTGTCTTCTTGTACATTCAGGTTTAATTAATATCTTGTACGGAAAAGGAGAAACTATTGATATCTCTAAACAAATTGACAAGGTAAGTAAGTACCTTTACTTTATATCTAATCAAACTAGTAAAAACGAGGAACGACTATACTCTTACTAACAATTTATTATAACTGTGCAGTAATTGCAATTGACAAATAAACGAAGTCGAATGGTATTCGACTTCTCCACTACAAACTAATGCACGTAGAATACTGGACGTTACTTTATATTCACTCAATAATTAATAACTATTTAAATATCGTTTCATAGGTATTCAATTAAATACTCTATTATAAAAAGATATATAGTGATATATTTTGTACTAAATACGATCTGTTTTAAAATTATCAAGCTATTTAAAAACGCGTTGTACAAGAAGACCTATCCTCATATAATATAAAACAGTAAAAAAGTTACTACTCATGAGTATATTTCCATATACCCATGGTCACAGTGCTTGCCAGAAAAATCTACGTAATTACAACCAGTCACCCGTGTCGGTTCGGACCTTTCGTCCTGCGACATGATTGAGTGACCAGAGGAACTTTAAAGCATGCCACTCACCGGTTGCAGACTCACCAGGTGTGCGGTCAAGCTCGTTCCCATCGAAGCCATGGAAGCTGCCGAAACATTCAAAAAGAGCAAACAACATTAAAATCTATGTATTTTCAGTACTATTGGAATGTGTTAATTATCAATGATTATTGCAATACAAGATTAAAGAAATAATGAGATACTTACTCGTCAAATTGATGGCTGAAAGCCCGAACTCGCCGAACAGGACACTGACTCTAATGGAACACTTATGATTGACGAACAAAGTGATTCTAATTTCGCGACAGTATTTCTACTGTTTTTGTGACTGCTACCGAGCAGCCCGCGTGCCCTCGGCTCAGAGTCTGGACAGTAAAACGACTTAGCATCAACACAAGTTTCGATTCCGAGCCACAGAAATCATTAAGGCACGGATATGCAAAACCACAACCACGATTCTAGATTATGACCCGTATGCCTTCTGCCACCCCAAGGTGTGCTTGGCGTGGTCTAACACATAGGAATTTCCTACTAGGCGGGCCAAAGTGTCCAGAAAAGCAATCACAGCCCCACACACCGCCCCCCGATGACACTGCAACCCGGATATTGCAAGAACCGCGACCACGATTCCAGAATGGTGGATGACCTACCCAAATTAGAGATTATATGTGGTCTAACAGAGGGCCTCGTGACCAGGGTCCAGAACCACAATCACGCCCCCGCACATCGTAACTCGCTGACACTAAGTCCCTAACCATCAGTCCTCCGAGCCGAGAACGGAAAAGGAAACGGAATAATTGTGATCGACGAACAAAGTGACTCTATTTTTCGCGAGAGTATTATTTCGGAGCAAACACTGACTCTAATTTCGCGTCTCTTTACTGTTATTTATGTTGAATTATTATTAAGAGCGGCTGCGCTCAAAAAATAATAAAAAGAACTTTGACGGAACAAGCACTGACTCTACCAACCGCATTGCGCGCGGCCAACAATATCGTTATGGTGATACAATTGAGCCCATGGCAGCTTCTGAAACATTCAAAAGAACAGACAACATTGAAATCTTTGCGTTTTCAGTACTTTTCGATCATGATAATTATCAAAGACCATTGTAAAATAAGATTAAAGAAATACAGAGATACTTACTCTTCGAGTTGATGGATGAGTGCCCGAACTCGCCGAACTGCATCGGTGCTGACTCTAATACCGGAATACTTATTGCGAAAGAAAAAAAAATAAAATAAAAGACTACTATCGCGCACGTCAATTGTGATCGACGAACAAAGTGACTCTAATTTCGCGAGAGCAATATTTCGAAGCAAACACTGACTCTACTTTCGCGTATCTTTACTGTTATTTATATTTAGTTATAATTATTATGAGCGGTTTCGCTCTAAAAACAATAAAAAGAACTTTGACGGAGCAAGCACTGACTCTACTGACCGCATTGCGCGCGGTCATCAAAATTTTCTGAAAGAGAATCTGTACAAGTTAGTAAATAGGGTGAGGAGGTAGAAATTGAAGCAATACACATTTGATTTTATTTATCTCTTTCTTATTTCTTCATCCTGTCAAACGTCTGTTGAGGAAATACTGCTTTGTTTTAATAAAGTACTACCGTATTATTATTCTGATTTAATTACTGTTAATTGTCTATTCAAGATATACTATTATAGATTAATATAAATGATTTATCAAAAGCATACTGTGACTGTTCTTTGTCCGAGTTTTAAAGGTGATCATGATCTTAGTTAGTAAGCAATATCGCGCATTTATAAGTTCTCATAGCTGCTTGTAGAAATCAAGACTCGAAACTATTTATCATGCTTCAAGTGCATGGCAACCAGTACGTAAGTACGCGGACAATGCTGCATCGAAAATACAATTTGACCGTACTTGTGCAAAGTCACAGAGATAATAAAAGTTTTTAATAAATACTAGTGAAGCTATAATAGAAATCGCGACCGATATGCAGCGAAACATGAAAGTATTTCAATTTTTCGTTTAGAATTAATGAAATTTACTGACTCTAGTTTCAATCGCGAATGGCATATTGTAAGTCCTACTTAAAATGTTTAAACTGCTCAATAACTTTCAATCGAAAGAAAAGAACTTGAGCCAAAATCCAATCGCCAGATAACAAGAAATATACGTAAACCGTTGGGATAATAAGTTAAATGTTACCAATCCTTCATCATACGTCATCGGACTGATTGTTATGCATCGCAGTAATTGTATCTCAATACTCCATTCCTGCAGCCTCAATATATTATCCTCCACCAACCAATCATCCATTGTATCTGCAACAAAAAGAAAAGCAACGTGATAAACCTGTGCCAAAATCAGAATCGAATTCGAAGTCGCGAAAGACATATGTAAATGGGTATGTAAGTGACATTGCAAAGAAAATAAACGCAACCTTAACACCGCATCGAATCCGAATAATCGTGTAATAAAATATAATAAATATTCAAAGAACCGTTTAAACTAATAAATTAATTAACCCGATATTTTAATAAACGACTAGTTATCGCGAATCAAAAAATCGGTGGTACCGGATGACCGGTCAAGCGTCCAGCAAAAAAGACTCGAGAAAGAGTTTAATGAATATCCACGATAGTCAAACGATTGTTAAATAAACGTGTATTAATTAATAGAAGGTAATAGACAAGCGTATGCGGTGATAAAGTAAACCCCGAGATGCTATTGTATTGTAAACTGATGTACATATGTCGCTAACCTTCGACAGCATAGACGACCCTTACGGTACGACGCTTGAACTGATAGTGACACCGCGTGCGCCGCGCACCGGCATCCCCACTCCGCGACGCGCCGGCGCGTCGGTAACGCTCGGTCGCGCTCGGTGGTATTCGCAATTTTCGAACTCTTCGAAGGTCTCCGATCGCGGTCGTGCGTACTACTGTACTAAGGTCATACGTACTGAACTTTTTCGACTTCTGACCAATTTTTAGCTAAACCTACGATCCTAGGGTTGTACCTACTAGACTTTTACGTTTTCTGACCATCTTTTAGCCGGACCTACGACTCTAGGGTCATGTCTACTGTGTACTTCTTCGGGTTCTGACCAACTTTTAGCTGAATCTACGATCCTAGGGTTATACCTACTGGACTTTTACGTTTTCTGACAAACTTTTAGCCGGACCTACGACTCTTGGATCGTGTCTATTATACTTCTTCGGGTTCTGACCGGTTCAAGTGATCACTGCCCATGAGCAGACGACGCTCAAATCAGCGTGGGATTTCTGAGTCGGTATGACAGTCACGTTGAGCCACGAAAGTCCATAAGATGTCTTGTCTATTCTTATATCTCGTCTGTGGCTTTGGGACCATATTTTGTCGGTATACAGCTCGCTGCATTACCCGTGTCTACCCCCTTAAACAATTGCGTTTTTCTCAGCTTCTACTGCCTATTTTTTAACCGGACTTGTCTTAAATTAAAGCTATGGACTATAGCTATCTGCTCCAACAGTTGCAACAATATGGCACTTGTGGTTTAAAAGTTATTAACAATTGAAAAATCGGCAAAAATGCAGTTCGGGGCACTGCATATATCTCGGCTCTTAGTTGTTGTTTTTTAATCTACAGGACCTTAAATGAAAGGGAATCGAATAAGCTACACGGTAAAAAATACCCCGTTGCTGTAACTATATGCAGTTGGCCGTAATAACAATTTTAATTGTTTAAAACAAATGAATTTCACATGGAATATTGTTCACACCTATTGCAGATGGTAGCTGATACCCCTAGCTTTATTTTATGTCCTCTGAGGATTGATGTAGCTCGCCGACAAGTCGCAGCAATCGTATTTGTTTATAATTTCTGTAAACAAATTCAATTATCTCGCATTCTACTGGACCGATTTTAATCAACGGCGTCTTAAATTAATGTTCTCGATTCAAGGAACAATCTGTTCTCCCAAACTCCCAAACGATAGTCCATAAGGTGGCTTGTCTATTCATATATCTCGTCTGTGGAAAGGGGTGGGGGGGAACGGGTGCAACAGTCTAATTTTAAACCGCAAAGGATAAACGAGTGAATTTTTTATTATAAATATACAGTACTATCGTGAGGCTTTATACCGATTGGAAAAGATATTTGAACTTAAGTAAAACTGACACGATCATATACAGCTGTTAAGATAAAATACGCTAAAAATTGATTCTGTTTGTTTGAAATTCATCGTGCATCAAAATATCATAAGACAAAGAATATGCGCTTGTACGAAACTACCTCTTATTTACTACGTATACACACGATCGATAATCTCTTCATAGTTACAGTATATTTTATAAATATCTCAAAATTCAACGCTACTAACAATAATTTTCGCTGTAACATTGTAAATTCGTATTAATGTTTAACATATACACAGCAGAATTCCAAGTTTGATAATCGAAACGTTTGTTTAGTATCACATTTCGAACGAAATTATTGATTTTATATGAAGAATACGAAATCACTCGCACATAATAAAGTTCATTGGGAGCCAGAAAGAAATCGCAGCATTATATTGTTGTGCAATATGTATGCGGTCACTTCGGAAAGTGAAACTGCGAATATCTTTTTAAACAAATATGTCTGGCAAAATTGACTGTGATGCATAACGCGTTTTTCACATTACAATAAACGAACGATCTTGATCTCACATGTACGACATATTTAATCCGCGTTCGAACGACACTTCGTTATCCCCGAACTTAACATTGCCACTCTCTGTACTGTTCCTCCTCGAATTACTGTCCGTTTCGTCTATTTCTGCATTTTGACCGGATGCTTCACCACCATTCTCATTCAAATTCATAGGAGCTGAAGTTTTATTTAGGGGATCGAGTCCAATTATCATTCGGACGTTATCCGGCAATTGTTCCGCAATCGACATTAATTGATAATAAATACCCTCTGCTTTGGATAATGTCCAAGGTAACTCAATATGCAGCGAAAGATCATTTATGTGCTGCAATGCGCATTAGGCATTAATTCAGGGGAAAAGTCTTACATATTTAAAGTTTAGATATTTACCTTTAGTATCTCTGTAAATCCATAACGATTTTCCATTAGAATATTTCTTTCCGTATCTAAAATCGCTGCGCAGAGCAGTAGGTGGAAATTTTTGCATGGTAGATCAGTCCATAATACCTCCCATAATTTCATTATATCGAGAGCATTGAATTCCCTTTTAAATAGTACCAAAAGCCAACGGAAGCAGAAGAACATATTCCCTGAATCGTGTTTGTTTAAGTAGTGTGCTAACTGCGCATCTGTAGTACTCAAAAGAGTGTACAATTGGCACAATTGAGCTTTCATTCCGGCTTGGTCTATTTCAAAATTGGTACTCTGTTTCGTGTACACATAAAATGTGTCAGTAACTTTATTGTAACTATTATGCTTCAATATTTCTAATGTGCAAACATACCACTTTATCCATAAAACCGACGAAGCACCAAAACGCATCAACTTCACTTTCCATTAAACATAAAATAGGACTCAAAAGATCGCTCATACCTTGAACGTATCCCAAATCAAAATTGTACATCACATAGGTCATGAGGATGTCGTACAATTGTGCTAAATGTGGGTTGTTATCGCCGCAATAATACGGTAGCGTTCGATCCGTTCTATTTACGTCCTTCTCTAAAATTTTAACAATGCATTACTGTTTGTTCTTTTTATATAGATAAATAAATTCACTGATCTAACTTAACGATACCTATTAAACTTTTTCGATCCCGGTAGTCGGAGAAATTATTTTCTTGTACAGGGGTCATAGACCTCCATTGTAATTTCATCATAAAATATTCATCAGTCTTCCTTTTCTTAAGTTCTAATCTTTCCATGTGTGTAGAGTTCCACGGATAGTAATTTAGTAAAAATTTCCACACCTCGAAACGTAGCGATGGTACAATGCCCTAAAAATTGATTCCACTTGTTTCAATTTGACTGCTTTCTATTTATTCTACGCGGTTCTAAACGGTGAACTTCCGCGTTCACCATTTATACTTATATGATATTACGAACCCCGTGAAATATGACTTCTTTTATTTCTTGAGGATTTAAAATTCTCCCTTCTGGATCCTTACATTTATTCCACTGTTCTTGCGACAGTGGCATACCTCTTGGGCAAGGAGGTCTTGGAGGTAATGCTATCCCCAATTCATGTTCACTGATCACTTCGTATTCCTCTCCCGATCCAACCGATACCGGTGGGTGAGGAACATCGATTGTAAGGGAACTGTTCAGTAAATCTGCAACTGCTTCTTCAACTGGACGTTTGACTGGTTCTTTGTATACTACAATCGAGAGAGTTTACAATGAATGTATTTAACAGCTAGAAACTATAGTAATTATGTGTTACTTTCATCTCAATATTTCGTTTGCATATTTACACCAAATGTCTGCCAGTTTACTAAATGCTTCCAAAGTTGTTTCATATGGACGGTTGTGTAAATTTTTTACAAATTTCCAAACATAGTCTGAAGTGTTTTCTTGGAATAAGTCTAATTCAGCGAACGACTTACTCAATACAGACTGAACTTCGTCCACAACGATGTACAAATTTCTGTTTGTACGGGATTTTATAAATTTAATGAAGCCCTTCAATGAATTGATAAAACTTTCAGCATTGGACAGCTGAAAGAAGGCGACGTATGTGGTACCATCCTTTTGCATAAATATTAGCTGTTGACCGCTGTGGTTAACGCGAAAGGAATTTAAATCCGAGAATAGAATTCTGACGGTCCTAGAACGTCCAAGGGAGTCCGGCCCTTCGGACGAAGTACGAGTACGTCTGGTATGAGTATCTACCAAAGACCACTCTGGGTCTTGATCTTGATTCTCAGATACTACTGAATCTTCTATAGCTTTCCATTCTATACACTTGCCAAAACTCTGCAATTTTACATAAAGATATTCCAGGTTGCACAAGGTAATAAATGACACTTTATAACAGATCTACTCACATATTCAACAATATTTAATGTACCTAGGCTGTGAACCTCGTCTTCCCTTGTGTTTGCGCCTCGTAGTACAACTCCCGTATGGATGCACAGATCCTGATTGAAATTAATTATAAAATTATACGGACAATATAAAATAATGTAGTGGATATAGTTGTTACATAATAACAATTTCGATGACGCGTGCAAAACTTATATGAAAATAGCAAGAAATGCAGATATGGACAAGGTATATATGCTACGCCTGGTATAACCTCCCAACATACTGCTTACAATGAAACGAAATACAACATTTTCTATTGAAACGTACCATGTCAACAATTTGTAATTCGATTGTAGATAGAATGGAATGTTGTATAATTATTCGTAGTTTACGTGAAACTTAGCATCTGTCACACGTCGCAAGTATCGCATGTGGCACGAATGTTTACGTTATTTACGATAATGACAAAAAGTGTCATTGGAATTTTATTTGACAGCATCAAAAATTGCAACTGCATCCCCGATACAAACAGTAATTCCTTGGAGATGAACCTTACCTTTCCCTGTTCTGTAGGCTCAAACATTTTCAATGTATATAGCTCCGTACAAATCAACAGCCTTTACAAATTACGGCTTATTTCGTCGCATCCCTTCTACTGTCCTATAACTTTACCTTTGTTCTTTCTTCCTCTATTTTACTGCGTTTGCTCACTTGTGTAATCATATACACCATATGTATGTATATACTGTAGGCTGTAGGGTTACTACTGTTTATGATAGCTGTCTCGCCTCAGCTTATTTTTATTGCAATAAACGAAACAGATATTTCGGCGTTGGTTTCGATATATGTACGTTGGATGGCCAAGAGTCGTGAAACATTTCGCAATAATCCAAGTGTAACGCGCTACAAACCAGAGTAGGCACGAACCTTGCACTACAAACGCTAAAAACTCGTAAAATATTACGTATGAGTAAGCGTTTAATCGCGACCTCTGTCACGGAAGCTATTGCTTCTCTCTTTCATATGCCCATTCATTTCAACGTTAGGATTCATACGAATAATATTAACACGTCCGTAGCACGCTGTATTCCACGCCTACGTTAATAAACTAAATGTTGAAAATATGTCTATTCGAATTTTAATACGCTTTAGAAAATCTAAACTGGCATTGTCTTATTATGGAATGAAAACCTTTTTGCGGTAGACTTCACGATGGAATTTCATGCTCGACAGTAATTTCAGATTACCTTGAAAACACCTGTAAAATTTCTATCTCTAACGCATACTTGTGCAGTGCGTACACAGGAATCGTTACACTCGAGGCAAGTATCATTGAAAGAAAGACAAACGTACTCAGCACAATCATCGATTACAGTGCTTTGTGATATTACTTGTCATCTTTGTCTCGAGCCAATCATTTAATCACGGTAACACTGCCTGTTAATAGGGTAATATTTTCTCATAATATTCCCCTCATACGGTACTATTCATCATAGGAGAGCGGTCAAGCTGGTGCATACAATTGCAGTTAGATATTGCCATCTTCTGACGATGAAACCAAACTACTTTTGCCGCTCGCCAAGTTGGAAAACGCACGCTTTTAAACTTTCTATGCTTATTTAAAGTGAAAAACATGCAATATTAATGTCAGTACATTGTCAATATCTTATATGGATAGAAATAAAATCAAAGACTTAATCAATTTTCCGATACATATAATAATCATGCAAGTTTTATTCTGATTTTCATTTTTGTCCTCCTCACCTTTGTTCTCCATTAATCTTTAGTCATATATGTATGTATAGATATATATCACATTTGCACGTACATATTGTAATTATGTTGGCATTGATATTTGTACTGCTTCCTTCCTATGCAATATTAAAAACGGGACATCCCAACATATTATAAAATATAAAATAAGGATATTAAAATAGTATGAAACGTCGCAGTCATACATCTAACATGATCCAACTGCAATCGCAGTTAATGCAGATCAGATGTTCGATTCCTTTGTTCTAATAGTACATCTAGCGTCGAATTAAGTATACATACGCCTTTCACGATGCAAGCGTTAAACCAAGTGCAGTTGCACCAAACGACTCGTGGTATTCCCAAGAGCGTCAATCAGAACGACACAACAGTTGCTGATTCGTGATATGTACATTCTCGAGTAGGAATTTTAATCGAACTGATTACGAAAACGCATTGGTCTTTCTAATCTGAAAAACACGATCGCAATTCGCTGCACGGAAAGCAAGAATATTTCATTTATTTCATTAAAGGTCGGCCAATTGCGAGACACCACATGATTGAGGAAAAAAAGACGGAAGGAAATGATTTTCAGCTGCAACCGGATGATAAGTACATAATTATGCGACCCTGACCGAAGACGTAGGATGGTGGAAACTCCAAGATTTCTTTCCTAGGTATCTCTATAAGCTCTATGTTCTTGGAATTAAAGATGATCGTACTGAGAGCAGTTATTTGCTGCAAAGTGGATGACTGGAGGGCATAAACACTTTCAAGAGGAATCCACAGGAATTTCTTTCCAACGAGCTGAATGGTTCAAAGGTTGATAAAACTTCGATAGATAATATTCTATTATCTCTAATTTTCTGTTACACATTGGATGGACACGTGCTCAGATACGAAACACGTGCGTTTATGCGTGTGCGATTCATACCAAATTGTTACAAAATTGATGTAAAATTGTTAGGGCGATGAGTGTCTTCTGTTGATTTTTCGACGAATGAAGTAGACGCAAATTGATCTTGAATTAAAACTTCACTGTTTCTATTACCGGTTCGCATTTTTTATACGTTTAGTAATTTGTAGGCCACTTCTGTCTCTCAACAGGTACATATCTTACGCTATTCTCGTCACCCGCGATCTGGTACACGCAGGTTTGGTATTTCAGCGACAGCTCTAAACCTACTCGTCCCTCAAAATAGATTACCAGTATAAAAGGCAAGTCGATTACGCAAAAATTGGCGCGAATGAGCATCTCCATTTGTGTGACTCCAATTTGTTTCCGTATACAAACGAAACCAACGCAAAGTGTATCGAGTAACATTTTGCCACATGCTCACGATACCCACCGAGCACGACATTTAGTCTTTTAATTTCTGTTTTATGATACGTTTATCGATACAACATTATAAACATATTATTTGATTTGAGTGCACGTGCACCAAGAGCAATAGTAGTTTCCACATTAGGAAAGAGGAAACGTGACTTGATGACGGAAAAGAAGGATGCTGTCGGTGTGAACTTCGACCGTGACTATTACAAATGTTGAATACAATAATCACAATAGAATAACGAGATTATACTAATTCTTTGGAGTTCCGTATTTCGTGATTGATTTTATTCGTCTCCATAGAAACTCAAATGCATTGTTTCAAATACATTCGGATACTTTTAACTTGTAAGTTGGAGTTCATAATTGCATTAGCTGTACGTTCTATATGCCTTCGCTCGATCTGTTAAATTTTAATATCATTCGAAACCGCATTACGAAAGTATAGGCGCACTCGACCATTATCACGAAATCATTCGGACTGTTGTTCACACATTCTTCGGTTACTTCTAATTGCGAGTCAACTACATTGGCACTTTAAGCAAAAGACATTATTAGAAAAAAAACCCTCAATCGTCGATTGCTTTCAAAATATTCTTCTGTTCTAAAAGGAACGCATAACTCGCGCGTGTTTTCGTTCTCCTCAAACATGTATCCTCACTCCGGAAATAGAAATATCTATAATTGGATATAACTTTGTACAAACTGGCACACCAAACGCCACCCAATGTTTAGGAATTATATGCAAACACATTGCACTCTCGGTCGCGTCGATGCAATCATCAAAGTAGAAAGCAAATGCGAACAAAAATCGGCGCAATGTAAAAGGAAGGGCCGATAGAAAGAAAAGAACTATCTAACAACCCTTGACGTGTACCTAGGTACGTATACCTGCCCAGTACAGATGCTAAACTTCGATTTTCATTCACAAGCACGGCAGTCTTTGTCTACAATCGCCTTGTGCACTTATCGTCTTTCTCTATGCACTCGCGGCTGAGTCAGACGCGTCTCATCGGTGCAGACGTACTCGTTAACAGTACATCTGCACCTAGCGTCGAACTGGTGCTAGAGTATCGACCCGCAGCATGTGGTAACTCATTCTCCTTTCTCCTTTAAACGTTCCTTTCTTTCTTCCTCTTGAAACGTCGCATCTCGTTCACGATTCCCTGTCTCGATCCTCCTAATACGATTTGTTCATTTCTCTTTTCTTCAGCCCCCCTACTCTATCTCGAGCCCCAGAACATGGCTAGCCGAGGTCGAAATTTACGGTACCGTCCACGGAAATTTCAACCCTACGACGATCGAGGATATTGTTGTGCATGCGCGAGGAAATGCAGGAACGTGCTAGGTCCTCGATACGCCCCAGCTCGACGGGCAAACTTTTCAAAACTGCTGCGGCTTTTTTAAACGCGTGCACCGTTTCCTTCCAACTATCGCTTGGCGCGCGACTCGCATGAAACGCGCCTCGACGAGAAAAGATAATGTCTGGCCTTCGAATCATGCTGTGTGTCATACACGCAAATTACAAACAGATTGTCCACGGTTTCGTTCATCCCTATCATTATACAGCGTTACTATTTCGACGAGGATCCCCGCTCGAAAAACTTGACAGTCATCGGTGTTACCTTCCACGCGGATTTCGACCAGACTTTGCGTAAGACTTTGCGCGCCAACTTTAGATAGAAAGTACGAGTGGGATTTACAATGTTCCGTCGAAATTGATTAATGTAATCGATGTTATCGCAATCAATCATAGCTCAAATCGATCCGCTAAGTCCTGTTCTTTATAGAGAACCGTGCGTTTGCTCAGCGTTCCCCTTTTATCCAAAATCGCGATTGATTGTATAATCATTGATCAGATTAAAAAGAGCGAGAAAAAGAAAAGGTTGATAAGTAATGTCACATCGACGTCCTTCCATGTAGGTTTCATTGTAGTTTGAGTCAATCATAAGTGCATAAAAAGATCCTGAGTCATCGGTATTGACAGATCAATGCAAAGTATATATACGAAGCGGCTGCATTGAACTATAATAGTTTGAGTCTGTGGACCTCGAGATCGAGACCTGAAGGAAATGTAGTGCTTGGAGAGGGCCCCGACGATCGCGGTCGTCCCTGGCTTCGAGTCGGACAGCTCAGTTCACTTGGTTGGCAGAGGCGAACGGTGGTGCGTGCATAGTTCGACAGCTGATTCTGGACAGTGTGGTGTTGCGGTCGCCGATCGTTTCTCTTGGCTGTCAGTCGCAGTTGATACCGCGAATCGGTTAGGCGCTCCGAAATTCGGGTAGGAACCGTGGATTACGCGGGGAACAGAGCGTCGCGTTCCGTAAAACTAATCAAAATCGTGTTCCGAGTACTACTCCTTTTTTTCAAAACGAATGCAGCCTCGCGAAACGAAAAGCCTCTCATCGATCGTCAGAAAAGCGAAAACGAGGATTAAAGGCGCATCGTAACGATTCGTTCTTACGGCCTGTAAAGTTTCCTCCTCTCGTCGTGGAAAACCGTGGACACGATTTTCTGGTAAGCGCGGCTGCTGCGTTCAACAAAGCGACGGGACAAAGGGCGGAGAAGCAGAGGATGCATAGCGTCATCGTCAGGGTATGATTCCGGACGCTGCTAGGATACTTAACTCTACGTTCGACCGATGGTGAGTTCATTCTATTTAAGAACTCGATACGCGTTCTATATTTTGGAACTTCGATTCACAAATGTTATAGTCTCGACTGCTACTACTTGCTCGCACCATTCCCCACTTGGACCTTTAAAGCACCCCCCTTTGTGAGGCTTGTCGGTACCACTATACAGTTATCCATTTGCTCGATTTTCATTCGATGTCGCTCGATTGACAAGCGTGTCAATGAAAACGAAGTGACACTATTCGAATTACATTAAGGTGATAAGAGTCTACGTGTAGATGCCTTCTGACTTGAACGATCTACATCTTTATGACGATAAAAAGTGTTGCCCGGTGTTGAATGGTATATTTGCATATCGCACGATGGCCCATATACTATCACGGTCCTTTCAATGTTTCTGCTATCGACAGGAAAACACGCGTTTGACACACTTTAAATAGTAATTCCGAAAGGTTATATTTGTGCGATTGATATAAGCCTGGTACGATCTGTTCGGCGGGACTGCTGGAAAGAAGAGAATAGTAATTTTACACTCATTGTCAGACGTGTGAATCATTGATTGCACTCGACACGGCCTTTGTCGCGATGGATGCGTTTGCGAGGGAAAAATAATGACATTCGACTCGATCTTGCCTCAGCACTCGCTGCTTTCAACATAAAAGATTGAACTCTTGGCAATGCCTGTTTCAACTTTAGTCTACTCATAACCGTCCGAACTATCTGGTATGCGGCGTGAAATTGAAATGATTTGAAAGTTGCGGGAAAAAAATGTGGACGTTCGGGGATGGCATTAAATGCGGTGAACGTATCGTAGCAGCACACGCTGAATCAATGTCTTAACGAGCATGCTCGATCGTGGCTACTATACACACCGCACGTGACCATCGATGCATCTGCTCGAATTGTTACATGCCCGTAATTCCATCAGCTTCGCGAGAAAAGGATTCACCGAGCAACGTGATGGGTCCGTAGATGGAATGGGCATTGACCCTGTACGATTCGCGACCGAGTTACGCGTAAGTGTTTGTAGTGTCATAATGCGTCTATGAGTTTGCTGGCCGAATGACAGGAATATCGTACGATCCTTGACCGTTCAAGCCAATATTCGTAGCGATCGTATCTCAATTACCAATAATAGCTTGTTCTACGCGAATTAGATCGTTCGCATATTTGTTCGGCCGTATTTATCTTTGATTTCGATAAAACAATCGTAAAGATACATTAGAGTTTAAGTTTATCGATTTGTCTATCGGAATATCGATTGGCGATTACAGCCAGATCACTTGTGGTAGCTGCTCCGTAAAAAACGTGCACGTATACATTTTCGGAAGTCGGGCATTCATGTTTTGTGTCACGTGTTGTGCGAGACATTGGAATTTCCAGCACGTGGTGGCATCTGAAAATTTTCTGGTGATCCGGTAGGTTGCATCTAATATAATTCCCAGGTTTCGCCATTAATGAGGCGTCGAAGAAAATATTCAATTATCGCCGAACTGACGACTAATATGTCTGTTATGTTATAACAGTGGCCAATTATTGCACGGGCGTTATCATATTTATCAAATATAATAATCGCGTTTAAAGTTCATTATTCTTTCATTGTCGTCGTCCGCGGTGGAACACGATGAGAGCTTTTTCTTTGGCAAATAAGAAATTATGATTACGATGAATATTAGAAGAGAATTTTAATCGAAATTTATCTCTCACTTTGGTCATTGATTGGAACGAGATGTGTCCATCTTTCAGGACGACAATTTAGATCTAAAAGGAAGGGAAATGCTGCTCTACAGGCAAACAGGGGAAAGCTCTTTTTATAGGAACCCGTTTTGACAACTCCAAAGTCCCTGCATTAAACGCGTGTGATTCACTGTCAGAGATGTTATCTTCAGAACACTCTTAAAACGTTGCCACGAAATTTCTATTGAAATGCTTCACACGTGTTCGATGGAAATAACAATTTTGTTTACAACTTTTGTTTCATCATAGCACAACTGGTAAGAATTAATTCCATATAATTGAAGATCGTATCGTGCGACGTTTCGTATTAAAAACGAAAAAAGAAGGAGAAATCCTGGACAATATAACAAACAGCTGGTTAAGTAAATGACATTTGTTTTACAGCGATTCAATGAATTGCTCCAATTCGATTAACATTGTATACAGATGCAACCATCCTCCAATTTTGTAGTAAAGGAATTTTCCATTGTGGAAATATGTATTAACAGGTGAATAATTTTAATTGATTGCTTTCCTGTTTCAGCATCAGCAGATGATGGCAGATTTAAAGAATCTCACTCCGAGCGGTGGCGGAGGATCTAGATACAGTGGAGATGAACAGGTACACTTCATTCCAGGTGGAAGTAATCAAGTGACAATTAAATCTCCTCCACCTTCGCTACATTTGGAAAACCTCAACAATGCGATACTCAGGTACAATTATGATTATAACAAGTCAACAATTTATTCGCACTTCTAACAATTCGCATTAGCATGTAAGAAGTTTATGCATATAAGGAAAGGGTATTGTGAAACTATATTAGACACTATCGATCGTCTTGTACCAATTCCTCCTGCGAATAATATTTTTAAGTGATTCAACTTTTCTTCAACCTTGAATCATTGTAGCATCTTGCGGAACGGTAACCGAAGTAAGACAAGATAGTGTAACCATTATTCTTGTTCGTATAACGAACTGCATCGCGTACACGGCTTTACAGTAGAAAGGTTGAATTGAATAGCTGGATGTCGAAGTATATTTCTTTCAATGATATGGTCCGCAATATGCATTGAGCAGATAATACCTTTTCTAATAATTCACAACATCGTTCTCCTATTCTCGTATACTCTGTAGTGCACAAAAAAATATCTACTATAAGAAAGCAGATTATTGCTATTCATAAATGAATGACCTATGCATTTAATGTGCATACTAGTTTACAATCCACTGGCATAAACTGGCCCCCCATTGGTACGTCGCGTCGCTTGAATCATGCTTTGTTCATTTTTCGCCCCCAGAATTATCTTGTCTGTTCAAATACTGTTATCATCATTCCGTGTGACTGATGATTTTACTCATCAAATCCTTTATAAAACTAAAATCACCGGAATTTCGAAACCTTAGATATTCTTATTGGAGAAGTATTTGCTTTTGTTCATTATTTAACGATACTGACATTCTGTGAGCGAACTGATGGTCATTGTGTCAACGCTGAACACGCAAATTACACACGGTGCATATACCCCAAATACGTCTAAAACGGAACTCAAGGCCTTTCCATTGATCGTGCTAAAGCTTTAACAAAGACATGTCTTAGATTGTTAGTCGAATACAATTTACTTCTTACATATATTCAATCGCTCGAATTTTCTAAAAGAAGGTTTGCCCATATTTTTACGTCAGGAAAAATGATTAGCGTAATTAAACTTTTTGTTCAATTTCTTGCTAAATTCGTGAGATATAATTCTTGATAATTATACTTCATTTATGTTCAAAAGCGTATAAAATCGTTTCTATCTTCTTTTTTTTAATTACAATATAATTGTTGCGTCTGTAATCCTGGTGTGTACCATCGTGCCATTGATTAATATCGCCATTTTCACCGAAACCGTAAAACTAGAGCTAAGAAGGAGATTAAATTACAGACGTGATATACCTCGTGCGTCCTTAACTCACATGGCTTCTGGAATTCATTTTAGACCAATGCAAGCCACATTTAACCAGTGGTCTTACCGAATCAAATGTGTGCAACACTATTTTAAAGCGACGAACAAGTACCATGGTTCACTTGTCAATTGTACTATTATCGACTCATTATTTATCGTGCAACGCGCGACATGTGACAAATGAAAAGAATTTTCTTTGTTAGCTTCACTTGGACGCTACCCCCGTGATTCGATCAGTGATTTCCGACTTGTTACACAAAAGAACGTTTTTCCAGAATGTCGTAAAGTTTTCTTCTTTGCATTCCAGCGGTTCGCAAAACAATCTTCACTGTAATTGCAATGGCAGCGCTTCGAACGGGGCTGCGGTTGCAATATGCAGCAGTAATATGTTCGCAAGAAAAGTACCAAACCATAGCCCAGGTCAGGATGGGAAGAGGCCTGCAGTAACATTGACGCATTTACCGAAGAGGCCACCGGTTGACATTGAGTTCAAGAACCTGGCGTACAGCGTGTCCGAAGGCAGAAAGAAAGGTTGGTCTTGGAAAGAAATTACACTTCACGC
The DNA here is from genome assembly GCA_963583965.1 of Nomada ferruginata. Lineage (NCBI taxonomy): Eukaryota > Metazoa > Arthropoda > Insecta > Hymenoptera > Apidae > Nomada > Nomada ferruginata. Next base: position 3,034,831 of record OY757217.1, read on the forward strand.
AAAAGCAGGGCGGACAAAAAACGTGACGCACACTCGAGCATGAAAGCACAATTTGATAGGCATTTTGTTCAGCAACGTATGTGAACGACCTAGCTGAAAGAATCGATAGAAATGTACAGGTTGGTTCCTGTTTCGGTCCAGACGCACCTTGAGGGTGCAACTGTACTTGCTTGTAAAGAGGTCAGTTAGAGTCCAACTATCCGTGAAGCCTGCAGTTTAACGAAATTTCTATACCTTGTCTCATCGAACGTTGCGAATTTGGCAAGGCCGCGGATACCATTTTGGCAATGCGAAATATTACGTAAATCCGCAAAACCATGGCGCTAGGGCGAAACTTAGCGTGCCGCGAGGAGAAGGAAAGGGACGATCTTTAATCTCGAACGTTCGTACGTTTTATGTTTCAGGATATAAAACGATTTTAAAATGTGTGAACGGAAAATTCCAATCCGGTGAATTGACCGCCATTATGGGCCCATCAGGCGCCGGGAAAAGTACACTGATGAACGTTCTGGCAGGGTACAAGTGAGTTCTGCTTCTGAACAATTTACGCGACACGTTGGAAGAAATTATTGAACGACATACCACCGGTACCATTTATTTCCAGAACGTCTCACCTAAGTGGATCTGTTCTGATAAACGGAAAGGACAGGAACCTTAGGAGATTTCGGAAGATGTCCTGTTACATAATGCAGGACGATCGTCTGCTGCCTCATCTGACTGTCTACGAGGCAATGATGGTTTCGGCCAATTTAAAATTAGGGAAAGGCATCAGCGTTAAGGAAAAGAAAGTAGTGGTGCGTTGAGAACGAGAACTTTTCAGATAACTGAAACACGATTTAGCCGAAGTGCCGTTTAATAAAATCGTGTTTAATGCAGATCGAAGAAATCATCGAAACGCTCAGCCTAAGCGACGCAAGTAACACACAAACTCACTGCCTGAGCGGAGGGCAGAGAAAGAGGCTATCGATCGCATTGGAGCTTGTTAATAATCCTCCGGTGATGTTTTTCGACGAGCCGACTTCTGGTTTGGACAGTTCGACTTGTTACCAATGTTTAAGTTTGCTCAAATCGTTAAGTAGGGGAGGTAGGAATTCTAACAACAATTCCGTGGCACAGTCATTATTGTTTGGTAATGCTATTCGCAATTGTCTAACGCCTCTTTATTTCTGCACGGGTTTTACAGGGAGGACTATTATATGTACGATACATCAACCAAGCGCGCGATTATTCGAGATGTTCGATCATTTGTACCTTTTAGCCGAGGGCCGGTGTATATATCAAGGGAATGTTGGTGGTTTGGTGCCCTTTTTATCGTCGATGGGCTTGGAATGTCCGAGTTATCACAATCCAGCGGATTACGGTAGGCAAATCGGCCCGTTAATACTTTGAATAAATTCGTGTTCCGTTTCTGTGATTAAAAACGAAACGATTTCATTTAGTAATGGAAGTGGCGTGCGGCGAACACGGAGAATGCATGCATAAATTAGTGATGGCTGTAAATAATGGTAAATGTGCTAATTACCAGCACAATCAAGGTGCGATAAATGCGGTGCAAACTGTGTCGAATGATATCGCGAAAGACTCGCCGCAGCAAGAAACAAAGTCCGAATCTGCACTGATACCAAATGGTTTAGTGAAGCAACCGAATGGTGGAACGGTAATTAACATGCCGATTTCTTGCACGACTTCTTTGTTGGACAGCGCAGAGAGTATAGAGCAAAAGGTTGGCTTTCCAACGAACAGTTGGACCCAATTTTGGATCCTTATTAGAAGAATTTTCTTGTCGCAAATAAGGGATATGGTTAGTATAGCTTAATTATATTTAATATAAATTTAATGTGCGCGTAAAATCTGTTATTGATTGCACGCGATTCAATGCCTTTTATGATTGCAGACATTAACGAGAGTAAGGCTGATTTCTCACATAATCGTTGGATTTCTCATTGGTGCGATTTACTACGACATCGGTAACGACGCCTCGCAAGTAATGAGCAACGCTGGCTGCGTTTTCTTCACGGTGATGTTTCTCATGTTCACTGCTATGATGCCCACCATTCTTACATGTGAGCGAATTGCACGATTATTGATTAATCTATGTGGTTCTTACACGTATGAATAATGCTTTCTTTTGGTACAGTTCCGACAGAAATGGCTGTATTCGTGAGAGAACACTTAAATTACTGGTACTCCGTAAAATCTTATTATCTTGCGAGAACCTTAGCCGATGTACCTTTCCAAGTAAATACGATATTTTTTATTTTAACTAACTATATCCTCGACACCAGTCCTGTATTTCTATCAACACATGTATTATGTTTCTTGCAGATAGTGTATTCTATCGCATACGTCATCATTGTATATTTCATGACGTCGCAACCATTGGAAGCAAATAGATTCATGATGTATTTAACTATATGTGTATTAACAGCATTAGTTTCTCAATCGATCGGTTTCGTGATTGGATCAGCGATGAGTGTGGAGGTACGTTTTGATTGTTGTGCAATGTCGGTCATATTTTTTATGTTCTTCGATCCTGGATAAAAGGCAGACGTTGGACTTCTTTCAGAGCGGAGTATTCATTGGACCTGTGTCGTCAGTACCGATCGTTCTGTTCTCCGGTTTCTTCGTCAATTTCGATGCAATTCCAAAGTATCTGAAGTTTCTTTCGTACGTGAGTTACGTCAGATACAGCTTCGAGGGTGCCATGATTTCTGTGTATGGCTATAATCGTGCTAAGCTCAAGTGTTCCGTCGCGTACTGCCACTTCAAAAGCCCGACGAAGTTCCTCGAAGAAATGTCGATGCAAAACGCCGTCTTCTGGGTGGACGCCGTTGCATTGGCAGGTTTTCTGCTTACCTTGAGGGTGATCGCCTACTTTGTACTGAGACTGAAGTTACGATCTCTTCGTTAAAGCATGCAGTGGCCGAGGATAATCGGGGAGCGATAGGTCACTGTATCGCAAATATTCGTTTCACCTCAATCACACCGAAAGATTTACGACTTCGAATTCCGTTCCTTTCCTTACAGAAAACAAAAGTGCTCGGACATATTGGTAACAAGACTCACGGAACAAAATGTACATATGTATACGTATGCAAACGATGGAATATTTTAATTTCGGTGCGTTGTCGAATATGTACTAAGATTTTCTACACTTAGTACAAAAGCTCGGGCTCGTGTCGCATTCGCACTTCAGATGTGCGGGCATCGACGAAACCGCAGAATCGCTGTTGATAACGCGTCACGAATACGAATTACCGTTAACGCGATTTCTGCTATGTAAATACAGTTCACCGAAATCGAACGAAACATTAAACATTTGTATTTTACAAAGCTTTGGGGGAAAAAATCGTGTCCTGGAAGTTGCTCCCTACGGCACTAACGGAGAGTAACAGTAAAAGACACGAACGTTATGGTACGATGCGTAGAGTATCTAGGCATTTTTAATAAACTAGAGTACGCAAGAATTAGATTGGAATTGTAAATCGTCGATAGTAGACCGAAACGAGACCACCGTTGGTTCTACGCATTCGATCGGAACGCAAACATTTATAGCCAATAATTACGAACTCGCCAGGAGCCTTAGGCCCATTCAAAACTCATGGTCCCTCCAACAAAGCGCGTGTGCAGCGCACGAATACCATAAACTTTTTTCAGTAGGTACGCCATAGAATTTACGAATCCAAGGTTAGAATGGATCCTTACTTGTTCTCATGTTTGCATCGATTTACATTCACTTAATCTACAAAAGGTACCTCGAAGATATACCAACGAAGCATAAACGACCAACAATCGTTTAACATATCGGACAAAAAGAAGTTTTAACTGACACGCCGAAGCACCAAATATTAATTTATCTAATTGTGAGTCCGATACTCACGTATATCGGCGGGATACCGATGCGTTTATATTAAATGATTTCATTCGAGATCACAAGCAATTCTTGCTCATATCGGCATTCCATTTATAGTTAATTCGATAACTATGTAACGTTTAAGCGTCAAAGAAGAAACGATGAACATTTATTGTAAAAAGCTCACACCTGACCAATCACTAGCTGCCTGTGCGTTTGCTTCTAAGCGGGAGTGTTGAACATTATTACATTTATTATTACAAAACACAGTTTAACCAGACGGTCAAAGGGGTGCATATTATTGAAGCAAAAAGGAAGAAAAGAAAACGATGAAAATATTAGACAATGAAAATAACAAAATAACAAGAATATTCTGGTCTGCGAAAAACGTTTACCAGAATATCCTTCGCGGCCTATTTGCGCTGTTTATATCGCTACGAGTTCATCTCGTTCATCTCATCTCGCCGACTGAGAAACCGAGAAAAGGGAAAACAAAATTCATAGTCTTTTCCTTTCAATTCATGTTTTAGTTTTTTTATAAAACTTGCAAACATGACCGGGTGCAGAATAATCTTATTATTATGATTTATTAATATTCTTTATCCTTAAGTTTAGTACTAAATTTCGATGCAAAATTGTACTCTTTAAAGTAGAACTATACTATACATTTCTACATTTCAATATCGAATATAAATTCCAAATAATCATTTCTTCTATAAGATGAACAATTACTGTTCACCCTCATATTGAATTACATTTATTTTATCTTAATGGTAGGGGCAGGTGATATTCAAGGTAGTATGTATTCCAATATAAGTTTATCACCTTTCAAATATACACACCGATCACAACATAAATCAAAGACAGTACTTATTCCGTTTTTCGAACGCTTAGAAATTTCCAGAGGAGGGCCTTTCGCAGTCATGTTACACTTTACTTAATCCAGACGATTTCGATTTGGCGACAGATTTACTTGTTTCTGCTAAGTCGTGAATTCGTACCAGTGAATAACTTATGATTTATCTGCAATTGATAACATAAGCGACAAGAGCGTAGTGCAGAGAAATAAAATATTATGAATCATAGGGACAGGGTAAAGGTTGGGGGTGGGTAGGGAGGTGGCGAAATTTTCCATATTTTTAGACTGGTATTATAATTATTATGATTTATATTTTTATTACTTATTGTCGATGTAGGTAGTTTAATAGGATGTATAGGCAAGAAACAACGATGTATTGCGCTATAGGTGTGAATATTCTACTCTTTTTCACTTAATACGTTGTCATGTAATTACTATTAAATTGCTAATGCTAAAATTCACTTAAACTGTTATATCGTCCGGTTATTTTCATCTCATTCCGAATACTTTCTAATAACGATAACTTGGAATGTCTGTGATTCAGTGTCGGCAAACCACAATTAGGCGTACAACAAATTCTATAAAATGTACATATAGGTTGGCGTAAATGTGAAGCTTTACGAAAATGAGGTGAAAACGGCAGCGAAATCGGATAGATGAGATAAAATTATTTGTTTTTCGTTCCCGTTTAATGGACGGGGATTTATCTGTTTAGACCTTGGTACGCTTATGTCGTTTAACGAAAGTAAAGTGTACAAAACATGAAACGAAGTACGTGGTCGGTTAGTCCATCGTACTATAGTCGTTGCTACTAACTTAATAGCTGCTAAATAAAACAATCCATCAAAATGCAACGCGTGTATGGAACCAAGGTCTGAACGCAAATGCGGTACATTCGCTCAATGTAATGTTTACCGTTCCTTTCTGTTATCGGTTTATTGCTCCTCGTTTTCGCACGAGTTAGCGACTCTCATTTCTTCGTATGATGCTGCGCGTTTGCATTTATAATCGTAGTTACTAATATGTAAAACCAGTAAAGCGTCATATTCGATCAAACACAAATCCGCACGTATTGTGTTCAAAGCTCGCGAGAACTGAGACTGTAATAACGAACAAGCAAACTTTTAAGTACACCTGACCTGACTATCTTGCGAGTAGAACCCTTGAACTACTGTTAAACATTTCGAATAATATAACGTCACATTTGCATATAGGTGGACAGCATAGGAAAATCAATTGATAAGATTTCCGCTTTTAGGACACATACTCCACACGTCAATGTATAATGTATATTGTCCGACCATATATCGCGTACAGTACATGACACTTTTTTCAAGTATTGTAATTTTATATCAAGAAAGTAGTATACGTGTGTAACGTTGTGCGGATGTGTATGGGAGCGCCGTAAAGGAGTGGAAGAATGCGTAGAAAAGTGAATAGATATAAGTGTGATTCAATGACAGTGCGATCACTTTTGATCCTTGGAGTTAAGAACGTGATCGATCTGGCGTGGAATGTCCGATAACGATTGGTATATACAAGCGGGAAAACGATTAGCGCAAATAATTTTGAAACGAAATTACGAACATATAGTGATTTGTGTCCTGGAGAAACGGAACGGTTTATACTAAAGCACAAATGAATAAAAAACATCTGTATAATATGTAAAAGAAAGCAACATCCTTGTCCTTCACCAAACTTAAATTTTTATCTGTACTCCTTACGAGTATGTAAGCGTCGTTCGAGTATAAAATTCAGATTTGTAAATCGTCACGAGCACGTGGGCTCTAAGCGACCAATGTAATTCAAGAATAGCTATTTTAAGATAGATTTTCTCAATGCTACCAAAGCAAAGTTTCTTTAAGGTTTCCATTTCTACCATTTCACATTTTGGAAGGCACGGTAAATTATTTATTGTGTCCCCTGCAGCATATTGTAACTTATAACTTCCATTTTCTTTAAAAATATTTTTCTTTACGCCGATCGAACGTTTTATAAAATATGTTTCTGGAACTTGTTAGACATGATGGAACTAAGTTGGCAAGAAAGGGAGTGCAGTTTATAGAATTTATTAAAAGTATCATAGTAGTTGATTGTGCAATAGTACGACAAATTCAGAAGGCTTAAAAGTTGCAGAACATGGAGAAACCTATAGTTCGCGCAAGGGTAGTGAAGGTACTCGGTAGAACCGGTTCGCAAGGGCAATGCACGCAAGTAAAAGTGGAATTTTTGAATGAACAAAATAGGCAGTTAATTCGAAACGTGAAAGGCCCTGTACGAGAAGGAGACATACTAACGCTCTTAGAATCGGAACGAGAAGCCAGAAGGCTACGTTAATACCTCCAAGGGTTGCCCTTTCTTCTTCATATCGAATACAAAAGACTCGAATCCCTCCAGGTACCTGCAAATACCTATGCCCTCATCGACATTGTACTTCTAAGAGGACTTGAAATACCGTTCCTACATTTATTCAGGACTAGTTTTGCAAAACCTAAATTATTTTTTATATATTTATTTCCCAGGTATTGCGAGCGGAAACCTACTAATATCCAGTGCACAGGCGCAACCCAACATTTTTTTCTGAACGCGCTTGTATTTTTTTTTTACTCGAAACCATTAGAATGGTATGCAAATATTAACGTCACACGAATGTAATTGAAATATATGTATCTCTGAATAAAAAGTAGCATGTATATATTTGGAAGCTAATCGTGTAACTCTAATATTCTCACCGTAAATTGCTTTTACAACGCTACTTCGTCTTGAACAGGATTGAAGGTAATAACAAAAATAAGAACAAATTATAGAGGTAGAAACACAGCTGGGACTTCCAAGGACAGGATTTCGCTGAAATTCTTTGTATTCGCATACATACTTTTTTTTTGCCAAGTACGCACTTTCCTTTTCGATTGTTCGATCAAATGAATATAGATGTCACGTTTGTCGATCTTTACCTAACGAATTATTCCATTGTTTAAATTTTCCAGAGTTTAGAAACGCGTATCGCATGTCTAATAAAGTTCATATAAATTTTAATAAATTAATTAACACATCACGGAGTTATTATTTAGTACAGACTGCATGTACGCGGGACAAACGCTCTATAAAGGTGTCAGCACAATCGCAACACGAAGCACGCCTTCGGCTGTTACGCTACGCCATTTTAGTCTAGCTTGAACGATCGTAAAGTAAAGATGCTTTCGAGCAATTTTCAATTCTCATCAAGCAAAAGTATTGCTACCATTTGATTTCGTCTTAATATTAATCATTCTTCTTTTTTTCTTTATTTTTGTAGTGTTATGTTCAAGCTAGACCAAGTGTGGTCGGTTCGTTCAATATGTTAATATTTGTCGCGTCTTCCGCGTCTTCCGTGTCTTCCGCGTAGTGCTATTTGGCTTCTTCGTACCTTCCGGGCGATCGTAAGTTCCCTTTTACCTTTTCTTTCCATCTATATCTGTCTGTAGGGCGAAAATTACATTCTCCCTGGCAGTAATGTCGGCTTGGAAGGATTGCACGTTTTGCAGTTCTTTCTCAGACGCTACTGTCCGAGCGGATGTAATTTGTGCTGTGTCTGAGGATATTCAAATTCTTTGAAATATCCTCGTGACTTGCATCGCTTTACAAGACCCATTTTACGTGGCGATTGAACAGACGCACGCTCTGTCGGTCCATAATGGCCTCTTAATACGATTCTGTCGAATCGGGCTTTGGAGATCGCACGCGTAAAATTGGTAACCCATCAGGGATCTTTGCGACTGCTGATGAACGGAAGCTAATGAAACGCAGTTTCTATGGTATAGCCAAGAAACACAGATTCTTAGCTTTGTTTCGTCTGCAACATTCGCGTGTAAATAGGATAATAACAATCAGTGTTCCTATCCTATTTACAATTCTACCTTCTCTATATTCCTTGTGACCTACGTATTGGACGGAAATGGTCGATTTGGTGCAAGTAGCACAGCTCCTACGTTGTGGAGGTTTGATATAATTTCGCATCGTTTCCGTTCCTTCGCTGGCCCCTCCTTTGTTAAGGAGTTCGCCATTACATAACATGTGAATTAAGCGACTGCAACACTTAGCTTTTCAGTTAGTTAGGAAATCCTGCCTACAAGTTAGGGACGTTAGGATGTACTAATCTTTTTTTGAATTTCAGGTAGCTGAAAAAGAGTTTAGGGGGATGGTTAGCACCTCTACCTCTTTTTTCGGGTAGGTCCGTTTAGATGAGCAACGTTTCTTCGGGATCGAATAAACGGTTGCATTACTGCGATGGGTACATTTCCGCAGTTTTGAAATTGCTAAGGAAGGGTGGATGGGCCCGTGGAGATCGGGCGAGTCACCATTTGCAGCAACCTCCTCGTGGTGTGACTTGGGAAATTTGCGTTACTTCAGTACTGCGTGGTAACGCAAATTTGCTAATGACTGCAATCTTTCAATATATTTGCTACACCCGTCAACAACATGATGAAAAATAAATATTACTTCTATACATCTGTGTAAATTTTATTAATTTCCCCAAAGTTCCTGTACAAGTGTAATCCATTACTTTACCTATATGCTGTAAAATAGAAAGAATAAATAAAGAGACAAATAGTCCATGTACATAAGTAAAAACACTCCTTTTTCCTGCCCTCTTAGTAATGTAAATCCTGACGTTGTCAATTGTGTTCGCTATTAGTTAAGAAAGCTTGCAACAATGGCGGCCATATTTGTTTTGAATATCATTGAGGCGCAAATAAGAATGTAGGGGATAGAGTACGCGAGTAGGAGATGAAGAAACTGGATGAAAATTACTGGCAAATACGAGCACGGATGATAAAGGAGGAACAAAGGTAGAGAAGTGTGCAATCCTGCAATCTTATCGGCGACCAATCGGTTGATTGGATTTTCGAATGGGGATGTTGAATAATCGTCGATTAGACGGCTATTGTTAAGATTAAAACGTACGTACAACAGTTGTCGACCATCGATCGGTGCTGTTAGTACAACGTCGTGCCGCGGTATTACTAGACGTAAACTTTTGGTACGTTATGTATTTTGCACAACCCGAACTATTTATGCGAGTGTTTGCGATTTGAACGTTCATACGAATCGTGTCTCGTGTCCAAAGAGCTTGTTCGCGGAAATACAGAAATGGCGATACGCGTAGAAAATATTTGAGTGAATATACACATGTACGTATGGATTGAATTGAGTATATGAACAGAAGAGCAAATGTAGTGGGCTTACGATTAAGTATAACCTCGGGTACTTGTGGTTAGGAAGTAATCACAGCGTGTGTCAGTTTTCACCAAACAAATATTTAATTCTGTTTTTGAGTTGGCACCCATGTATTTTACATTATTGAATGCTTAATAATTTATGTGCACACTACTGAGCACTCTCCCTTACAATTGAGCAAAACAATGGAACGAAAACAGATTGTTTTAGCGATAACAATAAAATAAGGAAAACTTATTAATTGTTAAAGTTCCCTTTGCATTTAGAGTCTGTAATAGTAACAAATATGAATCCTTGCAAAAGAATTTTGTATTCATCGTTCTTTGAAGCATTCTTTAAGCAACATTTTGAGTAAACTGTAGAAACATTCTTCATAGTGGTGAGAATCTTTTTAGTAAAATGTCCAAAGACAAAGTTCAAGTCGCCTACGATTACGTAAATTTTATGAATTATAAATTACTTAGAATCTTGCCGAGGTCAACAGGTTGGTAATATCATTTGTCAGTGTACAACGCTAGCAACAAGATGCTACTCCAAGCATTACTTCATTAATAATTTTGAAGCAAGAAAACTTAAACGAGAAACATGATTATGTACTACTTCGTTAAGTTTTGTAATACGACATTCTAGATAATCTTGATCTGACGATTTTAAAATGTAATTACACAAACAAAAACTGGTCCATTTTTACGTTCAACTGCGGTATCGGGGTTAATACATATTCGCATTAGTTTTCGTTACAGCGTGTATGTATAGGAGGTGTTATTTAATATAGTGGAAATAATCGAATACATAAATAGACATGCAACGAAAACTTTATTCCATATTTTGTACTGTAGCCAGCAGTCTGTTATATTTTCGCGTTGTCTCATTATCCTGTCATTGTTTTGACGATAATATTGTGTTAACGTTAATGTTCAGGTCGCATAATTCTATATATTTGGATATACATGTTTGTGTTTTCAGAAACCGTAATCATTACGTTGATATCAAGATAAATTCGGCCCTAGAGATAAAAAGAATTAAACAATGGTGGAACGTGAAAGACAGAACGGACATGCGAATTTAGCTAACAATGGACACGATCGGTGAGCATAATCATTGGAGTGTAAAATAAACCACTTTACTCTGCGTTAACAAAGATCTCTCAAGCTTCTACGGTATTTTTTAAGTTCCTACCATTTTATGCGCATACCCGTATTAATTTTTCTCATCGTCTGCCTTGACACTGGTATTTCTTATGCGGAAGCAAAATGAATTGTAGAACTAGCATTACTCAGCATTATTAACGCCATTGAGTACTTTCGCCGGATACTTACATATATCAAGTTAAGAAAAAAAAGGTAGCACGCAATCGATTGGTGCATGCATGCAAAAAGGACATGCGTCGCCTTTGGACGTGAATTATAATGTCCGATGCGATTATGTATATCGCGACGCGTAGTCGTGATAAAACTTTTTAGATGTCAACACGTTAACAATAAGATGTAAGATTTTTCTCCGATGCTACGAGGTCTCAAAATTCTGTCGCAATATTCTAAGTATCAATTAGTTTCCCCTATTTTTTAAGTATGTATATATTTTTAAGTACATAGTACATAGATTACAAACGGGCTTTGCACTTCCAGTACCTTAAGATACGTATTTTTCTCTGATGGTTCGAAACCTATCGAAGCCTTGACCAGATTATTTTAAAGTTTCCTTGATAAGGTCGATGGTACATCGATAATTTAAACGTAGGACATATATTTGAACGTCAATGATTCTAGATTAAACTTGAAAGACCACAAGTAATCAAGCACTTTATAGAGCACTTACTCTATACTATTCGCGTTGCTGTAAACACTTGACGCGTCCTTAAAAATAGCAAAGAAACACGTGGCATAAATGAAAAGAAAAATATAGATCAATATAAAGTATAAAGTGCCTTACAGGAATGCAGTAATTATGCTCTTATCATGGCTACTGAAAAACGACAACTGCACTGTCTCGGACTTTGTACACTTTGCTTGTGTAAGCGACCTTTATTCCGGGTTGATTCGTAAAGTGTCGTGTGATAGCTTTACCGATAGTAAAATATATGCATTCAATGCTTCTATGTGGTAACAAACGTTTGCATCTGCATACTAATCTTTTTATTGTCGTTTAAATTTGCTCATGGAAATCAATTGGAAAATATACAATACAGTTACTTTTCTGCTACTTGTCTACCAAAACGTTTTGTAAAGTTTATATAATTATAGTATACTCTCGAACAACCTACATCTCTTACGAGAAAAAATTCATCTACCAAATGTATATCATTCTTCATTTCCTTCTCAAATTCTAGCAGATGTTTCTCCTACCTAATCTGAATATTTTTTTTTCGACGCAGTCGTATTAACAAATTTCAGCATATTTTATAGATCAAGTATACGATTTTCGTAGTCGTATTTCGATATTGTGCGTATCGTATTCATATTATTCGGCAACTCTCAATAAGTGCAACAGTTTACTATATGTTAAAGAGAATAAAAAGCATATACGAAATCCTTTGCATAAGCATTCGTACAGTAACATTGAGATTTAGCGTAACGTCTACGTGACGTTAAACACGTAGATTGCTCAAACAAAATATTACCTATGAATGTTTGCGGATCATTTCTACATTATAGAATTTAGTAGCCCCAAAAGAACAGCTAGATTGATATTTTACTCCGCAAATAAGATGCATAAAATATGTTGCATATGATGCGCAAGATGTTGAAGACTTCTTTTTACTATCACGAACTATCTATTACATAGCTATGCGCTAATTACAGGAAAAAGCGACGGCAGTAGCGATCCAGTAAAAACTTATAAGATGCATATGCGAATTTTAATCATAGAACTGAATGAAACGACTGGTATACTTTGTACTCGACAAAATAAATACATATTAATTTATTATTAATGCGAGAATACTATTTAACGAAGAAGTTATCTTATTTTCACATAGATTCTAAACGAATTACGGATATGCTTTCCTCGTTGCCAAATTCAACACGTACGATATGACGGCGGCGGCAAAACGTGACGCGTTAAATTTCAGACGTCAGTGTGTTACTTTTCCGATGTCCGAGAATCTATTGCTTCTGGGCAACGTGGAATAAATGCGTATAGTGGTTAATGAGTTGAATAAACCGAGCGACAGGCTTTGCGAATTTATAATCATTTCTGCCTTGTTGGCGATGCACGTGGTCCGACGAGTTTTAAATACATAGCAGAAACCCTTGAAAGTAATAACGAGTGATCTGGTGCAATGCTGTTCGTAATGAAATTGATCCTTTATAATAGTGCGAAATCCAGAAACATCAGGATGACATTGCCGTCTCGTTTTCTTAGTGGCTTTGACGTCATCGGTTGGACTTCGAATCAGTTTGCAAAAAATAGTAATATTGTAACACGGGTTTACCAAGTTATTGCAATATCTATTATAGTATCTATTATCTTCAACGATTTTGTAACACGGATTCCATTGCGAGGCGGTAGTTGATTCAGTAGGCAAGTAGAGTGTGCTCACGAAGACGAGTGGGAACGAAACGGAAAACATAGGGACGTGCTACGATGAGTTAAGTATTCGCAGCCATTCAGGTAGCACAGTCAGTCAACGTTGTCTCTACAACTAAGAAGCTTGAACTGCATCTCGACTTTGATCACATTAACTCTTCATTCTCTCGATCATATCGTCTTCTTTTGCCGCGTCCTTAAAGTATAATGAGGGAGCGAGGAAAAGAGAGCGGGTAAGAGAAGAACGAATAGAGAATGGGAGTGAGAAGGAGTACACTGGAAAGCAACGACGGTCAACGGTGATGGCCGCGGTGCAGCTAAATGGTAGAGTCAGGCAGTTGGTCCCGAGACATCAGGGTTTGAACATCGTGGAGCGGCTGTCGTACTTTACTCCGCCTTTGCTCCAAAATTTCTGTTACACTCTCGTTATTACCACTATCGTGTAGTTTCGAATATATTTCGCTGTCATTTCAAGTGCAATTGAAAAGAACGCGCGTGTGTGCTCCAATTTCTAATAGTTTAAATGACATCGTTGTGCACTTCGAGAACGTGGCATATAGAATTCGAAATGTACTTGCTTTTGGCTCGAGGATAGAGTCGATGGTCTACGCAGTTGTTTTTTCTGAAGCGCGATTGTTTCTTTTTCACCGAAATCCTACCCGTCGCTACTGCTATAATGTAAGAACGCGCGCGATTTAAAATCCGTTTGAATTTGTTTGAAGGTCCCCTCCCTCTATAGAAGTTTCGTTTGTCTGCAAAACTATTCGAAATTAAATATCGCTTCTGTGTTGAATCTAGTCATCGGAGTTATCAGAGTCGTAATATTGCTAGTATCAAACTTATTATCATTCCGAATCGGCATGAATAATGCCGATGTCTCGTTTTCATGTTTTCGTAACTGGAAAGGTTAATAGGAAACAGCACTCTATGTTAAACATGAACGAAAGAAAGAATTATACTTTAGTACAATAGTTGCATTTGTGTTAGCGGCAACAGCATTATGCACATATATACATTTTGTAGCCTAAAGCTTAATAGAAAGATACCTCACGTTTCAGCGTTAGAGAAACATTCCTGTTTTGCCATTAGATATCTATAACGCATGCCCTTAAACGACGATTTAGTCGAACAATCTAAGTTGAGAACAAATAAAATTTTTCAGGCGATGAGAGAATTTGCACGTTTGTCTACTCATGAGAACGTAACGCTGCGCAAAGATTGGTTCGTCTGAACGAAAATCGGCTTAGTACGCAAGGCTGCTTCAATACCATACCACTAAGATACAGAAATTGCGAAAAGAAACTTATTTCAAGATGAAGCTTGAGGGCAATTGTTCGCAGGAAGATAACACCAATGAAATTTTATTGCAACCTAGGAAAGGTTCGGCAACGCGTTTGCAAGTCATACCGGCGCAGCCCAAAACGATCACACATTTACCGAAAAGACCGCCGGTTGATTTGGCGTTCGCCGATCTAACGTACAGAGTACGAGAAGGCAGCAAAAACAGTAAGTATAGGAATTCCTACTCCGCCATTCTGTTTGTACAAAAGCTCCATGCAGCTGAATAGGATTTGAATGCATACCCTGCGTTTTATAATCAACCCTCGACGATAAGTATAAAAGTATAAAAAAAGATGAGCTTCGTTAGTTGTTATTCTTCTCATTACAACTTGGGACAATTGCAACCGGTTTTGGTGACATTGACCATACACAGAAAGTAATTATCATGAGAGAGAATGCAGTTCACGTGTCGTAGTACTTGCATGCTTCACAGAAAGAGATATGCATATTCTTATCAAAAAGCAGCACTGGAAAGTAGATAATACGATGATACATAAATCCACGACTCGGACATTTCAATAAAATGAGTTTACGTGCTTGTTAGTTGGCTTGATTCACCATTTGTAAAAATAAACTTTCTACACAGCCCGTGGAACGTACACTTAGCTGGTCTAAGCGAATAAAGGTAGTGACCGAGATTTTGTAAGAAGACCGGTTGCGGCGTTCAACCACGATTTCCAAAGTGCATGTTGTGTTTATACACGTACATATTTGCTACTCCAGGGAACGTTCGTTATGCACGTCTTTCTACACTTTAATATCGCGCAGTTATTTCAACAATATTTTATGCTACGCAGGCGGACAATTTGCAAAGATGGGTCTTTGTTTCCACTTATCGTAGTTTATACTCACAATCAAAACAGCTTACTGTTCCAATTGTTGCAGCTGTGCGATAAAGCTCTGTTTCTCTTGTATCGAATTGGAGTTCACTTCGTTTTTAAGATCGTGTCATAAACTTTTTTCAATTCTACAAAATTCGGTCAACTGTCTCTCTAAGATGCAATTAAAGACGAACGATCTGCCGAATAGTAAAAGTTCACATTTACGGCGTTGATATAATATTTGATGTATTTAGCTGTGTATATAGTATTAGCAATTGTATCCTGTTTCCTAATTAATCATTCGCTATTGGCTACGGCATTGTTAGCGTGTCAATGGCCAGGGGCTTGTAATGTTGTCGAATAGTGAGTAACTACGTCAAATATTATATTTCATTTACTGTAGAAGTCGCACGTAACGACGGAGTCATGTTAAAAATGACTTTACGCACAGTGCAAGGAACGAATACAACGAGATGCACATTGTTTTTGGGTGCAAAGTTCGTTCTCGTAATATTACTTGTACTCTCCTCTTTCTGCTTTACAGAGTTCTTCATACATCACGCATCTGGGCGTTTATGCAAACATATGCACACCACACACACAACACGCACACTCACTATGCCAACAGAGCGATCATTTCGATATGACCGCGTATAGAAAGTGAATATACTACGTTATAGCAATATCATTGCAATCCCCGTTTTTGCAACTAGAAAAAAACCTTTCGGATCTGACTCTGTTTTCGATATCGAGGAGATTTTTTTTATACATTTTGCTCAAGCGATTGCATCAATACTACATTCGATACATGGTTTATGTATACACGTGTCGTCTGTATCGTGTAACTTGTTCAACACGTTTTCCTTCTTATTATTTTTTTTTGAAACATTTTCGCTACTCTTTCGACATATTTTATCACTATCATATGCACTGCATATTAGAGAGAAGTTTAATATAATATTTAATTCTCTGAATTGGTATCAAACACTTGGAATGAATGATAATATGGCGTACATACTTTGATAGATTTGGTGCAATCGGAAATATTAATATTTCATAAGTAGTACTCCATTTGTAATACGAGAACTGAAAAATGCAACTGGACTTCAACTAATTATCCTTTACTGGTAATAAAACCCTAGTTTTTATTACACGGACGAGCAGGTAAATATTACGTTAGCAGGAAAAATTCATAGTCACGCAATGATCGACATGTATGCGAAGAATTAACATGTGATGTAACAGCAATAATATCATTATATTGTTCTTGAGTTATCCACTTACAGTGTATGGTTAAAAGTGTACTCCCAACAGCCTAAGATTGAATCACAGATTGTTTTAATATTTCGAACAATTTCAAAACATTTTAAACAGTAGCGAGTGCATGCCAGCTTATTTTGCGCTATCCAATATCAGGATAAAATTTATTCGCCAGTACACAACTTCGTCTTTGTCAGATGCCTTCTAGCAAGAAAGCACGTTATACTTATGAATCATACCCTATTGAAGGCCGTTCAAACTACATTGTCCCCCCATGTAACGAAGCTAGTCTTTAATTAAATGTAATTAATGCGGCTCGTTATACGGTCTGGTCCCTTTCTTGTTGTTTAAAGCGTCGTTTTAATTTTCAGATGTAAAGACAATTTTAAAATGTGTCAGTGGAAGACTACGGTCTGGAGAACTGACGGCTATTATGGGGCCTTCCGGTGCTGGAAAGTCTACTCTTTTAAACATCCTGACCGGATACAAGTGAGTCATTACGTACATGCAAGTTTTGTTATGCGCTCTAATAATTGCTACTTTATTCATTGCATCAAATCTCCTTTGCTTTAATTATTTTTTGCAAAATTCAAGGAACACACGTGAAAGCTTTCACGATCCTTCTCAAAACATTGTGTTTCACTTTCGTCGCGTAGCTGTAACTTCACTTTCTTTCTGCGATTTCGCCCTCTTCCAGGCTCTCTATTGCGTAATCTCCTCGCAGAAGAACTTTTCGATGATTAACACCGTGCAGAGTAGCTTTCTAAACGTCATGGAATCTGTCTTTTATCTAAATCTCAGTGACGGAAAAAGATCATTTTCACTGCGACATGCCGCCAAGGACAATACTTGTTAGCAATTCGTAAAGTGAAACCGGTTCCAGCATTTTTCGTTTCGGGTGCAACCGAATTCGTCGACTTAAGGTATAATTCGTGTCGCAATCGGCATTTCTTCTCTCGCCTGGCGTTATTCCATTTTATTTACGGACGTCATGATGGGGCCAACGCGATGCTTATGAAAATCACGCTCACGAAAGACTCCGTAGTTTGCGAATTATAATAAAATTCGTCATCGTTGGTCTCCGCAATTCATTTCGAGAACATTCAACGTGTACTAAATGCGTGAAAACTCTGTGTGCTCAGGTCAACAGGCGTGGAAGGGAGCATTACAATGAATGGCCACGAGAGGAACCTCAGTGCCTTCAGAAAATTATCTTGCTACATAATGCAGGACAATCAACTCCATGCGAATTTAACTGTGGCGGAAACCATGAAAGTTGCATCGAGCCTTAAACTTGGTTCGCATATTAGCAGTACTGAAAAGGATGAAGTGGTACGTTTTATAAGCTTCTTTTAATTCGCTTCCGTTCAAACGCGAAATTGTTGGGGAGGTTCGTTTCTTTGGAAAAAAAATAAATAAATGTTTGCTTGTCTATATTGTTTAGATCGAGGAAATTCTTGAAACGCTTGGCCTGTCCGAGCATCGTCGAACTATGACGGGTAATTTGAGTGGTGGTCAAAAGAAACGACTTTCCATTGCTCTCGAACTGGTGAACAATCCTCCAATAATGTTCTTCGACGAACCTACCAGGTGTGTTTCATTGTGTTTGATGTCACACATATACAGTATAATCTAAGAAGACAGAAGTATACTAAATCGGAAAATCATACGATCTGTCGACAGTAGAATGAATTCAGCATTCATTTTTACCGAAGGGAGAGAGAGATCTTTTTTCCACGCACACGTCTGTACACGTGTACTTTCACTTTCACCATCATTGATACCAGAGAAACCTGTTTGCTCTTTATATAATGCCTTGATGAAATCATGGTCAGTGTCAATGAATGTTTTTCGAAGTTCAATTTCATTTTTATACCGACGCCGTTTTACATTACTATCACGATGAAATAAGCTTGTTTCCGCGTTTCTAAAATCACTGTACATCATGTTTTCTAAACCGCACGCTCGCAGCTGCAGGCGATATTCGAATTTATCGAGAAGCTGATCTATTCTGATATACGAATACGCGTCGTGAAATTTCTTGCGGGCAATTAATATTTTTGAAAAACCGCATCTAACCGGTTCTACAAGGCCGACCATGGTCCGTTGGTTTTCTTTTCCGTGGTAGGGTCGGAGAAAACAAGCGACCAACGACCAGTCAACTCAAGGTTTATTCATGTAGATGTTTAGAAACTGAATGGAGAAGAATACAAATTTCTTTGCGACCCGGACAATTATTAATCACTTTTCTTCGTATATTTGAAGGTATCGCCCAATAACGTACAGCAATATACTTTCTTCGTTTACAGTGGCCTAGACTCGTCGTCCTGCTTTCAGTGTATCTCGCTTTTAAAAACTCTGGCACGAGGCGGGCGAACGATAATATGCACCATACATCAGCCAAGTGCCAGGCTTTTTGAAATGTTCGATGCTTTGTACACATTAGCCGAAGGGCAATGCGTGTACCAGGGATCTACGTCACAACTAGTGCCTTTCCTTAGAAATATTGGACTTAACTGCCCGAGTTATCACAATCCAGCCTCGTTCAGTAAGCTACATAATGCACATGCTTTTTGTGTTCTCCTCGCATATTGAGAAAAAAAACTAATGCCCGCCGTTTAATTTTTTTAGTAATTGAAGTTTCTTGCGGAGAATACGGAGACAATATAAAAAACCTGGTGAATGCAATCAAAAATGGAAAATACGATATCCGAGAGGGATACCCGTTCCCCGAGAATAAGTCAGACGGGCTCAATAATGCGTGCAGTGAATCGTTTTTGAAAAGCGGGGCCACCGAAGAGACTGCCGAAGTAAAAGATAAAAACGATGTCAACAATATGGAAGAAAAGTTTCAAGAGCAGAAAGTGATGGAGATCAATAATAAGGGAATAATTCCAGCTTACGTAACTGACGATATCGCGAAGCACGGTACATATCGTAGGAATTATGGAACGAAACTAAATCAATTACGGCCTTTGCATAATTGCACAATCGATTAATAAACTTTACATTGACTAGACGTAGCAATATCAATGGATGTGGGAAAGAAGGATAACGCCGAAGTAGCCTTACTCGATGAATCGTTAATAGTCACGCCAGAGAGATATCCAACATCGGAATACCAACAATTTTGGATCGTTTTAAAACGAACTTTACTCTTCAGTCGGAGAGACTGGGTAAGTTCGATCCGCGTCGTCCTGATTAATTCACCGTCGATACTTTGGTTTGACTGAAGAGGGGTTGCAATAATTGTTCTCCTTTCCAGACACTTATGTATCTACGTCTCTTCGCCCATATTTTAGTAGGATTATTGATCGGCGCGCTTTATTACGATATTGGAAACGATGGTGCTAAAGTACTTAGCAACCTCGGATTTCTGTTCTTCAACATGCTGTTTCTTATGTACACATCCATGACCATAACGATTCTGTCTTGTAAGTTATCATTTGTATTTCCCTTTTACTCTTTTGCCACGATATTTCTCAATGTTTAATACGGCTTAATTTACAGTTCCTCTAGAACTGCCGGTGCTACTAAAAGAAAACTTTAATAGATGGTATTCCCTCAAGGCCTATTATTTAGCAATCACTGTGTCAGATATACCATTTCAGGTAAAACAAAAAAGACCAATAACAACAGTAAAACATTAAATGGAAAAAGCAGAGCTCGATGCTGACATAAAAGTATATTCAGTTTTTCATATCTGAAAGTTTATACCGTGTTTCTTCTTTCTGTTATCACAGGCAATATTTTGCATCATTTATGTTACGATCGTATACTTCTTGACAAGTCAACCAGCGGATAGTACGCGATTTAGCATGTTCATGGGAACGTGTCTGTTAATTTCATTTGTCGCGCAATCGGTGGGATTGGTAGTCGGCGCAGCAATGAATGTACAGAACGGCGTATTTTTGGCACCGGTCATGTCTGTACCGTTCCTCTTGTTCTCCGGGTTTTTCGTCAGTTTCGACGCCATTCCTGTATATCTTAGATGGATCACTTATCTGAGCTATATTAGGTACGGTTTCGAAGGAACTGCGCTGTCCACGTACGCCTTTGGTCGTGAAAAGCTTAAATGTTTCCAGGTAACATATCTCCCACCATATCACCTCCACTCCTCTATAAGATTATTTATGTTACACAATTTCCTTTTCTCATTGCAGGTATACTGCCACTTTAAAAATCCAGAGACGACATTGGAAGAATTGGATATGCTCGATGCCGATTTCACGTTGGATGTTCTTGCCTTGCTATTGATATTTGTCGTTCTTCGAATTGCTGCTTACCTATTTCTTCGTTGGAAACTCAAAACTGCACGATAAGTTAGTCTACGATTGTCATCAGTTTAACATTGTTCAAGCATAGTTTCTTTCTTCATCTTATGCGAGCCGCTAAAGTGAAACGCGATAATGCATTTTGTACTATCGCTGTGCAATAATGGAGCGCAATTAAAAACTCTGCGTTTCTTCGATATTAAATACTGTTCGTGTCAACAGTTTTCAATCATCGGAGAAATCGTCTAAAATAATAAGTACCGTTCACGCCTATGATTGACACATGTGAAATTTGTAGGATCTAGATTAACGTAATTTATTCGTCATTATTAGTTTTTTAACGAGAAATTTTGTATACTGTAATCATTTGAACATGTTCGTTCGGGGTACTTGTTCGACTTACATATTCATTTTATCACGCGACAAGAGAACGTTCAAAAATACACACAGGTGCACTAATTGCTCTCGAATCGAGCACAAAAGTGTAGATCGCAAAGTTCAAGAGCGATAACAAAGCTGGGGTTTAGATGCAAGTAATTCAGATTCAAACGAGGACCCAACGAGTTACCCCACCAATACTACAATTTTATTCTTCGACGAGAATAGGAGACCAGAAAGTAACAACGTTTCAGGACCGATCGTTATTTTTATCCACGCATGGCTGTGAGTTTGAGGATGCATGAGAGTTACGAAAGATAGTATATACGATGAACTGTATCTCTGATTTTAACGCGGGAAAAGCGTCCCTGATAATAACTATCTTGCCAAGTTTATCGTCTATCTCAAATATTATATGTGAGCAGCGCGTCACGAACATCATGAATACGAACGTTTACGGTTCACAGTAAGTGAATAAAATTTTTTATGGTTATCGTAACTCCACCAATTGATGTGTCTCTTATATATAAAGTATATTTTTTAAGGGAGTTTGTCTTTATAAAAATGTGAGTCACATAGAAATCTATACAGAATAGAGTACCTTCTAAAAGCTTTAAAGGAACAAATTTGTGAATCAATTTTCGCTCAAGCCACGTGAAAGGGTTTTCAATGTCTGTTAGGAATTACGGTGTCGATTGTTAATGAAGGAACGTGGAATCTAAAACGCTTGTTTATTCTGTAATAATTTTCACTGACCTGACAAATGTACCTTAATGGGAAATACGTTTGTATTTGTTTACACAATGAATGGGATAAATTGTACATGTTTATATGTTAACCAGTAGCATGATCGTTTCTGATCGATATATATATATATATAAATAAATATATATATACTTTTATAATATACGGTGCACTCGATTGCACGTACCTACGCTAATTTGGCATAATGTATGATGTATTTTATAGCGTACGTTTATTATAAATAAAAATAAGCATTTCTTATAAATATACTTGCCTGAATTTATAACCATCCTGTATCGTTGCGACCGTGGAAGTATACACGTGTATACGGATATCATTAGAAATTCGTGTTCTGAATACACATGTACGGGTATCGGAAAACTTGGAAATTTCGTTTTTTCTGAGTGTGGACATGATTGTGGTTGATAATTGATCTTTTTTTCACGAATGTATACGTGTCACGCATTACAAACATACACGCATATTAATGTAGTAAAAAAAAAAACGGACCGAAGTTCAGATTCCTTTACTAGGTGTGTATTCTAATCCATCTTTTTACAACCGACTTGATTATAAAAAGTTTCAGAATATCATCGCGTTTGAGTCTCTGGGTGATAAATATTCTTTCAATTCAGATGATACACTCGTTATGTCTAATTTATACGTTGAATTAGGAACATCTGTACAATTACTGGTGCATACATCAATATATAATTATTCGTGCAGGGATAAAAAATGAAAGAACGTATCGCATTTATATAGTCAGCATATGTGCACTTTTATGGAAACGAAACACGTGCACACTGGTTTTCTTAAAGAATGACTCAACGTGCTTGTATCCTATGGTGACAGTAGTATTTCTATGGTTTGCGCTATTTCCTGTTTTTTTGGTGAAACAAATCGGAAAGAACAGAATATTAGAGTAACCGCGGAGCAAAGGGAATAGTTGCTTCAATAATTTCGCCGATATTTTAGAAGAAGTAAAAGTATGTCCATTAAAAATTATATAAAACACATTTCAATACACATATAGACTGGAGAAATTTGTTGAAATGTTGTACCATAATAGGACTCACTTTTTCCCCAGGAAGCGGAACAATGACCGGACAAAAGACAGTGTCGGTAAAATGCTTTTACTCTATTTAGAAGCCAGAGCATGCGTGTAGGTTTGCCAAAGGCTCACGTGTATAGTTGTCACGCTACGGTGAATTGAATCGTCGTTGTCAGTTTGTTACTATTGCTCATGAAGTACGAGTGTAATTCGAGTCGGGTGCCGTCTGTACGTGTTTTCAAAATTTTAAAACCTTGCCAATACCTTGTCGCGTTGTATCGTAAGGAAGTAATAAGAAAATACGGAAACCGTGAAACAAATACGCTGAGCTATACAAGATGTTTTGGTGGCGAAGTAAATGTTGAAGTTTCGGTAATGAAAAACGATTCCGTTTACAACACGGTAAAGGAAAAAAGTTTCATAATTACATTATCCCGATTGAGCTAGTACGTGTGATCGATTAATTAGCAGCAGAAGTCCTGTCAGCATTACTGCACGTGGGTAAATTGTCGCATACCAGATGGATGATAGACTAGAGTCACTGTTTTTTCTCGCTTTTCTTCGTTAGCGCATGGTGTGCATTGCATGGTAACATGCACACATGCGTACATTACGCATGATTCACACCAGACTTTATGTGTAGCTTTTATAGGTGCTGCTTCGTCAGTCTACGTCATTCTTTGCATTAAATCGTGCTGATGTAGAAAAAATGATGAGTTATCGTTATTAATTAAATAAACATGAAGTCCTAATAAAATCCGATGTTACGAAATATGCAGATGCATCTATGCACGATGCGTCTGCGGTACGACGTGTGTATCATGCTGCTGGTATAGAGTACTAATAACCAGCAAGCACGATAGCCTAAGTATAAGTATGTGTAGCGTAAAGCTGTTTTAACGTCAGTCTACCATCGCGATCTGGCGCGTGTTGAGCTTCCAACGCTGCCCTCGTTGTACGTTTCTTTTAGTCCGTGCCAAGCTTTCAAACAGACTGTCTCATCGTATTATTGTAATATATTAAGAACTCTGATCATTTTCAGAAGGCGCGTAGTGTCGCCGTTCGGTCACGTTCACGGTCGTACGTTCATTAAATTTATATTCCAATGAAACGCACGATTACGTTTGATTACTCGTATTCAGTGACGGTCATGATATGATTATTCGTATTCGGGTTACGAGATCACGGTGTAACTTTTTTTAAACGAGAACTTCAACTTCTTTCATTTTCCTTCGATACTCCGCGGTTGTGTTTTAATCGTTTGCGCGAAATTTCGCTCAGAAGTGAGACGTGCAAAACGGTATCGTCCTATTTTAGCGCGCAAGGTGTTTAAACTACGAACGGCAATGCTTCAGGCAATGGTTCCAAGGAAACAAACATAAAATTTTGTAACTACAGGCCAGCCATGTCCGTAGAAGCAGAGTTCAAACTGGCCCAGGGCAACGATGGAATCGACAAGGCATCGATCTCATTGTCGCATCTCAAAGAAATGGCCCCCATTGACATTGAATTCAATGACTTGACCTATACGGTACATTCTGGCAAAGAAGGTACGATAATCCGAATAATGGAATAGCTTTACTGTATAGAACAAATCATTCATATTTCATTCCACCATCTGTATTACGAAATACGTAGTAAGCGCGGTAACTCGGTAACATGCGCAAATTTTGTTGCACGAAATGATCACGAACTCTGCACCTTCGTGTTGAATGCTACGAGTGTATGTCGTTTAATTAGTTTACATGCCCGTATATAGTACAAAGTGATATCTACTCATACCATGCAAAGTCCCAGATCGATACAGAAAGCATTAAATTAATCTACTGCCTAAGTAAAGTTTTCCTCCGTAAATAATACAATTTTACGCGTTAATCTATGATGTAATGTTAATAATATGTTTACGTAGCAAAGAATGATAAACCGCGCGAATTTGTTTCACAAAAATAACTATTATCTTGCATTAGTTGTATCAACAAATAATCGTCGAAATTGGCAGTTTCTTTTGAAGATTCAAGGCATCAAAGATGCAACAACGTAAATGGGAGAGACGCATAAATGCTTCTATGGTTGACGTAGATCGGCATCAGTATTTAATTGAATGTAGTGCGGCAAGCAATGATCTGCACATGTTGCACGGTTTCCTTTTTCTTATTATAAGAGTTTCAAATCGATTATTCGAAAGAAACACGCAAACATCCTATAGAATGTATGAAAAACAAATCGGAGTCGTAACGAAATGAATGTAACATTGAAGTTGTAACACAATTATGACACAGATGAAATGCTTAGAACGTAATAGTCAGCATAATTCAAGCGGTGTAAACAAACATGCAGTTTTAATTTTCGATGCAGGAACCTAAACAATCGAAAATATCACGTAAATCGGAAAACAAACAGAATTTGTTTCTACACCAATTCAGATCGTGTTTTGTTGCTTAACGCGGTATATACATACGTGCTTCGTTTTTCCATGCGTTTTGATTGGATCAAATGTATTCCTGTTTAAAGACAAAACATATACGACACGCCTTGATGATATTGAAAATTTCAATCAGAAAAATCTCAACGACAAAATTTCTAAGATTGTGGGAGCATTGATTTTCTTTTAAAAACGGCAAAGATTATTAATCGGTGATACGTAGCGCCGAAGAGAAATGTGTAATTCTACAATGCCTGAAAAGTGCCGGAGATATTTCGAACAAAGAAATCCTTGCAAGAGTTCTCTAATTTGACTGTAACATTCATCGTCGTTGCAACAACCGCAACATGAGACATACGTTTACCAAATGAATCACGCGTTAACTTAACAGTGAGAAGTATCATAGTTATCAATACTTATTGCTGAAAATCCTCCTTCCAAAGGAAGAAAAATATTCATTTTATACAACACGTAATAAAGTGCGCTCATGTTCTACGTTCGTTTTACCATTTTTGAAAGAACGCTTCAATATGAGACTGAAACCGACGGATTACAAAAATTCAATATAAAAATCAGTAGGAAGTCGAAAAGATCGACGAATACTGATTCCATGCAAATTTCTCTATAGCATCGGGGGGGGGGGGGGCAGAATAATAATTTTAAGGCTCCGATTATACATATACATATATGTATATATACAATATAAATATATGTATATATACAATATACATATACAGACGGAATGTGTTACATTTTGTTGGGGGGAATATTTTATAAGAATTCTGTAGGTACACATTTAATACCAGGAAAGATTTGAACATTTTCGATACTTTGATTTATTTTTTTGTGAAATATTAATCATAAACTAATATAATTTTCCATTCGTGTGTTGTAGGCACGAAAGTAATACTGAAGGGAATTCGTGGACATTTCAAGTCTGGAGAATTAACCGCGATACTGGGACCATCGGGATCAGGAAAATCCACTTTATTGAACATTCTCGCGGGATACAAGTAATGTTGCATGCAATCAAAATAGAAATAGCGCTAGTTTATTATCGGGAATGAGTAAATTTGTTGTCGCAGGCGGTAGTCGCGATTAAAGTGACACGATGTAGGGATACGTTTGCTCCAATTCGAATGCTTCCATTAAAGCTAAAGTTAAACTTGCTTGCCTAAAAGACGAAGAGTCGAGTCAAAGATCACTGACCTCGCGACCTATGGCAAACAAGCGGGAGCTTCGTTCAACTCTGACTTAACAGAAGTTGTAACAAAACGATCTAAGTAGCCGATAGCCGCTGTACGATAGACTAACGTATCCGCCTATGATAAGACAACTCCCTCCCCCTTTTATTTCTTCCATTTCCAAAATTGTGGATTACACTTTCAGATCAACTGGCAGCATTACGGGGCACATAGGTATCAATGGGCAGACACGAAATACGGACCAATTCAAAAAAATGTCGTGCTATATTATGCAAAACGATGTTCTCCAACCATGGCTCACGGTATTCGAAGCAATGCAATTTGCCATTGATTTAAAGCTCGGCGCTATTTCTCGAGAGGCGAAATTGGCTGCAGTAAGAGTTTTATCTTTTATAGTCTATATAGATAAATAGAAATCCAAAACGTTAAAGCTATGCGTTGACTGATTGTGAGCGCAACAGACATGGTTCACTTGAAACAATCGAGATTCTCCTCTACTCAAATTGCATCGCGCGGCGCACTTTGTATTCTCCTTGCTCTACGATCAAGTTTTATCGGAACAGGAAGGAGAATGCTGTATCGGCGTTTAAAGAATTCTCACATTTACCAGCCGGGATATTAAAACGATTAATGTGTACTATTGTAGATAGACGAGGTTCTCACTGTTTTGCGATTAGACCGTGCAAAACATACCACTACCGAACGCCTATCGGGTGGCGAAAAGAAAAGGCTTTCGATTGCTTTGGAACTGGTCAACAATCCTCCGGTTGTATTCCTTGACGAGCCGACTACGTAAGTGCACAATCTATTTCTCGAAATGCAGTAACGAAATCTCTAGCGAACGATTATCCTGCGTCTCTAGGGGATTGGACGAAATATCAGCTATCCAATGTGTCGAACTTTTGAAGTCTTTAGCTCGATTGGGAAGGACCGTAATCTGTTCCCTTCACACACCGTGCGCTAGCATTTTCGCAAAGTTCGATCACGTTTATGTTATTGCCGCTGGTCAATGTGCTTACAGAAGCACAGTAAATAATTTAGTGCCGTTCGTTCGACAAGTTGGGATCGAATGTCCGAAACATTATAATCCGGCAGATTTCGGTTAGTGAAATGTTCTTTTTATATAGCGAATGTCTGGTAAAGGTTGTGCATTGCGAAAAACGAATAATCGGGAACGTTGCAGTGATAGAAATATCGTCGGGCGATTACGGTTCGGAATGGACAAGTCGGATGATAAAATCTACGGAAACAGAATTTTCTGTTGCTCCTGTATCCCGATCAAAGGACTTCAAGTTAGGACTCGAAAACCAGATATCGAAAGTGTCCTGGCTCGATCAATTCACCGTGCTATCCAGAAGGATGTTGCTACAGTCATATAGAAATAAGGTACTCAAAGTGCTCTTTGCCCACAAAAGGAAATAACATAACGAACGGATAATGTGTTACAGAATTACATGTACTTAAAAATAGGTTTGCATATATTTCTCGGCTTCATTATTGGAGGTTTATTTTTAAACGTTGGACACGACGGAGCGAAGACGCTATTCAATTTTGGTTTCTGCTTCGCCTCTATAATAGTATTCCTTTACGTACCTATGATGCCGGTATTAATGTACTGTAAGGAAAAATTATTTATGCGAGGAAAGTCGACGTGTCTCGCAACGACGGGTGTAAAATGCAAATGCAGGTTAACTTAATGAATCATCAGAAAAACAGAATACTCCCTAGCGTTCCAAAGATCGATACTATGTATGTTGAATTGCAAAGTGTAATTATCCTACAAAAAGGATTTTTCTTTTTTACTTTACATAAAAAAAGGAAGCCCGAGGTTGTATAATATCGTCGATTATCCTCTACGTTTTGCCGTAATATGTAGTCTCGAGATATAAAATATTGAGTAAGTTGTGAAAATTACAGTTCCCTCGGAAATTCAACTGATCAAACGAGAATATTTCAACACGTGGTACGACTTGAGCCCATATTATTGTGCATACACGGTAGTGAACATACCTGGACAGGTCAGACAGCACTAAATTTTCGTAAAATAGTAAAAAGTCCGGTGGCATTGTGTACTACATTGAACGTAATAATATCCTAAACTGTTTGTTCATACAACTTCACAGATATTTCTGTCATCTATATATTTATCGATAGTTTACGTGATAACGGATCAACCAATGGAGTTCTTTAGATGTGCAATGTTTTTTGGCACTTGTTTCATATGCATGTTTATATCTGAGAGTATGGGAGTAGCTATAGCTAGCACATTGAACATCGTGGTATGTTTTATGCAACTATTAATTATTATAAGTGATATATAATAAAGTCATTGAAACCAGTGACGTCAATCGTCAATTTTGGATTTTCATCACGTCGATCGATATCAATAATTATGTGAAATATATATATTCTTCCATGTGAACGTATCTTTTAGAATGGTACATTTGTTGGGCCTGCACTTTCTGTTCCCCTAATGTTGGTCGCTGTGCAAGGAATGGGCGAAACAGAAACCTTACCGATTTATCGTAAACTGATAATGTATCTGAGTTATATACGATACGGTTTGGAGGGACTGGTAACTGCATTGTACGGTTACAATAGGGAGGTCCTAGTTTGCCCACCGACGGAAATATTTTGTCAATTCAAAATGCCCCGACAAATTCTACGGACGATGCGTAAGCTTTTTGAGAGTTTTTTTTAAAGAAGTTTGAAAGAAAAAAGAAACAAAGAATAATGTGCGAACTTTTATTGCAGAAATGGAGCAGGTGGTATTCTGGATAGATATTCTTGCCTTAATAATCATCCTCCTTTTTTTGAGGGTTGTCGCCTATTATTTACTGAGGCAACGCCTTAAACCGAACAAAACGTTTCAAGCACTCCATCTGATTGGAAGGCTCATAAAGGGCCATCTTAATATAGGTCATTAAAACCTGGTCGTGTTTTGTTACAGACGCGTTCCAAATGGTAGTCGATATTTTACGACCGTTTCCCGAATAACAATGATACAAAACTGCGTAGAAAAATTTGATATTTCACTCACGTGTACAGGAATTCATCGTGGCGGCCTACGAATTTGGTTGGTTTTGTCGCTTTTGGTATGCCGGGATAGACACTGGGATGACCTGAAACAATTCATTATATCGTTTCTTTTAATATTGAACGATACCATTGTTGTACAAAATGTTGTATACTTTTTTTACATATTATTAAAGATGAATGAATAAAGTATTAATAGAACATTCTGTTGAATTTTTCTGATGCATCGTGCCTACGGCGATTGAAAATCGTCGACAATAACCGAAATGTGAACGATATTATAAATTATTAATGCATTACCGTGCTGGAATCTTCATATAAACTTCAATCACTGCTTCGCTGCACAATAAACACAAAAACATTGCACAATTTTCGTACTTGAGCGTCACTTTGAACTACGAACGGTTACACTAAATTTGCAATATCGAATCGAACTGGAATTTTTGAATTTTCTACTTCGATTATCGAAATGCAGGAGCAGTGGCGGCGCTCGGCGTCGAGAATGTGAACTACGTTAAAATTCCAATACATGCGTGGAGGCTAGGTTGCATATTGCTAGGGATGTGAAGGCGTCAATAGCAAGAAATCTAATCGAAGCGAAGCGAGTATCAATGCTGATTAAATACTTCTTTTAATCATTATTCATACTTGCCAAATTGATATGTACGAAATAATATGTCATTATTGCTAGATAAATAAAGATAAGGAAATTTAAGTAACACACTTTATGTAGATAATTAGATCGTCGCAAGTGACGTATGACAGGTGTTGAAGCAGTGAGCTGTTAATATTTTTCACAAGAGATAAAATTCTATTGACAGAAGGCGGCGTGACAACGAATTATATATATTATATATTCCTTACGTGATGTAATCATTGATTTCACATAAATGAGTTGAATAAATATTGTGTAGCTAGTAGACGACACAAACGTTGTAGGAAATGGTAAATGCATCCCAAAAAAATGTAAAAGATAACCGCGGTTATCCTATATTCCTATCTCGTTTCGTTGTGAAAAGCCTTAGACAGTAGATGAGTCCAATGTAATGTAAACTATACACTGTTTTATACGGTTGCTTCATTATCTATACACGGGGAACAAAATTACTGACATTGAAATCGACAAATACGATGAAAATCTTTTGTTCTCAACAGCCTGTAAATCTGTAGACGTGGGCTGAAAAGTAGAAATGGTGGGGTGGTCTTTATAAGAAACGGTGAACATGGAGAGGCTTGTTCAACCGACCAGTAGTCGCTGAGCACACCATATCACATTAAGTTTTCGTTGTTGTCAATATTTTCTTCCTTAGTTTTTGAAACATGTTTGACCGCAGAACGATTTTGTACATTTTCTCGCTCCTCTTTATTGCCGGTGTAAATGGGTAAGTACCAGATTCTGTTTGCAAATACATGCACCCTTCCGATATTAGATAAATTGATACGAATGAAATTTTTCTTGCATATTTATCGATTATTAATATTGTCGATCATATTAGATAAGGTATATGCACCTTTTTTTTTAACTACTGAAGCAAAGATACGCGTTTTCGCAGGGGTGAAACTTATAGGAAGACTAAACGAGGATCAAATGAATTCGATGTATTAATTTTTACACAACGTTGGCCACAAACTGTTTGCTTTACCTGGAAAGAAAGTTCGGAATCACATGCATGTTCAATGCCAAAAGAACGCGACGAGTGGACGATTCATGGTATTTGGCCATCCCAGTACCACAAAGTGGGCCCACAATTTTGTAACAAGTCCATGCCGTTTGATCGAGACGCTCTCGAACCATTGGAAAGCGAATTGCAAGAAAAATGGATAGATATAGAATACGGAAGGACGTCTTACTCTCTTTGGGAACATGAATGGAACAAACACGGAACGTGCGCGGCAGTATTGCAGGAATTGGGCAACGAATTCAAGTATTTCCATGAGGGTCTCAATTTACTATCTGTGTACGATATGAAAAACGTGTTAGCAAAGGCCAATATTTTACCTGGAAATACATACGAATTGGCGACAATTTTGAACGGCATTGACCGTGTACTAGGGAAACGAGGCCTAGTTATATGTAGAAAGAGCAAGGTAAGAATTTACCGAATTATCCTACGACGAAACAAATTGTTTTTGTGTAAATTTAATATCAAAATGATTTCAGACCACTGGACAATCATATCTATTCGAGATACGTATATGTTTTAACAAAATGTTAGAATTAACCGACTGCGATGGGGTTTACCAATATCCTAGTAATTGCGATACCACACAGGGTGTGACTTATCCGGGCGAAGTACCACACCAATACCAAGTGGTACAAGAGCAATAAACAAAATAATTACAGCGACGTACGTTTTGTATCCTCAACGAAATGGGTTGAAAATTCTGAATAAACTTTCCTATACCTTCAAATGTATATATTTCCTTTTGTCGTTATTAAATATAAATGGAGAATGTCTAATGGTGAATGATACATTAAAATGCTGCCTCTGTGTAAACAGTTTGTAGAATATTTTACAATGTTTCACATTGTTATAATTAGTTTACAAATTATGTTACCGATTGCGTGGGAAGTGTGGCTGATATTGACGACAATCATTCCACTTTCTTCTGGACGATTAGAACTGCTGATGGTACCAGGCCTGAAAGAAAAGTGACGATAAAAAAAAACCTGAACGTTTTCGAATTAACAACTGTTAGCGAACACTGTTGCTAGATAACATCGCACCTAGAACATTTAATGGTGTTTCATAATCATCTTCTGTGAAAATCTTCTTTGGAAAATTCGTCATCAACTTAAATGGGCCCGATGTGTCTGTTCTATTTATTTCAATGAACAGCCTCACGGCGGATAATTGTTCCTTAGTTCCAAAACTTTGCGTCAGTGTTTGGCCATTAGTAAGTCTGATCTGAAATATTCAACATTATTGATCGTCTAAATGTTAAACACCGAAATACATTCGCTTCTAAATCATAGAGTGCAATACCTGCAGTCTCGTTTCATTATATTCTTTCTTACGAGCAGTAGCAGACGACGAAGGCAAAGTAGTAGGTGCCGGTATGACTTTTTCAACATTATTTTTAGCACGTCTAGCAGCTTTGTCGGCTTCAATTTGTTCTCTAACTCTTAGCCGGGCCAATCTCTCTTCTTCCTTTTCGCGTTTTCTTTCTTCCAATATCTTTTTCATTTCCAACTCTTCCAATCTGTAACATAATTAGCCAAATAAATATTACGCGTGGTATGTTCATTCGCACGGGGACAAGGCGTTGTACCTTTTTCTAGCTTGGGCCATCTCTTTCCCCGACTTTATTCTATTTTTCTCCCTTTCCTGTGCATCCCGCTTTTCTTGCTCTTCCCGCTCCTTGTTCTTCTGCCTTAACTTTTCTGTCAATACACGTAATTGCTCCTTCTTCTCCTCATCTGTAAGAGGCTTCTTCTCTTCCATACTCTCAGAGAACCTATCATGGCCAGACTTTGTCGCGTGGAATTCCACTTCCAAATTGGATTTGAACAGTTTTCCACAGCTGTAAGTTTGCATTTATCGGGGAATTAAACGAAGTGACCATAAATGTCTTGCAATCTATACGCGTATAAGATATTTACATATCACATTTCATAGATTTCGGAATTTCAGTAGTAGACACCTGACCACTGGCATCGACAGTATCTTCCTGGACGGGTGTTTGAACAATTGACGCTGGCGCACTCTCAGCAATTGCTGGTTCAGCATCATTTGGATGAGCCAAGAGCCTAAAATAAAAATTAAGATCGTCATCGGACGATGAGAATGAAGCCACGAGCCTTGCTCGTACCATTGCATTGCCGGTAGTAGACCCTTGTTTCCAGTGATTTCGAAAGCTTTCTCCCTGGAACGAATTGCACGCGTTAATATGTTAAAGGTTAGACGTATTAGTAGACGAATCGCTTCAAACTCTTACGCTTCAGATACGCTGAAACCCATTTCTACCAGCGTATTTATATCGGGCGACGACATTTTTCTTTATCTTTTTGAAAGAAGCTTGACGCGTATCAATCAACAATCAGACAACATTCGGCTATCAGGCGATCAAAAACTTAATGTCACGTTGAACCGCCGCGCTACCTATACCGATTTGCACACTATGAGAGTGTCTACTGCAGTACGTACAGTAGTTGCTTTACCGGAAGTCGTATGCAATTAATTTTTGAAAATCTCCTCGCAACGACCGCAATGTACAAATTTTCGTCACAATCGCGAAAGGTTCAGGTGCGATGAAATTATTGCAATCCTAGAACTGGTACTGTAAAGTGAACAGCTATGATGATTTATTTTCACCCTAAATATCGTTTACAGCCAACAAAACATATAATACGTTATTAGTTTTTGTTCGTTCGTAAAATTTGTCAGATATCACTGAGAATTTAATGGAGAATTACGTGAAATGGAACAAGGTGAACAGATCGATAAAAATTAATACTTAAACATTAACCCCTTAAGCATAGGTGCACATTGGAAACTTATCTCAATCAATAATGATATATACCACCCGATGTTAGCTAACTGAAAAAAATGTTATTCAGTAATGGGACAATGGATTGCATTATTAACTAAGATAATTTTACAACATATGTGATTGTAACATTATAGAGGATGTGGACATTTCTTGTTTTTTTTTATGGTTGAAGAAATAAAGATGTAGTCCTAAAGTTTTTTCAAGTTATAAAGGTTAATCTCTAAATTATTTAAGATACTAAATTATTAGTATTCCTGGGATGCTTTGTCTCCCTTTCCAGATCCACCGGTTCCAGTTTTCTTAGGCAAAAGCACTGCTTGGATGTTGGGCAGGACACCACCTTGAGCAATAGTAACACCCGAGAGCAATTTATTTAATTCTTCGTCATTCCGGATGGCTAACTGTAAGTGACGTGGAATTATCCTGAAACAGCAGAGAGGACAGATTGGACTTGTGTATTTGACAGAAAAAATTTACAAATAGCTCAAAGGTCGCTGCTTAGCACTGGGCATATACAAAAACAATTCAGGACATCGACAGGAACTCTTTTGTCTTGGAGATAGTTGTAAACATATCGTTAATCTAATACGGTGCAAGAAGATCGTATTCAAATGCTAGACAGTACGTTACAACGAATACACAATTAATCGAAAATCTCGATGAATCTAGGCGAAACAAAATTTTCAATAAGTTATTCATGTGTATGCCATATTATATGCGAATGATCATTTCTACATGCTTAAATATCTAAACGGGGCGATAAGTTTGTAGAAAATGTAAGACGTTTTGTATAACTACGGAGAATAGGAAAAGTATGCGGACAGGGAAAGAGAACGAGAGGGGAGGGAGAAGGCTTTCGCGACCAACCTCGTCTTCTTGTTGTCTCTTGCGGCGTTCCCGGCTAACTCGAGAACCTCGGCCGCCAAATATTCCATCACTGCGGCTAAATAGACCGGTGCTCCAGCTCCAACACGTTCCGCATAATTTCCTTTCCTCAAAAGACGATGGATTCTTCCTACAGGGAACTGCAGCCCAGCCCTACTACTGCGGGTCTTCGCCTTTCCCTTAGTCTTGCCTGAGATAATGCATATAAACGATCGTTACCCGTTTCAACTGTTCACGGCACCGTATTGCAGCAAAATCGGCGCAATACTTACCACCTTTGCCGCGTCCTGACATCTTTTACAATATTTCCTTGATACTTTACTCGAACACGAGCTAACGAGAGATGATTCTCCTCAGAACAGCAAACAGCGAATGAACCTCTACCCTGCTCGACAACGGTTATGCGTATCACGTCAGATATTTTGGCGGCGACAGTTAGGTCAGCGCTCGTTTGCGCGGGAATGCTATTTCCACTTCGACGATACTTGTGGCGCCGCTGGATTTAACGATGAAATCCCTATAAAATGCGACGAGTTGCTTGTTAATATTGTTTTAGATGCACCCTTAAAGTGTAATTAGTATGCTCTGGATTATAAATTGAAGGAAATTTTTGATGGTCCTTTTTATCGTGGGATTATTTGTTGCTTCTTCACTGGTTGACCGCTTTGTCTTTTGTAAAGTTTAACGATCGCACATATTGCATGCCCTGCATGGGCAAACCTGTTTTAATAGATAGAGGGCAGCTGTAACGCATTTAAATTTTGCATTCTTTAACGATCAAAGGGGGCAAATTTGAATTTATAAACATTAAAAAAAAAACACATTATGTCCCATCTAACATTGAAACGTATTTCTGTCAAAATTATTTGACTCTAGTTATCTATCGCAAGCTGATATATACGAAACAGTAGCAAATGCGGGATGGGAATAAATACACACGATAAAATTATATTTTCAACAATTTACTCCTAGGCTCTTGGTTTGGCCAGACCGAGACCGACAAATACTTTGTGGTCTTATTTTCTTATACAATACATAAAAATAATGGTATTTACAAATGTAGGATAACATTAGGCACTCAATGAACGAAACGGTGAAATTAAAAATGATTTTCGGATCATACATAATGGAGGTGTTACGATCTACAGTTGAACAATACACTCGGAGAGCAGAGTGAGATACAAGTAATTTGTTACTTAAATTAGTATAGCGCCGATCTAGTTGAAAGTAAAAAAAAAAAGAAGAAAATAGAGAAAGAACAGTTTAGTAACGAAACCAATTTTATTCGCTTTTTTTTAGTGTTGTTTGCGATCCGATTACTGGTCGAACGTGGAATGTTGAAGGTCGGGTAACAAGCATGTTTTCATGTGGAATGTGCTCGCACGATGTCTCACACTTTTATTTAAATTAAGTCACTTTACCTAGGTAAGTACCTCACTGCTGTTGTTACATTAATTTCTCTTGTATTCACTGGCCTTTGCGTTCATTATGGTGAACAATGGACATCAGAAGGAAGGATTGCTCACTATCCTGATTTCTTGAAATCGGACGTGATTTCTCCTGTATTCTACGAATGTCCGTAGACTAGAGTTATTTCTATCTCAAAACAGGATTTAAGTTAAAAACAAACTTTACGGTTCTACAATTTCAACCTTTTTTTTTTTTTTGCATTCGGATCCATCGTAATCGCAGTCTGTAATTCGTGATTTGGATGTGATTAAAAATGTTCGTTAACACAGAACTTACGTACACTATTCCCGGTTACGATGACAAAATGAAAAAGAAAGTCACAGTCTATATATTGGAGTAACTTTTCGATTATCACTGAACCGATTCGATGAAGGTCAATCAATTGACCTCTCCCTCCCTGTCATATAGGTAACGATATTAATGATCGTTTCATATACAAATTGTGACATACCATATTGTTTCAAGTTATTATCTGACATAGAGTCCACATTACGCAGAATAAAATAAGTTATACGATTTGTCTATTTTTCATTAAAATATTATGATACAAATTACAATTATTTATAGTCCAGGGTCTAAGAGCCGTTAGTTGAAACTATAAAATCTTTATTAGCCACTTCAGCCATTAGCTAAGAAGTGTATATATTTCGATATAATTTTGTTTTATACAATCGTTCTTACACATGTTCTCACGTTGCGTTGATATGGCTGTCCCCGTCACAACGACGTTCTAACGATCCCCGTTTACGGAATATAAAGGTAACGTCCACTTAGTTGCTGCTATTGGAGCTTTATAGTTTGTATATCA
This sequence comes from Nomada ferruginata, assembly GCA_963583965.1. Lineage (NCBI taxonomy): Eukaryota > Metazoa > Arthropoda > Insecta > Hymenoptera > Apidae > Nomada > Nomada ferruginata. The sequence goes on from OY757217.1 coordinate 3,072,477, forward strand.
TCGTGTATACATTTGGTCGCAAAAACAATAGGAAAGGCTGCTGTACATTTGGTCAATAAAAAGATCTGTCTGAACCGTCCTCGCTTCCTTAAGTGTATTGCGAGATATTATATTTGGTACCGTATGCTAACGACCCTTAACCCTTCGATAATATCACAGATGAATGAGTTTCCGTGTTGTGCGTTGCGAATCGCTACCTAAGGTTCCTAACGAGTGCGTTAATCCTTTCAATTTTTTCGCTGAGCACTCGCCTCTCTGAATCAAGAGCCGTTCTCGCGGACAACAGCTCGTATATCCTTCTGTCGAGCTGAATAGTTTCTGATCGTAAGTTGTTCGACTGTGCCACCAACTTCGAAGTTTCGATCGCCAAAATTTTCTTCTCCAATGCTTTCTCTGAAAAGTTGAGAAAAGAAGACAAAATACAGAGTGAACACGAATGAATCGACCATCGTTGATTTACAATCAGCTAATCGAATATCGTACCCTTGGCATATTCCCTATAGGCAAGCATGATATCCTCGATGCCCGTCCACCTGGGTTTGTCTCTCCTTCCACTGATGTGATCATCCGCGTTGTCATCGATCTTAATATCCAGCCCCTTGTAATGCTGTTTCACTCCATTTTCGCCGGGTATAGGCAAAGATGGATAACCCATCGAGACGATATTCGGAACCAAAGGTGGTAGAGGCCGTGGACGCTCTGGAATATGCTTCACCTTCACTTTGTCTAGAAGCCTCATTTTCTGCGCTCCTTTCGGCAACGCTGGCGGATTCTTCGAGTACGCTTTGGCAATTCTTTCGCAGTAGGCAGTCACGGAATTGGCACTTCTCCGTTTCTTACGGTCCTGCAGAACGTACTGCCACGTTACTTCTGCCTCTGTAATATCGATACAAAGAAACACTCGATTAATTCGAATTGTAATTTTCTATCGGCTGGTGATGATAGACAAGTTAAATAAACAATAACAGAGTAAACCAAACGATACTTGCCGTCCCTTCTAGTGGTTGGCATCAGGTCGAGACCTATGGTCCTGAGAAAGCCAACTTTCGGCTCGAAATCTGCTGTATGGAGCAATACGTCCGGATGTTCGTGCGGTATTGGTAATACAGATTCGACCACTTTTTCCGTTTCACAAGGTACCTCCGGTGGATCTGGATTTAACTTGTATCTCTTCTCCACTTTACATAGCTCCATTTCTGTGGTATATCGAGAGAAGGGAGAATCGCACACGTTAACAGGGATGAAAGAGAATTTAAGAAAAGAAGCGACGCATACGATAAACGTTCGTCTTACCGTTTCTCACACGTAAGGTGGTTAGCCCGAACATGGCGAGGAATGCTAGCTTTTTCTCGGAATACTGTAACTTGGCCGGTGGACCTTTGGTTATCCAGAGATCCATGTCTTTCGTGTCCTCTTCGCCCTCCGAATCGGAACTACACGCGAGGCTTGTATTCCTTTCTCGTTTCCGTTTCCTTCTTCTCTCGGCTAGATCCAACGAAGACGTCAACTCTCTGGGCTTCTCAGGTACAAGAAAAGATTTCTCGCTCGTAACATCCTGTTTGACTAGAGCCTTGCTCAAGTCAGGCACATTTAACACCGCTGGTTCGCACTTCACGGAAATCTCAGTCAAATTATTGCACTTGTCGGTGAAACAAAATGCGGTTTTCAGCTCGTTCGAGAAATTCAAAAGTTTCTCTTGATATTTTGGTATCTGCAAGAGAACGTTGGAAACGTTCTGACAGGTACGCAATACTTCCTCAGACTTGATGCTCTGCATCAGCTGAGACGTATCTATAGGCTTCTGTGCGATATCGTTTATGCTGAACTTAAAATTTGGTTGAAACGATAATGTGGACAAGACGTTGCTCTGATCGTTCTGTATCTTAGACTCTATATCGGGTTTAATGTCCTTCTCGACGAGATTAATGTTTATAGGTTGAAAGGTGGGTGGACCCTTTCCTTGCTGGTCGCAGGTCAACTGGGGAGCCTGGGGCTTGTCTTGAAGCGAATTCTTCCCTAAATGATTCTGATTCACGGCAGGCTGCTTCGCGTGACTCTCTGTCTTCTCGTTACACGAATTAACTTTGCCCTCTTTCGCCGGCGAGTCCGTGCTGTTCTTGTGATGCGAATTCGCAATCTTGTTCCCAGTAGACGGGACGATATTGTTACCATTGTAATTTACGCTTGTTGCTGTCTTCTCTGAGGAGACGCAATTGACAATGTTCGACGACGAATTGTCGTTTCGTTGAGCCGCTGTCAATGTCCCCGTTTGACTGCATTCGTTAGTATGATGCACGTTTTGCTTCGCGCAATTCGAGCTGGTCACGGCGGTGCCACTGTTACTCGCGTTACCACAGTTGCTGGTGGATAGAGTCGGCACATTGATCCTCGTTTGTGGGTGGTGCTGCTGTGGAGACGAGGAGGAGAAATGCGGTGGCTTGTACAAATTAGATACATGCGGGACAGGTATGTGGGAATGATGAAATTGTTGGGGAGGGTAAGGAATCGGCTGGGACAGGGACTGCTGAAGACTCGTTGTTTTCGTGTTGTCCGTGGTTGTATCGATCATCATCTGGCTGACGCTCGCTTGGGACGTTGTCGTTGCCGCGACTAATTTTGTCGGCGATTCCTGGTAAGGTAGTTGATTCGCTATACTATAATTATGACTGTTTAGGATCGGTCTTTGCTGAGGCTTCGACGTCGAACGAAACGAGTCTTCGAACGGTCTAACGAAGACCGGTTGGGAGGTTGCCGTTGTGCTCGTGGTGGTAGCAGTGGTTATCGTAGTGCTTGTGCTCGTGCTCATGCCCGAGGCAGAGTTCGTCGTCGCGCATGTTCCGATTGACGGGGTGTCTTTGCTTCTCGAGCTGTGAACACCGTGCGGCAGTGGTGGCGACTTGCGGCTCAAATTCATGTGATTGACGCTGCTGTTCATAGTTGATGGAACGACGCTGGGCGTCGTCAAGGTATGGCTTCCATGCGTTGTCATGGTGCCGCTGCATGGAAGAGTGCTGCCCGTCGTAACAGCGGCTCCGCTACCACTGCGTTGCTGATGCGACTGCTGCGACGAGGTCGATTGTGCCGGTTGCTGCTGTTGTTGTTGCTGCTGCTGCTGTTGCTGCTGATAGTACGTAGAAGTCGTAACCGTGGTGGTCGCGCTGCTCATTATCGTAGCTGTATGCTGACTAGAATGAATGGTAGTCGAGGATATCGGGGGCAAATGAAGAGAAGGTATAGAAATGATAGGAGCCAAAGGCATGCTCAGGGATGGAGGGGGAGGCGGTGGTGCCCCTATTACTGCCGGCGTTAAGGGTGACATAGAAGCTATAGAGGGGATAGGCGGTGGGCCGATGGGCGCGGAGTTTATAGCTGGCGGAGGCCCAAGGTTCAGAGGAGGCAGTGTAGAAGCCAACGGGGGCGGCATGGCCGCGGAACTGACGGAACAGATAGAAGCCGAACCCAAGGACGCCGGTCCGATGGCAGCTGCTGGATTTGGAAATGCTGGCAAACGAGAATGATAGATGTTCGCCGTCGCCGTTGGATCCGACGACGAGGGTGAAGGCGGAGGTGGTGGTGCTGGTGGTTGCTGCGATGCAGCGACTGACGGAACTGCCGTTGCTGCTGATGCTGCCGCGACTACTACTGCTGGAGGTGGCGGGACGGAAGGCGGCTCTCCTTTCCTCGACTGATGGTGACTGTTACTGATAGATCCTACGCAATTGCTAGCGCCGTTCGTGGTGTTGCTGGCGTTGCCGGTTCCCGTGACGGTCCCGCTGCTGCTACCACCTCCGCTCGGCCGATCTCTGTTATCACGTTCTCGCTCCCGGTCGCTATGCATCTGAGCCGCTATGGTCGGCTTCCTAGCTGGAACAAATCCCGAACACAGTGCTTGGTAATCTTCCACTGATCTACCGTTGTCGACTTACTATTTAGTATAGAGTATGACGTTTTGCGGCAACGCCAAGGTCTTTCGTGTAATTTTAGGTCGCGCTGCGACGCACTGAACCTTTGGTTTCGTCGATTTCTGCTGGACTCGTGCGCGAGGAGAAGCGTTCGTGATAAGTAAACAGCTGATTCGATCTAGAATAGGTTGCGTGAAGCGTAACTGTTGCCGTTGGAATAATTGTAATAGTATCTATCGGGTGAACGCGATCTATCGAGATCATTCTGCCGCCTGTTACACGTGAAACGCAACGACCTAAAGATCCTACGGTCAACGATTGCTCGTCTATTTTAACTTACCTGAGCGTTGCATAAATTCAACGTTAAAAGGGATAGCTTGATGTGATCGATTGAAAGTATTGGGGATGATTACTATTGGAGTATCAATGAAATCGGATAGACTGAAAGAAATTTTTCTCGCTAGTGGGACGCTCGCGGACAACGTCATGCATCGAAGTCAGTCTCGATCGTATGACAGAGAGATTGCTGAATCCTCCCCAAAACCGTTTCAGAAAATGAATCGAGGGACAAGAATTCCAAGTCAATCAGAATTTTGATCACGTTTTTTTTTTGCAATGTTTATTTTCAATTATAGTCCAAATATACATGTTTACATAATAAATTATATAAAAACGGCATAATTTTGATAAAAGAACATATGTGACAAAGTTATATACATCGGTGGATCAAGTCAATAATGGATAGAGTATGTTTGCTACAATTAAGAAAATTATTCTGACACTGATCGTTTAATTGCAAATTTCTAAAACAGCTGCGGGAACTAACGCAAGAGTGCACTACGTTTCAGAGAAAGATACCAAAGTTTTATAACTGGATCGAGTCGGACACAGTCTATTTAGTGTTAGGAGTTCGCGCAAAGAGATCACTCGTGTATAATGGCGATGCGAAATTCATTGTTCCTTGCACGTTATTGAGTCACTTGTGACGATAAAAGAAGAAAGATACTAGAAATGCAAACGAAAGCGATAAAATGACGGTGATATAACAGAAAGGAAAAAAAGAACCGAAGTATAGGGTACACAAAATTTAGCAAGAATTAACGACCGCCGATTGTCATTCGAAATTATACCGATTACGTTAACGCATAATAGTACATACATGTATGAAACAAGGCAATTACAGAGTAGAATTTATCGAGGGAAATCAAATTTATTAGCATAGAAGTGGAAAGGAAACCGAAACGAGGCTTGCGTAACCGCGTTAGGCCGTGCTTCGTATAGAAGTTGACCGTGACGATTACAAAGATAAGATGTTTCCATGTAAGGCGTGCACTCTTATGTTGATGTTTCGCCGTTAAAGACGTTGTTAACTACAAAATGATTAACTACGTAACGACGATTTCATTGTACATGAACAAGAGGTTTAATTTCAACACTACAAAAATCATTTCAAACTTATATGCTTTGAATGCGATATAAATGGATAAACGGCCGACCGAAGGCCGACTTATTCTTCTAATATGGACAGAGGATAGTTACAGTTGCCGATAAGTCTGACTTCGGTCTACAGGTAAACAAAATCATTGGTTAAATCGAGCCTCGGCGATGCGAGTGCAGTTTTCGTCTTTTTTTTTTTTCTTCTTTTTCACCGTTTCGGTTAATCCTAGCGGATCTAGGATAGACAGTGTACATTTACTCTCTCGGCTACAAAGCGTTCCAATAAACGTCCCCCGAGGGTTCAAACCGTTGCGTGACCAGCTGTCGTGCTTTTGATTCAAAGGAAAAACAAAAGAGAAAGAAAAGGAAAGCGACTTGAAGCGAAACGAAAATCCACGAATAAACGTGAAGCTCAACAACTCGACTGTCGAGAGTTATCGCTTGCCTAGAAAAGATCAATTCTGCCTTTGTAAGAAACGATTGGCTATGACTATAACTTCGATTATATCTAGATTAAAATTAGAAGCGTAGTATGTTTTTTTTTTTAATCGTTTTGTTTCGATTCCATTCACAGTCAGGTATATTCTACAACGGCTTCTCCTCGCTTGTATGTTGCGTTTCGACAGTTCAACGATTCGCGGTGAACTGTGTGTCGCAGTACAGATCATTAAGTCAGCGTGTCCAACGAAATCTATCATCGGGGGGGTTCGATCGCTTGGCACCGATTGTCGAATTAAGAGACGCGAACAAACACGGAACGATTTTTCGTATTTTTCTACAAAAAAAAGAAAAAAAATGGAGGGACAAGGCGAACGATTCTTTCGTCGCGCGAACTTCGGGTGCATAGATGATTCGACGGAATAGAAATTTCGGGGGGGGGGGGGGTGGATTAGGCAGAACGGGATAATCAAAACGATGACGCGTCTGATCTTCATACTGCTATCGTTCGAATGAACAAAAATAATCGACGATAGCTAGAGAAAGTAAAGCGGCGCGATCGAGGGTACTTAATACGTAACGTTGCGAGGCACGCTCGCAAGAAAAATAAAAGGAAATATTAATATGACGGTGATGCTGGTGATGATGATGACGATGATGACGAAGAGAAAAGAAAACGAAGAAAACGAAGAACAAGAAGGAGAAGAAGAAGAAGATGATGAAGAAAGGTAGAAAGGCTATTTCCGCGCGTAACAAGCGACGGGACCAGAGGTCTCGCCATCGCTCGTAATCGATGCTTTCTTTTTAATGAAAGGCAGTGGGGGGTGGAGCGACTCGCTCACCTGCAGTGTCGGCGGATGCAGGTGCGGGTGCGGGCACCGGGGCAGCAGGAGCAGAATTTCGTGCCGCTCGTCTCCTCTCCTCCTCCTCCCGTAGCGCGGCTTGTTCCCGCGCTTGCCTCAGCCGGTGCTCCTCCTCCAGTTTTAGTCTGAAACGAGAAACGCACGGCCGTTCGCAGAAGGACTTCCAAGATTGGGTTGGAAAGTTTCGCACGATCGCAATTACTTACCGCTCGTGCATCACGGGGGACATGAGTCCGAGGGACGCGGGCGGCAGCATGTCTGGGCTGTATCTTAATCCGTACAGTGGGTACGAAGGTAGCCCAGGGAATAACGGCGGTCTCAGCATTCCACATCGTTCCAGATACAACTGTTCCTCTAATCTGCGTATCGAGAGTGAAGGCGGCGTGTTAACCATTTATTACGTTCCATTGCTGCGCTTTCCGGAGATAGGGTACCGCGTGGATACGTTACCTATAAGCGTGTTGAAGGTGTGGCGGTGGGTAGAGACCGTGGTGATAGGGGCTGTAGGCCGCAGGGTCCAGGGCAAACGCCGGTGGAGCATGGGCCGGATGGTGCTCGGGCCGATACGGTTGAAAACCCGAACGGGCCAGCAGTTCAGAAGCGGCGGCAGTTACACTGTGTTTGCTGGTGTCAGCGGGTCTTGCAGTTGTGTACAAAGAGGGCATCTCCTCGGGTCTTCTCTCGTGAGTAGATCGTTCCTAAAAGAAGAGATTCGCTGCTCGTTAATCGTTGCCGCTGCTACTACTCGGTTTTCCTTTTCGCGTGACGCGCGTGGAAAGTCATTGAGAAAGATCCGATGGGAACGGAGGCAGGTAGAAGAAAAGCAAGGTGAGAAAGGGTACGGGGCAGGGGGCAGAAGAGTTGGTTGTTCGAAACGATTACTCACCTTGGCCGGGGAAGGACCTCTAACCAGGGGAGGTGGTGCCCGATTCTTCGGACTCGCGCGAGGCTCTTCTTCCTGAGGTGCCGGTCCTGCCTGTTTAGCCAAGTTCCTCAAAGCGGCTGCAAAGCTTCTGCTGTTTTGCTGACTACCTGGCCCGGGACCAGGGGTGTGACCCTGAGGTAAAACGCCGGAACTCGGCCTGTGCGACTTGCTGATCGTGGTCGGTTGCGCTTTGGTGCTGGCAGGCTGGAGACCTGGAACAGGTCGAGAGTTCATTGAGAAACGATCTCAGGCCCGGGTGCACATGCGTTGTACAAATGTTTCGCTATGCATGCATTCTTTCGGGCTACTCGAAAAGCTAACCCTCGAGGAGGCTATCTTCTAGACAGTCGCGGAGATATGTAGTTTATTCTACTTGGAGAAAAAATCGGGCGTATCTATACACGTAGGTGAATCGGTCGCTTGTTTGTTAGGTCTTAACATCGCAGTTACCATATTTATAATTACCCACGATCGCGGTCAAATGAACAAACGACGAGGATAAACTCTTGTAGAGAAACGTCGATCGGGCGAATCAAGTTACGTATACAATACAATTTTTGCGAAACAATGCACACGATAAGCCAGTGAGACGATAGTGGCGCGTTTCATTCGCCAACGATACGATGTCGCGACGTTTGCCGTAACGTTATACAATACTGTCGGATCGGTATCCTTGCTCCTTCGAACGCGTCAGACAAGGCGAAAAAGCTATCTCATAAAAATAAGTGGATACTTGATTTAATGTACGGCCGACCTGTTTGATTCCACTTTTTGCCTCGAAGGAGAGGCATGATTCGCAGAGGCAGCGGCGACCGCCGCAAGAAGAAGCAGAAAACGAGCAAGAAGAAGTATATCGTTCGCGTGGCAGTAAATGCGAATTATTTTCCAATCACCGCGAATAATATTAATTGCGACATTTAATCTGTCGCGCAGACACGACTCTCGATGATACGTCAATAAGTCAGTCGTGCGAATAATTGGCAATCGTGTACCCGAGGCAACATTTCCCAGCCAACAAGTCGACGAAAAAACGTATACACTTTGGGAGAGTCTCTTCGGACCTAATCAATTTCTACGGGAAAAAACGTCGAAGCGCGAATTCATTGGCACGCGTTTTGTCCTTCTTCCGCTCGTCTTTCCCGCTTTTCTCCCTTTTATCCATTTTTTTTTTCCATTCTGAATCAAGGATGAGTTAGGACACGTCGGCATCCGGGTGGTCCTTTGTCTGGGACGGTGGCCAGCAGAGACCGAAAGAGAGAGGACTGTGAACGATCGTCCTTTCGCTCGGTCGTGAACGCGCGAAAAAGCCCTCCGGTTAAAACGAGAAAATAACAAGGAGAAAATACCCGATGTCTCTCTCTCTCTCTCTCTCTCTCTCTCTCTTTCTCTGCGGTGATTTCGAGAATGGGTTTCACCCTCCATTCAATGGATGGTGAACAGAAAACACACACACACCTTCGCATCCTCTCAACGGACGCGCTACTCTCTTTCTCTCCTCCTTTTCTTCCCATCTCGGCGTACAGCTCGCCGCCCCTTCGCTTTTCCTGCTTCCACCCCTCTCGAAACGGTCGACTTCGGAACGCGATTCCTTTTCACCCCCGTACTCCTGTCGCACACTCCTTCCTCCATTTCCGTCGACTTAATAACGTTTCTTCCTACCCCCCTGTCCCCGCACCCACGCCATCGTCTGCCTTCTTGCGCCACTTCGCATCCCCGATTCTCCCCTCGTAACAAATAATCGCGGTAGGCTCGCGGAATCATGGTATTCCATACGCCGACGCAAAAAAATTAATCACGTCGATAGAAGCATCGCATTGTTAGCACTGTCGCGATCTGTGTTGCGCGGTGTCGGTTTCGTCGCGGGCAGAAAACGGCTTGATACTTGTGACTGTTCCGGATGGAGGAGCAAGGGAGCACGCTAGGAAGGAAGCGTGGACGATTCTCTGTAAGCACGACGCGGATGGGACAGCGGAGAGCGCAAGGGTGAGAACGGAATCGAAGGGAGCAGAGCCAACGCGAACGACGCGACAGGGCGCAGGGTGGGTTGACTCGACGTCGGAAGCACAAGGATTCCGGAGAGTGGAAAGGGTGTAGAAGGGTGGTGTTAAGCGGCTTACAGTCTGTTACCATGGTAACGCCACACCACTAAGACAGGAAGAACGAGAATCCCACCAGCTACGGTACCCGTGGACCCTCTCCACGGTGTACGGCCTATCCACGTCGAACCTGCGTCCTGCAGAAGGTATCTCCGCGAGGGAGGAACCAGCGCACGAGACACGAGAGATCGGCTACCCTGGGCTAAATGGGGAGGGATTACGCCACTAACTCTGTTTTTACACCAAAGTGTTTTCACCGAGCGCTTCCTATAGGAAGTAGTAGGCACGCGTAGAAACCCTATCGATAACCTCGATTTAATAACGAATTTACGTCGAATGGGTCAAATCGAGGGGCCCGCCTGTCGTTTCGATTTCCAAGGAATTACCGTGGCTCAATTGAGCAACGCGAATTGGCGGGCCAATTATCGCTCGGTTGTAATTTCTTTGTCCCGTTAACGAATATCAGTTACTCGGGGTAATTAGAATCAACCCTCGACTCGGTTCGAACCGCGGAAAAAGTTGCAGGCATCGTTGAACAGAGCTAGCTGTTTGAGAAGCCACGTGGCAGAACGTTTCGCAGCGGCGAATCGAAGGATCCGGTAACGTCGCGTGCGGATTGTCTCGAAGTTTCGATTGGAGATGGAATATATTTCATTGTCAAACGGGGAAAGAAGCGCGGAGGCCACGCACGCGCCGAATAATCGATTGATTAAAAAGAAAAGAGCACGCAAAAGCAAGGCGAGATGGCACGCGGCTCGAGACACCGTTTAACCGTGGATCCCTGGTACGCGGGTGTGCATTTCCGTCGGACAGAAGGCAAGGGTAAAATACGGGCCACCTTTTCTCTTCTGTCGAAGGACGATAAACAACAGGTGGAAACGTTGCCGTTTTATCGCACGGGAAAAGGAGATGGGCAAGGCGGCACAGAGAAGCATCCGTTTTATAAAAGCGAGGACCGAATTCCGACAGAAAGGTGCACAGAAGTCGCGTGCTTTTTCTCCCACGCACCAACGCCTATCGATTTTCGCGTCACGGCGAAGGTGCACCGTTTCCACGCGAGCATAAATATTGAAACGTGGACGGTGCACGGGTCGCAAGCGTTGCTCGAACGCACTGCTCCTTTTCTGAACGATAAACGGATTCGATTCTGTGCTCGTAGCGCGCGAGCAGACGGAAGAAATTGAAATTTGCCCTTTCCCCTCCCGGATCGCTGCCCGCTCGCGGGAAACCCGAGGGTATTTCCCTTTAAAGAGCGCCATCGTCGTCTGGCGAGCGAATATTCCTCTCCACGGCGAAGTTGGCTGCCAAACTTTCGAGTAGTCTGCAGTTGCGTTCGTCACCCACCGATCGTATCCGCCCGAGCCAAGTAAAACTGCATGCGAATTCCGTGGCGCGTCGATCCGCGTATTCGTTGAAATTCTACCCGCCGCGCCTCGTAAAACGCTCCGGCAATCAGGATATTAAACTTTATTCGATCACAGTGAATTACGTAATTGGTCGATGGCGCGCCGACGGCAGAAGAGTAAAACGATTCTCGTTGACGTGCAAATGTCGACGAATTTCGGTACTGGATATGACGGGATTAACGTTCGAGGAGTAGAGGCAGGCGTCGAAATTCTATGGCGTCGTAAATTCCGTACAGCGCGCAATTTTTCTGTTATCGCCGTGCGGACGCATTTTCGCCGCTCGTTGGAAAGTGGACAGAGCGTGAAAGAAAGGCGTCGGTGGCGAGGAAGAAAAAAAAAAACGGTTGCAAAGCCGGAAGGAAAGAGTAGATAAGGGAGAGATAGTGGACAGGGGAGGAAAGAGAAGGCAAACAACCACCGGGCTTCGTGTCAGATCGTGGTTGACCTTTCCCCTCCTCTTAAGCTCCTGACTCCTCGCGCCCTTCGAAGCTGGCTCGGCCACGGGAAGCCAAGTCCCGCGTGAAAAATCGATGCCGGAAGGACTGCCGTGACAAATTGCAAAAGGCAAACGACCTGTCCATTGGCTCGAACAAATCAGAGAGCAGAAAAGAACGGAAGCACGGAAGGAGTTATGGCTTCATTCCCGATGCATTCGTGCGAGGTGAAGGGGAAAAATCGATAGGTCAACGAAGAAAATACGGTAATAGGGTAAACCCTGCGGGGCTGGGAGAGAAATACCGTGCAGCTTTGTAAAGAAGCTTCGCAAGCGGCAGATTTTCAGCAGGATTACCGTAACTTCCTCGGGCAAAGGACTGTCCTTTACCGCGGTGCTCGGTCGGTGATTCGGTTCCGAATAATTTGCAACGAACGCGGTGTCACGTTTATTCTCCGCCTCTTCAACGGAAACCACTCAACGCCACGCCGTCCCCCTGTCTTTCGGCTGCGAGGCGAACCCGTGTAAATTGCAGCTTTCACAAAGGGTTGTCACACGCAGTTAGATCAACATCTGTCGCATGGCCGGCACGAATTGCCATCGATTCCCCGCTCGCGTCGAATCGAGGTCGGACGGACGCGGCGTCATCAAACTACCCCTGTTAGTTGGTTAGAGATCGGCCTGTTACCGTTCCCGGAAATAGAAGCCGGGAAAACGGGCCGTTTTATCTGTCCGGTCAAATCCTATTGGGAAATTCTGCAATTGAATCACCGATTGGCCGTGCATTTACGTCGATCCTGGTTATCGTATTTTCGGCGCAACAGCGTCGATAAGCCCGCGAAAGATATCGAATGAACGGCAACCGCTTTGCGCCAGCCGTTCGCCTCGATTAAATCGCACGATCGTTTACCAGCCAGTTTCTGAAAAATCGCTGCTCCTCGCGGTCTTTGTTGCTCCCCCCGACAACGACCGGCCTTAAAAATATTTCGATGCCGGAGCGCAGCTCGGGGGAGGCCGTTTTCAGGGATTCGCAAGAGGGCGTGGATCGCGAGCATCGGAGAAATTTTTGTTCGAATAACGGCACGAGCTGGAACTCTGCGAAACTCGGGCCACCCTTACGAGTCCCTTGACATTTTGCCAAGCACCCCCATTGAATCACCATATAAACGACTCGGGGGCTTGCGGGAGCGCAACCCCTGATCCGCTGTAACCTCAAATATACGTTTCATTTTAGTACGTTCGTACCGTACCTCTCCAACCATGATCATGGGCGTCGAGTTCCACCCCCGTTCGAAACTAGCGCCCGCCAAACCTGGCGAGCCCGTCGACCGAGCGTTACCGCGAATAACATCGTTTGAGCAACACCGCACCGGCGATAGATTGAGAAACGCAGAGAAAAACGCAGGTGACAGCGGAAGGGAGTTTCGCGGTCGTAAAATAATATTCGCTTGGCTCGTTCTGTTTCTGTTTAATTAACGGTTCGTCGGTAGATTTTTATTGCGCCGAGCTCGCATAAACGGAGCAAAGGAACGGTGGTAGACAGTACAGGGAACTACATACTGTATATACGGGAGTTAGCGCGAAGAGGGTAAGTCGAAGCAGCGACGCCAATGTCCCTCGAACTCCTTACCCTCGATGGCGAGGTCGGCAGTCCCAAGGGTGCCTCCGGGATTTCGCGTCGGCGCCATTTGTTCCTTCGCAAGGTGCTCCGGAATTTCCATATTAATTCGTTAGATCGAGGAACGTGACGGGAATCCACGGTTCGATAACGGTTTATCCGTGGGCCACACCTGCGATGCCTCTATGGAGGAAAACTTCGTTCGCGACGAGTGCGAATCGAATGGTAGACAGAAGATCGAGGCCTTCGCTAAAAGGATTTCGTTCGTTCCTCGTCCAAGAAGCGGCAAACGTCGCTCTCCCTCTTTCGCCCGCTGTCGACGACACTGCCGCACGCTACCGGTCGGTCGTTGTCGAATAAATTCCCCGGGGTAAATAGCAAAATGAAATCTGCACCGCCACTCGGCCGCCGTGAAAACACGGCCGCTCATTAATTCCGACCGCCGGTTATAAAACCCCGGAACAGCAGAACACATCGAGTGTAGCCTAGTCCCCAACCCTTTTCATCCCTCGCCCTCTTCCGGTCGTCACTCTCCTACGTTTTCTCTCTGCTCCTCTGTATTTCCTCTATACCTTTATCTCTCTCTCTCTCTCTCTTTTCCCTTCGTCTCCCCCGTCGACACCTCTCTCCCTTTCTCCCTACGCCACGGCATCCCGTTCACAACCCTTCCCTTTTTCCACGGCCACCGGCAGCACGATGAGCGGAGAACCGTGCTGTACACCACCCTCGGCCACGTATAAAAGCCGCGTATTCAATTACCCGGCATCGACCGGTCGAATAACGAATGTGCACGCCATGGAAAATATTCCCCGTCTGTTTTTGCACGTTAAGCTTGCGCCGCTATCCGTTTCAAACGCGCGGCCCGACAGAATTGAAAACACCGGCATACGCTCGGCGGAACGAGCGTCGCGAACACCCCGGCGAAAGAGTTAGAAACGGTAGGCAATGGATACGCTAGCTCGTCCGCCTCTGCGATAATAATAATCGCCGTGTCGAGATTCTCGTGAATTTTCCGGGATGCGAAGAGGAGAGGAAATAAGCTTGGGATTAGAAGTCGATTTGCCACGGAGCGCGTTAATTGTCGACAGCGGTCCGATGCTCCTCGAACCCCCGCGGCTGGCATAGCTGCAACCCCTTCCTTCAGTCCCGTCGCGTCCCATCCGTCACCACCCCCGACTGGCGTTCGGACTTCTGCCGGCGCGCACAAGTGATCCCGCGTTTCCACCCTCGTGACTCGGCCAAGTAATTCGTTGATGCCATTCGTGCGCCGAATTAGGGATGATAGAATTGCTGGGCCGGCTTTGCCCCGTCGTTCTATGGTCTCACCAGAGGGACTCGGCGCGATACCTGTTGGCGGTGTTGGATACCTTTTTCGCGATCCCTTCGATGCAACGAAAAGTGAACACCAATTTCACGATCGCATTCACCGATAGGAGTTCAGCGGCTTTTCGAATCCGTGGGAAGATTAAAAAAATACTTTCGCCGACGACGGCTCGCCGATTCGCGGACAGATCGTTTGTCCGCCTCTTCCGTGCCCCGCAACGCTTCCATTTCAATCGCAATCGCACCGCAAACGCGAATCAGTTTTCCCTCTCTTCCCCCCTTTTCTCAAACCACGACAGACCACACATAGAGGATGACACCATACGTGAAAAAGGAAGAATCGAAAATATAAAAGAGGGGGACGTGGAAAAACCAGAGGAAGGGATGGGGACAGGAATTTCGCGTTCTCACTCGCCTGCTTCCGCGTGAATTTTCATTCCATCTCGCACGACCACCTACTCGTTATTTCAATCCTCTGCGACAGCTACCGCCACGTTTCTAATTAACTCGCCAGGCTACAATACGAAATCTCTTTAGCGAGGCTGCCTTTCGTGCCGACGCGACGTCCTCCACCGCAGAAGTCGCGAACGTTTCACGTTGAAACATTATTCCATCGTCGTTCCAACGGGCAGCAGAACACGATCGTTCAATCGAACGGTTTGTCAAGCTCGCGGTCGCAACGGTAGCATCGATGTTCAGGGTTCAAGCGCACGGGTGGAGCAGGTTTGCGACTCGGCAAGGATAAGGGTAAAAAGGTGAGCGCGTGCGTGATTGTGCACGTGGTGCCTCATAAGCCGAGTGAGATACAGGTATCTGTTAACCGCGCGTTGTATACGCAGATGCGAATCGGATTATGCCGTGGAATCGTAGGATCATATGCGAGGGCACGCCTGGCACCTCCTCGCTGGTGCTACGTGTTCGAAACATTACAAATACACGTGTACTACGTATTTGTTGCGTGCTCGATCGTCGGATCGTTTCCCACCGCAACACTTGAGGGGGTATTTGTGATTTTAACGTCATTTTTTGGGACATCTTTCGGAATTTTTTGTTTCTGAACCAGAACGCTGCTTTGTATTGGCCATTTGCGCGTGTGGTTTGCCAATATTTTATCTACGTTGCATATTTTTTTTTTGAGTCGAAATACATAAAATCGTAGCGGATACGCATCATTTAAGAAGGTCTTGTAAGTATAATATTATAAAAACATGTCGCGACGGCTGACACGATTCCGGCCTTCGTAGTGGACGAAAATAAAAAAACGAGGTGTCATTTTCTTCGGTATGAAAGTGGTCATGGCCGGATTCGTTTTTGCTTGTAGCGTAATAAGAAATGAGAAAAAATTAAGGTTGCTCAAGGATTCTAGCACCGGTCATAACGACAGGTCTGTCTAAGAATCTGTCCATATATGAAGTCAATCGGAGAGAGCTGGTCGCAGTGTTATCTGGAAGAAATTTTAGATCTCGTTTAACGAATCGTTAAAAAATATTTGAATCGTTGTCCCGTGTAATCGTGCTGCATTACTGTACCGAGCGAACTAGTCGATGCTCGGTAACGATGGCTCGACGAATCCCGACAGAGCGATTGATCCCTGCAAAACCTGCGGGACTGGATGAAGTGGAGCAGGGGCCAAATGCTCGCAAAACCTTTGTAACCAGAACGGATCCGATGGAGACGATAACACCTTTGCTCGGTTGCCTACTCGTTACGTTGAAACCCTCGGCGCATTCACAAGGAAGCAACTCGGTCGCATTATCCTCGCTGTATCGTCGGCTTCGAAATCGTCACGTTCGATCGATCAGCCGCGAATGACGACACCTCCACGAACAGAACAGAAACAGCTCCGCGAATCTACTTGAGCATCCCTCGCCCGTCCGATTCTCGTCAGATACGGCGGGAAAATACATATATGCATAAGTCCCATCGTATTCTTCGATATAACTCAGGTTTAAAAGTCTAGATTGGAAACAGGGCAACCCGCGGAGTTCGAGCTGCGGCGGTTGACTCATTTCCGTGCAAGAGGAAACCGGAACCGGATCGGTCGACCCTTTTCCGATAGGGTCACTTCGTCCCGTTCCGCAGACGCCACTGCTACACCCATCGCCCACCAACTCTGGTGCTTTAAGTACCCTCCTCTGCATCCCCTACCTGAACTCCCTTTGCCCTTTCACCGGCTCGTCCGACCTCCTACCGCCACCTTCGCCCTCTCAACCGCCATCCGGCACACCCTTCCATCGTCTCTTTATTCGCCAAAGAGGGCTGCCAGCAACCGTGGGTAGCAGTTTCGAAACTATATGTAGTTGCCTGGCTTTAAACTCTGCCCGTCCTCGCGCTCTTCTACCCTCTCTGCCCGTCCACGGGAGTAGCGGCAGAGAGGGAGAGAGAGAAAGGAAGGAATCGTGCCAGCCGCCAGGGTAGGTGGAGAGGATTGAGAGGGCAATATGTTCCTGAGAAGCCTCCAATTTCCTTCGTACAAGCTCGCCGCGACCCCCTTTTCGGGAATAGGAACAGAAATGGGAAGAGGAAGGGGAACTCTCCTTCTTTCCGCAGCTAGGATATCCACACACACATGTACCGGTGTGCATTTCGAGGATTTCGAAGTTGGCGCCGAGGGTCGCAAAAGCGAGAGCAAACTTCGGTTCGAGAATGGTAATGGCGATACTCGGCGTTGAACGTACGCGACAGAGAACTCGTGGAGACGACAGGCGACGTAAATTTTCGTCCTGGTTCGTTCTCCGTGTCCTTTCACTGATTTCTCAATGAATTTCTCAATGGCCCGTTTCGAGTTATTTTCCCACGAGGTATCGGCAAACATGCGGCGAATAAGTGTCTCCGAAAACGTCGAGATCGTTCCTCGCCACGAGCGCACAAGTGACCTAGAAGTCGTTCAATTTCCCGAGAGTGGAACGAATTTAAGGGGTGATTAGTGGAGGCCGGCAGCGCGGAAAAGCGAGCTGCCGTGATCCTCCCGCCTGGTATATCGGAGATAATGAAATATTTAGAAGGCCGTGATGTCACGGCCGTTAATTACTATTAACAAGCCGGGAGAATGCTCGACTCCCGACAACAGTTGCAACGATTCGAGAGTGTGGACGATTAATATTTAGGACTACTCAGGATAGCTTACACGGGAAAGCTCGTACATATTATGTCCGCGACCAATGCGAGGCCCAGTGTTAATCGATTCGGTCAACGTCTTCTTTCGGAATTTGACCAATGAACGCGAAACAGAAGCACGATACCAAGCTCGATAACCATCGCGAGGGAATGCCGAGAAGGAAAGCTCGCTTCTCTGCATTCTCTTCTACCTTCCGCCGTTTCGCGATGAAAACTTGGTCGGAGGGTCTACGTAACGCGCGATAAACTTCAAGGGGGTGAAGATTAACGGGCACAAGAACTTTTCACGCCAAGTACACACTGCACAGCCTCGCCCGTGGGATTTGCCGAGGCAGAAGTGGCAAAGTTACTCCGTTTCGGCCTGGCGTCTTTCGTGATTCCAATCGTTGCAACCGTCGAGAGTCGACGGAACTCTATCGACGAACATTTTTCGAAAATGTTTTCCGGGATCACGATGTTCGACCAGTTTCCTCCGCGTTTCATAACGAAGGATGACCGCGGTGAATTAGAAGAAACGTATCGCAAAAGTACTTAGTCTTTTTGTTTTTATATAAGAGGATAAAAGGAATCGTCCATTTCGTCGAAATTAATCTTCCCGCAAAAGATTTCAACCTCTGTACGCTGTTCGAGATTCTCTCGCTTCATATTCTCGAGGACCGTCTTTCTTTAGATGCGTTTATTTTGCTTCCGAGAGCTATTCTTAATAAAAGATCCAGCCTCGGTGGGTCGACTCATCCGTTAACTCGGCCGCAGAGGCAGCTACACGGTATCGTACCAGAATCACGGCCGTTTCGATCCAAGCTTCGCTCTCCTTTCTTCCTACCCCTCCCGTCTCTTTTTCACGCTCGTTTCGCTATTTCCCGCGCACCCTCGCTCTCGTGCGATTCTCTAATTCCCTGGAAATGGTAGCACAGTTGCTTCGCCGCCAGGGTACGATGCGGATCACGACTTAAAAGACGTATTTTATTTTCTTCTTCTTCGTAAATAGAACACCCCGGCCGGTTTAAGCGAGAAGAACGTTCGCGATCGCTTTTAAGAGCGAAGACAGAAGCAGAGACGGTCCTTCCTTTCTGTGGACAGAAAGGAAGGGGAGAAACAGCGGGCAGAAGTAGAAGAGCCATGCCACGGGCAGCCGAGTGAGCGGGAGAGATCGAAAGGAGGAATGCTGGCGAGGGAAAGAAGGCTTTAATCATTCGCCGCTCGGAAAACACATTTATCTGGAAATCCTTGGCACCGAAAAGAAATCCCAGCCTTTATTCGCGCTTCGCTTTTCAACCGGGCTCGCGTCGTTCGAATCGTCTCGGAACCCCTCCCCAGCATTCCGTTGCGAGCTATCTATCTGTACGTCTCGCGCGAAAAAATATAATTTTCCAGTAACAGACGCGATCGGCTCGATGGGGCCCCGCGCGTCTGGTCCGCGCCGCGACAGAAGAATTCAGCGGGGCGGCACGAGATTACGTGCCGCAGCGTCAAAATTTCAACCCTTTGACGACAAAGTAACCCGGGCAGAGCACGAGAGCGCCCTTTCTCTTCCCGTTTCTTGTTTCGAGTGGCGCAAAGTACGGAGAGGGACGCGCAGGCGCGCTCCAACGGGCAAGAGGGACGAGTTCGAATCGCGCTGGTAAAGGGTGCACAGAAGAGAGGGATAGAGAGAGAGAGAGAGAGAAATGGGTGTTTAGGGTGATAAGGATGACAATCGGAGGTTTGGATTCGGTGAACCGTAAGGGAATAGGAAAAGCTGGAATAATCGTGGCCGACGCGCGGCAAGTAATCGGCAGCCTCGTTACCAGCTGCCGGCTCGTTAATTAACCGCGATTACGGGGGCGGTGGTGCATGCGAGAGAGCAGGGCTGCTCGCTCGTTTCTCCGTGCTACACCTCCTCTCTCGTTACACACTCACCACTCCGGGCGCGTCGGGCTTGCATCCGAATAATCGACCGTCCGTGAAATCGTCACGACTCCGCACTCTCTGCACTCCGCATGAGTAAATCCTCTTTGTGCGTTTTTCATCGATACGTTCGGAACCGTCGGCGATAACTCTCGTTATCGGCGACTCGGATTTCGGGGTATCGCGATATTCCGTCGACGATCGTACCCTGTTGGATATCGCCACGCGCGGGTACCTGCAACCCTTTCCCCGCGTCTCAGGGTATCGTCACGCGCATTGTTAATTACGCACACGTCGGATAATTTGCGTGGATCGACGCTGCAGACAGAGGCATAGTAGCAAACTGAACCGAACTTAACTTACGATGCATCGTTAACCAGGTTTGCTGGTCCTGACTACCTAACGTGTCGGCTTACCTGGAACAGAAACAGAAAAAGGGGGTCGATTAAAAAGGTGCTCGAAGAGTTCGGTGCAGGGTATGTATCGCGTCGACGCGGAAGCGACCAGCTCGGTTTAAGTCGGACCGACAATTGAACGCTCTCGATAACCATCCCGCGAAATTGCCCCCGACCGGACGCGGCAATACTAATTCAACACGACGGTAAACGAGACGATGGAACGCGCCTCTCGGCCGCATCGAGCCAAATATAGCACGCGCGGATATGCACGTCACTCCTGATACGTTTCGCGATGCTCGCGCGTCCCTGATATCACGTGCACTTTGATTGTTCATCCCCTCGCCGTTCCCGCGCGGCTGATCCGTCAAACGCGATTTCAATTGGACGGGAAATCGCGAAGAAGAGCGGTTTCGGAGCGCTGCCGGCGCATCGACTGTGCGCCAGTCGTTCAGGACGTAAATAGGCTCGAACGTAATTCGTATCACGCGGATTCTACGCGCGGGGTTAACTGGTGTCACCGAGCCACTTAACCCTCGATCAATGAAACCTCGGAATTCTCGGATGAAAAAATTCTTCGTAGGTGCAGCGGCAATCAGAGACGGAACGAGTTCACGCTCGAGCGCGAGACAACGTCGTAAACAGCTGTGACCACTTTGTCCGTGTAATTGCCTCCCGGTCGTGAGTTAACTAACCTCGCTTTCGACTTTGGAATTCGTTGAAACCATAAAAACGACAACCCCGAGAGCATCGTTCTCTGGGTGAACGCGACGTTCCGAGCAACGCCGCTCGAGTCGCGATAATGGACGGAGAGTGGTGCCCCGTCGATCGGTAAAACTACTCCGATTTTTGTACTTTAATTCGCTACATGCGTGCACATACTTCGCAATCAACTCCGAACTGGAGAAGCGAAGGGTTTCTGCTTTAATAATATAAGCAGAAGGCGCTGTGTCGATACGAAATACGCAGTATGCTGCTACATACATTGGGAATGATAATATCGTACTATAGTAACGCGACACCGTGCTAATTAATACGGTGACCCGTTGGACGGTGCACTTTTGATTTTATTTAAAGGTTTGAGCGACCGTGGTCTTAGTTGCGCTATTCGCCGAGGCTCGATCGCGATTGACGAGGCATCGACCTTCGAGAAACAGGGCCGATAATCGAGTTTGCGCTGAACGTCACCGTATCAACGAGCCGGCACGGTCGCTGGCGTCGCTTTGTCGTCGGTAATTGATTTATACGGTCTGCCTTTGATGTCAGTCCACCGGTTCGACGTCGACAGCGACGTCCCCGATGAAAGGGGATGGGCTACCGGCCGCGTACACGCTGGGCCCTCTTATCGCAGACGTCATTGATCGCCAACAACGACCATAGCGGCTTCGCGAAAGAACGCCACCAGGATTTCATTCGATCGATCGATCGATCGTTCGAGTTTCCTGATCGTCGACGAGTCGTTCGACAGTTGGATAAAATACCTGGCGCGTCTTGGTCGCGGCTACTTCTGCACGCGCGTACACACATTTGAACGGGGATCGTTTCGCGACGCGATTACCGCCAGCTGAATTTCTGCGGACGCCGTTCGAAATAAACGAACGCGGTTTAAAGGGAACGATTGACGGCGGCTTAATACCGTAGTCGACCGATCAAGTGGAAATGGGAGAGAGCAATTATACCGGTGCTTTTCATTGAAAAAGGTCCGCTGAATTGCGCGTTCTCGGTGCAAACGGAGGGAGTGACGGCGTGCTCGGTACCGAGAAATTCAATGAAACAGGAACAGAACCGCGGAGAGTTCCCGGGAAAGCGTTTCTAAACCGAGCCGCTCGTAAAACAGCGGGGAGCCTTCCATGGCTTTACGATCAATTACGAATAGAAACGACGAACGGGGGAACAGTACGCGTGTTTGTTCTGCGGCATAAAACAGCTGTACGCGTCGGATAAGGGGATCATTGAAATCGATTCAATACGGCTTTACGCCTACGTCCAACTTTTGAAAGCGGTCCACGGCCGCGCGCGTCCCGAACAAACGGAGCATCGAAGGCGTCCGTGAACGAAGAGAAGGGAGCAATATCGCGATAACAATTGCGCGAACGATCGACCGCGACAATTTCGGGCATACGCTGCGGCGTACCCCGTGAATCGATCACGGTACGCCAATCGTGTCCGAGGACAAGAATATGTGCTTTTAATTGAAACGAGGTCGGTGTACTACGCTTCCCGCGGAATCGATGAGCATTACGCGGCAAATATCGAGCCGCAACGGAAGCCGTAAAACAGGAGGGAAAGCCGGGCAGGGTGGGAGAGGGCGAAAGAGAAGGAAACGCTTTTGCACTGCCAGTGGCCTCCGATGCTGCGCTTTAAAACTTCGTAGCCCGAATCAATTTAGCGTGTCCATGGTGGAAATTGCCGAGCCCTCGGCGCACGCACAAGCGACGGAAAAGCTCGCGTGCGAGAACGCGAGGCGGGCTGACGGGAACGGGCGATCCAGTCCGCGAGTGGCGCAGCTTCTGCAGAAGCTTCAATATCGGAGACGAAGCGAAAAGGAGATGCGAGATACGGGGGCGGAGGGACGGGGGGCACGACTGCCGGATGATTACGGAGGGCGATGGGGCCAGAGAGCAAGTTTAACGGGCTGGTAAGCCGATGACTCGGAGTCATGACAACGCGTACAGTGGGGTCAACGAGTGCCAATTGGGGCCAACAATGTCAAACGACGGCAATAGGCTGTTGGGAAACAAACGTAAGCTGGCCTGCGTCTCCTCGTCGTCCGTTCTACTCGACGTTACAATCGCCACGCACCGTCCCCCGTCGTCTTCGTCGACGTCGAAAACGCGACGCTCGCGGGAACGCAAATAAGAACGGGCAGAGTGTCACGAGATCACGTGGGAATCGACCCGAGAACCGTTCATTAGACCGCGAGCATTGCGATGTCAAACGCAGCTGCCAGCAGACCTTAGATCTCGATTCGTGAACCTTAATAATCTCATCGCGGAGTTGCGACGCTTGGTCTCGCGTATGCGTCGCGTCGGCTCAACCGGCCGAAATGAAACGCGAGAACTCCTCGAACCCCGGGGCAATTTTCTTCGCGGAAAGGCATTGCGATCGGAGTAACTCGCGAATGTGCAAAAAATGCAGAAATTCGGGCTGGAAGGGAACAAGAAATGAGTCGCAGAGTCATGTTTGCGTTGCTGAATCGCCGACAACGGCAGGTGGGGCGGTATAGGTGGGCC
This sequence comes from Nomada ferruginata, assembly GCA_963583965.1. NCBI lineage: Eukaryota > Metazoa > Arthropoda > Insecta > Hymenoptera > Apidae > Nomada > Nomada ferruginata. The sequence goes on from OY757217.1 coordinate 3,095,550, forward strand.
ACAGGTTGTTGCGGTCGTAAAGCAGAAAATTTCGAGAAGGCGTGCGTGGTGGAGATAACGCGGCCAACGTGTCCAGAGGGAGGACATTTTACAAGCGTGACGCGTTCGACCGGCGAACTTCGTTATCGTCCGGGGATCGACATCGAACGCGTGGATCGAAAATATTTTCCCGTCGAAACATTTACACCGCACGCCCCGGAGAGAGCGAGCAGAGCGCGGAGGATTATTAATTTCGTCGGCTAGCTGGATAATCCATCGACCACCCGGCTATAGTGGTTCGCTCATTAAAATAATCATGGGCACGCGCGTTTATACCGTGGTAGAAACCGAGCAGAGGATAGAGGCTTAACACGCACGGGACCGTGCATTATTATAAATTAATCCGTTTAGGATTTATAGGACATATCGCTGCCACTGGCCTATCCGGAGCTCTCGAACACCGGTGGAACCGATCGCCCGTCGGGTTAGTGGCTCCCGTTCGCTCACCGAATTCGAGAGAATTAGTAGCTGTGCCGGAGCATCGATCGAGTGCCGTCCTACTTGTATCTTACGGAGCGAGGCGTGTGATACGATTTCGTCGTTTGTCAGAGAACGATCGTGCGATCTCAACGTTCCGATGAAACGCGTCAACCGAAGTAACCATAATTGCGAACTCGTGGAACTCCTCGATGGAAAAGTAGACGAGAAGACAAAAAGAAAAGAATTGCGCGGAGGCTAGCATACCTCGACGGGATCGCTTTCGTCGGCAGGTGTCGATCGAATCGAACCCCCCCCGCTTCTGGACGAGACGATTGGAGTACCTGTGCACGAATCGCCGTGTCGGTAAGCCGGAAACTGGTTTCTGGCGGAATTCGTTCTTGTACAGACTATTCGACGAAGAGCCAAGGATTACGAGCGTGCGAGCACTCGTGCACCAAAGAAACGGACATCGTGTTCGACTAGGAGGAATTTCAGGGGTTTCGGAGCGTGCGGAGTTGAAAGCTTTGCTGCTCTCTTTCCGTCGTGCTGCCCGATAACTGTTTCGCCAGTTTCTGTTTTACGAACCAATAAAGACGGGACGCAGATGCGCTAATTGCAATTAACAGCCTCTCGAGTCGACGGTGTCCGAATGGTTCTTTCGTTTCGAAATTCTTCTCGCGTGCGAAGCCGCTTGGTCAGGATGAATTTCGCGAGAGAATTCGTCGCGAGCGCAGTAGCCTACTCACAATCAGTGTGGCGATTGATTATCGCCGGCCCGATCGTTCCTTCGATTTCAACGCGCGAAGATTCTTTTGCGAGGTTGATCCGCTCGCGAGTGCGCGTCTGCACGCTCGTTTATGTTCCCGTCTCGAATCGGCGAGGTGAAATGCCTCCCGGGAGAATAGAAGTGAAACGAGACAGCGCGTCAGAGGGAGCGGAACAGAAGGGTAGAGGAGGGTAGGACGGGGGGGAAATTTTAACGACTCTCGGTGCTCTCCAAGTTGCGGCGATCCGCTCTCGGCTTAAGCAAATTGCCGAGGGAATTGCGCTTCAGCCACTTTCCTTCTACTCGTTTATTCCGATAATTTCCTCGGCAATGACGGGGCGAAAAAGTGTTTAACTTCGCCGACACCGTGCCCCTCTTACCCGGAATTTATGCGCCGGACGTCGAATAAAAATTTTCGCCAACAAAATCGTCCCCCCGGTTCCTTTCCGCGCAGAAATCTCGCGCTGTCGATGGTCGAACGAGATCGAGGTGGACGCGCGTCACGATAAGCTCCGTCGGAATACGGACGGTTCAAGTTCTTCACGAAACGTGACCGAAATTTCACGATCGCTGGAAAAACGGCATCGGCTTTGCCGCGAGGAGCCCGGTTTTCCAGCCGGCACTCCGCGAGCTCCCCTTGGTTTGCATAAATGTTTATATATTCGCAACTTTCTCTTAGCGGCGTCGAGAATGTGCACGCGGCTGCATCGCATGACGTTCGCGTGACACCAATACACCCGGACCAGAAGAAATGTACGCGAGTAGCCAACGAGGAGGAAAAAAGGAACGCGGAAAAGAAGATCACCCGGTTCGATACCTTTCGCGTAAATATCGGGGATTCAACGTTTGCGCCTGCTTCCCAGATTTTCTTTTATAAATCGGGATCGCGTCTGCTCTCCGTTCCGTAGGATTCGGAATCGGTGACGCTTAATTCGGAGCACGTAACTCGCGCGTAACGTTTTCGTGGGCGGTGCATCGGGACACGCGGTTACCTATTGTCAGAAGAATCAAGCGGTTACCTATTGTCAGAAGAATCAAGCGGCTACCACATAAGAGAAACAGCCGCAGCCCACGCCGCGCGGTATCGCGTATCGAGTTATTGTAATGGAATAAGTTTCACGGACAGGTCGGCCGATCCATTAGCAAGTACGCGAAACGATACCGGCCCGTTCTACGGACGTGCAACGATACGCCGATAGGAATTATCATCGTTATCCGAGTGGCGGGAAAAAGTGTGCTCCCGCAGGATTAAACGCACTCTCGATGACGCTAATACCGTGTCCGCAGAATGATCGCGTCAGACGCCGACGAAGGGGTTAATTAGGGCTACGACGACTGCGAGGGCTGCACAGCTGAAACAACGAAGGGCACGCTGGCGACAATGCCGTTTGATATGCCAGCCAAGCACCGTGTCGCCGCAATTCCACCGCGGTCTCTCCACTGTTCCGCTTCGGAATTTTTCGGGTCACGTTGATACGACCGCTGGCAACAAGCCACGGAGTTGGCCCATTCTCTCTGCTCTCTCCTTTGCTCGAGAACCAGCGCGAATACTCGCCGGTCGATGATCGAGACAGCGGATCAGTCGGGCAACGAAAAAACGGGTTCGTTAGCTTCCCTCGGTCCCGATCTCGATTCCGTCGTCGCTTTCGAATGGCTTCCCGCGACACTCGGTTATTAGCTTAACGCCGCGTTTCACGAGAAGGCGGTCGCCAGTGCAGACAATTTGTAGAACACGGCGGCGTTCGATTGTTTTGCACGCCGATTGGAATTTCCCGTGTAATCGGTGCAAAGTTTATCCGTGGACGATCTTTCTCTCTCCCTCAAGAGACAGAGACAACCGGTTTGCTAACGCCGCGCCCACGTTTTCTGTGCAGCGCGATTCGTGGTCCGTTCTCGATCGTGCAGCTACGATGATAATCGTAAAGACGCGGCGACAAAAAGCTACGAGGACATACGACGGTGAACGGAGGGATGGACGATTGCAACGAGTGTCGCGCACAACCAGCCATGAAAGCGTACCACGAACCAGTTGCTCGGCATTGCTCGCATTGGATGGGACGGCGAGGAAGTTGCCAGAAGGTACCCTCGCAGCTGCAACTGTCGTGAAACGCGGTTAGCCGACCCATCAATTTTCATTACGATCGAAAGGCACAGCCTCGGGTTTGCGGCGTCCTCACTCGCCGCGGGTTAAAGCGTGCCCGCCTACAATACGCTACGTGTCTACCGATCGCTTAACCCTGTCGAATCCTCTTTACCTTCCTTCTTTTACCTCGCACAGTGTCGATACTATAAACAACCGTCAGCCGGTTGCGTCGATCCTCGACAAGCATCGACAAACCTGTTTCAAGAATCGCAGCCACCTCTATCTGGTCGGAATCCGCGGAGTCGCAAAACACCTCGGTGATAACGAGGTAGCACGATAGCCGCATTATAATTACCAACACTTTGGTACCCCTCTGCGAATCCTTCTGTCGCTCCGCTTGGCAACAGTTGGGAGCGGTTAAATTGGCCTACGATGGGAACAGTGCCAAGGGAATGGAACACGAGCAAACGACGCCACGCGAACAACCTACCATCGGCGATTAATAATTTCGAAAGGAGAAGGGACCTGGTCAGAGGGGGGCAGGCAACAAAAGGGGGGCGAACGCCGAAATTTAAACATGGATAGGCACGCACAGAACGTCATTGGCCACGATACGCCACGGTCCTCGTTACCCATCCGCCGTAAGTTACCGCTTCGGGGGAAATCCCTTTGAGGTTGGGGTCTGTGCCCGCCGGCCAACGTGCTCTTCCCATAGGGTGAAACAATGAGCAAACACGGAAATCTCCGTGTTACAGGCCGCGTTCTATAAGTAGCTTATCGACGTTATAAATACGGTTTACGGTCTGCTAAAATGGGGGACCACGGTTTCGACGTTCGACCCGGTCAACTCTCCAAGGTACATAATACATACGTAATCCCCGGCAGGATTCTTCCCAACGTTTCGAGTGGTTCGCCCGAGTCTGGGCGCGGAGCTTCGATCGCGTCGCGTAGCAGGGGGAAAGAGTCAAAGCACCCGAGTGGAAAAAATCAAATATCGCGAAAGCACGAGGCAAATAAAAATTGACCGCGCAACGTGTACGAAGCGACGGGGGTGGTTGGCCGGGCGTTTGAAAAACCACCGCGTGCCGCGCCGCTCTGGTTCGATAGGTGTAAAAAAAAGAAGAGAAAAAACTGACGGCAGGAGAGTCGCGCTAATTTCATTGCGATGATTTCACTGGCCATTTTTCCAATCCATTTCGCCCTCGGTCTCCTCGCGACCGTCCCATCCGGGGCACCCGACCGCGCAGGCGCGATTGAATCGTAAATTCGCGTGGTAATTGAAACGCAAACGCCGTTCGCCAGTTACGTTAATCCTATGAAATACAGCCCCCGTTGCAGGACTCCCGAGTAACCTCTATAACCACCGTCACCAGCAGCTCTCCACCGACGGCGGCCGCCTCCACCCCTGTCGGCTTCGCGGTTATCAACTCGCTGCGAGAAGTCAACATGCGAACCAGGCCCCATAACGGCTCGCGTGACTCTAATGATTACGAATTAGCCATAAATTGTGCGATCATGTAAAGCGGTCATAATTTACAACGCCAGCTACGGGCAATGTTGAACGTTTCTCTCTTCGCCAGAACGTCCATAGGAGAGGAGAAAAAAGTAACCAAGTGGCCGATGCCTTTTGCGGTTGGCTCGCGTCGTCGTTTATCGGCACCGGAATACGTGTTTGCACCCCCTAACCGTGTGGAGATACGGAGCAATGCAGCAACAGTGTACTTATATATATGTGTATATATGTACGATACATTTTGCGACTGCACGATAGCGTTCAGTTCTCGAAATTCTCGCTTCGAACGCGGTTCAACGCGATGGTCGCGGGAGTACGTGGCGTTTAAATGGAAACGCGGCGGTGCACGGCAGAAAGGGCGTGACTTAGCATCTGGCTATCCGAGCAAACGAAATTAGTCCCTTTCGACGAAGTTAATGCGCGACGTGAAAGTTTGAGAGGTCGCCGCCAGAAAATTGCCAGCGCGATCGCGCGAAGGGACGAAGGAGGAGCGAAATAATTTGCGAAGCGCTGGAAGAGAATCGAATGCGAATTAATCTTCCTGTTTGCCAATACTTCGTTCGGCGTCGGATAGCCCGGGAACGGAATGAAATTTCCCCGTGGATAAACGACCGGGCGTGTCAGCGAAAATGAATCCAGATCGGTTCAGAACGACATCGTTTCTTACACGCGCGCGCCGGGCACAGAAAGAGGGCGAAGGGTTAGAAAAACCAAAGACGCGGATAAATTAATATCGGGACGATCCCAAGCGTGACAAATTATTCGACAAGGACTGGCTTCTGATTTATACTCGGATGTTAGCCCACGACTGCCTCGAGGGTTTCGTTGAAACGAAAGAACAAAAAGGTCGAGGCAGGGTTTCGAAAGGGCCGAAGAAAGTGGCGTGCAGCCCTTCATCCCTTCTCCCAGCACCTACGCTCCGAGTATTGATCGAAATCGAGGGGGAGAGTTTCCAATGTGGGGTGGGTCATACCTAATTCATAGTCCTTGGGTTCTTCCGACCCTCCTCGGTGATTATTTCACGGTGGATGGGGATCGAAAGCGGCGGTTATAGAACGCGACGCAGCAACATACCGGGCTCGGAAAATTCACCTTTCTACTCAGAATCGAAGGGACCGATTTTCGCCCGGCGGAAAATAGTAATCCTAGTCTCGCAATGGATTAACTACGGCTTTAATTTAAGAGTCCATCGATTACCGAACGAAAACGAAGAAACCAATATCGCTGCCGTCCACGTTAATTTTTCATCCGACGAAATGCTGCGTTCGCCATGACTGCTAACTAATAACAAAGTTTCCCTAACGAAATTACCAGCGCCCCGATATCACGATTACGCGGCGAAGTTTCACGGGGTGGCTGAAAAGCTGGAAGGGCATCTGCGACGGCGGGGGAAACGGCGCAAAAAGCCGAGCAGAGACGTTAATAATCGGTCGGTAAGAAGTTTTCCAACGGGTGGGAAAGTGGACGGAATAGGTGCGCGTTTCGAGGATAAAACACAACCCCTGAGGGTTCTTTCGACCGGTTCAGGCTATCGCTCTCGCCCCTCAAACTGCTCACCACGTATTCGCTGTCGTCTCTCTGCGGACGAGGTTACACGTGTAACAGGATATATTCGTGTCGAGTCTTTGACGTGCACCCTAGTACGCGTTCATGCTACGTCTCGAGCTATAACGCGCCCGCCATCCAAAACTATCGAAAGCAACCGTGAACGCGGAAGACGCGGAGAAACGCGAGCTGAATTAAAGCCAGGGCAAAGGGGGAACGGCAAGAGCGAGCGCGAGAGGCAGAGGAGAAGCGAGCGTACTAGACGCGGTTAAAAGGAAGGGCAAGACACGAAGGCTTTTGAAAGGCAGCGCTCGCGGTGGCGCGGGAGCACGCAGCTCTTCTACTTTCTAGCTGGAGAAAAGAAAGAAGAGAAAAACAGCAGAAGCACTTTACACCGAGCGTGCTCGAGTTCCGACATGGAAGGTAAAACACCTAAAGGCACGTACGCGGGCACCCTCGATGACAACGATGATCCTTTGCCACGCGAGCTAACGCGCTCGCGCGGGCCCGAGGGAAAAGCCGCTCTAAGCGAGACGAAAAGGGCAACGAAAAAGGAGGACGCGTGCTGGGATTGATCTCGCGTGCCCCGCTTGTTCACATGCCTCGAAGAGATGCACGGGACTTTAAATTCTATAAATCGACGCGGGGTCAACGAAATTACCGGCGGGCACGGTCACGCGGCAGAGAGGAAAAATAAAGGGGTAGAAAAAGGATCGACGATGAACGGCGAATGCCCCTTATAAATACACCGAACGTTTCAGGGTACAAAGGTACACGAAGGCACGATAAGGGTCGGGACGAGTCAGAGGGAGGAAAACGCCGGTGAGGAGCATCGTGCAATGATCCAAGGGGTTAGGGACTGGCGAGCTGGTCGGAGGAAAAGAGTGCGCAGCAGGAAGGGGGTTGGGTTGAAACACAAAGGGTTATTTTAACAGCCCTTTGCAGAGCGCGGCGGAACGGGTAGAAGAAACAGTATAGCCGCCGTGCAATTATTTAGTGGACAGTGGAAGGACCGGGAGGTCGAGCAACGATGAAAAAGAATGCGAACTTCCGTGAGAGGAAGGACGGCCGAAATCCAAGAGAGGGTGACGAACGGAAGGACGAAGGACTGCGGACGGAACCAAGACGGAAGTACGTCAGGTAGTAGCATGGGACGAAACGCGATCGGGGTAAATGAAAGAAGCGGCGACGGTATGTAAATTCGGCGCGTCAAACGAAGAACGAAGAGAAATCATGTGAAGAATCGAACGGCAAGAAAGAGAAGGTAATGGACTTTATCAGACTGGTAGGTGGTCGACCTTCCGTTTTTTTACCTCTCCATCCCCTTCCTTCCACTACCACCTGAGCGACTCGCTACCCCCCTTCCTCCGCGCCAACGTCGGACCCTCCTTAATTGTCTTCCACTCGTTTTTACGCCCATTCCACTTCGTTACGGTCTGAGTAGCGAGGAGGCCTTGCGAGACATTTGCAGCAGTGCCGCACGGGTGGGCTGAATAAAAACAGGCGGGAGCGAGCGGCGAGGGAAAAAAAGAGCAAACGGAATAGCCGGCCGTATCTTACAAAAGTCGCGAACCCGCGTCAGTCTTGCTGATAAAGTCGATTCTCGCGCTCATTATCGTCTACTACCGTGTCTTCTTCGCTCATTTGCGATCACGGCTATGATTTATTTGCCACGTCGACAAACGCAGCGCGAGGTGCGCGTGAATCGCGGAAGCAGACGGAACCGAGCGGGATTGAACGTAATCGCGAACAAACGGTTTTAACGAGCATGACTTTTAAATTCGTTCCAGCGTGCCGCGAAATGCACGCGTGCACGCGTATCGCCGAGAGGTTACGAGAATTGGCCAAGTTAGAGGTTGTTAGGCGACCACCCGGATCGGGGATCCCGTAATGGAACTGGATTTAACCCTCGGGCCTATCGGTGGGGCTTCGCCGTAGCTCGAGACTCCCGCTGTTAGAGTATCGCGTGCATGGACCACCCCTTTCTTTCGTTCTGAATTTAATATCGAAAATGTAGCGGGCGACAGGAAACCGTGATTTCTTCAATGGCATAATCACTGTGCGCTGTGCCAAGCTGTATTGCCGCCGACCAATTGCCAATAGTCTTGATTGAGACCTCCACTTTGCATTGATTCCTACCCCACGACGATCATTATTCGCGCCCCTTCGCCGACGTGTGTCGTTCATCTATGTAAATCGATTATTTGTAACGCAACTCTATTATATAAGAGCCCCGCGGGTATGAGGAGCTTTTTAAACTGACCACGCAAATCAATTGGAATAGTTACGTCTGTGACATATGCAAGAACGCTTCGACGAACAGTGTCATTAGCGATAACGATTATCTTGCCTGGCATATAATTCGTAACAATTATTGATAACGAGCAATAACGCTTGCCGCGCTACGATATCCCTGTCTAATGTACTGCGACTTTGAAATTCATGTCGACTACGTGTCCTACGAGACTTTTTTTAGCGACAAGACAATCGAGCAAGCTTGTAATACTTGTCTCGCGCCGCGGCCAAAATGTTACTCGATTTGAACGCAACCAGAACGTTGCCATTAAATAGTTTCGCTGAAAAGCAGAAGAGCCGAGAACGCGTCCTGCAGAAACGATTTCAAGATAATCCATGCACACCTTCGTTCCGCTCCGTTTGAACGAAAACTCTCGCGACCAAGATCGTGCACGATTTTTCATTGGGCGTGGAACAAACGCTCGACGATATCGAATCGTTCGTCACCGATAGATAATTAATTTCTCGCCGGGAGAAAAAAAGAGGGACCACGAGGAGAGGCGAAGGTGGAGAGAACTGGAATGGATGGAATATCGTAGAAATGACAAGGGCTTCGTGTGCGGTCGCCAACACGATACCCGATATCCGTTCGTTCGAACGGCGTGCAGGAATTAAAACGACGACTCGTCCTCGGCATTACGAATGTCCAGTTAGTTTTATCGCTCCCGGCACGATGAAAATGAATAACCAGCGAAAGACAAAAAAAAGGGGTGGTAGAAGGGTGCGCGTTCTCGGGTACGATTACGAGAAAGACAGAAAGATGAAAGTGAACATGAATAGAAGATGCAATGAGCTTGCGAGACCGTGAAAGCACGGGAGGGTACACGAAACGGTACGCTTTGAATGGCCACGCGCGAACCGATATGCAGACCCGAGTAACATGCACTGTTTCAATATTTACGAACCAAGCTCGATGAGCGCTAAAAAAAAAAGGAGCGATCTGCAATTAACGGCGGGACCTCTCGTTAGTAACGATCAGTGACTCGACGCCTAGGTGCCTTTACGAGTTTTCGGTCGATTACTGCACAAACTCGCACGATTGGATTTCTCCTGTTATGAAATTTACCGTTCACATGTTAAACGAATACCTCGCCAAACGAGATTGGCAAACTAGAATGACGAACCGCGATCATGACGCTGTCGAATGCGCTCGTTCGTACAGGTATACGTATTACGTACGGTTGATTTCTCCTGCGTATCTCGAGGAATACCGGCGGTGGCGATAACTTAAATTATACACGCAGCGACCGACCAGAGGCGAAGTACGGCAAGGTAGTTAAGAAAATTGCCAGTACTCGACCGAGAGCATGGCTCTGCGGCGAGCGGGTTAAACTCGCGCCTCTTTTTCTCGGCGGCGAAACGTCCTTTTTTTTTCTCCTTTCACGAGCCACCAAACGGCGCCGTCGATCGTGGATGTTAGAAACATTGGTGAAAGCTAATTTCTTGGCTCGCGCGAGGAAGGTGACGAAACAGTGGTCGACTCCGATCGACGAGAAAGAATTGCGGAGTAGTATCGAATTACGATACTCAGATCGGTAAAAGGTTTCTACAAAAAAGAAGCGATAGCTTGAAAAAACCTGATTGGTGTACCTGAATAGTAGTAAGGATGTCCTGCGTGCGAAGGATGCACGAGTGGATGCGGCGCCCGGAAGTCCATTCTGGATGTACCGTAGACGCGAGGCGAGTGAACGCAAGTCTACGAAACTAGCAGGAAACTATGGCACGAGGTCGCTCTTTTCTTCGTGACCTCCACTGATAGATAGATCTGCATTTTTTTTACATCCACCGTTCGTCGATCCGTCGATCCTCGATCAACGAAAACATTTCACGCACTGTACTTTGCACACCGTACCTCCTTTCTTGAGGAGCAGAGTCGTCGCGTAGCGTTAGTTAAAAATAAATCACTTGGCGCATAAGCGATGTCGCGCCGCTTCGCAGAGGGGCACGAAACGCGGCCGCCGATCGGGAACACAGAGAATTAGTCGAGAAGTAAACACAGGTCGAAGAGAAATGTCATTTTGCTCCGTGGTAAATCGGCACGATTGCACTTTCTAGCCGATTTGCAACGCGCGGCAACGCTACTCGACCGGTATCATTATTCATCGCGCATACTCCAACTCCCGTCTGACGTCGACGGGTGATTTACAGCCACGAATGGAGCGCGCTACCGTGCACGGTTCGCACGCTACGCTGTCGGCTGGGCGAAAAAATTCTTCGCCACTTTTACGGTTCGCGAAGGGATGAAAACGCGTTAGTGGGAGGGAGAAAGTCACGGTTCGGGTAACAAGTTCAACGCGTTGCGGAGCAAGGGAAGTTGTTGTTCACACCGCACTCCTCTCGGAACTGGCAGACGAGCGGAGCACCTCCGCAAGAGATACTGCGCTCGCGCACATGCGATCTATCTTCGAACGACACACACAAGCGTGCAAAAAGAGTGTGCGAGAGATACGAGCGATGGTAGAGTTCCGCGCACTAATCACCACTTAATTGGCCGAGACCGACGCGGCAGGTCGTGCCATTACGGCTAATTGACTGAATGCTTCGGCGCTACCGCCAGACGGCCAGGATATATTTTCACGCGCGCGCCTCGCAGTAGGCAAAGAGGAACCGAGATACACAGAGGAGACAGCGAGCAGGGGGCCGAGAAGGGAGAATCCTGAACAGCCAAGGGAGGAAGAGTGAGAGAGCGGAAGAGGAAAGCCGAGTGCAGAGACGCTTTTAAAGCGCGTCGGGTATCGCCGTCCTTTGTTAGCGACACGCGTTGCGCGTGCGTCTGTGTTTTCCACCGACCACCCGACAGACAGAACAAATGAACGAACGAACGTGCGAGCGACCAGGACGAACCAGTTACACACCGTACAAGAGAAAATCCATCGTTAACGAGTCGCTAGTTCCTTCTCTCTCTGCCTTTCGTTTTTTCTTTTTTCTTCTCTCACATGTCGTACAAGAGCATATCGACCAACCCGACACATCACCAACGGTGGCTGGTACTCGACTAAAGAGCCGCCGAGTTGCGCGTTCGACGCGCTTCGTTCGTTTTCGTGTCCCTTTCGCCCCACCATCGTTCCTCATGAATCGTACGGATACCACTGTGCGCCTGGAGCATGATCGCCCGATCCACTCCGAAGAGTGGGATACGAGCGTGCGACGAGACGGAGCGCGGATGCTTTTCGGCCAATGGAACTCGTACCGCGTTATTACACGCGCATTTGCGAATACCTTTGCGAGACGGTAATCGTCTTTCTCCTTTTACGAACGAACTCCAATTCTCATCTACCTCACGTATACGAGACCGGCTATGGAGTTACGCGTACCTTTTCGAAATCATGATCGTGATCGGAAGTAATTCTCTGGGGCCAGAGACTTGCTACACAGTCGGTGCCGCGCCTTGGATCAACTTGAGCAACGATAAAGCACGTTGGCGATTCTTTTGAAGCGGCACCAAAATGCATTTAGCGTCGAAGAAGTACCTTATCGAGTTTACCTTTGCAATTCGCTCGGTGCATCTTTCAGGTTCCAACGGTGGAAGGACCTTTCGTGGATAATTTACGAAAATGTTTTGCGAGAATGAGGAAAAAAAAGGGGAGAATAAAAACGGAGCGCATTTGGAAATGTTACCTACGTCCCGTTTCCTTTCTTCCCAACCGCTTGCTTGCGTAACCGTACACCCGCTGCCTCGGGGTAATAGGCGAGAAGAGGGCACGTACACGGAGCACGAACCCGGTATCTCTCTCGCTCTTTAAAAGCCATCTGGCGTTGAAGCGGCACGCGCTGTGAAACCAGCAAGCCGTTCGGTATCCCTCCCTTCCAAAGCCCAGTCACCGATCCACCCTCTTCCTCCACTATATTCCCCCCAACAGCCGTACAAATCCAGCCACTTCGTCGAGTTTGACCGTACCGCAACCATCACCCCTTCCATGCTACTTTAACGTGCAAGCCGCGCGTTAGACTAGCGGAACTTTGTAAACGCGGGAGGTGCGAACAAGGGGTGATAAACGGAAGCCGCGACGACGGAAGGTCGAAATTACCGACTCGTCGACATTGTAAATAATTTCAGCGTTTCGATATTCGAGCACCGTGATGTATGCATGTATATACAGTGGCTATCGGTGTCTCGCCTTTCGATAATCCACCTCGAGGTTATTGCGAATGCAGGGATGCTCGATGCGCCGTAGGAATACTTATCGAACTCTAGTTTCAGCATCGAAGAAATATTGCTGGACGCACATACGGTTCGCCCGCGAGGCTCGTTAATCGCTTTAGTGGTGCAATTGAAAAATATAGTTCGGTTGGTACGCTTCCTTGGCATTACATAAGACTCCTACCGATGCGATATCGACTTTTTTGCGACAATTACGTGCAAGGTTGACGTTTAAAGCAATTAACATTCGCTGGTAGGCAATTAACTTCGTGTTACGTTATGCGGGTGCAATGGTACGGCGATGTACATGTATATACATACTCTGCACAGGGTTCTCATGTATATAGTCGGAGCAGCTACGTATATAATACTGTTTTCATTTTGCGCGATCAAGAAACGCGCCACAGCAACAAGTACCAACGCTTCGAGATAAGAAGAAGCGAGTGCAGCAGGTATAGTCCGAGATGGGACAAAGTCGCGCGAACTTCGATTGCCGCGTTGACGTTCGCGGTAAGAGGCTGGTCGAGGAGCGTTGAAGAAAGCCGAGGACGATGAACGAACGAATGGAGCAGGCAAGAATCGAGACGCGTCGCGTGGAAAAGAAAAGGGAAGAGGAGGGTGAGAGAGAGAGAGATCGGAAGAAAGGCGGAAAGGCGGTGGGCGAGCAAACAGCGAACAGTTAGGTTCCCGGAGTCAGAGACCCAACAGACGGCTGTCTGTCGAGCAAAATCAATGCGTGCCGGCGACAGGGAACTTCCCCTCTCGTATTTCTTCCTCCCTCGTGGCACGCTATCCTCTTCCACCTCTACCCACACCACGGCAAACCCTCTTCACTCGCGCGTCCTCCTCTTTCGGAGTTCCACTTCTCATTCTGCCTTTCGTTGCTTCCCCTTTGCGAATCTCCGACGTACAAACGCGACCGGTCGTGCTCACCCTCTTTGCAATCCGCTATGCCCCCGTTCCCTTTCGCCTCTCCAAGATACTACTACTCCTTCGATTCCAGAGGTTAATAAGTTATATTTTTATCACGCTCGAGCGACGTTAACCGCAAGCGCAACGTTCGCCGCGATATCATCCCGAACCTGTTGGACCTTCTGACACTGATTTCGTCGCGATTCAAGCGCGTGTGTTCTTTGGCCTGTGACACCGATTAACCGTAGCGCTAATTTATAACATGGGCCTCGACAGTGAATTGCCGTCGATGCTTTTAGCCGCATCGGCAAGCAGAGATGAGCGAGCGTATATATAACTAGAAACGAACCGTGAGGTAGCCGGAATGCTAGCAAAAGCTACGCTGCGCGCCAGTTGGCGGTTAATTATTAACGCGAACCGACAAAGGGACCGCGCGCACCCTCCCTAGAGGGTGGATACTAATACGCGTCTCTATACATTGAAACGTATATAAATATCTCCGTGCATATTCGATTAAAAGACGCCGGAGATCGAGAAGATGGAACTTTTGCTTTTTCAGGCATAATTAATTTCTAAACGATCATTCCCAAATGGTATGTACTTGTTACCATCGTGGATGGGAACCGATCCGGCGATACGAAATTTGCATCGTAATAGAGCTTTTTGACTGCACGTCTGTTGAGAATACGTGAGCAGCCCCGGTGTAGTACTTTGAGCGACAAGGAGCGAGAAAAGCAGTCGATAACGTTGATATCGATCCCCAAAGGAAGAGGAAAACGAGCACTCCACCTCTCTCACCCTGATTGCTCCCCCGGTTAGAGGGCAAAGGAAAGTCGCAAAGGATAGAAGTTACCTATATATGTACACACGTATACATGCCAACGATTCCCTCTTTTCCTGTATCTTTTTCTTCATCCACCCCGTCAATTTTCCCTGTTATGTGTATATGTATATCTATATGCACGTATATAGGTGTAAGGAGACGATGTTCAGTCCGTGCATTTAGTAAAACACCGGAGTCGTGTTGACAGGACCGGTTCCCTAATTCGAATTTAGGTGTTGGGCGGGTTGGCAAGTGGGCGCAATGCGGTGTCACGCTGCGGGCGTTTGCTCTTTCTCCTCCAACCCCTTCTCCAACTATTTCTCCATTGCACCCACCTTCCTTCGTTGCTTCGCTCTCCTCCACTTATCCCCTTTTACCGTGAACGAGGACTACTGCTTTAGCTACCGAACCTCCTGCGCGAAATCCTTTCAACACTACCAACCATCTACTTGCTCTAAGCCAGATCAACCGAGCTTAATCGACCTCCTGATCTTGCTGATCGCGTTCCGTGTAAACGTTATTTTCTCTCAAGCGCAAACTCGTGAAGTCGACATTTACGCAGCGATCAGTCTATTGGAGAATACCACTATAAGAGACAATGGCACGTGATAGAAACGTGTAGTCTGATTAAAAAATTCGAGAGATGTAGAAGTTTTTTATATTTTTGTGTACGCAATGTTTGCGTGCACCAGAGCAATCGTGTAAAATAATTATCGCGTTTTTTCTCTGTCAACAGTCTCGTCGGGTACGAGTTTACGATTTTTGAAAAGCAGGCCTGCGCAATGGTGTTACACGATAGCCGACGTAAATTCAGCGAAACTTACCCTTTGGTACGAACACACGTGCATCGCAGCGAAACATACCTTAAAACACGTACCTTCGAAAATATCTGTGGCAATGTATATGCCGGAATTCGTGAAACTAACGGAGTCAGAGATATTAAATGTACCCTACGCGTAAAGTTTTTTATAAGCGACACAGAAACATCTCGTTTCTGCTTTCTGACATGGCTGACGCGATATCTCAATTTTTTAAATGCCAAAGTGCACCAATTCCATACATTTATTATAACTTGTTTACCGCGATATTAATTCAATGTCGCGCAATAGCGATAGAACCGTCAGAATAGTTCTGTCTGTTGGATTTTCAACTGCACCACTCCACCCCCCGACTATTCCTTTCGCGATATCAACCTCCCACGCGATGACAGCATGTCATGGCTTTGTTCAAGTATGCATATATGTATATAAATTGTATCTGCTCCTACCCATTTAAATTCAGTCAGAAGCGTTGACAAAATCTCGAAAAACGAAACGACACGTATCTATGTCCTTGCCACTTTCTCGTTTAAAAGATCATTCGAATCAAATTTGTCACACTTCCTTTTTCATTAACGCTTTTTATCCGAAAATGGGTAAAAAAGATGCAAGGCTAGGTAAAATATTTGTCACTTACCTTGCTCTTTCTCCGGAACTTTCGTCGGAACCTTTTTGTCCGGTGCTTTTGGGGAGCAGTTCTTTCGCGCGGGCTTAACCGTCAGCGTCGATGGGACCTGCGAAATAAATGCATATGTTGAACACATATTAATGACTTGCCTGTCCCAGGAACGTATGCACATACGTTTCGTGCTTAATTATCAGGAGCAATTATAATTAACTCACCACCTTCTCGGATCGTTCGCCCGACGGTAGTCTCGCCACAGCAGCCTCAGGACTATCTTCAGGGGGTGGTGGTTGCACCATCCAGTTGTATTCGCGTTTCTCCACAGGCAGTCCCCACCGCTCGTATTCAAGGCTTTGAGTGCGCAGTGTTTCGTAACAATCTAAACAGACCACCGCGAAATCCCCGTTCTCCAGTAACAAGCTTTTCTCCGGTTGTCTGTGATACCTCAGGAACGGGAAATCTTTAACGAGCAACGCTCTGACTCGTTTTCTATACGTCGTAATACCGCAAACATAACAGTAATAATCGTGCGTATTGTATTGCCTTTCCGTGGCGTTCACTTGTTGACCACTTGGAAGAGATTCGTATCGACGCCACTGCGCCAAAAGGGAGTGGTAACAGAAGGTGCACACCAACGCTGAACCATCCTCCCTAAGCTGTTCAGCGTTCGGCGGCGACTGATGCCGTAATAATTCCGGGAAAAACGGTGCGTTACGCCCTTGTGGCCGGCCATACAATACTCTCGCGAGCGTCAAATCACTATGCAAGCCACACAGGAAACAATATATGGAACTGCTCGATGTGCCTGGATTACTACCAAACGTTCGATCCGAACTAGAACTTGGCGGGGTGGCGATCGATCGGTTTACATCACCGTTCGGATGTGGACTAGGAATATCATACCTGTCGGGTGACGAATAATGCCATTGAAAGCTGTCATGGTCGATTAAGATTACATATCGATTATGTATAAGAATGTTAACTAACCTGCGACGTTCTAAAGGAACTCGTTCAGCATCCATGCTTTCCCACTGTTGGGCGAGGTGATTCACACAGTGACTACATGCTAATACTCTGCCGTGACTATCCATACAGGCATTTTCTGAAGTACGCGCCATTCCCCTTAAACATGGAAAATGCATAGCGTGCGAATTCATTCCTTCCGGGCTCGTAGACAACCTTCCAGTTAGAAACAAAGGCAACGATTAACGCGGTGAACACTCAGCACACAGATAAAGCAACAGACAACCAAGTATCGTACCATTCCATATGAGAGCGAGGATACAGCCTCTCACAAATATAGCACCTATAGTTTTGACCGAGAGGGACAGTACCGTTCTCGGCAGGACCGTTGTTCGGCGAGTTTCGTTGGCCAGGTGTCGTTCCCTTTACCGCGACGCAGCGCAGTTTGTTCCCGGCAACGCTCGATTTGTTTAAATCGTACGGCTTGAAGCGAATATCGCTGCCGGCGGAATTCGCCGGGGACTTTGCCACCGCGGGTCTCGGCGACGGGCCTTGTTGCCGAAAATCCACGCTCTGCCCCGTCGATTGAGCCTCGTGATTTTCACCACCGAATACTTGCTGCTTTTGCGGTATAGCTTTATAACAAATCGAACAAACTTGCACCATTCCCTGAGGACTAATGGGACTAGCTCCTGGCGGAGGTCTCAGAGAATAAATGAAAGAGTAGTACGCCTCCTTTTCGGGATTAGGGCAGCAATAAAGAAGTCTAATACTGGACGAAGGGTACTCGAGCGCGCAAGTATAACAGATGAAAGTAGTTGTATCCATCGCTGGTGTTTGTCGCTTACGGAGCGTGTAATTTCGTTCACCGTGTGGGACGCCCTGCCGGGTATAAGCCTTCCATTGTAACAGGAGGTGATTTTGACACGCAGAACAGGCCTGTAAGCAGGAATTAGTTCGATCTTAGACACACGAATCGTAGTTGTATAAATTATTGCTCGGCATTCTCTATGTTAATGGTGATAAAAATATTGCATGTACCTGCACACGACCAGCACTGTCCATGGGTCGGCTTCTGCTCGGTCTTGGATGGAGCATTAACGAAGGAAAAAATGGCGGAGGACTGGCCGAAGGATGTGGCGGTGTTGGCAGTGGTTTTGCTGCAATATGACTAAGTGACCCTCTTTTAAATTCATCTCCGCACACGTAACAGACTTCCGTAACTGAATTTTTATCCGGCATCGAAAGGTCTAAGATATCGGTGCCGGCACTCGATGACGATCCACCGCTATAAATCGCTGCAAACATACGATGAAATGATTACTAAATACACCGTTCACTATTGCGCACGAATATATGTAAAAAAACGCCAACACACATGTTCGGCCCGTCGACAGGTTTCTTAAGCCTGCGATTTCTACCGTTTCGAACAGAACGATTCTCAACGACACGTCTATGAATCGAGCGCACGCCGAATAATGAGCATCTCATCTATTGCATTCGATCGCGTTGGATCGAGCAGTGTATACGCGTCTTGAAGGTTCAGAGATCAAAGTTTAAAGAATTATATTTTTGTTGCACTATCTGCGAGATTGCTAACTTTTATTTACAAACATACGTTCCGTCGACCGAAAGAACTGCAGTTGTAGTAAATAATGTATACATTCCATTACTTCCATGTTGCATTTCATCCTTTCGTTCGTGAAGAAATGGGAACGGTATCGCGATATACGCGAGGCGAAACTTACGCTGAGGCTGTGGTGGTAATGTTGGTTGCGGCGCAGGTGAACTCCTGGGCGCGTGTCTTAAATCCAGCGCCGCTTCGTTAGATATTCTTGCATCCTCTACAGGTTGCCGAGGACTTTGTAACCTTTGATGCGGCGATTGCAGTCTTTGATGAGGAGATTCCATTGTAAGCCTTGCTTGTTCCAAATGTCTGTGCGTTTCTGCCGTGTTAGAATGCGGCCTTGGCAGTTCAATGGAATTCGACGGTGGTCTCGTCTGTTCGACTCTAGGCGACGGTGAATTTGGCGGAAGTCGCGGAGATATCCCGACCGGTCTACTTTCCGGTCTAAGCTGCGGGGTTTGGTCATTGGTTAAGCCCAGAACTTGAGCCGCGTATTCCCCCTGAAGGGCCATCTCGGCACCCGTGAAGGGACCGCCGTCGCATCTTTTCAACCAATAAATTCGTTGACTATGAGGCCTAGCATCCTGTTCGTAACTTTCCCATTGCTGTAGCAGCAAGGCATAGCAGAGACTGCACGCCCTGACCGCTCCACTTCGAGCACCTTCGCCACGATATCCAGCTGGTGGTTCATGGGATTCAAGAAACGGAAAGTACGGCTCGTTTGGCGCGCCGCCTGGACTTGGTTTTACTCTGAGCCAATATTGTTCTCCGTGGCCTACTGTACCACAAACGAAACAGACCCTCGCCCCTCCGGTATCCTCGGAAGGTGGGTTTGCTTGTGGATTTGTAAGCGATTGCCCGTCAAGCCCCGGCTCATTTTTCACATACAATTTATTTTCCATCGTGTCAGGAAACCATTGGGTCTCTTCAATGCCCTTTTATATATATCTGTGTTTGGCACGCATAAACGATCACAAGTCACAACGACTGACGACGCTTTTAAATTTTGCAAATATCTGAAAATATAAAACAGATCCTTTAATTTACTTAGTCTCTTTACCAACGACGAAATGGACAACTCACATATTGCGTGTAATATTATGGAGGATAGAAAATGCAATGGAAAAACTGTTTGGAAGTGTTTAGGAAGCTTCATTGTATGCAAATGAGTTCGATCGAATGTTGCAGTGACCTCATTCCTTATTTAACACAAAATCATATTTATCTTTTTGCTTATTAAACCAAATTCACTTAGTTGCGGAACATTTATTAACGATTCGACAACAGAAGTAAAATACAGCGCAAAGAATTCTTTTACTTTAGGAAGCCGCATGTTGTCCTGCCAAATTGTACGTGCACGACTCGAATAAAATAAGATCCACTTTGATGCAATCATCCAGTAGTTTATTTAAACTCTAACGTTATGAAGACACACAGGGGTGTATATGTAAACAGATGTACATGGGTATAAAATGTATTGGTTTGGACAATTTTTTTTATCCCCGGTACACTTTTCACTCGTCACGAAAGGGAAAGAAATTATAGAAATATTATTATTTCTTAGAAAATCGATTGGGGACGATAAACACAATGTATCGTTAACCGTCGTACACTCTTATCGTTAGCGAAGCACTGCAACGTGCGATGCTTTTAGAATACCGTAACATGTGGTATTTTTGGAGCGTTGCTACATCGACGTTTACCGACACCGACCATAAAACACTTTTTCGGAGATCGGTAATAGTAGAAGAATTGATGAAATAATTTCTCCGCCGTCTCGGGCCCGTAATGATACCAGCTAGAATGCGATTTTAAGCAGAGGTAAGGAGGAAACACGAGCAAAGCACAAAGGTAAGCACTTTTGAACGAATCGATCGAATTGTTCATTTTTTCAATGACGGGACGACAATTACCAACGAGAACGAGGAAACGGTGTTCCTACTTTGAACAATCCACAGTTGCTTTTACAGAAACGAAGGAAATACGAATACGGTTATAACTATTTAACGCAATGGTGGTACATACGATAGAACCGAATCAGTACGTTAACATTTTCGTGGTTCGTGTTCTGCTCGACGCAACAATCGAGATTGGAATGATTCAGGAAACAGAGTGTAGAATTTTTACGACAAAACCATGAAACGATACGCAGGAAATGGATTATTGGGTATCGTAGACAAGGCAGCTGTACACTAATCTCGCTACCGAAATACGCACCCACGGCACTTTCGTATGCACATTTTTTATGTTTTACAAGAAACACTCACGTTTTCACAGTTCGGGAGGGATAACCACCACATCGCTACTCTGTGGTGGTAATTTTGATCGGCGGTATGTATTACTTAGGCGAAGCAGAGCTTCCTTATCTCAAATTCTAGTCTCTGCCATACGTGCTCGAACACCACACCGAGTTACGGGGTGTCACCTTCGAAATAACGTTGTGCCTCGTTACACTCATATTTACATGCACCGTGTATCATATGACACCCCGCGAATCCGTATATTACACTGTCGCATACACGAAAAGTATAATAAAAGAGGTTGCACGACTATGAAAAATACATTTTCTGATGGCACAGCACCGCGACTTTGGCTCAATTCACCGCCATGTTGCAAAATTGCAATTCGGTTCCCATGATGCCACGCAGCTTCGTCATATGACAATGCCGCTGCGTCGACCAATGACAACTAACGACGCATGCGCAGCAGCAACATATCTTACCTTAGCTACTCCTTAGAAAAATTTGGCGCTATATTTAAAATATTTTTCCACTCACTTTACACAGTCATCTTTATTCCAGTTGCGGAGTATCAGTTATCTCTTGTACGTCGATATTTTATCGGGATCATTGGTAAAAAGCAATACTGTTTCAAATATTGATTCTATATAAAATGATTTCGTAAGAGGTAAGAAATGGCTCGCTGTTAAAATGGAAGGCACAGCTTATCAAATTTGAATATTGCATATCATTGATCTAATAGCAAATCTGCGTGTCCATTTATTTATACTCCCTGTATAATTTTTATTAGTTTTATTAGAAAGCTAATCTTTTGTACTATAAAAAGGTTTGATGCGAAATTGTTCTTTATTATTTATAGATGGTGCGATTAAATTTACCGCATACATATTTGCGCGCGAGGATGTACTATAATCGATCGAATGAGAAAAAAAATTAATTTAATCTTGCAACCACGATGAGGCATATATTTCGAGCGGTACTTCTCACCGCATGTAATGACAGAGGTAATTATCACCGAAAAAAAACAACTGCGTTACAAGGAACAAATGTGGAGTAAATAGGAGTAAAGGCATACAACGATTAATAGTTTATAGTATTTAATCAACAGGTTGGGACAATGTAAATTCATAATGCTAAAAATTATATTTTATAGATCGCATCGGTCTCATATGCGCGCACCACTGTTGAAGTGGTCTCCTGATATAATACTAAAAAATAATTGGAAATACTTTAAAAATACTCTTTGCAAATGAATAATTCTTAGAAATCCACACTCTCGCTCTCTATCTCTCTATCGCACTCTCTCATGCTTACTCTCTCTGATATTTTCATTTTCTACCATACGGGTCTAACGACTACAGTGATCTCGAATTTGATCATGTACGTATTTATACAGAGAGTTAATCACAAAACTTTGTTGCCTTCGCCGTAATGGTGTCACTGTTATCGACATTATTGAATAAACTTACATACATCGAATAAACGTGTGGCGCTGGTACAACGCGTTTCTGCCTCGAAGACAGCAGGCTGTAATAATTTATAAAACAGTTGTCCCATCGCGTACAAGCTCTTCGATAACGAATCGTCGGTGACGTGATTAGAAAATTTTGGAGAAAATATTTCCATTCTCAATCGCATATGGAAATACATCGATACGATATTGTACTAGTATGTTTCCCTAAGCTTTCATTTAATATTCTTGTACACGTATTTTATCGTAACACTTGCATCTCTAAATAAACCGCTCTGATCGATACTCGACTTTGACGAGACAGCGTAATCGCGATTTTCTTAACAGTAGGATACAAAAATACTAAAGGAAACTAATAGAAATACAGATTGGAGACGTAAAGCGCTATAAGAGTGTCAGGAAAAAGGGATTACGCCACGTTGACTTAACGAGACTGTTATCGACAGGTGTCATTAAACGTATCGGTGTGTATTATAAACGCTATCATCTTTTTTTCCTTATAAATAATTATAAACTAGATCTGCTTTGCATTGATGAATGACTATAACGATTTCTTTGCCTTTCATTCTCCCCAGCGTCCTCCATTCCAGCATCCGCCCAAGATTCATAAAATGCTATACGCACATACATGTATGCTTGACGATGGTAACGATTAAAGTGTTGTCGATCGTGGACAAGAAGGAAAAGTGCTACCTCGCGGGAGAATAATATAAATAATATGTAAATATTCACACACGTCGGCGAAACGCTTCGGCACTCTCTCTTCTTTTGATTCGGAAACAGCCTTTCTTTTCATGCGCTCCTTTGGAAACGATTTATCGCTGACCGCTCGGCAATTATCTTTTCGCGCGTAAAGCACATCAATTAACATATGTATATACTTCTTTTATCGTGACACTTTTATTTAAAAGATGCCATTCGCATTGAGTTTGTTAAATCAGATTTGACATTTGGTGAACTCGTGACTTTTACTCGTTTGACCCTATCGCGGGTTATCTCATTTCTTATGTACATATAAACAGATATTACCGCAACAAGGTTCCCTCCTCGTACAGGACGTTTCATAGAAGTAAAGTAGGGTGTAACGCGTTTCGAATGCCTACGATTACAGCATCGAGTTGTCAACGTTTACCCTGCAGTGACGCTATTAGAGCGAATCGTATCGTTTCCATAGCACGGGGGCGATTTCGTGATTTGACAAGCCGAGATTCTCGACCCTCTTAAATGAAACGTCCTTTACAAAGGGGATTACGATAGCAGCCGTTTTGTAAACGATACTGCGCATGCATTGTGAATAACGTATACTATATTAAAAATATAAGGGGTCACTGGCTTTAATAAAACTTTTCACCTCAGTGCCCTGGTTCCATATTTAAGTGAACGTTGATACAGACAAAAGAGGGAAAAGAGTTAGGACATCTATCTAAGAGGAACAAAAGTATCGAAATTTAAACAATAATCGCGTTGGAAAAACAAAACGGGGGAAAGAAATTAATGTATTGAATTTTGCATTGTTATAAATTATATAAGTTCTTCTTTGAAGATAACGGCAGCACTGTTTTTCGGAGATCAATGCCGCTAATAGCAGTTTTCGGTCGAACAATTTAAAAATAGCGATAACATTATCCAATTAAAAAACATCGGTAACATCATTATTAATATCGTAACATTATTATAAATACGTAGGTAAGTGTTTAAACGATAGTAATTTTAATTACAAACGAACTCGAGCTTTTTCATCACAGTACCGTCGACAGGGATCGCACTAATTCTCCTGAAATTCGAGAAAATTACAAATTTAATTACGGGGATAGTAAAAACAATTTGACTGTTCCGTTCTCGCGGAGGCACTCGAAGTGCGAATACTTCCTAGAGCCAAAGAATTTTAAATTACGAGCGTAATCGAAAAGACGACAAGAAAAACTATTACGCGTCGCAACCGTAAACATCACGTTAAAAAGGTAACTTCAAATTAAAATAAGTAAAAATGGAAAAGGAGGAAGAAAAAGAAGAAAAAGAAGAAGAAGAAGGAAAAGGCAGAAATTTACAAGTTTGTAAAGAAGAAACTTAATGGGTATTCTCTATCTGACAAGCAAAGATTTTAAGAAAGAACCTTTGGAGCGCGTCGAGTTTGACATGTCGACGCTCTCAAATATTGTTGCCATTCACCAGGGTGCTCTCCGTCGTTAAACTTCTCTTCTGAATTTCCTCCGTGGACGCGGTCCCATATACCGGCTCGATGGATTCTGTGAGCAATTTCGGATTGTGCTTATCGACGTGCGTTAGTTCGATCGGGAGATATATCGTCCGACAATGGTCGATGTCGGCGCGACAGAGTGGACAACGCTCGCAACGTCTGGCGCAATCTAAACAGGCCACGGCATGTCCGCACGGAAACAAGGCAGTGTCTAAACTACGATCCATGCAAATCCGGCAGAGCATTGCGTCCAGCAATCTTGCCAGGCATTCCCGGGATTCCTGCAAGTTAAACAGTTTAAACAATCTTAAACAGTCCGATTTGCTTAGCTGGCCCGATTGGCCTGCTGTTCCCGCGGAAACAGTTGCCGTTGATGATTCGCGAAAATGCATACCTTGCACTTGGGATCCTGGCAGTCGCCGCAATCGTGCTTTTCCAAAATTTCCTTCTCATCTGGCAAATTGACGTTGGCGGCTTCACAATAGAGAGCACGTCGAGCATTATCGTACACTTCCCGACACGTTCTGCGAATATCGAACACGTATTTCTTCCCCAACGTCGAGTCCTCGTTGAATATCGAAATGATGGTACCCTGGGAAGCACAGGCGATGCAGTAACAATACAATAAGAAGGCATCGTTGCACAATTGTGCCATTCGACTTCGAGCACAATATACCTTCAAATCGCGTATAAATTGAGCGGTCACCGCGCTCCTGACGGTCTCGCAGCTGTAAAATGCGTGTTTCTCGGTAATCGCTCGGTAAAGTCCGCTGGCGGATTGACTGGAATCTAATTTAAAGTTCAGGGAAGTCTCCTCGCCGTCTAGAGAAAGGTAAACTAAGTGAAACATCCGACGCTGAGACGTTGCGCTTTGTATCGCCGTGTATGGTATGCTGAAAGAAATCAATAGAACAATACTTTATACGCTATGCGACAACTGTATAACTATCGGTGCAAATAGTACGCCGTCAATAGTATTACTCAATAATAATGATAATAATAAACGTGCAGGCCAAGCTAAGTAAAGAAAAAGAAGGAAGACGGTCGATCCACGTACTTCTGTGTTTCTTCGTCCTGATTGCGATAGGCTGTGATACCATGAGGACCGACACCGATCATCGATACCCCATTGTAGCCGAATTTGCTGTGAAACATCTCTTGGCCAAAGGTATTCAAGTTCGATATCTCTTTTAGCAACCAGTATTCCGCAGTGGAAGGTTTCATGCCCTAAACAAAACAGAGAATACGTGTGGATATTATCGGGGTCTTGTTAAAAGAAAAAATGTTACAATCCATGGCCGAAAATGATCGAAATCGAAATAGTAAACGAACCTTTATTTCTTTGTGCTGCTGGACTATTCGATGGAGAAAATCCTGGGGTTTCGGCTCGCACGGTTCCACCGGTTGTATTTGGCAGCATTGCGAGTAAAGTGCATACGGTGGTGATAGCGCGTCGTGATCACCGCCGTCTGCTTGCGCTATCAAGGCGATTAAACGCGACACAGATCCCCAGTCAGATACTTTTAATCTACCTTCGAGCAGCTCCAAACGGGAGTGCAAGTAGAATTGATGCCTGAAAGGAAACAAATGCAACGGATTAATAGAAACGGTGACGGTGTACCTGAATAACGACTGACGTCAAAAATCACGTGTATCCTTTGTCTCAATATCTTTCACGGAAGTCAGGTCGAGAGGCAAAGTGAATGCAAATTGATAAAGGTAACACGAACGCGTTAGCTTATCTTGGTCAGTTTCTTACCCCGCTTGGGCAGGATTCTTGGAGAGGGTTGGTTCGCTCTACTCAGAATGGGGTTTAACCGATGGAAGCTATCGGTGATAACAAAGTTCGAAGCGTATGGCCCGTGGGTCACATGGAGGGAGAGAAAGAGAAATGTAGAGGTGGAATGGTGCAGGAACCAAGTGACATTTGTCATTGCAAGGAAGATATTGGTTCCGGTCGAACTTGCACAGCGGGTGGCTGAATGTTCGAGCTCTCGCACCGCGGTCGATTTATTGTTAAGAAGCGCGCAGAAGGAGGGTCGTCGACAGAAGTCAGAGAATACAATAGAAATGTATATACACTTCGCTCCCTCGACAACCATCGGGGCGAATTCTGAAAGTGCAACGCACAGAGATACAAATGTATATGCGAATAAAAAGACCAGAGCTTCTAACGACGAATGTTAGTTAGTCGAACGCGCGTTGCGCGTAAAAAAGATTGGTATTCTAAAAGTTGCACGGCGGGCGTGGGAGGTAATATTATTATTTCAATTCAATCTCGACGGGGCTGTAACCTAGAGCCATGAAACAATGATTTACTCGAAGGAAGTTAGTTCGGAAACTCCGGCTGTATCTCTGTTTCCGACCGATATCACAGTTAGTGGCCCATTTTGCTCCCCCACAGAACTCGCAGAATTCCCCAAACTTTGTCATTTCTTGAACAATGATCTCTGACCATTCTTACCCGCTCATAACTATTCCTTCACTCTATTTCTTTTATCGCCGTTCCAATTTCGACGTTGGCACTTCAAAGGGTTACTCGGTACAGGGGCGATTTGAAACGATTCCTCGATCATGCTTTACAAATCGATCGCACGTTTAATGTGACGTTCAACAGGTTCCTTCCTGAATGCGTGAAATTTCTTCTTCTCGTTTGGCCCTTCGTCGCAAGGGTCGCAACCTCCCTCGAAACTTTTTTAACGTATCCTAAATACAGTCCACGTATATTACTATCGCAGAGAAGAACAGAGCAATTGCTATAACATTTTCTCCTGTGCTTAATTCCACGTACTGCAATGCACTTAAAAAGATGAAACTAAACCATCCATTTTTCAGCCTCGATACGGCTTCCGCAAATGAACAGCATTGGCGAATAGACAAAAGCATTGGATGCAGCAGCGTTTATATAATATCCCTGTGAATTCGCTACAAACGCGCCACTGCCGCCCCACCCTCCCTGTTCATCCCTTTTGCAACTAATTAACCCGCGAGCCAATTATCACGGCCATTTTATTGTCTCTGCCGTTAATAAATCCGGCATTACAATCATAGGTTTCCATGATGTAATCAGAGAATATCGTTAAAGCCGACGTCGCGAATGGCCGAGCCGTTTTCTGCACTTCTTACAGTTTACATAAAGCATGGCAAAAAGAGGAAGAGAGTTTATGGCGTCGTTCGTTAAAACTACGCGCAAGCACAAAAAAGTTTATACGACAAAACACGAGAAAACGGAGTACGTAACTGCCTCACCTTAGGACACTGACTCTTGAGAGCAGCAAACGGCTGCGAGGTATTTAAACATATTTTCAGAGTGCAAACTTCGCTATGCGCAGAACAGTTTAACATTAAAACTACGCCCGGAGGGGTTAACAGAAATTCCGTGCAGAATTTTAATGTCCTTGCGTTGAACCTTTAACTCAAACTTCCGTTTCAGGTCGGATCACGAGGCTCGCGGTTATCACTTCGATCGATTACTCGTAACGAGAATGCGACTAATGCGAACGCGACTAATGAAATTGTAGTCCCAGCTATTATGCCAAAAATCACCAAGCCAAAGTATCGTTAAGTTTCTGTTAGCCGAATTTAGTTAATAATCGACTCCCCGGATGCGGCTTCGGCGCGTAGCTTTTCATAAATACGCAAGAGCGACAAATTTACGATCGCGCAGGAGAGCATTCCTGCTTTGGACAATGGCTGCATTGTTCGAAGTGGAAGTTATTATCGAAATTTGCAACGATTGTACTTTTACGCCATCCCCGTGCTTCCACTCATTGTTGTTAACTGGCTTAGCGTACAAAGGCGTGTGTGCTTTCAACGCGAAACTTTGTCATTAGCCCGCGCACTTCATCAAGAAAAAGAATACCGTTCGCCGAGAGTTCTAGAGCGAAACAATATCCGGAACGTTGGTTCGCACGAAGTCTCGTCAAGTATTGTCTCGATGAACGCGTTGCGATTCAATTGCATTTTAATCGCGGCGAACCGTGAACGTTAGAACTCGCTCACTAGATCGACCCTTCTCAAACTTGCCCTACCGAATTTCAAGCAGGCATTCATTGAAATGCGAGCTCGAAGGCCGCGAGTTTGTACAACCTGCTCTCAAACGGATGAACATCCTCGACTACTTTGGATCTCGAAGTTGCGTCCCTCTTAAGGGGAGGTGTTTGTGTTTTGAACTTCGAAGAATTGAAATTTTTCTGTTTCCGTTTTCTTGAAGTGCATAGCTTCGGAAATATCTGTGTCAAAGAATATGCGGGAATTCGTAGAAATAACGAAGTTACAGATATCAAATGTAATTTAAGAAGAAATGTAGTATTAGCAATCATATGTGCAAAAGGATAATACAAAGCAGTGTTCTGATTAATAAAAAAGGGGCCAAAACATGATCGTTAAAAACACAAATACCCCCCTAGGGTTGAAGCACGGGAACCCTTGGAAATTCGGACAGGAGCTTCAACCAATCGGGATCCACGAACGCCTCTCTTTCTCTATAATTTTAATACTGCAGGGTGCCACCTAAATTGGTAAGGGAGCTGCGATGTTTGTGCGATCGATAGACGGGGTGAATTACGTTGATCTTGTTGGTTCACAACCGAACAAATCTAAATTACGCCCAATGTATCCATCGTTACGTTCAGGGGATATATATTCTCGTCGCTTCTGTCTTACTGATTTATTGTCCGTACAATTTGATCGTCAAACGGATAAAATAGGGGGATAAGGCGCAAGAAGGGTTGCGATCGCTACGCTGGTGAATATAGATTTACGAGATTCAGACGAAGGTATTGTTTCGCACCGACGATATTCAATATCCCGGAACAGCACGGTCATACACACACGGAAAACTTGGTAGATTTCGCGACAACACCATTGTAACAGCTTTTGATTTATGTTCGCGAGGTAAACGTCCACCGAATCCCAACCCTTGTTCCATTCCCTGTTCTTCTACATGTCTGCATCCTTTGTTCTGTGATTCCGGAACTCGATTGTTCGCCTTTCCTCGATAGCATTCGGAGTATCAATTTCGCGTGAACAGATTATGCATTTCGACGGCGTCGATCAATACTTCTTCTACCGACAATTCTAAATCGACTCAATTTTCCGCGAGATTCTGCCGTGTATTTGGCGCGCAGTATCGTAAACGAGCCCGACGACGTAAAATTTCAGAACACGCGGTACTGGACACCCGAGTAGAAACAGACGAAACGAACGAACGAACGAAACGAGCACTCGCGTCAGCTGGCGCAATTACTGTAGCCCAGCGGCACCGGTCGTTGCCAGTCGGCGACGAATTAATTCGCGTGTCGGACGCATTACTCTTCGCCCGTTTACCTTCACCAAGGCCAGTTCGAGTTGCCGCGATTAAATCGGAATTACACGTCGATCCCGTGAAATCACTTGCTGAAAGTGTAGCTGGTCCGAATCGCCGTCACCCACCTTCATAATTACAGACCGTGGAATCGCATTGTTGCAGCTAAACCGCTACGGGATATATCGAGCGTTGTTTTCGTATCGATACACCAATTTTACGACACCCCCGCAATTCGTCCTCGCCACTGGGCACAAGCACTGCACAGGGCTATTTAGTTAATTTTGAAGGAATCCCCCTTCTGATATAATCCGTATATATTCAACGATTATATTATTCGACGCAATTAGTACCTACCCCTTTCAATCGAGTTCATCGAGCAATTTCGTACGTGCCCGGCTGGCCGTCACGGGGGCAGACAAAAGCACTCGCAAACGATCGATCGATCGCGTGTGCTCACCAGACATAGCCAATCCCCAGTGCTCGGCGTTTCGCGATTCAGAGGGGAGCCTTTTCACAGGACTATCGCACAGCTACGTAACATTCAACCCGTTTTCGTTACACGTAATTCGCTCGAAGGTGTGTCGCAACTGTTGGCGAACCTCGCAGGAATTGTCTTATCTTTAGAGGTACTTGGGTACGTCGCGAGTGTGTGTTCGAGGCTGAATTATGCAAAGTCTCGTTCTCGAAGCGCGGTATGAATGCAGCGTTTTAAACGAATACATCAGACGTCTATTTACCTGGTGGCTTCTTGCAGCAACAGGTGTGGTGGCACCCAAAACTTAACCCTCAGCGCAAATCTTAGGGGCGCCACACCGCCGCCCGTTTGTCTCTCTATCGGATTCCTCAAGTTCAACCAAAGTTCTTCGCCCTTCGCGTTCTGATACTTCAGTCCGAAATAGTCGCACTCCTTGCTGATTCCCAAACAGTCGCATGCCTGTAAAAAAAAGCAGACACGCGTATTTTACACTCGAGCGATTACAGGTGCGCTAGCTGTGCTGGTCGCCGAACTCTCCCCGCTCAAGTTCGTGCCGATTTCCAAACCTACGACCTGCCTGCCGGCCAACAGGTAAATTCACCCATTCAAGCAAGAATCACACATAATTTTACCGAATCGACACCGCTGGCGTAATTAACCGTTTAGCCGTGATACTCGAGGCGACTAACGCGCTCGAAACCTGCGGTCCGATTTTCGCGGGAACAGCAACACGGTCGAGTAAAGCGCGTAATAAATTGTTGGCTGTAATTTAGATAGTTGCTGATTCCCCTGCGAACACCATAGCCAACAAACCACTCGCCCAACTATCGACGAACGCTGCAGGATCATTGTGCGCCGCGCTTCTTTATCCCTGTTCGCACCTGCTTTCCATCATTTCTTGAATTTGCCCGAGGAAGGTATCGAGGATTATTTCGTTTCGCGATTCATGTAACAGAAATCGTCTCGATGTAGCATTATGCACTCGCTGGCGCGATCCGTATCACGGAAAGAGAGTACAGTTGGCGCTCGTTAATATCGAAGCAAGGTTTCGGAACACCGCGGGATATTTTCAGGCCACATGAAAAGATAGAGGCGACGAGGCGTTCAATCTACCAGACTCAGCTGTCGCGTTCTATTGATACGCCCTATACGTACGTATACGTACTAGAGCTTTCAACGCGCTTCGAATCGTGCTATTTTTCTCGCGCTTTCGACTTCAGCGTATAACGCCCCAAGTACGATCAGCATTGAAACGCAGACCCGGCTTTTCTCGATGGATGCAGCCTGTCGCGCGAATGCAATGCCATCACCCCTTTCCCTCGAGCGCACTGCACTCGCAATAGAGACGCGTGTGCAACGACGCCGCTGCCTTTCATGAATATTCCACCTGACGCGGTGGAACGTTTTGAAAAATCGCCGACACAATATCCACAGCGGAGCGGGTCTCCTTTTTCACCTCAACGGAGAAAAAAAAGCGGCGAACACGTGCAAAAGACGCGAGGTATCAACGTCGCTCTGACGACAACCGTGCAAGGCTGTCTTGCGTTCGCGAATTATGTGCTCGTTCGAGAGTCAACCATTGCCGCGTCGCAGCGTAATTATAAATTAAAACGTGTATATAAAAAAGTTACGGGGCTGTAATTTCGAAAAAATATTTTTCATGCTTCGCACGAACGCGAAGGAAATTTGCAGCGCTGCCAGTTTCGGGCGGAAAGAACTTTGCGTTTCGCTCGCGGCGTGTTCACGGATCTGTGCATACGTGTGGAAATTGAAGTAGCTCGATAAAAATGTTCCTCGCGCACAACTGACAGAAATAGAGTCGCAAATTTATACGCGTGTGCGTACAACGGCGAGCTGCGTGGTTAAGGTTTTACGGACGCGCGACACTACGAAAACATAGTCGTCTCTAAATGAAGTAATTTGCATTCGCGGCGCTGAAATTAATAACGCTGCAGGGCCGAATTAAATAAACTCGTTAATCCGACACGGCGCCAACAGCACCGCGAGCTTTCTGTTGTTTTGCCGGCAAATTTCTCGACTCCGGGGCGACAGATTACGCGATCCGCGTCGCCGCTGAAAAACGATCAACACCCTCGCAGATGCTTTTTATTTAGACGAACGCAAAAGCTCGTGCGACTGCTTCGCGGATTTTCCAATTATAACTGCCGGGGAAAAAGGTGAATTCGTCGGCGTGACCGAACTCGAATTGATACTCCGTCCGCGCAGTGGCTCTTTCAGGTATTCCAATTTCCTTTTTTCTATTTAGAAATATTGCGGCAAATTAGTTGGCTCGTTTCGGGCCTGTTACGTTCGATTGTTTCGCGCACAGGTTTCATTGATACAAGCGTTTTTCCGACGCGCTATTCGAAAATTGCGTATCGCTGTTTTGCCACGGACCAGATTGCACAGTATTCAGAGCCGTTGAACGAAGTTGAATTCCGTGGAATAAATCCGTGAAACCTCGACGGTAGGCTCTTTTTGCCGCCTATCGACAGGCTGTCCTACGAATCGAATTGCGCGATGGCCAATTCGCGAGACGAATTTATGCGGCACAGATTTTTAGGACCGATGTTTCAAAGGAATTTTTGCTTCAGAAATCCAGCCGATTCTACCGGGGCTATTATACGACGCCACACTCTGGGTGCTATTAATTAATAATATGACGGTGAATTTTCGTTCCGCGAATCGACGTTCTCGATTAAAGGCATGCGCTTTTACAAGCTCGATGAGAGCAGAAATCAATAGTAGACGTATTTCAGTCGATAGGCCAGTTCAAGCTAATTAAACCCTCGAATTGCTATATGAATTTAGCATTTGTTCGTGCTCGTACACAATCGACAGCATGTATTGTAGCGACGGGATTTTTCAAAGGGGAGAGAATGGAGGAATTTCCTCGACGAATGTATAAGATTCTTCTCAAGAGATGTCTTTGACTCAACAGCTGGAAATCTTACGACTCCTCTGCTTCCCTTCCTTTTTGCCCTCCACTCGTCCCATCGCGAGTCTTCCTCGAGTATTGTTATACTCGGGATGGACGACGGTTTAATGACTGACGCGCAATCGAGGCTCTTCAAGAACAGTAACACGGTTCGTCAAGGCCCTGACCACTTCGGCACGTACCGCAACTTTTTCGACGCCGAGATTCACGTTTGCCGTCTTTCGAACCTTCTCGCCTTCTTTTCTTGCACTTCTTCAATTCTCCATTTGTCTACCGACAGCTCGAGGGGGTCGTTAGAGGGACAGAAGGACAAGGTAAGAAGCACCGGTTCCTGCAACGCACCCTCCTCTGTTTAAGAACAATACCACTTACAATTAGCTCAACATTTTTCGAGTGGCCCAGCACAAAACACCTACTAACGTGCATTCGACTCTGTTATACAAATATATATATATATTACTTTTAATGTAAACTGAACAGTGAATATCTCTATCGTAAAAGTATATAGGACGGTATTATTTTCCTCAAAGCACTTTCAGAGCATTTAAAGTGAAGTTATCTTGAAGTGGGTAACTATGTTGCACTTCGCATAGTTAGTAATGCACATTCTCTGTACCGTTAACAATTATATACATAGATTGTGTAACGATATTCTCTTGTGTTAAATATGTTACTATCTATCGTACCGTTGGTATTATCGAGTGTTCGTTTTATAACTGCTTTTTTGGCTGCTAAACCGCGTAAGACATAAACGAGGAAAGTTGTTTAAAAATGTCGATCTACCAATCCCTTCTTCTGATCGAAGATATTAATTCGCTTATTTAATATCAGAAAACTCGCCTCGTTATTACAAATGCATACAAAACACCGATCAAAGGACAAACTCAATTACAAGCTTTTCCGCGTATTAATGTTTGCGCAGCATTCAATTTCCTTCACATGCGACAAGTTGGACTAAATTAAGCAATATTTATATAGCAGCGTAACGAAATTATACACGTCGAACGTACGGCAGTGACTGGAAAACTCGGCTTCGTTTTAATCGATCGCCGAGTATCAATATGTACTTCAACAGTATTTGACATGCTCACATTTACTTTCTGTTCATTTCTTTGCTGCGAAATAACGTTTCGCACGCGTATATATGTATACATATAAACCTATCCCTTATAGCCCCTACTAGAAGAGATAAAAGATTTCATTGTTTAAAAAAATGGCGAAATTTTACAGTTCAAGTTGATTTTTTGCTTTTGGAATAATGTAAAATAAGAGAGAATTAAGATTGGTTAATTATTCTAGTAGCTGCTATAGCGACTGGAGTGCTGAAGAGCCGCTGCAAATTTCAATCGGGCAAGTAGATCCGGCGATATCGTGTCAGACATGTCAGGAAGCATGGTTTCGAGAAGAACGCGTCAAAGTTTCTGCGTTAATTATTCCCGCGTGATCGTTGAAAGTTTAAACTATTGCCTTGCAGCCGAAGCAACAAATATTTAGTGCAAAACACATGGAAACGCAAAAGTTATGTTCAAGACCGCGAGGAGAATTCTACATTATCGTTCTCGTCTATTCAAACGTATTTTCCAATTTAATCTGCGAACTAAAACCTTTCCGCGCATCATGCATGCTGAATTTCCACAGAAGAAAGTTTCTTTCCTCCCGAGTTTTGAGGCCGCTGCCAATAAAAGGAGACCATTACCCTTCACACGTTCGCCGCAAAGTAAACTTTCGATTCGCGCATTATCATATGTAATATCGGCGATCAAAGTCCTCCGCATAAAAATATTGCTTGAATAGTCCACGAACTTTCACGCGCAACTTTCTACACAATAGTTCTGCGGCCGAATTAGTCGAGGCCAAGAAGACGATTTAGCATAAGCGCTGCAGAACCAGACGGTTTCGCATCGTAACCAGTATCTATGATATTTTACCTCCGCGTCGTCATAAACAGTCACTGAATGTTTATGAAAATAATCGCCGGATTTGTGCCACATTCTCGAAGCTGGTATTGAGATTTCGATACGCGAGTGCAGAATCTTTTCTCCCGACTTCCACGCTCGTATCGACATCAACGACGGGCTTTCCAGCCCGAGGAGCTAACAGGGCGCAATATTTCATCCCTGAAAAAGTTTCTTAAGTGCAGCGCGGATTCGAATGCAGTCACAGCGAAGAAAAGTACTAGACGGAGAGTACCGTGGAAAAGCTTCGTTTTCTTCCACGGCCTGATTTTCGGTCCCGTCTGAAGCGTTCCCCGGCTCTAAGCTCGCGCATGACACGCGTCTATACGAAGCACACTCAACTTTCGTTTTATCGCGGCGAAAATGCGTGCCAATTCTACGACGAAAAGGGTGTCCCTGCCGTGACTGATCTCGACGAAACGAGAGGCACGAGCACTCGTTCAGATTAAAAGTTTGCGGAATTCGATTTTAACTGCGTCGATCCAGCGTGATTTCCTCGTGAACGAAATCCCAAGGACGCTATATTCGGTTCTTCGTCCAAATGGTATAAATTGATCTCGCCGGTTTCGTGCCACGCTCCCCTTCAAACGAATTCTTTCAGACTTGGCAAGGGTATGCTTTTATCGCGGATTCCTTTAAAGCCGACCGTTTCTAGCAGTCGCCGGTTGCAAAAGAATATGGAGAGATACCTCTTGTTCCGCCTTTCTGACTCATGAAAGATGCCGGAAACGGCGAAGGATCTATCAATGGCTCGGCATACTAATCAGCCGGTTCTTGCCGTTCCTAACTCTCGATACCAATGAGCGATTGGCAAAAATGGTTTGAGAAATGTGCGCCATTATTCATCGATCCTTCGTTTCTTCAAGTACCAGCGAGGGAAAATAAATGGTTATCCGGAGTCTTTTAAGCTATTCCATCCTCGTGTTTCAAGTAACGAGCACACCGAGACGGTCGGCTGGAGTAGATACAGGGAGTAGAATTTAGGAAAGGAAAACGGAAAGAAATTCGGGGCAGTGTAAAGCATTTATTCGGCTCGAATGCCACAGAATTCGTGTTGCTCGCGTCGATGTACGTATATATTTCTTTACGTCTTTCACGACGGTCCATCGGTATACGTCCAGAGGTATTTCCCCTCTGGAAACTAACCCGTCGCTGTACAAGTCATTCTGTTTCTTACCTGAACTCGTTTATCCCGGGCGAGACACGGTTCTGCCTCGGATACGCGTTAATTCCGGGACGCAAGTGACACAGGTAGATCGCGGAAAGACCCGGTGTCGCGGAACTCGTTGGAGTTTGGTCGTTGAATTTTTTCACCCGACAGTCATCGATTGCAAGATTACAAATTTAACTTACTTCGGAGCAGACGCTAAAAGAATGCAGACAGAAAGCAATGAATTATTTAGCCGATATCAAATTCAGCAGGTCCTTCTTTTTGACAACTCGTTCGAGATAAACTGTTTCCCCTTTGCGGAGAGTATAATATTGAGCAGAATGCAGAATGCTCGCTATGAATTCTGTTTTCCACGACGGCCGTGTCCACGAATTGTGCCCAACGTACCTGCACAGGAGCTCGGCCATCGCGAAAGCAAACCAAGCATTATACGATGATTAATGTGTGTTTCGAGTAAGCGCTCGGTGTGCATTAATTATACCGTCTAATCATCGTGGCAATTACAAAGCTATCCGGGAACTGTACGTCTCGCGTGTACCACGAAATACTGCTTACATGCTATACCAGCCCAGTTTCTCGTTTGTGCAACCCACGTTAGGGATCAATAACCCGTCCTCGCGAAAGCAGAGAAAATTCGATTACTTGAAGAGATCAAGAATTAATTTTCATCTCGACCATTGGAAGCTGGGCAAAAATTTGATCGATCTGGCGCGGTTTAAAATCGTGGCAAATCCTTCGATTACGTTTAGATCGCCGATAAGGTGAACCGAGTGGAAGCGCGGCTCGGGCAAAACTTTTCTTATTTCCGACAGGGTTAAAAAGTGGAACGTGAATCACGATGAGGGGGTGTAATTCGGAATGGAGAACAGAAGCATCTGTATTCCAATAGGAACGAACACTTGCAGAAAATTCTATGAAAACGTCAAAGCTGTTTGAACGGGAAATGAAAATTTGATAAGACCCTTCCACTCGTGTATCCATCAGTTTTACTGCAATTTTTATCGACGTTCGAGAATGCTCCGCTGAAAGCCTAAACCCTGCAACTTCGAAACGGACAGCAACGATGTTCGTCCACTCGTGTTTCGTTCTCGCGTTTCAATTTTCCAGCACGAATGTAACGACGTAACGACGTTTTCAGTTGCAACGCCATTCGATTGATTTCCAGGACACTCGGAAGGTTTCTCCTGTCGCGAAACAATCGGCAATTCGTTCGAGTACAAATTTGAACGTGTTTCAAACCCTCGTACTTGTTTCTGCTTTGTCTTTCAGTCGGCCGAAAAAAGCGCAATGCGAAAAAATCCACTACAGTTTCTGCATATCACGGGGGCGTTTTGTTCAGACGATTTTCAATCAGAGTACAACAAAGCAAAGAACATGGATTTATTCATTCCATTCTTAAGCCGCGATATGGAAACTCTTTGATATGAATTCCTTTGAAAATTCTAGCTTTCGAAACTAACAAGGTACACTTTCATTGTCAAGTACTTTTGTCCAATTACTCGCGCCACAATTTCAAAGCGAATTCGAAAAGTCGGTCGACCGATCGACCGACTGATCGGTCAACAGTCCCTAAAATCTCTTTTATTTTTGTCGTCCAGATTAAAACGAAACCCTTTTAAACTCTCGCCCCGCGACCGGAAAAGCATAAACCGTGAAAATCTCGCACGAATGGCCACAAAGGGCGACTTTTATCAAGAGTTATGGGTTTTTCGATCCTGTCACTCCACCAGCACACTTTTCCACCCCTTTGAAATTTCGGTAGCAAAGCCGACCGTCAACGTGGCTGTCGATACTTTAAGACTTTGATGTATTTAACGTCTAACCGAAGAGGACAAAAAATGCATCGCAACGGGAACATATTATCGGAGTCATCGATGCAAACAACCTTTTCACACGTTGACGTAAATCCTGTAAAAAGTAGGGCAACATCTGCATCTATCGGGAATGCGGGATAAGATGGGAAAGCTGAAAGGTGGGCGGCAACAACGTGCAGAAGTAGAAGATAGAAATGCAAATGTCCTACACTTAATTTTAGTTAAGATTATGCTCCGGATGGCGAGCTACGCTTGGCACACGCTCGGCGTTGCGGCTCCCCACACTTCTAGCAAGTAAAACACTAATGGAAACAGCATTCTGTACGGCAAACCATAAGTTACGTGCTGAGGAATGTCTCAAATATATATATTCACAGAAAGAAAGATGTATTACGGTCGATCACCAGCATCGCAAGGTAACAAGTGAAAACGTTATCTTGTCCGGCACTGTTATTATCGGTAATTCATGTATTGCTTCACTGTTCCGTCGTATTTCGTTGATTTCTGTTAATCTGCGGGTCATTGACAGTAATCGACCGTTTAATATCTCGCGTCACGAATGGCGAACGAACGTTTATCGCGACTATAGAAACCGCCTATACATACGCAAGTGCACCGTGTATCAAGTTCAAGTTAGTCCATCGTGCACGGTCAAGGTTTCGCAGCTATATTTCTCGACCCTGAAAAGAAAATCTAACACTGGGATCGTTTGATTTCCACGGGATAGAAAATTCGAGTGACACTTTAATGGCCTAATTGATTGACAAATGGGTACCGAACCAAGGAATTCAGACCAAAGGCCAACAACGTTGACCGATTTTTCACCGAAGCTCTTTTACTGACGAATTTCAACGCGATTATCCGTAGACAATAGACTATCGGAGCTTCTTCTCGAACATCGAATTTGATTCGCCTGTTCCTGCGATCGATGCCTATTTTTCGAATCGTTTTTCTTTCAATGCAAGAATTCTGTAGCAGGGCAGAGAGTTGGATGGAGAGATCTTTCCATTCCAGAATCGCGCATTCTCTCCGCGTGTTTGTCCTCGCGAACGTGAACAGAATTAACAGGTTGAAGAGCTCGGTAAAGAAAACGAGGAGGAAAATATCCCACTGGCCCTTGCATATCATTCCGAGATGAAAATCGGATCTCGTCAGCTACCTAGATAGAATTGCTAAGATACAGCTAAGGTAGAATAAATGTGAGGACGAACAATGGGAAACGAAATCGACGTTCGTGATGGTGATAAGTAATATCTTTACAAATCGCGCATCCGTGGCATCCCGCATTGATAAGACTGTTACACCTCAACTATCATCCAGCTCATCCGTCGTTCAATTTGTTAAGCTTTCTACCGTGAGAGAGTTAGGCATGATTATCAATATTTCGAAATTTTCCGTCCTGAATATTGTAACCCTGTGAGGCGAACGAATAATAATTTCATTGATATAGTTGCGGTATTGATTGCGAATCAATTATTACGCCAATTATAATAAAATATGCAATGCTTCAATTACAAACTGTCGAATAGTTTATATCGAGCTCTGTGTTAATGTGGAATAGAAGGCAGGAGTGTAGACTCGCGAAGCGACGAACTCAGACTGCGGCTTCTGATCGATATCTGACGAAATTGGCTCAGGTTCTGGTAGCTTTGCGAGAGACACGTGGCACTTTCTGAAAAGCTCTAAAAAGAGGGAGAGGAAAACGAAGAACGAACGTTGGAGGATGTTGAGAATGGAGGTGGAACGGTGGCGAAAAACAAGGTGCGAATGGAAAACTGTTGTATGATCCAAAAGATCCAATGAAGTGTCGCTTCAACCTAACAGAGTGATCGCCGGTATTAATGAAAGCGCCTGGATGAAAATTGCGATTGCATTCCGCCCCAATAATTGCAATTATAGTTTTCCCCGTCAATTGGCCGTCGCGGTTTCAATTGTATTTTTAATTAACTCGCGCGGATGAACGCCTACGCACCTGCGGATCGGTGAACGGAAAATTAGTTTGAGGAGCTCTGCGAAATTTGGAAAATTTTTCGACCGTAGTGCGACGGAACTTCCCACCAACGTCCACGGATAAAGCTGAAAAGTTCGGTTCTCCTGCAATCGCGTGTTTCGCAGAGCAAATAAAAAAAAAGGTGGCAAGAAGGAGAACGACTCTAACCTACTTCCATCTGCTTTGTCAAAGCAGTGCGTGTATGCGCATACACCCCGCGAGTGAACCACTTTTCGTGAGTCACTTTGCGTCACAATTTTTCGCAATCAGACGTTCCTGGCTCCTTCTGACACGTGTGATTCAATTACCGATAACTCCCGCGCGAAAACCGCCGCGTTAAATTATGGAACAGCTACTTCGTGTCGAAAAACAACAGAGAGAATAGCGACGATATTTTTGTACGTATCGCCATCTCGCATTTGCATGGATCTAACGCTGCCGCGGGTACAAACAAGGAGTAAATTGCGACAAAGTAATCTGCCTTTCCGAGGAAAACGTCTGACCGTACGGAAATTGGTTTTCTTGCCATTGTTCGCTCTTCTGCGGAAAAGGAGACGCGAAGCGCGAAGAAAGTATAACAGTGCAGTACGTGTATGCGCCCACTTCCGCCGAAACTGTTTGGTCGCGGCTATTTCTGTTTTCCATACTCAGGCTATTATCTCGATTGGAAGGAGATAATGCCGTACCTAAAACGGCCCGATAAAACGAAACGAGAAAGCAAAACAGCGGATCGGCAAGTATAGTACAAATAGGAAACTATTCTCGCAACTGGAGAATTGCACCGTTCGTCACAATCTATTTCCATTTACATACTTGGTGGCGCTCTATTGCCAACTTGCAGCTTAGCCGGAGCCGCGCTTTTCGCGACAGGCATTTTCCAGCGATCGCACCCGTGACTACTCGTTCGCCAGCGATAAATTACAGATTCGGTTTTGCCTCTTAGCGTTACGCTTTTACGCAGTGGACAGAACGCTTTACGGCCAGATAAGAGCCACCGAACGCGTAAAACGACAGAACAATAAGAAGAAGGAAAAAAGCATTTGCATGAGCAAGATTACTAAAGAACAGTTGTGAAAAAAAAATGCCTCGGTCTGGATAACTGTCCACAGGCGGAAAATAATTCTTATTTCAAGTGCACAGATACACGTGCTGGTATAATTGAGATAACGAGCGCGATTTTTCTACTTGTCCTAGAAAACGAACACACGCGTGACAAATCGTAAGGGGAAAGATAAGGAAGAACCGAAAGCGTTTTGAATAATTATAGGAGCAGCAAAATACCCGAGTGCATTAGACTGTCAAAGTTACGACCGATGAAGATTAGACTGGCGAAGTGAATCACGATCTTCGCGATGCAAAAATAATCAAAAATATGTCCGCGGACTTCTGTGTGAGCGGAGGAACGATGCCAATTTCAGCTTGGAATTTAATTCATCGTCGAAGAAGAAAGAGAAAAGGCAATCAGGAGAGAGAAAAAGCGTTCAAGCGGATAAAGTTTTACGAGCTCCCGAAGGGAGCTGACAATTTCGGAGCTCGTTGCGCCGTGTACACCTAGCAACAACTAGTGCTGCATTAAATGGTCTACCGATTCTTCCGCGATAAAATTGTTTCTTGCACGGGGAAAAGAGTTTCTCGAATTGCTTGTCCGCCAATGAAATTTGCAAAAGGTTTACGGCAGAAGGAGCAATTGAACTTTAGTTACCTGAAAATATACGTGTATACATATACATATATAAGTGCGGAGTGAGAAGAAGAAAGAGGAGAGTGAGAGCGTACAGAGAAGTATGTACATCCATCTTATCCGTCGATTCGCTCCTAAATGAATTCGTGGATAAATCGATTAATCTTTCTACAATGAATACCTTTCGCTGAAAGGTCTTTTCACCTGGGGATTTCTCGCGTTCCTCGTCCAACTTTCTTCCTCGCGCGCTACCAGGAGTTCTAATAATTGTCTTGATACGAAACGAAAATGTGTATCAATGATCGCGCAGTGGGTGAGAAACGGTGGCAAGTAATGGACACACCGAAAACTCGGCGAGGCAAACAAAATTATTCCCACGGGCTGTTAGAACCGACGCGCTAATTAAACTCAGTTTACGTAATCACAGTTGCCAAGGAGTTCTATCATGTTCCCCAAAACTCGCGCAGCGAACAATTTCTTGAGCGACTTATCCGCCTGCTCGGAAGTTATTGTACTCGGATAAAGAACGTGTGTATCTCGTTTAATAATCCATTGCAACGGTGCTCCACGAGTTCCTGTCCTCCTTTTGTTACAAAACCTTAGAACCAGCTTGCTTTTTCGATTGTACACGATTGGCGCGGCCGTGACAATCAGATGAAATAACACGATGACTAGACCGAAGTGGAACCGGCTTTTAATTTATTAAGAAAACCATTATAACCAGAGTAGTAATTTAAAATGAGAGAACAAGCTGCCGCTTGAATGCATAATTATCATCAGTCACGTGAAAATAATAATTCTATATTCTGTACAGTAGTAGCGTGCACCGATCGTATCCTGTAATTTGCACGAAGATATCCACTCGTGTCAAATGAGGGGATATCGGCAAAAATGTCGTCCACGCTAAAACAATCGCCGGGGGAGTGTCGCGAAGAATGAAGAGCATTTTCGAGGAACACAGTACGAAAGGATATACGTATCGATCGAGTACCCATTCAATTTCATTTCCAGATGGTCTACTCCTATTGACACACGCGTAAACGTATTAGTGCCGTTTAACACGTCCCACTGGCTTTGTTTCTATGACTCCAATCCGGGTTATAATATTCAAAACGTTGCACAATCGGGTTGCCGAGCGGGAGAACGGAGGAGAGCCTCTCCAATTTATTGCATTCCATGAAATTAGCTCTGCCCATTACTTCATTACCGCGGGTAAAAACGTAGCACGTTTTATCCCCTTTTTATAATCATACTATCAGCGGACACGGTTGCGGTATCAATGAACGTACGTAATTAATGAAATGTCACCGTCGAAGATGCTGGACGATGGACACGCGTGAAGTGAAAAGTCAGGCAAGAACGCCCACTTGCTCGAGAAGAGCGAGTCCAAAGTGCAACACGAGCACGGTGTTTCGAATTACCGCGACGCGTAGGTGTCGACAAATGCTTTCTCCCTTCCGGAACAGCCTTCCATTTATTGTTTTGTTACACCGACGCCTCGTCCCGTTAGATTGGACTTTGCTCCAAG
Source organism: Nomada ferruginata (assembly GCA_963583965.1). Classification (NCBI taxonomy): domain Eukaryota; kingdom Metazoa; phylum Arthropoda; class Insecta; order Hymenoptera; family Apidae; genus Nomada; species Nomada ferruginata. The sequence goes on from OY757217.1 coordinate 3,138,888, forward strand.
GCGAAGTCGGAATTAGCTCGAGATATTATTGGTTCTGCCTACTGCTCGGACTTTGCCACGCAAAGAGTACACGATCCCGTGATTTCGGGAATTCCAAATAGAAAGGCGCTATCGGGCTTCGTGAAAATCGCCACGAATCCACGGACGCTGGGCTTCGAGAATAGTAGAAAGAGCTGAACGTGTCGTTGGTCTAGCAAGCAACCTTTATTTTACGACACCCATTTACGCAAAGAGGTATCCAAGATCGAAAGCGTAATAGCGTGACGAGGCGTAAGGTGCAACGACGCGCAAAGACGGAAGGATAAGAGATGAACTTTTTGTGCAACTGCCGCACGAGTTTCAATTGAAGAAAAACGGAAAAAGGAAAATGATACTCTACGCGAGAAAACGGGGAGGAGATAAGAGAAACGTAAGGACGAAGAAGTTGCACGCGACGATTTAAAACAATGGCAGAGGGTTCTCTCTCCTATCCTGATCCAGACAATCTACCTGTCCTGTTTGCTTCGTTCATCACAGTTGCTCACGCCCTACCCGACTCTTAATCGTTTTCAATCGCGTTCGTAGCTCACAGTTGTTCGTCCGTACTCTCTCCTATTGCCCCGATATCTAGCTTGTCTCTTATCTTCGATCCTTCTGCACTACTTCTTTACCTCTCGTTCCAAGCCCATGCTTCGGTCTTTACCGGGGATAATCACCTTTTCCCTTCTACCGACAATCAAACCGATCGCATCGACCGTCTATCTTAACGCTCAATCTAAGTCCCTTCTTAACGCTCCTCCACTTAATTATGGCCTGCAAGCAACTGCGCTAATAGCTGCACACAACATAGTCGGATGAGAAAATGAACAGTCCGCAGCGGTTTAGAATTGATCGATCGTTTCACGGGAACGCGGGGCGAGGGCTACTCCAAATTCGTATACCTGTGCGAAACAGCGTCGTCCGAAACGAACGATGGGGAAAATCTATGGAAAATTAAGTTTCGATGCCGCTGTTTATTTTTAATAATTACGCAACGTTATATAAGAATGTAATATTGAACGAGGCCCAGAGACATCAGGAGTTGTCCTCCTTCTGGCTTTTCTTTCTTCGCTTGACGAATTTTCGACGAATTGATTGCGAAATTATTTGTCGTCCCGCCAACTTTACCCAACCTGCTAAAATTTCGACGGGCATACCTGCAACAGCTATCCGTGCAAAAGCGTTTTGAATGGTTCATTTGGTCATTACGTATTCAAACCGCGAACTATAAATATACTACACACTACGTACGCTTGTCACACTTTTAAATCTGCTTCGAGTTAATTTAACAGGTGGCTTAAAATAGAAATATCGGCGGGCACAACTTCTTTCAAGCTCTAGCTAAGAAACGTGCAACAAATGTAAACTTTCCGTAGGCGTAGACGTACGTGAACGTTTCAAACGAGACAATAGAAGACGATGTGAGTGAACGATGAGGCAAGGAGCACGTGGTCTTCCGTTCCTCGACACGCTCCGACCGCGTGCTATTATATTATACGTTTCTACGTATAATAGAGATTCGCCGATTAACTCGATTCGTGTACAGTGCCGGGTGCCAATACGAATAAAACGATGCTGCTTCTCCTCGAATGGAAAATTATTGTTTATTCTGTAATTATTCTTTCAGCCGAACAAGGAAATTCCACATTTAGTCGCGCTCGCCGATTCGAACTGGATTACAGGTACGGCAGATTGTGCGAGGGTACGTACGGTACCTGGCGTACAGCAAAAGTGCAGTACACTTGCGAGTATTCGATGAAACTTGGCGTACACGGGCTGGTATATTTGTGGTACGGTGTACGAGCTTACACATGTATATAATGCAATCGACACGTTTCACGGTATAAGGTCCAAAGTCCAATCGAAGACTCGTACACGGTAGGAGCATCGAAAGTCGCGCGTATAAATATCTATATGATGAAACGTGTTACGTGAAATATTTTTCGTGTACTCCCGTTTGTTTACAACCTTGTTGAAAGGAGTCGGAAATTTCCTCGCGTTTACGAAAGCGAGCCGTAATCGTGAAGGAAAATATTGCGATGTCAAATGTGCGTGTCATTTGTTTATTGATCGTGTGTCATTATTATACGGAAGGACCAAAGTTCTCTACCGTAATTACGAACTCAACGTACTTCGCGCGCGCGGAGATGCAGCAATTTATACGGATTTTCACTGCGTTCACGAACACAAAAGTGTTGGTAGGAAAAAAGAGGAAGAAAAAAGAATTGAATTCAGAGATGCGAAAGTGAAGGCTTCGCCACTTCAAACGGGCCTAGGTAGGCTGCTGGTACGATTTCATATTCACGATGTTACGTGCCGAGACTGTTCCCAAACGGATAAAGCAAACTACGTGATGCGTGACTCACCTGCTGGAAAATTTTATCCAGCTCGTGGAGAATATGCGCAGGTTTCATACACACATCGTGTGCGTATACGTGAGCGTGTTCACGTTCGAATGTTCGTTTTATAATCCATGGATTCCCGAGCTCCTTACCTAAAAGGAAGAAATACAGGGCACGTTAGAAGCGAAGAATTTCGATCGTCCATCCCCAGCGCCACAGGAATCGTGTATCCGGTTTGCCAATAACGTTTAGCAAATCTTGCAACGCGGGTCGTTTTGCTCGTCTCATCATATCCGGCTGATGCGTGACGTAATATCCTGTTCCTGTTTAATAGCATCGTTCCTAGCGCAGCTGGTAAAATGCAATTCGAAGCTTGTGCTTGCGGGCCGTTAACGAGCCTCGTGTGTGCACACATACGTATGTACGTTTCCAGGGCAGCAATCGAAAGGTATTTGCAGGTAAAACCATTATAAAGAACGTTTGACAATCGCATTACCGGTGGAGCGAATTAGTCGTCTACCGTTTATGCTACAACGCGGTCAAACACGCCTGGTTAGCGTGAAATCCGTACCAAAGTTATTACCGCAATTGGTAATTAAGCGTATCGTTAAGAGCGACTCTCTGAGTTGGTTATCGTTTCTCGTCGGTGGATCAGCAGACTTGGCCAATGAAAGCAAACGTTGTCTTCGTTTTTCCCTACTATTAGATCGTTCGATTATTTTTCGATTAATTGTCGAACGAACTCGATTTTTGTCGAACGAAGAACACAATCGTCACAGCTTTCGCTTGTAACGCTGACTGAAGTTGACGCGGCCAAAGAGCTCGCGATTGTTACGGTATCGTCAAATTCGTGATTAGACCAATGCTATTAGACCACTGCTTAGGCCAATTACTATCCACTTTGTTACAATGTCCCCCGATAGAGCATCCGTGTGGGGCGCGTGAATATTCGATTCGTTATCGGCCAATTGAACATTGGACGTCGAACAGCTCCAACCTCGAAAATGTCAATTCCTGGCAGGTTGGACGAATGTTAATTTTCGGCAGCTGAAACTCGGCTTCGAATTCTGTAGCTGCTCAACGAAGAAAAGATACACAGCTTGGTCTATTTTTACTTCGCGCGAGGAATTGTAGATGAATAACAAATTGCACAGCGTAGCTACTTACAATTAGCCAATTTGTAATGGACAACAGGTCGAGTCATCATCCTGTTCGTGTAATACCGCATTTTCTTCCTCTACAGAGACCCGTCGCAAATGCTTGTAATGTTTTTAAAAAATTCTCGTCGAGACACAAACATCGAATTCCGATGTTTTTTTATCAAATAATTTCCCTTGCTTTACCATGCAAATAAGCAATGCTAATGGTAATGCGAATTCCTTTCAAACGTGCAAAACAGGATAAGAAGGAAAATTTTATTCGACGAAGCTTTCTTACATACATATGTCGTACTTGTGGCAGCGTTCCTGTCGATTAAACGGAACCGTTTGTTTATTGAAGTAACATGCATAGATGAGCAGCTCGAAGCACATAATTTGCCCCACTATCTGGGATATCCCGGTAATTCTCATGGGAAATTTTGGAAGCGCTCGGAACTTTCACAAGTGCGATTAAGATTGAGCAGCTGCGTTCCCACAGGATACTATATGAAAATTTCACGAACCTCTACGCAAAATTAAGCGACCCACATATTTGTTGGCGCGTGGAAATCGCGTTAAAACGGCTTGAGAAAATTCGCGACAGAACGGCGACGATGCGCGGAAGAACATCTTACTTAGATAAATTGAGAGTTCCAATTAAGCGATCCGATATGATAGATGATTCGGAGAAGTAATTGTATAAAGAGACGGGTGCGTATCAAAGTCTTACGATACCAACGTTTCTTAATTAACAATAAGTCCAATCAAGTTCGGATGGAATGTTAAACAAACCGAGGAATTCAAATGGTCTTGGATTTATCAAGGACTGGATATCATAGTTGTAAATCTTATTTACACGGGGCCTGAGCATTCCCATTCTAGCGGAACTCTCGTTGCCGCAAATAATTAACCAAAAGCTGCACCGCGACTGTATCGTGCATGTCGTTAGTCTCGTAAACATCAATGCAATGCCGCTCCTGTCTCTGTTACTTGCACGTAAACCAGCGCAGCTAGTTCTCTCCTCTTCGTCCTCGAGGAACACGCATTACATTTAGCGATTACACGTGTGTCGTTCCGAAATTTGCGTTCTCGAAGCATTGGAAATGCGGGCTACGTTCTGTGCACTACGCTCTGTTCGCAATCAGTCGCGTTCCCTGTGGTTTGTTCTCGTTCATGTCGCCCGCTGTATCATTGCGTAGCGACACACCAAAATCGGAAACCAACAGACGTACAAGCACCCTCGACCCGTGATTTCTGCGTGACAAAATCGAAATAGAAAATGACAGCAAGCTTAAACGGTGCAACAGATCTGTGAGTTCTTTTCCTCTGTCGACTAGCTTGTACATCCACCTGACAGTAATTAAATTGCAAGGGCACGGGAACTGATGCTTCGGGACCCTCGTCGTCTCTAATACATTTACAATTAGTCGCAAGATAGTAATGCGAGGAGAAAACGTTCTGGAGCAAGATCGTCGGAAACAACGATACACGTCGACCGTGTTTACAATTAACAGCGCGATAACACGCGATAGGGCGGACAAATTGTCTGCAATGCAAAATCTACTTGCCTTCCCGAGCGTCCCCGATAATGAACTCTCCATTCTTTTACAACAATACCGACACTGGTGTTTATCGAACGGCGCTAGCGTAACTGGCGAATGCATTAATGCAAAAAAAAAAGATTTATCTGCAGACATGTTGGCGTTGATCGTTCCAGGGAAAGTATTGTCCCGCGATTACGTGTCACGCATTTTATCCTGCAAATAAACTCGGCTGAGCAGCATACAAGTAACGCAAGACGCACCAGTCAAGTTATCCCGCACCGTCTAGTGTCATTTCATTTCGAGTTTGAAAGGGCTGCACTAAAAGTTATGAGGGTGCAAATGTTTCGATACATAATTGCACTATTTTCATGACTTCGTTGAATATACTTTTCTACGATTTATTGAATATTCACGAACGCTGTTCGTTAACCTATGCCACTTGCAAATTATTTATGCCTATTCATAACGATGTATGTACCTTGCCCATTCTTTTATCAGAACTGGTATAGCTGATACGGAGGAAAAAAACATACTTTTGTGGTTAGTATCGCTAAAACTGCACCGATAAAGAAATGCATCGTTTTTATTTATTTTTGCGATTTTACATCTCCTCCTTTCAACAACTGTCATCGCGAAATTGTTATGCGAATTTACCCTCGTTGCTCGTGTTCACCATAAATTCAATACATGCCTGCCGTGGTAATTGGTGATTGAATCGCATGTGAGTGTAGAACTTTATCGTAAATCGCAACGCATTTTCACACGTGTACAAAACACTGCCGATAAATTCGAATCTTGTTGGATATTTTGCAAATCGCGCATCATGGCCCAAGTGACCGTAATGTACGGGGTTGTTACTGACACGTTTCAGCCGTGCTTGCCATTCGAACAGGAAGTTCAGTCATTTCAGCCAATTTAAATAAATCACGATCATAAAGATCTCTTACAGAGAGGGTACCAATTTCTCCCCGGTGCGCGGCTCCAAAAGTTCATTTAGCTGATTGCAAGCTTCTATCGCAACAAATGTTCGTGACCCTTCCAATTGTCTCGGCACTCGTCACCGACTCATAGAATACTGTTCCGTATTATGTATAATGAGCATCCTGTTATTTGACCCGCGCGACGCTATTTTTTTTTCAGCGCGATTTCTCATTTTACTTTCTTGGGCTTCTTGAAATCTCATTGCCATCTGCATTATTCGGCGCCGCGAAAAATAGCTGCGATTAACTCTCGCAACGATTGCACGCAACTAAACAAAGCAGTGGTTCAGTAGTGCACGATTTTTACAACGGGAGCAATATTTTCCCGTGAAAAGAATTCTTAACAATTTAAAAGAACAGAGGTCCGCGTAAATCCTGTTGCCTCGACGAAGGCCGGATCTTATATTCTGTATCGAATGCTTTCGAACAATCCGTCACTGTTATAAGTATATTTTATGCCGCGCTTTCTATTGTATTTCGTGTCAAGGGTAGGGACGAATCCCGATTACCGATTCTCTGGCGCCTGGAGAAACGCCAGTACCGATGGTAGCGTAGCGTAAGTTAAATCCATTGGCAGAGCTGCAAAATTCTATATTATTGAAAAGTAAGTTCTCCAATTCCAAATAATTGTTAACGGCAAACTTTGTATCCCATTGCCGTTTCTCTTTCTCTGGCATCAAACGTAACATCGGTCGCACAAAAAAGAAAACGTTCGCTAAAACCGTGTAACTAATACGCCACAATTGGGGCAATATTTGCATTCCTCGTCGCACTGTATGCTTCTACCCGAAAGCCAGACTATCATTACATATTTGGTCAATCGCGCCGACCAATGCGGAGTAATGAAAATTTCACGGACGACGTCTGGGAACGAACAGAAGTAAAGCAATTAAAAAACGAGCAATAGTTCGATTTCAAGTGGTCACGAAAAAATATACGTTCTGTATTAATAGGTGGCACACTGTTCGTGCAAAGCCGTGGAACGCACACGAATGGAGCATTACTGTCTATCGTCCTGACACATTTCTCGGCTATTTCTGTTTCGATTTCATCGAAGGAAATGGCATTCCGTGTCGGTCGTATTCACGTTCTCATCCTCCACCCACTTGCCCACCTCTCTCTATCTCTATCTCTATCTCTATCTCTATCTCTATCTATCTATCATCACTGTAGATGTCCCATTTCGCATCACGTTCTACGTTTTATCACGGCATACTTTCCACGAAATCCCCGAGATACGAGCATCGAAAGCACGTCGTAATATTGATATCTAACCTAACCACTGTTACTTATTTCCTAACTTATTGCTGGCAAACGATATTGGCTGTTTTAATATTCGTATCTGAACTCGTCGCAAAAATTGATTCCATGCAGCGAATACAGAAACCGTTCCGCGCCAGAATTGGGGAATAGAAAGGACCGAGTACACGTTATCGTCGTTGAAAGGTCCCATTTGTTTAAAGGCAATCTTCCAGCAGCTAATCAGCACGCCGAATAAAATAATTAACGGCGATAAGGGATAGTTGGTAGTTGATAGCTCATCTACCTGCAAGGTCCGCCCGCGTAATCGGGTTACAAACTTATGTAATTTTACTTCGTTGTTCTTTGAACTTCATTTCCTCCGGTGAGTTTGCTCCGGTGCGATTAAAGGCGTGGGCGATAATTCGACGCGATCGTGTCGGAAGGTGAGCATCTTTTCACGCGTGGAATCGTTTCGCTTTAAAAGGCGTGCAGGCCGGTCTGATCCAGCTCGAGGGCACAATTCAGGACTGTATAAATGTTGGAACGAGGTTTCAAGGGACTACTCGTCTATACTCGTCTTTCAGCGAACGTTATTTACCTCCGGACATGTTCGTTTAGACGCATGGCTGTGTGCACGTATAATATGCCCGAATACTATGCACGAATAGTCTGGAATATCTAACCAACGTTGGATCGCAGGCGTTACATACATATGTATGTACGGACGAAGAGCGACATAGGAAGAAGGAGAAAGAATAGGCTGCATTAAGGTCATTCCCTGCAGGCTAAACTGGTGCACAATACGCTTTATAATTCTCTATGAGTTTCGCACGGAGTTTCCTGACGGGGACTACGGTATCTACTAAATTCGAGGACACGTGAACCCAACTTGTCTTGCCTTTCAGGAAGACTAGCTTTTTTCCCCCTCAAACACAATAGCGCTATTCATTTCTTGTTTTTTCACGTGGCATTTTGTTGCCTGCAATCAAAGGTGAGCTAGTCGAATGTGACTAAAATAGACATTCGACAAATACGCCTCGCTACTCGCGAAGTGGAATATTCTGTCTGGGACAGACGTATGTACATGCATGTATTCCTATGGGTATACAGCGAGGAATTTCAGTTCTGTTGCTACAGTAGCCGAACGCGTTACAGAAACGAGCCATTCACTGGATCCTACCTACGGCGCCGTGTCAAAGATAAGCAAGAGTTATAGATGAACTTAGAAACATCGACGCCCAAACGGCTATCTCTCTCTCGAAATAGATATCCGACAGTCATTGTGGACTTTTAAAAGCGACCGAAGTAGCCACGAAAGAATGGCGCCACTCTGTAAAAACTACAAACTACATATCTCGGGTTTCACCGCTAATGATATATTATCGAACAAAAATATTTGATCTTCCTGCGGCTTCCTACTTTTTGTCCTCAAGTTAAACGAGCATAACTTCTGTACACACTTTTCCCGCCCACGCTATATTTAATTTTTACCCTCCGAGAAGACAAACTAACCGAGCATTTCTTGTTAAATATACGTATATATATATTTATATATATATGCATAACTTTATGCATTTCACAGATTCGCGTGAAAGATATTTGAGTTTGAAATGAATGCCGGCGAACCGTGTAAAATCAAAGTAGCTCGAGTATACGTACAAGTATTATATCGCCGTGTGGATTAATGTGCTGAGCGAGTAGTACCCAGGTATCGCAGGTGTAAGATATGGTCGGCACATTTATGAAGAAAAAGAAAAAGGATAGACGAAATGGAATTGTATTTGGGAGGATTCTGTTATAGAGATAATGCGAAAAAGAAAGCGCTGGTTACTGCGGCTGCCTATTTTTATCCAGCACTGTTTCAAGTCGTTGCCATCTTCCAGAGCAAGCGAGAGATGCATAATCCACGCCTACGTTTTCGCAAGTTTGTACGCATAGTTTCCCGCGGTGTAATGAAGCGTTTTAAATGCAGCCCTTAAATCAGTAGAAAAAATGCACAGACAGGCGTTCACGGTATTCTTTTCATGGAAAACCACCCGCTCGCGCACACTAAAAACGGATTTAGCAGAGCACAGAGTATAATTATAGGCTTTAAATTCCAAGCGATGTTAGAAGAAAAGGTAGAGAACCACGATAAGACTGTCTCCTTTTTCTTCGTTCAAATTGCTAATTTCATCCTGACTATGAAATATGTATAATATAATATGTATGTGCAAATAACAAAGTTACAGATGCTAAACGTATCCCACACATAAGTTCCATATAAGCGACACAGAAACTTTAATGCATTATTCTCTAAACCGTGTTTTCTGGCGTGGCTGGCACGATATCGCTGGATCTACTTGGCCGATTGGCTTGTTTTGAGAGGTTCTTCAGAAGACATGTCGCTATATTCAGTAATATGTTTTATTATTCTAAAATTTGCCTACAACATTATGTATTTTGACATGAAAAAAAAATATATAACGTTGTACAAATATTAGCAATGCAAAGGGTAAAAAAAAATAGATAAATAAAACAAAGCAGTGCTCTGATTTTTAAAATAATTCCCAAAGAAGTACTAAGAAATTACGTTAAAAACACAAATATCCCCTTAATTCGTTGTCCCGTTTGAAAAGTTGAGACAAGAAATGAAAAATTCTGACCCACTGTTTCAAGTTGATATATTCAATGGATAAGCGTTTCTAGTTTGTAGGCAAGTCTGAACGAATTCCAGAGGAGATACTACAGTTCTAGGTGATGAGGATCTTTTCATTTCCGGCTGTCACGTATTTTCCGACTAAACGTATTTCACCCAATTTCCGTGTCAGTCGTCAAGAATCCAATCACTGCTAACGGTTTCATCCGGCTCGTAACCTAGATATTGCTGTTTTCCTCTTTCAACCCATAGCCGAACATTGTCGTTTGAAATTCTCTAATGCCGATAACCGATTCGAAACCAATGCGCCGAGTGAACGCTCGCCGCTAAACTATCCAGCCTGTCCCCTTTCAATGATAATCTTTCTGGCTACGTTAGAACTTCATAGACGAAAAGAGCTTAATGTTACTTTGGAGTTCACTAGAGTGTGCCAAGGAAAAGGGGGTGAAATCGCGTCTTTGATCAATTATCTACCGTCTTGATTATTCACGTCGTTAATAAGTGGGTCACTGAAAATTTCTACCACAACGACGAATTTAAATTCGCTATTATCCTACGCCACCCGCGATGACCCACCTTTCCGTTGCGTTTAACCAATAAAAATCGCTCGCGTTTTACTTAACATAACTTTCCTAGTTATTCGCTCGACTATCGCGTTGCATTGTTGGCAAAACATGTACACGTGCTGGGAAAGTATTCGCGGACAATAGCGATAATGCAAAGTAGAGATACGTAAGAACGTATGCGTGTAACGACTGGTGGAAATTTCGGCGACGCTCGTCAGGAAAAATTCGAAGGCATTCAATCCCCTTTCGTTGCATCGGTACCAGAAATTCAATCGCTCCTCGGCATCCTATGAACGTCCGACTTGAATCTCTGCGATAGTACGTATCTGTGTTTCTGCAGATCTATTCTCTTGCCGGCGAATGCTTGGAATATTCCGTACCCATATAATCGTAAGTGGAATATGTACGTGAATTCGCAGACGCGACTCGTTTAACGCCAGGATGATCTTTAATATACGATCGATTATACATTCAACGATTCAATTGATACGCCGTACGATATTAGAAGCGAATAGGATATTTTCTAATCAAACCTTGTTTCAAAGGAGCAATAAAGAAAAAAGAAACAATATGCGAGAGTGTCGCGTCGAAACTGCACGTTACATTTGCAAAATCACGTAATGCCTGGAACTTGGTAATGATAACACATAATTTTCTTCCGCCCTGACATCTGATCGCGTAACCCGCAGGATCGTTATTACACATTACTGTATCCTGTATATAATTATAATTACAAAACTGATATCTCCGGCAGGAAACATGACGCAAGGAAAAAGTAAAGCAGAAGAATAGACTGTGCGTGTCAAAATCAGTTAATGCCCTGTGAATTAGCATTCCAGGGCTTGGTAATCAGCGTCTACGGAGATTGGTGGCGAGGGTGAAAAGGCTGACCGCGCCAACTTGAAAGCGAACTTTGCCAAGCCTTGGAAAAACGGAAAAAGTGGAGGGAGAAAAGCGGCGCGGCGGGGAAAACGCGGGTCCAGCAATTTTCCGATGTAATAACAGGCCCTTGTTCGTGCAAAACGGGCACGATAAAGTCTAGGGATATTGCCTTATTCAATGGCCGTTGAGCGCGATGGAACGGGCTGCAGGGAGGCTTTGTTGCGCGCTTCTCTTTTTCCTTCGTTGCATGAGAAAGGACAGCTCGTAGGTCTACTTAACTCTTGTAGACAAAAAGAATCCGAGGGTACGCGGAAGGACTTGCACGCGATAAAAAATACAAAGGCAAAAGAACGAGAGGGGCCAAGACGAAACTGAATGGAGTCGAAAGAGAAGTGCGTACGTATAGTCGTGGAATCATTCGCTCGCAAGAATTTTATTTGCATACATGATCGTTCGATTTGAAAGATATCTCGTTCCACGGCAAACATACTGTGCTGGATAGATGTGCGTAATAATAAATTCTAAATAAATTCCATTAGACGAACATCATAAATATTCTTGTCGTCCTCTACGGATTTATCGCGAATATTTTTCCCAACCACCCTTGCAATCTTTGAGTTACTGCTTCGTTCTCGCGTTTGATAACCAACTTTCTAACGACCACGTTTTACACTCGCATAGTTAAGCAAAGAAGATTGGCCCATGTGAATAAGTTCGCTGCAAAGGACGGCGCTTCGTTTGGCGAAAATTGCGAATAGTTCGTTAGAAGTTGTTAAATGATAACGGACGGCTGAAAGTTATTTCCTTCAGTCAATTTATTTTCGAATTCCCTCAAAATATCAACGACAATTCGTTGTCTGCGCGATGAAAATAATTGAGCACCATGCGCGTGGAAAAACTTGGCTACGAAGATGAGTCTATTTTTATTTTTCGAACGATACACACGGAAATAAACCGGGTTCGTATAAAAATAGGGAACACCGAGAAACAAGAATCCCGCGAAAAGGTATATCGAATGGTGGATTGCGATTGGCGCGAACATATTTTTTCCACAGTCCCAGGGGGGCGAACGGACGGTGGAAAGAGTAACGATGAGGTGGTCTGGATGATAAAAGAGACAAATCCCACAGGTCGGTACCGCTATAAAACAATCGATGAAATACTCCTGGTGCACGGATACGACCGCTACTAAAACTTTTAAAACCCACAAAGGAAACATTTAGGAGCGTCAGGTAGTGATGAACGAGCTTGCTACCCCCTTGGACGCCTCCATCATCGTCTTCGACCTCGATTCCCCTTTCGTTCTCAGTCGATTACTTTCCTAACTCACCCACGAGGGGCGTAACTTAAATAATACCACATACACGTCCGTTTCGCAATTCTACCCTACATGTACAAACGTTGCAATCAAAGGTTTCTCCCCTGAATCCTTGCGACGAAGAAATTTTGTACCCTTTTTGCAGCTGACGCGAAACGTAATTAATCATTTCCACGGCCCCAAAAGGAGAACAATGAAAAAGATGAAGGTTTCGAAGAGCCCGGCGAAAAGTTCTTAATTAATCCTACTAATTGAATAACCACTTGCCCTTTCACCTGGCGACACACCACACCTAACAGAGAACTCGCAATACTTATGTGTGTATGTATTTTTCTAATATTGTTATTTCACACCGGATACGATCCATCACAAAAGCAGCGGAGAAATTTAATGGAAGAAACATCTCGGGAGGATAAAAGTAGCTTACTGTTAGTCGAAGGCAGAGCACTCAGGTAAGCGAAAAACCGAATTTCTTAGGATCGATTGAAAAATAAAGGCGGACGAACGATCGCAAGGAAGGAAACGGACTGATTGTGAGGGCGAATTCAGTAACGAAGGAAGTTCCTGCGGAACGCAATTAAACGGCGTAATGAGATTCTTGCGACGACCATACTGAGATCGGCGTCTTTTCTATACGTACGTATATATCACGGCGGTTCCCCGTGAAATTCAGAAATGATTCAACTTAAATGAACATTCTCACGGGCACGGGAGCATCGGATGTCTCCGTTGCACCTAATTTATACCGCGCCTCGAAAGTACGTCAGAAAAATCTCCAGCTTCGTGCACTTTGTGCGGAATTTAGATTGTAGAGCAACGAGCCAGGCCAAATTAGACAAGACGCGGCAAAACCATGGACTTAGCTTGGACACGGCGGTGCATTATGAATCTGACGTTAACTGTTTCAACTTTTCCATGCAGGCGGTAGTATTGTATGAAGCTCCTCCGCCTATTGCCAAGGGCCAAGCGCAATTTCCAGCGTGTTCCGTTTCCCATCAAATAAACGAGCCCTGCTCGCCGAACAAAATCCAATATATTCGCATCGTGTTGAGGAACCAATCAATGATTCGCCCGCGAATACGAACGAAATTGACGACTTCCTTGGCTGTAAAATTCACAACAACGACACCATGCAATTTCGTTTAAGGGCGGTAACGGGAAACGAACAAAGCGCTGCAATTAATTGATAATTAAATGCTAGTGAACGGAATGAACGGATGAAAGAAAAGAAAGAGAACACCGAAATAACCATCGCACCTCGAACGAATCGAGAAAGTTTCGCGAAACGTTTAAACACCGAATGTACCTGCGATTTGCATACCATCGAGCGAACGCGGGAGAGTAAAACAATTGTCGTTCGTTAAGGAGTTTGAGCTGCCTCGCATTTATATCTTCTGGAAATGGGTTAAGAATACGATTAACTTAAACCTTAATCTTACGGGAAAGAGAGTTTGCACGGCAAGTGTGCATTCGAAAACAGAAGTTGGCCTCCCAAGAAGGAACAAAGCTTGGACGATCTTGTGCAGTTCGACGATCGCATCGTCCTTGCTGTTGCAAGGCAGGTGTATATATGTATATGTAGGTACTTGAATACATAGAAAGGAAAGGTAAATTAGATCACGAAAAATGGCTGCAACGTCTCGAACGGATATCGCCTTCGAGGCACAAAAGTAATACAAATATCGAGTCACAAAATCGAACTCCCGTCAATATCCTTGCAATGTGACGGTGCAGCCTCTCAGGTAGGCAAAAATGGAAAAGCTTTTCACGGCTAGTCTCGCGTAAGTATATTTTCCTCGAAACTTGTTCCCAGTGAATTATTATACTTTCCGTTCTGGCGTTGTTAAACGAAAGTTTGGTAAAAGTGGCGACACCGATGACAACGGAGTTTCTTTACAAGCAACGGGTGCACCGACGATATTCGCGGTTAACCATCCTTCAATCGAGATTACGTTGCTGCTTCGAAGTTTTACGAATTTCGCCCTTCCTTTCGGGATGCACCGCGTATCTCACGGTGTCTGTGTACGCTTCGTACCAACGGCGGCAATTGTTATAGAAAACGAGGCGTTCCGAAAATTTCGTGGAACAAAAAACAATTTTGTCGACGAACACACATCAAGCGTCTAATAATACGGTGCTCAATGAAATTGCGACCCAGTTAGGCTTTGACCCACTTGGTTACACCGTAATCAGCGTCGAGTGCTCTGCACGGATTGATATTAGAGGTAAACATGCCGTTGGAAGACTAGCTGCACCTAGAGACTCGTTTGCATAGGACAGCAGCTTGCTTGGCTTGCCTCATATACATATACGCTTCAAAGAGATACCTATATTATGCCTCGACACATTTACCCTGCTTCTTTAAATTCGCTGTAATCTTTGTACATACATATGTATGTACATGCTGAATTGCCTCTGGACAGTCGAAGCTGTACAGTAAGCTGGCGAAACGAAAAGTGAAATACGCGCATACATATGTATCAATAAATTATCGCCGAGGGGGATGATACTGTGCAAACAATTTCGGTTGCCAGCGCATGGGTGTTTCATGTACGACCATTTCTGTACAGGCGCACGATTATGATAACTTTTTATCGATAAGAAACGATGAGGCATTGTAGTACGGGAGATGCGCGGATATACAGAGGGCAAAGAACAAGGGGAACGGGACAATATTTTTTTCTTTTTTATAGTTCCCGTATCGTGTACCGGTGCATGCGTGCAACTGCTACACCACACGCGACCGATCCGTCGTATCTATAAATACAGATGTAGAATCCAACCCCGAAGAGGAACAGAGCCGTTGATTCACGCTGGTGAAACGTCCGACGAAGTAGCCGCGAGGTCACCCTAAGTCGGGAGTACGAATGAAGTACGGGATCGGCTCGATATCCTTGAATGTACCAGCGATATCTTTTCTAGACCTTTACCTTTTTTTTCGAGGACAACGTGACTCGCAGCCGTTGGGACGCTACTCAACGAAACGAGATGTCGATGAAACTCCAAGGCGAAAATTAACACGACGTTCTAAATAAAATAATCGATCCCGCGGACAGTAATGAAGTTTTGCACCGACACGGTTTTTAAATGCAAAAAATTGCCCCTGCAAACAGGCAAATGTTTTCGGAGCATCTGTTGCGCACGTGAGTTACGATCTAGCTGTAAGGTGCCGTTCACAACATCTTTCCCTTCTACGTAACACGCTTTAGGTGCCCGCGATCTACCACCTTTTTCAGACACCACAGCGTTATCTTTAACGTTAAAGGTAAGTTTGTGTAATATTCTCCGGCTGTATTAAATTCGCCAGGCTATCGGACCGCATAGTAAACCAACAAGATGCAAATTCGAGCAAATTCGACACAGGCAAAGATACTCGGTCGTTTTGGAGGCAAAGCTCGAGGGGAAGCGTGGCGCTTTGATAACTGGCAGAAGTGATTGTACGATACGATAAACAACGAGGGTATAATAATAGAATGACTCACCTTTTCGAGACACTCCTGACCAATGGCCTTAGGGTCGACTTGCACCTCGAGGATGACAGAATTCGCTTGACTAACGAGACACCACATCTTGCCAGGATGTATCCAGAGAGGTTCGTACTCGCACCGGTTTGTCTCGGCAAAGCTAGAGCGACACGATATCGACGAGGCTTAAATGAACCAACAAACCAAACCGCACGACGTTCACAGAACTTTCGGCTCGCGCATCTACAACGATCTCTCCTCCGGATTCGCAGCTGGTCGGCGACCGGTCTCGCTCGGGACGTTTTTAATCATAACAGACTTAAAACGCGTACTCGTGCACAGCTGTCACCACGTCCTCACACACGATCTTATACAGCGACAACGTGCTCGCGCTCGTATTACTCGAACGCGTCTCGTCGGTTTCCATTTCTCGTTGCAGAATGGCACACGTACTGACCGCTCCGCGCTACCAGATTAGTTCGCGATATCGAATCACCACTGTGTCTGTAGAGTGGCGCTGGTGTTCTCGACGCATTCGCACACGCATTACGCGCCCCCCCTTCGAAGTGCATCCACGTGTGTGTGTGCGCATGTACTTCAGCTGCGGCCCGCGATACGCCGAGCGGCGGGAAGGTTAGGTTTACACAGCTGATTCCCCCACCGTATTACAAATATTTTCTTCTCTATCTAAATACCAAACCAATCGCGTTTGACGCGAACGGAAAAGGCCAATTACTTTGCTACCGAAAATTTAATTGGCAGCGCGGCTGCGCTCAATTGGAGCAGCTGGAGAACTCGAATGACAAAATTTTTAATTTTCAATCATTCTTGGAATTATTCAAAATGTTATATGCATATTAGGAATTTCTTTATCTTGCGATGTTACGCTCCGATCTGAGCTACGTTGATTGATACTATGAATGCACATGATACGATAGTCGAGGGTCAATATTTTAATGTTATATACTTTGATTAATAAAATGCCACGAGTTATTAAGTTCAGTTAAATATATTAACTTCTTAAGTTAAGAAATGGAAATGCGAATGAATCTGGAGAATTAATCATGGATGTTCATTACAGAGTCCTTAGACCTTGTGTCGTTTTATTTTCGAACATTAATACTGTACAGAGTAATCAGCTTACGGAGACAGGGTTTACACATGAGGTATAATTTCTTCTTTAATAACTTAACGAGGCTTAAAAGTTTCAAACAAAACAATTAGCATATATTTCGTACATCGTCACGAGAACCACTCTGTGATTCTTGGAAGGGTGTACGGCAATCGTTTGTAAATGTAATTTTATGTCCTCGATGTAGCAGAATTATGGAATGACATCTAACAGTATACACTTAACGATGTACAATTTTTTGCCACCACCCTATTAAGCATTACATTTACACGTCATCCTAATATATCTAGGCCTTGATATATCACAATGACGACAACTTTGTTCAATAAGTCTATGGTACTACCGTGAGGTAACTACAGATTATCCTTTCCAAACATGGTGGTAAAAGCTCAACATAGGTACGATTACATTTATTGTCGTGTAGCAACTGCAGAAAGGGTTCTAGTAATTTCAACACCACCATCTATGATTAAAAGGTATACACACTTCCCGATAAAATTGCAACGTAACGGCGATAGACACGTTGTAAGATATGATAAAAGAAAATATTTAATGTACATTTATAGCGTAAGATGTGATCTTTATAATTAGATAATACGCTGCTCACGGCTTAAATTTCGATGTGGTAATTCTTGTGCAATTCCGGCTTAATGTTGTACACCAATTCCAAAATCTGAAGCATGACCTGTATCATAAGAAGCAGATATATCAACAATTCTTTAAACCGAAAATCATTCGACTGTATCTTTAAGACCAATTATGTATCTATGACTTACAGTGTCTTTGTGCACAGTTATAGCCTGATTCATCTCCTCTATCTTGACTTTAGTATCAGCTTCTATACGTGCAGCTACATCCTCCTTTGATCCCATGTGCTAAATTGGAGTAACGAAAAATATTAGTCATAATGTTAGGTAGGCCTTTTGTTTCCATAAAATCTTAAATGATGGAACTTAGAAATTATTATTTCTATACGAAAAGATCGAGCACCTTTGCCTCGAATTCACGGAACTGCCTTTCTCGTTCTTGCCTATACTTCTCAATTTCATCTTGAGCTTCCTCCTTTGCCTGTTTCAACCTACGTGCCTTACCTATAAGCAGAATTATTTCAAACTTCTTTGTTGGGAAATTTTTCATGATATAAACTATGATTTTATGCCTTTGCGAAAAATACGAACGTGGAGCATTCAAAATTATTTCTCCAAAACTACCTTATACACTGATAAAGGTTAGCTCAATCTGACAATAGGAGATTGATTATCGTGCAGATCGGGTTCGTATTTTCGTGGTTCAACTTAAAATTCAAGTAAAACGCATTACGTAAATTAAACAAAAGGGATAATTTTGGTAAGCATAAGTTTAAACATTCGTTTTCGCTGAATTTAAAAGGTTACACCCATTTAAAGTCAGGGTCATGCAAGAGTTTTCTACAGCGTGTTATGTCCAAGATATATATGTGGTAAAGTATAATTTATAATACGTAGGAAAGAAACTTACGTTTTCTAGCGTCCGAAACTTTCTCTGCGGCTCGCTTTTCAGCTGCCAGAAGCTGTTGAATACCTTGCGTCTGGCTGGCCATCTTTACAACGAACAGAGTGCTGTGTTCTGAGGGAATCACAAATCGATCATATGACTTTGGAGTTTCCGTTGTTTGCCCCGCCTTAAACGATGGCGCTTTACGATGTGGCCTCACGTGGCGGCGGGCCGTAAGCTCGGGAGTTGAAACTAGTGTTGGGCACCATCGACTAATTTAAACTATCGACTAATTACTAATTAGTAACGATATACTATCGAATAATTACTCGATAGTTTTTCGCTTATTGGTTATGTCTAGAGTCTGAACTATGTCATGAAATATTTGTGTATTTACTTTTCGTAAATTTATTACAGTTCATAATTAGAATTTCAGAAATATAAAAGGTCAACAAGTTTCTTTGTTAACCAATTGATAATATTTCAATTTGTCATAAACTATTTTATTTCGGCACTTAAAAATTAACAGTTCTAAATATTTTGTGAGAATCAATTAGCTAATTGATTAGCGGGAATCTGCCATATCTACAGTGCCTGCTATGGTTTCGCCATCTATACAGAACTCCTTGAAACCACTCGCGCTTGCTATGGTAGTTCCATCTATGCAGATCGCATTGGAACTACTCACACCCCTTACTTACCATAAGTGTAAATATGGCAGAGGCCCGAGTAGTTTGAGACACGTCTGTATAGATGGCGATACTAATGACTCTTAGATAAAGCAGACATATATACAGTTTCGAGCAGTTCTGTATAGATGGCGAAATTAAAGCCCACTTTGAGTGTAGGTAAGACAGGGATGCGAGTGGTACGTAAATTCAAGCACTTGTTTATAAGTAGCGGTGCGATAATGTTCATAAAATTTGGTTATTTATGTCTTCATTCATCCAATTAAGTTAATAATCCTCGAAAACCGTTTCGTACACTCTTTTACATATCAATAAAGTGTCAGCAAACACAGTGTTTCAATCTACATAAAAATTAATATGTACGGTAACATTGCAAGTTCCATTGTTCATTATATTCTACAACAATCAAGCACTCTTTAGCACGGGTAAATGTATTTGTGAATATTTTTTCCTTTAAATAAATTTTCCAGTACTTAATAAATACATACTAATAGTGGTATTATTCTTTATTTCGGTCTCACAGGAATGAAAGTTTGGTTAGTGTACATATAACCTATCTTTACAATACTATCTCTTTCACTCTCATCTTCCGTTCCGCTCTTCCTTTTCATACCTTCTCTGCCTTACGTATTACACTATTTCTTATCTCTTTATCGCACATCTATTATAAATCTTTTCCGTTCCTTCCTGTTTAATTACAAATTCCTAGGTTATTTTTATGTCTTATTGCATCTTGATCTGTACATTTTGTTAGCAGGTGCTGTTACGTTCCAAATTTTTGTATGCACAGGTCACATCTTTTATCCTTTTTCTTCTCCCAATATTTATTTCATCCTTTAATGCTTTTGGATCTCGCACCTGCGTTGTTAATTGTCAATTGCGCCCTCGTCCATTTTTACTTAAGTACCATAGTAGTGTTGATGTTCTAATATATTTAAACGTATCATTGTATCTTGCTTTCCCTATTTTTCTGCCTTGTTCCTGCTGTTGCATTTGCTTGACTCTACTTTTGAGGATCTCCGTCAATTTCTTTACTTCCGCTTTTGTCAAAGTCACTCATACTTGACGCATTCCATTCCTTTTCAAATAATCCTCTCCTTTTTATGCTTCTGGCTTGCCCCTCCTTTCTTTCTTCTTCCTCTAAATATCTCTTAATAATCTTTCGCCTGTTACATACTTATTAATGTATTTTTTCTGTGTGCAGGTTTCACAGGCAAAGAGTAAGGAACATTGCCTGGCACTTCTCATCGTGCATAAATGCAAGAAAGAAGGTAGAAGAACTTGTGCAACATACTATAGTTATCCTTTAGTTATAGTAAATTGGTTTATAAAAATAGTTTGTATCTATTAGCCCGTAAGTTTATTTTAGGACAATTGTGTAATTAACTGTTATGTTATCTATTATATGCTTTATTTTATATTCAGTTTATTCGGTAGATCTTATATGAACTTTAATATTACTTATATAACTATTACAAGTTCTACTGAATGTGCTAAATGTAAAATGAAAGATATAATAAATAATTGACATATTCACAAGTTACACAATTGCTGTAATTTAAATTTTATATGCTTCTACATATGAAGTACGTAAATTTTAGTGTATGATTTATCTGTAAGATATATTGTAAATTAACTTCAAAGAATAGTTTATAAGTATTAGATTATTTACGTTTATAGTGTTAGTTATATTACATAAATGTTGGTTTAGAATTGGTACAAGATTTAGTTGTACGATGTAATGTAAATAGATATAAAAGAATAGTTAATAAGTATCTGTTTGTAAATTTAATTACAACATTTTTGTAACTTGTATATTCATTGATTAATTTAAATAAATTTGCAATGAAAAGAATTCCAGTGCTCTTTTTACTTTCATACCTTACCAATCCTTGAAAGAACCTAATTCCGATTCCTTATACAAGAAGTACCGTGGACGAACTTTAAATGCAAAGTCCTAAAGCGAGAAACTTGTCAAAATGGCCCTATACGTTATTAAAATAAGCGCTGAGAAATTCCTGGAACGTGACGTCATTTCCAAGAATTGCTGCGATAAAGGACCTCCTCGCATATCATATTCTCCTGATACAAATCCACGATTTTCATGCGAGTTATTTTTGCCAGAATCTCAGAAATTTTGCGCTCGGAAATTCCTGGAACGTGACGTCATTTCCAAGAATTGCTTCGATGAAAGACCTCCTTGCACATCATATTCTCCTAATACAAATCCACGATTTTCAGTAGAAATTTAAGTGCTGGAAATCGAGGATTTGTATCGGGAGAATATGATGTGCAAGGAGGTATCCGACCCAGGCAGTTCTTGGAAATGACGTCACGTTCCAGGAATTTCCGAGCGTCAAATTTCTGGGTTTTTGGTAAAAATATTTCGCTGAAAATCGTGGATTTGTATCAGGAGAATATGATATGCGAGGAGGTCTTTCATCGCAGCAATTCTTGGAAATGACGTCACGTTCCAGGAATTTCCGAGCGCTTAATTTTCTAGACTTCTGCCATCAAATGTTGCAAGAAATGAAGACCGAAAATGATGTCGTTTCCACAATTTCCTTCTTTTATATTTAATAACGTATAGGGCCATTTTTACAAGTTTCTCGCTTCAGGACTTTGCATTTAAAGTTCGTCTACGGTACTTCTTGTGTAAGGAATTGGAATTAGGTTCTTTCAAGGATTGTTAAGGTGTGAAAATAAAAAGAAGAGTGGAATTCTTTTAATTTAACATTTATTTAAACTAATGAATGAAGATACAAGTCACATAAAGGTTCAAATTACAAGCTAATACTTATGGACTACTCTTTTATATCTATTTACAATACATCGCACAACTAAAGCATGTATTAATTCTAAACTAACATTTATGTAATATGAAAAATACATTAAACTTAAATAATCCAATAGTTATAAACTATTCTTTAAAGTCAATTTACAATATATAGCTTACAGATAAAGCTTACACTAAAAATTATGTACTTCATATGCAGAAGCTTATAAAATTTAAATTACAGCATTTGTGTAAACTTGAGCATACGTACATTATTTATTATATCTTTTATTTTACATTTAGCACATTCAGTAGAACTTGTTTTAGTAATATATAAGTAATATCAAAGTTTATATAAGATCTACCGAATGATCTGAATATAAAATAAAGTATATAATAGATATTATACAGAACAGTTAACTACACAATTGTTCTAAATTAAGCTTATGCGCTAACAGTTGCAAACTATTTATATAAATCAATTTACTATAATTAATGGATAAGTAAAGTATGTGGCAAAAGTTCTTCTATTTTCTTCCTTGCTCCTATGCATGATGGGATGTGTCAGTCAATGCTCGCTACTCTTTGCCTCCACAACCTGCACACACAAAACATATATTAGTAAGTATGTAAAAGGGGACCGAAGAAAGAAAGGAGGGCCAAACCAGAAGCATTAAAGAAGGAGAGGATTATTTGAGAATGGGTAAGAGAGAATTTAATTAGATCGGAAGTAAAGAAATTGTCGCAGACCCTTAAAAGAATAGACTATGAAATACAACATCAGGAACGAAACATAAAAATAAAATAAGCGAGATATAATGGACGGTGTAAATATATTGGAACAGCAACGCTAATAGAATACGAAAGCAAGAATGGAATAGGCCATAATCATCAGTTAATAGCACAGGTAAGATGTAAAAGCATTAAAGGATTGAATAAATATTAGGAGGAGAAAAAGAAAAAAGGATCTGACCTGTGCACACAAAAATTTGGAACGTTAGAACACCTCTTAACAGAATGTATGGAAAAAGATACAATGGTGTATAAACATGACATAGGATTTTGTAATTAAACAAGAAGGAATGGAAAATATTTATAATAGATACGCGATTAAGAGGTAAGAAATAATGTAATACGTAAGGCAGAGAAGGTATGAAAACGAACAGCGAAACGGAAGATGAGAGTGCAAGAGTTAAGATAGTATTGTAAAGATAGGTTATATGTACACTAACCAAACTTTCATTCCTGTGAGACCGAAATAAAGAATAATACTACTATTAGTATGTATTTATTACGTGCTGAAACATGATTTTTACCTTTGCTAAAGAGCTTGATTGTTCCTGAATAAAATGAACAATGGAACTTACGATGTTACCATACATATCAACATTAATGTAGATTGTGACACCATGGTTGCTAACACTTTATTGATATGTAACTAAGATTGCAAAACAATTTTCGAGCATTATTAACTTAATTTCATGAATGAAGACATAAATATCCACATTTTATGAACTTTATCGCTGCGCTATTTATAAACAGGTGCTTGAATTTACGTACCACTCGCATCCCTGTCTTACCTACACTCAAAGTGGGCTTTAATTTCGCCATCTATACAGAACTGCTCGAAACTGTATATATGTCTGCTTTATCTAGAGTCATTACTATAGCCATCTATACAGATGCGACTAAAACTATTCAGGCCTGTGCCATATCTACACTTATGGTAAGTAAGGGGTGTGAGTAGTTTCAAGGCGTTCCGTATAGATGGCGAAACCATAGCAGGCACTGTAGATATAGCAGAGACCCGCGTAGATTCAAGTATATCTTTGCAGATATTAATTACTTTATGAATTAAAAGATATATACACGGGTATTTTAATTATAAAAAAGAAGGCTTCTTGAGAAATAAGAAAATGTAATTCTCTAGGCGAAACATATATGATTTATGTTGCTAATGAATTATCTCGAAAGAGTCAGAAAACAGAAGAGTCTACATAAGTAGCAGGGCAATAAATAATACACAATACTTAGAGCTGCAGATAGATACAACGATAGAAACGAGAGCTCAAATGTAATTGCAATAAGAACTTAAGATTCTCTCCGCTCAAATAACTACAGTGGACAGTAATGCCCACTTAATGTTCGCTGCTTCGAAGCTGCCTAGCGAACACTATCCAGGGATGTGATTTATAAGGAATTGTTCATGCTTATCACTTTTCGGCACGCTCGGTTTAGGCTGTGTTGGGAGTGGATTGAGATGTACTGAGAACCAGCGTGAGATATATTTAACACGTTGAGTGCCACGTCAGGCATCGGTGTCTGACACTAAACTTTCCGTTCTGGGCCGCGTCAGTCATAGGTGACTGACAATCAACTTTCCGTTCAGTGACTGACACTAAACTTTCCCACCCAGGGCCACCCCCTGAGCCACCCAGCTCAAAATATTCTCATATAAGGAAATTAAGCGAGGCCTTTGACACCCATGTTATGGCCCATATTATGTCGATGGTGCCCATCACTAGTTGAAACGTTTGTATTTTGTGTCATACTAAAATATTAAGTATAACTCGCATTTACGAATTAAAATGTAATATGTATTTATGCAGTTGTTTTTTGTAATATATTTTAATTCCTTTCAATTCTACGCATATACATTATTATACAAATGGAATCAAAAAATTGTGCAAAGTATATTTAAATATCACAATTTGATGCAATAAACCACTGTATATTTTTTAACATATAAAGGGAAAACATAATGAGGTTTGTATATGTTAAAGTATTTTATTTCCTTGAACATTTTGCCTATTATTTAAGAAAATCTTCTCCTGACGTTTCTTCTCTTCCTTAAATGCCTCGCTGTTTGCTTTTCGTTCTATTCGCCTTTCCTGAAAAATTCGACAATTGATTTTAACGACTTTTATTCTGTTACGAACGCATGGAAATTAGGAAGTAATTTTACTTTTCTATATTCCTTGAGTGCCATTTTTCTTTGCTTTCTTTCTTCCGGAGTTTCATCCTTAGGTCTTACACTTAATGTACTTAAAGTTGATTTCATGGTTTCCGCGACAGATCGAGGTCCATTTGGATTGCGACTTTCATTTTGTTGATCAAACTGGGCTAAAGTTTTAGCAGTCAATTTTCCGGAAGGTCCATCTAAAACATTTTTTGGTATTCCCGTTCTTCGATCGATTTTGATTTTCTGCTGAGGCTACCAAAAAATAACATATTACCATTGTAGAATTACCATTGTAGAGGATGAGAAATTATTTATAAACACACCTTAGATTCAGTAATTAATTTCGGATGATTGTAAATATTACTGTATGTACTAATAATACTTTCACAGTCCCATTTTTCTCTTTCTCTTGCATTCACAACAAGATCTTCCAAGCATTTCTCATCTTCCGAACTGGAATATTGATTTTCTAGAATTTTCATTCTGTCTTTCATTAATTGCACAACATTGTCAACCTATCAAAATAAAACAATATTTATATTTCTCGTGTCATCGATGTAAGCAGAGTTGGCTTACATTTTCGGTTTTTTGTTTTTCGAATTCTGTTACACATTGAAGAACTAAATCTGAATCGGGTGGTACGTATCCTTCAATTTCATCGCAATCTAATGCACCAATTTCAGCGTCATCGTATGCTGCATACATCTGTACAAATAAAACAGACTTTAGTCATGCTCGAATGTGCCACATTTCATTAAGAACATACTTTCTCAAATTTGTCATCAAGGAGCGATAGTTGTTTATTTCTTCTGATTACACTGCTGCTTATAGAATATTCTGTGAAACGAGACCTTGTCTCTTCGTCCTTAAAAGTATACTGTGGCCCGTTTAAACTGCAAACTTCGTCGTCTTCTTCTACATCAGATAATACCATGTGCCCCTCGGATGAAGCATCGGATTCTTCACCTGATTCATTAAATTAACATTACTTTGCCATAAGTAATCTGTTCTTGCAGGCGTATATAATATAACATACCATATTCTTCCGATGAATCATCATTCTCTTCATTGTCTGCGTTAGCTATTTCTAGAAAATTGTCTTCCAATTGATTTTCTGGATCATCATAATCAAAATCATCATCCAAAGCTGCAACTATATCCGGGTCTAGATCTAGTCTCAATCCTGAAACCGGAGCAGCTTTATTTAAGAGTCCAACTTTCCCTTCGACGTTTGATTCGAATACAGAGGATGGTAAATTAATCTTGGGCTCGTCTTTCTTGTCGTTTGCTTTGGAAGGCGCATTGTCTACGCGCTCCCATTCAGTAGTTAAAGAATCAACATCTTTCAAATGCTGCAAGTAATCATAGTCGTCGTCGAAGTATATGCCATATTTTTGCTCCTCCGTTTTCCTCTTATCACGGTCTACGTTCTTCTTCTCGAGTTTGGCAGCTTGCGTATCACCAGCAGGTACAAGAACGCGTTGCGGTGCCGTCTCATCGGCGATCAATGGATCTTTTTGTGAACGATGGACTAAATGAAATGTTACTGAATTTTTCTTGTCAATAAATTTCTTGGTTTTTCCCTTCGGCTGAAAGTGCATACAATCAACGCATAACCTAATACGCACGTAATCTCGCATATTGTTACGAACAAATTTATAGCAATCACTCGATACTTACCATCCTGAATGATATTTATTTAATATACACAATCGACTGATAAATTACTAAAAATATTATCTGTAGCCTGTATTATTTACAAACTGAAATCGGTATGCATCCTTGCCATAACACTTTTACAAAACACGAAAGCATGCGTTTCGCCAGTGGTTCTCAAACTTCGTTCGATGATTAAATTGCATATTTCGAAGAAATTGTTTATGCAATTATCATTTAGAATGTTAGGATTTCCCAGAAATATACTATTCATATTTGCAAATTATGCGTAATTGTTAATACATGGATATTAACATTTGTAGATTTTACGTCCACCTTTCTCCTTCTTCCTGACAGTCAACAATCAAGGTATTGATATTCGATAAAGGCGTAGCGAACCTTCAAGAGGGAATAAAGAATGGGGCTATTTGACCGCTTAGCGAATCTTTTAGGTCTTAGGAAAAAAGAAGTAAACGTTTTAGTTGTCGGCCTTAACAATAGCGGTAAGTCGACGGTCATAAATAATTTCAAACGCGAGGATGACCGTTGCATAAACGTAGTGCCCACTGTTGGGTATAATGTTGAAAAATTTTCATGTAAGTTAAACAATGCCGAGTGAACGACGTTCGATGTTTGAATGGACGTGCTTTAAAGCCCTATACTCTACGTATATTACTTGCACTTGCTGATCTGTAAAAGCACCTAACTGTCCTTGCGAATTCAGATGAAATAAGTATACGTTTGTTCGACGAGTACCGTTTATTTTTGAGAAAGAAATATATACATGTACACGGTATATGAAATATTCTGTATATTATGCAGTGTTTTGAAGATAGACAACTTCTCATTTAGTACGCTGCGATTTTATTTTCTTTCTCATTTTATTTTGCAATAGTTTCACAGGCGTGTCACTCTGCAGCCGATTGTTTTTGTTCTGTGTATTTTCTTTCATAGCATTTACCTCTTTCGCTTTAGCTTCCGTACCATCCGAATTATTATCGCTAACTGTAATATCACTGATATCAATGTTGGATGATACAATGGGATTGAAGGAACTTTGTTTATTGTAGTGAATTGGGGTACTGGTAAATGCATTATCTGGGTGGTCATCTCCTCTTTTCTTTGTACGCGATGTTATTTCAGAATGCGTTGAACCATTACTATTTTGTAAATCTGAATTCTTTAATTGAAACGTCAGCTTCTTCTGTTTTAATTTCCTTTGTTTTGGTTCATCTGTTGGTGGTGGGCATTCTGCGACAGTAGCGTTCCCCTGCTTATCAGAGGTCAACCTAACATTTTCTGCTATATGTTCTTTACTTTGAGACAGAATAGGTTCTTCATTCTGTTTAGAAGTACTCGAGAGATTAATAAGCTTTTCTTTTCCAATTTTCTTCCGCTTTCTTTTCATTTTTGTTCTCCCCCTCGGAGAGGGTGAAACACTCGCCTGAAATGAAAACTTTTCCAGGAATCCAGCTTCATCTGAATCGCTTAGCATCTAAAAGTAAAAGTGATTTCATAAAACAAAATGAAAGAAAAATTTAAATTGTAAGTTTTGCTTTAAGGGAACTAAGCTTCTTATGTACATTAACATCCACCGGACTATCTTCGTCGTCTTCCCTTGACCATGTAAATCGTTTCTCCTTCAACATCGCCTCAAATGCTACACATAAATCATATTTTTTAAAACACCCCAAACATGTTTCTAGCTGTGCTTTTGTGTTTTTGTCGAATTCTTTCTCCGTCGTTGAATCTATTTCAATTTTGTACGGCCTAGCTTCACCAATATTGTACAGAAGATATATAATTACATTCATATATGAATCATTATTATTATCATAAACTCCCGTTAAATTAAGAATAATCTGTGTGTATCCTAAATTTGTTTGCGCATTACAATTTTTCACACCAGAGATATTACCCTGAAAGTTAAAAAAAATATATTCAACATCTTGTGTAACTATTCTATATAGTAAGTAAGTCATTGTTGAATATGTACCTGCAATTTAACGTATTGTTCGTGTCTTATGATATAACAGTCTACATAATGTTTACAAGTCTTTAAAAAACGAGGTACATTCTTTAATTTGCTAATAGGTATCTCAGATACTAAGTCCTTTAAGTCAATAGACATGGGCATTACCCAACTACCCAACGCTCCCACATCCTGGTTATTTAAAATTTGTACAGCATATACGGAGCTCTTGTCGTATTTGCTTAAGGACGAAAAATTGAACACGTATTCGTCCTTCGAAAACTTCACGCAATGAAAGCCCGAATATCTGTATAACTGGCATTCCAATTGTATATTAACGTCTGGTATTTCATCTATACGTGGATCGCGCGATGTTTTCGAACGGGGTATACACTTGGTATTCCCAAACTTCAACATATTCGAGCTCCATTCAATCTGCAATATTATAGACTTGAGCTGATTTATTTGCTGTTTTAGCCTGCTTTTCTGTTCCGCGACAGAATCTGAAATTCAGTAACATTATCTTTGTTATTAATATTGTAGGGTTAGTTTTCAAACATCATCATCTGGCTCACCATTCTTTGTCGCTGAAGATTTCTCATTGTTAATGACATCTTCTATAATATCACTCAGTTCCATGATTTGTTCCTTTATTTTAAAATGTTTTACTGTTACGATTTAAACGCTATCCCGCCAATATATCTTTATCGTGTTTACATTCAGTGAATCTCATTCATCTCAATCTGTAGAAAACTGGGGATGAAATAGAATAGGTGGCGTTTCGTAAGATGCATACAGTTCCCAATGAATATCCATTTTATTTGTCTAAATATTCATTTCAATTAATAATATTAATGATTTATAATAGAATTAACAATAGATTTAATTGAATGGTGATATGATATATTTTTTCAGTTAAGAATGTTAATTTTACGGCATTCGATATGTCGGGCCACGATCGCCACAGATCGTTATGGGAACATTATTATAAAGATTGCCAAGGCATTATTTTTCTAATCGATAGCAGCGATAAATTACGATTGGTCGTTGTTAAAGAAGAATTAGACATGCTCCTTCAGCATCCCGACGTAGCGGGTACACTTTATTTCATTACTATTTATCGCTTAACATGTCAGTATGCATTTTGAAATAATCAACTTTTATGTTGATCATTTGTAGGTCGTAAATTACCAATCCTCTTCCTGGCAAATAAAATGGACTTGCCCGATTCATTAACAACTGTTAAACTTGTTGCTGGACTTGGTCTTGACCGTATCCAGAACAAACCTTGGCACATACGAGCAACGAATGCAATCACTGGAGAGGGATTACAATTAGGGATTGAGTGGCTTACAGAGCAAATCCGTGATATATATATTAATAAGAGATAAAAATATCTTTAATATCATGAATGATTTCCATGTATATTTATAAATCAAGTGCAGACGATTATATTGCCATTTAATTATTAAGCACCAAATAGATTGTATCTATGAAACGTGTAATTTATCCTGTTACGCTCGTTAATTGTAAATATGAGTATATCCGTCCGGAATTTATAATATTTGTATGTAAGTATTTGATTTTGAACAATGATTAGTGATTTTGTGAATAAAATGCGTGATAAATCATATATATTAAAGTGTTCCTTCTAAATTCCAATTACGTACATCTATTTTCTAATACATTTTTTGTTAGACGAATTCTTCCTTTCGTCTAACATAAATTCGCATAGTACGGTAGTTTTTGGGAACCTAATTACCGGAATGCATTTACGTTGTCCTATTGAATAATCCGGAACTTTAGCGGATATATTTAGGAGCATCTAGAATAATGAACGGGAAACGGCTTAATAAGTTCTCCGTCCTTCTGTTAAAATCACCATGGAAAGAACAGATTACCGGGGGAATACCGAAAAAAAGAGTTCAACTATGTCCGGGTTGCACAGGACACTACTTGTCATTTATTTCTGATTTCAGTGTCACTCGTTCGAGGTGGCCACTCCCGTGGTTAAAGGCGTTGAAATCTCCGCTGCTTCCAATACGCGCAAGTAAAAAGCTAAATTACTAAAAGCTAAATTAGAAAGATATTCTAAGAAAGAGCAACACGCTGCTATAATTCGGAAAGGAAACGATTCACCCTAGTTTCTTTTCCAATTTCAATTGAAAGAAGTCTAACAACATTTCTATAAAATATAAGAATAATTTTTTCACTTCCCAAGCAAAAAAATATTTTTCCATTTTCTCTGTATCGAAACTAGCATCCTTCCAGTTTTCCGACAATGTGTACTCCACGCTCTGTGTATCCATTATACATATGCAATGCAGTGTGCATTTTTACATTTGCATATGGTAATTAAACGTATATGATAACAGTAAATTTAGTTTTACTAAATAACTCAACGGGGTAATCGCTGAATCTGTTCGTAATAGTAACGAAGGGAGATCCATTAAACTAATCGGGGAAAATACCGATGACGTGCTCTATGGAGGGGGAATTAAAATAGAAAAACTGCACAACAGGAAGGGGCAAAGCAGTATAATCCTCTCGATAGTGTAATTCTACATGATATTGGCATATGATAATTATCGCGCGTGCGTCAAAGTACCAAGCTCGAAGAATTGTAAAATGTTCTTCAAAATACGCATGGTGAATGCGCGTCTCTCAGTCAGTCATCGAGCTCGTTAGTAGAAGGTTCGTGAGAGTCATTGTGATTCGTTTCAAACACATCGGTGTACGAATATTAATCATTTCTTAGATCAACCAATCTCCGACGAATAATATAAACAAATTGAATTAAACACGAGAACAATTTTTCTGTCATCAGCCCGCGTGAAAAGATTTTCTCCTCGGTGCACGTGACCGATTTATTTCGTGAATGTTGAATTAAAAGTGGCGAACGTGTTATTGAAATGAAATTGACGATGACGTAAAATTTGATTACGTAAAGGCATTCAATGATGTTCATCACCTGTGCCTTTTGTTTTAATTGATCATATATATGTGTTCTCTTGGTAGACTGAAAGTCGAATGGAAATAATGAACTGTTGTTCACCATGTGCAGTTTGTTGTGATGTATACAATTCTAATTGGACACATTTTTTTCTTTTATTACAGAACATCTACGAACTTCAAAATGCTGCTTATATGTTTGGCGTTAATTGGTCTATTGCATCCACTGGTTCCCGTGGTGTCGGCTCAAGGTTTGCGTTTCAAATTGACTTTTTTCCCGTCGTGCATGCGCTTCAAATTCCATGACAGTCTCGTCACGCAGCCTTCGTGCACTTTCGAATTGGAAAATACAGAACTTCTGTAATTACTAATATAAAGGGGGACTGTTACGTGGCTACTTTAAACGACGCTGATTTTTTCCTTTTTTCGCGGTCAAAGTGTTAAAGCAAGGTATCGCGAATTCGATTGAGTATAACATTTAGTTTAACCGCTGCACTTTTCCTTTACCACTTGATAACAAATGTTTTATTGAGGCCTCATTGTCACATAATCGAACGAGTTGCTTCGAATATTTAAATATGCACGATAAACGCTGTAATTTAATAGAGTTATGAATTTTTAATTAAAAAATTTAATAAACCCTGTAAATTAAAACAGTCGCTAAAAACTAATAGCATGGAGGATATTGATTGAAGAAAAAGTAATGCAGTTTTATCATAGATGCACTATGTTTATAACTCGCGATATCTTCATACATATTATTGCACATTACTTTGCTCTCTTCTGCGATTGTTTCTTTAATGGCAATTTTCTTGGAATTTTCCTGTATCTGATCATTTCATCTGAATCATTATTCATAGTTATCGACGATAATCAATTACATTTTTTTGAATGAAGGCGAAGTGGCCATGGGGGAATCCTGTACAGTCGATGGTTTTTTTTTTACCTGGTGTGTTGAGTAATCGATGACGTGCATTTGTCCGAATATGACCAAGGTCCGAACCTTCGAACTGCGAGAGCGAAACTAGTGGAGGTCAAGCAGAATTATTGCCACTGTTAACACGATTCGCAGAACAACCGTTTCTACTTAATTCCTTCGGGTCAGATCGAAAGTAGATTAGAGATAGAGTTGCAAGAATCAACCAAACGTTGATTGCGTAATTGTTTATTTGATTACAGCGTACAGAGTAATAGAGAGACATTGAAATCATTATCGAAATCATTCGTTGAAACTTTCAATAGTGAACGTTATGTACGACCAGTAATTTGTTGTTACTATTAATCAGTGTTACTATTAATGTCTGTACTGCACCTCTGAGGGGAATATAAGATACGCAATCCTTTCTAAATATAGTCTGCAGTGAAGTATTAATAATACAAATTAATTGAAAAGTTTTCAATTACGGAAATGTATGTAAACGCCAGGGAATTTAAATTTTCTATATCAATCAGCGCAAACATATTATCAAAGCGATTATGAAACTATTTTTTCACTCTAACGCATACGATTCCCCCTTTTGCGTAATTCCAGGCGAGTAAAATTGATAAAGACTACTCTGACATCAATCAATTTACATGTTGTGAAATACCATAAGCTTGTCAGTAATTTCACACGATAGAATCGACAATTCACAGCCTCGTTCTCTTACAGTCGTAAGATTTCCAGATATCAATGTAAACGCGTTTTCAGGAAATTGTAATAAACATGACGGCGTCTTTGCCGTCGTTTTTATGTCATGCGTGTAATTATTCGCCACGATACAATTGCATACAGGATTTCTGTAAATCGTGTAAGGTCTTCGATGTTAATTTTAGATTCGATCGAGACTCAACAATCCACGTTGTATGTTGCGTGGAAAATTACGTAAAGTAGCCTGCGAAGAAGCAAATATGTATTCTTCATCGTATTTTCTGAGAAACCAGTTGATGCGGGTAATAATTTGCGTTGCATGAAAATCGACATTCCTATTCTGTCCGCGGCAAGAACGTTTATCATCATAGTATAGCTTATTAACGGGTTTTTGCGACTCCAAAATTTGACGTGCATTAATAGCCAATGATTCAATCCGTTGAAATTTTGGAAAGGCGAAGAATCTCTTTTCATTCATTGGTCTACACTCGCACTTGGCAGTGTCAATGTTTACCCTCGTCAACTAAAACACGCTAATTCCATTATTCGTGGGAAATTCCGGGGAAAAAACGCTTCAACCATCGTATCTTAATAACGCCAAAAAGTACCAAACTACGTACTCACTATTACAATTATATACATTTAAAAAAAAATTGCATACAAAATAATGACCTATCTCCATCCGCATATTAACTTTGAAAAATGAATGAGACATCGATTCCAATAATTCCATTCCATTAATAAAGCAATATTTTCGCGCGAAAAAATATTCCTTCGAAGAAATAATTACTTGATCAAATATTTCATAAATATAATTCAGGTCAGTCGTGTATCACGCCGAATCAAGAGTCGGGCGTATGCGTCAACATCAGAAACTGTCAACCCCTGGTGAACCTTCTGCAAAGGGAGGGCCTGGGAGCCGGTGATTATCTGCGGCAATCTCTGTGCACGTATCAGAATGGCGAAGCGATCGTTTGTTGCCCGGGAAATTCGGACAGGGACAGCAAAGTCGTGAGGGAAAATTTGTACGGTCCATTGTATCCACCGAATTGTGGTTTCAGCAACACAAGCCACACCAGGGTGGTCGGAGGTGTGCCAGCCAAAGTAGGTACGTGCCATTATGCCTCACCTGTATTATACTCTCCTTCTGATTAACCGATTCACCGCGAAAGATGAACTTTCAAGCTACCGAACGGCACGTTAAATTGTGCTGTGGTAAAGTCGGGCAATAATGAGCGTGTTTAATCGTTTAAGAGGCTCTCTGCTATAATTTTGTTGTAATTATTATGTCATAGGTGCATGGCCCTGGATCGCTGCACTAGGATATCGTAATGACACAAACCCTTTCAATATACGATGGCTATGCGGAGGTGCCCTAATATCTGCCAGGCACGTTTTGACGGCGGCGCATTGCATTCGCCGAGATTTAACTACTGTTCGTATAGGGGATTTGAATTTGGATAGAGACGACGACGGGGCTCATCCGGTTCAAATCGAGGTCGAGCAGAAGATAGTACATCCTGGGTACAGAACAACAGCATTCGTAAACGATATTGCTGTTCTCAGACTGGCGCAGGAGGTGCCAATATCAGGTAAGTTTTTATACAATTTTATATTAGCAAATTGAGTTATGTAAAAATTGCTTTTAATATTCTTTTCAGAGTACGTGTACCCCATTTGTCTTCCAGCGGAAGATTCCCTCCGTACTAATGACTTCTATAGATCTTACCCCTTTATCGCCGGATGGGGAAGAACCGGATTTCGTGAGTACATGCGTTACAATTTGTTACTACAGCGATTGCTTGCAACATCGCCAAATTCCTTTTTCCTCTTTTTCCTTCAGAGGGACCATCTTCTTCCGATCTTCTGGAAGTGCAGCTACCTGTGGTCGGCAACGAGGCTTGCCAGCAGGCTTATTCTCAATTCGAGCCAGCAGTAATTGATCACCGTGTATTATGCGCGGGATTTGCTCGCGGTGGAAAGGATGCCTGCCAGGTAAGCAAATCAGATACTGGTCGTATGTGACGTGATGACTAACAGAAGCTCAATACTTCTTTCAAGAAGGAAGCTTGATTATTATGATTATTTTAGGGTGATAGCGGAGGACCATTAATGTTACCAAAGAAAACGATCTTCTACCAAATAGGAATCGTCTCCTATGGACACAAATGTGCTGAAGCTGGCTTCCCTGGCGTGTACACTAAAGTAAACGAGTTTCTGGACTTCATTATTTCAACATTACAATAACGCGATGTACAGTATTCAGGAAATACATGTCTCTTATGTGTCATATGGACAAAAAGTTGAAGGCATTGTAATTTAAACAGTAAGCGACTCTAATTCTCAGTATTTTTCAGTACACGAAATATGTTTGTAATACACACTAATGTTGCCAATTTTTTTTGCGCCGTATGTTTCTAGTATTTGTAGAGAAAAAATACAAAAACACCAATAATAAGTATTTTTTTCGTTCCTGAGAACAGTACAACATTACATTACATTACATTCGACACATTTCGGTGAAGCCTTATTTTTAAAGTAACGGGAGATCTGTTATACGTAAAAAGTTCTGTAAAAAGTATATGTTTCTTACAAAGTTTTCTATCTTATTTATTTCCCTTTCATTGGACACCTTATAGATTAAAAAATAAGTGTCGGTAACGTTGACAGTGACACGGAAATGGTACTGGGGCTCTAGAGCCCCACATCCACATAAAGTGTAGGTGGCGCCATCTCGCGTTTGCGGCCTTTTTCAAAGTTTGCCGCGCCATCAAAACCGAACTCCGGGATTACATCGTTAATTTAAACAAATGCGTTTTTCTCGGCTTCTAGTCCATATTTTTGAATCGGGCTTGTCTTAAATTAAAGCTACGAACCATAGCTATATCTCCCAGCAGTTGCAACAATATGGCATTTGTGGTTTAAAAGTTATTAACAATTGAAAAAACTGTAACTATATGCAGTTGGCCGTAATAACAATTTTAATTGTTTACAACAAACCAACCAGTCCTAGATATTTTTGACCCCTATTGGAGATTTAATCTACGTATGCTTCTTCACAGATACGTGCTTCTGTAGTGTCGGGTAAATTATCGCGAATTACCTTGAACCAGACATACATAGAGGAGCATTAGCATGACCGATAACTAGCAATCTCTCGCTGGCTATGGGGGCTATTCTAGTTCGTTTGTGCTTCCGTTAGATGTCACGATGTCGTTGATAACGCTACACGTGTTACGTTGCCAAGGTTTAAAAAAGTTGACCATTCCGCTGAAATTAGCTGGGACTGGTGCACTCGTGAGATCGCGGCCGTGTTCGTTGTTTAATAAATATTTAAGAAAAATGTCGTACACAGCTGTTGAAAAGGGTACCTTAAATACTACCGACTACAGGGTTTACTTCAGTAAGTAATTCAACGTCCTAACCTTAAAAGCTTGTTGCTGTCCACGCAGTTGGACTTTTCCAAAGGTCGTGATATTATGTCTTTCGGTATCGGAAGCATTAGAAAAATTACCAGGCATATCATTGATTATTTTTATATTCTCCGTAGCGTGACATTTCTATTTAGCATTCTCTTGTGCTTTAGAATTAATTTGATAAGTTTCGCTTTTATCGCGTGCCGAATCATTGAACCGCTTTCACCCGTACGCCTTGGTTTCCCCCTTGCATTATTTTTTTATTCTATAATGTATTAAAATGTTCGAATTCTGTCGAAGTTTGCCGGCCCCTTTCTTGACGGTGATATCGCGTTTTACGAGGAACGGGTTTCACGTAATGTCAGCATGACATTTGGTTTCGGTGAAAGCATTTGAATGCCTTCGGCGTGACGAAATTTTCGGGCTCGCATATGTTTCAAATTCCGTCCCATTATTATTGGTACTCCCTTGGATTCGATGGAATAATTTAATTTTACGACTGTTTTTTTTAATCGTTTATATACCATTAATACTTTAAAGCTATTAAGGACAAATTTATGAAGGAATATACCCCTGCCACAAACGATATAATTTATTGCATTATAGGAAATGAAGATGGACCAATATCACCCATGCATGACATTCCACTTTATGCAGACGAATCTAACAAAATAATGAATATGCTTGTCGAGATCCCAAGGTGGACGAATGCAAAAATGGAGATCAACCTTAAAGAAACATTGAATCCAATTAAGCAGGATGTCAAAAAGGGCAAACTGAGATATGTTGCCAATTGCTTCCCCCATCATGGGTACATATGGAATTATGGCGCGCTGCCACAGGTACTTGAAGTATCTGATAATCCAATTATCAGGGAATTACATTATCGGTACAAGGAATTGAAGTACAGTGGGATTTCTAATTGTAGTACGATAGCGAAAGATTTCTGACATCATGTAACATAGAAGGGAATGATATCATCAGTTTGATTGGTGTTGCTCCATTGAAGAGAATTAGTGATCATATGCTACCAACACATAACACATTTTGATATGTATATGCATTCTATCCAAGTGTGGGCTGAGAATCTTATCACATCTTACGTAAAGTTTTAGACTTAGTTCAAGGGTATCCTGTACTATCTGTTCTAGCTCTGCAAATTTTGCAATCCTCACTGTTTCACGCTTTATTCTTGTTACTGAATATTTCTTCTTTATCCTTTTCATGAATAGACTTGGGAAAATCCTGAGGTATTGGATGAGGCTACTGGATGCAAAGGGGACAACGATCCTATCGATGTTCTTGAAATAGGATACAGGGTAAGAAAGATTTGTTGGCCATGTAAGTCCATGTGAAATGTTCAATTTATATTGTTTATGCCTCATTGAAAATTCATTTTCGCTAGGTCGCAAAAAGAGGAGAAGTATTGAAAGTAAAAGTTTTGGGCACTGTTGCACTTATTGACGAAGGTGTGTTAAATTGCGTAACTAGAGACAAATTCTTTTTTCCAACGCGAATTTTATTTGATCTTTATTTATCACAGGCGAAACTGATTGGAAGATTATTGTCATTGATGTGAATGATCCCTTGGCCGATCAAATGAATGGTAAAGTTTGCTGTTCTTAGATTATAGATGCACATAGTTAGATCCGAAGTTACTTGAGAACTGACGAAATTTGTGTTACATACAGATGTATCTGACATTGAAAAGCATTATCCAGGATTAATGAAAGCTACGATTGAGTGGTTTAAAATTTACAAAATACCAGATGGTAAACCGGAGAATCAGTTTGCGTTTAATGGCGAAGCAAAGCCCAGGGAGTTTGCATTACGCATAGTAGACGAAGTGCATAACCATTGGCAAAATCTCATTAAAAGGGAAGCGCCTGCAGGTGGAATTGCATGGTTTGTGAATTTATTTGTCGGTACACGAATCGAAAAAACTTTGCTCGGTACACTGACTTAAATGAAAAATTCGATTTATAGCACTAATACAAGTGTAGGAGGTAGTCCCTTTAAGATTACTTCAGATGTTGCTGAAGAAATATTGGAGAAGGCACCAGAATCACAGGAAGCTCAGGCAGTGGATCCAAGCGGTAAGATAAAATGAACAAAAAATAAAATTAATTCACCGACAATTCGCACATGTTTTATAAGTTTCTTCATTCGAACTGAATAAAATATTGATACGTTTTATTTCAGTCTGCAAATGGCAATACATTCGAGCACTCTGTCATAAACTATAAATGCCCTCAAGACATTGATCTTATATTTTTGTACTGCACATATCGTTAATTATTATTTGTGTAATTTCTGTTCTCATAATAATAAACTAATCTGCTGTTTGATTTCAGTCGATAAATGGCATTACGTGCATCTTAAGTGAGACTAAAGGCCTATTCTTGCATCTCTCTCGCATCTGTATTAATCTCACGAATTGCTTTACGATACGTTTTGATCCACGAACTCGACAATATTAAAATAGTAGCGTGTACTTGCAGTACCGAAGCAAGGAATATTATTATTATGCACGGTGAAACATCACATGACGGTCGAACATATATCTTATTATTTATTTCACTGTATTTATAATTATCGAATTGGAAAGTATGTATAGAATTTTTATTTGTCATACAAATGGGCGACTTATAAAAATATTCTTGTTACTGTACTGTACGTGCAACGTAGACGTAGCAGGCACTAAGAGCTAAACATACTTTCGTTAAGGGTTGTGAAACAACTTTTCATTTATACATAAGATTAAGGTATTCCCAACGCAAGCACATTTTTTTCTCATTATTTGTTACGTAATAAATACACTATAATACAATAAAATAGTTTGCAACTTAAATTCTGCTCTGTCCATTATATATGATTAATCCTTCATCCTTGTGCTGTTCTTACTACCTTCGATAAAATATTCCTATCGAGATATAAATGTTGAAAGGACTATTTCGTGGCTTCGTCGAAGGTGTGTATTTAACTACTCCTTCCCCAGCAACTGGTCTCCAAGGAGACATTCGTGTCTACTTCGTAGTGTGCTTAAACGTACGAGGAACGAGGCATATACATCGTTCTATAGGACACACATGTAACCGGACAAGGGAGACGAATCGGTCCTTTGGTACGATAAATTACCAAGCAAGATCTGGCATATGAGAGAGAGAGAGAGACAGAGAAGGAGAGAAACTGTATCGCAGCAAATTTTTTAACATACTTTGAAATTAATTTCTGCGAATTTTGTTTACGAATGGCAGGTAAAAGGTGCTTATAATTTTTCTATCACGCGGAAAAAATTAAATACAATTGTATTTTACTAATTATTTCATAAAGTACGAGCGTTAAGTATCTCTTCCGGTTCTGAGATCTCGTTTTATCAATTTGCGGCTAGCCGATGATGTCACGAGGTAGTAACGAAACATGAGAGGCAATATTTAACGAATATGAAGTACCTACTGCCTCTCCTCGTTGGCTTAGTTAGGTTTCCCCCTTTGTCTCTCCCGGCGATACGATCTATTTTGTAGAGGAAATGTTTGTGCTCGACGTTGTCTTCCTGGTCTCTACTCCCACGGGAAGTGTCTATGCACTTCCATCCGAGGAAAATAGCTGGGTGGCACGGAGGAAAGGGGTGAAGATATAGTGCAGGTGGCACGGTAAGAAAATAGTAAGACAAATTGCTACGGCAAGTTCGCCACTTGTAATACATGCCTGCTTTTATGTCTCAAAGTACCTTCAAAAGAAAGGGCAGAACTTGAATGAATGGCATAGAAAGTACTTGACACTGAAATCTTCAACGTAACTTTAGGAATATATAGCACCATAACGTCCAAATTGTTGTTTTTACTGGCCGAGCTCGCCGCAATATCATTAACTTTCGCAATTTAATTTCACGAACACTTGAACTATTTTCAAAAATCGCGAGCTTTCGCGGCGGATGCTCGAGGATCGCGCGCGCTTGCCTATCGATTATCTTCGTTCGATTGGTCTTTCGATTTTTCATTAGCGTCAACTTCTTCCCGCCATTTTTACAGTGACTTGAACGCGAACGGAGTGGTTGTGTCGTTAATTTGTGCCCGGCAAAAGTGCTTTTAAATAATCATTAACGTCTAAATTCCTTTTCCTATTGTTCGCAACGGTTAATTTAACGTCATTAACCCGGAAAATAAGGATCCATCCCATTCGCATCGCATCGGAGGTGCATTGAATCGTCATTAGCCGAACAAAAGGACGACTAACGAGGCAAGGTGTCAACCATTAATTCCTGACCGGCTTATTGCTAGAATCAGCCGTCAAAGGGCCCCCGACTAATTCGACACGGGCTCCGAGAAGAAAGTGCATAAGATGAAAGAACGGGACCCAGAGGTAAGAAAAAAAGAAAGGAAAAGAATCCCAGCCGGTCGGTCCGCTTTCTGGTCGAGTATCCGGTGCGAGACTGGATTCCTCCTTGGTGCCCTCCTGCCGAATTCCCCGCGCCCTTTTTTTCTCTCCCGTCAACCCAGTGGCAACACCGGCTAGGTGAACCGAGAAAGCAGGTGGATGTATTGACTGGCGCAGTGTACCACGCGCTCGCGCGAATCTTGCTACCGGTGGACTCATCGAGGTAGTAGACGTAACCAGTGGAAAAGGAACAGCGAGGACAGAGAAGGGTAGTATGTACGTAACCGCCCGCGGCCTCCACCGCCCCTCACCTTCGTTCGCCAACCAATAGATGGCCGCGCGTTTGTGGTGGTGCGGCGTCGCATCTACTCGCCTCGCGCAGTCACAATTCGTTCGACCGTCGAGCTGAACGCTTCTGTCACGTAAAATACGGGGATATCGACGAGCGTGTTGGAGTTACGGTGCGCGCCTTTTCACCACAGCTGTCATCGTTCCCTTGGACATTCTTTGTTCGGTAGGGGATCCGTGGTGCGTGTGCTTTTGGGAATCCGCGGGGCGTTCGGTCTTGTCAGTTCACGGTGGACGGTGTTCTCCCGCGGGTACGAGAGCCATGCGATTTTCGTGGGTGTTCGTGGCCACGGTGCTCCTGGTTCTGGTCACCGGGGCGAGGTGCAAGAGGAAATTCGACGGGGATTTCGAGTTCGCCGAGGAGGTGAGTACCTGTACATATGTATATACAGCGAATTGCAAGTGTAGTTCTTGCTCGTATTGGACGCTTGTCGATCATCCACCGGCTGGCAGATATGTCATGTCGCGTTTCGGAGCCAGTGAAACAGCCGTCAAACGCATTCATCTACGCGAGCATGCACCGGTGCATTGCGATTGTTTCCGCGTAATAGAAGGGAAAAGTACGCCTCCGCGCATCTGTGTCGAGTCCGGGTTGTACGTGTTGTTTACTAGGTTTACGCTTTGCTCGAAAGGACGGAAGTCTTTGACGCGGTAAAACGAGTCTTGTTGCAACGCGTCAGTCGCATGTCAGCCGTTCGTCAATAAAATGAAACGGACGTATTTAAGTCGTAAGATGAAGCGAATGGCTCCGAAAACTTCGATCGTATTTGCCACGTCTTTGTCGTCAAGGATACGAATCCAGGCAAAACGAGCTTCGAAGGCTGAATGCGTCGTAAATCCGTCGTGGGATGAAATAGTGTGTTGTTTTTATGTTTGTTCTCGCGGTTCAGTCTATCTCGAGTGTTTTCATTTTTTTTTGTTTCGGAGTAGTCCGAGAGTTGGATGTAGAGAATAATTATTGCAGAGTACTTCGACTTCGGTACATTAGGGTCGCTCCGTTAATAACAGTACGTGTAATTGGCGGTGACCTTCTTTAAAAGCACTCGTAAAATATGCAATTATAGGCCCCGCGGTTCATAAGGAAGCAGGAGTGTGTGCACGCAATGCAACCACTTTTACTTTCACGTATAACAGGATCGCTGATCTAATGCGAGTTATCGGGTGCCACAGTTTATTTTCTTCGGGGCGATGGCGTGGCTCGCTTTCTACGCGTCCAATCTTTGCCTATAGGTAAACACCGTGATTGCAAATAATTACAGCGTACGCAACGTGTATGTGCGTGCCACGTACACCTGGTATCGCGTCTTCATGGTGCGCCGTGCACCGCATGCTCCTGAGTGCATGTAAATTTTAGAATACAGTTACTGCAAAGTATGCTTTGACTGCAATGCAGAGCTTCGGGAAATCAAGCCTCAGGGGCGACGAAAAAAAAACTTCGTGTAAACCAATTGTATATAAATCTAGTTGAGTCTGTCCGTTTCACGTGAAAATATTCGCGATGACGTCGTGGCGGGCGACTCGAACCTTAATTAAACCAGAACTATTTATACCATAGATAAGTTCTGAAT
This sequence comes from Nomada ferruginata, assembly GCA_963583965.1. Lineage (NCBI taxonomy): Eukaryota > Metazoa > Arthropoda > Insecta > Hymenoptera > Apidae > Nomada > Nomada ferruginata. Next base: position 3,181,972 of record OY757217.1, read on the forward strand.
ACATATTTATGTGGGTCTATTTCTTTATATTTATCCCTGATTGAGTGCCACCCTCGTACTATGGAATATTCCACGTAGAGTGTATCTTTATCGACGAGATTAACGTTAGGGATAAAGTGTTATATACATATACATACGTACGTAGTACACCAGTGTATTTATCTTTTGGCACCCCTTCCTTGTTTTGGTCCTGCGAATTCTACGTAGCAATATATGCTACGCAGAATTGCTCCGTACTCTCTGAACTAGGGTTTAATACTGAGAAATGAAGGAAATTTGAAAACAAGGTCGGGGAGGAAACACGTGTGATTATGTACCTGCTTGTAGCCGACCACTTTTCATTTGTTCTTAAGCTCGTGCACAATCGAAAGGTTACGTTTTATTACGCCAGCTGAATATCGTGCGCACTCTAAATTTATGAAGCGCCGTTTTCAACGGAGCTGCCCCAATTTTTCCATTGCTATAACGTTATAACCCTATACCTTATCCTCTGCGCCGCTGCTGCCATGCACCACCGACACTTGACCCTCTTATCTTTTCTCTTTTATAATCCGCATTGCCATTTTTCGACTCGCCAACGTGCGAATGACGAACACTCGTCGCGACGCTTTTCCTTCGTGGGAAACTGGTCAATAGCGTCTCGCTTTCACGATAATTACGTTTTTCCCCCCCGCTGTTGTTCACTCTCGTTACTTCGTAAATAGCGTGCGCGGAAATTATGTTGTAAAATGTCATAGGAATGCGGTAATTGGTAATGCAGGATCGAATTAAAATTTGAAATTACCTGTTTCTTCTTTTGTTATAATAGTATTCCCTGTGGAGAGAACAACTTTTTTTCTATACAAATTTGAACGTTCGTATCGTTTATGCAGCATATTCTCCTGCTTGGGCGATTCAATTATTTGCAATAATTCTTCGCCGATTATACATCCATATGAAAATAATGGTATCCATATTTTCAGCTAATTACGCTGATACAGATCTAGTTTCTGTTTACTCATATAATACCACCTCACTGGACTGCTCTCGGAAGTCTCTAATTAGACGAAGTCGCGATTCCGTCGTAATTTATCGATTAACCCTTCTATTTATTCGACCGTATCCCCCCCGCAGGTTGCATTTATTTGTACCCCCTTGATAGGCACGTGTGTACAAATTAACCATTCGCGTTCGACGATGTTTCTGCGCGTTCTCTCGACGAATCGCAATTTCTGAATCCAATCGCTTGTTCGCAGCTTCGTTTCGAAGGGGGTGAACGCACTGGTCGACGTATTTATTTTTTACACGGCTATCGATTACCCGGCAATTTTAACGTCGTCGTATCCGACCGCGAGATGATGCACTTCCCCATCGAATCGATCGCAAACCAGAAACAACTTTGTTCTCGACCCTCGATGCTCGAAGAAACTTTCCGCTGCGAATTACGCTTATCATTTATTTACCGCAACTGAAGCCAATCGATCAGACTTGATTCAATCACCATTGTCTGGTGTTCCAGCGTCCTTGGGGCGGAAATTTTGTTGTCCCTTGGTTCTAGGCCTCTTGATCTACAGTTTCGGCAGGAACTGCCAGCAAAATTGCGCATCCCCAATTGCTATCGAATTTTTATCCTCTTGTTCTTTTTGTCTTTCGTAATAAATTGGAGAGAGAAATTTCAGGTATCTCACCTCTATTCAAGGTATATTCGCTGTGACAGTAACAATGAAGTCGAAGGAAGAGGGATCGGAGCAATAGATAGCATAAAGGTTTATGCGTACAGGTGTTCCATTATTTCGAAGTCCGGAAATAGAAGTAACCCTTTACGAAACGATGCTCGTTGCCGCCAAGTTTTGTAATTTCGATAATTGAGCCTCGTCGCGAATTGTACATGCGTCTGTCATCTGGCTTTCACTCCGTCTCTGTTTCCTGGTGGTTGGTGGTTTATAAGTGCCACACATCGAGCGCGTTTCATCGAGGAGAAAATCGATTATCCGTGGCGTAATGGAAAAGAATTCCCGTATCGATCGACACGGTGAATACCGTGTGACCTAGTGACGCGAAGGTAAACGGGTGTACTATTGCACCCGCGTTTTTTCACGACCTATTGTTCCTCATAAATTACTACTTACCCAATGGCGATAGTAATTTCTCTTGTTGCACTCGTTCATACTTTATAACACGAACCCGCCGTGTCACGAGAACGTAATAGTAATAATAGATATCGAATGGTGCATATTTTATCGGTCTGCATGCAGTTTCGTTACTACCCTGCAGCACGGAATTTTATTTTCGATCACACGACACTTGAACCGAATTCGCAAAGAAACCTGATCATTTATTAATATTTTTGATAAAAATATTAATCCGATATCGTTGATATCGTCGAATGTTCTCTGGTTTTGTCTTACAAGTACCAAAATGAACGTCTCCAGCCTTGAAGATTAGAGAGTAATTGTCCCTCACAATTTTAATAATTACTATTACTTGAACTTCTTTTAATACCACTTACAAACCTGGAACTTTGGTGCGGAAGGTAAAATAGAGTTTGAAACCCTCCTGTCCACCGATATTTTCATCATCGTTCGCTGTAACCCTTTTCCTTCGACTTTGTTACGCGAGTTCTCGTTACACCGTGAGTTGCGCGTACCTACATTTTCCGCGTGTTTTCCCCGCTCCACTCTCTCTATCGGCACCTACACTGGCCCACTAGAGATCACTCGATTATCCCCTTTGTCCTGGAAGCTACTCAACTGAATGTGTTTCATGCTTCATCCTCCAACCCTTTTTTCTTCCGCTACACTCCCTCGCGGTAGGTAATTTGAAATTGTGAATGGTTACGTTGGGATATTACCGCGTACTTCAAGAGGGAAACATAGTCTCTGGATCAGTGGATTACTGAATACTGAGATACTTTATATCCCAAATTGGATATTCGACTTATCATCTCCGTGAATTTTGTTTCCCTTTCGCAAGGAAATATCGAACGATATAAAATATGTATCCATTTTATTTTTACATCCTTTCATTTCACTGTATGCGTTCCCACGTTCACTCATATTATCCAGACCGAATTATTCACATTAAATATAGAGCGTCTGATGAATTTTACTTTCACCGAATTTCTATAATTTATAAAAGGCCCCGCGCTAAATCTTAAAGCCGACGCCTGCACGCTAATTAAACCCTGACACAAACTTCCATCCAGTCTCTGTGCACTTCAATCGTTTTATCTCAATCAGTGAACGCAAACGGTTGCAACGAAAATGAAAACAGCGAGCGAAAACGGGAACAGTATGGTCCAGCCGTGGAGTATCACAGGGCTGAAACGGTCATTAAAAACCCCTTAACGAACTCAAAACGCTTTTCATAAATTGCGTAACATCGCGGCAGCATCTCGGTTCGCGTAATCCGAATACCCGTTCGGCTGGATATTTATGGCGGGCATACACACTTTTTGAAAATGTGAATGCAGCCTTTAACAGGTCGCTGGTACACGTACGAAGGCGTTCGTAAGCTCGAATTTATCGCGCAGGAAGCCACCGCTAGGTACGAGCCTCGCCACCCGTGTCTACTATGAAAGCTTTTATAAACCTCTTAGCGTGAAAATAAAGTAGCGCCGAATGCTAGGAAATCTCGCGTAGAATTTCGTTTCTATACAATTTCCTTGCCACTGCTGCACTTTAATTGGTCGGGCAACGGGCAATTCGGCGAAAATGGCGAAATGACGCTCCCCTTTGCTGTCCCTTGTTTGTCTTTCGAATCTTCTGTAAGAAACACTGTCTTTCGAAGGTTCACGAGTTCATGAATTATTCTCGTTTCTTGAATATTAATTTCTCTATCATATTTCCCTCGCTGTTGTGGGTTACATGTTGCCTGGCGACGATCGAAGCGATGTTTGAGTTTGGGATTAATTGCTTCTTGAAGATATTGTTTGTTATTTTAAACAAAATAGGTTGCGTTTGAATTACAGTTTCTGTGACGGTGGAACGTTCCTTTGCACGTCTGGAAAATTTATCTGCGGCCGGATTAAAAGTACAGAGTTCACTCTGTTTGCAGGAACAAATATGTACAATTGTTCCAGCTGTATTTTTTCTTTTTTTTTTTAAACGACCGAAACAGTTATTTCTGGCGGAATAATTGAATATATTTTACGTCCGTGCGTTTTGCTGGGCCGGTCAGTAGAACGTGCAATCACGTGAAGCATATTCCTCCAATATTTATGTTCCTGAAAAAAAGTATTGTAGTTTATTTTTTTAATCATTCCACGTTTGCCCTTCTTTTTTTTTTAATTCATCAAGAAGAGTCAAATGTAAAGGGTAATTTTCCAGCGATGATTTTTTACCGAACAATGTTATTTTGATTTAAAATTCATTTGTCCATTACGTAGATTGATTTCTGTAAAATGAAATTTAGTAGTCTATGTTTAAAACACTGCATAAAGCGAGTCAATATGAAACCTGGATTTTATCGTCGACACAATGCAGATCGATCAGAATAGTATGTTCCTCAAACTTTGCTTACAAACTTTCTACGTTTTGTTACCTTCAAACTTTTTCATCCTTCCTCCGTTGCGTGTCTTTCGCATTTTATGGATGAATTCGATTTTCAAATTAAGGAACAGTAAATATTCAAAGTAATGAATGCTTTTTTCCGAACCCTTTTCCCAGTGCAACGTTCCCTCGGTTAGGAGCATACCATTAAGAAACGATCGTGGCACACCGAATTTCGCGTTTCAATGGACGTGCTGCTCGCCTCGGAAAATCGTAAACTCGCTCAATTACGCGTGGACGATCGTCAATTATGGAACAACGTCGTTGCGTTCTGGTGCAATGCAGCAAAGACAGGTGGAGCAAATCACCTCGAATGTTGCAGGTGGTAGGAATGCTAGGAATGTCGACCAACACCTTTGGCAACATTTGCCAACTCTCCTCCTCTTGTGTCACATATATTCACCTTACAATCCTGTTCACCGATCACCTCGCGAGCTTATTGTTTATGGCCGAGTTAAAACGGCACCGAAGGCGCAGTGAACACGAGCATTCTCGTTGCGAACACGTTGGAGACCTCGATTTTACAGACCTGCTCGATTGTTCTTTAATTCCATTTTTATGGTCTGCAACGAAAATTGAAATGATTGGTGCGAGCAGGTGGTAAATTTGTTTTCTCGATAAAACCCTTTTCATGTTCGTAACATGTTTTTAAAACAGTGTTTTTGACATTATTTTTGGTTTTAATGCCATACGATCATTATATTTATAATTTTGATAAACCCACCTAAAATCATCCCTAAAATTTTTAGCGTAGTAGCGAGTTATTGGTTCATTCAGTTTCCCGTTCAAGGATTTTTTCTCCCGCACGAAACACAGATTGTTAAGACTTCACAGCTCTAATAATCACAGTGTCAATTTAAATGGCTGTATACAAAAATATATTCACCGAACTACCGACACTCTTGATCAAATTGCCGCTCGTTAGCAAAGGAATCAATGTTCCATCGATGATTCGTTGCTCCCGATTCGTTTCATTAACTTTATTCTGTTATTTATTCCCTTTTTTCGATTCTGCTTCGATGCAATGCTGCAATGAGTCACGATCGAGCCAAACGAGATTTTGTTTTATGTGGTTCGGTCGGATTTATTTCATCTCAGGGCGTTCGTGCGGCGGAAAGAGGGGAATTTTGGGTATGCGGCGATAAAAAGCGACGTAGAAAAGAGGAATAAAAAAATTCTGAACCGATGGACAAAATATTTCGACAAATCTGGACACTATCATTGTCTAGACTATTTGCATTTCTATCGCTGAATATTTGTCGCGAGTTTTTCACTTTTTTCTTCGCCTTTTTTTCAAATGAATTAGCGCTCCGTCCACGCTGTTTTATCTCAGCATTCTTTATATTTTTATAGAACCACTGTTTAGATTCCTCTAGGCCAGAAAACAAAGTGTATACGATATAGATATGCAGATGCTTTGCAGGTGTTAATCACATTATTCCCGTCGACAGTAAATATGGGAAATGCAGATCAATCCGACCTTGTTCCACCTGCATTTATATGGTTAACAGGCTCAGAACTTTTCAATTTCTATATTTACTTCTTTAATGCAAATCTAAAGTTACGTTGTTATTCTCATCACAGATCAGAAAATATTCCATGCATTCACATTGAATCGCCCGCGATGTTTATTAATGCGGAATTTTATTTACAAAACGAGTTTGAAATCTACGCCGTCCACTTTAAAATGCAACTCCTCCAGCTGCTCGAGGTCTCCGCGTAGATTTATTAGACACGTTGTGCCATTCGTGTCTTTATGTAAAAAGAAAAAATCGGGAAAAACATCAAAGCGACCTTAAAGAAACCTTAAAAAGTAAATGTGCCTCGGCGAGCAAATAATTTTGCAAACTCCTCTGCTCGCATTGGATATATCGATATTCCAAGCAGTATTCATTCTAACGAACCTAATTTCATGAATCAACACTGCTGACACAGCATCAAGAATTGTCGATCCTCCTTGATCTCGCTTTGCTCTCCACGATTTTTCGAAAAACCTACGATATCTGGGCCGCTGTTTCTTCTATAGAGAGATTGCTGATCCAGTTCGTAATCCTTCCTCCGAAGTTCGCTTTTAATAGCGGTTGAAGCCCCAGGTGGAGTGTCGTAATCCGTGATTCGATCTCACGAGAATTTCTCGCCCTGTGTGGGCATCATCCAATGACTCAAACGTCAGTCATCCTTCCATTATTGGTCGGTGTCCACGCGTTTTCAATTATCGCCTCTGTTTACCGTCCCGATTCGCACATCTGTTAGGCCCTAAGTTCACGCCTCGAATATTTCTAGACACAGAACAAGTCCCGAACAGTCCGCTGGCGTTATTATTAGCAACTCATCGCTCGCATTTACCATTATTCCAAGTTATTTTCCCAGAGAAGTATGATAATTTGCAGATTTTCTTCGTGACTTGGAAATTACTGAATTAACTTTCTATCTTGCAATAATTCTGTTGTCACTGTTCGCGAATGTGTTTTATATACAGCAGATCCAGATACGTTTTTCTTCGATATACATCCGAACATATTTTCCGCAGCTTTATTTAATGGATTATTTCAGTCGTTCACTTTTTTTTGCTACTTGTTTTCCCAGCTACGAAGTATCACCGACAGAGAACTCGGTTCGTTTTAATTGGAGTACGCAGCAGTTCTTCAGAGACAGTCTTTCTTTCATTTTTCTTTATGCACGCTTTCTCTAAATTCCTTTGAAGTTATCTGAAGTTCTGTTTCTTTTCTTTTTTTACAATGTTGTAGGTGAATTTTTTATACCGCCCTCTATTTTACACTGACAGGTTTCCAACGACTTTATTTAGATTCGAAATGCTAGGGAGATTGTGTAGTGGTATTTGTAGTATTTCGGGCATGGAGGACGAGCGAGGGGGGTGGTTTTTACGATTTCAAAACGAAATCCTTGGCTTTGAACTATTCTTAATTCAATTGCGTCAATCGCCTGTGCTTTCAACAAATTTTCATGGTACACGCTTCTGCGAATAGAAAGATACCGTGTTACGTTTCAGAGATTATTACGTTCAGTGGGATATTACTAAAATTTCGACGTTTCACTACATTTTCCCCGCGGCTTTCTGCTTGCGCTGTTTTCGAATTCAGGATTTGAAAGAGAAGATGAGTGGGCGAGGTATACTGGAAATGTTTTCATTGGAAATGGGTTCTTTTCTATCGATCGAGGATTACGGGCAGGTAGAAGCAGGATTAAAAGTTGTCGAATGTTTCTTTGTCAGGGGATGAGCACACGGAGGAGCAGAAATTTGAAACTCCGTTGCGAGTGACGCTGCAACTACTTTTCACCTAACAGTATTTCCATATTACAAATTATTCGTCACTGTACAGCAATACCATAAATTAAATATATAAATAAATTCTATAAAACATATTTATCTTAGCTTCGTCTTCCTATTACTTTTTCGTTTTCTTTCGAAAATTCTACACTGCTGGCTTCGTTGATAGCTTACAAGCTTTCATATTATACTTCGGATTTATGCACCTTGCAGCTCTTTATACCTGGCCAAGTACTTTAGCCAGAAAGGCAGCCTATCAGTTTTTGTAGCCGTGGACTTTTTATTCGACATCGCATTCAACGTCTACTTTATGGTTCGTGGTAAAGGCCCAATGTACGTATTCATGGGTCATTTCTTGCCCGGTGTGTCCCGATGATGCTGCAAATTTATTTTTCGGACACGTACAAGAAAGGCGATACGGGGCAGTAAATGGGAGAAGACTGTAGAAAATTCCTTTCATTTTGGAGTCGAAGTCGTTTGGAGTGTATAGTACACTCTTACTATAATACGTTTACTATCTCTCCGTTGTCCCACTTTTCCTGTCTAATCCGAGGGAGGCCGATCTAAATTCTAAATAGTCCCCTGGGCTATTTGGGTGCAGCTGCAATGTTTAACGTTCACGCAAGGTAGATAAGGGAATATTCGAAAAAATAAAAACAATTAAATGTAGCAATATATTCTTACCTGCAGTTGGTTCTTAAATCTAAATCAATGGGACGTAGTTTTCTTCTCTATGAGAACATTTAGCTGTTACAAATTTATTCGAGTATTGGTAGCTGTATATTTCATCCCTTTAACAGAATATAAAAATTGACGAAGTAAGGTAAAAATTTATAGACGATTCTCTCTCGTCGATGAAATAAACGGTAATGGAGCGGTACATTAATATTTAATTTGATCAGCAACATTGTCTTCCACCTCAAGGATTAACCAAGGCATGCCCGCCTTCCATACGTAATCTAAAATAAGCCGTTGTACACCTTTGTCGGTAACTTTGATCATTATCGAAGTGAATATTAAGCATTCTGTTGAGGGGTTAATTAGCCGGCTGCTGAAACCCTTTCCTGCATAAGCACCATTAGCATTTCCCAATATTAACAGACACTATACATTTAACATTCTCCCCGTTCCAGGGCAAGACCAAACACCAAAAATCAAACGCACTAGTTCCATGCAAACTCAAGCGTCCCTCCGACACTTTACTAAATTTCCAGATTCTCAGGGATTATCGCGTGGAGGGTAGCTTTGCCAAATTCTTAAACTACCCCGAAAGTAGGTAAATTCTCGAGAGCTCCGGGGGATAAAGATAAAGGTATAGGAGGAGAGGCAGACAGAGTGTCAGAGGAGGACAGAGAAAAAGAGGAAGGATCGTACAGCACTATGCAAGTCGAGGATATTTCGAAGGTGTCAGGTGCACGTGGTTGCTTTTATTCGTCGCGCGGTCCTTCAGCCAACCGAACAACCCTTAAATTGCTCGAGGCACTTTCGTTGCCGAAGTTTCGACCGATCCTTTGTCTTCGTGATCCGCTTCGTCGACCGACCGACGTTTCTACCAATTTTCCAAAGGCGAGACGCGGAATCCAGACGACGATTTGTCACGGGTCCCTCGATGAACGAGATAAGGCATGAGTAATGACGTAACGATGCACCCTATCGAGCATCGGGGTGCTTTTTGTTCTCCAGAACCACCTACTTCAACCCGATGACCCTGAAATCGTGATTCGTTCGGCTCTCTCGCAAGAGCAGCTCGCTTTTTACTTTCGAAGAGGCGATCGACGCTTTCGAACATTTCAGCATACGTGCTGAATTAATACGATCTTATACGACCTTCTCTATTGGAGGATTGCGGATTTTTAAATACAGAAGGTGCACTTTGCGTGTTATCGGTGTTCGTCAGGTGGGAAATCCGATTTGGATCACGGTGGCAGCAGCGTAGCCTCAACAACAAGATCACTGGCGTCTGATTGCGAATTTTAAACGTTTCGTGATATCGTCTTGCGGGATCAGCTTTCCAATATCGCGAGAGAACAGGGGAGAGCCACCTTCCTTGAAACGTTCCATTCATTGTAATCTCGAATGCTGCGGAATCAGTGTTCGATAAGGATCTTTACCCCCTGTTGCAATAGGGGAGAGTATTTTGTTCGCTGCGAGGAAACCAGTATAACCCCGGCGAGAGAATGGCCATGGTGGAAAAAGAAAATGATAGCCGATTGCTAAACATTCAATCGCGTAGAACATTTACTATAGCCTTCTTTTATATACGAAATAATTTACACGTATAAACGGTGATAAAGTCTGTATTCTATTGACATTTTTCAATAGCATTCAACGTTCAATATATTAGATAGAAAATTTAATATTTACGTGGTCCCGGAGTAACGATTTTATTTCCCCTGAATATCTCTGTAAACATTAAATAGAAGATCAAAGAAAAAGTGATAGAGTTTCTCTGGCCGGACCCGCACTGCGTTACATTTTTGTATTTGCTCGGGGAAGGGTAATCGTTTCTCCAGGAAAGGGGATGAAAGGAACTCTCGGCATGGAGAATACACGAAAAACATCGCGCACATAACTCGAGCATTCTGAAATCGGTGGTCGTTCCAAGATATCTTCCCACGAAGAAGGGGAGAGTTTTTTCCTTTGTTGATACGAATGGCCTGGGATCGGGCGGAAGTTTTCGTGGAATCCTGTTGGCATGTGTTGTGACGATATCGCGGAAAACTGCGTGCAGAAAGGAACACTGTAGGACTATCAGTTTTCTGTACATAAAATGATTCGAGGTAAATTGCTCCCCCGTTGATCGCTGCTTCAAATATTGTTATAGCCTTTACGATTGAGGGCTGAGGCTCGAGCTTTATGGGGTCCTGAAGATGCACTCTCGTTTTTCAACGCGTGAATACTAGTGCGTGCTTATGACGAAATGAAATTTGCATAGCCCGTTGAACACCGTCGTGGTTCTTTGGAATATATTCTCCGGGCAGACGTTTCTTTCTTAACTAACTATTATTAGGGGACGAAGTTCCAAAGATACTGCTCGAAGGTACTGTTTGAATTTCCCGAACAGTAGAACGAACTTCTAACGAAGCATTCGTATTCTTCAAGTTTTTTTCCAGTTCGATCAATAAAAAGTTCCATAGACGGTGAAATAATTGTAGAATCTTCCAAAGACTGTCGAATCCGTAGAACCTTAAGGTTCGGGAAAACCAAACTAAAGTTCTCTTGACACTTGCGAGAAATTTCAAATCTCTCGGATTATACCCTTCATTAATCTGTTTAATTGAAGTAAAAGTAAACTGCAAATCCTACTGTGCCATCGTAAAGTGCATAGAGGAGGTTTGTAACCGTAGCCATGGCAGAGCACGTTGTTAAAGTTCCGCAAGGAAATAACGAGCCGGTTTTTTAAAAACCACGTCGTCCGGTTTCCAGGGGTTGTCGCGCGACAGTGCCGTGCGTAAAAGGGGGCATAGAAGGACCGCCCTTCTCATTAGGGAATATAATCAGCGATAAAATGCTGGCATGGCCGACACGTCGACGTTCGGCCGCAGAACGCGATAAATTTGTCTTGCTCCTTGCGTCGAGGTTACGTCGTCGCGTTCGTAGGATAGCGTGACTGCCTTCTCTAGCACGCAGGTGGGCACACACCTGTAAATATCTCGAACACCCACGCAATTGCAAAGAATCTCTAACCTTGACTGAACCGTCTATGGATCGCTGGGACGAGCTATGAAATAGTTTTTCTTTGATATTAAAGATGGTCTTACAAAATGGTGAAGATGGTTGTTCCACTATAAATGAAGGATACAAAAAAAATATTAGAAATCAGTTAATTTACACAATTCCTTGGAAGATTTCGAAACCTGAGAAATCTCTGACGTGAGCATCAACGTGCACCGCCTTTCCCCCGTTTGCGATGAAAAATCTGGTCAATAATTTTCACGCTCAATTCGGTAAATTCTCGAAACGGGCAATCGATAAGCACGAATTACGTGTACGGTGCAAACGGCCGGTTCGGACCGATGCACTGGCGTATATATCGACGGTGCACGGGGGTATATTGAATTATCAGGAATTTGGGTCACGTTCACTGGCAGTATCGGAAATTCGTCGGCGGCGCACTCGTGATCGATCGCGATCGATCAATTTTCGAAAGCTACCGACAACTATCGCCAGCGGGGGTTCCGACCCTATGAAATAACTCCGCGAATGTTGCCAGAAAGCAGTTGAAACGCAAAATTATCCATCATGTCGTAAATCGAGCGGGACCGCAAAGGGTGGTTTCCATAAAGGCGAAGTTTCGCCGCTGACCATTAGCCTGGTTGCTGTGGAACTTTTATTGCGAGACAGGGGATAAAATCGGTTTTGTATCTTATCGGGATCGACGTATAAAACTCTGCACGCCCGCCCATGCCGGTCGTAAAAAGTTCATCCCGTTTCGTGATTATGACCGGCGCACGACTGGAAATGGAACGAAGGCTCAAGAGCGTTTTAATTTATATCGCCGTTAATCTACGCGAGTTAATTGAAAGCAAACGTTTCCTGCGTTGCTGTTTCGTTCGTGCGTATCATCGCGTTACCGCAATCGCGAAGTTTGCGCGGTGTTCCAAAAATTTCCGTTCGCTATTTCGCGGAGGATGGAAAATCATTTCGTTCAGCAGATGTTGGAGAAGATGGATGGTGTGATTAGGTGCGAGTGACAGGGTTTTGTCGGGGATCGTACGGTTGATCGAGCGATGGGTGCACCAGGGTGCACCAGAGAAATGACCCGGACTGGACGCACAGAGAAGCACCACGGCGAATTTCGGATGGTCGAACAAAACGTGGCCGGATCGAACTATCGACAAACGCAAATGGGAATGAGATTAAAGGTTAAACAGTTAATCAACGGTTGGCCGCCGAAGCTGCGCCCGGAACTTCTGGCTAAAACTACGAACTACCAACTTCCCCTACTTTCAGTTCGGTTCAAATACAATTTCCGACACAACAAACACACCCCCGCGCACCATGGAGCCTTGCAAACGTCGCGTGAGTAAGCAACTGGTCCCTACAAAGAAGTAAAGAAAAAAAACGAAAGCCACTTGTCCAACCGTGTAGATCCCCAGTCTTTTTCTCCTTCTTTCTGACTGTCCGATGGACAAGAACCACCCTGTCAGACAGGGAAGTGGTTTACGAAAGTTCTTCTGACCGATGCATCCTGAATCATCGTTGGAAAGAAACCTGAATGAAAGAACCGGGGGGCGATTTCATCGACCCTGGTTGCAACCCCTCGGGCTTGTTCTCTCGAATTCTTTTTTTTTTCCTTCTTTTCCCCGGACCACTGGAATTCTCCGTTCTGTTTGGTCCGATTCAGTTCGTTTCCTCTTTTCCGTTGCCATTGGCCGCGCCACACGGGAAAGAAATGGATAATGGTGGTGCATGGGGTGGACGGAATAGGGGTGGGTGGTGTTGGATAGTAAAATATTGGCCAGACCGGCGGGCGCCACCAACGACTTTTTCATCGGACAGACGACGACGGGGACGTTTGGCTCTTGCCCTCTTTTTCCAGCCACTGCTCTTCCCTTTCACCCCTTTTTCCGGTTCCGCCACCACTACTATCTTGTCCCTCTTTCTCCCTCTATCTCTGCCACGTAGTCGTCTGCATGGCTACGCGGTTTCGAAACTTTTAGATTTTGCTTGCTCTTGTTAGACGTGCCGCGTGCTTGCGTGTCTGCGGTGCTTTCTTCTCTGCCCCATCTTTGTTGCTTCTTTGGAACGTCGCTCGCGATCGAGTGGAGAGTTGCTGGTTCTGTATTTGTCGGAAATGCAAGGGTATTATGAACAAGGACGGGGGTGGTTGCTTGTTACTGGATTACAGAGAATTCTATTGGTCGATGGTCGTTCGTAGATTTTGGAAATAACATAAACATAAACGTAATAATTTTTTTAACAGTTGTGATTTATGTCGTTATTGCTTCCTATCGACTTCTGAATTTTTTCCCCCCAAATAGTACTGCGGTTGAAAATGAATTCTCGTTCCAGCCATTCAGACGAATTGGCTCGCTTTTATAGCGACGTTGGAGCACGTGGATTAGATGGTACTATAACGCAACGATGTTGTCCCCGTCGAGTGCGGGATACATAAAATTCTAAAATTTTTTTTTTAGTTACGCTACACCTTTATTACCCAGTCCATTACTTGTTTCATCCCCAGCGCTAAACGAAGTTACAACAGGGCTTTCGTAGCCGGGGCAGAAGTTGCAAAATAGTATGTAAATTTTAAGCTTATCGCCGTATAAATTTTAATATTTTTCGAAGGCCTTTGAGGCGGCCCGCTGAAATTGCGTTCGCCGCCCGGCAGCCAGGTGAAAATTTCATTCAACGTCGTTCAGTTTCGGAATATTCTGATGAATTTCATTCCTTTCGTCCCGTTGAATCGTCTGTTCAGACGGATCAGCTTACCGTGCGACAAATTTATTTCTTGTTCCCGTTTTCCCGGCGATCGTATATTGCAACGCGGAAAAATATTTTTCAATTATTTTTAAACTGCGCGAAAAAACTTTATATATTTTTATATCCTCCGTTTTTTCTTTCGAATATTAAGCGTTCGCCGCAAGTGTTTCATAAATCGTAAATTCGTACACAACACGACAACGTGGGAAATAAAAATTCGAGAAGAAAATCTTCAGCATTTTGTTACGCCTACTTTTCCTATTTGTCGATCATCACAATCGGACACTGTGCAAGAAATTGCATCCCCTTTCGCGGCAGGAGCTCCGCTTCATTATTCCAGCATCCCACAAAGCATTGCAGCCGATCTCTTTCCCATGGACTCTCGAGAGCCAAAAGTAAGATGAAACAGTCGCACGACAGTTGCACATTTAAAGCGCATCCTCCATTGTTACCTTTCTTCCATGTAGCGCAATGGTTTCGCAGGTACGTTTGCGTAGACAACCGATTTGAATCGTGCAATCTGCGCGGCCCATTTTCTCTGAATACATAGAAATGTTCTTTCGATATATGTATAACCGCTATCCCGTTCAACCGCTGCTACCAAAGAAAATATACTTTTTATGTGGGGTAAATTCGAAAGTAATACAATTCTGATAACGATTTCTCTCGAATTTGTTCAACTTTTAATTATCGATTCCCCGGTAGAATGCAATGGTTATGAATTCCCTTATCAGAAACTGAAATAATCCAGGACGTGTCCAGAATTTTATCGACGTACCTATGAGCAAGTTACAATCGTGCTCAGCGAATAAAAGTTTCCGAGGCAGCACGTTCCGTACGTGATATATTTGTGTTCGGTGTTTCGTGCATGCTTACGTGTATAGCCAATGCAACTATGTGAAATGTTATTTTAACCCTTGGAACGTTGGAAACGTTGAATTTGTGCAGGGCGATAATTGAGTTACGTATGCGCGAGACAGACGGGATATTGAGTTATAAATTCCAGGCTAATTTATATGTAAAGCACGTTTACTCTATAAAAATGTGGTATCAAAAGTTCTGGTACTTGTAACGAAATCTATTACATTCTAACGTTGAATGTAGTTAGATTAAAAGTGATACTGACTTGCATAAGGAATATCTTGCAACTAGAATCGACGTATTTCATCAACTTTGAAACATCGAATTTTACGTTTTATATCCTTGCACAAATGTACAAAAAAAAAAATTCCATTTCACCTCGTATTTTCTAATAATTCTTTGACGCATCAAAAATGATCAACTCTTATTACACGCGGTAAAAATGAAAGCAGTTCAAAATAAAGTATCACCGAAATGTCTATTTCGATCTAGTATTCATTGCTCAATTTCCTCCATGTAGCGTCGTAAAAGGAGAATTAAATTAATCAGCGAATAAAATTCTCCCAATAAAAACCGAGCAAGAGTGCACGATGAAACTTTCCGCCACGAAAATTCCATTCTGCCCGTGTGCCAAATGAAATCAGCCCTTTCATCGGAGCAGGCAAACACACGATCACGCTTTCATAGTCGACGAACGGGCAACCGGCTAAAGAATATTACTACAACAAAAAGCGACACGTTCTCGCGGCCTAGTTTATTCTTTGCCTAGTCGTTCCGCGGCAAACGAGGCTTGTTTCATTTCCCCGTCCATCGTCGGGTTAGCCGGCGTAAAAATCACGATCACAATTTCCGCGTGGTGCATGGAATTACTGCGGAACTTGTAATACGCTTGAACGTCGCGTGAAACCGCTCGAAACCGCGAGTCTTTCTGTCTACTGATGCAACGCGACTCCTTGTCTCGCGGAGTTTTCGCCACTTCGACCGACCGCCTAATGGCCACCATAGTTCAGAATTACAACCAAAGTCGCTAATGCACTCCACGTGGCCTCTAATAGGCCACTTTTCCTTCGGGATCTGAGTAAGGGGTTACATACGTATAATCGGATACGAAAGATTGATTTCTTAGGGGTGGTTCGGTATGTAATAAGTTTGGCACGAACTTTGTACAATGCAATTTCGAAAATTGTGCAACGAAATTTATTATAGCGATAGGGCAATAGAAATCTATGTTCAGCTAGTCAGATATTGTATTTTTCAATGTATCTGTATTTTTGGTGAATCCCGAAATAATTTTTTGCATCTTAAATATCGTCTCGAGGATGGGGAAGAAGTCGACTAAACGTCGTCATTATCTAAGAGAGACCGTAATAGTGATCTAGTAAGGAGATTATAATTCCAAGTGCAGCGTTACGAAAGGACATTCGATCAAAGCCGATTAAGAGACACGGGTTTTCGTGGTATGCAGTTGGAAAGGACGAACTCTGGAGTGGTTTTTAAAAGTAGCAAAAGATAAATAGTACGAACCGTGAAGTACTCGCGATTGAAAAAAGATTTAACGTAGAATTTCATTAAGAGATAATTGGAAATGATCATTTTACGATACTAAGCTTTATTAATCATTAATCAAAATAATTAATCAATGAATTATTATAATAGAAATTATTTGCAATAATTTATTATTATTCATCCGATGTTGCAAGCACCGAGGTGTTTAATAGGCTCGAATGGAATCTCTTTAGAGATCCACCACCATGATGACCTCGACATTAGGTTCTCCATTCCACTACATTATTAATCCCTTTTTTTCTTACCAAATGTACCATGCCCGATATGAACGCGCAGTCAGACACAGTATTTTGTAGACCCTCCTCATCTTTCATTCATAACCCAAGTTCAGGATGGGGATCGTAATTTTTGCAGAACCCGCAAACTTGAAGTGCAACGTAGTCTGGATGCTGGCGGGCGTTAGCGGCACCCAAGTGTTGGGGGCGATATTTCATACCGGTGTTCCGTATATAATTAATGGCAGCTTCTTCCGCTTCCTCGGCCAATTCCGTGGCCCTCGAACGCCATTAACTTCGTCTCTTTCGCGTCACGCCGACGTAAATGATCGTATTGTGTCGTCGTATTCATTTACCTTCTGAATCTCGATTATTATCCGCTCTTGGTGCCGCGAGAGAGAATTATAAAGAACCCAGTGCTCGACGGTGCCATTTATGGGCAATAAAAGTTCCTCGCTGTATCACGATCCTGGCAATCCGTGAACTTATCTCTACTAATAATTGTCTCTTCTTTTCGTCTTTTTTTTTAATATTGCCATTACCATTCCATTAATATCGAGAAGAAGAAGAATGATCGACATTCGTATTATTATAAGCTGCAGCTCTGACCTGTTCGAATTTGTTTTTCATTCTTCTTCTTTCGTTCAACCATTCCGCGTTAGCCAAGTCGCACATTTTCTTCTAACGAAACGTTTATACATTAAACCAGCATTGGTTCTTTCTCACCTCGAGGTTCAATGATTGGCACTTGCATGCGGTGTAATTTTTTCTCTTCACTTTCCTCGGTACACGTCACCACCCACACCTCTGTGTAATCGTCGACATTTCTAGTCGCGAGCTAATGAGTTAAATTGAAGTTTGCTTTGCGTTACACGTGAGTCACACTCCTGGTGCAGCTTTGTCCCATTAGATTAATGAATAAAATTACCAGCGTCCTTCGTCGTTGGTTGCTCGCGTCTCGTATGTACCTTCGCGGTGTATAAGATAGCGTTCTTTGCATAATTTCTGCCTGCCTGCTTATTGCCTGTCATAATAGGCGAAACGTGTAATATACATTTATAGGATGTACCGTCATAATTCGTTGCACGAAGATTCTCGTATGCACTCCGTCTCTGGCTCTAGCCTCACAGTGGATATGTAGAAATTCGGAACTGTATAACAACCCAGGCTCGTTTGAATGAATTATTTATCAATTGAAATATTGAAATATTCAATACGTTGCAGTTTAAGTACTCCACGACAATACTAAGGTAAATTAATATTTTGAAAATTGTCAAGTATCAGAATATTCTATAGTTATGATGCGTCAAATATACAATCGTTTAAAATATATGTGATTATAGTTCAATATGAGATTATTGTTACATACTAATACACCGATTATTCAAAGGTAATTTAGAATTCTGAATATCGAATGTGGGTGGGCTTAACTAGCCCCGTTACCAGTTCAGTAATCGCATAACAAAAATTTATAGTAACTGCGACGCAATCTACCTACCCGTATTAATTAATTTCCCATAATCCATTTACAATTCGTAGATACGAGCGTTGTTCGTAGTTAATAAACCGAAGCAATTTATTAGTAATTTTATTTCCTCGCCTCGGGAAAATCCACACCTTAAAGCCCGGTGACCCTTATTTTTATTTCTCCCTCTATACTCCACCCACGTTTATCCGATATATTTTTGTATTTGCCACCCCCGTCGTTCCCCCTTGTTTTCGCCTTCGAGGGCGACAAGTTAACAAACTTTTCATTCGAGGAACGATAATTCCTTATAAAACGGTATCTCTTGGCCATCGAGCGCACCAGAAAAGATATCACTTGGCCTCCTTCATCCGAGGAACTCGCGGCAACTTCGTGAAACTTGCTACGTTTTGTTGAGTGGTACTTTCTGTTCTTCGAGAAAGAAATCGGGGTCGCTTGTTTTCCGACGGCGCGGCGCGGCGTCGGCGTCGCGGCGCACGTGCACAGAGGACGCCAGATATCTCGACGCGAAATTGCTATCTGACTTGTCGTCAGACTCGAGGGTTTCCCGTTTTCCTTTTCTTTCTCTTCGATTTCCTTCTGTGTCGTTCGCCCCGCTTCGTTTCGCTCCGGTTATGCCCCGACGATTCGTCGATCGCCAACTTTTGAATATCATATTTCGTCAAGGCAATTTTTTCGAGTGCTTATCTGATAATCAATTCACTTGGAAGTTTCGAATGTTTCCCTCTCTCCCGGTGATTGCAAATAAATCGATCGGGTGAAGGTTCAGAGGATATTTTAATGTATTCTGAATTTGCTCTCTCGGGCGGGTTAGGTGGGTCCCATACGAAAATCACGAGAATGCCGGGAAACTTTTTATCAAATCGAACGACAGTCGTCGAGAGGGATTTTCCGAAATAAAGTTTCCTTCGATAGTTCTGACCGATTGAAGCGACCTGCACACGGGCCCGGAATTCAATTCCCGTGAAAAGGAAGCGAACATCTTACTCGTATTTCGAGAGTTATTCCATACTATTTCGCCACTCGCTAACTTACGGAGGACACTTTACACGGTACAATTTTGCACCCACTTCAATGCAAACTTATCTATCGCCAACTTAAATGTACGAAATTACGGCCAGAACGAACTGTGAATTATTTGTATTATTATTTTTCAATAAATAGCGAATAACGATTCGTTAAATGAATTTGCTAGAATATAGATTCTATAATATACACAGACAGTCGGGGAATGGAATTCAAGTAGCCCAGGTACAGAGTGTTAAACATCGTAATTGATTCAATTATAATAATTTTCGAATTTTTTGTTCCAGTCTTTCGTGTATTAAATATGCTCGAAAGCAAAGATTTAAAAAAAAAGAGGGAAAGTGTAGTGGAAAAAAATGACCAGGGAGTATCATCTTTTTCATTTGGTCAGCGGTTTTCGTATTTGCTTTTCCCCGTCATGAAATCACGTTTATTCCAGCGCTTTCCATTCTGCGCGTGTAATTTTTACGCTTCGTTGATGCAGCAAGCCCGCCCGTAACTCGAAAGCATGTTTTCAAGCGGGAAAGCCCTGCCTTTACATCGATACTCGTTGCATCGACAAATCCAGGGTGAAATTATCGATACACCGCAGTTCCGTCGGTTTCCATTAATCAGTTCCCCGGTTACGCGCCTCCGAATTGCTCGTAAGTGGCGCTATTATAGCCATACGCCAGAAAGCACACGATGAACCCCAACGGAGAATTTTCTCTTTCGTTTACTGTAGTAGCTGTATCTTCTGCTTAAAGTCGTTCGTCTTGGTGTCCGATTTAGAGATTCAAAGTCGTGGCGAGGAGCGAAAAACTCCGGAGCAACTCTTGGCCACGCCAAGCCAGCCAAACGGAGTCGTTTGTTTCGCTGAATTTCAAGATTCGGATTGAGGCACGGGCACGCGGTTCAAGCGTAGCAGTCAGGTGAAAGAGGATTCGAGTGGTCGATACGTCGAAGTCGGGATCATAAGAAAGGGGAGAGGCACGCCAAGTGGTCGATTACACGTTATTGCATCGTGCACCGCGCTTCCGGGCGGCCGCATCTGCATAAACACGATGTCGTTCCCGAGGCTCGGCCAGAAATTCCAACTCGGTTATTTTGCCAGGGAGTGGCGTGAGCTTATCGATTTTCCGCGCGTAACCTCGCGAACACCGGACTGCCGCCGTGAACGGGAAATACTGCTGAACTCGTGGTGTAAGGTTCCGTGCATACGCGCCCACGTGTGTTGATATTTCAATTAATGCAATGAAATTCGAGCTTCGGTGAATTATCATTTGACATCGTTCTGGGATTCCTACGAAATGTTTCAACTGTGAATCTTTACGGTTGTTCATTTCCTTCCGACACACGGCGATCATGTGCGATCGTAACTACACTCATCGTCATTATTAAGGCGTCGCTAAATTGTCATCAGAAAATTGTGGACCTTTCAATCGCTAGTGACTTTGCGAAAAGAATTGTATGCAAAAAATATCTATACAGAAAATGAGCTTGGAGGTGTGAAAGTAAGGATCTTGCACTTTAAAATGAGCACACGCCGATTGCTGTACGATTTTTTGAGGTCCTTTTATCGTACTTGGAACGAAAGGTGTACCTAGGGCACACCACGATGAAGTGCCATAAAACGTACCAGAAAGAAACGTACCTCAATTGTTCTGTGCTCGTTGGAAAGAGGAGACTCACGGACGTTTGAATTTGTACAAATTTCGAAAAAATAATTCCTAGATCAGCGTTTAAATTGTTGTCAATATTTATTCTCTTAAACGGAGCCCTATCTAGCAGCTGCAATTTCTTCCTATAGAAAGTGTCAGAAATATAAGAACGATATTAAACTGTTTCACGATCGTGTCTGTCGGGGATACCGTGATACGTTCACCTGTAAGCCACCCCGAGCTATGAAAGGAACCAGGTCAACGTCTTGCCGCTTTAATCCAATCCCGGTCCCAAGCAACGTTAACGCGAGTAGCGCGCTGTATTTGTTCTACCTTCGTAATCTGTATCGTCGGGCCTCGACTTTTGAAGTGAAAACGTTTGCCAATCGTAGCTAGGTACACAGGCCGTCGAGAGTGGGCGAGTTGGAAACTGTGCCCGTAACGAAACGACGACGTCGACTTCGAGGACTGAAATTGAAACTTCGACCTGTTCGAGTACGCGACGTTGCAAGTCGCTTGGTGCGCACATCCTCGATCGGGACTCTAATTGCCGATCTTATATGCATTTCAATTCCCTCCGTAAAACACTTTAATTACTCAAAGTTTTGTTTCCTGCATATCTCACATTTCCATCGGAGCCGAAATAATCTAAACGCAGTGGAACTTTCCTTTCCTCTAATCATGTTCTTGCAACCACGGAGAGTTCAGGTTAAAATTCGATTTTCTAGGATAGACATTTTTTCTCAGCCGCAGAATTATTTGTCGCAGGAAAATATCGTTGCTGAAACCCCAGCGACTTTACGCGACGAAAGATAACCGACACCCAGAGACACCCAACGCTCCAGCGAGATGATTAATCGTCAACGACCACCGTAAACGGTGTCTATTTTCTTATTTGGCGATTAATAATCAGTAACAGCCCGGTCGGCGGCCAGAAGTCGATGGCCAGGCTCACCTCGTCGTTTTGCGATTCAGCCCCGACTTGTCGGTGATTATTAAAGCTCGATCGATCGAAGGCACCACGGGAATTAACGCGGCCAGACTAATGAAGGAGAGAGAACTTAACGAGAGGCTCGTGGATGCACACCAGCCGAAGAATTAATGAGCCGACGAAGACAATTATGCGCGTACCCTTTCCTACCCCTCGTCGCGTAATTGGATAAAAATTGGGTAAAGCCTTCGTGTGCACGCGTCGTGCGAGGAAAATGTATGCGAAAACTTCCCTCTGATGGTTCTTCTTTTCGAAGAGATTGGATCATTTTTCTTACCGACGATGTTATAATAATAATAATACTGGTAGTTGAAATTTAGAGTTTCGCTAGGTCTTTCGTCCATGGCATCGATTGAAATATTAAACTTTGCAATTAAAATTTTTGTTGGACGACGAATCCCGGAGTGGTGAATTTAATCGATTTAAAAACGAAAGGTTCGATGGGAGTGTAAATATTGATATCCGCAGCGTGCCATGGTATAAACTTCGCAATCGGTAATTCGTTAAAGAATTGAGGGGCTAATATATTGCACTCATGTGGATTTTCAGGGAAACGATTAAAAATTTAAACGGAATAGAACAAATTATATTCTTCGCCCTGAAGAATAAATTCTCAACGCGTAAACTCTTTGCAAAAGAAAATCTGCCAATGCAAACAGCAACCAGGATGCAAACGCACAAAGCTTGCATTCGAACGCGATGAAAAATCCATGAAAATTGAGTGAAAAGGGAGACGCACGCCCGCGCCTCTGTTTTCAAAAACCTTCGTTCACGGTCCATTGTCAGCGCGTATCTGGTTAAAGTCCATTTCAACGGAGAATACCTACTCTCGGAGTTTATTGTGCGAAACATCCAGCGCGAAAAGTTGGCGATAATTCGCAGCAGTGCTAGCTATCGAGCGACTGTTCTTCCTCGGCGAAATGAAATTTCAGTGAAAAGTTGCTCGCGTGCGGATCTCCCTGTACTGACCCGCGCAAACTGCTACTTCTGACATAGAAGTTATCGAAATATCTATCGCATGCTTACTGATATACATTTCGTTACTTAGAGAGATCATCAATTTTATAGACACGGAGATTCGTGTAGAAATAAAGATGGAGAAAATTAGTAATTAAGAAGAGCAATATTTTTTTCATTTCTCCGGATATGTCTCTTGTACAATTTCTTTAAAAGTTCAGTGTTTGCTGCGAATCAAATTTGGAAACTCATTATCGTGCGATATAATTACATGAATTATATAACAACGTGATAAAGTAGATTGTTCCTGTACTGGGCATCGAGTTCAGTGGAAACGCTCGAACAGCATTTTCCGGACGGACGATCTAGAATTACAAGAGCCCAGGGAAATGATTTATTTATTAAACAATGTAGAGTCTGAGTTTTAATTGGAAATGTAGCTACGAGCTCTTGGCGGGCGTATATCAGTTGTCAATTCCGTGCACGAAGTTCGGTCGGTATTGGGAAACTGTTCTTCATTTCTTTTTTCTCTTCTCAAACAACCATTTCAGACTCCGTAAATTATCAAGTCAGTACGTTCTTGTTCCTCAAATGGGCAGTGGACAGAAATTATACTCGGATGATCTAAATACGTATGTAGTACGTTCCAACATTTCGCTGTTTGGACAATGTAAAAACGATACATGTCCAGCAGAAGCTTATTTCGTGGTCGAAACGATGCAGGAGAATTATATATATTTCTGTTTCTTTTGCTTTAAATATACAGCAGTTACCTTTCCTTACGAGATCTCACTTTTTACGTAGAGTAAATCTGTTCACCATACATTTTGTGTATCGGTGTACGCGTAATCTCAGGAATAATTACGGTGACATAAATTAAAGGTATAATCTGTGGCTGTGGCGATATTCAGGGGACAAGGGAAATTGTAAAAAATGTCGCTATACGAATAATGTCCGCGGTTAATATTTCGATAAATCACTGGATTCGGTGCACAGGTTCTTATAACGCCGGGGGAATAGATGGAAAGCAATATCTAGACTTTCCGCGAACGCAGATATCGTTTGTTACAATCTTGCACGGGGGATTTATATTGTTGGAAAAGGAACGTTCTCCTTAATTCTTGGGAAATGGTCCTTTCCTAATTTAATTAATTACTGGATTCTCGTTAAGGCACAGAAGCTTAAGGTTTTTTTATGTCCTCAATCTTTATTCATATCTGTTGCAGTGGATTGAAAATAATGAAAATATGTGTAATGAGTAAATGTAAGAGTTCGATGATTTATATAAAATATAATGGAAAACATTGCGCTGAGAGATCATAGTAGGGCTTACAGTGAAAGCACCATTACCTTCGCGTGCTTCTAATATTACAGTTTACTAAGTTTTTTTATTTTTTATAGAACCACGGTTTTGGAATATCTAGAACAATAAAATGCTCCGAAACACCGAAATCCTGCATGCACTGCATTCAAAGCACGCGAAGAATACATGTACATGGTATTCCTTCCAGCAGTTTACCATCGCACCTTGTAATTCCAATTGTTTCTATGCAAGGGAGTTTCGTGAGCCGTGTACGCAATTGCATTCACGAAATTCTGTTCTTCAAGAAATAAATTGAAAAAAAACTGCGCAGATTTCACTGTAAGACTATTGAATAGTTTGCAAGGTGCAATTAATGTTTATCTGAAATAGTATTAATATTCTACGTGAACGATTGGGAATAATATTGAATAAACAAGTTATAATGAAATTCTTCAATAAAATTACAATTAAGTTCTCAACATTTAAATTCAATCTGAGAGCCATTTTAATTACTTGCTCGTATCGTTTTATTCCTGTTCGTACACCTAGAAATATTCAATTCTGAAATTTCCCAGGTGAAATTGTCCAAAGCAATAATATATCCGGGTGTAACGATCACGATTCACAAATGCAGACGGGTAAAGTAAATAGAAACGCAAATTACAAGCAGCTCCATCACGCAGTCGCTTGATAAATTCATCGGAAGTTCTAATTGCTCTCAGAGATTAATTCTATAAAGCAAACGCGCCCGTCTGCGTTATGCACTGCTGGAAATTTTCACCTTCTATTGATTTTACGGATTAGTTCGGAGTTTAATCTGCTACCAGCTTGTCCATCAGTCAAGATGTTTATTTGAGGAGCCAGGCGAGGATTATTCTGCTCGCCGTTATTTAAATCACCTTGTAGATTCGAGTGCACGCCATTAGTTAGACCTTTTATCTAGAGCACAAAGGGGCGAAGCTTATACTGAATATGCACAGGTGCGATGCACTTTTGCAGACGTGCTGTACCTCCATTGTTGTACTGCGAGTATGGGACACGGATTCACCGTGTTTTACACTGCGAAGAAAGAGGAGCAGACGGACGTGGCCTGGTTTCTCCACGTCAGGATTTCGTGCATCACGAGTAGAAGTTCTCGCTCCTTCTTTGAAAATAATACTATTCGATCGTTCGAAATGTTTTATAAATTCACTGAAAAAATTGAGAAGTGACTTATTGATGCATTGTATTACAGTAATGCAGATATTGCAGTTGGTTAAAATAATGTTTACTTAATTACATAATAAGTGTAGGGGATGTGCGTGAATGAGGGAGACTTAGAAACAATATGTAACACAACGTTTTTTATTAAATAAGCATTTTAGATGGCGACAAAAATTTCCATCCCCAAAGTTTCATTTCATCGCAGTTAGACAAACGAGGATGACAATTCTGTATTGCTTTTCATCCCCTCTATAGTATATTGGCGATCGAGAAATCAATAGATCGATATAGACCGACGTCATATCAGGGTTCTTACGTCGAAGTAACAGAGTGGTGGCTACCTAAGCTCCGGGAGCTTAACCTGGACAGAGCACTGTCTTAATCGCTTGCCTTGCAACAGCCCCACGAGCTGCTGCAGCTGTGTCGATGGATGTCGAAGTTACGCTAACACTTGGCGCGATATCGTGGACCGACATCCAACGACGTGGCTGTGCTATCTCCATCGCGAATTAATGCGACTCAACCAGCGCGATAAAGGGATGTACAGGGGTATACAAGGGAACACGGAATTAATTTCGACAGCTCAATCTTGCATTAGTACTGCTGTCTCGAGTGTCGCGAAATTTTCTGGCGTGTTACAATTCCCCTGACGATGAATGTTCAGAAGAGAGGGTTAAGAAAAATGGGGGAACAAAAGGAACGCGGAATTTAATTATTCCTATATTTCTGCTGTGCTTATTTTTCTGGGAATATCTATATTTTAGATAATTCTAGAACGTTATCCGTTTGACGAGATTGCAATTTAGGATGCGACTGACATTTATCGCTTTACCTTAGCTATTTTTATTTTATCAATTTACGTTAGCCAGTTTAATTTGATCAATTTACAGCAGCCATTTTCTGCTCCAAAATATAAATCGTTCCACGCACAAGACAGTTTCCCAATATATTAAATCTCGATTTCGAAATCGCCAAGGAAGAATCGGATTTAAATAAATTACTCGAATCATTCCCATACGTCGATGTTCCTTTCTACATCTTTCTTCGCGCAACAACGTTCATAAATTTCTCTTTTTTTTTCACCCCGACCTGCTTGAATCCCCGCCCTCTCGCGCCTCGAAATCAATCAGCTCTGAAAATCCCACAGGTGCTAAATCCCCATCCAAAGCCCTCCACCCTTATGACTAACGTCCTCGAAGAAGCCAGCTTTCCAGCCGTTCCCATCAATCGCGACGTCGCCATTCGTTAAGTTGCGCAGTAAAACGAGATTTACGACGGGGCGGAGAACGGTTCGAAACGCAACACGTGCAACTCTGGCCGGCATAGCTCGTACGTGAATCCGTTTTGCGGTCCAGGCAAATCCACTTTCCACGATGAAGAATTTCGTCCAGGCACAGGCTTAGCAGTGGCGAATTGCGCGGGCCCGTATCGTGCTTCACCGTATCGTTAGTAACGCGCAACAGGGGAATAAGCGGCGTGCCGCCTCTAAACGCAACCTGCAGTTTCACCTGTACTCGCCCCTACCCCCTCCGTTGCGGTTTAGTTTACAATTGGCGGATCTGTAAACACATTAGTTTGCCCCCCCCCCGAGCCAGCGAGTCTACGCCTTAACACAACGAGCTCACGGCTGTTTGCACTATGTGCATCTGCAATGCACGGCACGTACCTGCGTACGGTCGGCCAATGCACCTTCGTATTCAACCGGATTCGAATTATCCCGCGAGAACCTCGTACAGCGTTGGACAAAAGTTTGGTATCGTTAAATATCGCGGGGGGAATTAAGAGTTCGACTGATTTTTGACCGAAAAGTTGGAGGGGATCCTTGAAGCGCTGATACAAAAGTTTTGCAGCAGTCTATCTGGGATCATTTTAAAGGGTGAAGCGTCTAGTTTGCGTTTGGTATAAAATTATAGGGTAGAAGTTTGCTTACAGTCTCGGAATTTCTTGTCTCTGTAAAACGTTGAAGAATGAAACTACGCGACGAACAGTCATTAGAAGCTGCCTTACGTAATTACAACGTCGGGATTTTCTCGGTTAATGAAGGCTCTTAACTTTCTTTAATACCATGGGATGAAAAGCGTGGTCCGACGGGATTCTAAATTAACAATAACTTTCTTTAATTTTGTGTTTCAGGTGAGTGTCCTTCGAGTTTCCGTTCAGGAATGTCTACCTTTCTCTGGTCAACCGTTATTAGCACTCAGTTTTCGTGAGTTTTTTTGTTCTATTTGAATTACATTCTAACGAGATGATTTGATTCGAGAAAAAATATCGATTCAATCTTCCCCAATAGGGCTCTTCCTTTATACATTCGTGTTTTCAGAAAGTTTTGAACATATATTACAAAAAAGAAAAAAAGACAAGAAAGGTACCGTCTGGGGAAAAGAAAGAATAGTAGTGTCGCTGTATAAATTTGTACGAGAATAACATAAAATATATAAATAGCGTAATAGAGGAAGCATTGGCGGTTCCCGCAGGGAATCACCGATGTATATATACCCTGTCGAGAACTTATTAAAAGTTTTATCGAGAGGGATGGAGACACTTGCGGCTCAAACACGCGGAAAACATTTTGCGGGAAAATATGAAGCCGATCGCGACTTTTCCCCATTGAAAATTTCGCGTTCTATCAACTTATCGATTTCTTCGCTTCCTATTGAATCTCTTAGCTAGATCGTAGTTTTGTATATTTTTCTTTTTACACAATAAATTTCGTTCCTCCCAATAGATTTTATTTTAAGTCAACTTTTTTTAAGTTTGCCAATATTAGAGATTGTCGCAATTATAATTTCACAATGAAAACATTCATTTAATATTTAACATAGTTCTTTCTATAAATTCCCTTCGCCCAGTGCTGTCAATTTGTACGCGCAAATGGAACGAAAAACCAAGTGAAAGAAAAATCGGGTTGAAAGGGTTGAGACATGATTTCCACGTAACGCTCGATAAATTCATTCATTGCCGTTCCATTTTCCCACTTTTTTAGTCACAGGCACGAAAAGAGCAGCTTCCACAGTCTATCGTGTCCGATGCTCTTCCCTGCGCACGTTTCACAGCCGGCTTTTCCATTCTAACGCGGACACGAGTTGGCTTCGGCGGCGTTTTTACATCAGAAACGCGGCAATATTTTAACGAGCACAGACGAAGCGACGTCGAGTGTACACACGAAACGAACAACTCGCGTGTATCACAGCTGTAAGAAACTCGGTCGCGGTGGAAAAATATGCACACGCCTGGGACATTGCTCGGCTGCTGTTATTTGCGAGCTTTTCCGCGCAGAAATACCAACCCTCTCGGTCAATTATTTTACCCGCGTGCTTCAACAGATTCCTCCGGCGTCTACCGATTTTCTCATCGCTGCGGCCGTAAATCTTTCCCTCCTTTTTTTTTAAGCTTCTTATATTTATCACGCTTTAGAGAAAGCGTAGCTTAGCCCCACTCTTGATACCCTTTAATATTACGCACGAATTTTCACTGGGAATTTACGAAAATAAGATTACCACGGTTTCTAATACTTTCAATACCGCAGCTCTTCGTTTGGCACTCGAATACAATTTTTTCCGCCTGCATATTAGTAAAATTCAACACGTTAAAAGTAACATACCTATTTTTAATCGACCGTTCTCCACCCTCAATCGCATCACCCCTACAGTGTCGAATAATCTTCGATTCTCGCGACAAGTATCGTCGTCATTGTCGATTGTTTTTCGGCATAGAAACGAGCGCCGGCTCGTGATCCGGCAACGATTCTGTAAGAAAATTCGCGCCACGCCGCGCCGGATACGAATGGTCGGAGTTGGCGGAATTTTTCGACGCGGGATTTCACAGGGTCGCGGAAACGCCGCAGGCAGATCGTTGGGGTGAAAATGGAAACGCGATATTCCTGGGTTCAGTTTGCTCGAAATGCCTGGCTTCCTTTGCTTCCTTTGCACTTCTTTCGAAAAGCATTTGAAACGTGCATTGCATATTTTTCCTTTCTTTTCTTTTTTTTTTTTTGTTCAAATTGAAGATGAGAGATTCAGTATTCCAGAGGGTTAGTGAATATTTATCGTCTGTAGAAGACGAATATTTATGCACGTGTAATGATAATACGTGTCGAGTTGCGGGGAATATACCGTTGCATTTTTGCAATAGAAGAGGTTCTTCGAAATATTCAATATTTTCTATTCAGGATGCGAGAGTCGAGGATTCACTTTTCAATTAACGCGAACTCGTTCTGCGAAATTCTGTCGCTGCACCGACATTTCAACGACGTTTATGCAATTTGTACGTATTTCCTTTTCCTTCGAAACCATGGGACCGTGGCATGAAAATAATTGTAAAGATATGATATCCCTGTGCTGCAGAATTTCTTTCTCTAGCTGCACAGCAAGTGTGGCACTCTTTTTAAAATGTACTTCGTCGTTTCACATCAGAATTTTGTCTGGCGATATAAAGGATATCTAAGAGGTAGCACCAGCACCGTGTCTCTGCTAGAAAAATCTATTTTGTGTGCACGACATCGACATAGTCTCAAGGATAATGAATTTATTCGTGGCCCAATTCTGTCTGAGACGAAGTCGCCGGCTGCCCTGTGCTCGAGGTAATTAATTATCTTCTGTTGATTTTCTGAATTTTCTCAGGGCAAACACGGCTTCCCCTCCCTCGGGAAAGTTTCGAACATCGTTCACGGATTACACTGTTCGCAAAATACAGTAGATTAAGGGCGGAATATCCAGTTTGTACGACGACAAATACGCGCGATCCATGTGAAGAAGTGGAGTCTCGCTATCCGAGTTGGAATACTCTTAAATATTAAATTAAACGTTATTAAATTGTGTTGAACTCTTCAATTTAATTCCGAGGTATTTTAATTTCAGTACGAAAGAATTTGATTATTGTTGTCAGTGCCACTTAGTAATTCCAAGGATTAGATCACCTGAAATATAATATTTTTCCATTGAATTAAAATTTTCTGTTTGTGGTGTCAGAAATTGTTCATCAGAGTTTCAAATTTTTGTTTCTTTTTTTTTAATTTTCTGCGCGAAAAGAGCGGTTCAGGTCAGTTTTTGTCCCGTCGATTAATTGTCGCGACACGAATCACAGAGGCACGTCGTTGTATAAGTTTTTAATGAATCCAACAATATTTCAATGGAATTTCGTTACATCACCAGACGGGCACGGGATTATTATAAAGCGCCTTGATGTAAAAGGTAATTACACGAATGAAGTCTCAGGTAATCGAGGTGGGGAAAATTGTTATTTATTACACGATTAACTTTCGCGACAAGAGCCCTCGATTATACGCTCTTTTCTCTCTTCGTTTTTCTTCTTCTTCTTCGGTGAAGGGGATGATGAATGAACAGACACTTTGTTGCATACTTGCGTAACGTTATCGATCATGCTTGATGGCTTCTTCGTAGGAAAGGCCTTATTGTTCGTTGACATAAATATCCACGATGATTGAAGAACTCGAATCATACTTTCTAATATCCAGAAAGCCTCTGAAGAAAGGGAAATAACAGGCGAAGCTCGGTTACGTTATGCGAGATGTAAAAATAGAAATTCATTCGCGATTGAACGATTAAAATCCACAGACAGTTGTGAATAATTGTAAACAAAATCAGAGCCGGTGATAATTATTATGTATTAGATTACCCCCCCGTTCTAAAATTCATTGGTTCGATTTTAACGATCGTGTTAAACGAATTATTAACACCTATTTTTGTTCATACAACATAAAAGTTAAATGATGCAGTATCGCGAAGTATCTGAACGTTTGTTTATTCGTTCATTCCTCCCAAGTTTATTCTTATCCTGCAGTTTGTTCGTTCGGGGAAAATCTGAAGTTTCATGGAACTATCCTGCTTTGTTTAACATCAGTTCTGGAATAGCGAGAAAACGCCTGGCTCTTAAAGAAATTCTGTCAGTATTGGTTCGTTAGCAGCGTGCTCGCTGCGAATGAAGCGCTAGTTTGAGTTTCTACAGTCATTTCAGTTGTCATGGTGCTGGCTTGCGAATTACTGCAATAAACTGTTCTCACGTTTACTACCTGTGAATTAAGTTACGAAAAATGTGTACTATAACGCTCAGGGGAACACTCGTGTCACGGTGTTTTAAGATTCAAGAAAGCTTGCTGTCAATTTTACAATTTTCTTAAAAGTTTGCAATACTACACCGCCGCATCGAAAATTTTACGTGACTCGACGTTTATTTATTATCTCTGTCCAAAAGAAATATGGAACTCGGGATATTAATAAGACACGAACGAAATAATTTCTCGACTCGACACAATTAAAATGGTTATCCTTTTTTTTCTTTTTTACCGTGGAAATATGGAACACGCGATTCCATCCAAACAATTCCAACTGCCCGCCGAGCTTCTCAGCAATTCCTTCGCCAAGATTGCTGTCACGTTGATCCTGTTCGTGTCACGGAACTCGCAAATATAAACGGAAAGGCGAGCTTTAATCGCGACTCCCCGGCTGTCGCCCTCGCGTCAATTGCTGAAATGTCGACTAACGAAACGTCACAGGGTGGGGAACGCGATACACAGTCAGCGGTGGGTGTCGTTGTTAGGGTTGGTCAGTTTCGCACCCCGTAGAAACGCGATATCGAGGGTACGTTTGGCACAGAATGCCCGCTGCCTGAATTCGATTAAACGAACGATAATGACGGCCGTACGCGAACCAGCCCCCTACCTCTCTTTTTCTTTCCTCTGTTCGCGTCTCGTAGAAGGTAATCCCTCACCAGTGGAACAAGGAGAAGCCCCTCCAGGTATTTACTTACCTCGCTGATGTAACCAATAAGGTTGACTCTACGGATTCGTTTGTTCGCCATGGGAGAAGCTCCGGCAACTTGTAATGCCGCTTAATCGAATTATTCGCGTTTCCTGCTGTGTCGCGGCCGTTCAAATGTACCGTGGCACGCGGTCGATACGTTTGATTCGATATGGAAAGCTGGAAATGGTTTAGCATCTCGTGCGTTTATTTATTTATTTTTTTCGACGGATGGATCTCTTTAATGAAAGACGTGCAGAAATTAGCCAGTGTTTCAGCAGGCATTTTCTCATTCCGATTCGATTTCTCTCCGCTCACAATTAGTTACCTCTTCCGTCGTTCGTCACAAACGGCGAATCGTTCCACATTTCGCCTCGCGCACGAAATAGCAGCGCGCGCTCCCGCACACGCCAGGGGACGGAGAAAATGGAACGGTAAAAGAAGGAAAGGGGGTGGAAAAGAAAACAGCCAAGCGACACAGTGAGGCAAACTACACGGAAACGTATTACGTATGCATCAGCGAGATGTTGGGGTACAACAAGGCGCGAGGGGCTTTCTAAAAATTGAAAGGAACCCTTTTAACAGGAGCATCTTTGATGCCTCGACCTTGGAGCAAGCCAGTCTCTCCCGGGCGGAGTTCTCTGTCTTCTTTATGCCCGTTTTCTATCCCGGCGACCTCCTTGAAAGCAGCCCTACGACCGTGCACAATACACACATCTACATACCGATTCAGCACCGCGTACAAAACGTGCATGTATACGTGCCAGCCTCACTTCTTTCGACTTTTTGCATTCTTTCTTTCCTTGCCATACCAGCCACCTCTGCACGCCTTTCTTTCCTGTCCCTTCTTCGTCTTCCCTTCTCCACTCTTCTCTGCGCTTCTCCCTTTCGCCTCTCTCTCTCTCTCTCTCTCTCTCTCTCTCTCTCTCGCCAGACTCTTCGCGGCTGCCCTGTTTCAACCATCCTGCTGCCTGTCAGCCTTCCCGACTCTCTTCAGAGTGGTTCCGGAGGTACGCAAGGCAGAGGCCTTCACTCGTTATCGATTCGCGGAAAACCTCCTCCATCATCTCTCTGCCTACCCCTTTTCATCCTCTGTGTCTCTGTTGTGCAACGGGCCGGCAAAAATCTGTCTAGATATTCCTCCTACTCGACGATCCTTCGTTACGAGAAGTATCGTTGAAGATCTTCCTCTCTTCTTTCTATGACACGGCTAATCGTAGGCGGGCTGTTCGGATCTTGGAAACGCCGAGGCAATTTTTCGGGGAGGATCGAGACGCTTCAGGATCCTCGAGTTTTCGTTACACTTTTTATCGTCCGCTATTTATTCCGAAATTCTTCGTTTCCGGATTTTCCGGATTCCCCGGTGGCCGTCTCATTAAATCAGGTCGGCACTGATAAATGCAAATCTGTAGTGCATGAGCCAATTTTCCATGCCAGCGAGCAATTATTAAGAAGCTACGAAGCTATTTAGCGATTAATTACAACGCTCGCAGTTTTTCGATACTCTGCGAGCCAGGTGTCCATTCGACATTCCGTCACCTCGTTATTAAATCTGACTGAAAATCACGCTACGCCGCGGTGGGGTAATTAATTAACGGGGCGGTTTTCTTTTTAGTTGTTGCCCAAGGGTAGATACGTTCTCCCATATTTGCACGTTCTTTTCTTCTAGTGCTCTCAAAAACTTGTATACCGCGCGAGGTAAATTTCCAGGGGACGTGGCTTCGTGGGGAGGCGTGGGATCGTCGATCTCGTGGCCACTTTTCTCACACGTAGCAAGGTAACGACGTGCAGCACGGGGTTGCAGCGACGTGCGTGGCGTACAAGCGAGCTCGCAGGAAAATTCATTTCACCGCGCGGCCAAGCCTCCCCTGTTTTTTGCCCCCTCGACGGTGGTATTACGTTGTAGCGTGCCTCCTGATTGCATCGCGACGCCATCCATTTGGGCGACGCACTTAATTCGGGCAGGATCGCGTTCGCTGTCGCTCACGGGGAATCGCGAATTCTGTGAATTCCGGCGAAATTGTTTCGAGCGTGCTTGAATAATAAAAAGCTTTGTGATCGGTGGTTGTTTCGCGAAGGTTTAACCCTTTCGCTGTTATTCCTGCTTTCTTTTTATTCTGTACCTTCGTAGGTTTCCAATTTTGTCCTTCTTATTGTCGGTAATGAGTTCATTTGTTTAACGTTATCTGTGTATGGGAATATTTCTAGCATTTTGGTTTTTTAGTGAATTAAGTCTGTTCTAATTAATGCAACGAATTCGAATGCTACACGTTTAGTTCGGTTTCAGGAATATTCTGTTTGCTTGTTCACGATAATGCGATCTGTTCAACGGCTGCTTAAATTGTATGGAGGTACTGTGTTTGCACGTAGTATTACAGGTTGAAATATTTGATCGATGTTTAGATATCGTTACGATACACGCCGTTCAGCTGAGTCTGATTTAAATAGCAGATAATGTGAATTATGCAGTGGCTAGGCGAACTGCTGCTTCTATGTTTACCTGGAGTATTTAATTAAGTTCCAGAAATTATCTGCTCTCGTGGTTAATGCAACTGAAAGAAATCTAATTTCAGATTTAATCGGGCACTAAGTTCGTGGAAAATTAATTTCAATTAAAATTCCTTTTCTTTTTAAATGAAACGATACGAACAAATAAATAATATATTTAGTAATCAAAGCAGCTATTACTCTATTAATCGAGTTAAACAAAATAATCCTTTCACCCTCAAGTTGCACGATATTGCATGTTCGTAAATTTTTCCGCCACTTTAAACGACGGCAACGGGTTTTCGTCGTGTAATATTTATCACGAAATTAATCACTTTTCAGTGATATTATAATTTCTACCGGGAACGGCAGTGTCGCTGAAATTCAATTAGTTTCGTTAATTTATCAGCCGGTCCGAAGAATTTTGCAGGGCCACGATTGCGTCGGGTATTTCGCGGAATAAAAGATTCAAACGCGAGATCGTTGTTTATTAAAATCGCGTGTCCGTGAATACAGTCCATTGCTGGCTCGTGTCGAAATACCAACGTAACATTCTTCCGCAAATAGAGGAAAAGCGAGGTGGAGCGTGGAAAATTTCATAAATTCATGCGCTGAAAACTAGACTCCTTACTATCTCGTTGAGTTACAAGCTTATTGACATGTAATCCCTTTGGAATGAATGAATGCAATAAATTTTGTTCCCAACTATTCTTTCATTCAATAGGAAGTGTATCAATTGTTTTTATTTTGTTACGCCAACTGTTATACGATTGATTATTATGAGCAGTCCAAAGTCGAAATTCTCGTTTTTGTGATACTTTCTTTTTATCATTGAATTGCTGGGTAATTGAATAACGTGGTGAATCGAAGCACGTTCGAAATTATCATGCTTATAGTCGTGGCATGGGATAACAATAAACGAGAAATAATATACGCATGAATTTATTTCCTATCGGTCTTGTATTAAATTCGCAAATACTATTAATCGCGGGCGCGTCAAATTGTGAATTTGAATAGAACACTGCGGATTCATTGGCTTCGATGGAATTATTTCGTGAACGCCCGAGTCACTTTCTCCTTTCGAGAATATCGTTTTTATTCTGCCAGCTTTTGCGGCGGTTCCCCTTTATTCTCACGGCACGGCCAGACGATCAAACTCTTCACTAAGCCTTTTGTTTCGCATACGAAAGACGGCGGTCAACTTCTCTGAAAGAAACCGTCCTTGTCCTCTCCTCTTCCCTTTGAATATTCGCTGGTTAATGAAAAACCAGCGAACTGTCTCCTAAGAGTCCTCTGTTTTCCCTATTACTCCGATATCTATCGATCGAACCGCGAAGTCAATGCATTATTCCTGAGTAATCATTTTCTGTTGTTCTCGTTGAATTGCTTCGATGACGATAGTTGCCAATTTTACTCGTCGTACTTGTCGTCGATAAGTACACCGAGCAACGCTCGTCTCTGGAAATGGAAAAGCGGAACATTTTTAATGCCGATACGATATACGAACCGATGACGTATCAATCGATACAGACGCATATAATCGTCGCCAGAGACTGCTCTCATATCAATTGAAAAATTGTTTAGCTAAACACTGCTCTTCATATTCCTTCTTTTTATTCACATGAATATAATTAAAACGAAACAATCGTGTGTATCCATTAACTGAATTAAATAAATTACATTTAGCCGGTTACATCAGGCCCCTCATTGTCGTACATTATGAAATTCGTACCAATTATGTATATCGTTTGTAATTGCGTATTAATACTGTATTACACATGGCACATTTGAGCATCAAGCATACAGAACTAGGTCATTGACGTTCCGCTGGCATGGGAATTCCTATTCGCCTTTATTGTTAATTTTCAAGAGCGAGAATTTATATCGAAAGCCAATTATTCTTGCTAACTCCAACATTTACCAATAACCCCTTCTTTTAATTAAATTCCTCCCCATATTTCGCCCTTTTGTCCCATTCTAAAAACCAATAGCAATTTTCCCGCCACATAAATATTAACTTCTTCCTATTTTAACGGCGACTACTTGCGTGCATCTTAATATCAAATTAATTCAAGCTCTGCTACGACAAGCTGAGCAATTTAATATTATTTCTGTTGCACGATATTTCGAGCACAATGATTCCGTTTCGATAATAACTTGCTGCGCGTAAATTTTCGTTGCACCACTTCGTCAAAACGGAATTTCTCGCACAATAACGCGACGTATGACGGTCATCTTCCAAACCGTGTAACGTTGTTTCCACCACTCGTATTTCTGTCTGGTCCAATAAAGGGCCGGTTAATCAGTATATTAACGCCCTAGATAATCCCGGGCGTGCAAATTGTTAGCAGAAATCCGTTCCCCATGAATGGGATTATAATTTACCCTGCCAATGCAAACGCGTTCGGCATGCACCGCGCGTATTTCAAAGCGGCCATTATGCTCGAACGTTGCTTTCGTGTCACGGGCAATCATCGTCTCGAATAATCGACGCGATCGAACGCGAAGGACATTGTATATAGGCATTGTTCTCGGTCAATTAAACGCTCGTTTAATAATTGTATTCGGAAATGGCCGGGATCGGGCGAAGATAAATTTTATCCAAGGTTCAGACAAGGTATTTGCATTGTATTGTAACGATACCAGATTGCCCATCTGTCGATATCGACTAATCTTTCGCAGCTGAAAAGATCTGTCAAGGCGGTGAATTTCACAATCACTTTCATTCGCGTGCTCTTTAAATCGAAAGCGAAGAAGAACAGCAAAATTGATACCGGAAAGCTGTCCGGTAAGTCGCGAGCTTTTAAATCTCCATTGAAATCGGCCGCGATTAAAAGCTTACGATAGAACGGGGGAACGGTTAGATCTCCGTTCTGAATTGTGTATTTTAATTTGCCTCGACTACGCGAGCCTCGATTATGAACGCTAAATAGGGAAATACAGCGATAGAATGGCGGTAATTCGGCGAACGTTCCATTCAGAGGCAACGAACGAGAGAAATTGTCAGGGATAAAGTGTTCTAATGGCTGCGCGTACTGTGGCGATTTTTTATTTTATCTTCGATTTGTCGAACTCGATAAACGTTTATCGGCGAACGCAGGACACGGGGCTATCGTTGAGAAAAAAGGCAATAATAATATCGAGCATCTGTTTATCGGCTGCGTAGGAAACGTTGAAGCATTCGCGTAAATGTTTGCCGCGTTGCGTTTCGAAGTTGCCGGTGCTCGATGAAGAAATAATCGAAGATCGCTCGTGTTTGAGTTCGGCGACGTTGTTTGAATTCTGTATACAATGATGCGGCGCTTGTAAAGTTAGTATCGATGATATTCATGAAATATTAATGATATTTCCGACCTCGTATGCTTTGGGTGTAGATTATATATGGATAGTAATGACCGTTATTTATTCAGGGCTGTGTAATACGTTACGTTAAATATCTTTGAACATCGTATTGTTATACAGAGCATCGAAATTTCGTGTTAAACGGCATGTGTCGAGCTTTAAAAGCATAATCTCCTCGGGTGTTCCCGATGCTCTTCAGTACTCGTTTCGTCGTGACGCAACTCTTATCGTGGGCGTGCCAGCAGAACGAGTTTAACTTTGTTTACCGGAACGAGAGAACGTTGCGATTAAATGTGGCACCGTGTCGTTCATTCGAAATGGCAATTGTATGTAGCCAGTGGAATGAGCAGTCCTTGGAGCAACACGCGCTACTTTCGAAGCGAATCGACGACCTTTCAATCGACAGAAGTGCACAGGATGATATTTCAGAGCAATACTGCCCTGCGAAAAGACTCGAAGACGTGGAGAATTATCAGGCATAGCAACTCTACATAATTATCGACCTCGCGGAGAATACATTTTTAAACGAATAATTTTCCTCGGTGAAATATCTTTCCTTGTTACGCAAAACCACCATGAAACGTTCTTTCGTCGTGCCTCGAAATTTGCCAGGGATCCCAGCTTGACGATGACACTGACCGATTAGTCAGTTCCGTTAGCGTGACTCCGCCAATACTGTCCATCGGGTATATCGTAACGTTTCTGTCGAAGGGATGAGAAATATGAAAAGGCGTGCCGTCGTTAATTATCGCCCCTGTGAACCGTGGGATCGCTGAGATAAATGCGCCAGATGGGAAAACAGCGTCCAAATATTTGAACCATCCCTTTCCTGGTCGGAAATGTAAGTCCTCCCCTGCGGTCGCGAACCATTAAATTCTTCGCGTTTCCCTGAGGAGTGACTCCTCGCTGGAGCTGACAAAGCGTCATTAAATCTGCACCCCATGCCCGCGCAGTTGTCGCGGCAAAGCGTAATTGCGCTGAAGGTTGCATACATTCCTTGCTTGTTTCGCGGCTAATGCGGCTGCGTAAATACAGGGGAAACGATAGGTACGCCGACGATTCTGCATCGTACAAAATACGAGTCTGCTACGATCAGAGGGTGAATGATAATGGGAAAGGGTTGAGACGTATTTCGAGTATCGAATCGTTATTCGAACGTATACGCGGTGCTCTGAGTGAGACGGATCGGAAATGACTGAATATAGATGAAGTAAAAGTCTTGCAATTTTTATAAAATATTTCAACAAGATAGCGTGTAATTGGAAAAATGTTTCCATTACTTTCAATTGTTATTATTGCCATCAAGTTCGTCTATTATAAAGTGAAACAAGAATTAAACGTCACCTTACACGTTTCCTCGTATCCTCGTAAATCCACGAGAGATATCGAGGGTGATGGTACAAGGTAGTCTCACCCCTTGCAACAGGGTCACTTCTTCTCTGCCAGTTGATCGAGAACGCGAGGAAGTTGGACCTGACGCGAACGCAATCCATCAGGACCCTGATTTCCGTGCTACTGGCAGGATTCGATCGGAATTTCGGTGTCAAGGGCCCCCATCTTTCTCTATGTCCTTTTTCCCTTTCTTTTTTGTAACTTAATCAATGTTTCGTCAAAATGTATCAATAATCTACCTTGCCTCGTTTCCAGGGACTGTACCTCTACTTTCACGTTCATGAACGGAATATTTTCAGAGACTCTTTTATATTAGAAACTATTAGAATCCTTAGAATGCCTGTGCGCCATGCATTCAACCAAGTATTCGCCTAAGAGCTCTCGCAGACGAAAAACGAAAGGGTTCAAAGGATCGATTCTGTTCCCCAAAAATTCGCCCCGATTACGTTCAGCGGCAGCCATCGCGTGGGTTATTTTTCGGGACTCGAACAAGTTGCCCTTTACTTTGGCGCGTCGAACCGGCTGAATAAGTTTCGATGCAGTGGCATGGCCGATCCATTATCGGGAAACTCTCCTTTCGGACGCGGTCTCGTGAAACGGCGCGATAAAACCCCTTTTTCCGGGCCACGGGGAATAGGGCTGCAGCTTTGGCGACGGAAGTGGCCTCGGCCAGCGAATTCCATCGAGCCGACCAGCGGGACTCGATTTCGACCCTGGAATCAGTTTTATAGCTGAGAAAGCGCCATCGGCCACCTTTTGTGCTGGCCGGGCTAAAAGTCGAACGGTGTCTTCGTATTTTTCGAACAAATATTGTCCGCCGGGAGGTTGCCTGCATGCCTGCCGTAACTGGATGCACTTACTCTCTCGAGGGAACTGCTGTCTTTGTTACTTAATAGTGGGCCGAGTAGTTTCTGTGCGAGTGGATTAGTAGATAGTTGAAAGAAAGGGGAGCTGAAAGAATTGTATCTCAGATTCTTAATATTCATTTTATTATTATTATTACTCTTTTTTTTACAAGAGAGTAGCATATTGGTCGAAGTTGTTTGATAAATTCGAATTGCAGAATGCTCTATGTTGTTGTCAATTCCTTTGCAAGCAAAACAGACACGTTTGTACAACTCATTGACGACGGATACAAAGAATCGTGGAGCTGTGCGATTGAAAAAGCTCAGATAGAATGGAGGATAACAAACGTAGTCGCGTGGATCGAACTATGTTCATAGCAGAACGTGCATTAACAATATCGGAAAAGCTGTTACATAGAAATATCCAGAGCGGTTGGGGGCTGAAATGTTCGTGAACGCGGTCACAGGACGAGAAAATGGCGATCGACCGGAAATTACTGAAAGTACGTCAGACCGATTAGCAATTTATTGCTGCGGCCATGGGAGGACGGTTGACCTGTTACCCGCGACGCAGAAGAAATATTATTAGCCATTAGATTTGCGGTCTGCGATATTTCCAGTCTGAGGTGTATATACGGGGTATCCTAGGCGCAGCTCTGGTCGTAAAGTTAAATTAAAGTAAGATGAAGACCTTTGGATACCTTGCAACATTTCGAAGTCACTGTATTATTTCAAACGGAACACGATGCACCGTAAATATTCGATTCTTCTTTCGATTCGCGATATCTGGAAAATTATTTGAAACAAATTCTTCAGGATCAGATCTATGTTCAAGTAGAATGATCCTAGACATAATTAAACAGATGGAAAGTATTTCCACTTGAAATTCATTTGACACGTGCCGAGTCCTTTAAACTTCCGGGGGGAAAAAATTACTTTTAATTATTTCAGTCAGCTGCTCCGTACCGATGAAACTTATTCCACCTGGCAGCCTGAAATTCTTCCCGTAACATAACCGGGTCCGCTCGGAGAAAAATGAAGGAGCAACCGTCGCGGTGTATTCTCCGGGCGAGTGTCCCCTCAAAAAATCATGCAGCTTCCGTGCAGCACGTTTCCGTGTGATTACGAGAATAGCGGGGGCATTTCGCGTGATAAAGCGAGATAGCACGACGTACAAACGCCACAAGCACACGGTGTACGCGAGCGCAAAAATTGGAATTGCCCGGCGCGGTGGCCGCAGGATTTACGAGTTAGATTAACCCTCACATATTTTTACGCGGGATGTTTCCTTTTTGTTCCGCAAGATTAACAGGGCCGCGCTTGTATTTTATTTTAAGGCCCGGCAGCCTTGCCATTTTTTGGCATTGTTTCCTTGGCATTTAGAAATAAATGCCATTTTTCGAGAAACGTGCCCCCGGTAATTTATGTTTCTGTTTCATTGCGGCCCGCATTAACCCGCCCGTATGCTTCGCAGAATTATATACCGCGCGTAAAGAGGTATTAAAGGACCACTTTAACGGGCGCGTTTTCAGCGAAACATCCCGGTAAAACGAAGAATAGAACGTTCGAGTTGAATACGTTCGATCGTCGGAGGAGTTCGATTATCCCCCTTTGAGATAGAAATAAACCGAAGAATATTCATTGTACTCTGAACGATTAAGGCTGTCTTCGAGGGGAACGAGTAAAAGGAATTTTCCACGTGCAATGTATTGTCGCGGATGTTTTGAACGGATAACTGAAGCGATCTCGAGTTATTGGAATAGAAATGTTCCGTAGAACATCTCGCCTGCCCCTCGACCGATGCTTAATTGTCCGCGACGGATTTATATTCGATTTATATTCATTCAGATTTGGACCGGTCCGTTTCAGTACGTGCTGGCCCAGCTTGATAGAGTTGATTTCATTAGTTGAAAAGCCGAGTGGTCGTGACGTAGGAAGCTGATGAAAATGGAGCTTAATAGAATCACGCCGGAAGATAAATATTTTTGAGACACGTTTAATTGGTAGCCGAAAGCGAGCACAAAATGATACAAAAATATAGTTGTTTATTATTCGTGCTCCACGATACTCTTGCGAGTTGGCGAATATTGGTAGGTTTTGCTGTCGCGCGTCGATAAATACCAGAAATATATACATTCGACAGACCTCGCCGTTTATACGAAACCCTTTGAGGGGTAGAAAAGGGTGCGGAAGTTGAAGAGTTCCTGCGGTCTCAGTTTTCCGCTTTTAAAAGTCGCTGGCTTTTTCCCATGGAATGGTTGTTATTACTTTCATCGAACGGTGCAGTTTATTTAATGAGCCTCCACGCACGGCCACGATTCTTCTCACCAAGAATAATTAACGAATAACACGTGGCGCGGACGTACTCGTCGGTCACTTTGGATACGGGAAATCTCAAGGTTCATTGATGGAAACGAAGTATTTCGCCGGGTCGATTATTCAGATTCATCCGCGAAATATTCGTTTAAGAGCACCGACTCGCAGTAGAAAGTGCCGGTCGCGCACGGACAATTAAGACACATCGAAACGAAATATCCCTCTTTGATACATTATGTACAGCTTATCGGAAAAGTAATTCGTTATAATTATCGATCATGTACACGTTACGATAACGATCAGCACAACAATTTCCCCGAACACTCGCATCGTAAAGAAGAACGGTGCTACATCGTTGAAAAAGAAATGAGACAGAGCACTCGTCGATCCATCGACGCAGCCGCCGTAGATGACTGTGACCAGCCGCGCCTTTATTAAAAGCGTCGATTTAGCCTGGAATTCGATCGAAATGATTTACATCGTTTCCCTTTTAGCGTGCCTCGCCAGACGGTGTCGTCTCTGTATAAACAGCCGCCAATCATTATTAGACCGGGGCATAAACGATTCAGTTGATAGAATATTAAATGAATCGCTGGAAAGCTCGTCCCGACAGACACAGCCAGCCAGCCAGACAGGCAGACAGGCAGGCAGACAGAAAGACAGAGATAGATATTGGTCTGGCATGTGCAAACGCGGCTGAAAATTTCCATTTACGCCAAAGGGCCGCGATTCGAAAAATTCGAAAGCTCTCGTCGTAAGTCGTGTTAGAATTTTTGAGCACCCTTCTCGTACGTCGGCAAAGGTAAATTATCGGGCCTACCTGCCGCTAGCCACCGTTGCATCGTGCTCCATTCCACTTGATGTTTCTTTCACTTTTTGCCTATCCACCCCCTTCTAGCGTCTGGGATTCCCGTTTCTCGTTTTTCCTTTCTTTCTGTTGGTTCCCCGCCTGTTCCTTGCGCCACTCGACGGAAAAGCAGGCTAGCTTCCAGGTACTTGTGGCTTTAATCTCGTTAATGCAGCTTCGCGCAGTTCGACGCTCGTTTCGTTAATTCCCGGCCATTTCAATCGCTCCATCGAACGGTCCCCTCGTTATGCCGGACGCATATACAATGCACGTGCTCCTGGCTATCCCCATTCTGTCTCATTCTCCCCTGTTGCACCCCTGTTGCACCCCTGTTCGTTTGTCGATTGGTTGATCCATGACGGGAATGTGTTCGACAAATAATAAAATTAGCGCGCTGTCTGGTAAATGGTTTGGATTGTGTCTCTTTAAATATTTGGAACTTAGGATGTACAGAATTTCGTAATCGTGCGTGCGTTACAATTTTAATTGGATAGGCGGTGTGGGTGAAATTTATATTTCTATGGATTTTTTAAAGTGATATTTGAGAGGAGTATACCTGGTCTCCAACTTTCACGCTGATTAATATTGTAAAAGAATTTGTTCTCTTTTAATAAATTAGTGATTCTAATTGTAGACTATGCCAACTGGTTTGCTAGCTATTTTTTTGTAAGAGAATGAACGTTCATTTAACCAATGCCCTAATTCTATCAGAAATATCGAACGTCCAGCGATT
Source organism: Nomada ferruginata (assembly GCA_963583965.1). Lineage (NCBI taxonomy): Eukaryota > Metazoa > Arthropoda > Insecta > Hymenoptera > Apidae > Nomada > Nomada ferruginata. The sequence continues at coordinate 3,226,181 of OY757217.1, forward strand.
CTTATCGACGAGCGATAAACTGGGCAAAATTTTCATTCATTTCGATCATTGGAATAACAAATCGTCGAACACCTACCACACCGATCGCCATATGGATAAGCTGTTATCGTCCTTGGTGAATTTCACTGGCGTGCGACAAACGATATCCCGCGTCACGAGATATCGATTATCCACGGTGACTGCGGGGGTGTAAAAGCGTGCATGACTCCGCTCGTAAGTGCCAGGGAATTCTGATTGTTCGCTAATTAACCCCAGGGCTGAATTGGCCCGATGACTTTTCGATCGGGGCTACCAATTTATCCGCGGACGCTTCGGTTGCACGCGTCCCCTCGGAAAATAATAGTTTCGCGTCGTTCAAGCGGCCTCCGATAAACAACGTATTAATTGAACCACCGAGCGTTCCTCCGATCTATACGATAGAAAATATAATTAACATAAAATCACGAGTGAAGTACGAGGAGTAACTCAAAAGGGGATGGCCCATCGACAAATACGATCGTACAGCAGGGACTTGTTTGGATTACAGAATTTAATCGGCGAGGAATAAATAAAAATAGAAAATCAAATCAAATCCATGCGAGATTACGTAGATTTTCCAAATCTACAACTTTTCTATTTCAATTGACCACATATTTTAATTAGCCTTCTCTTATACGAAAACATCACCGACCTTCGCGAATCTTCTAACATAGATCAATCAGTAACCAGGTGTTCCCGAGTCGTGCAATTGCCGAAAAACCTCGAACAAGAACCAATCCGAAACTGATCGCCGATTCTCTGCATACCCGTAGAGAAACGTCGGTTCAATGGAGCACCCTCGAAAGCGTTTTAACCGCATTAAGCGGACGTGAACAAATAGCTCGTCGGCCTGGGGTGTCTCGTTATTTACCGAACAGCAGAGCAGCGAAGAGAAAGGGGTGAACTAGACAGAGAGGCGGAGATGAGCGAGTCAGCCAACTGGCTTGGCCAAAGGCAGAGTCAAGAACAATGTCGGGGCGAGTTTCCCTGTATCTCCGTCTCCCTCCGTTTCACCTCCTTTCTCTGCTGCGCCGCTGTTCCTTACCATCTCTGTGTCGTCTCTGCAGAGAGATAGCCAGGTAAGAAGGGAGTAGCGGAGCCATGGGACGATTACCCCGCGAGCTTGCTCGACCTCATCCTTCATGAAATTCTCTCGTCTAAATTGTGGAGCCCGCTGTTTCCACGGCCCACCGGGACGTCTATATCCTTCGTTGCTTGTTCATAATTGACTATATTCCAACCCTCGACACCCCTCTGTCTTCTTCTTCGTGTATTCGCAACGGTACACCCCTCGCTGGCGGCGCATTGCCGATGGAATTCACGCGATGGGCACGGATTCGATATTTATTCTGTGCCGGGAATTTTCGTTTGTCCATTTTATCGCGAAGCTCGGGTGTTATTAAATAATAACGAAAATTCTCTTGAAATTTGGAACGTTACAAATGTTTGCAGAACGTTGAGTTTACAGTGCAATCCTTTTTCACGCTGACTGCAAATTGTTCAAGCAACCGGGATATTTTTTTTACCATTTATCAATTTCTCTCCCGAAGAAGTTCCCGCAGAACTGTTTGCTCGCACCAGCCTCGCGGGGGGTCTAACAGGATTTCCAATAAAGGTGTGTTTATCTCGCCTCTCGAATTCTTCCTCTTCGCCACCTCTCCGCTGCCGTTTCCTCTCGCCGTTGTTTCGCTCGCCACCCGCGTTACCTATTTCTGTATTTCACCAGCGTGCGCCCGCGTTGTTTGGCGTCTCGTTCGTCGAATTAGTTCACCGTCCACGCGGAAGCACGATCGAATTCGCGAATTTCCCCGCAAACAGCACGCGTTCCGCTCGATTCGTAGCCAACCAGCCGGCCGTCGAATTGCCGCCCGCGTAATTGCCTCACTGGACACCACGAGGATGTTTGCTCGTGGAGAGACACTCGAGACGTACATTTGTTACCGCGGGCTTGTTTGCTCGTGCGCGATTAAGAACTATCCGCTGGCTATACACGACAGCCCTTATAGAGCTTTTCATTTTCCTATTCGAAACTCGATACGCCTTCGTTTGCTCGCCTAATGGCGTGTCTTACATCGCGAGCACGCTATCGTATCTAGAACGATGAAAAATGATAGGGGCCAGTTTGTTGTCGATCGAGAGGGGTTTGGGGACGGAGTGACGTTCGGTTCGACGAGAGAGGGTCGCTTGGATAATGTTTGGAGGGGATGATTGAATTTTCAGACGGACGTTTTCGGTTCTAGTTTTTAATTTCCCCACTGCTGTTAATTTTCCATTAAACCTGAGTCGCCAGTTCTTTGGTATGTTCGAAATGATGCTAGCACGTTTTTTTTAAATATATCCAATTTATTGTATTAATTCGTCGGCGACTTTCGGCGATCGACACGTGCACTTCGATGAACCTGAATTCTGAACAAATTTCGAGTCACAGTAACCACGTCCCTTAACGAGATCCAATCGTCGGGAAAAGAACGAAATTCCAGCTGATGCGTTTCGCAGTCCAATTGTTCATCTTATAGCGAGGCGAGCGTACACGGATAATCTAAGGGAGATGGGAAAAAAGGAAGGGACGCAAGGATATATATGTATAGATAGATAGATAGATAGATAGAGGAAGAGAGAAGACTCTGTAGAGGGAAGGGATGTGGAACCTCGACAGTCAGGATGGAAGTCTTTGGTAACGCGGATGGAACTCGTTATCATCCTCATTCCCGTCGTCGGGATGCTTCTTATCTAGCCCGTTGGAAGCTGGTCTTCCCGTTTGTTCTGGTAATAGGTAGCCCGACCTCCTAGCTTGGAATGCTACTTGCTCGTGGCCCACTTGCCCCCCGTCTCTTCTCTCTGTTTTTACACGTGAAACGGTGCAAAACCCTCTCCTCGTAATTCCGTGGCTGCAGCCTGGAACTTTAGGGCCGTGCATCTTGACCCATTCTTTTTTCTTCAGTCTTAAACGCACCGATCCAGGCGACCCCGTTCGGACGATTGTAAATTTTCAAGGAACATTACTTGGACGTTTCGTGCTGCGTCGGATAAAGTGTTAATTAGCCGCGTGTTCTACAGGCCGTTCACTCGTTTCGAATTCTGGTGAGGCCGGGATAAAGGGATGCTGGCAAACAATTATTTACTTCCAATTCGAGAGCATGTCTTTTATCCCTTTTGTTTTTCACGATGAAACAGAACCTGCGAGAATCTGCGAGAAGTAGAAAAATTAATTGCATTATAAATTAGTTGTAAAGTGGCATTTGTTTCGTTTCAAATCGTTTCAAGGGAAGGACAATGTTTGCGCTGCTCGTACGTAATTACCTGGCCTTTTAAAGCTGCAATACCCTGGACCCTTAGTAAGGTTGTCCTCGTTCTGTTGATTACTGGAATGGCATTGGACGTGCAGAATGTTTCTCGAGAAGCGTTAATTGTTTGGCGATTTGGCAAAGTGTCCCTCGGGTGATCGACGAGAGTGAGGGGATTAATTCAACATCGAGACACTGGCGGGGATTGCTGAAAATCCTCTGATGGCGGATCTGTGTACTCGTGGATTCGTTGTCAGTACAGTGTTAATTAAGCAACGATTTTAGCTCGCAGTATTCTTTAGGGATCATTTTACGCATTGTTCTTAGACAGCAATTTAATTTCTAATACACTCTCCCAGAAAATTGGAGCATCATTTTTTGGCCAAAAAAATGCTACTGCTATATCTTCGAAGAAAAAAATTAGGAAAAATCGTACAACTGTCTGCCGGGGTTCATTTTAAAGGGTGAAGTACTCACTTTCACATCCTTTTATTCGAAAATAATAATTTTCCAACTTTGTATACTTTGGCATGCGTGAAGCATAATGTAATATAAATTTAATGACAACAAGAATAACAAAAGTAAAATAGTAATACATTCTTACATCTACAGGTAAGGCATTAAAGGAGATATTAATTCCCCAACTTCCATCTTCACCTTTATATTTACGGAACAAACAATTCAATTTCTTATGAACGCTTCACATTTTTCATCCCCCTTTGTCTCCGTTTTAATAGCCCTTGCCCCAAAGAAGCCTCTGCTTTCCGGTCTTGGCGGTCGCGGCTCGTTTTGCCTCACGAGTCGTCGTGTAAATCCCGCAATAAAGCGTCGGGACGCCGCCATTCGTTACGAGAGGAGGCGTCGCGATGCCCGGCGTAGTCTGCACCAAACCGCCACCTTCCGGAGCACGTTTCCCTGCTTTAACGTAGGTTTATTGTTAATTTCGCGATACGCGTTGCACAGAAGGAATTTAACGAAGGGATTTCACGAACGACCTCGAACGGCACGTTGGCTGACGAACCGTCGTAAAAGCGAGCGAACCCGACATTCCTCCGAGCTCACACCAAAGGTGAAGGAAACTAGGTTATTACCTGGTCATTGTCCGATTACTCTTTGCATAGCGAACACTGCCTTTTGGGGCTTATTAACTTTCGGCGAGAATTCGAGGGCAGATTTTGCGTGATTGTGAAAGCCAAATCCTGGCCTCCAAGTGGATATTATGTACGCAAGTTTCTGTGGTGAAGAATTGCCGTTTTTTTTTTTATTGAGTGAAGAAAGGGTTGTTTTATTCGATATCTCTGGGGATTGAATATTCTATAATCTAACATACCCTCTCATTTCTATTTTTCAATTTGAAGTATTTAGTCGTTAAAAAAAAGGAAAAGCGATTCCATTCACCCTATTCAACGTCAGAGAAAATCTTTGATGAAATCACCATAGAACTGCGTCACTTACAAAATGACTCCACCTTCCCAGCATGTCACTTACAAATCCATTTAACTCCTCCTTCCCTCCCACCACCCGCAGAAATACCTTAGGAAATTTAATTTCCCTTCATCCCTATCTTATATCAATATCCAGCGCCTTTTCTAGCCCAGCTAAATGGCATTAAATTCCAATGAGCGGAAAGTTTCCTAAAGGTGTACATAACGCTTTTCATTCCATTCGAGATTCGATTTTCCTTCTTTCGTAATCAGGGGGCGAAGAAAAATCGTTCCGGTGTTTAATTTTGTTTACTTTGCGTTGAATACGAATTAGGTGAAGTTAAGCGGATTCTCGAATATCGAAACTAGGGTGGAAACAGCCATTGGAGGAAAGCTTAGCGGCGATTATTCCTTACGTTTTATCGCGTCTTTGGCTCGCCATTGTTGTTATCGTGTCGCATACCGCACTTTCCTCCGTTTATCGGCCAACTCGCGAATAGAACTTCGTTTTATCCCGGTGCAAGATCGCGGCGCCCGCAGAATTGCTACGCTTTAAATCTCAGACTGCACTTGGGTGGTCTTATCAGGGCCGACGTATTTCATTTATATTTCATATTGCGCCCAGCGCACGAATAACTCGCTCCAGTTTTCTGGGCTAGCTCGAGGGAAAGAAAGAATCGGACGTCGATCTCTATCGCGTCGCCGCGTATCGTAATCTTCCACGCGAACGAATAAATTAAAGGCGGGCACGACGAACGGACGTTCTGCGTGCTTCTGTTAACCCGATAAGCGTAATAAAATTTTATTCGCAACAGGGCATTTGCCAATTTCCAAAGTCGCAATAAAACGGGAGCCACGTCTGATATGTAATGTTGCCGATTTTATGACAAATATGGAACAGTGGTTTTTTAACACTTGAAAATGCTTAATTTTGTAGCAGTTGTAAAAGGATATTCGTGTGCCGGAATTTTCGGGGATTTATAGCAATCGTAAACAGGATTTTACTTGCGCTTGAACATTCTGAACGTTATAGCGGGTGTATTGCCTGAGACGTTTAATATAAAATTCGAAATTATGGCAGATCCACCGCTACGACTTCGTAAAATTTTGTTTTCCTAGAAGAAACTCGATTGCTCCGCGCATCGAGCCGCGGAAACGTTCTTTCGTTGGGCAATTTTGTAACGGAGAAAATTCGTACAGAGTTTTTGCCGCTCACTAGCTTTGCTGTTTTCCATCTTTCTAAATTACTACCCGCTACTTAGTCCTGTAATAAAAAGAATTGTTTCGTCCCAACCGTAATCGAAACAATGGGGACCAATTAGGAGTTCGAAATCACCGATTCTTAAACTCCGCTCGAAGCCAAATATCAATTACCAGAACGAAGTACCGCGATCTTCCGCAAAAGTTTCCTCATAAAAACAATAAAAGTAAACACAATAGCCCCCGAAGTTTCCCCTGTCATTTCGATTTCGAAGTCGACGCCGGCGAAATCGAGGCGGACAATCCTATTACGAAACGGTAACGGTCTCGAATTGGATCCTTCGATCGACGACTGGTCGTAGGTTCAAAGTCGAATCGTTCCAGGGCGGTACACACTCTTCCCAGTAAGACGGTGACTCGTTCTCTGCTTTAAGAAACATCTCGGATAGCGGCAAGAGTGTGTCTAGTTCAGGACTAACTGCGTCAGAATTCTCCTCTCAGGATCACGAAACTATAGCCCGGAACACGCGGGACAAACGTAAATGGCTTTGCTAGCGGGGTTCGTGAAATTGCTAGGGGCCAAAGGGCGAAACACGAGACGTGGTTAGCTGGTTCTTTGCCCGCAGGTTTGTCATCGGCACCGGTTTATTACTGATTGATCGGACTGGGTTCAAAGAGGCGGTGGAAAAAGGGTTTCAAAGGGTGTCAGAGGAACCTGTAACGAGCTCTCGATGGTCTGATGAGGCTTGAACGTTGAACGGGATCAAAGGCTGCGCGAAATTTTTCGTTGAGATAAGACGCGGCAAGATTTTCGTGAAAAAGTACCTTCATTTTGCCGCCCCGTACATGGTGCAACAAATTTCTGCACAGAAAATGAGCTTAGAGGCGTGGAAGTAGAATCTTTGCACTTTGAAAAGAGCACACGCCGATTGCTGTACGATTTTTTTTTACCAATTTGTCGCACTTTGAACGAAAAAATTCTTTTTTCCTCGCACTTTATTTGGGTAATAATAATAATAATAATCGTAATAGTAAGGATAGCGATTACCACCACAGTTTTCAAGCATGTGCATTGATCGAAGTCATAGATGGGCCTTGTATCCTGTTTGTTTTCGCCGGTGCATCGACCTATTATGCAGTAATCTCGAATTCGATGAATCGGTAAGTTCGCCTCTCGAGGCTGCCGCTGCACCCGACACGATGGTTGTGCATCGTTTGCTTTCGTGTAATAACAATTTCATCTAGATAACGTGGTGTTTGTATACTTAACGAGAACACTTTCGAAAAAAGGAGAAATAGTGATTGCATATTAAAGATAATAACCATAATGATTTAATAAATACATATTTATTATGGTATATATAATAAGTATCGGAAAATCCTTGGTATTTTATTTCAAGTATTTATCCGGGATGATAACAAATAGTTTCATTGGGGAATACTGAAATATGTGGAACGTTTCTGAATGCACGGATAAAAGGCTGAGTTGCGATTGCAATTAAATATAATTGCTGTCATTTTTATTTATATGATATATTATCGAGGCAGATTAAAAGTATGCTTCAATATATCCGTTATCAATCATACATCCTTTAAACCCCACAGTATCACTCACTATCTTCATGACACTCTGCAACTTGCAATAGCACTATTAACAGCGCTTTAATATCGTGCGAGCTTTATTCAGCAAAGTCATGCAATTGAACGCTCTTAGAAATTCTCCGGCATTCGACGATAAAAATTTCTCAGAAAATCTCGCGTCTCCCGGCTCCGTTCCACGGCAAAGCTCGTCCCTCCTACGATTCACGCCGGGCTGGCAACCTGGGAACGTCGGTAGAACAAAGACGTGGAAGACCATTTCGCGGCGTTTCCTCTAATAAAGGTAAATCCGCTTTCGCGGTCCCGGACACAAAGTACAAATTGCTACGTTCTCGACGATCGACCCTGCTCCGTTCTCCGCGACATTGTAATCCTACGAGATATCCTGACGTCGTCGAACGTTCTTCGTCGTGGAATTTCGTGTGACGAAGGTGTTCGATGCGTAGGAAATGCAACAGAAATCTTCTGTCCTGTGTTTCCCTTCCAGGATGGATTAAAATATTTCATTCGACCAAAGCTTCTTACATTAGTATTATTACTACGACTATTATCTTACTTAAAAACGATGGATCAGTGGGTGGACATTTGATAAATTCAATAATCTGTTTTACAGCGACACTTACGATGCGACAATAAGTAAGGGGGTGCAAAATGTTATTCGTCAACGATTCTCGGCTTTAATTTTCACGGCACAGAGCACGGATCAGTGCGACAGTTTCACGAGAGAGTTTCACGGATTAGGTAGCGAGATGGCTGCGTTCCACGGAGACACGGGAACCGTCATGTCTCTACTTTCTCATTCCGGGGACAAGATGAGCCCGGGATCCAATAAACCGTGTATCCCACCTTTGTGCTCTTACGGCCTGGAAATCGCCTACAACCTTTCAAATTCCCGCCAGGCCAGCGTAGTTTCAGCAGAACTGCGCTGTTACCCAGCTTCTCGACAGTTCTGTCGCGTTTATTACGCCACCTTGAATTCTTCGTGCTCGATTTATCGGCACTTTCATATCCGCTCCTCTGCCTCTCTACAGAGCACTGGATTCCCTTCTTTCCCTCTTTTTTTTTTGTTCGGGGAAATTTTCACCCCTTTGTACGAACACCGATTGATATTCGATCCGATGAATCCTATGGAAAAACTGTGCCACGATGCAGAAATGTTTGACTGCGTTTTTGAAATGGGGGCAGATGGGTTTGCGTCGAGCCACCGCGGTGGGAGTTGTTTGATTGGGAATAGAAATCGATGGAATTGTTCGAAGAAGAGAATTCATCGATTATTAGAATCGCCAATTATTGTATATTTTGTACAGTATTATACGCGGTTCTAAAACGTACAATTAATTACAGACAATTCACTGGAGTTTATTAAAATTGTTGGGTAAACCTTGTTTCTGAAAAGCAACAAAAGCAAACGTAACAAGATAACAACGCTGCCCAAACGTCTTCGACCAATTCAGCGCACTTCACGAACGCAACAATTTCGAACTGGCAATCCAATTTCGCAACTCCGTCAAACAAATCTGTAGACCTAGGAGTTTCACTTTGGCGCCTCCCAAAGGCGATCGTTCGATAAGAAGTAGGATTTCGATCGGCGAAACAGTAAAGGAAAAGAGAATCAGTGGGCCACGGTTGCTTCTGGTGTTTTCGATAGCACGTAGATAAATCGATTCTGTCGGGGCACAATTTCGTGGTCCCGTGTCGCTGACCTACGATGGTGAAAGGCACACACACGCACGCGTACAGAGAGAGAGAGAGAGAGAGGAGGGTGAGGGAGAAGGGGATGGAAGGAGGCATTTCCATTTGGCGGAGTGCAATCGAGACGGAAAAGCGGCTCGCCAAGGCTCCTCCATTTCCGGATGAGTTTAGTCCGATGCGATGGCGGCCACCGAGAATTGATTTGTCCCGGGAAAACACACGGATTGTTGGCGACCACCGTCGCGATTCGTCGATTCTAGATCGACACGTGGCCACCCCTCTGTTCGCTTCTGGGGTGGAAGATTTTTTTCCTCCGAATGACTATTGGAAGGGTAGGCTGATGGATTTCAGTGGTTTCCGTTCATGATACGTTTGATAAAATTTCAATTTGCTTACGGGGTGTAGAACGACGAGGCGACTGCGGCGTAGAATTTAATTTGTTTGCGTTTGCGCCTGTGTGCGAGTGAAGACGCTTTTTTTTGGGGGGGGAAGGAAAATTCAGATTTATGTAGCTTGGTACTGCTTGATTCTGTTCATCGATTTATCTGTGTACTGAGCATGTTCATTTTTTGTTTAAATTCGAAGATTGTTTTTCATTTGTATCAATTATAATGTTTGAACGATTGCTGGATGCTTGTGAAGCAACTTTGTGTTTCCTAGGAAAAATCAGATATGGGATGATTAATGGTTAATAAGTGCAGACTGGAATAAGTTAAGTTAAACTAAGTCGATCACGCCTTAGACTAGACAAAACTGTTCTAAATCAGGGGAAATCGATTTAGGTTAAGGCTGTACCAGACTAGGGCTAATTTAGGCTGGACCAAGGTAGACTAGACAAACCCGTCCACTTAAATCGGTTGATGATTAAGACATTAACCGTGGTAATAATTCGTGAGTATTCCTGTTACCTTGCTAATCATGATATTTTACTTGCAGAGAAATATATTCTCGTTTATCATTATAAATTCTGTTCGGCGTACGACCGCGATTGAATAATATTTCAACATTTGATGGAAGGAATGTTTAACCAAACCAGCGATGGTGTATGTGATATTAAACGAAACAGCGTCCGTGATGGTGAATATTTAACGGTGATTTACTAAATGGAAATGCGAGACTTATACCATAAAAGTTGCTGGTTATGTATCGAAAAAAGGGGGGTTAATTCAGCCCCTCCTTTTTGTTCCTTTTCACACCCGCGCACATATTTTCCAGAGTTATTGCAGCGCTGGTAAATACGGCGATAAGCTTATCGAAGTTTTCCGCCGGACCGTGAGTTCCCCGTTGAATTTATATCCGGCCCCGTGGACGTTTCGTTACGTATTTCACGATAAATATTTATTTATAGAGCGCTTCAACGACGCGTTTCAGGCTCGATAACAAAAACCTTTCATCGATCGAGCGCGTTATTTAGAAACGCCCGGCAAATGCGCCGGCGAATTTTCGTGATTCCCGCGAATTTGTTAGATATCGTTCGCTTGTTTTCATATCGTTAAAAAAATATATACGAAAGTAGCAAACAAATTAATGAAAAAGAAGCATAGAAAGAGGTTACGGGGTTCGCCGCGGAGGAAGGATGAAACGAAATGAAAAAGAACAATGTTAATACGGTGGATTAATGCGAGCGGAAAAAAAAATAAAAAAAATAGCTCGTTAGCGATATCGATGAAAACTTTGGAGAACGACTTTTCGCGAAACATGCAACGCGATTGTTCTTGCCGCTTTCCTTGCCTCTCTTTCTTCCTATTCGGCTGGGAACTTTTTACACGTGTTGCAATTTCATGTCGATTTGACGCAATTTTCGAACGGCAGGAAAAATGGCAGGACAGGGGTGGGAGAGAAGGAGATTGAATCCGATTTAAATTATTTTGACGCATGAATAGACGGGCGTCTACCGTTTTTGCGACAGCATTTTGTGCAAGGTTTCTTTTTTTTGTTGAATTCCTTTCTACGCGTAATTGTTCGTAGATCAGGAAATGAATTCATTTTCGTTTCGTACGCTTCAGTTGTGTTCTGACAATTTTGGTTACTCGCCTCATTCGTTTGTTATTTATTGGTCTGTGGCAGGTGTACGATTAGGGTTAATAATGTGTAAAATTGCCTGCATCAAGTGCGAAAGTGCTGGTATGAATTTTGTATAGCGCGAATGTTTCGGTTGGACACTGAAAATCAGGGATACAAGTCAACCATTGCTCCTAGTAGAGAATCAGTAGTATAGGTCGACGCTATGTCGGCCAAGCGTTTCAAACATTATTTTAGACGTCGAAACGAAACTTCTTACGCATTTCACATCTTGAACATGATAAATCGAGTTCGTAAACCATAATATTACGCAAACAATCCTAATAAATAAATTAAAAGTCAATAAATTTTAAAACGATATAGGGCAACTCTTAATACAGATTAACTCCAGGTTTGTTAAAAGTTAAAACACTTGTCCATTAATATTGGTCAATGAAATTTTTCTTCCAACACAGTTCCACCAATTTTCACAGCGAAATTAAAAAATCACTAAATCCTTGCCGAGAGACTTGTCGATATTCCACCTGCTACAATTTGGCAAAAAAGAAATCGCACGACAATCTGCCTTGGCCCGTCTTAAACAGCGAAGCTTCTACCTTCGTATCCATGAATTGGAATTCTTTTTTTTACTCTTTTTATTTTAGGAAACAGAGTGGTAAAGCGTTACCGATCTCGCGAGTTTCGCCCGTTAATATATCGGCAAAGCGTCCAACGCCCGTCGCCTCTCTCTCTCTGAATATAAAATTCCGCGGAAAAGAATCGTCCTCTTCGTCACAGCCAACATCCTATCGATTCCACCATTCATCTCGAGATACATTCCTCGACACGTGCTGGAATTACCTTTCCCATTGAAGCTCCGCCGTCGCGTCGCGTCGCCGCGCCGTCCGGAAGGATTCCTGCCGGCAATTTTTCCCGATCCACGTGCCGGAATATGACGAAGGAAGCGGTAGGTGCGAATGAAATCCGATCGGCTGCTTGCCCGACGATGAATCGACGGCAGCCTTCCTCCATCACTCTTTTGCTTTCTCCCCATACATTATGCATGTCGTCCCGACCGGCGTATGCAAAGCGTGCGCCTGCATACGCGCGCGTGTTCCCCTCTGTCACTTCGGATTAACCGGATTAGAGTAAGAGAAAGGAGGAAGGACGAGCTAGTGGGTGAGTTTAGAGACATCGCAGCGCGAGTTCTCGATGCTGTCAAACTTTTGCATTACTACGAAAAGGGAGTTTATTTCTCTTCCACGCTTCCGCCCTTGTCGACGTGCCCCACATTCGGCCCTCGCTCCGTGTCTGCGCGTAAAATACGTTATTGGCAACAGTCTGCTGCTTTTTTTACACTGCATACGATTTCTCTATCGTTTCACTCAGGATTTGTAGCATTTACTTTCATTGTGTAGCGATCGTCGTCGCGTTGTACATTCTTTAGCGTGCCGAGGAAGATTGCGACCCAAATAAGCAAACTTTACTGCTTTAATAGTGGAAGAAATATTTGTTGCCATATTTTCGGCACGTTGCACCGAGCAAGAGGAATTATTCGAGCCGTTTAATAGCACGGTTCAACGGATACCAGTCGGAGGAGTAGACCACGGGGCCGATCTATTTTCCGGCGAGAACATACGTCCATCAGAATGCATATCCGGTCGGTTTGTTCGCGCGCACGCGGCCGCGAAAAAATATTCGCTTACGTCCGTCAGCGGTGCGCTATATGGAAAAATCACTGACAAGAAAAATCTGCAATGACGAGCCGGATTTTGTAGTTACAATTTCGTGTGGGCCTGGGCACAAAAAGTTCAAGGAGCACGAGGGAAAGATCGAGCATTTCTCTGGTGGAAAGATGTCGCACTAAATTTTGCATTTTATTATTCTTAATATCTCCTGGAAGGGGGGAAGAAACTTGTGATTCGTAGGACGATAAATATTGTTCGTACATGGATGAATGATGAGGAAGATAATTTTTTATATCTTTTGTTATATTTTATGGCATCTGTTTCATTTAACAAATCGTAATTTTTGCGTCCTAACAATTGCTTGTTAGGAAGAGAGATTGCACGTTCAGTGTTAGGAAGCAGCTGCTATGTTAAATTAATCCTCACGTTTGCAGCAGCAACAGCCGCTATATCACGCACGTTTTATAGCTGCTACGTCTTCAGAGCTCCTGTGGAACGTTCGTTCCGACGAATTTAATGCCGGCTGGTTGCTATGATCGCTCGCTCAAAATTCATGCGCCTACCTCTCCAGACGCTCTGAAATTTCCACAATATTCCAGCAGATAATTCGAAGCTGCCACAAAATTATCGCTCTAAAAATATACACAACTAATGCTCTAATTCACGTCCAACTGTTTCCACGTTAACAAATTTTACACACTGCGTATGTCTATACGAAGTTTCACCTTACAAAAATTCTAACCCCATCCCCTCTCTTTCTCTATACAAAAGAATAGGCACACACAAGCAAGTGTTGGAGGAGGAAAGAAATTATAAAAAAATCGGTGCTTGTTCGTAAGCCGAGATTTCTCAAATCTTTGCCCGTACGAGGTAACGTAGAATCTGTGGCTAACCATAAAACATGCTCAGCGTTCCTCACACGAATTTCATCGTCAAGAACACGTGGTTCCATTCTGCCAGTGAGTTATACACGATAGACGAAGCTGTTTCAACCGTCGCGACGCGTCGTGTCGACGATCAGAGACTCAGGAATAATTAGGCACGCGATAGTCGCGAGACGATCTCATTCGCGCCGTTCACGCGTTGCCTTTGTTAGATGGAAACGCGAAAGTGGTAGACGGTAGACCGTCATCGCGTTGACGTGGGTATTCCTCCAGTAGCAAAGGTTGATATAGATGTCTGCAACTTGAGAGAATGAAGGATTTTAATGGCGGGGATGGTGATCGTGCTTACTACAGTTTCAAAGTTGCGATGCCGGAGGATTTGGATGCCGTGGAATACAGTAGCGAGGATTTGGGGATTATAGAAGTGGATGGCGGAGATTTTGGAGTTGCGGTGTTTGATCTTTCGAGGGCCGGAGTTGATGCTGAGGTCGCTTGGAGTAATAAAATTTGCTCCCAGTTGGGATTGTATTGTGAATCAGTATGATTCAATTGGGATTAAAATACGAGGGCGCAGTGAAATGAATTTTTGAAATACTGTGGAATTTCACGAATTATGTTGGATTGGCGGAGTGAAAGATAAATTTACTGTTAAACGATCAGCGATCGTTGCAGGGAAATAAGCCGTTCGTCATCGGATTTACGTTCAAGTAACGTGTGATTACTGCAATACTGCAACTGCTTTTTTCTCATAACATTTTTCACATACACATGAATAGTCTATTTTACAAAGTTCGTCGACGAAACGTTATCAACAACTCCTTCTCAGTCTCGCGTTCAGTTTCCACGATTTCCTCTCTCGAATTGGCGATAGAAGGCCGCAGTAAATAAGCGTGATTATTCGAGGCGTGCCGAGGCGAAAATTGTAACCGAGCATTTTGCATCAGTTAAGCCTTTGGTGGCGCGATGTAGGCGTGAATTATGGATAATGTACATCTAGCGCATTAACTCACTCTGTCGCAATTAACTTGTAGAGTTGCCTGCATTCGGCCATTTATCATTCCCCTGCGACGTTGGATTTCTTTGTGATCGTATTCCTTCCACTCCGGTTCAGTTTCTATTCCATAAATTAGTAAAATTAGAATTCTTGAAATCTATTAATTTCATGAGTGTTTTCATTCGTGAAACATTTGTAGCAGGTGAAATTACGTACAAGCTATACCTCATTCACAATCGTCTTTATTTAATTCACGAAATTGCACTGTACCCTGCGACTGCTTCTATCCGCATTTTTTACAGATTAAACGGAGAAGGGAAATACCACCTCTTCTGTAATTAACTCGTTACTTAACCCGTTCTTAATCCGCCGCATTCGTGGCAGCACGAACGTAGCACGCAATTTCTTCGCTCGTATTAATTTCGCGTCGCTTAATTTCTTTATCGCACGGCCAGGGCTGTCCCAGTTTCTGTTCTAGCAAAAACAATATCATCGCGAACGCATTAGCATTTACCCAGCTTCCTCGCGTATATACGCGGTGTGCAAAATGTCGCTAACAACTCATTAAACGTAATCAAGTTAAATTAGAACCGAGAGCATCCTCAATTTTTAGTTAAAAATGTTCACGAAAATTCATCGAAAGAATCGCTAATCGTTACCCACTGCTTTGCATTGTTGCGCAAAATCCATTAAAGTCTAAATAGAAATAGAAAGGGCAATGTTTCGCCGGTAGAACAAAAATCGAAGTCTCGCAAATGAAAAATAGAAGGGCGCGGTGTATATTCTGGATTAACGGAACCGAAATGCAGTTCCCTGATAACCGAGATTAGAAAGACGGATGGCCGGTGCCCGGGTTGGCGGATTACAAGCGTATCCAACTTAAATAAATCTGGATTAAGTGTAAAAGCATTAGCCCCCTGGTACACCGTGCGGAGCACGCTAGTGTGTATAAAAACCCCGTTGCGCTTATGGAATTCCGTGCAGTTGATTTCGTTCGCTCAATGACAATGGCGATGGTGATTCTATACATTGCTGATGAAACTTTAATTTAATGGCAAGAAGCGAGTAGGCATAGGTGGAGTATAATTTAGATAGGATATTTTATAAAAATACGATTTAGCGAATAAATTTATTATTAGCGTTTAGTTTATTAGCGAAATAAATTTTCAGTAAAAGTGGAGAACGCGGAGATTTGAAATTCGTTGATCGAATGAATTTTATTAATTAAAATTACTTAACCCGATTCGCAATGCGTGCGTGCGTGAGTATAATTTAAACAATCATTGAACCGATTCCTTGAATTGAGAAAGGTATCACGAGAGAAGACAATCGTCGCCATTCTGGTAGCGTTAAACGCGTTCCATTTCCCTCAATTTGTTCCGTTTCATTAGCAACGATTTCCGGTTCCATCGCTTTCGAATCGCTAAAGGACCGTTTAAGCGAATGAATTGGAGCAATCGTGTACGTAAAAAGGGTCGATACTTTCTTCTCGCAATGAAACGAAATAACATTGTTCGTAAAGGGGAGGGAATAATAGCTGGGGATGGCTTGGATGTTTAAGGACAAGCGGGACACCATTCTCCTCGACAGCGCAAAGGAAAAAGGAACGGCGGGCCTGTTTTCCTTCGCAGGAAAGATGACTCGAGATTGAATTTTCCCGACCAAACGTGATTTCACTAAAAAAAAGCCCTTAGCTATTCCCTTTGCCTCCCTCGGAAGTTGGGTTGCCAAGTATAAAGCGAGCTTGAATATTCCGTGCCTTGAAAACATCAGTTCCGATGAAAGTGAGATTATGTATTATGTATGTACATTAAGCATTCGAATTCACGTACGTACGCTTGCAATAAAACGATTACCTTACTATGCACACGGTATTCACTTGCAGCCCTTAATATTCCAAAGACCATTAAAAGCCTTCGTAGTCTAATTAGCAATGCGATTACCCCTGTTATTATTTCTCTTCCTGTCATTAAATAATAAAAATGAATTCAGGAGAACGTTAGTAACAGGGACTGTTTACTACCAGTGTGTAATTAAACAATCTCTAACACTATACCATTTAATACATACCGATCTACGGCGCTGAAATCGATGAACCAATCTTACCAAGTGCACGCAGGGAACACAAAATTCAACCCTTTAGAAGATCCTCTAGCGGCCTGTGCCCGAAGCACAGCTGCTACATCCCTATCGATCCCAACACAGGGTGGCAGTATTTTTGTGCGAAGCCAGCTCTGTTCGTACATTTATAAATAAAGCTCGGCCGGCGTGCGCGAACGTACGTCGGGCAAGGGTTAACCCCTCTAATTAACTGTAGCACGACATCGCCAGCGACGGCGCGACGAGTTCCTCCTGGTGGATTGGAGCGTGCTTAACGTTTCGCGAGGTGTCGCGAATGCAGGTGTCGCAGGAACGGACACACGCGTGAAAAGAAGGAGGGTGCGATCCGTTCCTTTCTCGACGGGGAAAAGATTTCATTCGACGCCAACGACGGACGATTGATAATGCAAAGTGGCGGCAGAATCGATGGCTGGGAAAGGTTAAGCGGTTTAATTCGTATCTATTTTCGGCGGCGAAGGTTGCGAGCGTTGCACTTGCGCCCCCTCCAGACTTACTTTAAATTCCGCTGCAATTCGAGGGCCTTATTTCTATGTAGCAGATTAAGTGCACCGTCTGGCGAACTGCTCAGGCTGTACTATTATTATCGTGATCGCGTTGCAACGCGATACCTTTAATTCGTGATTTACGAGGCACGGTATAATTCGGCGGGGAAGTGGATTCTAGATTGCTCGTTTGATTTAATGTTTCTGGTTACTCGATAATGCAATGTAGTTAGAGAAACGCGGAGAGAGCGAGAGGGCTGTTAAGATTATTGAGAAATAGCGCTGGCACTATGGTATTTTGTAGTTCGAGTATATACGTACATATATTTTTTTTAATTAAAAAGAGAAGCTGTCCGCCAAGAGTTAGAGAGATATTTCGGTTTCCAAATATTTTATTTCGCGCAGTATTTCCAGGGGCTGTTGTACAATATTCTCATTCTGAACGCTCTCATTGGAAATTGTGAAAGTTATAATTTGTATGAATACGTAGAATAACAGCAACAAGTTCGCAGAATTAAAAGCAGATAAAGCTTTTAGTTGAATTTAATGATTGCAGATGTGGAATGTAAATGTAATTACGAACAATGTAGCATTGGCGCAAATGTAACGATGCATTCGTTCATCTCTCTGAAATTATCTCTCATCGTTCTACCTTTTCGAATCGATCCCATTCGAAAGACGATCCCGACCGATGAACCCAGTAACCTCAGTTGACCGAGCACGACCGAGGGGTCATCATGGTCGATCTCCCTGGACCGAATTGTAGACAAATGTCGTGCGGTTCCTCTACAAAATGCATTACTTCCGGGACCTACTGTTCCTGTGACCAGCTGTGTATACTCTGGGGGGACGTATCCCTTCGTCGTGTGAAATGCTACCTAGCAAATTAACTTATCGACGTCATTGTCCTAGCTACCATTTTATTCCTTTCGCTTACCTGGTACTGGAAGAGCGAGTTTAGTTGGCTGATTTTTACCTAAGCACGTGCGAGCTGTCGAATAGGGGATGAAAAATTCATTCTGTCGCTACAGAGGACTATAATTGGGGAGAAATTTTCTATAGACTTTTTGAACAGAATAATATGATGTTATATTTACTATACAATAAAGAATGGTATCTCGAAATTATTGAATACACTAGAAACCGAATGGACTATACTAAACAAAAACTTGCTAATCTCGTTTCCGTGTAATCCGCAGAGATACCGTCGCGATTCGAACTGATCCTAGAGAATAATCCGTTTAAGTTGTAACGCGATGTTCGAGATTCAAATATCGAGAATCTATCGCGCCCAAAAATGAGTTTAAAAAAGGCAGAAAATGAAACATTTTTAAAGAAAGCGGCTATAAAACGAATATAAAACAGCGGATAATGATAACAAAATGCAGCTAATAACGTCATGCAGTAAATAAAGCGAATAGCGATACATCGAACTTTTTTTTTTTAAACCGTCCAGACAGTGGCGAATAATTTTTCTAGCCGTTCAAGGAGCGTATTGACTTTTACGCGATCGATCAAGCCATACACGAGACACGCCCTGAATATATGCATTAAAAAATGAATCTTCCTGGCCTGGTTTCGTTGGTACGCCATGTAGAGGAACCTCTATCGATTTATCCTGAAACGGATCGTTGATCGTGGTGCGCCATGAATTTCAAGAAGGAAGCGAAGGATTTCGATTAATCGGTCGAAGATCGAACCACGGGGCCACTCTCCCTCAGGGAGGGGCCACGGAATGGTTTTGAAACGTGGCCAAGGCCTTAAGTCACCTTCAATCGGCCGGGTGCTCTAGTGGACGTGGCCACCGAACAGTTCTATCCGATTATCAGAATGCCGGCTTAACATCTTCCGGGGATTTTACGCAAATCCACCGAGGAAGCCCTTATTTTGCGTTGCAACGAGAAATACCGCCCTTCTACGCGTGAAATTTTCGCGAAACGGTTTGAAAGTGCGGAAAAGTGGTGGGAGATATTAAAATGGATAGAGTAAAGTAGAATGGTAACGTAAGAAATTTGAAAATAAAGCGAAAATTATTATGGAAATTGAATGGCAAAAGTGATGAAAATATAGTTTAAGTTTGCAATATATTTTTCGCTACTGATTATGGGTATTGTATAAATAATCAGTGGTTGAGCAGTAATAGATAAAAGTAATTATATCGTAAAAGGAAAAATTGTCGGCTTCAAATTTTTTATTTTACTCATTGTAATAATCTTCATCGCCCATGATATATTACCTCTGTATAGAAAGACATAAGTATATAATTTATTTTAGATTAGGATAAGAATGAGTATCGTCGATCGTCAATGAACTGTCGCGAAAAATGTCCAGTGCAATCGAATATCAATTCTGAACTAAGCTAGACTAATTTTGGAAACGCGCGACAGGTTAATTGGTAAAGTTTCACGTTCACGGTGGTCGCCTCGTTCTGTGCACAGTTTCCCTCACTTTTAATACAGCAGCAGCCAAAGAGAGCAGGTATTAATAGCAGTGATAAAGTTGATCGTTCTGCCGTGTCACTCTGCAAATTAAATGTTTGAAGATGAACCGAGTAAAAATCACCCAGCTAACAAGGTTGCGAAAAGTTACGCATTTCGTCGTTTATCTTATTTTCTCATAAAGTGAAGTTTCATCATTTAACGCTTCTGCTGCGAGTTCCTCGTGTCTGACTAGTGCTGTCTTATTTCACGTAAAGATGCACGCCTGTCCCGCTCAGGGGAATTAAACTAGTATTAGTATCATAACTGTTGCAGCACATTTATCGAACTGAATAAAGTAATCAAAGTTTTAGCATTACGATATCGTTTAGAGATTTTCCATAGAGTTGTATGAAAAGTGATATACGATTTCAGCAACCTTCCTCTACTTCCATATACGTATGTACTTGAGAGGGCTATTATTTTCTGGCCAATTATTTTCCAATTGCCCGCAGCACTTTTTCAAAAGCAACCAAATAAAACGTGCACGCAAATAATAAAAATGCGCGAACAGAGAACTTTCAAAAGCCAATTAACCCGCTCACAATTTTCACCCAACGGTTGCAGAAAATCATGGACATGCTCCGCGTCGTACGTGGGATCGAATTATAAAAATGTCAGTGTCGTTCTCCGCGAAGGAGACCATTTTTACCGGAAGCTTCCAGTTGGCGTCTCTCCAGCCCCTCTTACCCCAGCGAATCATTTCTCCAGACGTCGCGGCGAAGAAAAGGAGATATATCTGCTGCAGCGAAACCAAGATCTGTAAATCAGAATGAACCCTCTTTCCAATTTGTTGCGATTGAATCGTATTTATCGAGGATATTTTGTGTTCGCGGTCGTATTATTTGTCTAAGGACGAAACTGGTCTCTCGTTCGCGGTTCAGAACAAGTTGGGAACAAGTAGCTGTGGCTGTGGAAAGACGCTTAATTGCCCAACTTTCCTGACCCAGTTCCCGCAGGAAGCTTTCTTAGCTTTTCTCGTGGTCGCGACTCGAATTTCGATTGGCGCAAACGAAACAGGGGATCCGTGTTGACGGAACAGAGGGATCAACGAACCTGTGAATGGTAATTGATGATGATCGTGCCTTTCTTCCTGGCATTAGACCAATATTCCGCACGGCAGTAAAATGGTAATGAAATGAACGGCGAGTGTAATTGCCAGTGATGGCTGTGAAACGAAACGGGATATATAGAGAACGCGGGTTTCAGAGGATCTTCCTGAATATTTCAAATATTCTCCAAGAAATTGCTTACGGAATTAACTCTTTCACTTGATCTTTTAATTACGAAAACATTCCAATTATCATGCGAAATGTATCAATTCCATTTTCCTTATTTCCCGTATTTATTAAATATTCGACAATCACGGGCAGCTCGACGTGGCGATAAATGTTTCTTAAAATTCCTCTTCCAACAACTGTTTAACACGGGTACACATTTCCGAGAATACAAATTTCAGCGTGCAAATGTTGAGTAGAGACAGAGAGAGAGAGAGAGCTCTGGTCCTAAAAGCAGTAGGCACTTCATAGACTTAAAACGCCATTCTCGACTCGACGAATAATTCAGGCGAGTCACAGGGCGAAAAGTGGCAGGTTATCTCAGAGTAACGGAATAACGAAGCACGAGTTATGCAGCCCCCGTTGCTGAAACGGCACACATTCACCCCCTCGAAAGGGATCCTCGTATATCCGGCGAACGACCTTGTTAAATTCGCGCGGATCGATACGCGATCTCTCACGGGCCACGGCCTTTAAACGCCACGAAAATTTTGTTTGAGGGTGGAAAGTTGAGCATGTAGGGCTTGCTGCACGAGATGCTCGGGAAATGTGGAAGATAAGCGCAGCGATGAAACTGCTCCTTATTAAATATGAAAGAGGTGAATTGCGTTACGGAAATTATGAAGGAGTGACGGAATATTTAATTGCGCCGGGAAATTACGCCGGTCGGGTTTGATGTGTTTCAAGCATTTATAAAAATTTTATAAATGCAATTGGGGCGCAGATTATTATAGCAACGCGGCTGTAAATCTCTTTGAATTGTTATGGACTATTTTTGGCACATTGTACACGGGCACAGTAGGTATCGCTACGCGTTTAATATTATTCTGGTGAAACGTAGAACGATTTAATTAAAGGAGTCTATTCCCTGTTTCACAGTATTATTACACGTCGCTCTACAATGCAAAGCTTGGCGGTATGGAAACTTTAACATTTACCTCTGGAAAATATTCTTTAAATCTCGAAATAATTCTTCCGCGGGGAACCTTTTAATCTGCCTCGTATTCGCCGTGTTAAATTAGAATTATCTGTTAAAGCGTTTTGTACCTTTCGTACCTGCACACCGTTGCAGTGGACGCAATAAAATTGCACACCGTTGATCTCCGACAATATGGACAATAAATATCAATCGCGCGCTAAAATCTAAATTCATACAATCCGCCGTGCACACGCCAGCGTAGTGACATAATTTTTCACGGAACTAATGCGTCGAATGACCGAGGCTAACCGGGGAAAACGTGACAATATCGTGCCAGATATAAAATGATTAATTCCGGGTGAACGGATTATTCGGCTGCATATTTTCAGATTGACAGCGACATAGTTCCATGCGTTTCACGGGAGACGTTCGCGATTCCGGGAAAGCTGATTACGCCGCTGATTAATTATTGATCAATGGAACACGAGCATTTCCATAATCTGAACACCACGGTCTATCCCAGTCGCCGTTTTCCCGGGGACCGGTATCGCTCCATATTTATCGATGCTCAGAGCGCCTGAAAGGCGTTAGTGGTTCGATGCGATTCACGCTGGAAACGTCTTGAAGCCGTTTTAATCCCGACACCCGGCAAATTCTCACGCGTCGCCGCCGTGGAAATTAGATTTGAACCTGGCGGAAAGGGGCTTGCGTTTCGCAGTGAACGCGAAACGGGACGATTAACGCGCCACTCGACGGCCATAGATAGGCGAGGTGCCCGAAATCTTCGGGATTCACGGCCGTAAATTGTCCATTTCATTGTTCTCGGTTTCTATTTTAAGTCAACGATACTGTGGTATTGGTGGATTTTAGGATATGTATATTAGCGGATAGGGCCAGGTTTGTTGGCGCCTTTGGTTTATAGTAGGCTCTCGAGGTTTGTCGAGGCAGTTACAAGATAGGCATGGTGTGAATGAAGAGTGTTAGTAGAAACGTCGAATGTGGATCGAGGGAATGTTTAGCTCGAGGAAAGAGTGAATGGTTTCGGGGAATGCACGTGGAGTGTTTGGTGAATCCTAAATGAGTGAGAGCAAATGAGAGATAGAATGAAAGGGAAACTGTGAGTGAAAGAATATATGGAGTGGCTGATGCGTGCGCGAAGCAGAATAGTTGGGGAGGTGAAAGTGAGCAGAATCGAAGTAGAATAGTTTGGAATGCGAAAGAGAATAGAAGTGCTTGCGAAGCCGAAGAGATTATTGTTTAGAGAGTATCGTGCGACGATATTTTATATTAATAAAATAGTTAGAAGTAGAAGGAAATAGAAGTCTCATTATTCTGACTAGTTTTCTGTGTGTATTGATAAAGAAGTTTAATAAAAATAACTTCTACAATACGGCGGAAACAGAACTTCTATACTCCTCTGTAAAATTAATCGACCGCTGAATTTCTACAGAGAATTGTCGATTTTTTTATTGCTTTCGCATATCTGAATTGAATTTTTCCTAATTGCCTCGCCTAATTTCGTACGAAACGGTCGGTATAGCAATTCGTGCAGCCAGTTTCCCCCGCAGATATTTTAGATATTATCCTCGAATTGTTGCTAACTGCCGCATGAACTATCACGCGAGCACCTAACCCTTCACCCTTATTCTATGCCACCCCTTGGATCGGCACGACCTCGGCCTGAACTTCGAAACGACTCGTTTTTAAACGGACAACCCTGAATTTTCTGCACGTGATGAGCGATCGCTCGGCATTGCTGCAGCCGCGTCGAAGGCTTCTGCGGCATTGCTCGAAGGTTTTTGGCGCAGAGCAAAGTTCGAGCATGAATTTCGTGACACGATAATCGGCCTTGAATGTTAGGCGGGATAAAAATACAGCCGTGACGCTGCGCGATGCATATTTGCATGGGCTTAAAGGGCGGTAAATTCGTGAAATAAAGAGGCATTCAAGTGGAAGGAAATGAGTTTGCTTTATCTTTTCTTTTCTACTTTCTTTCTTTATTCGCGGTACAGTTACGATTTCTGTGCTCCCAGATTACACAGGTTACTTCCAGTTACCCGACGATGAGAAGAATTTCATTATTGCATTGAATAAGAATATTGTACAGCAGAGAACATGCTGAGTTTACTTCCTTCGCTTTTCGTTGCTTTTGGACAAATTAATTAAATTAATTAATAAGAAACGGATGGATGGTTGAATTGTACGATCTAATGGAAACGTTCTTTTGTTACAGGATGACACGCGTATGATGAAAGTGGGCGACAAGAAGAGATGGATACACGATCCCAACAGTAAGTTCTTCATCCCATATTATTTCGATTGAAACATGGAAAATTTGATATCGCGGAAAATATAGGGAACGCTCGGTATTATTTCAAAGGGGATGTCTCCTGTTGCATTATTATTGCACACTCTCTGCTGCCTCTGTTGCTGTTTCCATTTTTATTTCTTTTAATAGAATAAACGGAGGCGCACGAAATTTCGATGCTTAATGTAAGTTGATATTTATGAAGTTTATCATTCGACGAGACTCGTTTTGTTAAAAGTTTGGTGGCAAACGAAATAATTAAAGTCTGTGCAACCTGCCCGACCGAAAAGTGAAGGGGCATCTTCACCATCTTCCACCGACCGTGTGTTCCTCTTTATTCCCCGGCTAAATAGCCAATTACTTCAAACTTCGAGGCTAACCCACTTTCTGAAGTGCAAATTCTGTCGCCGGAGAAGAAAAAAAGAACGGCGGAGAAAGAATGAACGCGGACGCATTAAAGTTTCCCGAAGAAGTTTAAGGAACCTTTGGTACGCAAATTATGCAGTATTATGTTAATCAGTCCGCGGTTTGCGTAACTTTTCCATTTTCCATCGGGATACTTTGAGCCGTTCTTGGCAATACTGTAACGAAACTACTCTGCGATTAACTTTTCCCTTCGATGAAACGATGAAGCCACGTTTTCAGGGAAACTCTATGTCTGTCATTATTTTCTTCGCTTCCTTTCAATAATTTCTATGCGAACATTTCGTTGCTATTTTTTCTTCCCTTCCAGCATTGATTTACCCAAAGTCTTCCATTCCTCCGATCCTTATTTCAACACGATTGTCAACGACAGTATCGAAACCGTAGATTTTTAATTACACACGAAACGCATCGGGTCTGGTAATTCTCCGGCGAATTGATTTCAATCGTGTCTTTGAAATCGTACGAGACAGGTCCGGTATTGCGTTCCCTAAAAGACAGGTATCCTGTTTTGACTCGTTAGTCGGAGGAGGGGGACAGAGCGCTGCGATTGTATGGACGAAACAAATTGCGATTCTTTTGTAAATTGCGCGGTTAGATCAGTCTGGCGAGCAGCACACAAAGAATGAATGTAATCGTGCGCACTCGTTCCGTTATTGCTACGATAACAATTCCGCCGTTTTATCTTTCTACCGTGTCGCCCGTCACAGTGTATCCTTTCAATACCGTGATTCTACGCGTTCTTTTTTTCCTGTTTTCCGTTTTCCTTCCTTTTTTTTCCGTTTCATTTACGAACATGCAAACGAGTAATACACAAAGCCTCAGTGCTCGTCCATTTCAGCAAATTCATCTTCGTCTCTAAAATTCAACTTTCGTCGACCGAATAATTATTCCTTATTCCTCGCACGAACAGAATTACATCCGGCCGTTCCTAAATCTCGCCCGAAACACCGAGGCGTCTCCGATTCAAATTCGCCGTCTCCTGCGTCGCAAATTATGGCATATCTGTGTCCCCAATGGCCCTGTTCGAGAATGTGTCCCGCGTGGCGCACGAAAATTTTCCAACCACCGCCACTCCTGTCTGGAATCGATAAATCTGGCCCGTCCGTTTCCCCCCTTCGCCACGTTTTTCCGCCGGTCCGTTCGTTAAATTGAATCGCGAGACGGGAGAGAATCGGCGCATGGAATCGTCGGTATGCCCGCCGCAATTACTTTGTCCCCCTTTCGGCGGAAATAACCGCGGAACCGGCCGCTGATTTCAGCCTGGTCATAATAATAACCCCGTCGGTTAACCCTTTGTACCCTAGCCCCGTTGCGTCTCGTCCCTGAAAGTAAGCGCGCGGTGGTGTTGGAACGAATGTCACGCGGGCACAGGGTTGAATGGGTCGACGTGATTACTGTGGACGGGGTGAGAGGGTGGGAAATAATCGACGGGGTTGTCCGGGGACGAGATAGGTTCGATTGGGACAAGTGTTTTCATTTTGTAGAGGTACAGGGTTGGCGGATTGAGGTGGACAGTTTTTGCGATGATTTTTTGGTGGTTTCGTGGTTCGCAGTGTTTGACGCGATTCTTTTTCATACAATTTTTAATGAAATAATACATTTAAAAATATTTTTAATGAATTAGATGACCCTTGTCACTCTGCACAGGTATGCAGTACAATAACAATAGTCTGCAAGGCTTAACATTTTTCTCAATTACCCGTATTACTGTTATGAATATTACGAAATATAATGAACACGGTTGGAAAAATTTATTGCATAAAACGCACGACTGATCGTCAAATTTAATCAGCTGAATTTCCACGGCGGCCAAGAACTGTTTCGCAAAACATTTCCCCCTTCCCCGCTATAAATCACGAAACTAAGATGCAGATTACTTATAAGCAAAGCAACAAGAACACCGTCCGTGCCTTCTATAAATCTTTCTCAGCTTTCTCTCGCTCGCGAATCGGCGCGCTTTAATGACTGCATAAATTACAGTCGAAAAGTACTCCCGATGCAACTTTTTACCTCGTTCCGAACAACAACTTGTGCCGCCCATAAATTCTATCGGCGTAATGATACGAGCAATTACGCGATATCTATATAATTTAATCGTGTATCGAAACCGGAATAACCGCGTAATCCCTCCCGCGTGCGTCCTCGATTCCGCCACCTTAAATTCCATGGTTATCTTTCGTGCTGGAGGCAGTACACGGACGAACTGAATCTCTGTGTGTGTTGTATCGGTTTCGTGTATGGCTGTGCTCACAGACGCGTCGTGCATCCTTAATTCGGATGCAACAGCACGCCGTGATTCCATGGTGGATACTCTGTCACGACGACCGATCTCCTTGCGTAATTTAAACGATGACCGAGTAATTTTCTTTCACGAGAAAACACTTTTAGAGACGGACGAATCATTGAGAAACTTTACGTGAATTTCTTGTGAATTTTACGCCATTCTTTGGATTTTAAAACATTACATGTTCGGCCGAGCGAGTAAATTATAAATCGTATTTGGTTGCGCAACAAAGTGAGTCGATAATTGAATCCGAAATCGAGTTATCCACACGCGACCTGAACATCGCAGATTGCATCTGCCGACGCAATTAATCGCGAGTCGCATGATATTCGACCACATAGTCGCCACACGGCCACGGTGTCGTAATAAAAGGAGCTCGATTCGCAGATAGGGACACGCCACGTTGGACAGTCGGGATAAATTGTCCAGTAATCACGCGCGTATGGCGACACGCGCTTATTGTCGTCTAATAATTAGGATTGGTATACCCGGTGGAATGACAATAAAATCGTGCCACTATCGAGAAGTCACGTTCGATCACGTCTGTGTTATTAATGTGTCACTGTGATTTTACGCGGTTGACTATTGCGAGATAGTTAGTTGCCTTTATGTATCGCTTGTTACGAACGTAAATAAAACAGTGGAGTAGCGTTGCGAGATAGAGTTAATCGAGTTCCACGTGTAACAATGTAACGAACGACAGTGGTCATTTATATTATCATTCTTTCTGAACTACAATTCCACGTTCCCACCTTTCAATCTAGGATGCATACTTTATTCTACACGAACACTCACCGGACTCTCTATGGGAAATTTAATTGCCTCAATCGCTTATGCACCAACGCGAACAAATTTTGCAATTGTCTCAATTTTTTCGGGACTTCCTTCATACCGTTCAAGCAATCCGTTTTAATCGCGGTAAATTGTAAATCGTAAATAGTTATCCATTTTTCCGTTTTTAGGAATCAAGAACTATCTTCTCACTGTATCCCATTTCACTTCATTTTATTTTATGTTATTTTATCACATTATACTTTATCTGATTGTATCTTACTTTATTTCAATTGTCTCAATTATTATTCTTTTCTGAAATTCTGTTCTACTCTATTATTATTTAACTTTCTTATTATTTTATCCTATTTCATTTGTTATTCTTCTCTGTAATTCTGTTTTTACTTTATATTGTATATGATACTATTATTCTCTATGTGACACAATCCCCTGTATACTAAAGGGTTCTCTAGCCCGTTGATTAATGAAATATATTATTATTATTATAAGGTAATTTATAAACAGCTGGAAAAGAGGGAATCGTCTCGCCAGTCTGGAGAATGTACACCGATTTAGATCAACCATTTTACCCTCGACATTTCTTCTCGCATTACCCTTCAATCCATCAATAAATTATTCTGCAATCGATTCGCCCGTTGCCCTCTAATCCACAGCCTTCCAAAATTGGCCTGAATCCACGAAACGATTCATTGAGATCGTTCACGACGCTCGTCCGTCATTTCTAAGGATAGTCGTCGTTCGTTTCAACGATGGCTCGACGATGCCCAAATCACTCCTTGGTCGAACGAAACCGCGTATTATCGTCTGCAGCTTATCTCAACATCTTGGCCATTAGCGCCGCCGATCATTTACCACGCGTAATGCATGATCGATCGATCTATAGTAATCTCCGTTTCGCGTCTAATTCACGCAGAAGTCGGGCCATTTTGGCCGTATTGTGCGCCGTAATTGTCAGTAGCTTAATGTACACTGTAATCGATATCGTAATGCGGTTTCGAAGGGGCTCGTTGGAGGGGGTTGATGGCAGCGGGTCACATTCGACGGTAAGATAGACGGATAATTTATGGGGTTAAGGGGTACCTCGAAGCTATTACCTCGTCGTTCAGTGAACGCGAGTTC
This sequence comes from Nomada ferruginata, assembly GCA_963583965.1. NCBI lineage: Eukaryota > Metazoa > Arthropoda > Insecta > Hymenoptera > Apidae > Nomada > Nomada ferruginata. The sequence goes on from OY757217.1 coordinate 3,255,170, forward strand.
GTCGTGGTCGTTAATTTTTTAACGTGGCTCACCTTGGTGTTAACGAGAACGGGACCGACCGACGTGTTAAATCATCGGAGGTGAAATTTTTCTTCTTACTTCTCTCTCGCTTTTTATGTCTTTCAACACGCGAACACTTGAAACCCCTTTTAATCGCCTCTCGAATAATGAAGAGAAACTGAAGATTTTTATGTATTATGTATTATGTTTATGTATTTGTAGCAAATGAAAAAGTCTGCACATTCTGAAATGCATATATCATTCATTATTGAAGCAATGCATTTATTTCCACACAGGCAAAACAATTAATGTATGCATTCCATTTCTAATCACGTAAATACAAATGGGAAAGACTGTTGTGCAATCTGACCTAGAAATTTAAATTACCATGACAATTCTGGAACGAAATCTTCGCGACCGGTGGTAAAAAAAGGAAGGGAAAAAAGGGAATACGCTTCCGTGGCTCGCGAATATACGGATAGAGAACAGCGTCAGGTGGCACGAGAACGAAACGTATTATCATTAAAAAGGGACTAGCAGATTCGGCGAGCACGCTAATTCGCTTGGAACGATTCCATCGGGAGATTTTTGTTTCGAAACTGCCGCACTCGACGCCGTGGTCCATTGTCGACCGACTTAAGGAACTTGGAGCACCGACCGCGATAACTCGGCACGATTAGCATTTTACAGGCATCAATGTAATTACTTCTACGAACAAGGGTATGTTGGTTCGATATCCCGTTCAGAAGATTGCAATTCGTGTTTTGTAGGATTTGTTGGAATTTGGAACTCATCGCTTTCCTCAGGCTTGCCTAGTTTCAGATCATTCGTATGATTTAATTAAATGAGCAAGTTCCTCGTTATACTTTTATTAGGTAGTTAACTTTCAGGCGGAAGAGGGATTTTCACGAAGTTCGGCCGAATTTTCATATTACTCAGAAGTCTCTTGAATGACCAGAGACGATAAATCTGCTCGCGACGTTCTCTGGCATACGCCTCTTCTCTGTCAAAAACCAAACGTCCATAGAAATCGTTGAAACGACACGAATCCAATTCACTCCAACTTCCGCGTGGAAACTGTCTGCTCGCGTTATTTTCTTCTGCTTTCTCCTTTGTTTAGTGTTCGATCGAATTTTTATAGAGTGCCGTAAATTATTCAGAAACTATACCCCCGGGATTTTTTTACCTAAGTTACTGAGAATTACTTTCATACAGTTGCCTTTAATTTGTTTGATTAAACAGATAAATCATGTTATGTACTAAATGGAGTAAAACAAAAATAATACTATCGTCCTACGTCTATCCCAACACAGAGTACAATAAATCTATGACAAAAGTTTTACACACAGCCGAAACTACTGCCATAAATTCTACTGGAGTTCTCGAAGCAAAGGAATCAAAGAAATCCACGTAATATTACAAACAGTCGTTCAGAAATTTAAGAAACCCTGCAATTCTTCCGCAGCGATTTACTATTACGATATTTCTACGCTCCTTAACATTTCTACAAAAACATCGCATTGTGTCGGTCCCCTTTGTCTCAGAATCTCCATAGAACTTCTTCCTTCGCGGTATTCCAATATCCATTTGCTGCAATTACACCGCTTCCAGAGCTACCTGCTCTTTCGTGGTATTCCATTTGGGAAAAGCTTCATTCGAGAATCGAACGGAAAGCTCGACGAAGGGTTCGAGCCCGAGCCCTTTGAGCGATCACGTTTTTCTCTTCCTTTTTATTTTTTCCCCTTTTTTTCAAGTCACGGATGCCGCAAATGGCAGCCTAAGCTGGTGAAACCGAGCCGAGAGGCCTCCTTAATTCCTGCTCGCTCGACTTTAATTCCCAGCGACTCCTTTCGATTGCGATAACTCGAACATCGCGGAGCAAAGTTTTAATTAGACGCGTAATGGATCCCTCGGCGCAATTCCGTCGGGCTAGACTCCTGGCGTTTGTTTGCGATACAGTTTCCCACTATTTTTAGATCGGGTTAAACGACGGTGAATATTAATATCAGTGGTTGACCGAAATTTTTGATGAGACCGCAGGGAATTTGTGGATCTGGAAGTTGACGTGAATTGTGATTTATTTTTCGGAGAGAAATTTGAAAGTGAATAGTGAGCCGTTCTATGAGAAAATCTTTAAACATATCTGTCAGTAATTATTCAAGGAAATTTGGTGAAACCATGCAGTTTGTGCCAAAACGTCGTTTATTAAAATGAACCAAAGATATGCGCCAGGAAAATTGCAATAAACGAAATAAAATTTCTAACAAAATAAGAGGTTAGCTGCTCTTTATTATTATTATACTGTTTACAAGAAGAATCTGAATATATTTTGGACATCGCGATTGTTCGAAATTATTGATGAAAGATATTCTGTCCAGTTTATCGGGATACAGGTCACTGCCGTATTTTAGAACACAGTGACATAATTCTTCGGTGTGAGTGAAATGCACTCAAATCAAGGAGATACCCACAGCCAGTATCTAGAACGTGAATTTCCGCGAATTCATTGAAGTTACATTAAATACAGTAGCCTGAGTGAAAGCAGCGAGGAGACTGCCACGACGAAGTAAAACAGGTCGGCGTATAGTCAGACAGAAGTAGAATGAATTCGTATACGATCGCACAACTACTAACCAGACTGTCCGTGTACTGTCAAATAAAATGAATGCATCCCGTACTTGTGCACGTGTCGTACACGATACGTGTAACTGGATCAGTGATACCGGAGAGCGAATGGTCAGGCAATTAAAATTAAACGAGATATAATGTAATTGAAAACCTAAACCAGATATTAACACTAAAACCATATAAGGCAAATGATATAAATTCGTCAGTAATTGAAGAATCAGTAAATAATAATAATAATGCAGATCAAATGCATCAGAATCGATAACGTTAAACCCGGAAATAATTTCGCAAGTGGAGCACGCATACGATTATTCAGACGGGTAGAATCAATTCAAACGTTTCAGTCGCAGAACGAAATTCGTGTAAAGTCAATTCCTGTCTGTATCAGTCTCTGCGAAACGAGTGTGAAACAAAGCCGGCAGTTTATCAAACAGTTTCAAAAACCATAAGCCAAAGGAATGATCAATTGTTCCCACTCTTTTGAAGGAACCGTTTGTGTGTTTTTTTTCTCTCTCGAATCGCGGATATACCATACCATACAGAACTGTCGGGTCTTTTTTACCACGTTACCCGGCGAAATGTCAAAACAATTCCTTATCGGTTTTGCACGTCGAAAGGTAATCACGAATCGACGGTACCATGCGAGATGACCGGTCAATCCCATGATCGCCGGCATGGGGTTAATGGAGAAGAGAGAAATTCGATCCGATGCGGTATGTTCTCGAAAACGACCAATATCGCTCGTCGACTATTTCCACGCGAATGCAATTGCACCAGCCATTGAACGCTAGCCGCAGCATGCCACATCAAAGAAACGAAATCATTTCGTCCTGCGAAAATCCCCGCGTGCATCCTTGTGCCCAATGACGGAATTAGTTTCACCCTCTCACCGCCATCCACCTCGTGAATGCCCCGATTCTAGGTAGTCTAACAAACAGTCGACGGTAACCCTTTCGAAATCCATCTAGCCGTTTCAGTGAAAAGCGAGACAGGACCGGTGGAATAAATTTCTCGGTAGAATCGTGATTGACTCGTTTGCATTCGTGTATTTGTTACAATCTGACGAATACACATAGATAATTCAATCTGATTAAAAAGTAAGAGTCCATAATGCGATTGAAAGTTGCTATCATCTTCGAGTGGTACATCAATGTTATAGATAAGACGAAAATTGTGATCGTAATAATATATATTGGATATTAAATCTAGATTTAATTTAAATCGAATACCTGTTACAGTTTCTTTTTTACTATTACAAATATGCAGATTTAAATTACCTTCCTTTATGTATAACGAACAAAACAATATATGTATATCGAGACGCTGGAAAATCGCGCGTCCCTGGCGATGGCGAGACGTAATATCGATAGAAGAAACGAGGAGTGAATTTTTCCACGCCGTCGATCGTGACTGTGAACGCTATAGTTTAATTCTGGCGCGGATGAACATCGACGTCATTTACAAGCGTCTCCGTTCAAGAATTTTCCCGTCCTTTAATATCGGCTCGCGTTAACAATCGGGAAAACTGCCTTTCGAAGCCGGAGCCTCATTTCTAAGAATTCTTTTTATTTTTCCCCCTCGGACCAAATGATCTCGTTGCTGGAATTCTTCTCGAGTAACGATTGGAATCGAGGAGTATTAAAAAAAGGAAGGAATTTTCTTTTAATGTTTAACATTTAATACGTTGAATATATTTAAGAATCTAATGGTTGAAGTTTGTCGCAGGGAAAAATTCGAAATTATTATAATATAGTTTGAGCGCTGTTGTATTTTAAAAAATGATTTTTCCTTGTTTCAGGTGAACTTTGTCGACCATTGAATTGTAAGAAGAAGGATCTATGCCTCCTCAAAGATACATTTACCGCTGTTTGTGTTTCGAAGAAGGAACTTGAAAAATCGGGGTAAGTCTTAATAATTGTATTCCCAAGTGTAATAATGAAGTCCAGTTTGAATTTCATAGAAATGCCTCCCTCTTTAATTTAACCAAACCAAAATAATGTATACATAGAATACCCCCAGAAATCCAACTTATTTCCAAATTCTCAGTGTTCTCGAATCTGAATTGGCAAGTCCAATCAGAACTTAGAGAGCCTGGAGGTTCGCCCTGTCTCTGAACAATGATTGACGTATCGTAAGCCCACGAGAACATCAGAATTCTTTGCAGACACTGTACAACTGTTATACGCTTTCCAAATTAACCCTCCAAGCAACGTCCATGAATCGAAACGCATGCACAGATAGGAGAACGATTCTCCGCCTGTACTCTCACTTCCGATCGTTCGAAGAATACGCATTGCAAACCCAAGGCATTAAAACATTCACGTGCACGCGGCCGATAATTAAATTGCAATCAAACAAAATCCACGGGAGAGTCACAATTAATCATATGGAATGTAGCGACTTTATCAAGCGCGATATTAAATGGTCCATATAACGCGAGCAATTTAATTCGCTGCTCATCAAAATATCGAGAGTCCGCGAAACGCCGGGGAAATAAACAGTCCTGTCAAAATTAGTCGTTCGATCGGCATTCGTTGACGCAGTCGCGACGAATGATTAACGGCGATATTATCCAGGAACACGGCATTAAACAGAGCACATCGAGCGTGGCGGCGATCATTGATTTCCAAGCGTGCTTATTGCCAGTTAACCGTGATTGCAGCTTTCCACGTGGATATGGAGGCATTCACGCGGTCCTGGAATTTATCTTGAACGATTCGCGGGGGGGGGGGGGGGCATTAAACGGCCTTCATAGCCAATTACCGTGTAGACTGATCCACGTTCCGTTGCTCTGCTATTCATGCAGGCACAAAGCGGCCGAATTGTCGTGAATTGTGCCGACGATATCTGAATAGATCAGATAGACGAAATTCTAAAACCTAATCGAATTGATTCGTGAAACGTCTATCGATTAATTGTACGTCGCGTAAAGATATTTGTGATATTGTCAGAGAACGTTCGAGCATTCCTCTGGTGCTTAACACTTCTTCTAGAAAGGCTTGAGATATCGCTGGACCGCTGTAATTCGCCCAGGACGAATTTAGAATACCGTTGGCAACGCAGACATTTCCTCTTATTGAGGTGCATAGCTATCCTCTGGTCAGATGTCGCGACGTTGCTGCAAGTTCGCGTTTGTTATAGAAAGTTTGCAGCAGTCTCGTTGCGTCGAAATTGGACGCAGAGATGGAATCATCGGCGTCAGAAAATCGTGCGACATTGTTAGTGTGTATAAATTTCTGGCGAGAGCGTTCCCGTCCCAAAAATTGGCTGGGTCACAACATTTCGAAACGTTATTGCCCACCGCGAATATTCCGTTGCTCTGGGGGTTGGTTTTTAGCTGCCACTTATCATTTTTGCGCCGCTCGAGAATGCTCGAACTAGCCACGTTATTGTAATAAGCACTCAGCAGCAACATTATGCCGCGTACAGATGTAAAGTACTGCCTAAAATATTAATATTCGCGACGCAATTGTTTCATCCAGGAACCCTTCAGATTTTTCGCGCAAAATATTACGGTCTCCAGTAGTCGTTTGGCGCTGAATAAAAGAGGGGTGAGCACGTCCTGTCTGCGTAAACGTATAACACGAAACATGCTACGACTAAAAATGTTCCATTGTACCGTGACAAATTCAACGTTGCTATTGACGCTAAAAATTTTCGCACGGCCTCGCCAGAAAATTTCTCCCCCCCCCCCCCACCCTCTCTCTCGTGCTTTTGTACTCCATTCTATCTGAGCGAAAAATTACATTCAGAATCGTTCCATTTTCGTAGCCGGAAAATCGCTTCTAACTTATTCCATTTCCAGAAAGCGTCTCGAGATCCTGACACGGTGGATCTGCTTAAATTTTTTAAAATTCGCGAGCCAGCTTTGCTCGGTGGACAGGTTGAATCGGGAACAGTTTCCCCGGCTATACGATTACCTTCTACGTGAAAAATTAAATGTATTTTTAAGCATGCCTACCTTGCCCCAGGATAACGTGTTCAATAATTCAGGACGCAAAAAAATCTCTTTTCATTTCTGTAATTAATTTTCGGTAGCTTGGAATAGTTCGATATCAATATTTTTATTCAACATTCAATTTATATTTCTAATACTCTTCTGCGATTATTATAGTTGATCTTAGTAAAGATTCTTAGTGAAGTGATCTATAAATTGCATGATTTGCGGTTTTTGAATTTGAGAAGAGAAAGAAAATGAATGATCAGACTATGTACGGTACTTTTTCTACTTGGCGACTTTCTGTTTCAGAGACATCATAATCCCGAAATCCCGAGCGGTCCAGCAAAATCGACGAATGAGAGCAGAAACTTCCGTCGACGCGGAGGACGACGACGCTTTCTTCGATTCTGAGGACGACGACGAGGATCAGGACGAATCCAAGTAAGCATTGCCAACTTCCTTTAAAGCCAGTGCGCACATTCTGTTTTGAAAATATATTTTCTTTACGGTGGATAGAACGGTGGCGAGCTATCTGCGTTAGTTCAGAAGCTGAAGGAATTTTTTTCCCGGGGCTAGTCGAAAGGTTCTGGCCCGTCTAGTTATTAAAGGAAAGGAATACTTCAATTTCAGGAAAAATTATCCCGCGTATGGGCATCCGGTTGCGTTGGGGTGGGATCTACTTCCGTCGTTGTTTACCTTACCTTGTTTACGAAACTTTGAATCTCGAAAAATAAAACACCTCGGTCATGGGTATCGGAAGTTCGGCGTACGAAATGTTCGAACATCCTGTGGCAATTTCTAACTTCTTCCAAGTGTTAAAACTTTAATGAATCAACGTTGCCATAGGCAGCAATATACCAGACAATTTAAACACGGAATTCTTCCCGTAACGAATGTATTTGCATCCAATTAATTTAAACATTTAAACTGTATTCCTAAAAAAAAAAGATGAAGTTCAATATTCCATTTGCAATTAATTCCGCGATAAATGATCGCGAGCTTTTTTCAACAAAAACGAAAACACTCGTAGAAAAATTGAAACAGATATTCCATCGTTACTCGCAAGAATAAAAGAATAAACGATAAAAAATACGAACGCTTATTACCCGGATTAATGTCGATCTCGTAACGAAACTATTCCACTCTGAGCAATAAATAAAATAAATGATCGCATACACAGGTATGGAGTGCAAAAAGTAGAGAAATACACCGACGAATGGGACGAATAATTCGATTTAATTGGTTCCTCTGTTCTCTGTCGCGTAAGTCGCATTGTTTCGCCAAAACGAGAAACACGGTCGCGCAGAAATGGAGGAAGAAAAGAGGATAAAGAAGGAGCCCGGAACGTATCGAGGCGAGTCCCGGAGGGCGAGTAGTCGCGGCCTGTTTTGTTTTTCACGAGACATTAAGCTGAAATTATTGGTTTCACCGGTTCTCCGCGTGTCGAACGCCACCCTCCGACCCCCACGTGGCGCGATCGAATAAAAGGTTAGCTTTATGGGTCACGTTTTCACGGATTCGTGGCCCTTAAGTTTCAATGCGATCATCCGGATATGGGAAAAAAAGGAAATGCTGGCTTACTTTCCGCCGCGGGTCTCTCATTTGTTTGGCCTCCATGCCGTGGGAAAATTACGTGGCACAGAACTTCTCCTGTGAAATCTTTGTAACGCGAGCGAGTGACATGGTCGTGGTTTTATTGGTATTTCTTTAATTTTATAATCGATTTAATTATTCTTCTTATAATTAATTTAATGGAGAGAAATTGGGAGGAACTAGTGATCTGAGAATTTCTCTCTGCTTTATTTTGAGAACATTTCTATTGTTGTTGCAATTATTTTTAGAACAAATTCCGAGGTTAAATTTTATTGTTACTTAATTCAGCGTGTAATACATAAATTAGCATGATTGACAATTATTAGTGCCATCTACGATCTCCCATAAAAGAATTTTTGTAAACCCAATTATACGAGGATCTGATGTCTGGCTATGCGCGCGCCACTATCACTTAAAACGCTTCCCGCTTCTTAACCCAATTCTCCTCTCCTTCGTGGAACAACGTTAGCATACCGCACAGGGGTACTCAGCGCATACTGTCTACCTAAATCGAACAAACACAAACGTGCCCCAACATGCTGTGCAACGAGACATGTCTAAGAAGCATGTACAACATAAGAATTTCGCGACGACGGAAACATAACAGAGCCCCGGTGAAATTCAATATTGTCTCCCCGAAGCCAGACGGATTTCCTTGAGGTGCAACCCGCGCCACAACAATACACCTTCTTCGACGAATAAAAAATGAATTTCGAACGACAGCGTCGGGAGAATTCGCACGAAATGGAAAAGTAGAATAGGGGGAAAGGAGCACGTGAAACCGGATGCGTTTGCTTTAGCGCAGAGCCACGTCAAACAGGAGCTCCTCGATGCTCTCTGGCGTGGATAGAAGGGAAGCAACGAGGGTTGGTCGCGGGACGAAGAAAAAAAAAACAGGAAAACTCCGCAGGGGGAACAACTCAGACGGAAGACGAGAACGAACGGGGAAAAAGACGGGTTTGGAAGAAGCCGGCGTTGCCAGCGAAACATTTCTTCCTACTTAAATTTGCACGAGCGAGCAGAGCAAAGAAGGTTTACCACCCGAGGCCCTCGCGCTCTCCATTTTCATCTCTCTCGCCTGCGTTCACATAAACCTTATCCATCTTCTGCTAACTTTCGTTCCCGTTCTCGCCACTCCCGTTTCATTTCGAGCGTGTCCTTTGAAAATTCGCCGGGGAACGTTGTCGTAAGGGGTTACGTCGAACGAGGAACAAGTCTAATTACGAGGCATCGCGTCGTTGGAAAGAATGCGAGGGCAGTTTAGATGAACGTTGCACCGCTGCGTCTGACCAGGCACGGTTTTATTGTACTCGCCGCGAGATGCGCTGACCCGTTCTACTTGTCGAACGTGCGATTCCATTGTGCTGGAAGGTGTTTAACGGTTTGTTCCACTTGTCGACCGGCGCGGCGTGTCGTGTCGCTTTTGTTCCGTTTAAGGGCACTTCGTGCTGGGACGGGTTTTTATGGACGATTGTTGAAGAAGAAAATTGAATGTTGAGATTGAACAGAGCGGGGCAGCGCCAGGCTTTGTTCGAACGATTGGATAGTAAAGAGGGCGATACTTGATATTTCGGCAAGGAATTCAACGTGCTGATGGAGATCGTGAGATTTCTTTTGGTACAGAAGTAACGAGGCTAGAGAAAAATAAAATGAAAGGGAACATTAATTAATAATTAAATTTGTAGAATATTTTTAAAATTAGTAACCACCTTCTACCAGCAACCGAAAGGGCCAAGATACTTCTGCAGAAGCGAGTGATGTTAAGAAATATGCACACTGGTCACACTGCTTTCACGTATTCTTCTTTCCTTACATATATATCCACTCTGTTACCAAAAAAATTTCTCTTGCGGAACTCCTCGAGGTCGGGGTCAGTCTGGGTCACGAGGAACAACAGCAGTGGTCGTGGAGAGCACGTACAAGCCTTAAAGTTGCCAGAAAACTGTACCAGGGATCGTTAACAAGAAGTGGCCTTTTATCCGCGCCCTTAATGGCCCCTTGTCCAGGTCCACGCGACTTTTCCAGCGAATTCCGCGAAATTCGCAATATTTCGTTTCCTTTCGAGCTTATAAACGGCAAATTAAAGACTAAAAATTAAGCAATTTTCCAAGCTTCCAAACGCATTATGCTTAGTCGTTTCTTAACAACGTTATTTGTAGCAACTTTGATTTTATCTAGGGGTGTGATGAAAATTCAAGGATTGATTTATTTCGAAATTTGAGTACATAGAATTAACAAGCACAAAAGTGGTAGGGTTTATATTTTTTAGTAGCAATAATTTGAGTATTGTGAGAGCATGGATTGAACTACAAAATAAGAGTAGAAACAGACTGTAAACGGGACACACTCGATGCTGAGTGACTATAGGGTATTTTTCGCAGGTCTAAAAGCGGAATTTAGCGGGCTTCGCTTTCCGGTTCATACAAACGATCCTGGGCTCTCCCATTTTCAGAAGGGCTGCATTGCCACTCGCCTTTTACGCTTCCCTTTGTTATAATTACTGAGCCACGGATCCTTTGAAATGAAAAGTAAGGTTTCGTTTGGCCGTAAAGTAATTGTCTTATCCGATTGGTGTGCGTAAAATGTTCGAAATTAGTAAATTAATAAAATAATAAATGTTTCTGCGCCGGAAAAATATTTCTTAAAATGAACAAATAAATCTGTTGAATTATTTCATTATTTGCAAACAGAAAGAAAAGGGGAGCAATATATTGAAATAATATTTAACAGATTGTTAATGACGTTTTAAATTAATAATAAATCTAATGCCCGATTTTTGGCGAAACTATACTTTAGTTCTAAAAAGAGAAAAATACGAGAGAATAGTTTTACTGGCGACCTGACTGTTGCTAATAAATATAAATCACTTAATTTTCGAGAGAGTCGTGGAAAATTTTAGCAGCGTCTATAAATCGACGATCGTAAATGATCCAGCGTAAACACAGAAATAAAATGAATCGTAAAGTCCTTCCAGTAGCTGACGATTATTTTATTATTCTTGACACAGAGTATCCACTACAGGATTCCACTTTACTAATGATAGAAAAAAAACAATAATTACAAAATGTCCAACAGCGGCAATTATTTGTATCGTCGTATCAATCGGAAACTAAAGTCATCGCCAATTATTATTGCAAGCTTCTTTTCAACCCTTCAACTTTCTTTCTGTAACACCATAATATTCTGTTTACAGTATCATCTTTCTGTCGATGGCGAATAAAAATTTCCATTGCCTTTACCATTAAGCTTTCCGCAAACTTTTCTCAACTGTTTTATACAGCTCGGTAAATCTATCTGCAAATAAAAAGTGCCAATAAACTCGATTTCGTTCCTTATGTACAGTTTTAAAAGAGTCTCTTAAAAGTACCTTGGGCACCGAAGTAACGATTCCATTGGTCGATTCCGCCGGAAACGTGGAAGATACTCGAAAGACGTCGCAGAGTTCCTTTAATGTCCAAACTTATACCCGGCCCCACCTTAAGGGATAGCTTTCCAACCCCTTTCGTACATTGTTCCCTGACTCGATTCCTTCCGCGTACGAGAAAATGGGACGCTTTCGACTCGGCAAAATGTATATTTACCGGTCCCTGTACGGAAACGAGTATCCGGTTATCGATAGTGCATCGCCCTGTGAAAACCTCTCGATGTCCATGCGACGATAGTTCGCACGGAAAACGAAATTTTATCTAAGTAAATATAATCTGCGCACTTCCACCAAACTAAAAGATCACTAAATTGCCGAGAATTTTTGTTACCTTTAACAGTACCAAACCCTTCTATGCGTCAGAAGCATATTTCCAAGGTCGACGCGGTTCTACCTTTGCCACAATTTCTATTATTCCCATCGCAAAGATAAATTCGTTGTGCTGGCTTAATTCATTTCGCCGATCGAGCGTCATAAAAATTCCATTACCCACGAGCCCATGGAAATGCGTAACAAATCAAACGGAAACGACGACGCGACGTCGCGGTGGCAAATTTCTCCCCGCGAATACAGTTCGGGGTAATCTTCGCCAACGATACAATAAATCTTCCGGACGGACAAAAAAAATGTTCAAATATCCATAAAACAAAGTTTGACAGTCCTCGGCGGAGAAGTAGGTCTCCACAGCCGCTTCTGTAAAGTAGAGCGACGTGGAAGCAAGGACAAATGGCGGAAAGAGTATCTCCAGTCGATAAGCATCCGGGTAATACGATGATGGACGAGCATCAGCTTCCCGGCGCGCATTTTGTCGCCGGTTCTCGAGCCCTTTCGCGACGAGAGGGCTTCGTCCCGTCTTTATTGCCGAGTAAGCTTCACTCGAGCTTTACGAGTGAGCTCGTTTCGTCGTTTCGCTTCTTGCCCCGCTTCTCCTTCGTCCCGCTGCTCTTCATCGGGGCAGAATTGACGGTCCGTCGAAACAAACGGCATGTAAAATTGCGCTTGGTGTGCCAAGCTCGCGGCCCGTGGGTTTTTTTTTTTTTTTTTATCGATTTAGGGGGCTTTCCAAGTCCGTGGAAACCTTGTCACGTTTTCGAACCGGTGGATGAATCGATTGTTTCTTTTTTCTTCTCTTCTTTTTTAGTTCCGTCGACTAGAAATGGAAATTCGCGTTGGTGATTTATGTTTTAAAGAATTGGCGAGGAAATTGAACGCATTACCTTTCGTTATCAAATTTATTAAATTTAGTTTGTTACCGTGAAATCCTTTCGACTGGTTCGCCTGCAGGACAGTCGTAGAGAGAAATTTGCGGCGAAATAAAAAATTACAGAGGACACTTGTTACGAGCACGTTTTAGCGGGGCTTTACAGGCGTCGTAAATTTTGTCGAGACGCTAGAAATTAATTTTCACCTGTCCCGTGACGACCGCGGGAAAAATTGAAGTCGGCGTAGAACGCTGTAAACAGAAATTTCTTTGAGGGAACAATGCGCCAGACATTCTTTCCTGGTAAAAGTTAATGAGAGAATAGTTTCGTAATTAAAATGCACGATTCATATTTATTACCTTCTGTTCTTTTAATTCCTTTTAATTTTGTGTTCAATAAAAACATGAAACTGCAAAAGAAAGAAAAAATATCGTCAGGCATCGATATATTTTAACTTTGTATGTTTCTCGAGGCTGTACTTATGAATGTCTGTCTGACCACTGGTTGACTTGTTCTACTTAACCGAGACCTACGCACGACCGTCTCGCAACTCCAAGTAAAATACGAAACAGCGACTCGAAATATCAATTGCCATGCATTTATTAAACCAACATTGGTTCGCACATAGATGGATAAATAATCATTGCAATATTTAAACATTTTTTTTTTAAATTGGCTCTAACAATGCCAGAAGGAATACAACTACTGTGATTTATCGAACGATGATTTTCCTTGATATGTACTTATTATTAGACGAAGTTAACACTCAGCTGCATCCACGCAGAAGCACGTTAACGAGGCGAGGTCTCGAAATAAATCAGTTCATCGATTCGACCTCCTTAATGCCCTTTGCCATCGCTGCCCACGCGTCCCGGTCATGAGCAATGGCTGGAATTACGTTTTCAAAGTCGTGCACATGTATCTCTGACCGGGCAATGAAACGAATGTCGCTGCATACAATTCCGACTGCAATACGCTTGCGGTCTCGAGCGTATTTTGTAGCCGTGCTTCGCAGGCGACCGAGCCAGTTAATGCACCGTCACCTGTGTAATGTGCGTTGGTTGTAATTTGCTAATCGATCGCGATGAATGTCGATTAATTACGCGTATATACATCTTCCGGATATAATGAATAATTTAGGAAAGACAAATTGGGTATTGTTCAAATACGATATGAATTATTTTTAACTGAAATATATATCAGACAGATATTTTCATATTTTTTTTCGTTTCTTGCCTCGAGTTATGTTTCAGCGACAGTATGCCATTACATTTGGGAACATTGTATGATACGAAATGGCATTTAGTAGGAACTGTCGAACGAAACAGTCGATTGTTACGTTCGATACACGTTAAACAAGGATCGTGATTGGAAGGGAATTACGTGTACGCTCTCGACGTGCACTCGAGCCCTATTATTTTGCCAAGTTACGAGGCACGGTAATTTTGCGCTGCAATATGCATCGAGCAAGTATAAAATTCCAATGCCGTGGACATTAATAGAAGTCTGTGGGTGTTTTACTTCTATTTGTGTTTCACTTGGTCGGCGTGAACGAGCTGGTACACCGATTCCCTTTTCACCCTTTTACCGCGCGCAACATTTATGTCGAACGACATCGCGTGTTTTTGCAGGACGAGGAGAAAAAAGAGTGTGCATACCCGCAGAATAGAAGGGAAAGTCTCGTTCTCGTTCCGCGGTATGGAATATTTAATAGCTCAACGAGCAATCGTCCGCGGAGGGTATTTTAATATCGATCTTTGAACTGCTTCGACTTTGTGAAAAAAATCGTATAGCGGTCTAACTCAGATCATTTTAAAGGGCGAGACGCCTCTATCTTCACGCCGCTATATCGAATTTTTTCGAACAACCTTCTTTCGACGTAAACACTTTTTATTCAACGATCTATATAATGGGAAAAAAATCGTACATAGCCGTGTACATTTCAATAGAGAAAAAGTGCATTCTTTGGCGATGTAAAAAAAATCCCCCTCCGCTGTATTCATTCTACGAAGCCATTGGAATTCTGTCAGAAACATTTTACTTGTTAAAAACAAAGGGACATTTCGATGTTCCCCCATCAGCTGAGACCTGTATAATTGAATCCATCCAATTCGATTATTCCATTCACCCAAGCCCATAAAAACCCTCGTTCCCTCCCATCGCTACACTACAAGGATACTCTTTCCCTGAACTCATCGACGAACTAAAACTTTGAGACAGTGTTCCGCGCTTGTCGCCGTTCGGAACGTCGTATTTCGTCGCGAAGCAGGTGATGCCGTTCGTTATCCATTTCTACCGATTGAAAGTCAAAGTTTCCAGCATCTGGTCGGTCTGTCAGAGATATAGGGGACCACGATCGCAAACGACGGCGTGGGTCGGATAGAAAGAGGAACAGCCAAGGGATTACATTTCGCATTCATGGAATTCGATGGTTGCCCGCGGTAAATCAAAACTTCGACCGGACCAGCGTTCGAAAGAAAAAAAAATAACAGAAAAAGAAGTGTGTTCAATGGAACAACGTTGCACGACCCGTAATACGTATCCGACGCCGGGCGTCTCGATGTCGCGGAACGCGGAGAAAGGGTAAAAATCGACGGATCGCGATAAGAAGCGGCGCTAGGGACGCGTGTTCCGTCCAGACGAATAAATTTCGAACGTTTTTACACGGACGCACTTTGCCCCGAAACGAACGGCGGATAGTGGAGGTGAACTCGTTTCGTTTTGTTCGAACGGAAACTCCTTTGGACGGTAAACGGGGGCTGGCTGCAGTTCCGGAACTGGCGTCGAGCTGGATTCGGGAATTTGAATACAAATTGATCCACGGGTATGGAGAACGAAGTGACGGCGGACCTTTTGGAAAGGAATTTTTTGTTTTTCTGTTTTTTTTGTCGTTGTCAGGGTAAAGGATTGCTATTGACAGACGGTGTATTTGTAACGAAATGAACATACAGTAAATGACAGATTTTCTCAAACAGTATCTGTTAGACGTGATTCACGGTGAAACTTAAAGTCTTCCCGCGAAGATCAGAATCGATTGTCGTATCTTCGCGACAAACGTTCCAAGTTAAATGGCGTTCGCCTCAATGCAAAAATTTCGTAGCCTAGGATCGCGAAAGGGAGCAAAAGTTCCCCCGATTCCGCGGTCAGCGATAGCACCTGGTCAAAGTTTCGAACTTCTCACGAACCACAAACGGAGCGAGACAATGTAAAAGAGCGGAAATAAAAAGTGGATTGGCACGTTCATTATCAGCTACATCTCGTCTCGTCCTATCTATTACCCGTTTCTCTTGCTTGCTTCATCGACAAAATTAATAAAAAAACCACGATAATTTTCTTGCTGCGGCAACGAAATTCGAATCGGATTTTCCTGTTCTACCCGGCGAGCAGCGAGGAAAATTGTTTGCCCCTGAAGAATTTTCCGCTGATGGCTAAATTCAACGGAAATGTGTTCGTTGTTCGTACACACTTTAGAATAATTACACGTTTAATGTGAAAGCATTGTTTGTTCGCGATAGTAAATATAGAACAGCGAAGGAAAGTAAGTTTTAAAATAAATTTAAAAAAAAGTATATTCAAAAATCGGCAATAAAAGGATCACTGATATATTAATGCAGGCAACGTCCAGGTTCTTAATCTTTGAATCCGAACTATTGCACTTTCGTCCAACAATTTTCGGCCATCCAAAAATCACCGGTAACCACATCCAACCATCAAGTCAGACTAAATGGAAGGGAAAAATGAATAATACCGCGACTCGTCGACGAGAAGCCGCAGAACCCGTCTTGATAAAGGAGTTAAACCGGCTTAATTACCACGTTACTCGGTTTAAACTAATTACGCGTTTGCCGACGACCACAAATTCTCTAGACGCAACCTAGCGGGCCGACATTGTGGCCGAAGCCGCAGAGGGACCCTTCTTTATTATGCCGCCATAACCGCCCGTAATTCTGCGCTAGATCGTTTATGTCGTGGCTTCGTGCTGCAACTGTTGATTCGAGCTGGCTAATCGGGAAAAGTCGCCAGCCGAGAAAGCGTATTTTCTAAGGCTTGGAATTGAGGGGAATGGTTAAGGAGATTGAGAGTTAACGATGAAATTAATCGCCGGTCAATGACTAGCGGGCTAGAAATTTCGTGAACATTTTTGAAAGGGTGATTCTTCAATTATATTAATCACTCGTCAATCTCATCTTTTATTGTAGAATGGAACGAATTTGTTAAAATAATTTTGTCTGCTATGCTACCGGTTTCTCCTGAATTTTCGAGAACGACATTTTTCGCGGTGACGTTAAGGATATTCTAGACGAGAGGATTTAACAGCAGAGCACGCTATCTCGGTGTAGGAAGTAATATTATAAAATTATAATTAACATGACCGCTCGTGCACACTAAACGCATTATAATAGTATTTCAGTTTACGAGGCACCCTTTTCATAACACGTGCAACAATGTTGCATTCGTGGTACAGACTGCACCACCCTTACAGCCTGGTAATTTCATATTATGACGATGCAGTGCTTAACGGTTATGAAGCACCGTGTGTTGCGGAAATTCTGGAGTTCTTCCAAGGTAAAATGGTGCAGAATTTTGACAAGAAAAAACTTCGACGCGATAAACAGATATTTTTCGATGTTGGTACAGAATATCGAATAATCTATGAAATAAATTTACTGTTCGGTAAATTAGTCGATCTTCATTTAAATGGAAAATAGGAATGCAAGATAAATTTATTTTTTGAGAAAATACTCCATCTCCCGCGTACCTGCCGCGAGCCAATGAAAATATTAGCCCTTCCATTATTTTTCATAGAAAATAAAATAATTACCATTGACTACGGGGGAAGTTCGAAAGAAAATACACTAAAGAAGCTTGCCTTTCAGCACAGCATTCCATTTTCTACGAACTTCTTGAATACCAATGAAAAGAACCTTTACGGTACAAAAACTTGACCGTCCAATTATTTCGCTACAGTATATTATAATTCGTGTTTCGTGCTAACCAGAGATTTAGTTATTCGAAATACCTCTATCTCCTCCACAAAAAAATTATGCTACGAGAATCGATATTAAGGGAGTAAAGCAACACAAAGGACTATACAGTCTCGACCCACGGTATTTTAATGCCGTTCGCTTTGTGTGGTGGAAAGCGAGTTATGGAAAATGGAGAACTGGCGGGGAACAACAGCGAAATCCACTCGAGCAATTAAAGTGTTGAGCGCAGAACAGTTTCATTCAACAACGCGCGTGTCTGCCTTTGTTGCAGATGTCAAGAATGTCCTGTGGTGAAGCCGACGTTCCTTTGCGGAACCGATAATCGCACGTACAGCTCGCCATGCCGACTGGAATACCACAATTGCATCCACCACACGTCAGTACGCATAGCCTGCAAAGGATTCTGCCCGTGCAAAGGTGAGTACCGTTTGTATTTCGTTTTAAAATCATCGTTTGTTGAGTCTGAATCGGTCTGCAAATTGGATAGAATTTGTTGAGACGAAATTGTTTTAAACATAGATCAAAAGATGAATTGCTGTGAAGATACATTTAGTCGGAAGGGTTTGTGAATTGTTATTGGGCGAATGATTGAGGTAAAGATATGAAAGGCAAATTGAACGAATTTTTGGGTGCATAGAAATTGAATATTTTTTCCCAAAGACGATAAAAGCAATTATTTTAAATAATTTATTACTCCTTTAGCCTTGCGAAAAATAAAACAATTTGCATGGTGCAGATTTCATGGAAGATGTGATATTAAATAATAATTATATAGGACAGCTTTATCTTGCTACGTTATTACATCAATTTCACTTCCAAATATTTACCAATCTTTGCCCATTAAAAAACGAAAACGTGCCGAGATACCGGTACATCGAGTTTGCATCTTCATCCACTGAGGAACCAGAATATGGGGCAAGCAAACTTGATTTATTATCCAGAAAGCCTGTTTGATTTATCACCGACAGCTTTTGAGAGGTGAACTAATGGTTCCACGATTCTCCTTCGCATCCAGATTCAGAGTGGATATCGGAACGGAAATGTTCTCGACATTCTGTAATCCGAATATTGTGTTACGTTTCGCGTAAATAAATTGCCACGGTTATTTCTTCTTCCAGTCATTTGCACAACGAATAATATGACGTAGCACGCGAACGCTTAATTACCCTAACGAGAACCGTTCGTAATCTGGACTTCGTACGGATCTTTTCTGATTTTACACGTGGAATTAATTCGTTAGTTTATTCATAGGCGACGACGTGTAGTCTGTTTTAACAATGGTACTGTGTTTGCGTCCTATCCCGCCTATTCCTGGGCACAAGCACACCCACCATGAATATTCATAATTGCCTGTTGGAACAATAATGCCGCTGTTAAAGCGTACGAGGCCGTGCGTGTCCTGGATTCGCGAAGAATAATCCAAGTATGAAGTAACGCGCATGTTCGAGGGCTAAGACTGTTTATGGATAAATTATGATAATATTTCACGATTAATTAATTAATTACTCTCGATACGGGCAGGTATATAGAATAACTTGTTCGAATAATTAACACAAACGCAGTATAGAAAATTTTAATACAGGAAATAGAGAACTTGGAAACGTGTACATTACTAAAGATACGTTTTATTGCAATAGATAATTGGTGGATAGAAATTGTGCAAAAATGCAGATTTACGCAACATTGGCCATCGTTATCCCCGCGACGAAATGATTATTCTTATGATAATTGTAATAATGATATTGTAATTTGTCCAACAAAAAATAATTCATGCGCTTGAATGACTGTTTAATTGGAAATTATAATATCTGAACGGGCTTCGATCAATATTGTCGGCTGTGATTTTTCTCTGGCGAAAGGGACCGTTTGGAAAATAAATGGAGACCGACAAACAAACCTACAGTTGTCGGGGCATAAAATATTCGAAAGCAATCGTGTAAACGTCGACAACCGAGTTTTATCGCATCGTGGTCCCCGATGTCGTCGCGTTTGTTTAAAAATCATCGAAAACCGGTCCGTGTGCGTCGAATGGAAATGTTAATTTGTTTACCAGTGGTTAATGAGTTTCCGTTCGGTCATTCCAATTTCCTGCGAATCTGCATTACATTTCCCACTGCATTTTGACCCCTGTACTCTCTACAAATCTTATATTAATACTGCAACAACCTTTCGTTTAGCAGGAACGTGAAATAAATATCATTTTCTGTCGAAAAGAACGATTACCAATAGTAATCTGTATTATCAAATAATTAGCAAAGTAGATGAAAAATAGTGCACTGATTATGGACCACATTTTGCAGCCGCCGATCTTCGTGCGCACAATAAGAAGATGCAGATGCAACGACAGAAGTCCCTTTCCAATAAGATGAGAAGTCGTGACATCACGCTGACGCCCCACGTCTTCAACTATGACAATCATCACTACCAATACCTGAAGTACACCAAACTTGCCAAGGTAAGTCCAACTCCCACGTCTTGGAATACTAATTACCATTTTTCTCCCCGCATTAAAAACGTTCCAAGCCTCGTAGGATAAAAAAATACAGTCATTTAATACGATTATCCTGCGAACCGACGTTGCAAATGTCCTGTACATCACTGCAAAGCTCAATAGGCCCTCGTAATGAAACCATGCCGCCCTCTACCTAACACTAAACCACTAATATGCGTCTCCTGTAATCAAAACTTCCTCAACCCGTGCAGCAACAAATTTTAATTACAATATTCGCGGTCCAGGGTGATCAGCCGGTGTTTTCCTCGTTGTAATAACGCAATAATGGTGCCGCTTGCGCGATACCCCAATATAGCCAACATTTCGGCTGGGTGTTAGCCACCGTGGCTGCGATATTAGTCAATTAAGCGGAAACCGTGACGTAAAATCGTTTCTGGGAGCACGAGACAGCCGAAGAACCATACACTAACCGGCGGTTCGTGGTATAAACGCGGAAACGAGGGTGTCCCGGTGTGCAACGTGTAAAACCACGAGAAACAGGAAACAGGGACCACGTGGCAGTCAGCAATTCGGAATTCTGCTGAATCGCGTTGCCGTGAACGAGCTTTTCACGCGAATCGACGGATTAATCGAAATGCTGGGGGGCCATTTGTGCGAGTTCCAGCAAGTGCTGCGAAACACGCGGTTCCTTGATATTTTTTTTTGCATATACTTAGGATATTCCTTGCGGAAGAAAGATAACGTGTAATTGAATTGTTGAAAAAGACCGATGATCAAAATTTGAACGAGGTAAACTGACAAAATTATAGAAATATTCTGCAATATTTTCGACAGCGGTTAAAAATAGTATTTCGAGTTTGGAAACAATTAGTTCGACGAGAAGAATATATTGCATGAACACTACAGATCAAATTCTGATGGTGCACAGTATAATCGAATTTTCCTTCGCCCTTACGATACCAGCTTTACTACCCCCATAACAATGACCACCTACATCCAGGTGGACAGTACGATTCGAAACAATGACCGGCTAACTACTCCGTCCGGTTCGGTTGAAATATTCGTGGCGTCGTTTTGATTTACAATCGCTAATCCAATCGTCGCATAAACACAGTTATGGTTTCGTTTATTCGTCGCCGGTGTCCAGGAAAACGCCCGTCCACGGCCTGAATATTTCAACGTGGCGGACGGTTTTAAATGGCCGCCATTACTATTCGTATTAGGGGCTATGAATTATTTAAGTTTGGAATCACAGATTCGCGGGACGAACAGCATACTGTCAGGCTAAATTGCAAAATAAATCTGGACCGAGGGGGTTAAATCGCTTTCCATTTAACCATGCGCTAACACCCTACTCCTCAACCACCACTCCGTCCCCGTTGAATCAGACTCGTTATCGTATTTCATCCGACGGTACCGTGGAAATTGAACGCGGCATAAGATCTCGCGACGATCTCTGTTAATAGGGTTTATATTGAAACTATCGCCGAACAGTATGAAACTGACGTGCAGGGTGTTGAAAGTTAGGTGGAGATTAAAAGTTTCAACGCTTGGTAATAAGTTATGGTAGAGTAGGAGAATGGTAATTTCCAAATTGTAATATGGTTATTCGACGTTGCGGTGAAATTTAAGTGGAACTACTTTGCGAAAACTTTCTGATCAGCCTTGGTTAATTGCCGTTCCTATTTGAAATTAATTGAATATAGATGGAGGGCTTCAAGAAATTGTATTCTTTAAATTCTCTAATAAAGAGAGAAGTGTTTAGATATACATATATACATACATACGTTGTTAAACTGCACTGCTGGATAATGATAAGGTGTTAAAATCTTTTGTCACGGAGTCCTTAATCCTGGTACTTTAAATCCTTGGGGAGACTCGTAAATCGTAGAGTGGTCTTGGAACGTTAAATTCTAGGATCCCAAGATATACAATCTTAAATCCCCGGTTCCTAAACTCGGAGGATCTAGGTTTTAGAATTTCTATCTTAAACCGAGTTAAATTCTAGAATTTTTCATGACAGAATTACAACTCAGATCCTGAATTCTCGATTGCAGAATTCTTTCCATAAAACTGCACCTTGTTCTGGTTCACGAACTTTAATCGCAAGAGGGCACAGTGAACAGATTGAATTACTATACTATTATTCCAACCCCTAACAAACCAAGGATACAGAAGCATAAATAATTGTTCGCCCACTTACAAATTACCGCCAACTCCAACAAACCGTTGCCTTTGAAGCAGACTATAGAAAACGCACCCTTAACATTCCAGTTAAACGCGATAGAATTTTAACCTGCGTCCGTGACTACAACGACTTGCGCACAGAATGTCTGTGCTTTGTGGGCCTTCTATAGCGGCGGCCTTGTAATTTAAGGTTGAAGGCAGGCACGGTGCCGCTCGATAAAACACCAGCAGCGATAGAAGTCTCACGAATCGGTCTGGGCACCCCTCGATTTATGCGACCCAGTCGATTCTGCTTACTCCTCCTTCCATTCTTTCCCTTGTGCCTTACGCGTGTCCTCCACCTTTATCTCTTTCCCTCTGGGAAATTTATGTATCGATTATCTTTACGATTTTCATTGTCACGCTGGTTCGACGGATGTACCAGATGCATGTAAATCAGCCAGTTCAATTTGTTCGAACGCCTGCTTTCAGCTTGTTTTTCAATCTCTCTCTTTCTTTGTACGACATTTTATTGCGAATTATTTTTTATTACGATTAATAACTTACAATTGGTGTGTCTGGGTTAAATTTCATTCTACGAGTATCCTGGTAGTTGTTTATGCTCGATAACGTAAATTCTCGCGGATAAATTGTCGATTTTCGAGATGGTGTAACTTCGTGGGAAAAAATCGTACGACAGTCTGACTTTCATTTTATGATTTCATTTTAAAGGGTGAAGCATCCACTTTCGTGCCCCTGAATTGAAATTCGACCAATTATAATTTTCATTAAATTGCAGAGAGATTGTTATAGCATTTTACTGTAGCAAATCTAATTTTTGCTCATTCTTCTGTGTACTTTTACTCGATCCATCATTCCTTTCATCCCTCGTTCACGCATTTAACTGGCGTCACGCGTTCGCCGATAAAAGACGATTTCAGTCCTTAGGCAACACAATAACTGCATTTCCCCTGTTTCCTTTTTGTGAACTTGATACGCGGACCCTTCGTTGCCGGAGCAAAAACAAACTGAACGTATTCACTCACTCACCCCCGTGAATCCGTTCCCGTTCGTATTTACCCCATTTCCGCCCCTCTGTCCGTACAAATAGACGGGACACGGGCTGCCAAGCGGAGAAACAACATTACAGTATCTTTCACTCAGTCGAAAATCTGCGTATCAAGATGCACAGCTCGTAATTTCCTGAGAGCGTGCTCGTCGTGTCAGATTCGTTGAATTTATTAACCCTTTCGCTGGACAGAAATTCGATACTCGAACGGGATATAACATTTTGTTGACCAAGAAGCTGGGTAAACTTTCGAAGTGCTGTATCGTTTTTAATCCTTTAACAGTGATCCAAAAAAATAGAAGATTTCGAGTGGTTATTGTAAAAAATTCATCTACTTTTATTGTGTTGATGATAAGCAATGGGAAATATATATTTTATACCAGTTAATAAAAATTATTGTGGTAGTTTAATTATAATATCCCGTTGATTAGAATAGCGGTTTTTGAGATATTGAATTTCATAGTGATTCCGTGCTTTGCATCAGCCTGTAGAAACACGACTCACCCTTCGAAACTCGTTGACAAGGAAACCACCCCCTATACTCGTTGGCGGTGATTGAATGTAGAAATATCGTCGATAAATCGCAGTTTTCTTCGGTTTAAGCACGTGCCGCAGGACGAATAGAATCATTCACGAAAATCGTGGTAGACGAGGAAGAAAATTTTTGAATAATCCTCCCCCATAAATTTATTACAAATATTTAACCCTCCCGCTTCGTCCAGCCTAAAAAACAAAACTTCTAAGCGCACAGATCAGCCCAGATCAGCACAGTTTTAATTAATACAGAAAGTTTTTTTTGTTTGTTTAAACACAAAAATATCGTCAACAGAAAATAGTCGTAGAAACATCTCTATCTTTCAGCCATCCGAGTGCCTGCTAACCCTTAAAATATTCACTTTCGATTCCTCTGCGAGACGTGCTGCAGATATAACATAATACCATAGTAGACGCGAGGAAACGCAGAGAGGGCTGACTTCGCGGGAACGGTTGAAATAAATAACGGGGGTGGAAAGCGTAAAGGACGAGCGGGATGCCGATAAATAAAAGTTAGAAACAGGAGAGGAGCGTCTACTCGGTATACCACGAGGTTTCTTACGTACACGGTGAACTGTCTGAAATTCCCGGGCACGTAAACCACCGCCCGGAATCGGAAATTAGCGTGTTGTGTCGGTAAATCATAACTTTCTTTCGGGATAGTTTACGCCTCCCACTCGCACAACGACGTTTCGTATGGGAACGTGCCTCGATAAACGTCAATCAAATTTATACGCGACAAGCGGCAATTCTTTTCTGACACAAGTTTCCATGAGACAAACGATCTAAAATTGACTATTTCAGGCTATTCTTTATACAGCATGGTACGAATGTGTAACAAACATAAATCGTACATATCAGGGTTGAAAATGATGTTTTATAGCCTGGAGAAGTACCGTGGACCTCGCAAATACAAATGACATTACAAATAATTCGATGCGCGACAATTCGGGTTATCTATATTTTAGTGTAACAACTTTTTTTTATGTCACAGTCATTGATTAATGTAGCAGAAGTGGAAATTGTTTGCCAGTGCTCCAGTTATTAGTTAATTAACTTATTATTATTATCATTATTATAACTTACGATTAATTATCACTTTGTGATTGTCGGTAATTTATATGTTACGTGTATTTTCGTCCCAAGAACCAGCATGTTGAACGAGTAATTCAACTAGTTAATTAAATTATTTTAATTAATTATCTCCCGCTCGTTCCATTTTCCAATCAGATCAGAAGTAATTTTTCACTGTCGAGAAAGGGACGACATGAAAGAGCAGATAGAAGTCATTGACAAACTGAACAGCCAAAAGTTTCAATTGCAAGATTTCCCCGACATTTCCCACCGTATCAACTCTTTAACACTGCCGACAAACATTCCACTGTCACTGTGACACTTTATCCCCATTTTCTCAGGGTTATTTTTATTTGCCCGCGTTTGCCTTCGGCTCCATCCCGTGGAACATTCTTGCAGGTACGGAGAATCGTGAAAGCTTCATCACCGCGGGCACTTAACTTTTATGATTTTCATTCCGCCGTTGGCTTTAACTGGGAACATTTGTTTCGGCGTCGCATTGCACCTCTTACTTGAGAAAGAACGCCTGTCGAGACGTCAGAATGTCCCAATTCTACATATGAACTTTCACGACCACGATATTTTATTTCGTTTCTTATAAGACTTTCAGTAAATGTGGCAACTTATATCCAAGTTTTCGTATGCTTCCCCCTATCATTAATTTAGTGCAAGAAAGAAACGGTTCTTCACCTACACAAAAATATCCTCGACAAAAGTTAGCAAAACGCACCGGGAGACACGTGGAAAGTTAAAAACAGCTGGACGGTCGCGGGGCAGAAAAAAA
Source organism: Nomada ferruginata (assembly GCA_963583965.1). NCBI lineage: Eukaryota > Metazoa > Arthropoda > Insecta > Hymenoptera > Apidae > Nomada > Nomada ferruginata. The sequence continues at coordinate 3,281,024 of OY757217.1, forward strand.
TGGGCGAATTAGGAAAGGACAATGCGACGGATTTTCAATTTGAAAAGGTTTTTCGAGCACCGCGGCCAGAAGCTTTTGTCCAATAATTCCAAACCTCTCCTAACTTATCCTCCTACCGGTTGGCTCTTGTCATTTGAATAGATTAGTCGATTCAATGAACAGTTCATCGCCGCGTTTTCCTCGCCGCCCTGTGTCTTCCATTCTCGATTTTCAATGGGTCTCGCTTTTGTCTTAGTCACCGGATTCCTCGTCCTTTCCAAACCTCTCGCTACCAACATTTCCCCCCCGGTGGTTGCATTGTCTTTTAAAAAAGCGGTGGCCGAACTTCATTTCGCGCTCGCTGGAAACACGTCGACCGGCTTGGGGAAAAGATAGGTGTGTCTCGTTAAAAGTTCTGTTTCGCCCTCACAATAAGCCCGGATTTTCGTAAACGCGACGTAAAACTTTTCTTCCTTTTTTTTCGTCCCTTTTTTCACCCGCGATACTTTCGCCTGAAATTTAATTTCAGCCGATCGATCGTGTCTCCGTCTGGAATTGGGAGTAGGGGAGCTTGAAACTTTCCACTTGCGCTTCCGAACACGGTGAACAAATTTCAATCGAGCGGCCGGTGACGCTGAGCAAACAACCGCCCATTTCCCGTAGGCTTATTAATCTCTACTTCCGGGGCCGAAGGGAATTTCAACGTTACCAGATTGTATGTGGGAATGAATTTTTGCTGGAAACGGTGGTAATAAATGAATGAACGTTGCTATTATTTTCATTACGAGATAATAATAATGAATGATAGAAAATTTGGGATACTCGTTGGGCGAGTAAAATTGTTATTAACACTAGGTTTACGGAACGCGTGAATTTGACGCATTTCAGAATTCGGTAGACGGAAATTAATGAAGGTCCGTTAATATTATAGAATTATTTTAATTATATTTCATTTCTAAATTAGGTGAATTAATTTTTTAATGAAAACGCGCACTTTTATTGGCAATTGTTAATCCGAGGGAAGTCAGTAAAAATAAGTGTTCAAACTTTTCCGTAAACCTAGTGTTAATATAATGTCGCCGAAATGGAATAAAATATTGCTCGTTCCTCGAGGGTCGATAGTATAATTCGAGGTAGAATTCGCGGGATTTGTACGTCCTGCGTTAAGAAATCTGACGGGTAAAGAGAAAAGGAAGGAAGGATTAAGAGCGACAGGGGACGGATAGGTTGATCCTGCGCCTCTGTAATCAACGTCTGCATGAAATTTAAAAATCGATCGCCCACAGATTTCCTTTTGTGTCCGCCGATCTCCACATTTTATGTCGTTTAGCATCTCGATAATTCGTCGTTTGGTGCCTGTATACGTGATCTTGAATTTTCCTGATATCTTCCACTTCAACCCGACATTTGCTGAATTTCAGAAAGCTGAAAGTATCGAAATCTTCTGCCTTGGTAGAAAAAATAGTTACATTTGTCTGCGCCATTTTTATGCGAAATTACTTGACTGATAATTACACGCAGCAGTTTTATTTTCATTATTATTAGTTCTGTTGGTTCGAATTTTTATACCATATCGTTTCGCCAATATTTTCGTGCTTTAATAAAAATGACAGAAATATCTGAGTGAATCCTTTCAGACGTGTCTCCGCCCGGGACTGTCTATACAAAAGAATCTCTTCCCCATTTCTGTAGCCCCAAAACAGAAACGATAAAAGATTCAAGCTCCATCCCAGCAGGATTGTCCTATTGGTCCGTAGCGTTTCTTTCTTCGCGTAGAGAGAGCAGCGAAAGGAACGAAGAAAAACAATAAGTCTCGGGAGAAGATTGAAGATAAACAACCGAAGGAAAATGCACGGGAAGAGGCTGGTGAATAGAAGAAACGATCGAGGGAAAGGGAACGAAAAAGCTATTTCTAATAGCAAAGGAGAGAAGGAAAAAGGGAGTCTAATTCGAGAAGCTGTTCGAAGCGAAATTAATCCTGGGAGCCTTCTTAAATTATTCCTCGCCACACCGGTAATTAATACCTATCCCGTCTCCATTTCTTTATTACGTCGAAACCCCGCTGGAGAAAGGATGCGAGAGGAGTGAGAGAACGAGATAATTTAGCCACCATTATTGACTCTCCCTGGGAATGAAGCGTGCAGATATACCGGCCTTTAATAAATATACGAACAAAGTTGTTCGATGGCGAAGAATATTTCTAATTTTCAATAATTCAGTATAATAAACGAATCTTAAATTGCCACTAAGATCCGGCAAGGATATTGTATCATTTTATAATAAGCACGAGTGATAAATCAAATGAGAAACGAAGCGCAGAACAAAAGTTATTAAAATGGATTGATTAATCGATCCATCAATTATCGACTACTTAAGCCGGATTTGTTGGACGTGTCCGCGGAAGATCGAAGGAAATTACCGGGCTAATTTTACACGAACGATACGGGATTATTAAACGCGGATCTCTGTATAATTTTGCGTAATCACGTGTGCCATCGCCGAGCCCGGATAAATTGAAATATCACGCGAGAACGCGACGCTTCCCTGGTGATAATTGGACCGAATTTTCGATACGGCCGGCGATCGGTTATTGGGAAAAGCGTGGCGAACGAACATCTGTTTCGTCTATAGATTTCTGACTACGGTGGATACCTTTGATGGTGAAAATTAGAGGGACGAAGAACAGGAGCGATTAATGGGGGAAGATTTAAAAGAGGCGAGCCTCGACGTTGCGAGCCAACGACGTTGCAACGAATAATCCTTTGATTCGCTATGAGAAATTCCGATTTATGCGAAAGGTGTTCTACATCGGGCGTAAACCGCGAATCTAGGATTCCCATTACGAGAATGATACACCCGCTACGCTGAAAGCACTGAGTCAATAATAGCAGGATCTTGTTAACGCACCGGAGGCTGAAATAATAAATGCCAATCCGCAAAATAAATTGGTATTGAATAATGGGAAGTACAGGGATTGGGTCAGGAATTAAGAGAGAAAGAGTTTTACATGAATTTCTGGAGAATCTGAAATAGACCAAGCCGAACGAAATATTTTCTGATCAATTGAATAAGAATTCTATTATAACAGTAACTCCGAATAGAAGTTCCTTAGATATTTTTACTCCGACCTCGCTAACTTAGGAAACGAATCAATAATTTTCCAGTACGCGCAAAAACGAAAATTTCTTTATAATCGCCACTGTTGTAAGTGTATCCTTTTTCTTAATTTTACCACAAGCTTTTTAACCTGACACGAAAAGCACCGACTTGATTTTTCGCGGATATCACGTGCCTCTCGATTAAAAAACAATAAGAAAAATAAATGACCACGGGCACAATTGGAATCAGAGGTGACGGACATTGTAAAATCGGATCTAGATCCTTGAGCAGAAGACCGGGCATCCCTCGATGGTGGTGCGATTCCCATTGGTCGACCGTAAGCTTCCCACTAGTCGATGGCTCGTATTTTCGAGCAGCCCAGACGTGGCGTCTTTCCCATCGATCCGACAGAAAGCGTCGCCAGACGACGAGGAGCCGTAATATTGTTACTGGCGGCTGCAACCCTGTAAGACCCGACGACGTGCATGAAACGAATCCGTTTTTATTGGTAGATTCTAATCCCCGCTGGCCACGTTTCTTAAAATAAATCTTTATGGGGGTTTTTCCGACAGAATCTAGATTCTAGAAGCTATAAATTTTATTCGAGAATTGTTATTTGCTATCGTTTGACATTCTTTCTGCGCAATTGATCATCTATACAATGACGTTCATGTTTCCACTGCGTTGTCCAAGGTAAAAGAGTCTTCGAAAAAAGGTTCGATTCCGGGGAGTAAAAGTAGACGTTTCACCCTTTAAAATGAGATCAGGCAGACTGTTGTACGATTTTTTTTCACGATGTCACAGGGGTTCGAAAATCATCAATTTCTCAATCCTTTAATTTTTGTAGAGGAGCGTATAAGTGAATCGTCCAAGTATCGAGAAGATTCTTTCAAGGGTTGCAAACGAGGGGGTTGCGAGCAACATAAAACGAGGGAAATCAAGGCGAAGCATAGGTATTTTTCCAAGGTGCACAACGGTGTACGAATGTGGCAAGATCGGCAAAGATTTGCGAGACAAGAATTTAGAATAGAACAGAACGTGATGCATCGTTTCTGTTTATTGTTAGTTGCTCTCCGTGGGGTGAAAATTAACGTGGTACAACCCCGTGGTTCACGGTGGAAGCAAGTGAGAGAGAGAAGTGAAAAACGAGAGATTCCTCGTGCGCGAAAGCCCTAAAGAACGAACCCTTTATCCTCGTCTTGTGTTCCAGACGTGTATTTAGCCCGAAATTATACGTTCGTACGGTTAATAATAGCGACGAGCAAGCAATTCTATTCTCTTTGCCGTGATTCAAGCCACGAATCTCTGCTTGACAAGGGAAATGGAAAATGGCGAAAAATTCAGTGAACAATAGTGCATTAATTTGTAACTTTAATATTGCAGACAAATTCAATTTGAATGGAATACGTGTATGCATATTACAGTTCGGGTCTTTGGAAGCCTGAGAATTGTAATTGATATTATTTCGATTTGTATATTTTAAATGATTTTGATTTCGAATGTGATTGCAACGGGAGAATTAATGATGAAGCTCTCTTTTATATAATATTCTTGAACCCTGGTATTTATATTGTTTGCTGACTGCTCGTATTAATAAGTGCATTTCCATTATGCTAGGACGGTGTAATTAAACCAAAATTCGCAGTCGATGAACCATCGAGCAGCACACGAAAAAGCTGGAAATCTAAATGAAAGGATTCTCGATTGACAGAAGCGATTGTATTCACGGATCGAACAGAAAGTTATTACCTGTTTCCACGAATACCGACACGTTGATTAATCACGACCGAAACACGCCCCCCGGCTGGCTATTTCTGTATCGCAAAATTGCCATCCGTTTTCTAAGAAATCGCCCGTGGGAAAAAATATTCAGACGACAACAAGACGTGAAATTACTTTTTGGAACCATACAATCCGAAACGTGACCAGACTACATTAACCCTTGATACAGAAGGGGTATACCAAGCAGAAAGGGTATCATACCCGTGTAATGAAAATCTACATTATCCCTCTATATTTTTAAATAAATATGATAATAAAGGGTTTAAAATAAAATATCCCATGAGGAGTAAAAAAATGTTTTATACAAGCGGGGCAGATTTATATCGGTAATTGGCTTAGAATTCGATATGGTGGGCACAAAGTATAATTCACCCCCCTCGATATTACGAGGATTAAACGATTGAACAATATTTTCAATTCGATTCTCACGTCGAACTCTTTACTTTCTTAGCTTCAGCAACTGGCTGGAAGTAAATACGACGACAAGCATCTGATGAGCAACGAGATAATGGACAAGACTCCATCCCCCTTGAAATCGACGTACAACTCCCAATCATCGCGAAACTGTGATTGCCCGACATCATCCAGGCCAGAAATGGCGAATCGACTCCTGGATTGGTTCTCCGTCGTGATGGCTGACTCCAAGCACCGTCGTCCTCGTCCTAAACCTAAAGGTATGAACATGAACTACAGAGCTGTACCTATCTTGAATCTGTGCCACGAATACGATATCCGTATTCGCCTCCACTAATTATTAGGGTGAGTTACAATATCATAGTCTTTGTGAAAAACACTTTACACTTCGTCCGCAATTAAGGCGCACAAAAATCGAATTGAGAAATTCTTACAGAACCGCTTTGTCGCGAAAATGAATCAAGGCGATTCGATTCAGTTCGTTATAGAAAATGTTCACCATTGATACACGGTGGCAAGAATGTCGTCGGCGATAAACCATCCAGAATGGCTCGGTCCACAATTGTAGAAAGCGTAGCTCGACGATCGGGGTTGAATATACAAGAGACTAATTGCTCCGCGGGAAACATTGGACATTACGAATACAAACTCTGGGCATTACAGCGAGCACGATCCGACGTAGTTCCGAGCTGCCTCACATCACTGCACGCTATTCGACTTCGGTACAATCACTTTCGTACCAGTTTGAAATTGTCCCGATAGAATGAATCGTTCCCCGTTCAGATCTGCCGCGATTACTTTGCCCTGTCTCCATCGATATTGTTCCGAGCCCTGTACCGTCTGGATTCACCGCCGTCCGTTGTTACGCTCGTGCACGTTAAAAGTGCCGGCTGATTAATTACCGAATCGGGAACCTACGAGCAATTTTAGCATAGATGGAACACCTGTTCGAAGTTTCCAATTTGTGGTCGCGTCTGAATTAAACTGGTTCCAAAGCGTTGTGCTCGTCCTCTTTTTTTTTTATACGTTTGTAGAATAATCGGGATATAGAATAATTACAAACCAAACGATAGTTTGTAGAGCAGATTGAAGACTGAATTGTTGATAAGAAAAATCGTGGGATATTATTTTCAATATGATATTATTAATTTCTATTTACTAAATTACCATCGTCATCGAGTACTTTATTATACTTCTTTAATATTACACGTACAGATACGTAAAGTACACCCTCGAGTTATTTCGAATTTTTACTCAGCTTCTTACTCGACAACACGTTCCACCGAGGCACCGCGTCGTTCCATCCAGAGCCAACGATATTTATATTTCATCCCTGGTCCGTCTACAGAGGCGCGGCCATTCAGATTCATATTTCATTCTCGCGCCGTTTCCAGGTCACTTCCCCATCGGTTGCCAGAGCGAGGTCAGGTGGATGTTCGGACATTTGGATAACGACAACGACGGCAGGCTCTCCCTTTCCGAGCTGTACGGTCTGGAACACGATAAGAACGAGCCGTGTTTGAAGCCGTTCCTGGACGGCTGCGACACCGACGGGTAAGAGCGCACACCTTGCACGAGCAACGCGATATTCCGTTCACGTAGATCTCCGACGGTCTGTAATCCGTTTGTCACATGGCGGTGAATTTTTCTTCCCTTTTCCCCTTTTTTTTTATTACGTAATTCCGTCGGCCTTTGCTTGTAAATCATTAAACTCCGCGGATACGTGACCCGAAAAGAGAACGAAGGACAGATAGAACGAGGGAGAGGGAGAAGAAACCCTTTCAGTTTTTAATACCTTCGAGGGGCTCGCGACGCTCAAGCGTAATAGGTCTCGAGCGTACGTGCCTACGAAGCAGAGTAGCCGGGTCGTTAAGAAGAGGACACACACGGTGGTGGCGTGTGTGAAACTTTCATTCCAAGTCAATTACTTTTTGCCCGCGTGACGAACGTTGAAGTAGGATACGATAGGTCTTTTCATTCGAGCGGGCACGACGATCAACCGTTTCGCCGGGAAAAACGCAACAACTCTCTTCGCCGATGTTAAAACATGCATTAGAACCCCGTATAGTGGTTTTGTACTTGTCGTTAAAATGTAATTGTTGGAATGGGCTTGGAATGCGAAGTTGCGCTGGTAACAACGATTACGGAAATCACCTCCGTTCTCCGATCTCTGTTTCGCGAAGGGGCGAAAGAAAAGGGACGAATTAAAATTACACTTGGCAATAATGGATTTTCAGAGACATTTTCGTGAACGGGCCCGAATGGTGCGGCTGCTTCTCAAAGGCTGAACGTCCATGTGCCGCGGTGCGCAAACGATCGTCCCCAGACGTTGCACCTGCCTGCGATTCCCGAGGTTATTACAGGAGCACCCAGTGCCATCGTGGCCTTGGTCTCTGCTGGTGCGTGGATCCTCATGGTATCGAGTTCGCTGGAACCAGAACACGTGGCAGCAAACCAGACTGTGGTGAGTATCCACAGTTTCCAAAAGTGGAAGGAGACGGAATAAATAATGCTAAACTATATTTCAGACACGATCGTGAACAAAATTAGCAACGGTGGGTTGAAAACAAACAGCGTGGACCTGGAGGACGACGAAGATAGTGGCACAGATTCTGCCCAGGATCTCGAGGGCTCGGCCGATCAACCGTTAGATTTTTAGATTCCTTAGGATCAACCAGCAACAGCAGCAACGGGAGCAGCACCATAACGTGATATCGAACAGCTGGACGACACGAGATTCCACTTGCAGATGGAAATAGAGAAAGGGTCGTCCGCTGTTTTCGATCATCGCCGTTGTAATTGGAGGTGTCTTCAGTGAAACAGGTCGGCCAAAAAGCTGCCATCCACGAGTGAGCCTAAAATCAGAAGAGCAACGAAAATGTTTTACAGAGGTATTGTCAAGGGTGACACGAGCAGCGTATACCCTCCGGCATCCTGGTTGCACGACTTCAATTGCGTCCTCTTTGTCGAATGATCGTGATCCTTAACACGAGAAAAATCGATTTTTAACGATTTGTTTAACGTTCAATATGTTTATTGAGATAGAGTTTTAATTGAAATAGAGAGACGACGGTGTACAGGCCTTATTTTAGACGTTTAATCCGAATCGATCTGTTCGAGAACACAAGTGCCAAACGGGTTATATGAAGCTGCTAGAATCGGAGAACCACGGGAGACTTGTACAGTGCAATAACCAAGGGGCTACATCGTGTGCAATAAAAAAATCTTCGAGTGATACGCTCTTAATTACAATGGAAGAACCAGCGGAGAATTATTCTGATAATTCTCGCTTGAGACACGTTCTACCCTGTGTGCCCATCGAGGTACCTCCATGCACAACTCGTCTATAAATAATATAATTATGTACTATTTATGCGTATACAGAATAGAGGTTCACCAGAGAGTAAAGGGGGAAGCGAGAGACACTCACGAGAACGGAAACACAGTGCAATGGAAGAAATAGAAAAAATACAAAAGCTCATTCTCCATCGGCTAAAATTCACAATGTCCACTTCATGACACATAGAGATTAATGATACCTTTAACAAGAAAACGTATATAAAAGAAATGATGAAAAAGACGTGCAAAATAATGCTCTATGTAATTATGATTTTTAACCGCGCTAGATTGACGATATCTTGAATTATAATGTCTAAGCATGGTATTATATGCATATAAAGAAATATATATATATAATACTTGTCTGTGACTAAGGATAATGTAATGGACGAGAACAAGCTGGCTGAGAGAGAAAAACCCGGCTACATCGTCAGCAAGAGCAAAAAAAACAACACGTCTAACATATACACTTAGGCAGATGCACACGCTTCAAGACGTAGATATTAAACAAAAGAATATTTGCATTAGCGGAGTCACCAGTATATAGATTTAATTGAGCTCTCTGGTATAAAGCACCGTCGCTGGTTCTTAACACAAGAAAACGTACGCCGACAGGTGGATAGATTTCCGTCACCACGCTTATTTATTTTCCTACGCGATAACAATTACCCTATCCTTTATATTCCTATCCTGTCTATTCTTCTTTACTTTTCTCTCATAGCCATCTTGCGTTGCAAGATTTAGTGTAAGATATACTGCATAAATAAAAAAATGACCTATTTCATACTCGCTAACTACTTAAATCGCAGTTCAATCACGACGACGAAAGGGTTTTCCACTGTTGTCTCTTCGCCATGCATTGTGACGAATATTTCACTTTCTTGTGTTTATAATTGTTTTGCTTTTTTTCCTTTATCTTTTTATTTTTTAAATGCAACAGGGGGGAAAATGCGTTATGTAATACAATGCCCAAGTAATCACGTCGTGATTAGTCTGCGTTTACTGTAATTATAAGCATTTTTACTTAACGACTTTTACTTAACGAGTGTGTGGTACACCGTAGGTACTAGAATATAAAATGTAATCCGTAGAAAACTGATCGGTGTGACTATGTGAATATGCCCTAGGATTAGAAGGCAATTTACGTAGGAATAGCCAGTGCAAATTATACGTATCTTTCGTCATCTAGAACGTACAACATGGAGATTAAGTTTCTAAAGTTGGGATACATTTTATTTCAATGTATTCTTTCAAGTTCGGATCGTTTAGCGCTCCGGTGTATTATTAATTATAGGGATACATGTATTATGAATTTCAATACTTATTCTTATCAAGAGCAACAAGATTTACTCTATTTCCTTCTGTAAACATTTAATCGATGGTCTATCGAGTAGAGAAGAACACCAATAATGATGTATTTACACCGAGAATAAATTTTCTTTCGTCGTTTCTCGTGTCTCGATATGAGAATATTGCACACATTTTACGAAACAACATTATAGATCGACCCGTCACTTTGAAACATTTAAAGTAACATAAAAATAAGAATTCGTAGAAATTCGCCGTGCCATTGAACAGTGGTGTACGGAAAGCTCATATGCAGTTAATTAATTAATTAATTAACGCGTATACTCTTTGCTACGGTCAGCGCAATTTATATTTCGCCTGAAATTATTATTGTACCATCGACCTAGATTAACATGCATATTAACTTCAAGCAAACATACATAGTTTTACCGAAAGTCTTACATATTGTATATACATAATTATATACAATGGAAAATCATCGTCTATGATCTTCGTGCCGTGATGATTTTTGTAAGGTATGCACCTGGTCAGAGCGTAAAGAATTTTTACTTCATTCCAGAGCTACTATTAATAATTCATCAAATTGATATTGTACATGTGGCTGTAAGAATTCTTTATGAATAAAGATTGTTGTAGAAAGCTGGGGACTGCAGTCACTTCGGAACCTGATTTGCGACGAGGAACAAAACGAAAAACTATATCAATAAAGAAATATGTCGTCTTTATTTTTTTTTAAATATTATAAAATAGTGGAAGTGTTTAAATCATAGTTGCTAGTAAAAATGGTACAAAAGACTGGCCCAGAAAGTATTATCGCACCCACTTCAATATTTGAGGACTGCTCTCAAACTGCAAGAAAAGACGATTATTTTTAACGAAGAATTAATTGACGCTAATGTTTCGAAATATTTGCAGATACTTTAATATAAAAGCAAACAAAAACGTACCAGTTGCCTGTGTGCAATAAATCGAATGCCTCATTGATCTTAGCGAATGGAAAAGTATGTGTAATAAATTCGTCAAGAATCAGTGACTTGGACAAATACTCTTCCACCAACTTGGGAACGCTGTCTTTCGATTTCCACCCGCCAAAGGCAGTTCCTTTCCATACACGTCCTGTTACCAACTGAAACGGACGGGTACTGATTTCTTGACCCGCTGCCGCGACACCCACAATAACTGATGTGCCCCAACCTTTATGGCAGGATTCTAATGCAGCTCTCTGAACATTTAAAAAAAAGCAAATATCATTTCCCGTAAATGAATCGATAAAATATTGTATAGTGGACTGATATATTTCATTAAACAATCGCGACTCACCATAGTGTTCACATTGCCAACACACTCAAAGGTATAATCCAATCCACCGTCAGTCAACTCTATCAGTACTTCCTGAATTGGTTTGTCAAAATCCTTAGGATTAATGAATTCGGTACATCCAAATTTCTTTGCTATAAGACATCGTGAATCGTTAAAAATTTCATAATAATTCTTTTACTCTTGTAGGAAGATTTGTACTTTTATCTCACCATACTCGAATTTACTCGGATTTACATCAACCCCGATAATACGCTTGGCACCAGCTTTCTTACAACCGAAAGCAACAGCCAGTCCAACCGCGCCCAAGCCCCATATAGCGCAACTGCTTCCAGGTTCAACCTTGGCAGTATTTAGAGCAGCACCGTATCCGGTAGGTATTCCGCATCCCAGCAAACATACTTTGTCAAGTGGTGCAGCAGGATCGACCTAAATTTCGGAGCATTTATTTTAAAATGTAAGTGATCATTAATCTCAACCACTACGCAAATTTTATATTATACGAATACCTTAGAAAGAGAGATATCGGCCACTACAGTATATTCGGAGAAAGTAGAGCAACCCATGAAATGAGCCAGAGTCCGACCCTTGCAAGTAAATCGAGGAGTACCATCGGGCATTACACCTTTGCCTTGTGTAACACGAATCTTGCTACACACATTTGTCTTTGGTGACTTGCAGAATTTACAATCTCTACATTGTGGAATGTACAGTGGTACCACATGATCACCTGTAACGGTAATATGTGAAAATGAAAAGAATTATATAAATTCGAAATAGTATTTGTAATAATAATAATATGGTACCAGGTTGAAATTCTGTGACTCCTTCTCCAACACTTTCCACAATCCCACTGCCTTCGTGACCAAGAATGCATGGAAAAATACCTTCTGGATCTAATCCATCTAAAGTATAAGCGTCCGTGTGACACAGAGCCACAGCTACGACTTTGATTCTTACTTCATTAGCTTTTGGAGGTGCTACCTCGATCTCCTCCAGTGACAGAGGCTGCTTCTCTTTCCATGCTACGGCAGCTTTGCATTTGATCACCTAATATGTACAAGTAAATTTTAATTCACCTTACGGCGTACTCTTAATTTAATCAGAGAAGTTCGTAACCATTTTTAATGCGGACAAACCGGCAGAAACAACCGGCTTATTATTTCAATTATACACGAATTACTTTCGACGATTGGGACAATAACGATCAATTTATGTATGAAACCGAAACAAGTGTAATACCTTGCCAGCGGTGTCCGACATAATTAAAGAGTGTAATTATTAGGTAACGACGTAGGAGTGTAGAACAAGTCGAAAGAACAACTCTGCAATAAATATCAATTTCTCTTGAACGGCGTTTACGATACGTACGACGATAACGAGAAATAAATTCGAGGTCGTTTTTGCACACGTTGCTATTCCAATACTACTGACCTCTGGTGCTTTAAAAAACACATCTTTTAATTTATATATAAATTTTTTCAAATTAATTTTAAGCATGAATTTGATGCATTAAATTACGATTATCAGGATGGGGAAATGAAAGTAGTTAAAAAAATCATATTAAATAAAATTGATTTATTCTCGTGCAATTTGTTAAACACAATATTTCACGGACAAGTTCGTATAATATGTTTTTAATGACTGTCGAACCAGCATTATCTTAAATCTCACAATCAGTTATTATCAAGTGTCATCTTTACGTCGAAGATCTTATATAATATGACCTAACATGACTCTTCTCAACTGATACAGAATTTATTTTACAGAGTAGCAGGATCACATTTTTATTTTTGCTGCTTTCACAACTAGTACATAGATTTAAGATTACTTTGAACATGTGCATTTCATTGTGCACAATCTAAAAACTTCGTTTCTTTTTATTATAAATAAATATAAGAAATCATGCTTAATGTATCACACAGGATAGAAGTGGGTTCTCCGGATGGACTAGCATTTATCTGAAACCTATTTAAATGCAACAGACGTCCTGGCGTGAAAATAAATTATTACACGTATTAAAATAATTGGAATTCAGACATTCAATTTTCTATGATCAATTGTTTGATTATAAATCTCTTATCTGTAAACTTTTTTGCCTAATCTTAACATTGGCAATGTTTTCGCAAGGGTGATGAAGTGTGCAATCGTGTAGCCAAGAAGAGCACCTACTACGCAAGGGATCGGCCACACTTGCCACGGTCGATCCCAGTCTAATGGAATTACAATTGCGCCGAGCCATGTGCCCAGAAGGGTAGCTTGAATATTCGTTTTTATGGCATCCACCAGAACATTTCCCTTCTGCGATTGTACGCCTGTTATGATTTCCAACGCGCCGTCTACCCCTAAATGCAAACTTGCAGGGACAAACGTTAGCGTGGTCAGTGTGGCGGTGAGCATCGTTGTTTCTTCGTGATGCATAAAAACTGGTGCTCCAAACAGTATGATTACAACGTAATAGACAACGGATAAAAGGAAACAGGCCAATAAAAATTTGAAAATCTCTTTCAAACATCTGGCCCAAGTCCTTCTAGCTTTTGCGGATGTTCTTGATTCAGTCTTTGCGATAATCACCGACTCTGAATGAAACATAGGGAACAACAGTTTCACTGCTTCCGCAAAGAGCAGGATTAATAATACTGGAATGAATTTGTACTTTCCCACATTGTACAAGGTGTCGTTTAACTTAAGCAGTAACAGAATACCGGGGAAGTAGATGCAAGTGAATGAACAGTACGATAATAACAGCCTCTGGCCGAATTTGTTCCCGACACTCATCTCACCGATTTTTTCTTAACCTGTAACGAAGAACTTGACACTTGCTCATATTGAAACGAAGGTAGAACGAAAGTGTATGTATATTCAATAATCTCTTACTTGGTGCCAAATAAGATAATCCTTTTTAATTTAGAATACGATACAATGCTAGTTTTAAGCGATATATCATCGTGTTTTGTTATATGTACCTCCTTTCTTTATAGAACGTTGAATAGAATATTGATACAGAATTGAATTATTCTTTACATAAAATGGTAGTGTCAACGTACAGAGAGAGATAAAAAGTAATGCACGCAACTTGACATAAATTTTTAATTAAACAGCATTAAATTATATCGTGGGTAAAAAAAGAATATGTTCACTAATGTATGTACTATGTATAACACAAGCATAGATAGATCAGCTGTTGCAAACGCAGATGTAATCTGGTGTAAAAGTGACCGAACAAAATTGATGTGTTAATTGTGGCATTCCGTGTTTCCACATTGTTATTAACATGGGGAAAAACAAACAAGCTCAACGAACGAAAAATAATGCCAGAGTAAGCGCGAAGCTTTATATTAATAATACACTTCATTGTATAAACAATTTGTAGGTTATAGGGTATGCGTTATTATTATTTTAAAAAATGTCCTTTAATCTGATATTGCTTCACATTTTCCGTAAAAAGAGAAAATATGTAGTAATATATACATATACGATTGAGCAACAACTATTTAATTAGAATAACGCAAATTATTTTGCTATATCATAACCAAAAAATTGTTTACTTATTCTGATTGTTTGCAATACGAAAAAACAAACAAATATGTGCATACTATTGCGAATACATAAATAATATTATTGAATATTATACATAGCCATCAAACAGCAGCAGAAGCGCTGTACTTTTGGGTACTTCGATACCAAATTTTGTCGGCTTCACCGCCGTAAAAGATGGGGGATACGTTCCAGTATTACCGGGTTTATCCCTGTGCAATACCAATGAGATTGAAATGAATAACGTTGATAGTAACTTCCAAATAGTATTAAAGAAGATGAATAAGAAGGATGCGACTACAAAATGCAAGGTAAGAGATAATTATCATTATTGCGGACTTTAATGAAAGTAGAAATTAACGTACTATGCTTTCAGGCATTACAAGAATTTGCCGCTATGTGCAGAGATTCTGATTTATCTGCCGTGGAAGGAATGTTACCGTTCTGGCCGCGATTATATTGCGCTTTGGCGATAGACGTAGAGCACAGGGTACGAGAAGCTGCACAGTTGGCTCACGCGGCTGCTGTGAAGCGTGTAGGGAAAGGTATAGCCATATATTTGAAACAACTAGCTGGGGCTTGGTTCACATCGCAACACGACACATATCCACCTGCTGCATCAGCAGCCAGTTATTCTTTCAATGTAAATAATTAAATTTTTCTTTTTCGACCCGAAGGAATTCTCACATTGATGTATATTTTTTAATTGCAAATCTTTTTATGGGCAGGATACGTTTCCACCAAAGAAGATTATTGATGCTATTGTGCATTGTCAAAGTGAAATTTTAACATATATATATGATAATGTTACTGTACATACAGCGCAATCCTTGTCTGTACAAAAGTATGTTTTCCATCTTGTTCTTCTATTTAACGGTAAATTTGTTTCAAAATATTTGTCAATTGTATTATTTCATGTTTTATCAGGAATCTTACTCCGGAGGAAATGGATGCAAAGTATGAAAGGGTGTTAATAGCTAGCTTACACAGCTATAGTGTTTATTTGAAGAAAGTTCCTGTCGAAGAAATTGAGAAAACAATCGATATCCACCGAAGAATTATAAGCAGTAATAAATTTTGGAAGTTAGTCAAATACAATGCTCTTCCAGTCAAAACAGCTTTCTTCAATGTATTAACGTCGATAATTGGAAATGCAAATGTGCTTCTGCAAGATGAGAAAAAGAGAATTGTAACAGCTATTATGAATAACATTGACGAGACAGAGCCTGCTCTATTGTCAGCTGTGTGGGAATCAGTGCTTAATGCTATAAATAAAATAGAGGTAACATGTTGCTGCTTATGTTACTGATGTTAGTTGCGTTACCAATTTTATAAATTTAATACTTATTCGTTTCTTTATATAGGACTGGTACACAGTTGTAAATGTAGAAAAATTGGTATTGCCAAAATTATGGCGTGTTTTACGAAGTGGAGGCCACTGTTGCGCTTGTATTATTTATCCAAGTTTGTTACCATTTGTCAGCCAATTTCCAAAGCTAGCAGTTGACCCTCACTATTTGTACATAAATTTCTTCAACAATATGCGACAGGGGTATTCAATCAGTTCATTAAATGAAATATGTTAATTACAGACAATAGCCGATTATTTTAAATAACATGTTAATCAATTTTTTCAGCTTCTCCGCAAAAAGTGTAGAAATGAGCCGTTCGGAAACGTTTGCAGTAACGACATCGTTTATTGAATGTTTACGTTATTCTGTTCTTCTAAATGTTAATAATCAAGATTTGAGCAGTGCACTGCTGAAAGAACAGGTATTTATTTCATTTCCTTACTTGATGTACCATTATGGATTTCTGATCATGGATTATTTCAGCTTATACCAGTATTAGAAATGTGTCTAAAGGCCGATGGATACATAAAGCAAATACTTTTTTGTGAAATAACTCATTTGATACGATATTGGAGTAAAAATCGACATAACGAAGATTACAAATCGTATTCCTATTTGATAAAAGAATTTTGGCAGAACCTCGATGCACTATTTAATTCGCTCATACACGATAGCCAAAACTCCGAAACATTTAACACTCCAGATACAAATTATTCTCAAATACAATTCTTGAATACATTAAAGATAGCACCAGTGCACAGTCGAAAAAATTTGAAAGTAAAATTCGCCAATCTAGAAGAGGATGCACCAACTCAAATACAAACGCAAAATTCAGAAGACGATGCTGACGCTGATTTTCTTGTCGAATTCAATAGCTTTGTCAATTCACTTTACGTAAAATATTTCAATCAAATAACTGAACAACGTGTGAAAAAATATGTCACATACTTAAACACGCTTATAACAAGCCTCGAAAGCGAAGAACTTTCCAAAAGTTTGTCCGAATTTCTTCGAAAGCAGATAAACTTTGTCAACTTATATAATGATATTTTACGGAAGTGGTTGTTGGGACAATCAAACGAAACCGAGGAAATAATCGAGCTGGTATTTAATCTTATGAAGTATATGAATGATTCCGAAAAAGATGAAGTTCTGAATTCCTTAACAATGGTAAGAGACGTATATTCTTCTCTCCGTTTATTTATCATCGAAAAATATACAGCTATATATTTTTATTTATTTCCAGTTCGAAGATATTTTAACGACACGAAGTGTAATGCAGTGCGCCCTGTCCAAAAACCATAAAAATGATTTAACAGTCAGGAAATGGTGTTCCCAATCTAAAATAACTAATTTATTGATAGATGTAGCGAAGGAAATCGCTTCTGGCAATTATACGGAATTAGAAAAGAACTGCAATCTAATCTTGCTAGCTTTTGAACCTCCTGATGATGGCAGTATGTTTTCAATATTTACTTCATTTTTGTTTGATCTTATTAATTAAATACTGAGAAACAATTCTTTCGCAGATATGTTAATTAGAGAAGATGGTATCAATGAGATTATATCCATACTTTGCAATTCATTCCACGAGATAGATGAGTCGCGTTTGTTAGATTTTGCAAAATTAATTTCCCATATCGTTCCATTAACCTGGACCCGCAAGGAAACAATAATTGGAGCTGTACAAATATTAGAAACACTTTTCGAGTTGCGCTCAGAAAACTATTTCAGCAGCAATACTGCTTTCGCCGATACAGTGCGAGATGTATGGAAGCAAGGTTTTATAGAAGCCTTCCAAAAGCTTTCAAAAGATGAATTTGTGGATTTGACAAAAAAATTTGCTGCTTCTATGTGGAAAAAGATATATAATGCGTAAGAACATTACTTTTTTTTACTTGCAAAGTATTTTAATTTATTTCTAATGTGTGCAATATATTCCAGAAGTGAAGAGCAAAGCAAAGAGATATTGGTGGACATTGCGGTCGATTTTCTAGAAATTATACTTCGCAATGAAATGTGCATAAACGAAGATTACGTGAAAGAAATCATTTTAACATTTTTGGCAGACGCGAATCAAACAACGTGGACTGCAGAGACGACTGGAATAGTCTTGTATGGGGAAGTTATAACTGGCAAGCTATATGTATCGTCTCTTGATCAAAAGATACAAATTCATCAGGAATGCATGTCGATTGATTTAATCAGCAATACAATATCAGATAATCTCGAGTATTGCCTAAAATGGGCATTGTTCAATATAAATTTATTGAATAATTTATGCTTGAGAACAGCTAATAAGTGGGAAACTCAAGAACCCAGTACTGAAGAATTATTAATACACAATTTGAACCTACCAGGAATTACAAACTTGTTAATTAATATTATATATTCAATTATCTTAGGAAGGATTTACTCTAGTCATTACAAGTCTGTAAGTTCAATGACATTCGTAATATACAGATATCTAATTGAGGGAATAAATACTTGATCGATTAATTGTTTGCAGACCAAGTGCTATAATAATGTAAATAAAATTCTGGCAACTGTACAGAATAATTTTAAACAGTTGCAGTCACATATTAATGAAGAGACATTTAATGAAATCTTTAATCACATGAAAGTGTAAGTATTTATGTTTGTTATTCGTATTTATATTTATAAAGCGATAATCATTTTTGTCATATTTGTAGGAATTATTCGAAATACGGGAGCATGTTATCCTATCTAATACATTTTTGTTGCACCGAATTGTGTCCCAATGAAGAACCTGAGGAGCTTTTCGAGATTTATCGAGAGAGCAATATACTTAGTGCAAATGATGAAATAGCTCTTCAGAGATTGCAGGTACAAAATGGATAATTTTATAATTAGCTTTAGCATAGTTTATCATTACACACAGTGGTATAATTGTATTTTAGATCCTATGCAAATTTCAAAACTGGGAGAATATTTTGGACTCGACAGATGATTGTATTTATTCATCAATAGCGGCAAGAAGCATGGTAATTAATCAGGAAGAAAGTTCGAAGTATTCAGATATTCTACAAAAACTAATATCCTACGAGAAGGAAAATCCTTTATTATTAGCGCTTGATTGGTAATACTCCAGTTAATAAAATTCTATAAGATATAAGTGCCAGAAGTAAAAGTGTCTACGTATATTTTTATTTCAGTAATATTTCGCAAATGTCGTGGCAAGAATTAAATTTACCTTTGGAGCTCATAAGATTGTGCACAGAGCTCGTAACAAAAATTCCGTCTAAGTTAACATATGAACATTGGAACTTTATTCTGATATCTTTGGCTCTATGGGAGGTCTCTATGATTAAATCGAAACAACATTCGAATGATTTTAAGGTATGCGTTCAATTCAGAAATGTGAAAACAGATTTTTGGTTCACAAAATCTAATGATCCTTTAATTTTGCTGACTAGTTTATATTAACAATTATGGATGCCACTTTATATTACAATATCTCTTTTATAGGTATCCGCGCTGATAGTGGCTGTGTGTCAACTTTATCATGCAGTGCAAAGTTTAATTAATAGACACCAACAGGAACAGGTATCTGAAATACCA
Organism: Nomada ferruginata; assembly: GCA_963583965.1. NCBI lineage: Eukaryota > Metazoa > Arthropoda > Insecta > Hymenoptera > Apidae > Nomada > Nomada ferruginata. The sequence continues at coordinate 3,300,733 of OY757217.1, forward strand.
CCGACATTATTAAACGAATGGGAAAATGTTTTTGGAGTTGATATACAGAGTGGAATCATTCAATGTTGGATGTTCTATGCCGGTACATTTAATTTTGAAGATCATTAACATTATTGGTGCAATGACTAAATAAATTGTACTTCGCAGATTCGTATAAAGAAGAAACAACTGCTCTAAAACCTATAGTACTATTAGATCATCTGGGGAAAGCGGTGAAAATATTGAACGGAAATACATTATTTAAAAGTTTGACAAGTTTAAATATTCTGCGCACATCGTCTCTTACGTTATTATTAAAATCACTTCAGTCTCCTATAGCCAGTATACAATTAGGTGCATATCACGTTTTGAAGCACGCATTACCGGGGCTCGTAGAAGAAGACAACGCGGTTGTCGCAGGAGTAGAAAACCCTGATTTAAATAAATTAAACATAAAAAAAATGGAAGATATACTACAGAATACCCAGAACATTGTGAATACTATCTTAATGGATTTCAAGTGAGTCTTCAATCAAATTTTTCTTGCATGAAAACAAATTGCTAATCTATAATATTTTTGTAGATTATGCGATACCGTAAGCTGCACCATTCAACCATACACAGACTCATACACTTACACTGTAGGATATTTACTATCGTGGTCTATCATTTTGGATATGTGCGCAAAGGCTCAGGGTGATTTATTTTACCAATACGTCGAAATACTCAAGTAAATATTTCTTGGGACGCTTGCAATATTTTTCATTTCGAATATGACTCTCATTGAATACGACACTTTCAATGATGTATTTATCAATATTCCTGTTTCAGAGATAACTTCTTCCCCAGTTTGTTAAATAACATATTTCGATTAATGCCAGTAGAAGTCCTTCAAGACAACAAGAACAAGGGAGCAAAGTTGGTAGAAATATTCACCATCGAACCATCTCTAGATTTTGGCGGTACTAATATCTAAATTATCCTCCTTTCAAACTAAATTCCCTCCTTATACTTATTCATTCGCGATGTTCCACAGAAAGTTGGACTGAATGGAGATTGGACCATATAGTGTGTTGGTTGTACACAAATAGTTTAAGAAATTTACCAGTGCTGGTAAGACAGTGGTGGAGCACTGCTGACAGTAGAGTCAGCGCTACAGTAGACAAAATTACAACACACTATGTTAGCCCCATGTTATGCCAAGAACAACTTCTCAGTAATAAACTGCAGAGTATCGAAAATATGCAAGTAAAAGTTCATCCAACATTCCGCGAGGTGATAGCTTTGTATCAAATGGATGACACGAAGTTGAAACTTAATATCACGTTACCACCCAATCATCCTTTGGGACCAGTTACTGTTGAGCCTGGACAACACGCAGGGGGAACTGCAAATTTGCGAAATTGTCACATGCAGCTATCCATTTTTCTTACGCATCAAGTAAGTATTTAAACGCCGCAAATGATTGTATTAATTGAATCGTGTGAATGAAAATATTTTCATGCTCATTTTTTTCATCGTATAACAGAACGGATCTGTATGGGATGGACTTTTGTTATGGAAAAGGAACCTGGATAAGAAGTTTGCTGGCGTAGAAGAATGTTATATATGTTTCAGTATTTTTCATATAACAAACTCATATCAAATACCAGAATTATCTTGTCACACGTGTCGCAAAAAGTTTCATACCGCATGTCTGGTAGGTTTGGTAATGTTGATAATACTTTTTAAATAACTTATACAATTAATACTAGATTTTTATTTACAGTACAAATGGTTCAACACAAGCCAAAAGTCCACGTGCCCAACATGCAGAAATATATTTTAATCTATTACATTATTTATAAATAAAATTTTGGTCACTATTTAAATAAATAGACTAACATCTGCTCTTAATACAGGTAGTAGATGATACGTAATCATCGATCTGTTTCGCATTGTATAAATTATATATATGTAAATGTACATGAACTACAAATTACGTAGAAAATTATTAATTTTGAATTTATAACAAAATATGTAAAAAGAATAATTAATAACAATTATCGTTACTATACCTTCCAACGTGTTATCGTAATTCGTTTGTCGAAAGTTAATAATTATTCATTGTCCCTAGAAACATTTTTGGTCACAGTCATTTCATCGAAAATTATTTTCCCGTTCAAAATACTTCTAAAAGTGATATCATTGATCGATTTATCCTCTATTCGTGGAAGACCCTGCTGTCACACGGTTTAGAGGGAATACAAATACTTCCACAAATATATGATAAGATTACGACTGCTTTTAATGAGGTCTTGCTGGTAGATAAGCATCATTTCTGTCTGAAGTTTCAATCGCTACAGGTGTGAAGATGCCAGGTAAATAGTTTGATAATTGTCTATAATTAACTTTGCACTATCTTAATTTTACTAATTGTTAAAATTACTTCGCTCAGATGCAAAAGTTTAACACTGTCAATTCTTTTTTCCAATTGTATTATATAATTTATATTTACCTTGTTAGTTTATGTTTAAACACAATTTTATCTCGCAGCCATGTCAATTGTTTATGTTATGAAATTCGAGCATTTAATTCAAGACTTATGTATCTTCAATTAGATTTATTAAAGGTTCATCAATCGAAAATAAAAATGATAAAGCACGCTCTTTGCGTAATCTCCGCTTATCAGTGGAGAAATTGAATTCAAGCAAACGATATATAATTTAATCCATAACATTACTATCGACAATAACTATACAATCGTATTATTTAAGTGCTGTTATCTATTTCTACGTCGTACAATTTCATTTAACAAGTTTCTCCCGACTTACGATAGTTTATTCTTTGGATAGCTAGCATCGTTAAAAACAATTACATAATATTATCGGTTCCTCGTATCGTGGGTATAATATTGATTTGCTCATAACAATGAAATCTTATCTAAAAAATAAACTATCGCAGTTTATCAGGGAAAATCTGGAACACCTTGTGCACCTATTAAATAAAAAAAAAAAATAATTTTACCAAGTTCATCCCTGGCAAAAATAATCTTACTACACGACTACTGGGTACATATTTCTTTCTAATGTAAAAAATGGCATTTACCAAAGGTTACAGGTGGGTCAACCGAAGTGGAGGACAGGGTTTGCCGGAGAGTGCAATCACCGGTGGCCGCGACGTAGACGGATGCACCATCTACGTAGGCAGAGCCTTCCACGAGGGTGATCTACTTCCGGCTAAAGTAGTTTGCCCCGACAAAAGCGTCGCCTACGTCTGTCACAACGGCGAGGAACATCCCAAAGAGGATTTCGAAGTGAGTATATCGTCGAGAGCAACGGTGTATCCTTTCATTAAAATCACTCGCCACCCACAAATGAACTCGGCCAATAACGACGAATAGGTGAACAAGACAGATTGATTCAGTTCAAACAAGTTTTGATTTATTCGCAATTAATTGTTCTAAATTATTAACTTTAAGTAGTGACAAAATTATGAGTCTTGCAGTCACACCTCGTAGTATCGGATTAACTTCCATCCTCGAGCAATCTAATCTCTCTCATTGTTGAAAACTTCTGCTATCTCTCTGCTATCTTTTTTCATTCTACGCACAGGGAAAGCAATTAGGTTCAAGGCAGGTCTGCGGGTGAAGCATAGCCGGTCGAGTGATTTTGCAAAATAATAAATCTTTCCAGTAATGTACTTAATCCGTCTGTGTAACCAAGACGCAGCCTCTTAGCACACGCAACACGGAATCGAGATTTTGTGTCAAGGCGAAGCCATTTTGCGGCTCGGAATAGGAATACAGTTTGCACGATTTGCATTGTACTTTAGCTTTGTACAATTTCGAGTTACACGCTCGCCTTGGCTCGTCGAAATAACTTTACCTTGATACCTACAATTCGTAGTTTTCGTATCGCTATCTGATCCATGTGTATACCAATGTTTACTACCTATTGGTTAATACCTATTGGTTTATCAATTTAATCCTACTAGGATTGTGGCACAACTATTAATCTGACTATCGACCAATTAATCAGGATTCTTATGTATTACACAGATAAGATAATTTGAATAATCGACGAAATATTATCAAACGGTATTTTAATCTGGATATACGAGGCGGTGATTATGAAAATAGTTCGACCCGTTCAATTTCACATTTGGAGAAATTTCGACTTTCGAATTCGTCGAGCGAATATATCTGCTTCTTGCAAAAACTGTACTCCTTGCTGCAATTATGTAATTCTACCCATTTCGTGACTTTTCGACTACTTTCACAATTAGAGGCGTATATAAATAAATATTCTGAAAATGTTTCAATGTGCCATTTTGATTAAAAACAGTAATATCATGGAATATCAACATATTTATTAATTTTTGCTCTGTTCCGCCAGGTGCTGTGCCACGGTGACTTGGCATGGGAATTCGCCAGCAACGGAACCGTCCCAAGCGACGCGGTGGTTGCAGGACAGACTGCTGATGGAGAACCTCTGTATGTTGGCCGTGCTCTTCATAATGGATCCCAAACAGTTGGCAAGGTCGGGTTTCACTGTTCCTTTTGTCGTGCAGCAAATCTATATTTCTAATGTAGCAACGCGCGATGATTCCTAATTTCAATTAGCACCGATACGTATAACGTCATAGGTGAAACGCATTAGGCGCAACAGAGCTGTACATCATCATCTTTTTTTCATTCACAGATCCAAGCCAGTCACGGATGCCTGTACATTCCATTCGACGGCGAGGAACTCTCTTTCAGGGACTACGAAGTGCTCGTAGTTCAATAGATAGCGAAAAACTAAGCTCATCAATGTATCCAATTACCCAACTCATCCCTGACATTTTTACCCGAATTTTGCATAAACAAATCACGCACCAAAATATAATACAACGATAATAAAAAAAAAATGAAACAACGTTTATCCTTTGCCAGTGTTTTACCTGCGATGAAGTATCGAATTTCCTTGCTCGTTCCAGGCGAAAAATAGTGATGCATTTAATGGTGGATTAATTGATAACACAGAGATGGTATTATTGTACGGGTAATCGTAATGTTCACCGAAAGACTATTTTATTATTCATCCCGAAAGCATCGCAACTTCCGTTCGCCGTTCTCCGATCGAATCGATGCCGCGATTATCTCACAGCCGCGCAAAATTCGTGAGGATCGTCGTTGTCAGAGATCGAAGTGAATTGCACGTTAATTAAGTTAAGCCCCGATCAATAAAATGAAACGTCGGGAACACGAGGAAAAAGCGAGACAAAAGGCGCAAGCTCGATTCTCCGGCCATCCTGTTCCGAGTTGGAACATGCAATTGCAACGGATGTGCCGGGGAAACACGAAAACAACAGATCTGTTACAGCACTGAATCGAATATTTTATAACATCGCTCGAATTACGAGCATTACTCACTTGACGACGTCATACGGTTAACTTAAGATCCAGGGCCGTAACTTATACCTCTAATCCAAACTAGAACCACGACTCTGTCCTTTTACTTGAATCGTTCGACCCTCGATGGCCTCCCCTTTATCGCGACACACACCCAACATCGTCCAGAATCCAAAGTGTCGACGATAATAAAAATTCATGCCGCAGTTGATCGGCGCCATTCGATGTAACATATTTAACGCTGGCGAAATTTCTACGGAAGCTTGAACGTCTGAAAAAATCTGTACATCGTCGTGCATGCGTGAACGAAGGAACGTAATTGTCAATTCGTCGCAATTGGCCGGCCAACAGATGCGATTACGGTAGCAGAAAGGACCGGCGTATGAATCGTCGTCGTTCCTACATACTTAATACAATCTTTGATTTATCGTTCTAGGTGGCCTAACAGGGGACAACACGGCCCTGCCTGAAATAGGCTCCAGCCGTAGAAGACAAGACCGGCCAGTTGTGATTATTTTATCAACAAATTGCCACATTTAACGTCACCTCAACTCTGGCCTACCGGCGACGTCGCTCAAAACGGCACTTGCTGTTTACCCGTCTTTTCGACGATGGAAGATGGAGTGCGGTAGGTTCAACTCCGTTAGAAATGTCTGGCTACAATAACAGAGGAAAAGATGAAGGACCTTCGACTTTTTATCAATTTGTTACGTTTCAGGGACAATCGATGCTGGTGAATTATTTTAAGGACCTCGCCCTTCCTACGCCAGACATTTTCTTTTTGGGAGAGAATTTTTATTTTATGGAACTTAATATCTGTCGGACGACAATTATTGTTAGATTTATGTAATCTATTAATTGCCACGATATTTACCTACGTCCTTACAAACTCAATTTTCGCACTTCATTTTTTACAACACATTACTCACGAGCCGGAAGCTACATGTTCATTTCCACCAAATTCCCACTCATCCACGGAAGTCGACAGAGGATAAAAAATGACGTGATTTTATGCCAAGACGAGATAAAAAGTTTCAAGGCTAATTCACATTCAACGAGGCAGCAAAAAACGTTGTACCAATTAATATCAAATAAAATCAATGCAGTATGCAAACAAGCAAGTAAACCAGGAGAAAACTTTCCACCGATTATTCTCCATAAAGTCCTCAGGAAGCGAGTCGTCCTTCGAAGTACCCAAAGTCCGACCTTGACCCGCAGCACCGAAAACGTGGGAGAACATCGTTGGAGGAACGATCAGCACCGACGACGTTTCTACCAGTCACGAGTATTTAGTGTCCTGGGTGGATGTACCCTCGAACGCACGTAGTCGCACGTGGAGAGGACCATCTCGACGACGCAGAGGGGCTGCTGGAGGGAGGACGACGTGGTGGAGGGAAAGCCAGAGACCAGGAGGTGGTCGAGAGGAAGAAGGGAAAGAGGTAACACACGCATCGTAATGCACAATGGTGTACTAGCTAGGAGTAGACGGTCAGACGGTGTCTCCCGCGGACCGGCTATATACCAACGAACCGGTATATTAAGGTACAAGGAGAGCTTCAAAAAATTGAACACCAAAAGCAGCACAGCGCAGGAAGGATTTCCAGAGAGAAGAAGAAGATCGAAATCGTTGAAGATACACCGATCCGCATGATTTCAATTATTTCGGTTCGCACCTGGAATTTTCTCCCCAAATCGATACACCAGGTCCACGTTGCGACTGAACCGACAGAAGTGTGGAACGTGACCCCATGACAATAGACTCTACGGACCACCGTGCAAGTAATTAATACTTAAGTACATATCCTAAGAGTTCAGCCTGATCCCGCGCGAGGAGATGGCTGACACGACCCTTAACGATCCACCGGGGACGACAAACTCGGTGGAGAGGAAACAAGCGGACCAAGCAGGTAGCCAAGGTAGTCAGATGGTGACTGACAAAGCTGTCGTCTGGAAGTCACTGACGCTGCGCCAGAAATGGTCCTGCTTCACCAAGAACATCACCGTGGAGCCTATGATCGCTTGCTACGTGATCCCGTGCATGCTCGCATCCTTGGCCACGCAGAATCTCAGTTTAGAGAAAGCGTGCAGGGTGAATCTGGCCTACCCCGACGAAGTTTGCACAGCGCTGGCCAAGAGGAACACGGCAGGCTATGAAGCCGAGGAAACAGCGGTTCAACAATTAGTCGCCGGTATGCAGACGTGGAAAACAGCCCTGTCCAGCAGCCTGCCGACCTTTTTGATCCTCTTCATGGGCGCATGGAGCGACCGTACCGGCTTAAGGAAGCCCTGTATGTTGTTACCAATCGTTGGAGAATTTCTCAGCAGCGTGAGCATGTTGCTGTGCACGTACTTCTTCTACGAGATACCCATGGAGGCCACTGGCGTGTTCGAGGCACTGTGGCCAGCGTTGACAGGTGGATGGTTCACCATGTTCATGGGTGTTTTCAGTTACATAGCGGATATCACGTCTGTGGAGTCTAGGACACTTCGTATCGGTGCTGCGAACGTCTTCTTGTCCCTAGGTGTGCCGATCGGGATGGCATTGTCGGGGATATTGTACTTGCAGCTGGGGTTTTACGGTGTCTTCAGCATTTCGACCGTGTGTTACGTGTTGAGCTTCCTTTATGGGTTAATTGTGATCAAAGAGCCGCCCAGGGCTCGTTCAATGAAGAAACCTGTGAAGACTGATGAGAAAAAGATGACGGTGCGCGCATCGATCATGGACTTCTTCGCGTTCAAGCATATCGAAGAGACTTTTCGTGTTGCGTTCAAAGAGGGGAGGAACAATCGACAGAAACGGGTGCTGATGCTCATGGTTATCGTTATGGTTGTCATTGGACCCCTTTACGGTAAGTGCTTTTTAACTTGATGAAAGGAGCACGGAAGTATTGCAGGATTGTGAACGCAAACTAGTTTAACATGTTTCGCAAATTTCGGTTGGAAAAAAAGGTGTCCGACGTAAGCGCATGCAATTAGCCTTTCCTTTCTTCTACTAACCTGGGCTGCACGAGCTCTCTTCTATGCAACTCCTGTACTTTCTATTGACTGATTGAAACACGGTCAAAGGATCAGGCTTGAATTAGCGAGACGTTAAATGTGAGAACACTTCTCCCGACAACTTTCCAAATCGATGTTCAAACATCGGACGACAAAGTCAGACATTTAGCTACTAAACCCCTAACTGTGCCGGCGAACAAATGAAAGTGGAAACAGTCTCGCGTAACTCTCGTTAATCCTGCTAGATCTATTGCGGTAACCGACGTGGTACGCTATTCTACGGGTAATTACGGCATTTCGGCCACGAGAAAGTGAGAAGCCTGGATAGCGTGAGCGTGATAATGATAGAACCAGGTTTTAGATGTGCCGCAATTATCGATTAGTTGATCACAGAATGCAATCTCTTGCGAGCGTCTTTCCACACGATGAACGAAGATTCACTGGGTACTAGGAAATTGCGATAGCGCACATTAGCGGCAGTGAAAGTATGATTAATGGAGTGCGGATACTTATGCAGATATAATATTGAAGAATTATACAGAATGGTTGTAGGAAACATACAACGTATGTTTCACGGTATTTTATTTATTGTGATTTAAATTACAATGGGCTATAGTTCATTTAATGTTGCGATTTTAAAACGATATATAATTTATTGATTGAATTAATTGAACGTTAATTACGTACGAATTATGCATACGTATGCATTATATGAAATAGAAAATATATTATTGCAACATCTGAATGAAAAAATAAATGTCTGCCTACGTTCCTTTATTTTATCTGCCTTCTGGAAAAACAATTTACAATAATGTGCGCCTAAACATCCGTTGTCCAGCGATTATTAATCCCACCCTTGCGGAACCGTAGGCTTGCCATATCGCAAAGCTATCATTATTCTGTATAGAACTTTTAATGACTTTTAACTTGAAAATAAATGTTTCCTTTTTACTCACTACTATTTCTACATATATGCTTGAGAAGAATCTCATTGAATTTAGTGTCCCAGTTTTCTATCAATACGTACGACGTTGATCACGAATGACAATACGGTTGCATCCGTCAATTACGAATTATTAGTGCATCACGAATTCGTATTGCAACAGAGAATTCAAGGCGACCGTCCTTGTCATAATTTAATTAGACCGCTAATGCCCCGGGCATTATAATGTTTCGTTGCGTCTTTTATCATCATGCTATTTATAACGAATTTGTATAATTGGCTTCTTCCTGATTTCCAAAGGCCAACAATTAGACATCCGTGTAGATTCGTCCAATTTTTATTTTCCACGTTGTTTCGTTCTAATAGAAAAAATTGCGAAACGCTTATAGTATTATATTTTTATGCTTGTTTAGTGTCCTTACAATTAGAAATCTATTTGTCTTATCCAACACAATCAAGCTCAAGCACAGCGAAGCTCATTTTCTTGTACGCTTTAAGTGTACAAGAAATTAACTATATTATGGTACTAAATGATAAAAGTAAAATTCACAAACCAAACGTACGAAACCGACACTTACAGATGTTACACGATCAAGGTATATTAATACCAATCAACCCGAAGTTCAACAATTGAATTGTGCAATTGATCAACGGTAATTAAATTGAAACCACCATCGTTAATTCGATTGAGCACCGTCTTTCGACATATGGTCACGCATATTTTACTCATATATCATGTACGTACCTACATGCGTTAGTGATCGGCGAAAGTTGCAGCCATATATTGGTGGTAAATATAATCACCATTGCAATAAACCGTGTAGATTGTAGATCGAAAAAAAAATATGGAGACGATAATCGGTACTACCGCTTTGATGTTGCAACGCAAATCTGTGCTCTATTAAACAAATCCCCGTTAAAGTTGCACAACGTTGTAATATTACCTAGCACGTTCCTTCGTCCTTATTGCAGCACATTGCGGTTAATAATTTAGTCGGTTCCCGAGGGCATAAACGGTGGCAACAGTGGCATTCTTTGGCTAGTTTAGATATAATTGTTTTTTAAACGAATGCAAAGAGAATTACTAAGCAAATCGTGAGTATTTGAAATATTGCTGCGAAGTATAACAATGAAAGCAGTGGCCCGCCGCTTATGGCTGACAGTGCATGTGCGAAGTCAATATACCTATTAGAACTAGATTCTGAGCGTAGGTATGCTAATACGGTCTGATGGCCTAAGTACCTTGATGTAATTTCAGATCTTTGACCGTCGGAAATCAGTCTAGTCCTGCAGGACTGATAGATCGTTGCAATACGTAGGAGCTGCTATATCTATGTACAATGGGAAACAAAATTGTTTATGCAATTAAAATCCGGAAAGGAAAAGAGTGTCGATGTTGTCACGAATTTCATATTATTGTTTTAAGTTAGTGAATATTCAAAATCAATTTTCTTTTTACAAATTTTCCTGCTTATACACTAATGCCTCAATCTTACTGATTTGCATAATAATTAAAGAAAAAATAGCACACTGTTGAGTCTCTTCCCAGTCATAGTTTTTAGCTGAGACTTTGATTGCCCACGAAGAAAATACGGGGGCATTTTTTAGAAATTAAATCGCGAGAAAAGAATTAAATGCAGGAATTAAGAATCCATTATTTCTAGCGCACAAGCTATAATCATGCAATAATTTTGTTTTTTCGTGGCAAAACCTCTGATAGTTGTTTTAATGATAGCTAATGCGACGCTGCGTTGTATTATATAATATCAAATTATTTTTCACTCTTTGCAATATTTGCCATGGAATACTTAACATTCCTCAATCACCCAATGCGATTCTACGAGCAAAAGAAAATTGTGCGAGCACGTAAGTTAGATTTATAGCGTGAATCAGATTCACAGGAATGATATAAAATGCAATTAAGTATATAATTTAAAAGAATCACAATTACATCCAAACTAAAAGCACCCCTATTTTCTACTTTCCTATTTATGTTGAACAAACTTAAAAGAATGTAATTTCTTATTACAATTTATTGAATTTCGAAACGAATAATAAACGGTGCTGTATAAATTAACAATGAAACCCCAAGCGATAGTATCGAACGATAATATTACGTATAGCTATGTATACTCATAGAGTTGAATGATGCCCAAGGGATGAATCCGTCGACACTGCGGAATCCAGAAGTTGTCTCCTGCACAGGAATGTTCGTGTCAGAAACAAAGCAATGATGTGATAATAGCCTAAACTCGGCGGAAACGATTAACCGTAGAGCCTGATGAACGAACTTGTTGTGTAACGCGGTGTGTTTCCTTATGTAATGCCCGCTAATAACGCATCAAAATCGACAATCTCGAAATCTCTCACCGATGAAAATTATTTTAATTACACACCTGAAAAGTATTACAGCGCGTTCGGTTCCCGTTGGTTATCAGGAATTCTGCTCCTAAACGGTGCCAATTAATTGCAATGTTATTCCATTCACACGTCCCCACGTTTGATAATAAAAATGCGTACGATAATATTTCTTCTCCGCTATTTAAGACGTAAACGAATGGCAAGGAAGTGTACGTATGTTACAGCAAGCACCAGGATATGTGCAAAGTAACGATGAAAAAGAATTAAGTCAGTGTTTTTAAATACTTCTTCCGGTGCAGCGTAATTTCAGGAATAATAAACTGATTCTTTTTTTCTTCTGCTTCCTCGCTCGACCGTAGCACGCATTGGAAATTCCATCCTTGAATTCAAATCCGGCAGGATCTCGCGTAGAACTTAATAGAGATAGAAACGTTACTGATTGAGGAAGGGCAGAGATGCTACTTTGTTATCGTATTATTCATTTCTCTTGCGAGGCAATTATTTTGCAGTGGCAGAGAAATGACGGACGGACTTTGCCACTTCTAACGCCCAGCTCTAATTGTAACAGAATTTCCGCTTGTTAGTTTCAACTTAAATTCGAAAGCCATTACGTGTAGCTGCGCGGACGATTAAGCAACATTGCAGAGGTAACGTTAGCTGGCAATTCTGAAAAACGTTTTGACCATGATCTTTCATGCTGTGCTAGCGGAATCGTTCCACCCACATTGGATTTAGAACATTGCAACCCGTGATTCGTAGTTACATTTCAAACGTACGCTTCAGCTTCGACCAAATTAAATTATTATTCCTGCTATTCCTTAAAAAAAAGAATGGAAGAAATTTTTATTCAGGTGCCATTGTCAGAAAAGTCTTTGCGTCGTGTTGTCAGTCACAGAAAAATTATATAACATAACATCAGTACGGCGTAAGAATTGAATATGGTTCATTATTGTTTCAGGTGAAATGGCGGTGATGTACCTTTACATGAGATACAGATACCACTGGGATGAAGTGATGTTCAGTATGTTCACAACGTTCGCTATGGTGACAAATTTAATAGGTGGGTGAATAATTATATGTATGTAGGCATGTCTTTGATATGAATTTACATTTTGTTATTATTAATTAAAGAATATTATACATGAGTAGTATAATGCATATGTGTACCTACATTTATACCTATATTGATGTTGCTGACGAAGTTAATAGATTTATTAATCAAGACAAGATTGATCAATTTGTGTGCACTTTATATAAGGAAATTACATGGACTGCGTTAAGGAAAAACGCGCGATCTTCAAAGACATTGCACATTAATATGAAAAAGCTGTTCAAAAAATTATCGAGGTCCTTTAATACTTAAAGAAGTTTCCCCACCACGGCAGCACTTTTTATTTCAACAAACAGTTTCGCGTATAAGTCGAATCATAAATTTATGCTACAAATGTGGCCATTCAATCGATCGTTTTCTATCCACTCTCACGTCTAACAGTTTTTTTTATAAATTTCTTTACCAAGGCCTTGACAAAGCTACGTCAAACTTATGCATGTATTGTATACTAATGAATTTTTTTACCGAATTGACCCGCGACAAGAACAATTACTCGTTATATAATGAATGATATTATTGCGAAGCGGAATAATCGGCAACGAATTTTCGAATAAATCACGCAAACCCTAAAAGCCAACAATATGTTGTGCGATTAATGCAATCACGTATCCTTGAAGGAAATTGAAACATAAAAGAATGAATGGAAAGGTATGGTTAAGCAAAATTACTGTCAATTGACGAGCCTTTCCCAATCACGTTCGAAGACAATTAATTGAGAATGAAAGAAATAATATTAAATTCCCTGTAATACATCTTGTTACGTGTGAATAATTTTTATTTATAGGAACTGCTGTATCTGTTGGCGTCTTCAGTCACATTTTAAAAATCGACGATGCAATCGTGGGGATCATGAGCTCAATGAGCAAAATTTTAGCTGGGTTTGTCTACGCCTTCGCTATCACAGATTGGATGATCTATTTAGGTAAATGCTCATACAGATACTAAATCAGATTTGATTATCAGTATATTGGTAAATGCGAGAGCGACGAAAAAATTGCAGCATTGATCAAACTAAATTCCCAAATAAAAAGTCAAGTACGTACATTATGACCCAAAAGTCGTAGGTTTATCTCGAAGTTAGTCAGAACCTGCAGAAGTCCATGAGTTAGACTTACTGGACTTTTGCGTGTTCTGCACTTTAATTCGAATTCTTGAGAAATGCAATCCGATTTCTCATTTCTCGAGATTTAAATCATAAAGAATCTCAAGTAAAATGACATTTCCAATGAGCCACATTCGTTTCAGCGGCCATCGTCGAGATCGTGAATGGAACATCCTTCATAGCGATGCGATCGATAGCATCTAAACTAGTGTCGACAGATGAACTTGGTAAGTGAATGCACATTTAATCGTCTTGGCATTGTAAAGTGGCGAGTACCGTTATACAGGAAATGCGATCGAAAATAACTATGGATATCAGGAATCTTCTCTTCTATGTAAATTAATGGAATATCTGTGCGTAACTTATATAATGCATTCATGAAACGGATGTGAAGTGTCCATGCAACAGAAGAAGCATTTTTGTTTACAAGAATCGTGGAAAAAGTACGCTATAAAAATAGGAGAAAAATCAATAAACCTTCAACAAGAAAGTTTCATCTCGAGAGACAAATTTTACAGATAAATTATAATATATATAAAATCCATTTTAACGTGCATTCTCAATGCATCAACTGTATCGTGTTCATAATAATTCTCGATCTGCGTATACGTTTATTTCTGCACAAGTATAGTTAGAATCTGTACGTGTTAACAAAGATTAGAAACGAAGCTGGTCCAGCGTGACACACGGCCTTCGTTCGTTTCCTTAGAATCGCACAAATGAGATAATCTTATTTGATTGTGTCTTCGAGCAAGTCGACACCGTTTCCACCTAATTTGCCACAGGCTTTTTTTTAACCAGAGCAATGTTTAACGAGGCTATCCTGTCGGGTTAACCACCTGACAATTCCCGTAATTATTGTCCTCTTCATTTCTACCAATCCATTCATTTCGTTTTCTTCATAACGGGATGACACGTGAATGCTTATTTATTATATACGCGAATTATGATTTATTTTTTATTTCTTCATGACCTCTTTATTGCTTTTAGGAAAAGTGAACTCCCTGATTGGCGTCTGCGAATCCTTAATGCCACTTGTGTACGGGCCTATGTACAGTTCCATTTACGCTGCAACCATGAAAACGTTTCCTGGGTCGTTCTTTATCGTCGGCGCCTGTATGACCATGCCAGCTGTCGTCGCGTTCTTGTAAGTCCTCATATTTACGGGGTGCCATTCGAAGATAACGCCATGGCGGTCAAAACGCCGAGAAGTTCAATTATTTTCGTAATATTTTGTTTCATCAATTAATACGAAATTATTAGATGCACGCTGGATATTAAAAATGACGACCACAATATCTTCGACAATATTTTTAGTACTTATTATAATAAAACTTTGGATATTCAAGGAATTTTAGAAGCAGATATACTTTTGGAAGAAATGATTCAGGAAAATGTATTATAAATTATGGAGAATTATTCTTTCTTGTGCTTTTTGCTAACTTAATTGAACAGCCAAGCTTCACAGTTGGAATAAAAGTTTGATTAATTGATTAACCAAATTTTCTCTGAACAGTTGGCTGTACACGGAGCACAGAAAGGACCGCAAACAATTAGAACAAGAGAAGAAAGCGAAATGCAAAGAGGGATTAGAGGAAAATGAGTCGAAAATTGTGAAATGGCAAGCGGCTGGTGAGAAGAAATCGGAAGTTCCTACGACGAATGGCATTACGAATGCGGCATTCGAATCTGATCGTTTATAACGAAAAGCTTATATTTTAAAATAACTAATTAAAAAAATATAAAAAAAATGTTAATGTAAAGGAAAGGAAGACATCGGCGACATATTAAGGATGCTACGCTGGAACAAAACTTATGCGAATAGTTGCTCTGAAGAGATAAAACACTTATCATGTACAGACAAAGTATGAGAACGTAGATAACTCATAGTTTTGTCTGTCTTTTTTTACTTGGTACATTTGAATAGAATTAAATCAAGACAGAGACCAGCACTACAATCTTAATAGCAAACGAAGTCACACACTTACTCGACTAAAGGAAGGGTTTAAAATAAAGGACAACCCCATAGATTCCATTGCAACAGTAAAAACAAGAAGAAAATTAAATGCTGATATTGCTTTTCAAATCAGTTTGTGGAATTATATCAAATTATCCTTTACTTCAAACCCTTATTACAAACAGTCTTTGGTACTTAATAAACAAATGGTAACAATAGATAAAATAGAACAGACATAGATCTGTTCAAGTGTATCAGTATTACAAACGCTATTACGGACTATTGATATTATACTGAAGCAAACGAAAATACGCGTCAATGAATTCACAAACGAGACATTATGTATGTAAGATGTAATACATATAACTCTTGGATAGCCGAGACATAAGATTTATCTTGTGTTCGATACTCTTAAATCGATATAAGTCTTATACTGGCGAAGAGAAGACAATGAAGTATCAAATATATTTTTTCTTTTCGTGGAAGTTTCATCCTGTGAACGAAATTGATCTGTTGTACATTCTTATTAAATCGTATTTATAATAAGATCCTTGCATCATTTTCCGTATCCATGCATTATAGTTTATTGTGATATAGTACAATAGTTTTATATATACGATATAAAATAAAGTTTACAAGAATTAACAATTTCTCCTGGCCCGTACATTTTTCCAATCAGCTAGCAATATAACAGTTCGGCTCGAATTGAGTCGAAGTCACATCGCGATGCATCGGGGCGACAAAATTGAAAATGAGATGCGTGTCACGTCGAGCGTCCCGCATGTGCTGCACCGTTTTCATTGCGCTGCAAAAAGAACAAAAGAATTCTTTAACGAGGATCGTAGATTCAGCTAAAAGTTGGTCAGAAATAGTAGAAGTCCAATAGGCACGACCCTACAGTCGTAGATCCGGCTATAAGTTGGTCAGAAATAGTAGAAGTCCAGTAGGCACGACCCTAGAGTCGTAGGTCCGGTTAAAACTTGGTCAGAAATAGTAGAAGTCCACTAGGTATGACCCTAGGGTAGTAGACCGCCGGTCGCCGTCGGCGACCGTCGAAAATTTTCGGAAATAGCGAATACCGCCGAGCGCAGCTGACGCGCCGGCGCGTAGCGGAGTGGGGAGGCTGGCGGAGTGTGGTCGACCGTCGCGCGGCGCGTGCCCCTTCTTTCTCAATTGGAGTGTCGCAGCGTAAGGTCGTCTACGGTGTTGATCGTTAGCGACATTACCTCACTCTACAACGCAATAGCACCTCAGGCTTTACTTTACCATTGTGTTCGCTTCATTATTAGCCTCTATTAATTAATACGCGTTTAACTAACAATCGTTCTACTATCGCAACAGTACATTAAACTTTATAGATTATAATCTTTCTTGAGTTTCCTTTGCTGAACGAATATGAGATTAACTAGTCGTTTGTTGTAACATCGCGTTAACTAATTTATCAGTTTGAACGGTTCTTCGAATCTTTATTATATTTTATTACACGATTATTCGGATTCGATGCGGTGTTAAGGTTGCGTTTATTTTCTTTGCAATGTCACTTACATACCCAGTTACATATGGCCTTTCGCAACTTTGCATTCCATTCTGATTTTAGCACAGGTTTATCACGTTAATTTCATTCGCGATTGAAACTGCAGTCAGTAAATTTCATTAATTCTAAACGAAAAATTGAACGACGTTCATGTTTCGCTGCATATCGGTCGCGATTTCTATTATAGCTTCACTAGTGTTCTTGTTGACACTTTTATTATCTCTGTGCCTTTGCACAAGTACGGTCAAAGTGAATTTTCGATGCAGGATTGCCCGCGTACTTACGTATTTGTTGCCATGCCCTTGAAGCATGATAAATAGTTTCGAGTCTTGATTTCTACAAGCAGCTACGAGAATTTATAAATGCGCGATATTGCTTACTTACTAGGATCATGATCACTTTTAAAACTCTGACATAGAACAGTCACAGTACGCTTTTGATAAATCATTTATATTAATCTATAATAATATATCTTGAATAGACAATTAACAATACAGTAGTACTTTATTAAAACACCAAAGCAGTAATTCCTCAACAGACATACAGAAATAAGAAAGAAACAAATAAAATCACATGTGTATTGCTTTAATTTTTACCTCCTCCCCTCATTTACTAACATGTACAGATTTTCTTTCAGCAAATTTTGATGACCGCGCGCAATGCGGTTGGTAAATTCAGTGCTTGTTTCGTTAAAGTTCTTCTTATTATTTTTTGAGCGCAACCGCTCTTAATAATTATAATTAAATATAAATAGTGGCAAAGATACGCGAAAGTAGAGTCAGTGTTTGCTTCGAAATATTGCTCTCGCGAAAAATAGAGTCACTTTGTTCGTCGATCACAATTATAAAATGCGCGCGACGGTAGTCCTTTATCTTATTCTTTTTTATCGCAATAAGTATTCCGGTATTAGAGTCAACACCTAGGCTGTTCGGCGAGTTCGGGCTTTCATCCATCAACTTGAAGAGTAAGTACTTCTGTATTTCTTTAATCTTGTATTGAAATAATCATTGATAATTAACACATTCCAAAAGTACTGAAAATACATAGATTTTAATGTTGTTGGCTCTTTTTGAATGTTTCAGCAGCTTCCATGGCTTCGATGGCGACGAGCTTGACCGCACACCTGGTGAGTCTGCAACCGGTGAGTGGCATGCTTTAAAGTTCCTCTGGTCACTCAATCATGTCGCAGGACGAAAGGTCCGAACCGACACGAGTGACTGGTTGTAATTACGTAGTTTTTTCTGGCAAGCATTGTGACCATGGGTATATGGAAATATACTCATGAGTAGTAACTTTTTTACTGTTTTATATTATATGAGGATAGGTCTTCTTGTACAACGCGTTTTTAAATAGCTTCATAATTTTAAAACAGATCATATTTAGAATAAAATATATCACTATATATCTTTTTATAATAGAGTATTTAATTGAATACCTATGAAACGATATTTAAATAGTTATTAATTATTGAATGAATATAAAGTAACGTCCAGTATTCTACGTGCATTAGTTTGTAGTGGAGAAGTCGAATACCATTCGACTTCGTTTATTTGTCAATTGCAATTACTGCACGGTTATAATAAATTGTTAGTAAGCGTATAGTCGTTCCTCTTTTTTACTACTTTGATTATATGTATATAAAGTAAAGGTACTTACTTACCTTGTCAATTTGTTGGGACTATCGCATAATTTTATTATACGATATCCATATTAGTCTTTAGCGTTTAGAGATATCAATACGTTCACTTTTTCCGTACAAGATATTAATTAAACCTGAATGTACAAGAAGACAATACGCGAACCGGTAGATCTCGAAATCAAAGCAATCTACTTCAAAATCAACCGTGCATTTTAGAAGCAATGCTTTGATGACGGGAACACCGGAGGATGTTTCAATATCATTCAAGGTATATTAATGTAGAGTCATTGAATAATTTCCCTAATAAAGTACAGTCATTGTACAATTTTGCTAATAAAGTAGAGTCATTGCACAATTCTTCTAATAAAGTAGAGTCATAGCATAATTTTTCTAATAAAGTAGAGTCATTTCAGTTTCTTTTTAATAGAATAAAATCATGTATTGATCGGGTATATATATGTATACATGTATACATTTAGCCCGTTAGAAAATCAGTATGTCTTCATCATTTTTTTAGACGAGGATTTCCAGGTTTATCCCTTTCCGTGTTCACTGCCCGGATCCCACTCACGTGCCCCGGTGCTACTTGGGTGGGAAAACGGTGGTAGAGCACGATGATATCTATTTAGTTTATAATGATTTATTGTTGGCGACTGACAGTGCGTTTGGTGTATCGTGCACGACGTAATATCCACATTGTGTGTGTGGTTAGGCTGTGGATTTGCGTCGTACCGTACTAAAACGTAGTTACTCTAACCAAGATAAGATGTCCATTAATTGAAAACAGAGACATCATTTTTACTATTAACTGCATTAATAATCCCTAATATACCGGGCCACGAAGTTTTTGTCATTTAAGATGACGGAGACCAAATTCCAAAGAGAATCGAATATACTTATCAATTGCTATCAAGTACCTTTTGTATCGGTGCTATTTAATTATTCTATTAAATATCTATTAAATATCTCAACCGCGACGTGGTATTTTCCACGTGAACGCAGAGATCCCAGCCACTGTCAATCGATTTCAGAAAAATGGTACGTACATTAGAGTGTGCAAGTTGTGCGACAGCACTTGGGTGTCGGGGGTGTCCCGGGACGCCTCCCTAGTGTAGGCTTTTGCGCCCAAGTGTTTGACTGAGAACCGTGGAGTGTCGTGTGTTGGTGTGTCTGTTTGCCATTTTTTAAATATAGGTCCAGGTAGGATAGGTAGCATACTTTCTGGTGTGATTGATAGACATAAGTAGGTAGGGCCGGGCAGGTTGACACAGTCTCTGATCGTGTAGGCACTCATTCGCGTGTTCAACCTGTTTCAGGAAATCTAATTTGAAAAGCCGACGGTGAAGTTGTGGCGCGAACGAAAATGCGTTCGCCTCTGGCTTTGCCTATCGATTTTTCGAATCCTTCGCGGTCGTGGTCGCGATTTAGGCTCCGAAACGAAACGTGTTACATTATGCTCGAGGCTGCACGTGTGAACGAAGAACGATTATAATTTTAATCGTAATCTTTGCGATTTTCCGTAATCACAATTTTACGATTTTATTTCATCGTGATTCGGCCACGTGTGTTCCATTTAGCTCCGCGATTTAAACTCTTTATTTCACCTTTATAAGTTTTTCTTTGGTTTTCGATTAGAGCCTCGAGCCTAGTTTAAGTTTCAGCTGGCCCTTGGGTCCAACGAAAAGAAGAGGCTATATGCCGAAGAGGCCCGACAAACTGTCACTCAAGAGGGCAACTAATAATGGCTCCCCATTCTTTTTAAGAATGGGGAATCATTCTTTGTTACTACTTTGTCACTGTGCTTGCATTTTCATTTGTAGAATTTTTATTTGTACTTGGCCGACGCACATTCCGGCCCAACGATGCAGCCCTCCCAAATATCGCGTTGTTTTAGAGTTGTGAAAAACTTGAGAACGGGTCGAATTAGAGTTGCGTTAAATGCCACGCCGTTTTTCAAGTAGTGTCGCGAAAAAGAAAACGTGTCTCGCGTATTCTTGGAGTTGCGAAGTTACTCGCGGTTTTTAATTAGAGTTGCGACCAAATGAAAATCGTGGTTGATTTAGCGTTGCGCAATGATACCGCGATGGTTCTTGCAATTTTGCCGTGGTTATTGTTAGTTAAATTGTAGTATTTTATAATATATTTTACATATGAGAAAGTTTCTAGTGTTGCGGTAATTATTTTCGCGTCTTGAGCCTTCAGCTAACTTTACAGAGGATCTTCAATTACATTGCTTTTTGATATTACAAATAATTTACTGTTTGCTTTCTATCAGCCTTAATAAATAGTGTAGCGAAATGATTGCATCGCGAGTTCCCATTAGTGTTGCGTTGATTAAAGATCGTGTTTTTAATTAGAGTTGCGAATACCAGTCCCCAACTGCTTCCAATTGGAAGCCTGTTCATGAGCTACCCTGGAGGGTGGCACATCATCATCAGCCAAAGACCATAGCTGAATCTTCCGCGTTTAGTGTTGCGTTTAAAGAGACAATTGGTGCATAGAGCATCGAGTCATTCTTTCATTAGTGTTGCGTCCAATCGCGATTTTGCTGATTTTTAATACTATTAATGATTAACTTGAATTAGAGTTGCTATTTGACATATTGAAGCACCACTCGCGTCTGATTCTTACAAATTTGTGTTGCTATTGAATTTTCTAATGTTTAAAAGTAGTATACTAGCGTTGCGTTACATAAATATTCTTTAAATAATATAAAGTTGTTGGCGGCCCTTCTGGCCACCTGTTACTTCAGGCATTTTCAACATTTTTTTTTATCAAAGCCAATTCATTGTCAATTATTGTTCTACATGGTGTATTTTTTTCTTTTCAGCGTTTCATTTTATTTAGTTTTCTTAATAATTATACTACCTGGAATGTCTGTTGATGGAAATACTGCTAAAAAATTGCATACATAATAGTATATCACCGTGTGGACGAAATGAAGGAAAAGAAAAGAAAAGGAAATAAATGAAAAAAATGAAAGAAAAGAAAGGAATAAAAAGAAATAATTAAAAGAAATAATTTGTAGAATCTTTGATAAATTTATAATAATTCTAGATAGTAGATTTCAATTAGATTCAATACTAGTAACTGTTCATTATTGGATTTTAACTCTTAAATATTTTCCCCTAATCGTTGCAATTGTATTTTTACCTTTGTTTAGTAGAGATAATTTTTATAACTTTTCGAGCTTGCTTTGTAGAAATTGAAATTCACTCGCGATATCCGTAAATGTGTAAACAAAAATCCTTACACGAAAAATGTTCTTGGCCGTAGTTGTGGCTCGGCATAGTGATAGTGGAAGTTTGATATTTTGCTTCCGAATAATCGTTTGTCGCTCCTTTGTAGAAGCAAAATAGAATCAATTATAGTGAAATGTGACTACTTCATTTTGAAGTTTTTAATGATATTGATACCACCATTCAGTTTGATCTAGAACGTACAAAAGAATACATCACTTTGGCCGAAATCCAATTACCTACTGTTATTAAAAAGTAGCTGCATTTCCCATATCAATTCTGATTTATTAACTTTGCTAAAATTCAGTTATTACGAATTAGAAGCAGCTTCATTTCGATATAAAATGGGGAGACTTGGGGATGTCACTAATCCAATGCTTGAGATTGTTACAGATTCACAGATGAACCCAAATATGCTATATTAAACAAACATAAGTACATACGTCAGAGGCTCAAGAGTGGAATATATAGAATACAGATCCAGAAATATTATCAAAGACACGATTGGAAACTTTAAAATTCAAGAGCCAGCCTCGTCGATCCAATTTGTGAGTTTAAGAATTCATTCTTATAATGCTTTACTAATTATTTCGAGTTTGTGCATGTTTTAGAAGCATTGAAAAGAAGAGGATTCATGAAACAATGTATAATACGAACACACCGTCACCCCATCCCTGCCCCAAACCCCTGTCCTTATTAACTAATTACAGGTGTTAGACAATTAATTAGGCAGGCCCAAATATAAATCGAACAATACTTTAAGCTCTTTATGGATTTGTCTCAACACACAATCTTAGATCTTAATACTGGCAGGTTTTACACGAATTGAAATTATTAGAGTTTTAATTATGCAGGGTTTATAAAACCAAATATTGTTGGCAGGTGCTGCAATTGTTCGGTTCGAGTTTCTGTCTGTTCTAGGACACCATGGACCACGAGAGATTAATACGGACTAACCGAAGAGGATTTAAGTATATGCATACTCATACCTACACGAGTATGGGATAGTATCTATTACAGTCCTATGTAGATAGGATATTATTGAAATTGTTCTTTTATTCGAACTGTTAGATGTTATACCTACTAGGTAGGGCGATTCTAGTTTTAAGTCAGATCTTTAGTCAGGTAGGGCGCATTTGAATCTAATCTAGTATTTAAGAAGGGAGGATTTATTTTCAACCTGTGTCTTAGTTTTTAAGGCAGCAGCATACACTGCTGCAATAATATTTCGCTGTCTAATTTTTAAGATCACAGGATATATTTTTAAGAAAGTTTTATTTCAGGAAATTGAATTCTCTTGCAAATTTTCTTTCAGGTTTCCTTCTGATATTCAACTTAGCTTTCGGTCGTGAATTTACCAAGTACTCCTCTTGTTGTCTTACTTGTACTACGATCAATTAATGAACGTTCTACAAATTGACATTAATAGGAGATTTTTGTTTCTCACATGTTATATTAGAATTTGTTTTCGCATAATTGGAGGGTGGAAGGGCCGTGGCTAGGGTGGGTCTCCATGCGCAGTAACCTCCACGTGGTGAGACCCGGGCAATCAATTATTTATCGTATAATTATTAAACGTTTAAGAGACGTTTGATAATTATGTGGAAAATAATTCGAGCGAATTGACTGCGAATTGACCCCTAGGCTCCCTTTTCCCTTCATAATTATTCTTCCATTCCTCCTCGGCGCGCGCGAATCTAGCATTCTGACCCCGAGGCTCCCTTTTCCCTTCATAATTATTCTTCCATTCCTCCTCGGCGCGCGCGAATCTAGCATTCGACCCCGAGGTTGCCTTTCCTTTCGTAACTATTTCGTTTCCTTTTCCGTTCTCGGCTCGGGGGACTGATGGTTGGGGACTTAGTGTCAGCCAGTTACGATGTGTGGGGGCGTGATTGTGGTTCTGGACCCTGGTCACGAGGCCCTCGGTTAGACTACGTTCTCTAACATGGGTAGGTTATCCACCATTCTGGAATCGTGGTCGCGGTTCTTGCAATATCCGGGTTGCAGTGTCATCGGGGGGCGGTGTGTGGGGCTGTGATTGCTTTTCTGGACACTTTGGCCCGCCTAGTAGGAAATTCCTATGTGTTAGACCACGCCAAGCACACCTTGGGGTGGCAGAAGGCATACGGGTCATAATCTAGAATCGTGGTTGTGGTCTTGCATATCCGTGCCTTAATGATTTCTGTGGCTCGGAATCGAAACTGGTGTCGATGCTAAGTCGTTTTACTGTACAGACTCTGGCCGAGGGCTCGCGGGCTGCTCGGTAGCAGTCACAAACACAGTAGAAATACTGTCGCGAAATTAGAATCACTTTGTTTGTCAATCATAAGTGTTCCATTAGAGTCAGGGCCCTGTTCGACGAGTTCGGGCTTTCAAAGGCACGTTTGGAAACTATAAAATTAAAGAGCCAGCCTCGTCGATTCAATTTCTGAGTTTAAGAAGTCATTTTTATAATACTTCATTAATTATTTCGTGTCTGCGTTTGCTTCAGAAGCATTGAAAATAATCAGCTAAAGAAGAAGATTCATGATAATACATACGTATAATATGACCACATCCCCGCCCTGCCCCTGCCCCTACCCGGGCCTTTTAATTCACTACATTTATTAGATAATTAATTAGGTGGGCCCAATTAAGATCGATCAATACGTTTAGCTCTTTATGTAGGCAGGATTTTTTCGAACAGACAACCTTAGAACTTTATACAGGCAGGTTTTACACGAATTGAAAATATTAGACTTTTAACTAGGCAGGGTTTAGAAAACCAAAAATTGTTGGCAGGTGCTGCAATTTTTTGGTGTGTGTTTCAGTCTGTTCTAGGACACCATGGACCACATGATTAATATCGATGAATTGAAGGGGAATTAAACATATATGTACGTACTTATACCTATATGAGTTTGGTAAAGTATCTTTTACATTCCTATGTTGGTAGGATATTATTGAAATTATTCTTTTAATTGAACTCTTAGATGTTATACCAGGTAGGGTGATTCTAGTCTTAAGTTAGCTCTTTAGTCAGGCAGGGCGTATTCGAATCTAATCTAAAATTTAAGAAAGTGGGGTTTATTTTTACGTTATGTCTTAGCTTTTAAGCCCGCAGTGTTCACCACTGCAATAATATTTCGTTGTCTAGTTTTTAAGATCATATGATATATTTTTAAGAAAGTTTTATTTCAGGAAATTGAATTCTCTTGCAAATTTTCTTTCAGGTTTCCTTCTGATATTCAACTTAGCTTTCGGTCGTGAATTTACCAAGTACTCCTCTTGTTGTCTTACTTGTACTACGATCAATTAATGAACGTTCTACAAATTGACAATAATAGGAGATTTTTGTTTCTCACATGTTATATTAGAATTTGTTTTCGCATAATTGGAGGGTGGAAGGGCCGTGGCTAGGGTGGGTCTCCATGCGCAGTAACCTCCACGTGGTGAGACCCGGGCAATCAATTATTTATCGTATAATTATTAAACGTTTAAGAGACGTTTGATAATTATGTGGAAAATAATTCGAGCGAATTGACTGCGAATTGACCCCTAGGCTCCCTTTTCCCTTCATAATTATTCTTCCATTCCTCCTCGGCGCGCGCGAATCTAGCATTCTGACCCCGAGGCTCCCTTTTCCCTTCATAATTATTCTTCCATTCCTCCTCGGCGCGCGCGAATCTAGCATTCGACCCCGAGGTTGCCTTTCCTTTCGTAACTATTTCGTTTCCTTTTCCGTTCTCGGCTCGGGGGACTGATGGTTGGGGACTTAGTGTCAGCCAGTTACGATGTGTGGGGGCGTGATTGTGGTTCTGGACCCTGGTCACGAGGCCCTCGGTTAGACTACGTTCTCTAACATGGGTAGGTTATCCACCATTCTGGAATCGTGGTCGCGGTTCTTGCAATATCCGGGTTGCAGTGTCATCGGGGGGCGGTGTGTGGGGCTGTGATTGCTTTTCTGGACACTTTGGCCCGCCTAGTAGGAAATTCCTATGTGTTAGACCACGCCAAGCACACCTTGGGGTGGCAGAAGGCATACGGGTCATAATCTAGAATCGTGGTTGTGGTCTTGCATATCCGTGCCTTAATGATTTCTGTGGCTCGGAATCGAAACTGGTGTCGATGCTAAGTCATTTTACTGTACAGACTCTGGCCGAGAGCTCGCGGGCTGCTCGGTAGCAGTCACAAACACAGTAGAAATACTGTCGCGAAATTAGAATCACTTTGTTTGTCAATCATAAGTGTTCCATTAGAGTCAGGGCCCTGTTCGACGAGTTCGGGCTTTCAAAGGCACGTTTGGAAACTATAAAATTAAAGAGCCAGCCTCGTCGATTCAATTTCTGAGTTTAAGAAGTCATTTTTATAATACTTCATTAATTATTTCGTGTCTGCGTTTGCTTCAGAAGCATTGAAAATAATCAGCTAAAGAAGAAGATTCATGATAATACATACGTATAATATGACCACATCCCCGCCCTGCCCCTGCCCCTACCCGGGCCTTTTAATTCACTACATTTATTAGATAATTAATTAGGTGGGCCCAATTAAGATCGATCAATACGTTTAGCTCTTTATGTAGGCAGGATTTTTTCGAACAGACAACCTTAGAACTTTATACAGGCAGGTTTTACACGAATTGAAAATATTAGACTTTTAACTAGGCAGGGTTTAGAAAACCAAAAATTGTTGGCAGGTGCTGCAATTTTTTGGTGTGTGTTTCAGTCTGTTCTAGGACACCATGGACCACATGATTAATATCGATGAATTGAAGGGGAATTAAACATATATGTACGTACTTATACCTATATGAGTTTGGTAAAGTATCTTTTACATTCCTATGTTGGTAGGATATTATTGAAATTATTCTTTTAATTGAACTCTTAGATGTTATACCAGGTAGGGTGATTCTAGTCTTAAGTTAGCTCTTTAGTCAGGCAGGGCGTATTCGAATCTAATCTAAAATTTAAGAAAGTGGGGTTTATTTTTACGTTATGTCTTAGCTTTTAAGCCCGCAGTGTTCACCACTGCAATAATATTTCGTTGTCTAGTTTTTAAGATCATATGATATATTTTTAAGAAAGTTTTATTTCAGGAAATTGAATTCTCTTGCAAATTTTCTTTCAGGTTTCCTTCTGATATTCAACTTAGCTTTCGGTCGTGAATTTACCAAGTACTCCTCTTGTTGTCTTACTTGTACTACGATCAATTAATGAACGTTCTACAAATTGACAATAATAGGAGATTTTTGTTTCTCACATGTTATATTAGAATTTGTTTTCGCATAATTGGAGGGTGGAAGGGCCGTGGCTAGGGTGGGTCTCCATGCGCAGTAACCTCCACGTGGTGAGACCCGGGCAATCAATTATTTATCGTATAATTATTAAACGTTTAAGAGACGTTTGATAATTATGTGGAAAATAATTCGAGCGAATTGACTGCGAATTGACCCCTAGGCTCCCTTTTCCCTTCATAATTATTCTTCCATTCCTCCTCGGCGCGCGCGAATCTAGCATTCTGACCCCGAGGCTCCCTTTTCCCTTCATAATTATTCTTCCATTCCTCCTCGGCGCGCGCGAATCTAGCATTCGACCCCGAGGTTGCCTTTCCTTTCGTAACTATTTCGTTTCCTTTTCCGTTCTCGGCTCGGGGGACTGATGGTTGGGGACTTAGTGTCAGCCAGTTACGATGTGTGGGGGCGTGATTGTGGTTCTGGACCCTGGTCACGAGGCCCTCGGTTAGACTACGTTCTCTAACATGGGTAGGTTATCCACCATTCTGGAATCGTGGTCGCGGTTCTTGCAATATCCGGGTTGCAGTGTCATCGGGGGGCGGTGTGTGGGGCTGTGATTGCTTTTCTGGACACTTTGGCCCGCCTAGTAGGAAATTCCTATGTGTTAGACCACGCCAAGCACACCTTGGGGTGGCAGAAGGCATACGGGTCATAATCTAGAATCGTGGTTGTGGTCTTGCATATCCGTGCCTTAATGATTTCTGTGGCTCGGAATCGAAACTGGTGTCGATGCTAAGTCATTTTACTGTACAGACTCTGGCCGAGAGCTCGCGGGCTGCTCGGTAGCAGTCACAAACACAGTAGAAATACTGTCGCGAAATTAGAATCACTTTGTTTGTCAATCATAAGTGTTCCATTAGAGTCAGGGCCCTGTTCGACGAGTTCGGGCTTTCAAAGGCACGTTTGGAAACTATAAAATTAAAGAGCCAGCCTCGTCGATTCAATTTCTGAGTTTAAGAAGTCATTTTTATAATACTTCATTAATTATTTCGTGTCTGCGTTTGCTTCAGAAGCATTGAAAATAATCAGCTAAAGAAGAAGATTCATGATAATACATACGTATAATATGACCACATCCCCGCCCTGCCCCTGCCCCTACCCGGGCCTTTTAATTCACTACATTTATTAGATAATTAATTAGGTGGGCCCAATTAAGATCGATCAATACGTTTAGCTCTTTATGTAGGCAGGATTTTTTCGAACAGACAACCTTAGAACTTTATACAGGCAGGTTTTACACGAATTGAAAATATTAGACTTTTAACTAGGCAGGGTTTAGAAAACCAAAAATTGTTGGCAGGTGCTGCAATTTTTTGGTGTGTGTTTCAGTCTGTTCTAGGACACCATGGACCACATGATTAATATCGATGAATTGAAGGGGAATTAAACATATATGTACGTACTTATACCTATATGAGTTTGGTAAAGTATCTTTTACATTCCTATGTTGGTAGGATATTATTGAAATTATTCTTTTAATTGAACTCTTAGATGTTATACCAGGTAGGGTGATTCTAGTCTTAAGTTAGCTCTTTAGTCAGGCAGGGCGTATTCGAATCTAATCTAAAATTTAAGAAAGTGGGGTTTATTTTTACGTTATGTCTTAGCTTTTAAGCCCGCAGTGTTCACCACTGCAATAATATTTCGTTGTCTAGTTTTTAAGATCATATGATATATTTTTAAGAAAGTTTTATTTCAGGAAATTGAATTCTCTTGCAAATTTTCTTTCAGGTTTCCTTCTGATATTCAACTTAGCTTTCGGTCGTGAATTTACCAAGTACTCCTCTTGTTGTCTTACTTGTACTACGATCAATTAATGAACGTTCTACAAATTGACAATAATAGGAGATTTTTGTTTCTCACATGTTATATTAGAATTTGTTTTCGCATAATTGGAGGGTGGAAGGGCCGTGGCTAGGGTGGGTCTCCATGCGCAGTAACCTCCACGTGGTGAGACCCGGGCAATCAATTATTTATCGTATAATTATTAAACGTTTAAGAGACGTTTGATAATTATGTGGAAAATAATTCGAGCGAATTGACTGCGAATTGACCCCTAGGCTCCCTTTTCCCTTCATAATTATTCTTCCATTCCTCCTCGGCGCGCGCGAATCTAGCATTCTGACCCCGAGGCTCCCTTTTCCCTTCATAATTATTCTTCCATTCCTCCTCGGCGCGCGCGAATCTAGCATTCGACCCCGAGGTTGCCTTTCCTTTCGTAACTATTTCGTTTCCTTTTCCGTTCTCGGCTCGGGGGACTGATGGTTGGGGACTTAGTGTCAGCCAGTTACGATGTGTGGGGGCGTGATTGTGGTTCTGGACCCTGGTCACGAGGCCCTCGGTTAGACTACGTTCTCTAACATGGGTAGGTTATCCACCATTCTGGAATCGTGGTCGCGGTTCTTGCAATATCCGGGTTGCAGTGTCATCGGGGGGCGGTGTGTGGGGCTGTGATTGCTTTTCTGGACACTTTGGCCCGCCTAGTAGGAAATTCCTATGTGTTAGACCACGCCAAGCACACCTTGGGGTGGCAGAAGGCATACGGGTCATAATCTAGAATCGTGGTTGTGGTCTTGCATATCCGTGCCTTAATGATTTCTGTGGCTCGGAATCGAAACTGGTGTCGATGCTAAGTCATTTTACTGTACAGACTCTGGCCGAGAGCTCGCGGGCTGCTCGGTAGCAGTCACAAACACAGTAGAAATACTGTCGCGAAATTAGAATCACTTTGTTTGTCAATCATAAGTGTTCCATTAGAGTCAGGGCCCTGTTCGACGAGTTCGGGCTTTCAAAGGCACGTTTGGAAACTATAAAATTAAAGAGCCAGCCTCGTCGATTCAATTTCTGAGTTTAAGAAGTCATTTTTATAATACTTCATTAATTATTTCGTGTCTGCGTTTGCTTCAGAAGCATTGAAAATAATCAGCTAAAGAAGAAGATTCATGATAATACATACGTATAATATGACCACATCCCCGCCCTGCCCCTGCCCCTACCCGGGCCTTTTAATTCACTACATTTATTAGATAATTAATTAGGTGGGCCCAATTAAGATCGATCAATACGTTTAGCTCTTTATGTAGGCAGGATTTTTTCGAACAGACAACCTTAGAACTTTATACAGGCAGGTTTTACACGAATTGAAAATATTAGACTTTTAACTAGGCAGGGTTTAGAAAACCAAAAATTGTTGGCAGGTGCTGCAATTTTTTGGTGTGTGTTTCAGTCTGTTCTAGGACACCATGGACCACATGATTAATATCGATGAATTGAAGGGGAATTAAACATATATGTACGTACTTATACCTATATGAGTTTGGTAAAGTATCTTTTACATTCCTATGTTGGTAGGATATTATTGAAATTATTCTTTTAATTGAACTCTTAGATGTTATACCAGGTAGGGTGATTCTAGTCTTAAGTTAGCTCTTTAGTCAGGCAGGGCGTATTCGAATCTAATCTAAAATTTAAGAAAGTGGGGTTTATTTTTACGTTATGTCTTAGCTTTTAAGCCCGCAGTGTTCACCACTGCAATAATATTTCGTTGTCTAGTTTTTAAGATCATATGATATATTTTTAAGAAAGTTTTATTTCAGGAAATTGAATTCTCTTGCAAATTTTCTTTCAGGTTTCCTTCTGATATTCAACTTAGCTTTCGGTCGTGAATTTACCAAGTACTCCTCTTGTTGTCTTACTTGTACTACGATCAATTAATGAACGTTCTACAAATTGACAATAATAGGAGATTTTTGTTTCTCACATGTTATATTAGAATTTGTTTTCGCATAATTGGAGGGTGGAAGGGCCGTGGCTAGGGTGGGTCTCCATGCGCAGTAACCTCCACGTGGTGAGACCCGGGCAATCAATTATTTATCGTATAATTATTAAACGTTTAAGAGACGTTTGATAATTATGTGGAAAATAATTCGAGCGAATTGACTGCGAATTGACCCCTAGGCTCCCTTTTCCCTTCATAATTATTCTTCCATTCCTCCTCGGCGCGCGCGAATCTAGCATTCTGACCCCGAGGCTCCCTTTTCCCTTCATAATTATTCTTCCATTCCTCCTCGGCGCGCGCGAATCTAGCATTCGACCCCGAGGTTGCCTTTCCTTTCGTAACTATTTCGTTTCCTTTTCCGTTCTCGGCTCGGGGGACTGATGGTTGGGGACTTAGTGTCAGCCAGTTACGATGTGTGGGGGCGTGATTGTGGTTCTGGACCCTGGTCACGAGGCCCTCGGTTAGACTACGTTCTCTAACATGGGTAGGTTATCCACCATTCTGGAATCGTGGTCGCGGTTCTTGCAATATCCGGGTTGCAGTGTCATCGGGGGGCGGTGTGTGGGGCTGTGATTGCTTTTCTGGACACTTTGGCCCGCCTAGTAGGAAATTCCTATGTGTTAGACCACGCCAAGCACACCTTGGGGTGGCAGAAGGCATACGGGTCATAATCTAGAATCGTGGTTGTGGTCTTGCATATCCGTGCCTTAATGATTTCTGTGGCTCGGAATCGAAACTGGTGTCGATGCTAAGTCGTTTTACTGTACAGACTCTGGCCGAGGGCTCGCGGGCTGCTCGGTAGCAGTCACAAACACAGTAGAAATACTGTCGCGAAATTAGAATCACTTTGTTTGTCAATCATAAGTGTTCCATTAGAGTCAGGGCCCTGTTCGACGAGTTCGGGCTTTCAAAGGCACGTTTGGAAACTATAAAATTAAAGAGCCAGCCTCGTCGATTCAATTTCTGAGTTTAAGAAGTCATTTTTATAATACTTCATTAATTATTTCGTGTCTGCGTTTGCTTCAGAAGCATTGAAAATAATCAGCTAAAGAAGAAGATTCATGATAATACATACGTATAATATGACCACATCCCCGCCCTGCCCCTGCCCCTACCCGGGCCTTTTAATTCACTACATTTATTAGATAATTAATTAGGTGGGCCCAATTAAGATCGATCAATACGTTTAGCTCTTTATGTAGGCAGGATTTTTTCGAACAGACAACCTTAGAACTTTATACAGGCAGGTTTTACACGAATTGAAAATATTAGACTTTTAACTAGGCAGGGTTTAGAAAACCAAAAATTGTTGGCAGGTGCTGCAATTTTTTGGTGTGTGTTTCAGTCTGTTCTAGGACACCATGGACCACATGATTAATATCGATGAATTGAAGGGGAATTAAACATATATGTACGTACTTATACCTATATGAGTTTGGTAAAGTATCTTTTACATTCCTATGTTGGTAGGATATTATTGAAATTATTCTTTTAATTGAACTCTTAGATGTTATACCAGGTAGGGTGATTCTAGTCTTAAGTTAGCTCTTTAGTCAGGCAGGGCGTATTCGAATCTAATCTAAAATTTAAGAAAGTGGGGTTTATTTTTACGTTATGTCTTAGCTTTTAAGCCCGCAGTGTTCACCACTGCAATAATATTTCGTTGTCTAGTTTTTAAGATCATATGATATATTTTTAAGAAAGTTTTATTTCAGGAAATTGAATTCTCTTGCAAATTTTCTTTCAGGTTTCCTTCTGATATTCAACTTAGCTTTCGGTCGTGAATTTACCAAGTACTCCTCTTGTTGTCTTACTTGTACTACGATCAATTAATGAACGTTCTACAAATTGACAATAATAGGAGATTTTTGTTTCTCACATGTTATATTAGAATTTGTTTTCGCATAATTGGAGGGTGGAAGGGCCGTGGCTAGGGTGGGTCTCCATGCGCAGTAACCTCCACGTGGTGAGACCTGGGCAATCAATTATTTATCGTATAATTATTAAACGTTTAAGAGACGTTTGATAATTATGTGGAAAATAATTCGAGCTAATTGACTGCGTATTGCACTTAGGATACAATGTACATTAATGGCCGCTTAATGTTCGTTTTTTTCCACAGTTAATGTTCGCGGAGTCATCCCTACCAATTCTTGGACCTACTCCGAATCGGAGTATAAATTTTACTCCAATTATTAATTTGGTATTATATATTTTCAGAAAAATCTCGATTAGTACACTTCGCTCGGGACCGAATACGAACACTAATCGTTTGCAGACACGTTTATCGCAGGAATTGCCTTATATTAGTAAATGAGTTACTTCGTTTTTTGTTTTTTTTCATTAAAGTTTAACGTCGCATCAACACCAGGGTCATTAGCACTTCGTTATTGTTATTAGTTGAATATAAATAAGAAATTGCGCCTTTCATTAACGATAAAATTGCTCCAAGGAAAAAGATAATTAAAGAATTTGTCTAGTAACTATACAATTAAGAATTGTAGTATACAATTATCGTCACTATCTTTTTCATTGTGGCAACATTATTGTTTGGGTGTTAAAAAAATATACATCTCTTAGCTCATTTTTTTTTTTGTGAGTTATCAGAAAATAATGTAAAGTATAACTTTAAAAATTATTTCGTTTATTGATAGTACAATTGAAATAAGAAAACTTTTTATCATGTGTTTCTTTAATTAAAAGATTTTTAATTAACATTAAATGTTTCATATCCTTCGTTGCCTTTCATTGCGGCAAAGAACAAAAGAACTCTTTAAAATTATTTAATTTTCGCATTGTTTTCTATAATCTGTTGGTAACGTTGCGAGTGACTCGGAAATGGTATGGGTCCCTCAGGCACCCAGAAATTCGGGCCGAAAAAATACATTGGATGTCTTGTCTATTCCTATATCTCGTCAGTGGATATACGTAATGAAGTTTGGTCATTTATGTCTTCATTAATAAAATTATGTATCCACATTTACATATCAATAAAGTGTTAGCAAACAAGATACATTAATATGTATAGTGACACTGTAAGTTCCATAACCCATTTTATTCTACAACAATCGAGCTTTTTACCAAAGGTAAATCCTTTTGTTAATATTTATTTCTTTAAATAAATTTCCTAGCATATGATAAATACATACCAGTAGTAGTGTTATTCTATATTTCGGTCTCGCAGCAATGAAAGTTGGGTTAGTGTACTTATAACCTATCTTTGTAAAACTATCTAAACTCTTGCACTCTCATCTTCTGTTTCGCTCTTCCTTTTCAGACCTTCTCTACCTTATGCATCACACTATTTCTTGTCTCTTCATCGCACATCTATTACGCATCTTTTCATTTCCTCTCCGTTTCATTACATATTCCTAAGTCATTTCTGCGCTATTCGGTTCTGTCGTATTGCTCCCGTTTTACCTTTCAATATATCTTGTTTTGTGTATTTTTCTTTGAAGGCTCTCCGTTAGATCCTTTAGTTCCGTTCTTATCTTTAATATTCTCACACTCGTTCCATTCGTTCTAAATGACTCTTTTTGACTTTCTTTTTCGACTAAATATCCTTTAACAATCTTTCTATCTCCTGTTATATACTTACTAATATATTTTTTCGTGTGCATACGTTTCGTAGGCAAAGGATAAGGAGCATTGACCGCCAATTCTCATTGTGCATAAAAAGAAGGAAGAAGAAAGAATAACTCTCGCCATATACATACTTCAGTTATATTAAATTTGTGGGATTGGAAGGTGTATGCAACGAAGGCTGAGGTAAGTGTAATACGTCTCTAAATATCTTTTTCTTTCAATAAATCTTCATGCGTGTAATAATTATATAGTAACAATAGTATTCCTTTTTATGTCGGCCTCACAGCTATGAAATTTCGACTTAGCGTACATATAACCTAACTTTAGATTACTATCTTTACTTATGCATTCTTCTCCTCCACTCTTTCTTGCAAACCTTCTCTACTTTACACATTATCCCATTACTTATCCCCTTATTTCATTTCGATTATACATTTAGTCTTTAAGGCTCTCCATCACTTTCTTTACTTCTCTTTACATAAAATTTATTCATGTTTGATTCATTCCATTCCTTCTTAAATAATCCCTTTTTCTTATACTTCTTGTGTGGTCTTTCCCTATTTTCTTTTCTTCTAACTATCCCTTAACTATGTTTCTTTCACCTGTTACATACTTACTAATATATCTTTTGTGTGTACAGGTTTTGCATCCAAGGAGTAAGGAGCATTAACCAATGCATCTCACCATGCATAAAAGCAAGAAAGAAGAAAGAAGAAAGAATAACCCTTGCCACATACTTTAGTTATAGTAAATTGGTTTATAAGAATAGTTTGTAACTATTAGCGCATAAGATTAATTTAGGACAATTGTGTAATTAACTGTTATGTATATCTATTATATATTTTATTTTATATTCAGTTTATTCGGTAGATCTTATATAAACTTTAATAGTACGTTTACTACAAGTTCTACTGAATGTGCTAAATGTAAAATGAAAGATATAATAAATAATTTACATATGCACCAGTTATACAATTGCTGCAATTTAAATTTATAAGCTTCTGCATGTAAACTGTGCAAATTTTAATATAAGTTTTATCTGTAAGAATATGTATTGTAAACTAACTTCAAGGAATAGTTTATAAGTATTAGATCATTTATATGTATAATATTCTTTATATTATATAAATGTTAGTTTAGAATTGATACAAGATTTACTTGTACGATTAATTGTAAATTGATATATAAGAATAGTTCATAAGTATTAGCTTGTAAATTTGAATTACAACATTCTTGTAACTTGTATCTTCATTAATTAATTTAATAAATCTTCAATGAAAGGAATTGTACTGTTCTCTTTATTTTAACACCTTACCTATCCTTGAAAAGACCTGATTCCACTTCCTTAAACAAGAAGTACCGTGGACGGACTTTAAATGCAAAGTCCTAAGGCGAGAAACTTGTAAAAATAGACCTGAACATTATTAACGTTGGCGCTGATTGTTAAGGAATTAATATGTCTTGATGGGAGCTCTTCAAATTTTAATTCTCGGAAATTCCTGGAACGTGACGTCATTTCCAAGAATTGGTGAAGTCGAATACCTCCTCACACATCATATTCTCCTAATACAAATCTACGATTTTCAGCGAGATATTTTTGCCAGAAACTCAGAAATTCCAGCGCTCGGAAATTCCTGGAATGTGACGTCATTTCTGAGAACGAATACCTCCTCGCATATCATATTCTCCTGATACAAATCCACGATTTTCGGCGAGATATTTTTGGCAGAAACTCGGAAATTTTAGCGCTCGGAAATTTCTGGAATGTGACGTCATTTCTGAGAACGAATACCTCCTCGCATATCATATTCTCCTGATACAAATCCACGATTTTCGCCGAGATATTTTTGGCAGAAACTCGGAAATTACAGCGCTCGGAAATTCTTGGAATGTGACGTCATTTCTGAGAACGCATACCTCCTTGCATATCATGTTCTCCTGATACAAATCCACGATTTTCGGCGAGCTATTTTTGGCAGAAACTCGGAAATTTCAGCGCTCGGAAATTGCTGGAATGTGACGTCATTTCTGAGAACGAATACCTCCTTGCATATCATATTCTCCTGATACAAATCCAAGATTTTCGACACTTAAATTTCTACTGAAAATCGTGGATTTGTATCAGGAGAATATGATGTGCGAGGAGGTATTCGATCTCAGCAATTCTAAGAAATGACGTCACGTTCCAGGAATTTCCGAGCTCTTAATTTTTTGGACTTCTGCTATCCAATTTTGCAAGAAGTGAGGACTTAGAATTTGCTGCTTCCAAATTTAATAACGTATAGGGCCATTTTGACAAGTTCCCGCTTTAGAACTTTC
Organism: Nomada ferruginata; assembly: GCA_963583965.1. NCBI lineage: Eukaryota > Metazoa > Arthropoda > Insecta > Hymenoptera > Apidae > Nomada > Nomada ferruginata. The sequence goes on from OY757217.1 coordinate 3,337,926, forward strand.
CATTTCAAGTTCGCCCACGGTACTTCTTGTATAAGGAATTGGAATTAGGTTCTTTTAAGGATTGTTAAGGTGTGAAAATAAGAAGAGCAGTCGAGTTCTTTTCATTGAACATTTATTTAAACTAATCAATGAAGATACAAGTTACAAAAATGTTGTAGTCCAAATTTACAAGCTAATCCTTATGAACTATTCTTTTATATCTATTTACAATAGATCGTACAACTAAATATTGTATCAATTGTAAACTAACATCTATGTAGCATAACAAATACTATAAACATAAATAATCTAATAGTTACAAGCTATTGTTTGAAGTTAATTTACAATATATCTTACAGATATAACTTATATTAAAATTTACATACTTCATATGCAGAAGCTTATACAATTTAAATTACAGCAATTGTGTAACTTGTGCATACGTAAATTATTTATTATATCTCTCATTTTACATTTAGCACATTCGGTAGAACTTGTAATAGTAATATAAGTAATATTACAGTTTACGTAAGATCTACCGAATAAACTGAATATAAAATAAAGTATACAATAGGTACATAGAACAGTTAATTACACAATTGTTCTAAATTAAGCTTATGCGCTAATAGTTACAAACTATTTCTATAAATCGCTTTACTATAACTAAAGGATAACTAAAGTATCTGGCAAAAGTTCTTCTATCTTCTTTCTTGCTCCTATGCACGACGAGAAGTGCCAGTCGATGCTTATTACTCTTTGCCTCCACAACCTGCACACACAAAACATATATTAGTAAATATGTAAAAGGAGACAGAAGAAAGAAAGGAGGACCAAACCAGAAGCATTAGAGAAGGAGAGGATTATTTAAAAAGGAATGGAATGAGTCTCGTGAGACAGAATTTATTAGATCGAAATTAAAGGAATTGTCGCAGAGCACTAACACGTTGAGTGCCTAGTCAGTCATCGGTGACTGACACTAAACTTTTCGTTCAGGCGTTGGTGTTTCACGGTGTTAATCTACGCCGTGGGTCACCATCGTGCATGTAGCGGCGTTTGGTCTAAACGGAAAGTGAGGCAAAACCACCGTGGCACTCAAAGTGTTAAAAGAAGAGACTATGAAATGCAACAGTAGGAACAAAACATACGAATAAAATAAGCAAGATATGATGGAGGGTTTAAATATATCAGAACAGTAGCGCTATTGGAATACCTAAGTAAGAACGGAAGAGGGCATAATGATCAGTTAATAGCACAGGTAAGATGCAAAAGCATTAAAGGATGAAATAAATATTAGGAGGAGAAAAAGAAAAACGGATCTGACCTGTGCACACAAAAATTTGGAACGTTAAAACACCTGTTAACAGAATGTATGGAAAAAGATACGAAAGGGTATAAAAATGACATAGGAATTTGTAATTAAACAAGATGGAATGGAAAAGATTTATAATAGATATGCGATAAAGAGGTAAGAAATAATGTAATACGTAAGGCAGAGAAGGTATGAAAAGGAACAGCGAAACGGAAGATGAGAGTGCAAGAGTCCATATATGTATGTAGTATTGCAAAGATAGGTTATATGTAAACTAACCAAACTTTCATTGCTGCGAGACCGAAATAAAGAATACTACTACTATTAGTATGTATTTATTACGTGCCGGAAAATTTATTTAAAGGAAGAAATATTCACAAATGCATTTACCTGTGCTAAATAGCTTGATTGTTTTAGAATAAAATGAACAATGGAACTTGCAATGTTACCGTACATATTAATTTTTATGTAGACTGTAACACTGTGTTTGCTAACACTTTATTGATCTGTAAATGAGTGTACAAAACGGTTTTCGAGAATTATTAACTCAATTTGATGAATGGAGACATAAATAACCAAATTTTATTAACATTATCGCACCGCTACTTATAAACAGGTGTCTGAATTTACGTACCACTCACATCCCTGTCTTACCTACACCCAAAAAGGGCTTTAGCTTCGCCATCTATAAAGAGGTGCTCGAAACTGTATGTATGTCTGCTTTATCTAGAGTCATTAGTATCGCCATCTATACAGATGTGAATGAAACTACTCGGGCGTCTGCCATATCTACACGTAAGGTAACTAAGATGCGTGAGTAGTTTCAACAAGTTCTGTATAGATGGCAAAACCATAGCAAGCACTGTAGATATGGCAGAGACCCACGTAGTTTCAAGTATATCTTTCCAGATATTATTTAATTTATGAATTAAAAGATATATACATGGGTATTTCAATTATAAAAAAGAAGGCTTCTTGAGGAATAAGAACATGTAATTCTCTAGGCGAAACATATATGATTTATGTTACTAACGAATTATCTCGAAAACGTCAGAAAACAGAAGGGTCTACATAAGAAGCAGCGCAATAAATAATACACAATATTTACAGCTACAGATAGATACAAAGATAGAAACGAGACCTCAAAAGTAATTGCAATAAGAACTTAAGATTCTCTCCGCTCAAATAACTACAGTGGACAGTAATGCCCAGTTAATGTTCGCTGCTTGGAAGCTGCCTAGCGAACACTATCCAGGGATGTGATTTATAAGGAATTGTTCATGCTTATCACTTTTCGGCACGCTCGGTTTAGGTTAGGTTAGGTTAGGTTAGTGGATTGAGATGTACTGAGAACCAGCGTGAGATATATAATATTTAACACGTTGAGTGCCACGTCAGGCATCGGTGTCTGACACTCATCTTTCCGTTCAGGCCGCGTCAGTCATCGGTGACTGACAATCAACTTTCCGTTCAGTGACTGACTCTAAACTTTCCGTTCAGGCCGCGTCAGTCATCGGTGACTGACAATCAACTTTCCGTTCAGTGATTGACTCTAAACTTTCCGTTCAGGCCGCGTCAGTCATCGGTGACTGACAATCAACTTTCCGTTCAGTGACTGACTCTAAACTTTCCGTTCAGGCCGCGTCAGTTATCGGTGACTGACAATCAACTTTCCGTTCAGTGACTGACTCTAAACTTTCCGTTCAGGCCGCGTCAGTCATTGGTGACTGACAATCAACTTTCCGTTCAGTGACTGACACTCAACTTTCCTTTCAGGCCGCGTCAGTCATCCGTGACTGACACTAAACTTTTCGTTCAGGCATCGGGGTATCACAGTGTTAAGCTACGCCGCGGCGCGCCGTCGCGCATGTCGCGCCGTGTGGCCTAAACGGAAAGCGTGGCAAAACCGGCGTGGCACTCAACGTGTTAAGGGCCATTGCTGATGACAAGTGGAGATAACTCGGACGCAACCTCGATCCTCGATACATCGGTGCAGGTCCAAAAATCGGTAGGCATGACTCCTCGAATATTAATTGTGGAAAAAAACGAACATTAAGCGGCCATTATTGTACATTGTATCCAAAGCGCAATACGCAGTCAATTAGCTCGAATTATTTTCCACATAATTATCAAACGTTTCTTAAACGTTTAATAACTATGCGATAAATAATTGATTGCCCGGGTCTCACCACGTGGAGGTTACTGCGCATGGAGACCCACCCTAGCCACGGCCCTTCCACCCTCCAATTACGCGAAAACTAATTCTAATATAACATGTGAGAAAGAAAAATCTCCTATTATTGTCAATTTGTAGAACGTTCAGTAATTGATCGTAGTACAAGTAAGACAACAAGAGGAGTAGTTGGGAAATTCACGACCGAAAGCTAAATGGAATATCAGAAGGAAACCTGAAAGAAAATCTGCAAGAGAATTCACGTTCCTGAAATAAAACTGTCTTAAAAATATATCCTATGATCTTAAAAACTAGACAACGAAATATTATTGCAGTGGTGAACACTGCGGGCTTAAAAGCTAAGACATAACTTAAAAATAAACCCTACTTTCTTAAATTTTAGATTAGTTTCGAATACGCCCTGCCTGACTAAAGAGCTAACTTAAGACTACAATCACCCTACCTAGTATAACATCTAAGAGTTCAATTAAAAGAATAATTTCAATAATATCCTACCTACATAGGAATATAAAAGATAGTTTACCAAACTCATATAGGTATAAGTACGTATATGTTTAATTCCTCTTCAATTCGTCCATATTAATCATGTGGTCCATGGTGTCCTAGAACAGACACAAACTCGAACCAAAAAATTGCAGCACCTGCCAACAATATTTGGTTTTATACACCCTGCCTAATTAATTGTCTAACACCTGTAATTAGTTAATAAGGACAGGGGTTTGGGGCAGGGATGGGGTGAGGGTGTGCTCGTATTATACATTGTTTCATGAATCCTCTTCTTTTCAATGCTTCTGCAACATGCACAAACTCGAAATAATTAGTAAAGCATTATAAGAATGAATTCTTAAACTCACAAATTGGATCGACGCAGCTGGCTCTTTAATTTTAAAGATTCCAATCGAGTCTTTGATAATATTTCTGGATCTGTATTCCATATATTCCACTCTTGAGCCTCTGACGTATGTACTTATGTTTGTTTAATATAGCATATTTGGGTTCATCTGTGAATCTGTAACAATCTCAAGCATTGGATTAGTGACATCCCCAAGCCTCCCCATTTTATATCGAAATGAAGCTGCTTTTAATTCGGAATAACTGAATTTTAGCGCAGTTAATAAATCAGAATTGATATGAAAAATGCTGCTATTTTTTGTTAACAATAGTTAATTGGATTTCGACCAAAGTGATATATTTTTTTGTACGTTCTAGATCAAACTGAATGGTGGTATCACGTTCATTAAAAACTCCAAAATGAAGTAGTCACATTTCACTACAATTGATTCTATTTTGCTTCAACAAAGAAGCGACAAACGATTATTCGGAAGAAAAATATCAAACTTCAACTATCACCATGCCGAGACCCAACTACTGCCAATAACGTTTTTCGTGCAAGGATTTTTGTTTAAACATTTACGGATATCGCGAGTGAATTTCAATTTCTACAAAGCAAGCTCGAAAAGTTATAAAAATTGGCTCTACTAAAAAAAAGGTTAAGATAGAATTGCAACAATTAAGAGGAAATATTTAAGAGTTAAACTCCAATAATGAACAGTCACTAGTATTAACTCTAATTTAAATCTACTATCTAGAATTATTATAAATTTATCAAAGATTCTGCAAATTATATCTGTTTTTTACTTTGCTCTTTTTCTTTTCTTTTCTTTTCTTTTCTTTTTTCTTTCCATTCTCTTTCATTTATTTTCTTTTTCATTTCTTTTCATTTCGTTCACACAGTAATTTACTAATATGTATGCAAATTTTTAGCAGTACTTCCATCAACAGACATTCCAGGTAGTATAATTATTAAGAAAAATAAAATAAAAAGAAAGGCAAATATAAAACGCTGAAAAGAAAAAGTTCCTGGTTCAGGAACAGGCTTCCAATTGGAAGCAGATGGGGACTAGTAGTCGCAACTCTACTTAAAAACGCGATCTTTAATCAACGCAACGCTAACTGGAACTCGCGATACAATCATTTCGCAACACTATGTATTAAGACTAATAGAAAGCAAACAGTAAATTATATGTACTATCCAAAATTAAGCAAATTGAAGATCCTCTGAAAAATGAACTGAAAGTTCCAATACGCGAAAACAATTTCCGCAACACTAGAAGCTCAAATGTAAAGTGTATTATAAAATACTACAATTTAACTAGCAATAAGAATAGCAATAAGTGGCATTCAACGCAACTCCAACTCGACCCGTTCGCAAGTTTTTCGCAACTCTAAAGCAACGCGATATTTTTGGGAGGGCTGTATCGTTGGGCCGGAATGTGCATCGGCCAAGTACAAATAAAAATTCTACAAATGAAAATGCAAGCACAGTGACAAAGTAGTAACACAGAATGATTCCCCATTCTTAAAAAGAATGGGGAGCCATTAGTAGTTGCCCTCTTGAGTGACAGTTTGTCGGGCCTCTTCGGCATATAGCCTCTCCATTTCGTCGGACCCAAGGGTCAGCTGAAACTTAAACTAGGCTCGAGACTCTAATCGGAAACCAAGGAAAAACTTATAAAGGTGAAATAAAGAGTTTGAATCGCGGAGCTAAATGGAACACACGTGGCCGAATGGCGATCAAATAAAATCGTAAAATTGTGATTACGGAAAATCACATAGATTACGATTAAAATTGTAATCGTTCTTCGTTCACACGTGCAGCCTCGAGCATAATGTAACACGTTTCGTTTCGGAGCCTAAATCGCGACCACGACCGCGAAGGATTCGAAAAATCGATAGGCAAAGCCAGAGGCGAACGCATTTTCGTTCGCGCCACAGCTTCACCGTCGACTTTTCAAATCAGATTTCCTGAAACAGGTTGAACACGCGAAATAGTGCCTACCCGATCGGAGACTGTGTCAACCTGCCCGGCCCTACCTACTTATGTCTATCAATCACACCAGAAAGTATGCTACCTATCCTACCTGGACCTATATTTAAAAAATGGCAAACAAACACACCAACACACGACACTCCACGGTTCTCAGTCAAACACTTGGGCGCAAAAGCCTACACTAGGGAGGCGTCCCGGGACACCCCCGACACCCAAGTGCTGTCGCACAACTTGCACACTCTAATGTACGTACCATTTTTCTGAAATCGACTGACAGTGGCTGGGATCTCTGCGTTCACGTGGAAAAAACCACGTCGCGGTTGAGATATTTAATAGATATTTAATAAAATAATTAAATAGCACCGATACAAGAGGTACTTGATAGCAATTGATAAGTATATTCAATTCTTTTTGGCATTTGGCCTCTGTCATCTTAAATGACAAAAACTTCGTGCCCAAGTATAGTAGGAATTATTGAAGCAAATAATACTAAAAATGATGTCTCTGTTTTAAATTGATGGACATCTTATCTTGGTCATAATAGCTACATTTTAATACGGAACGACGCAAATCCACAGCCTAACCACACACACAATGCGGATATTACGTCGTGCACGATACACCAACGCACTGTCAGTCGCCAACAATAAATCATTTTATGGCTTATAAACTAAAAAATATCATCGTGCTCTACCACCGTTTTCCCACCCAAGTAACACCGGGGCACGTGAGTGGGATCCGGGCAGTGAACACGGAAAGGGTTAAACCTGAAAATCCTCGTCTAAAAAGATGATAAGGACATACTGATTTTCTAACGGGCTAAAATACATATATATGTACAACAGATCTATATATGATTCTATTTTATTGAAGAGAAAATTAAATGACTCTACTTTATTAGAAAAATTATGCAGTGACTCTACTTTATTAGAAAAATTATTCAAAGACTCTACGTTAATGGAGAAATTATTCAACGACTCTACTTTAATATACTTTGAATTAAATTGAAACATCCTCGGGCGTTCCCGTTATCAAAGCATTGATTCTAAAACGCAAGATTGCTTTAAAAGTTGATTGCCTTGATTTCGAAAACTACCCGTTCGCGTATTGTCTTCTTGTACATTCAGCTTTAATTAACATTTTGTACGGAAACAATGAACGTATCGATATCTTTAAGCGCTAAAGACTAATATGGATATCGAATAATAAAATTATTCGATAGTTCCAACAAATTGATAAGGTAAATGAGTACCTTCACTTTATATATTATCAAAGTAGAAAAATATGAACTACTACACTCTTACTAACAGCAATAATTATGCAATTTATTCTAACTGTGCAGTCATTGCAATTGACAAGTAAACGAAGTCGAATGGTATTCGACTTCTCCACTACAAACTAATGCACGTAGAATACTGGACGTTACTTTATATTCATTCAATAATTAATAACTATTTAAATATCGTTTCATAGGTATTCAATTAAATACTCTATTATAAAAAGATGTATAGTGATATATTTTGTACTAAATATGATCTGTTTTAAAATTATCAAGCTATTTAAAAACGCGTTGTACAAGAAGACCTATCCTCACATAATATAAAGCAGTAAAGAAGTTACTACTCATGAGTATATTTCCATATACCCATGGTCACAGTGCTTGCCAGAAAAATCTACGTAATTACAACCAGTCACCCGTGTCGGTTCGGACCTTTCGTCCTGCGACATGATTGAGTGATCAGAGGAACTTTAAAGCATGCCACTCACCGGTTGCAGACTCACCAGGTGTGCGGCCAAGCTCGTCGCCATCGAAGCCATGGAAGCTGCTGAAACATTCAAAAAGAGCAAACAACATTAAAATCTATGTATTTTCAGTACTTTTGGAATGTGTTAATTATCAATGATTATTGCAATACAAGATTAAAGAACGAAGGAGATACTTACTCGTCAAATTGATGGCTGAAAGCCCGAACTCGCTGAACAGGACACTGACTCTAATGGAACACTTATGATTGACGAACAAAGTGATTCTAATTTCGCGACAGTATTTCTACTGTTTTTGTGACTGCTACCGAGCAGCCCGCGAGTCCTCGGCTCAGAGTCTGGACAGTAAAACGACTTAGCATCGAGACCAGTTTCGATTCCGAGCCACAGAAATCATTAAGGCACGGATATGCAAGACCACAACCACGATTCTAGATTATGACCCGTATGCCTTCTGCCACCCCAAGGTGTGCTTGGCGTGGTCTAACACATAGGAATTTCCTACTAGGCGGGCCAAAGTGTCCAGAAAAGCAATCACAGCCCCACACACCGCCCCCCGATGACACTGCAACCCGGATATTGCAAGAACCGCGACCACGATTCCAGAATGGTGGATAACCTACCCAAATTAGAGATTATATGTGGTCTAACAGAGGGCCTCGTGACCAGGGTCCAGAACCACAATCACGCCCCCGCACATCGTAACTCGCTGACACTAAGTCCCTAACCATCAGTCCTCCGAGCCGAGAACGGAAAAGGAAACGGAATAATTGTGATCGACGAACAAAGTGACTCTATTTTTCGCGAGAGTATTATTTCGAAGCAAACACTGACTCTAATTTCGCGTCTCTTTACTGTTATTTATGTTGAATTATTATTAAGAGCGGCTGCGCTCAAAAAATAATAAAAAGAACTTTGACGGAACAAGCACTGACTCTACCAACCGCATTGCGCGCGGCCAACAATATCGTTATGGTGATACATTTGAGCCCATGGCAGCTTCTGAAACATTCAAAAGAACAGACAACATTGAAATCTTTGCGTTTTCAGTACTTTTCGATCATGATAATTATCAAAGACCATTGTAAAATAAGATTAAAGAAATACAGAGATACTTACTCTTCGAGTTGATGGATGAGTGCCCGAACTCGCCGAACTGCATCGGTGCTGACTCTAATACCGGAATACTTATTGCGAAAGAAAAAAAAATAAAGTAAAAGACTACTATCGCGCACGTCAATTGTGATCGACGAACAAAGTGACTCTAATTTCGCGAGAGCAATATTTCGAAGCAAACACTGACTCTACTTTCGCGTATCTTTACTGTTATTTATATTTAGTTATAAATATTATGAGCGGTTTCGCTCTAAAAATAATAAAAAGAACTTTGACGGAGCAAGCACTGACTCTACTGACCGCATTGCGCGCGGTCATCAAAATTTACTGAAAGATAATCTGTACAAGTTAGTAAATAGGGTGAGGAGGTAGAAATTGAAGCAATACACATTTGATTTTATTTATCTCTTTCTTATTTCTTCATCCTGTCAAACGTCTGTTGAGGAAATACTGCTTTGTTTTAATAAAGTACTACCGTATTATTATTCTGATTTAATTACTGTTAATTGTCTATTCAAGATATACTATTATAGATTAATATAAATGATTTATCAAAAGCCTACTGTGACTGTTCTTTGTCCGAGTTTTAAAGGTGATCATGATCTTAGTTAGTAAGCAATATCGCGCATTTATAAGTTCTCGTAGCTGCTTGTAGAAATCAAGACTCGAAACTATTTATCATGCTTCAAGTGCATGGCAACCAGTACGTAAGTACGCGGACAATGCTGCATCGAAAATACAATTTGACCGTACTTGTGCCAAGTCACAGAGATAATAAAAGTTTTTAATAAATACTAGTGAAGCTATAATAGAAATCGCGACCGATATGCAGCGAAACATGAAAGTATTTCAATTTTTCGTTTAGAATTAATGAAATTTACTGACTCTAGTTTCAATCGCGAATGGCATATTGTAAGTCCTACTTAAAATGTTTAAACTGCTGAATAACTTTCAACCGAAAGAAAAGAACTTGAGCCAAAATCCAATCGCCAGATAACAAGAAATATACGTAAACCGTTGGGATAATAAGTTAAATGTTACCAATCCTTCATCATACGTCATCGGACTGATTGTTATGCATCGCAGTAATTGCATCTCAATACTCCATTCCTGCAGCCTCAATATATTATCCTCCACCAACCAATCATCCATTGTATCTGCAACAAAAAGAAAAGCAACGTGATAAACCTGTGCCAAAATCAGAATCGAATTCGAACTCGCGAAAGACATATGTAAATGGGTATGTAAGTGACATTGCAAACAAAATAAGCGCAACCTTAACACCGCTTTGAAACCGAGTAATCGTTAATAAAATATAATAGTGAATCCAAAAACCGTTCAAACTAATAAATTAATTAATCCGATATTTTAATAAACGACTAGTTACCGCGTATCAAAGAATCGATGGTACCGGATGACCGGTCAAGCGTCCAGCAAAAGAGACTCGATAAAGACTTTAATGTACATCCGCGATAGTGAAACGATTGTTAAATAAACGCGTATTAATTAATAGAAGCTAATAGACAAGATGCTATTGTATTGTAAGGTGATGTATGTCGCTAACCTTCGACAGCATAGACGACCCGTACGGTATGACGCTTGAACTGATAGTGACACCGCGTGCGCCGCGCACCGGCATCCCCACTCCGCGACGCGCCGGCGCATCGGTAGCGCTCGTCGCGCTCGGTGGTATTCGCAATTTTCGAACTCTTCGAGGGTCTCCGACCGCGGTCGTGCGTACTACTGTACGAAGGTCATACGTACTGAACTTTTGGGCCTTCCGACCAATTTTTAGCTGAACCTACGATCCTACGGTTATTCTTACTGACCTTTTACGTTTTCTGACCAACTAGTAGCCGGACCTACGACTCCAGGGTCGTGTCTACTGTACTGCTTTCCTAGGGTTCTGACCGACCTATAGTTGAACCTTCGATCCTAGGGTAATACCTACTGAACTTCTACGTTTTCTGACCAACTTTTTGCCCGACCTACGACTCTAGGGTCGTTCCTACTGGACTTTCGCGGCTTCTGCACAATTTTTAGCTGAACCTACGATCCTATTGTTATACCTACTGGACTTTTACGTTTTCTGACCAACTTTTAGCCGGACCTACGATTCTAGGGTCGTTCCTACTGGACTTTCGCGGCTTCTGATCAACTTTTAACTTTTACTTTTTCTGACCAAGTTTTAGCCGGACCTACGGGTCTAGGGTCGCGCCTACTGGACTTCTACTGCTTCTGACCAACTTTTAGCCGGATCTATGACTCCTAGGGTCATGCCTACTGGACTTCTACTATTTCTGACCAACTTTTAGCCGGACCTACGACACTAGGGTCGTGCCTATTGGACTTCTACTATTTCTGACCAACTTTTAGCTGGACCTACGATCCTCGTTAAAGAATTCTTTTGTTCTTTGCCGCGCAATGAATGCGGGACAGCACAGGCGGGACGCTTGACGTGACACTGTCAATTTCACCGCCCCGATGTAGTTTGGACTCAACTCGAACCGAGCCGAAGTGCATCGCGCGACCAGGCATCGTACCTCAATTTTTCTACCGAAACATTGCCCGAGAAATAGCTTTCCTGATCCCCCCAAAGCATTTACATATATTCAACAATCGCATGAATCCCGTCACCGCTACTTCAGTAAAGAATAGTTCTACAAGTGATCACTGTCCATGAGCAGAGGACGCTCAAATTAGCGTGGGATTTCTGAGTCGGTATGACAGTCACGTTGGGCCACGAAAGTCCATAAGATGTCTTGTCTATTCTTATATCTCGTTTATGACAGTGTGCCTTTAATTGCGGCAAAGAACAAAAGCATATCTTTAAAATTATTTAATTTCAATATCTTCGATAGGGGGCGTTAACATCGTTTTCTGTAATCTGTTGGTAACATTGTGAGTGACATGGAAATGTAAGGGGTATTTATTACCCCGGGAATTCGGGCCGTACGAATACATTGTATGATTGGTCTATTCATATATCACGTCGTGCCTGAGTTTAAATTCTTATAAGAACTTTCATTTATTAATCGATACAATTTAAAACTAATTTTATATCGCATAACGTTTTAAAGAAAACATTGTATGTCACTATAATTATTATTGCTATTATTTACATAGATTATTACTATTTTTGTATTTTTCAAATATATCTACTGTGATTTCTGTTTCCGTTGCCTTTCAAAATATTACAACAAAATAGTATATCGAAATAAACATTTATTTGCGTAAATAATGCAAATAGCAAATGCAGCCAACAATTATGTATCAGCGACCTCATTCTATTGCAACTTTAGTTCATGATCCATCCTCCCCTGCGTTTGGCATGCACCTTCGCGATCCCGCAAACTTTGTTGATTTTTATCAACTCCTTCGACACGTATCGCCTCTGAGGTGTCTCTCGTGTTCCCGAAAATTCGATCGTCTGTTCGCCGAAATAACTGTGGCAGTTCTAGAGTGACTAAAGCTACTTTCTTCGTCGCGAAAAAAAAAATGACATAAATCCATGATGTGCGCGTTCCGACAGCTACGTGGGAAGGGAGGGGTAGAGAGATGTGCCGGTGGATGAATTACTACAATTTGCTTAATAGCTAATGGACTCCAATTTCTTTCTCTCTGTGTGTATGCATGTGTATGTGTTTTTTGATCTGCTACAAGGCTTCGACTTGCTCAACAAACATGGTACTGTAGAACAGCGTTCACAAGCAAACACACAATGGTGTGGATCACACGTAGAAATAACCCAGATGTGACGGCTAAGCGCGAATCCCGGACCTTGCGCACCAAAAGTCCGGCGCTCTAGCCACATCGTGATCACCGTGCATCTAGACTTGAAAATTTCTGGTATGCTTTTTACGATCCGTTCACGATGCCCGCGTATGCGACTATACTGCCATATCTCATCCTAGGATTGCTAGGTAATTGCATGTTCCATTATCTTCCGTTTGACAATTGCATCCGCAACTTAAAATATTCACTGACACGAGATCCTTCCATAGATTATGATACCATTTCCTTGCCGGATGCGCTTTGAACCGTTACGAAAATTCTATGCGCTTTACGAACCGATATTATGTTCTATGTTTATAAACGTGGTTCATTAATTCGATATATGTACGTTGAGTGGAATGACAAGTATGCAAACACGAATAACACATTCATCTTTTTCTCGTAGTTCCAACTTAAATCGTGTATGGGGAGTTTCGATGTCTTTCTGAAATTATCAGTTTATAAAACGAAAGAATAAGTGATTCGCGTATAATATATATATATCTTCAGGCGCAGCGTTTTAAATGGTTTCGTTTATTTTTCGTTGATATGTGCAATTGTCGAGTTCTCTTGTTGTTACGCAAATGATTTAGTTTTCTTCTAGTGCCACTGCGTATAAACAAATATTATTTTATAGGACTTACATTTGGGCACGATGTCAAGGGTTCATCGGTTTGCGAATTTTACAATGAAACAATGTGTGCCGAGTCCCAGCAGGAATGCTCGGGGAGAGAGGAATGCGGTCCACACGACCCTGGAAAAAGAAATCACTGTTACGTATTGTGGCAGATCGACAATGCTACTAAGAAGTCCATAATTAAGTTAAAGGTAAAGAAATCCTGCAGATTTGATGCTTGTTGTGAAAATATACTTTTCTTTCGTACCAATTACTTTCTGTTTGCTTTATATTTAATAACGTATGTTCATATGCAAATTATTAATTTCAGGGATGTTTTTTGGATAGCAATGATTGCTATGATAGGCCACATTGCATCGAGAATAGCGCGGAAAGGAAGAAAGAATTATTTTTCTGCTGTTGCGATGGTAACATGTGTAATCAGAATTTCACATGGGACCCCCACCCAACTTCTTCCTCTAAGCCTATTCAACCATTTGTTATCCACGGTGGGTATTTAATTCAAGGATTCAATAATTAATATGCATCATGAAGTTTGAGGAAAAAATGTATGATTTTTTTTCAGAGTCAGAACCAGTACCAAACACAGAGCAACAAATAATTACGCTTGTACTATCAATATCGATACCCATGCTCCTACTTGCTATCATATTGCCATTTTTATATTGGTGTTACCGACGTCGGAAGTTGGGATATTTCAACGAGGTTTGGAAGGCATATGTACAGATCTCTTAATTACTAAACGTTATACATCTTTTGTTTTTGGTACAATATTATAAATTATCGTTTTTCTGTAAGTATTATGCTGTACGATTCTTGCAGGTACCAACGTTAGAACCTCTTCCATTACCACAGCCGTCCCCTAATTTGGGGCTGCGTCCCATACAGCTTCTAGAAATAAAAGCTCGCGGTCGTTTCGGTGCAGTTTGGAAGGCTCAATTGAAAAATGAGATTGTTGCTGTTAAAGTGTTTCCTATACAAGACAAGCAGTCTTGGCAAACCGAGCAAGAGATATTCAAGCTAGCACACATGGATCACGAAGATGTATTGCGGTTCATAGGAGTCGAAAAGAGGGGGGATAATTTGCAAGCTGAATTTTGGTTAATTACCGCGTACCATGAGAAAGGTTCGTTATGCGACTACTTGAAGGCGAACGTTGTCACGTGGCCTGAAATGTGTAGAATAGCAGAATCCATGGCAAGGTAATATTTTAATGGAAGCTCGATAAATATTTCATTTACGTCTATTTTAACAATGATTCTCGATTAATAGAGGCTTGATGCACTTGCACGAAGAAATTCCAGCCAATAAAGCAGATGGTTACAAACCTGCTGTAGCTCATAGGGATTTTAAGTCGAAAAATGTTTTGCTTAAGGCTGATATGGGTGCCTGTATAGCAGATTTTGGTCTAGCTTTGATATTTCATCCCGGTAAACCTTGCGGAGATACCCATGGACAGGTGAGCTCATGATACACGTTATACGAACACCAGATACATTGTAGTGTGTGACAAATTAATGTACTACACCTGATTTCAGGTCGGGACAAGGAGGTACATGGCACCAGAAGTTTTAGAGGGAGCGATTAATTTCACAAGAGATTCATTTTTACGAATCGATATGTACGCTTGCGGTCTTGTCCTTTGGGAATTAGCTTCGCGGTGCACCGTGCAAGATGTAAATTTTTGACGTGCACATATCTCCGATCTACGCGATATCGCATTTAGTCATTACTAAATTCTATTCTATTTATTCGCTTTAGGGACCAATTGGAGAATATAGATTACCATTTGAAGATGAAGTGGGTCTTCATCCCACATTGGAAGATATGCAAGAAAGTGTCGTACATAAAAAGGAGAGGCCAATTATTTTAGAAACGTGGCGTCAACATCCTGTAAGTGAATTTTATTCTGTATAGATCGTAGATGTGTGATTTGGATTATGTATTTAGAAATAATTGATTTTCATCTATTTCGTTGCTTCAGGGTCTTCAATCAATTTGTGATACAATGGAAGAGTGTTGGGATCATGATGCTGAAGCACGTCTTTCAGCTTCTTGTGTAATGGAAAGAGTTGCTACTTTGAGTAGGACGCTTGTTTTAAATTCGTCGACATTAATACGAGTTGATAATACCAACGAGACTATCACCACTAAGGAGTCTAGTATGTAGTCAATCTACGTGTATTATAGCTTTAGTTAAAATTGCACAACCATTTGTTGTATCATAATTATTACATGTACATCAATGAGGAATGTTAAAATATTGCACGTCATCTTGTGATAATAGTTGATTGCTTTTTTTTTTATTAGTTTCTTTTCTTCTAAACAAGTAATTCTTATATTTTGAACTAACGTAAATTGAATTTAATCAAATTGTTTTCGTGACTTAGATAATAAAGTATCAAATAGAATATATTTTTACGAAGGAATCTCTTCTTTTTTTTTCAATTATTGTTATTTATTAGATGTTATTATTGTGTTGATGTCATAACGTAGTATTTGCCTCTGGACTATTTGCACAAAAATCGTAATGCCATTTATGTTTTAGAATTAATTTAGTTTATCGTATATTAATAATTTTGTTACAAATCTGAGAGTCAATTTTTTGCTTGTGTCATATATTTAAAGGTTTGAAATTAAGGATTTATGACGTGGAAAACGGCTTCATCATTAGAAATGTCCTGGATTTTTAAATCATGGAAAAACAATTTACATCTCCCTTTTAAATCTCGATTGATTGGAGAATGCAATGTAATTAAAAATTCTTCGTTATGTAGTACAGTATTAATGCTAAACATGAATGTTGAGATTCATATTCGTTAGACTTCATCGAAATAATTTCTATTTTAGCTGATAAAAAAAAATTTAGATGTGCAGTGTTACACAGTCCTTTTTTATTTTCAAACGGCTACATTCCTCATTGATGTTAACGATCGTGCAGCGGTTGTTCAGAGACAAACAAAATGAATTAAACACTAGCCATGTGAAATTCGATGGATGATTTTTACCTGTAAAGTCGTATCGTACGTGAATTGTTACAAAGAAGATGACTCAACAATTTTATACAATGTACCTGGTAGAAACAGTCAAGTTAACTGATTGGAAGCCATGAGGAATTTAGTAGGACTTTTGCACGAACTGATGGAGCTACTCTGGTTATTTTACATTTTAACAGTGTACAATGTTTAAAGTGATCAATTTATTTCACAGAATAAGATTTATTCCATGAACTATTTTGATATTATTCAAAATTGAAAAACGAAATATCAATGGGAATAATGTCGTGCTGTTGAAATTATATAACATAATGTTTGTATTAAGATATATTTTAACTTGTTCATATTATATATATACATATATTGATCAAAGTCTACTAAGTTTTGTAGCAATTTTGACTCCATGAAATGTGCGTTATAATAATATGTATAAAACAATCAAAATTCTTAGATGCATGAAGTTCATGGATTAAATTTCATTAAGCGAAATAAAAGTCCTCCTTATGTATTTCATTTTAATTGTAACAGTTTGTTTTTTATAGCAACACACAATTCTCTCAAGAAATGTGGTTCACTAATTGTTACACCCAGGACCTAGCTTTTTGCAATAAGTCTTGCATCCACTGTATACGCAACGTATATGTGAGGTCTTGAATATGTAATTATTATACGTTATTTATATGTTAAAATATTTAACCAAACGGAGCATCTTGTTTGAACCAGTTTTCTATAAAATGTTCAAATATTGTCTGGTTAAAAAATGATCCCATAATGATCACCATTTTTATAATTTACCTCGTGATCTTATTTTACATTAGAACTTTTAATGCTCTTCCAATTTTATTATATTAAAGACTGTGCAATGAGACTGGGTAATTTTTAAAGAAATCTATCAAATCCAATCTATTTTATCCTTTAATAATTCAGGAATAACGCTTTATGATCTGAAACGCGGAAACGTAAAACTGTTTCTGTGAAAACAATGGTTATCCAAGATGCACGTTTCAAATGATACCGTTTTATTTAAATAGCAATTCGAATGAGTCACAAATGACTTCTTTTACTTGCTCTGAACTACTTTCGTTAATATTACAGACAAAGAAAAAATATTGAGTTTGATGTAGAAGTGAATTGCATGGTGAATCAAACCTAAACTGTAATATTTTTTTTTTTCATCAATAGTGTCGAGCCTCTAGACTTGCCAAAATTATATTAGCTCAGTGGAATCAAGGTTGCACAATTACACTACACAAGCTGTGATAAGTACGTGAATTAAATTAACGCAACATCAAATAAGGCCTAAGTGTATTTTAGACATTACTCATAAATCGTGATCATAATTTACTAGAGCAAGTAAAAGATGTGCAGATTGTTTTCGCTTTGATGTCGGGCTTTAGCAGTGCCAAAAAGGATAATATATGCACACACTACAGCTTCATCTTTGTATATTAATTTGTAGCTATGTAAGACATTGAAATCGGTAACGCGTACCTATTAATCTTTAATATACGACGTTATAAATGAAGAATTAATCCATAATTGATTACATAGTATTATCTTTATTTTATAAACAAAACTTTCTGTACAATATTCATGTTTCCAATGCAATATAATTATAATAATGTTAAGCAATCGAAGAATCATAGAACACAGAGTTTATTTAGCAGTTATACTATCTATCACAGAATCTTGTACATTTACGATCAATTATGGGTTAATTAAGATACTATCTAGAATTTAACAAATTTTTGGACTTTTACATATCGAAAAGCAGGTGACTGCATTCGTTAAGAATTTTTTTTTTTATTTCTTATATACCATATATATGCCGCGAATTTCGTTTGTAAAAATTGCGTAACAAGAATATTCCAATCTCATCATTGCTAATTGTTATATAATTTCATAATTCTCCAGAGATTCGCAGAATCTTAATGTAAAATGTTGAAAAGCAATGCATTTGATGGTAAAGACACTCTGTTAAAAGAAAAAGGAAAAACTAAAAACTGGGACTTAAATAAACAAAATGTTATCTACGACAGAAACACGTGCAATGTTTTGGATTCTATGCTGTTAAGAATACACTGGTTATAAGAGAATGCAATGGTGAGGTGATAATTTGAATCATCTTGTACATAGATATAAATATAATAGGCACGCATACAACGTATGATGTTACATTGCTTGTCTCTTATTAAATCATATCCCATGAATATATGCTGGAATTAGGTTTTAATATTGACGGTACCGTAATGGCATTCCAGTCACGTATAATATATTGTATATTAATGTAAATTAATATTGTAATTTTTGACTTCTAGACTACAGAAAATCTATAGATTGGGTGTTGCCAATACAAAATTCAGACATTTTCTTACGAATTTCTGTTTTATAAATTACAGTCTAACGGTTTTATTAATATTTTTCGAAACATAATAATTAATTAGATCAAAACCTAGTTAAAAGAAAAAAAATCAGGAGACATACGTAAAAATATATTATGTCCTTTGAAGTTTCTACCTAATATATGTGTATTAACTTATTTGTTCAATTACTCTCATCAGTCGAATATAAAAATATTTGTTACAATCATGTTTGTAAATATAATGAACGTTTTTTGTAACTTAGTATTAAAGTATCAAAATACTTCCGATACCGTAATCTGTTTCATATCACACAAGACATACATACATGTCATTTAATCGTATTGTCTGCTTCTGGTACTGTTGTTGTTACTACTGATATACAATTTTCAATAATTCATTACGGCGTAAATCTTCATGAAACATCGTGTGACTAAGGGATTTGGTTTAATTGTATTATATCATAAACGGACTAATAGGACACTGTCTGTATTTAGTCCAAAATAGAACAACTGTAAATACAATTTAGTAGGATGTAATTTTAGAAGTAAGCCCATTGAAAGGAGAAATAATTTTCTTACTTATAATTTAATGATAACGTGACTCATAGCAATAGAATGTTCCTACGCACATTGGATGTAACTGTTTTCAAAATCATCTTACGTAGCAACAAATTTTTGTAACGTTGACCTGACAAATTTTTATACCACAAGAGTACGAAAATGTTATTTCACGCGAACGATATAGCAATGGAAATTCTATCAATTCCAACAAAAGTCATCTTTTCCGCGAAATTGTATAGAAGGTGTGTTGGTTACAGAAAAAGTTCCTCAGAATATGAAACGATCATGGTATCGAACATAGATATTAAAATTATAGAAGAGGGAATACAAAAAAAAATGCGGTGCTTGGTAAAATAATGTAACGTAACATTTTTTAATATTTAAATATGTAGATAACTTCGTCTTTGTTTTGTAATAAAATAGCGTTATTAAATATGTTAGGAATGAAGACGAATTACCATGTCATATTATTACGACTGTTCTATAATAACAGTTTATTTTGTCGATAATGTAATATATGATATAAATGCATAGTTATTAGCACACAAAATAATAAACATTTTAATAAGCAAGATAGTTAAAATTGGTCTACCAAAGTTTGCAAAAAGTGGGAACAGATTTGAAAAAACCGTATGCAGTGAACATGGACGTTTTATTTATATGAAGATATACTGAATAACACGTTTCTTTATTTGCTGCTTATTAAGAAAACTAATAGCTTCTGCTTTTTATATTTCATTGTAGTGAATTTACATATACCCGGCAACAAAATTGAGCGATGACTAAATCTTAGCTGAAAAGTTTGTCGATCTTAGAACTGCTGTAACTAATTGTAAATGTAAAAAAATTGTATAGCTGCCTGCCGGGGCTCATTTTAAAGGGTGAAACCTCCACTTTCGTGGAGGTGCTTTTCGACGTGCACACTTTCTATTCAATGAGTGATAAAATGATGACAAAAACATCGTGCATCAAGTAAAGTCGTTTGGTTATGACAAATTTTTGGAGAAGCGACATAGTTTGATTTCCATTCCGTTTTTTTATTATAAAAGGATCTTCGAAAAAATGTAATTGAGCTGTGTAAAAATGATTTTCTTTTCACGAAGTTACAGCAGTTCGAAGATCGACAATTTTTTATTAAAATTTAGCGATTCCTTAATTTTATTGTCGAGTGAATTTTGCATAATATATTTCAAAACTATTTAGGATTTGAAAAATTGCGTATCTGCAAATGATGTAGAGTATTGTTTCAAGCTTATATCCATTATATTTATTACTTGTATTTATTTGATTATTTACGACTACCATCATATTCTAAATAAATAAGATGCCTTACAGGGAGTAAACCATTCTATAAAAAGATATACAGGGATACAATTACAATTTTAGATTTTATTTGATTACACTGTATGCTTCGGCATACTAAAGAATACATGAAGCAAGTAAAAAAATGTGATTGTTGCGAACCACAAGCGCGCGATATAACAATTTATACATCAGGTATAACTAAGTGAGATACTTGTTAAACGTGCGATGTACGGAAAACGTAAGAATGAAATATAAGTTATAACGTTAAAAATAAAATTCAACGTTATCGCACATTCGCATTAATAAACTTACCTATACACTATGATCACAGTTACATTCACAATATTATAAGTTATTACATGTCATTATCGTCTTTATCATTATTATCATACTTTTTACTGTATATATGTACAATCTGGTTATAAATAGGTGTATGTCCAATTAATTAAATATAATCTGGTTTGAAAGCCTATGACTAGTGATACCTATATGTTTGTTTCTTTGTCAATGACAATAAGAGTGATAATACTATCGCAATTCGATATAAATGAAGCTTCAAACAATTATGGTTAATAACAGTTATTATGTCATACTTTAAAAACAATTCTATGCCATTTCCTTTAATACACTGTACACATTCCTCTTCTTCTCATTAAACATCTTTATAGTATCGGAGTCTTGTAACTTTGTTCCACTTAAACCCATATCTCTTTACTGCCATTTAGTGTGGGGCTAAGTCTGAATATTATGCACACACATCCGTGGGACCAAACCTTTTCGATCACCTCTCGCACATAACAACCACTTACTATCTACTTCTAGTATTACTTTCAGCTTCTCACCTTCGCCAAATGCAAGATGCCCATTATCCGATGGAACTCTATGCGTAAGTGTGCGGACCTCTCTGGAACCGAGATGCGCGAGCTGTTATTTTACTAATCTATAAAAAATGGAAACAAAAGAAACAACCAAAGATTAAGCTCTACATCTACGAACAAAAGGTATAATCAACTAAAAAGTAAATAAATAATATTACAAAAATCTATATACGCTAATAAATACACGATAATAAAAATGCGAGGCATCTTAAAAATTTATGTTTTTCCTATGAAATCAATTTCTTTAATTATCCCATGTCACGATGCATTCGACACATTTAATTTCTTTGTACTTACTTAAGTGGCTTTTTTGTAGTAGAATGTTTCGCAGTACCAGTGGTAGCAGTACTAGTTGGTCGCGGCAAAGATGTAGACGCAGCTCGTCTTTGGGGTGATATTAAGTTTTTGTCTTTAGACATTATGCCGTAGGACTTGTATGGCAGGGAACTCGGTCGCGTTAAATGAGTTCGTGTTGCTCCCATAAATTCTTGATCCACTCTACTAGTTCGTTTCGTTACGTCTTTGCCTCTTACTTCCAAGCCCTTTTTTGGCGTAGTCTTTGTCGTCGGAAGCATAACTGGCTTTTTCAGTGATGGAATTCCCGAGGCGGGAGACTTCGTATTCTTAGCTGGTCCTGATATCATCGTGGCTGTCTGTTTCACTGGCGATGTGAGAAGCCTAGGTATTTTGGACTTTCCTACACTGGTGGGTGTTCGTGTAGGTGACAATGGCGATGGCATAGTTGGTTGATTTTTCGTATCTTCTTTTCCAACCATTAATTCCCACTTCTCCTGAAGCCTTCTAAACTTCTCTTCTCCAGGCATATTGTCTTTATCGTCTACTTTATTCTCTGGACTACGCGATTTCCTTGGCATGGGTTGCTTACTCGATGCTCTATTCAATGGCGAATGTTCTAAGCTATCGGTGTAATCTTCAGAATCTTCGGAAGCCAATTTATCGAGGGCACGGAACACTTTGGAACCTATTGGATTACTTAAACGTTTCTTCACGGTCTCCATATCTGATTTATGTATACCGCCGGGTTTGTCGTCGTAATTGCCATAAGCGACACACGATCTAGGACGTACTTTTCTTGGACTAGAAACCATTGCACACGTGTCCGTTTTATTAAAATGATGTTCCTTTGTCGTAGGATCAACGTTTCTAAAGTTAACGGCCTGCGAAATATTATTTTATCGTGATACCTTAAATGTTAATAATAGAAGTTTGATAAAGAAAGCAAATCCAAAGATTGTACAGTACCACTTACATTTATAGTATGATTATTCAAATTGCCAAAACTATTGTGAAGTTGACGATACTGATATAGAAGGTCAAGCTGAAAGGGGCAAAATGCAAGGGGGTTTAAAATGTGTAAGAGAGCGTCGACCACTTCTCGGGCATTCCCGTTGGACAAAGCTGCAACGAATAAACTGTTGTTACTGTAATGTTTCCTTAGGATAGACTCTCTCGTACATAAGTATGCAAACCACGCATCCAAAGCTCTTAAGCTGAAAGAAAGAAATAATTCACTTAGTACATATGTATAAATTAATGGGATTGTTTTGACTATATCACTTGGCTTACTTTAATAAACCGAATACAAATGCGTGGAACTTTAGCATTCCCTCAGTAATGACATCTTCACCATTAATTTTTTGTACTAGTTCATTCAATGTTTTAGTAACTGGACCTTGCTGAGAAGATGCTTCAACCACTTGCCAAACACTATTCGTTATTGGTCCAAACGCAGAATTTAAATGTGTTTTCAATCCGTCCGACATGATGGCATACAGAGCCGGACACAAATTACTAACACAGATTTGAGCACATTCATTTTTATCACTGTAATTCTGTCTACTATGTGTTGATTCACTATTCCAATATTTCAATAATAAATCTACCGCCTTGTTTGCAGATAATATCATTTCTGAAAATTCGTATATATTTATAGCTTATTTAATTCTGAATTATAAGAAGAATATTACTTTAGTAGTCACTTTGATACATACTTCTCTTCTCATCCAAATCCAATTTAGTTTCAGGACTCATCGACCTTCTCTCTTCTATTGGTGCGGGATCTTTAGTTTGTTCGTTTGCAACAGCATTTAAGTTACTAATCTGAAACATTATTTTTTTTTTTGTACAAAATTAATAGGAATGAAATATAGCATAGAATAGTAATAATACGAAGATTGTATAAAATTACCTTATTGTCTAAATATTTTTTTCTTTGGTTTACAGCGAAACTGACAGTCTTTTTCTGTGATTCTATCATATCAGTAGCTTTGGTAACATCTTTATTCATCCTGAGAGCTAAAAACTTTTTCACGTACGATCTTAATTTAACATCCGGATCTTCCGTATCTCCGTCACTACTTTGCGACGAAAAACCGCTGCGCTTCAAAAATTCTTCCAACTGCTTGACATCGTCTTCGCTATTTTCGCCATTCTCAGTCTCTATATCTCCCGTGCTAGCTATTTCATTCACTCTTTCTAAAATATTATTAAACATACTTGATTAATTGGCAAAACAATAGCTTATTAATTATATTTACCCGTATGGTATCTTTCCTCTGCCTCGTCAACATCTTTTTCAGAATCAATGATTCTTCCATGAAACGCTAATTGTAAATCATTATTCATATAATACGGCTCTTGCAACGACATTCTTTTATTCGTTTCAGGAGATTGATCCTCTATTTCTTCTACGTCGCCCATTTCGAACATGCTATATCGCTTACTTGCAGGAACCTTGCTTTTTCTTAATATACTTCTGGGTAAAGGTGGTCTTGGTGGAACTTTTCCATTAGAAAATTCGGATTCACGATCTCCATGTGGCAATGAAATCGATCGTTTCGGGAGAGACGGACAGGTCGTTTTTGACTTACTAGCTTGCCTATGTACTTTTTTATCATTACCTACTAAACTGGCCTCGGAACTAATACTATCGTAACGGTAAAGATATAATGGATTGGCTGCATTATTTAATATTTGTTGATTGGTTGATGAGTCAGTTAATATCGTAGAAGATCCCCGATAACCAGAGGATGGTTGCGTTGCGGTACTGCTAGTAGAGGATGAATTATTTGGTATGATTTCACTTATAGGTCGGGCTTTATGACGCATCGGAGGTGATAAACAAAACAGAGGCTTTTTCGTTTCTTCATTAATATTGATATGCCTCGAAACTTCTGGTACATCGTGCAAAATTTTCTTGTACTCAGTAGGTAATAGGAATGTCAGTGACTCCCAGTCTTTAACATGGGAAAATCCACGTTGTCGCAATGCATCTATATCATTACACGAGAATGGTCGGCCAGATCTACCAGTACGTTTCCAGTTAACTCTATTTCTTCCAAAGCACTGCGGTTTTAAGGCTATATTATCCAACTTCCTATCTTTGATACTGAGAAACGATAAGTCAGGCAAAGCGTAATTCGGATATACAACATACACTGGCTTTTTATTAACAATAGTTTCTCGTAAAGAAACGTTTTCTTTCTCTTTTACAGGCGGTGTATACATTAAAGATGTTTGAACTGAATTATCTTCTGTTTCAGCTCTTGCTTGAATACCCATTGTCTTACAGATTGGATATTTCTTTTCTACCGATTTAATCCATGCGATTTTTCGCTGATGTTCGAAACTATTAGGAATGATATCAAAATCGTGTTGATCGGTATCATCATCGTGCGTTAAATCTGACTTAGACATGTTTTCCGATAATTCTTCTACAGATGCAGACGACATCATTTCGTCTTTACGATCATTTATCGTCGACGAGTCCTTTGGAATGTCATTAAAATTGTCTTTCTGCTTTCCCTTTTCCTGATTATTGCACAGGTCACTTTTAACCCAATTTATAGAGAAATCGCCATCTGGTACTTGACGTTTAGATATATTATTTATATTCCGCCGATGTATTTGCGTATTCGTATTAGTACCACTGTCGCTAGCACTATTATTTGTAGGCCATCCATTATCACTCGCAGAGTCTGATTGATCTAGAGTAAGACTCATCCCTTCAGCGCTCATACTTTTTTGCTTCATAAATAATTTAACAAGACTTAAATTTTGCAATTTCTTTCCCGTTGAATTATGTTCTCCATTGTCAGAGCTTTCCTCATTTATAGATCGACTCATTACAGATCCCGAACTATGCTGTGCATGATTATTCGATTCCGCAGAATCAACCTGTGTACGAATATTAAAAAAAGGTTTAGCTTATTGATAAATACATTCGATATTTTGAGAGAAAATTGACCTTAAAGCTTACAGAAAAATTTAGGGGCATATGAAGATGTTGTAATTGTGTGGCCCGAGTAAGATCCGGCAAGCTCTGGCTTCTTTTGTTTCTAATAGATATAACATTTTCAACTTCTTGTGAAAATTCCGGTATCGTATTATTATTGCCTGACGGATGACGAGTTATAATTTTATTCATGGAAGAATGCTTCAAATTGCTCCATGTAGTATATATTTTAGAATCTGAACAAGCCATTGATAAATCTAATGCATTTTTCAGGTCCGCATTTCTATTATAATATGGCTCTGCTGCCTCATAAGTCCTTTGCTTTTCTGCGAAATGAAACACCATCCGTATTATATTTTCCCGTTATTCCTGTGCATCGAAAATAATTTTTGTTCATACCTTGATTCTCAAAATCTTGAGAGCCATCTGAATACATGGTAATACTACCCTCAAATGCGATAGTATAGTTGTCTTTATTGTTCGTTTGGCATGTTAGCAACATATCTTCGCAGTCCAGAGAATCGACGCTGTAGCTACCCCCCGGTGGTAGTACGGGTGTTTCTTTCAAGGGGGAGAAGAGCAATGATGATTTGCATATAGATATTGTATCTGTCGTCGAACAAGCGGAATCTTCTCCCTTTAAAAAAAAAATATATATATATAATATATGTATATCGTCATTACAAATTTTACATGTTCGTAAATAATTCGCCATGCATTTTTCATAATTGACATAGTTACGTTTTCATGCACTGCTCAAATTAAATAAATTATTTAATTAATTTGAATGTTTCGTTACATGATGCAATGTTACATGATCAAATTAGTTGAAATTTATTTTCTTTGTTAATCATGCAGAGGAATTGCAAGCAAATTAAGTTTTATTTTCGTGTTAAGCAGAACTCAAATGCCAATGGAAATATTATCAAATCAATTTTAACGGCAGCAGAAGAAATCCAACATTTTCAGCCATTGTCATACCTGGCTGCTGGTATGAGGGCTGATAGACGAACCGATGTCAAGTTTTTCCATAACAGATCCAGATATACTGGCATAACGTTCCCTTTGATAGGTAGACTGCCGTGATAATGAAATACTTTTAGATTGTTATTCACAAGACCGAAGAAGAAACAGGAGGTATCTTAGGTTGTTAATATCCAGGAATGATATTTAACATTGGTTTACAAATTAACGAATAATATTTACAAAAAGATATTGCCCAAGAAATAATTACACCAATTTATGATATGTTAACAACACTATAAAGTAACAGCCTTTACAACGTCAAGGTATTTACAAAATATATTTGCTTGCAAACTATCCACCATGAAATTAATTTTGTCCAACAACTAGAATATAGAACTTAAATTACAACATAAATATGAAATCGTGAAACGACCAAAATACGTAATAATTTATTACAATCACCTCTGAATGCTGGACCGGATCTGTGCACATAACAGGCAACGCTGTAAGCAAAGTATGAATGTCTGCAGTGCGAAAGCTCTCCATATCAATTTCTGCCAAATTAGCATCCAAGTTACGGGAGAGATCATCGTAATAACCCAAATCCTCCCGGGAATACGAAGCAGAGAGCGAGGACAATACACTAGGATGAACATGAAGTCCTCCGTCTCTGTAGCTAACATTGTAGTAGACACGAATAAATATGTATATTCAATTTTTTGAATAGTTAACAAACGAATGTAATACTATACTTGTTAAATCCTTACCCGTAATCGAAGATCCACTGATACTCCACATTATCCTGTACAAACTCCGAACTAATTAAGTCATGTTGCATAGAATCCGTTGCAGGATTGGAGTTGCAATCAGATCCTGGTGTTTGTGGATCTTCCATCACCACAGCCCCTTTGCCTGCACCTAAGATACATTGCGTAAGGTTAATAAGTGGGCACCAAAATTATGTACGATATAAAAATTATAGGAAACACACCGTATCTCGCATATATAAAGTGTTTTTGTGGTTTGTTAAACATGTTTTCCCTTTTCGTCTATATATCGGCGTAAATTGTGCATAATACAACGATTTGCACTATTAGCAAATTATCTACGCGTTTCATGATAAGTGGACGTATTTACATCTTTTATACTCTGCTATGCAGCTGATGGCAGGACACTTTTATCGAACCGTTATATACATTGTATTCCGTGTGTTATAAAATCACGTGGAGAATTACGGAAATATATATGTTCCCTGGATTTTTCTCACATTGTTATAAGGAAAATAATCGATGTAATGCGCACATAGCAGCAGTATCGCAATTTTGATAATGAATCACATTTTTGGAGTACCCACACAGAATCTCAGGAATCTCATTCTGTTGATTTTGATAAAACCACCGACGATACACCGATAAACATGTTGGAAGTTTCCTACTTTTCGTGCACAGTAGAAACGTTCACGATAACGAAGTGTCAGCAAATGACGTCAGGCTGAGGTTATAGAGAACGCATTTGAGCACTGTGTTCGTTTTCCGTATTGGGGATGATCAAGGCTGCACGTCACCACACCAACACATAAGAGGGCGTGTTTTAAGGTTAGTTGTCACGTAATAAATAATTAATGTTCCGGCGATATGTTTATAGAAACCTCTCCCTATACCTTTCAAAAATTAATCTCTCGTCAGTTTAAAACGTGCATTCGAAGCCAATTTGGAAGGCTGCATATTTATGACAGATCGATTGTTATTGTGCATTAAAAGGACGAGAACCTCGGGTGGAACAAGTAATCATCGAAGAGTAAATATTAGACTGTGCACCAAAATCCTGGGCAATAGAAACAAACGGATTGTATACATGAATTCAACATAAGAAATATGTACTATTTAATAGTATTCTAGAAATGCTAAAAATTGGAAGCAATTTAAGAAAAAAGAATTGCACCGTGTGTACTAAATGACTGCCACTTTTCAGTTTCTGCGTTACGTCGCAACATAATGAATAAGTTCAAAGACAATACATAGTTAGATATACGATTACCACAATTTTATTTTCTCATACATGTTAGTTTTCTTTCTATACTTAGTATCACATACATACGCGAATATCACATTAATAGGCGAACTTATAAACATCGTAGGAACATATAGAATGGTTCATAATTTATACAGTCATTTATAGTTAACACACACGTGTCAATGGACTGTCTTAAAGAGACACACTTTAAACGATCGTTGAGTTTCAAAGACTAAAATGTATTCAATTGGTAGTAAATAAGAAGAGAAAAAGAAGATCGTTTTTATTACAAGTTCCCCTAATCATACCTCGGTAAATCTTTTTCCATCGCATCGCCACGGTCGCTGGGATATTCGGTTCTACGGAAAATATTTACATGTGATAAATGTTATCCGAAAACACTCATGCTCATGACCATATGGCGACACTCCCGCCCGTCACTTATAGTATAGTTAGGAATTCATTTTAACTGCGCCTATGGAGTACGATTGCTCATGCGGCGCATGAGCATTACCAATCCAGAGTAAAGGGTGGGCAAAAGGAAATCGGATACAACACGCTTGAATTAAGGTTGCGATACAACACGCTAGATTTTTTGTTTCTGCTGTTTCGTCGAAATTCTCAGATCTGAATAAAACATTTGTAAGAGTAACATACATTTCGTATTCATGGAACCCTACAATTGCTACTTGCAGAAAGCAAACGAATAAAATACCTCAGTGATACGAAAACTTGGCAGCGTTTAATATTTATTACCCTTCGCGTTCACGAAACCTTGACTAATTTTATTATCAAGATACAGCACGGATGTCGTCAAGTTTGGGAAAGTTAGACGCGATTAGCATTCCGAAACAAAACTTGATGGAAATCGTTCCACACGTTCGACAGTGTTCATATTAATGCGTCTCGTGGTTTTACAAGTCCGAGGAAAAATCCTTCACGGTGTTTTGTGTACAGTGTGGAGGGCACAGGATAATTTTAGCGTGCCGCAGGAGAAGCGAGGGAAGCGGCAGAAGAAATTCGGCGGGCAAATTTCGCGGCCAGACGAAAATTTTACGCGAGAACCGGTGAAACATAATCCCACGATGTCTTTGTCAAAGTGAGCGATTCGTTCGTTTGGCAAACGTGTGCATTTTGCGAATTCTTTATGGCTAGATTCCTATTCCTTGCCGTCATATGATCGTGTTTCCGTTTACTTAAATGTTTCCAGCGGATGTTACAGAATTATTTATTTCGGAGCGTGCACATGTAAAACACTCCCACATGGAGTGTGCTACCGAAATAGTAGGGGCATATCGTCATTTCTAACATATGTGACCGCGAGAGTGACTTTTAAATTAGAAAATACTTTCCGGGTTGTTCCATAGGATTTATGGTAAAAACGCGTCGAAACCATTTTACAGAACACAGAACAATCCGTTGGAATTGTACGACTAAATTGATGTTACTACCGTATCCGCCTCAACATCACGAGCATTAGCGATTGTTAATGCATCCGTCCTTGAATAAAATAATATGCAGGCACACTTTTTCAATGTTAATTAATCGGATTAGAATTGATTATGGAATTAGCGCAGAATGGAATGGAAAGAAGATATATATTCAATGTATATGCGAATATAATATGAAAGAAAGTTCGCTTGCAATATGTAGTACTTGAATCAACGAACTTCCGCCTATTCAGAACACCCGCTTATCAATTTAAACGATGTATATCAACCATTGATAAACCCTTCCCCACGTGTACTTAATATTATAAGCAAATTAGACTTCGTATGTTTGAATGCAGATTAGATGTATGCGAAATACATAACACTTTTTGTATTCTTACGATTGAAAAGAAGACAATTGCATTTCTCATAGGGTCGCCAGTAACATTTTCGTTCTTGCCTCTTGCGTTTACCGCTGTGTAGATGTTGCGGTCGTGCAGGCGCTTGGAATGGTGGGCTCATACGACCCACAGAGAATTCTGCTATTTTCATGATGACGCACAACAAAAGCACTATCATCATTTGTCAATGTTCAGCGTTTTTATTATCCTATCACGTTACAACATAGTAGTAACGATTTTTCACTGGAACAACCAGTCACAAGGTACGACGATGATTCCCGGCGCAAGCACTACTAAGTTGCACAGTCCAATAACGAGTCAAATAATAATGGAAAATTTACCAATAGTCCAAAAGCGAGAATATTGAATCCCGCTTATCCATCGTTTTAAAATGTTCACTTTTCATTATTTCGTGTCGCGGTGCACAATGTATGCACATACATTTGATCACTTCAAAGTTACATCACGGATGAGAGCAATCCCCGCGGTTTCAGTCTCCGGACGCTCTTCTACATGAAAGATGTTTGCACTTTGTTCGAACGAAATACACGTATAAAACAGAAGCGATTACTCTTCCGTACCCGCGCTGATGACACCTTTCAGAGATGCCCCTGTTTGCGGCACACCACTCTACACCGCCGTTTGCACCGTGAACAATGAAGGGGCATATCGCTCGTGACTGAACCCAAGTTTCCGTTTTCAGTGATGGGGAAATAGCGACGTGTATTCGCGAAAAGTGCACAACTGTTCAAGTCTTTAGGAATCGAAGTACTGGGAGTGCTTAACCACTGCGCCAGCTTGCGGTACAATAAAAGTACTGTTGGAATTAAACAAAAAATTGAACATGAAATTGATTCGAGCTTATCGAAATGGCGTTGGAAATGGAGCGCCTTTATTAATATTGCAGAAAAGCAGAATTTATATTGCGAATGATTGAACATGCATAAACTTCCTGGGATTGTTCTCTATCGGTTATTTTAGTAATCTGACATCAAGTAGGTGCGCTTATCAATATGATTCATAGCTTTTACCGGAACCGTGGCCGGATATGAAAATGAAGAAGCAACCTTTCCTTGAATATACAGAATATTCGGAACAATTGCAAAACGCAATTTTGGCATTGGTCTAATATTTCTAGCAGGCAATAGTAATAATAGACGTTACGTCAGCAGACACGTTCAACTGCCTAAATTGCAACAAGTGGCGAAGCAATTGTTTCGAGTTAATCGAACGTTAAGATAACGAGGGTTCGTCGGACCGATTAATGCTTACAAATACGGGTAAAATGTGGAAATTGTCCTGACGTCGAGTCACGCTGATCAGCGATTACACTAACAATGTTTGGCTTTTTATTGGAGCAACTGCTCGAGGGAAGCAACTTATTGAAAGGCGTAACATGGCACAGTAGTTCTCTAGATAATATGTCTCTCGTTGGAAATACCCTATCGAATAGCACCAATTACATATAGGGGTTTTAATTATTTAAAGCTCATACTTTCTCAATGGAAGATTAAAGTTATCAGGGTGTCTATTTCTGTCGTTGAAAAGCAACGGATTCCATTGCAAAAACCAATTGCATGCAGAACTGTGCAATCAGAGAAAGTAAAGTGCCCGCAACTTGTTTACCCACTGCTAGTCTACCGAGTATCGATAACGTTCAACGATTAATCTCGCCGGCGCAATAGTAAACGATGCAATGTAGGCGTGTTTAATTACAGTAAATGCGTGTTCGACGAACCCATCGATATACCATGAACGATGAACCATGTATAAACAACGACTTCGTAAATCAGAACGAAACCAATTCTAGGTGATCATAATCGGATAGAAAATCCCGCAAGTCGACGGCTTCGTGTGAATAGCAGTGAGCGATCATAAGAGGGGGCGGACCTGTAGATTTTTACGAAGGAGGCACCATGAACGCGAACGCAAGAAATCATGCGAGCACAAGAATATCGATGCACCGGATGTTCGTGCGATTGTTCGCGAACTCTTTCCCTACGAAATCACTCGTTCACACTCCGATCACAGAACACACGATCGCGCAAGAAATTCTTTCAGGTGCTGCCACTTGTAGCACGACACTGGGAATAACGCAACCACTTTGCTGATAATGTTCGATGCAGATAACGTTAAACGAGCACAGATTTGATCGACGGTCAACACAATTTTTTCCACGCTTATTTTGGCGGAATTAGTTTCTGGACCACTGTCTGAGTCAGACTGCCCTAACAGCGTGCGTCCTGCGCGGGAGAGCGTTTGCACACGGCACG
Source organism: Nomada ferruginata (assembly GCA_963583965.1). NCBI lineage: Eukaryota > Metazoa > Arthropoda > Insecta > Hymenoptera > Apidae > Nomada > Nomada ferruginata. The sequence continues at coordinate 3,370,969 of OY757217.1, forward strand.
ACACGACGCGGAGTTTAATCTCTATTAATAAATACCCGCTCTGCCTCGGCCAGAATAGAGAGCAGCTCTCCTCCGCCGGCTCATTGAATGCATACGCGATGTTTCATATCGGAGTTCATAATAAACGCGAACCGATTTCGCCCCCAAAACGATTTTCATCCGCGTGCTTGCGGGGGTGAGTCTGGGCTGCATTATCGTACAGCGCGATTTTATAAGCTTTATCAGACTGTGGATTTTAAGTTTCGTCTTTGTTAATGTTACTTATTTGTCAGGTGAATTATGCCTGGTTAGATTTTATATTCGCCTGTTCGCCATAGTAATGTTTTTGATTTGAACTCGAGCCCTCGGTGTGGATGCCGCTGCGATTAATCGATTCGCGGATTAAACGTTAAAAATAGTTCAATACGATGCGCCTCGAATTTGATCTTTATTTACGAGGAATAGATGTATTTTTATTTTATTCTTGTTCGTTGTGAGAAATCTTGAAATAAAGGACAATGTATGCAATAACTTTATGGGGCAGAGAATTGGAAATTGAATTAATTAATTGAGATATTATACAGGACAGCGTAATGAAAGATCAGCTGCACTGTCTAGGAAGCCAGATGTCTAAATATAAACAATTTATCAAATCAATAACTGCTTTCACAAGCAGAATGCATGCCCCGATGCAATTAAGATGCAAGGTAGTGGCATATAGAGTATCCGTATAAGAAGAATGCAATTTTACACGGAGGAAACAAACTGTTCACTCAAGATGAAAAGCCACCCCATTTAAAATATTTTATAGTAATTTCAATTTATTGATTGTTCTATCTAAGTAAACGACACTCCAATTATCTTTAAAATTGCAGTATTATTTTGTTAGCGAAAGGAAAAATAATTGGAAAATTGATTGAGTTACGAGGAACCGTGGGTACAGATGGAAAAAAAATAAGGGAACGAAATGCATGATCGTGTTTGACCCAATCGCGTTACAAGCTTTTCTTTGTATGGAACATTGTATGTATGTATGTATGTAAGTACATGGCTTCGGACAAAGCATATTCCGAGAACTCTGGTGCAATCGCTTATAGACACTCGTAAGAATACAATAAGGTATTGAAAAAACCCACTGCTCATAATGAATTAACAAGAATGAAATATATTCACGTTTTGTTACCCTTAACATTTTCGTACATAGAATAGGTGTGTGTGCAGCGAACACGTTCAATAAAATGCTGGAATGGAACTTAAGTCATTCCAAGTAAATAAAACGCTTGAAATGATGATGGACGTTAAGTACTGGATTATAGACATTAAGCAGCACATATGAAAATATTATACACAATATATCTAACGTTGACTTGAGGAGATGGACTACATTAGAAGTGGGTCGAGAGGAGTATAAATTACGGAAACAATACATATGCACAAACTGAACTTACCAACGCGTTCTCCGTTGCCGCAGACAATACCTGTCGCCAAGGCCTGAAAAATATAGTCACATGATTAATTCTATTTGCTGGAGTTTTATCAGTATTCATATTATTAAAAAAGAGAAACACATGATTGTTTATTGTCATCGTGTTACGATGCTAGACATTTTTGCAAGCTACAGTATAGCGATATTTAGGGTTCACTGAGTGGAATTTAATGTTACCCTTGATGGTTATTATTATACGATACTGCGTTAATCAGGGGGTTAATATTTGTGCGGTGCATCTACATTCGCGTATTTTTCTTATAAAAGCATCCGACATGAATTTGAAATTCTTCAGCTGCCTCGTGGGTTAGCACGTTATAAAATGCCACGTTATTTTTGTACCTTTACAAGCGCTTGAAAGCAGTACCTTTGCAAGATTATGGTGCATTCCCTCTTGTGAACTTGAGAGTTAACAGTGTGATAAATATTATTCAGACGATAATACTTTATCTAGACATTATTAAGGAACAAATTAAGACGGCTGCTATTGAATTGTATATTACGCTATCATGATCGATCTATATACGATATGATCGAAATTGTATCATTTACAAAATAATTAATTCTCTCAGTTTACAACATATCAACTTTTCCCGTTCATTCAATAATGATTTAACCCGTAGACACTCTCATTATTATTCACCAACGTTTAGAATCTAAACTTTAAATATTGGTGAAAGTAATAAGATTAGGCGTTGCGAGCATTGGGTCATAGTTTATTGGAAAATTTTGTTGGGAAAGATTCATTCGTGATAAAGTCGTCCGATATGTGGGCCCTCCGTGTGCCATTCCGAAGCACGTTTTTCTTTCTACAACCCACATGGCTTTGTTCTATTCTTTCTTTTTCTGCTGGTATACGTGGTATACCCATATTAATCTCAACACGTGAATAAGGGCGTCACATTGTAATTAGCTTGAAGCGCGGTGATATACAAGCAACTGGGAGCGATTCTTAAGCTATTTTTCCGACCCAGCAAACAAAAAGACCGAGTGCCACGAGGAACAAGGTCACTGGATCCTAATAAGAGTTCGTGTCTACATAAGAGGAGGATGAATCACTCTTGGTACAATTATCTTTTGCTAGTTAAAACTTCGTAAAATTGATTATTATCGCTCATTTCTAATTACGTCATGAAAAATCATAATACAAATGGTTGATAAGCGAGGAGATAGCAGAGAATTTTATCGTCAATAAATTAGCAGTCGCTTTGCAAAATTGTTGTCACTTTCGAGAGCGACCAGTAATACGAAATAAAACAATGAAAAACGTTTAAGATTTTTAGAACGTCGATAATTTGCTATGATGTTTTTCGGGCGCAACGTATTGATTTCTATATTTGCACAAAATGTAGTGTAAAACAGAGTAACAGAGTATGTACATAGTTCTCGATTAGACGTAACCTTCGCATCGATTTTATGTGCAACAGAGGTCAATGACGCATTAGATACAACTATGTCTAAGAAGTGCATTTGTTAAACAAATAAAATAAAACGAACAAGGACAACTGTTTTAATCCTGTCCCCCCTATGTGACTGCATTCCTGTTCTTGATTATGTTAATGCATATACACAAGGAATAAAGGAACGCCCACATTCTTAGGTGCGAGGAAACTAGTCGATATCAGAAGCGACTGAAGTACTCACGTTCATGGTGAAGGGACAGCTGACAGTCGATCCACTTAACACTCAACACTGCCACGATTTATGGCATCGCGTAGAATTCCAAGAGAAAATCACTGTACGATTATGAAACGATGATATACGCATGTCACTTCTTAAAAATCACGAAGATCTTACTTTCCGGAATGCATATTCTGAGTCACTCTGGCGAAGAGAGCCCCTCCCTGACTGCAACTACCCCTGTCTTCTAGCCACTAATGCGCATGATCTTGAATTCGGCTGGTGTTCACGTCAAAAGGGGATGATTCCGTTTCGCATTTAATTTCTCTTTGAGTGCGTGCAGTTTTATGCACTAACACCTCGGTCACTCCTGCATAAATCCACGCGTAGGGTGTAACGATAATGAACTGTCTGTGATACGTTCAACCCTTAACTTTTGGAGGTTATGCTGCGCATGTCCTAAGCACCCTCACCGAGCACCGGTGCTCGAACGACTGATCCACGATTTTTTTCCTTTCTTCAATGAGGAGTAGTTCAAATATTTCTCACAGACCAATCTGCGTGCCGAGGGATTACTCGCGTATGAGTAATCATTCTGAGATAACGGCGAACGTTACTAATTTACAACCGTGATACTTTTTCTCCGATGAGGATACAAGATCATATTACGATTCCGCACCGACTTCGTCTTATATTGATTTTCTACGCTTTGATATCCGTACCTGGAAAGGTTGCGATTTCTTTGTCCTATACGTTATGCTTAGAGCACAACTGCGAATAATGGCGATAGTAAATGAATACTCTATGCAGTATACATGTTCCGAGATATGTTCCGAAAAATGTTTCTAAACTTTTTGTACTTTTCTAAATCGGTACTAGTCCACATTTGATTTTATTTAGTATATTGTCCAATCGGGCGCAATTCTCCCCTGAATTTTTTCAGCTTGACCAATTGACTTCGTGCGTAAGGGGTGGAAAACCATTAAAAATTTGTATTCATACTTTGGTAGAGAATTTGCACGGATGTATAAATCGCGGTTATTCGTTATACAAGATCATAATCATTCTGGATAAGCAGGCATATATTAAAAATGATTTGAAGATAAAAGTCAATTATAATTGACATATATGTTATATAATAAAAAATAATTTTACTCGTAAAAATTTGGAAAAAATTCTATACACATATGACTATGTTAAACCAATAATAATAATAATAAATATAATAAATGATTAATAAAGTAATCAATTTGTTTCTCGTTTTATACGTTTTATTATTTCAAAATTGTCACGCCCTAATTTTGTACCAGCACATCTTATCCAGTAAGGTACAAAATGAATACTTTTATAAAAAATATAAATGTTCAATGCAGTGTACGGTATGCAGACAATATATACACGTACGCAGATATTGTACAGAGTAATGTTATGTTAAAAAAATATGTTGCACATTCTACTGATTTCTCGACACGCCTTGATATTGTCATAATTATATGTCCATATATTTATCGTATAAGTGATTATGTACAAGTCTTAATTAAGTCTAAGAAGTATGGTACATGAATTAATGAAGATGTTATCGAAGTACATGTACGTTTTATGGATTTTACAAAACATACGGGATTCACACTCTTCTCTTGTGCGTTTTTTAAACTCAGTTTTTATCGTTTGGCATACTTGTAGAGGAACTGTTGTACTTGGCATACGTATTACGACAATTATTTTCTATATTTAATTCTAATATTTCTGCTCTAAAGAAATGATATTAAATTTGTATATACATGCATAAACCGCGGATGAAATTAAATAACATTCGATTTAGAAGATACAATTGATTGCGGTAATACTCGCAATTTAATACTTATCATCCGTTTCCTTTTATCAACCTCTGATTTTCTTCTCAAGACATTCTCTCTTATGGATACTAACCCGGGAGTGTCGGGAAACTAAGTCTCCAGAGAAATGTATTTCATTGGATAACCCCCATATCTTTGTATCACCGGGCAGTGAGGAATGTACAATGTTAGATATTGCAAATTAATAAATGTCTTGCCACATGAAACGTTTCATGACAATAACTTACTTCGGCAAAACGTTGCATTACAAACTAAATGCAGGAATAAATATGTATAGGTTTCATTTAATGCTGCACGCTATTGTTACTCGTATCGTCTATTTTTTGGTGCTTTACGGCATCTTCGTCTACCAAAGATGGCGATTATACAAATAACTATCGTCGCCAGCAACACTGCGCCCACAGCCCATACTGCTTTACTAGTATTAATCTTTGGTTTCTTATCTTGCTCTGAGTCTAGGCTATCGGGTAGTGACTCATCAATAGGAACGTCCGTCGCCGCTACCGACTTTAATATATTACGATTTTGCGGCTTCTGTTCGGTTACATGTACAGACGATTTAGAATCTAAGTTCTTATTAGAATTAGCCACAGCATTTATATCGGTTCTCCCGTCATTCAGTTTGCTCAAAGAGGTTCCGTTCTTTATTATTGTTTTTGTAATAGTAGTAGTAGTAGTGGTAGTAGTCGATGGTGCATGCATTTCTGCGATAACTTCTTTTTCTAGTTTCTCTAATTCTGAATCTTTGGTATCAATTGCTTTGTATTCAAAATCCTCATCTAATTCGTCGATGAAATCCTCTAATGGCGAGAAAAATGAAAGCAGTGAATCGGCTGAAATTTGATCTATTTCTAGAAATTTATTGATTACTTTCGTCCAATCATCGGCGCTTCCTCCTCGGATCATTTTTCTGTAAAAAAGAAGAAAATGTTCTGAATCTATTTCATAAATTAAAAATATCTCAGAATTCTTGTTTAAATGTAGCCCTCACAGGAAATTAATATTTATTTTCTTTTCAATGATCGAATCGTATCGAACTTCGGTGGACCCCATTAGGTATTCATAAAGTTGGAATGCCAGGATAGTGCCAGCTATTTTTCTGTAATAACAATAATGAGCATGATCATTGTTCATTTCGATATATTTATAATGACAATCTTGAAATGATTTTTATCATTACTAACGGGAGATATGGTTTATTGCTGGTTATATACTCGTCATTCAAAAATGTCGGAAGTTCTGTTCCATTCGAGTTAACACCCTCATATTCTTCTCTGAAATAACAATGTTAACAATTCATGTTATAAAAACAGCAGAACGAAATTTCGAATGTAATTGCGAAATTTATACAACGAACCTATAGGTCCACCATGATGATATTAATGCTTCGGGATTCTTGATTTCTGCCTCAATAGCATTAATCCTCCACATGTCTACAGACATATAATAAGCCATTCGCGGCAACGTATTCAAGGCCGTAATCATTAGGGATCCGATTAGACGTTGCTCGTTGTTAGTGGAATTATCCATAACGCGAGTATGGTTTAACCAAGCTGGACTTGCTGCTAGAATACCAAACAATTCCGACACACCTTCTTCTAGTGCTGTGATGGAATTATGAAAATTATTTTTACTGGGCTCTAAATATATCTTGTTCAATATTTTTTAATTATGTAATACCTGAGTATCGATTAGCTGTATTAAGTACTGGAGTGTTTTCGACGGATATTTGGTTGAACACAATTTTTCCTACGTTCTTATGAGCAGAGAGATAATTACTTAAAGTCGGCTCGAAGCAGGTACATACACTATAGAAAGTATATTTAAATATTATTATAAAATTGAATTTAGAGTTTTCAATTAGAACGCGACTTAAAATTTTGTCAACGAAAATACCTTAAAACAGCGCCTTTACAATAGTTAATTAGTTTCGATGGACATTGTTGATTGAAACGACTTTTGTCCCAAAAATCTGCTTGTGGAACCTGGCCCAATATTTGTGAGCTCATAGCAGAAGCAGTTTTGTATAGAGATTGTGCAATAAGTTTCTGAAAGATGATTGAATTGAATGTCTGTTTATTTGACGAATTTAATGAGTACGAATTATTTTTTACCCTCTTCCACAGATTCTTCCTTATGTTGTACATTAATCCTGGATAGGGTGCTACGTCAACTGATATCGGAATCCAGTCACTTCCTTGAAATGTTCCTTTAACAAAAACATTGCAATTCTTCGATTAAACTTATTCAACTCTATCTAAACAGATATGGTAATATTTGAGCTTACCAAGCAAATCAGCTGGCACTGTATCATTAAGTTTAATATTATACTTGTGTGATAAATTAGATATTGCAAACTTCAATATTTTTTTATAAAGATCGGTTATCCTACTCCATTCATATTTGATTTTTTCATATCCATCACTGTATGCACTCAAAAGTTCCCAATACTCCGAAATATGTTTGGCGCCTGAAATAAAGATGATAAGATTTGCATGTTTAATAAACGAATAAAATTTTTAAGGCATTAAATGCATTTTACAGTATTATATAATGATATTAACCATTTGCTTTTGATGCTTTGTCCAGAAGAGGCAAGATAGTAGCTGAATAATTATTCGCTAATGGAGTTAAAGTTTGATGCCATGCTATCCAAACAGCACTCTTATTTTCGATATTGCTATTGCGAGATAATATATGTTCCGTATCTGAAAACATTAATATATTCAGTTGAACGTAATTGAATCGTCGATCAATTTATCAATAATTAATCGAAACCAATGGTACCTTTTCTGGTCGATCTTCTCTGCAATTCTGTTGCTCCGGCAAAGTGAATAAGCTATAACAATTAAAATAGCTTCGAATACATTTTGGGGGACAATTATCATAAATATAAAAAGGAGAGTAGTTTTTCTTACTTGCTTGAAATCTTCGTTATCCAGCAGAGCGTCGCCTATTTTTTCAGCCACACTATATTTGTATTGCAAGGATAGATCATTGATACTATATTCCGAATTATTCCCGACATAATCCTTTTGCAAGTTCTTAAAAGCAGCATAAGAAATTATCTTTTCCTCCTAAAAGACAAAAATACGCTTCTGAGTGATCGTATATTAATAAAAAAAAAAAAAAAGTAGAAAATCGTAATTATGCATACTGCAATGTTCTTAACATTGCGTTTATTCGTCAACAGCCTTACCCATGCTAATAATGATTCATTCGTTGGAGAATTAACGAATTTCCATTCTGCTTCAGCAGTATCCGCACAAAAATCTTCGTAATCGAATTCGGTTATCTTTATGAAAGCTGTTGCATTTTCATTTTCCTCTGACGCGATTGCGTACACAATGAAATTAAAGATTATACAAGCCCATTTTGATGGCATCCCTTTGCTCTACAAGAAGAAGACAAAACTGGTCAGTCCTTGAAACACGATGCAAAGGTGGACCGTACAAAAAATTTCTCGAGCGTTTTATATTAATCCTATAAACATTTTCTTACTCTATTATTTAAACATTTTATTATGTCGCCATTACGGAGCGGAATATCGTATTGCATACTTCTGAGTGAGTCACTTCATCGGTCATATTTTGTTCTAAGAAACTTATATATCCATTTGCTTTTCATGTATGATAGTTATACCAGTCAAATAATTAAAAATCATTAGTAACTTAAAAATTTGATTCGGCCAGGTTTATAAGCATAAGTATAAATAAGGATCATATTATTTCTCACGTGTTCTATGGAAGAATTTATTCGAAGATTTACATTATGTTTGACCTTTAAATACATTTTCGCGTTAATTCCTACTGCTTTTTCGCATAAATCACGAAGGAAAAAGAAATCTGGCAAGAAGTTATTATACATACATATACACATGTATCCGTACTGACATGACCGAAGAAGCATCGTGATTCAGCCAATTGACGATAGTCACACCACGTTCGCATATTTAATTGCTTCCAATTCGGCATGTATGTATGTAACTCTGTCTAACATAAGCTAATACTTATCGCGATCATAAAGCCTGTTACGGGGTTTTGCCGATGCGTTCAATTAAACGACCATCGATCCCCCGAACGGTAGAAAAGTCTTGCAAATTTCTACCAGGGACAAGCGTATTTCCGATAATTAATGATTGGACGAAAGTCAACCTACTTCTAGCTCTAATTACTGTCAATCGTGTCCTTCATTTTTCAAATAGAGATCAGCATGGAATAATGAAATATTGGAATTGCTTCGAGAAATAAAAGAGAAGCAAAAATCATCGAACCCGGTTTCCGTAAAAGTTAAACAAGTATATTTTTATGAAGTGCAATGTTTATTGCGATCGTATGTTACATTCTATTAAATGCGTAATTACGCAAATACGTATAATTATTGGATAACGCGTGGAAAATATTCAATGAAAGACAATGGACGGCAGCCGGTCTCTCGGTAATAATTAATATATGTATTTCTGGCATGTGAACAAGGGTCAAGAATACATCGTAACCGTGATTATATTATAGTCGTCAGACTGCCAACAGAATGAAAAGAATTGTAATTTTAATAGTAGATGTAGACGGACTTTGGGAAAGCGTTAAATCCGTAAACTTTCTCTTTTTTTTTATACTAGGTTAAACGAACATCATTCATCTGAGAATATGCTTTTAGTTATTAGACATTGCGAGTTAATTATACTCTTATGCAATTTATAATCTATATAATATGATAAGGTATGACGGTCTTTCAATGCAGTATCTATTGGACAAAATAACTGAGCGAAACGTTACTTTGCAATTTGTCCCAACTGGTTCAAGCGGTACTCTTTTCATCTTTATGAATTCGTTTAGTGTATTATGTACATATATGTAAGTATTTTCTCTATCAATGGGCTTCACTCGCGCAAAAACTCGGAACAGACGCGTCTGTCCTTCGGGCTTGAACATCTCCTTTGTAAATGTGTGTATGTAGTTAGTTTTTTTCAGAACGGAGAACCGAGTATGCTATTTACCATAAACGAAATGTCGTACAATGGACAGAATTTTAAGGAAACACAGTCTAACGGGGCTATTTCTATCGAATTGTGAAACCCGTAGGATTAGAAAACAAGTGTTGTCATTATAAACGGAGGAACCATTATCAATACCAGTTAGATGCATAGACAAGCACATATTCAGCGCATCAGAATTAAACTGATTTGCAAGTTGCCGTATGCGCACAAAAATAGCTGTGTATAAACTAACAAAACATTAAAGCAAAGTTGGCTCTACAGTACGCACCAGATTTAGGACAATCACGAACTTATAATATTATACGATTTTGGTAACACGGTTTATCTAGACAAAATGAGATCGAAGATCGACTATCACAATTGATACGGCGATAAAGGAATCCGTATGTAGGTCCCGCGAAATTCGAATCACGGGATCGTAACTTAAATCACCGGTTAAGCTGGCGTATTACGCAGTGTTGGAAATGATAGTATATCTTCTGCTTTTTGTCGATACTATGATCAACATCTCAATTCAATGGTACTCAAGAATTGAAGATCAACAGTCCAATTAATACCGTTTAGAGAGTTACGCATTTTGTCACCTACAAGTTCTAAATAATTGACGTACAAAATTAATCGAACTTCATGGCAATAGGCAATAAATTAACAGATATATAATTACAATTCACGTTTCCTGAATTTTTTGCCAAATTCGCAACCAATACTTAGTTCTTTCTATGAATATACATATATTAACAATCAGTTTTCACTTGGATCAGTGTCAAGAGAATAGATCTAGTTTAAGTTTTGTTGATCTTGCTCACCTTTCTTGGCCGAGCGTCGTTTCGCTCGACCGTTCACGTTTTCGATTGTTTTTGGTGATCCCCCTCGATACGTGCGACGAACAAGGATCGACTAAGCGACAAAACGAGAAAGAACGAAATAGAGACGATACACACGCGCACGTATACTTGTCGAAAAACCAGAGGTTGACCACGGGTCAAAGTTTGCTAATTGAACACGATTCCACGGATATGCAATCTAGTAAAGTACTATCTGAGGCGTGCCTCACTATAAACGATACACACGCATCGACCCTGTAGTGTATGACTGTTTGAACAAAGTTCGCACGATCCAAATTCCTTTACATCATGCCACTCGCCTCGGTGGCAGTGTGTTACTGTAGCGTATGACGTGCATTATGGCCACCGGGAATGCAGTTTCACAGAGATTGCACACCTTCCAACGATTCCGTGAAGCACAGCTAGTTGACGAAGGTAAACTTGCATTGCGATTGATAATGTAGGGAACCAGGTTATCTTGACTAATTTTTCCTGATTTTGACAAGAGCACAAACGAGATATACGTATACGAATAGGCAAATCACCACCGACAAGTATATTAATAGCCTAATCATACCCATTAATTATCTCGTACCATTTCCGTGTCACTCGCAACGTTACCAACAGATTACAGAAAACAATGTTAACGCCCTCTAGCGTAGACAGTCACGTTGGGCCATGAAAGTGCATAAGGCGATTTGTTTTTTAATATATCTCGTCGGTGGTATTTAATTGTAAAGGGATACAATGGCATATTTAAGGATTGCCTGCCTATCGACAATTTTGTCCATATTTTTATTTCATACAAGTTTAGCCGGTAATAAATATTCTGCAGAAACAAATAAACCGAATTATGAAAATCCTTTGGAATTTCCAACCTCGCTCCGTGAATTAGACAAACCATTTCGGATGGCAAAATTAAATGTACTGTGGGTGAAAGCAAAAAATGTAAGTACTCTTGCATTAAAACAAAAATCGATACAAAAATTCACTTCTTTCTTTATTCTTAGCGCTTGACGGATGCCAAGTTGCGATCGATATTCAGCGATCTGAAGATCCATGATAAAGAAGAATTAGCGTATAAACACATTAAATCTGATGGCAAAGATCCTAACGGTGAAGAAGAAGCTCGTTTGCGAAAGAAACTTATTGGTATTATATATTACATAGCACAGTAGACTATTTTTAGGACTTCCTTGTTCTTCCCTCCTTTAATGTAGCATTTTGTCTGTTTTTGTATTTTGAATTTTTCATTTATTTGAAGGAATTATGAGCACTTATGGATTACTGGAGCACTTTGACGATACCGAAAATCCAGAATTGTTGAAGAAGCATAAAGCTTTAAACGATGGTAGTAATTACGTTGCTCAAGATGTTTTTAAGGACACAAGGTTGAACAAATTATGGGCTAAAGCAGAATTAGCAGGCTTCACCCGTAAGCGCGTTATAGCCTCCAGATTTTATTATATTCAAGAAAATTTTATTTTTCTAATTGAATTTATATTCAACAGACGAAGAATTGCAAACTCTAAAGGAAGAGTTTCAGCATCACCAAGATAAGGTAGATGAATACCTGAGTATATTGAAAGATATAGAAGCCGGTGATTCTGATACGCATAAAAGTTAATAAGTTTTTAATTTCCTATGAAATACCAATGCTTGCAATTGTATAGAATAAAATGAAATTGTATGTGTTACTTTACAGACAGCTTACATGATAAACCGGACAATTGGAACGAAATAGAGCAGGATGAAGAGATTACTAACAATGTCCCTGGCAAAAAATTAAGTTACTTGGAAAAAGCAACTGCACTTAGGTATACATACTATCATGTACAATGTTATTGATAGTACATAAATTAATATACGTTTTACGAACAATCGGTTTTGAATTGCAGAGAAAAACATTTGGATTTGAGAAATGGATTTGATCACTTGGATAGATTAACTGCAAAAGGGCCAAATCACAAAGAATTCGTAGAACCAAAGGTGCAAGGTTTATGGAGTATTGTATTAGAAGCTCAATTTTCTCCAGAAGAACGTGCTTCGTTAAAAGTATATATTTCTACATGAAATCATTTATGATAAAAATTTATATTCTTACGTGGTATATTATCGATCGTTTTTGTATTATCAGGAGGAACTGCTGCACTACGAAGGAAGATTATTGAAGTTACGTCATTTACATACGGAAGCAGCTTTAGATGCCGCGCGAAAAGGAAAAGAATATGACATAGAGAACTCTACTATGGAGCAACATATCAAAAAGCATGCCAGAACTGTTCAAAAGCTTCATGCAGACCTCGAAACAAAAATTTTGCAAAGACACTCTGAATTTTAATTCGCATTAGCGAGCATTTAATAAGTTTATAAAAATCGTTGCCACGTTAACAGTAATTATCACTTGGAAGTTACCATAAAATATTCTTACCGCAAGTATAAAGAACAATTTGTTTGAATGTATGTTATTGAGTATTGAACTATTTTATATTATATTTACACGACGCATTTTGTGGAATTTATATTACGAGAGAAGATAAATATGTGTATGTATTTTTTAAATTTATACAATATTGATTCTATAAAATAAAAGTTTAAAATACAAGTGCTTTACGAAATTTTTCTATGGTACTATCTATTACATATATTTAGAAGGGCCAATTTGAAATGGCGACATGAATGTATTAGCAAAAATAGAGATGTGAAAACAGAAGAAAATATAGATAAATCCACAAATTAAATTTAGGAGAAATTCGCGAATAAACAAACCATTGGTAACACTTGATATATCCATATTGCTATGACAATTGCTAATGGTTCCAAAGTACGCTCCATTGTGAACATAAACAGACTGATATAAGTATAACAAACATATTACTGAAGAACGAAACGTGAATTATTCAACAATATAATGGCAACAGCAATAAAGGATCGAACTATTCCCATTATGGATACACTGGTTAAATATGATAATCCTGTGCTGACTACAACGCGTCCAGAAAAGGTTTAATTTCTCAAAAGAAATTGATGATTCTCAAGGGAATTTCATCTACCATGTCTTGTTTCTGTGGCAGGTGCCTAAGGAACAAGGGCCAAAAATTGGAGCCGCAGCTTGCAAAGTGGAAACCACTATTCCAACACTTGATACCCGGCACGAAACTTCTGAAATTCTGAATCGAATTTTACCACCTAAGCAATGGGTAGAGGATGGCCAAACGTGGACTCAACAAGTAAGGAAAATTGTACTCTTGAGAATACGCATATTGGCCAACTAATTGCAAGCTTTCCTATGTAGGTATCAAGTACACCAGCGACAAGACTCGATGTTATTAATTTGCAAGAACAACTGGACATGAAATTGCAACAAAGACAAGCGAGGGAAACTGGAATTTGTCCAGTGCGTAGAGAGTTATATACGCAATGTTTTGGTAAAAAGAATTTTTATAATAATTGGCCAACTATTCAAAAGATTACGCAGATTGAAATTATTTCGAAGTAATCTCTTGCAGACGAAATTATACGCCAGGTGACAGTAAATTGTGCAGAACGTGGACTGCTTTTGCTTCGAATTCGGGATGAACTTAAAATGACATTGGCTGCATATCAGACCCTGTATCAAAGTAGCATTGCTTTTGGCATGCGTAAAGCTCTGCAAGTATGGACATTTAAATGCACCAAAGAGAATATGAAGGATAAATGAAAGAATCGATAAGATTTTTTACAGGCTGAACAAGGAAAGGAAGATTTGATCGTGGCTGCAGACGAATTGGAATTGCAAAAGGGTGAATTAGAGAAGACAGTTATTGAATTGAAACAGAAGTTTGAACAAGCAGAGAAAAGAGCGGCCGAATTAAGAGATGCTGAGGAGAAGAAACACACGGAAGAAATACAATTCCTGAAAAAAACCAATCAACAGTTAAAAGTGAACACTGCTTATATACTAAATATTTTAAAATGTATTTGTATCAATTCCGTTTTAATAGGGGAATTCATTAATCGAAATATCATTATTTCAGACCCAGTTGGAGGGAATTATTGCGCCGAAAAGATAAAATAAATACAGATGATAATTATAGCTTATAGTAACAAGATAATAATATAATCTTTTTCATGTGTCTTAATAGAATAGGTCAATACAAAAACGTTAAGCTATTATATTCACGTTTCTATTTTATAATAAATTTTTCTTACATGTATTATAATTCGTTTACAAATTTTAATTCTATAACGTAGAAATATTGCTTAGTGAAAAATATAGGTAAATAAATACACATTTATGTACTTCATTATCCTATGGTACCAAAAGCAGTAGCTATGCGTAATTTTTCCAAATTATGTAATTCAATAATTTGAGAATGCCGTTCATAAATTTATAAACCAAGGCAATGCAAAACTATTAAAATATATATATTTGTGTTATAATTAATTATTAAAGTAAGAGACACATGGGCTTCAACAGTACATACATACAAATTAAACCTAGTAGTGGATTTAACGTCGATGTAAAGTATTTTAACTTTATAATTCCGATGAAAAATGTTTCAAATTAATTCTAAAAGGTGTAGTTAACATTGGCACCTCATAGTTTTCATAAAAATTTGAATAAGTACTGCTGTTACTGATCTTATTGCCGACAGTGGATATGAAATACATATAATAATGATAGAAAAAAATGGAATTTTATTTCATTCTTTAGAATCTTATTTGTAATTTAATAAATTGGTCCCGCTCCATTAATCGCACTTTACACCGCAGTTATTATAGTGTACTTGTCTCAATTAATAATGCTTACTTACATTACGTACTATATAATATTACATACATATATCATTTTCACAGATCTTAGTATTATCAGTAGGATTCGATTAAAAAATATATACTATTTATATAAAACGATATTACTCTACTTAATGTGTAAAGAATGAAAAATTATACGAAAAATATGGATAATAAAATTAACCAGGTAAACATCCAACTCTGTTGAGATTGCAAGTACCAATAATTTATATTACCAGGTAAACGTAGCTGCTAATTTTTTCCTTCAATCGATACTCATTTAGATAAAATTTGAATGTCGCATGTTTTGCAATAGAAAATGTAAATATTCATTGAAAAATACTGCTATGGACAGCAAGAAAAACACAGCATATAATCTATGTAGTCTACTTCTTAAACAGTAGTTATTGTTTTATTCGTCTAACAGAACTAAAGTGTAGTAATGTTTCTTAAATTAATGTTCTCGTAATTTTTATGTCAGCTAATCGTTTTTGTGAAACTGGATATATGACCAAAAACAACTTAATTATGCAATTACATTTACATTCGGAAGTATGCCAGCGATAGAATGTAACAAAAGTTAGCACAAAAAAATTAACACAGAAGAAAAAAAACAATGAAAACAAAATCTTGAATATATATATAGTATAGATATATTTAAACAATAAAAAAAAATTAATATTTCATGTTCGCTACATTAGAAGCTTTGACATTAAAATGAATACGTAAGAAACTTTAAATACATTTCGTTCTGGAAGTGAATGATTTGAAAATGTTGATATTTAACAATGAGATTAAATATATGTAGTCTATTTAAAATGAATCTCAGTGTAAATTAAAACGATTTTACATAACATATATATTAATTTACTTACTTCTAATAAAAAATAAATAAAACACTTTACAAACCACATAAAACCAGCCGTGGTTTTTTGCGTTACTTTGCATTTTCTTTTTTTTTTATGCTAACTAATAATCATTTATTTTACATAGTTCGAAATCTGTTGTGTTACGTGATTGAAAATAGTCATTCTCATATTGTTCGTGTAACAGACCAAAATACTGTTTCAATATTTTTTATCTAAACTGACGGATCTCTTACGTTAAAATGTATAAATATTATTTAAACAAAGAGGAATGTGTATCATTTTATATAGAACAATACAGTACTGAGTCACTTATTTTTTTTTTGTATAAATTGACTTTAATAAATACATTTCATAAACTATATTAATCGTAGTACTGACAGTAAAAATATTATTCTTATATTTTGATACCGAAATTTGTTTTATCAGTATGTATTACAAAGTGCCGAACACTATGAAAAGTGAAATACAAAATTACATAGAAATTGATTATTGTTTAACTACGTTTTGTTGCACCAGTCCAGCGAATCTATTCGCGCTAAAATTAAATGACACCATGCGTTATTTTAAAACCAGTATGTTAATGTACCAAAAACATAGCACGACTCGCGTAAGAAATAAATGTTGCATCGAATATGCCTAATTGATTATACGAAATGATGAATATGAAGTTATATGTTAACGAACGTATACATATGTATGTATCATGTATACGTGTGCTAAAAAAAAAGCAGCGTAGAATGAGATATATTCGTGATATATAATGCACCGATGTAATGTATATAGTAAATCAATATAATGGAAATTTGCATTATATTAGAACACATATTCACAATATTGCGAACAATGAAATTGTGGCCGGTTTTTTTGCATACGCCCTGTGTTCCATTTTGCACCAACAATTTTATCCAGGGTCAATGACGGCTCTTCTTCGAACGTTTTCGTTTCTTCTTCTTCGAAGCAAGAACAGTATTTGCACTTATTTTAGGAGCGGCACCCTCAGTGGCACTTGTACATATAATTTCCTCATTTTTTTCTTGCGGTGTACTCGCAGCAGAAGACTGTCCAGTAATTTCTTCGCTTTCGCTTTCGGCATCGCTAGCCCCCGTCCCAGTAATACTTTCTACCTCATCTTCTGCGTTACTCAACTCCAGCGATATAATCTTTTCTCGTAGAGTTTCGACCTGGTCACATAAATGTATACGTTGCAAATGCAAGGAAATTCGATTCGAAGTGGTGTCGCAAAAATTGTTCATTAATATGTATACAGCTATTAATTTAAACGACGTAAGAATATACAATAAACGAACATACCGTATTACAGAATGAGAATCAACGCAAAGTTTGTAATAAATAGTATTATTTGATATGTGCCCGAAACCACCGGAATAATAATAGTAAAGTGTGATTTAAACAGAATATTATACCCTCATGCATGCTTAAGTGACTAGTGGATAATAAAAATATCAATAGTAGCATTACCAATAGTGTGAGAAGAGTTTGTTAGTGATCAGTAGAAATGAAATCAATTGCTCAAGGTGGTGCAGGTTGCACTCCCATGGTCAGTGTTGGATTCTTTGGAACAACAAACACAACTATTGAACTAGTGTATCGATTAGATATAGTGCATTGAAGCAAAATATTTTTAAGAGCGGCATGCACAATACACACATACAAGACCGTTTCGCTTATCATAAATTATAAATGTACGAGTACTCCAGAGGAGGCAGATGTAAATCTTTAAGTAGCCCCAAATAAATTTTTATCTTTCCATATTTTTTTTGTATCTTCTCTTCCTACGTCTGCCCGCGACGTTATGCTTCTTTTCGGACTTCTGTGATATTGTGTACGGTTGTACCAAATGCTTCGACATGTTACATGATTTTGAATATAATACCGGAGAATTTGTTTTGATCTCATAAAAATAATTACTGTTTCACCGTAAAATATCAAATCAGACAAACGTACAAGTCAACAAAGTTCCAGTACAATAGAAGAAAAATTCAGCTTCACTCAAAAGGTTTAATCAGACCGTGATATGAACGGATATTGGGTGCTTGAATTTTGTGCAAACTCTAGAATTGATAGTACCTGTCGCTCAATGAGCTTCTCGACGTATTCAACTGTTCGGACACGACGTTCACCCGTCACCTCATCCACGTATTCCTCGGTACGTCGAGTGACCTTCTCGTCCACTATTTTCTCGGATTCGCGTATCTCTTTAGGGGGACCCACCTTGCTACGTACAGCAAGTTTGGGGAAATCTGCACTAGACGGCCGTAACGTAGTGAACTATGATAGTAAGACAGACAAAGGTGGTAACCATTGTAGTTAAAATGACATTGTAAATGCACAGTCGACACTAAGTTAGAACTACAGGCGAGCGAAGAAGAAATTAGTAATTACTTCGGTTAAATGCATACGATAAAGAAAAAAAAAAAATGCTGGTTAATTTGTTTCAAACATATCGTTAGAGACTGTTTAATGCTTTAGCTGATGTCTCTAAAGGCTAGAGAGCAATAGTACCTCGCAAATTCTTACATCAGCTGCCTTGTCTGGCTCGGGTACAGAAGCAACAGCGTCTGTAAAATCTTGAATCGTGTCCGTTTTATTCGTCGGGTCCATCATTTCGCTCATTTTTTTAATTACTATCTGTGCTTGTAGAGCATCCTGAACATAACAAGAGAATAATGTGAATATAATTGAAAAGTGTACATTAAAGTGAAAGTGTTAATCGTTTACCTGCTCGAGAGATTTTAAACGGGCTTGTCTCCATGCTGCACGTTTCTCTGCCCTCAGTACTCTTTGCTCGGCAGGGCTCAAATGGCTCTCTTCATCTTCATCCGAAAGTATGCCCTATGAGATAAGTGAAGAATTAAAGAAACATTCTACATCATCGTTATTTGCATTCATATTTAATCATGTGACATACGATTATTAATATTTTAATTTATGTAAATGCAGCAGCTGTATAACTAGAATTTTTTAATACAAATAATACCTCCTGAACCAGTCTCTCCTTCAAGCGACGTTCTGCTTTTGCTGTCCTTACACTGCTTGGGAGATTCTGCAGAAGGGAGATCGAACTTCGCGAACTCAGTCGGCTACTGCAAGGTAACGAGCATGCACACTGACAAATCATATATACTTGTGCGGAATTTTTAATATTTATTCATTAAACGGGAAAATACAAAAGCAACGTCCAGTACAAAATGCGGAAAGATGTCGTACGATTTCTACACACACGATAATGGTACAAAAGTAATTAGACTACACTACAACTATAAGTCTATGAATAATGTAAACGATTCTCGGTGCTGAAAGATTCTAAAAAATAATTGCATCCACGGTATTGCTTGAAACAGCGTTAAGAAATTCGTCTATTAAGTCTATTCTATTACAAGATCGTATTACTTTATTAAATAATAATTATTCTTTAGAATCTTTGAAATGCGCTTGCAGTGCGTGTGAAAAAAAAAATGATGTATTAAAGCGTAAGTCTTTGTTCGTGAAAACTATATTTCCATATACACAATCTTTATAAACTTATTATGGCCTCGTCTTGTTAAACAAGACGTGTAAATTTATTGTGCAGTGAATGCCTATGAAAGCACAACCACAACCTGAATTTGCAAGGTACAATGTGAATGTGAACTCGTAAGCCTAATATATACAAATGTACGTTATTTTATAAAAAGCAGTCGCCAACTTGTAACAAAATCATTTATACGCTACTTATAATAAGCATGCACACCTGTAATAAAATAATAGCTACGACAAAGAAGTGCCTGCTATAAAATTATATATGTACAGGTAAAGATTATCGCAATAAGTATAAAAATACTGATATATTTACACGATGCCGAGTAATTTGATATAAAATGCCGAAGTTTCGTGAACTTCCTATCCAAACCAAAGATCTAAAGGTATGTTCTTTAGATTTTTCTGCAAGGTATGATTTAATACACGCAAAAATTTGGCAATGATGCGAGCTAATAATTATTTTTGATTTGAGAATTGTACAGAAACTTATATCCTATAATAGAGAAGGCCACTTAGCATCTTACAAGTGGAAAATAATTAGATTAACTACATTACTACATACTTCTATATACAGAATATGTACTAATTGAAGTGCTATAATACTCGTGTAATGCAATGCAAAATTAATTCGGCTCTTCTATTCTCTTTAAAATAAATAATGAATCAAAATTGAATATGCGTTTGGAGCACTTTTGCATATATTACAAAACTTCTCTTTCAATTTGCAGATAAATACAATTTGTTATAATGAGAATCTATTATTAACTGAGGAATAGAGACAAATTTTGAAACGTCAATATATTGCAATTTCCTTGTCTTCAGCGTAGATGATGTATCACGTACGCAATCTTTTTGTTCTTTTAAATCATTAAGTTTTCTTTCGTTTTCCTTATTTCACATATTTTTTTATGCAGAAACGAAGAAGTGGAAACAAATAAAAAAATAATAAGACCAACAAGGTTTTAATCATCACACGTTGAAATACGTAGTATAGGTACAACTTAGCTTACTTAGGTCGCCGGTTATCCTGCTCTTCTAATGTCTCGTCTAAATCTTCCAAACCTTCATTTTCATCGAGCTGAGCCCACGATTTTAATTCATCTCTCGTTAATGTGGCGATCTTCTTTTCTGCAAATATATAAGAACAATCATTCATAATTGCACGATTCAAAAATTTAGTAGCGTTATTTGAATAACAGGTACCGTACCTTCTTCCTGTTTCATTTTCTCAACTTCGTCCTGACTTAGGAAACTGAATACTTTATCTAAAAATAAGAAGAGGAACGAAATAAAAATATAATGATGCAAACAATAATATACGGGATTAATAAAGTCACGGCTGGACACAGGTACTATTTTGAATAATATCTACCTGGTTTAGGGGAAGGTTTCAAATGCTCCTCCATGGCACTTTCAAACAATTTCTTTTTATCACTAACAGACATCTTTACTAAAGGCGGTGTTGGCGATGATGTTGGTGAAAGCTGTATTGCAAAACGGTACATTAATAACGCGAATGGTGACAATCAATTTATACAGAAATATCAATTAAAATATATCTTTCTTATAGCAACTCCACTTATCCATACTTAAACCTGTTCACATGCATACGAATTTGTAATCAGGTAAATATAATTTTGTTAATACCAATCACAGCACTTATGCAATTAAATACTACAATTTGAAACGTACCAACATTCTCAGAAGGAGTGTCAATTAGAAGGTAGTATACATTAGTGGTATTTAAACATGCGTTTTAGACCCACCTCAACCAGATTATTCCCACCAACAGTGCGTGCGTTCTGTTGATTAATAAAAGAAGCCGAAGTGCCGTAATCCCTCATGGATTTTGGAGCAGTCAGAGGTGTTGGGGGAAGTTTGAAACGAGAGTGGGCAGTTTGAGCGGGACTTTGATAAACATTTTTATATGAAACAATTTCGGGGTCGGAAGTAAATTTATTATCGTGCAGGGATGAAAGGTGTTCTTTCTTCAAAGGTGACGGGGTATAATTAGTTGATTCTTGTTTAGAAATTGGAGGAAGATCGGCGAACGTAATACTACGTTTTGGCATGGAACTTTTTTTCTTTGGAGAGGGCAAGCTGTGGACAGCAGTAGCACGATCGAAATTCATCGATGGAGTAAGAATAGAGACCGGAGATTTGGGCGACGGATTGTCCACTGATGTTCCAGCACTCTCTTTCCTTAGTGACTGAGTAAATAACATGAAGAAAATTATATTAGTAAAATGGCACTGCTATTTTCTACTAAAAAACTAGAACGCAAGAGAAATATCAAATTACCATTATGCACTACAACAACGTACAACTAATTTATTGAGTAAAATCATTTCTTAGAACTAGATACGCTCAGCGAAAAGTAATGATGCATCATTTTTGTATCGTTTAACAAAGTTCCCCTCTTTTTTTTTTATCGAATTTAATAGAAATATTATATACTTTTTTTTTTATAAAACTTGCAACTGTACTTTAAAAACAGATTTATTTTCAATACTACATCTCATACAAAATCTATATTAGAATTAAAAAGGAATCAGTTTTGAACTTATTCATTCAGTATTTCTTGTTCTTTTACCATCTATACATTCAATGTTATATCAATTGTACTATTATTGCAACAATTCATGCAGCTTTGCGCATAATTTTGCTCGCGGTATCCTTTCCAATGATTTTAAATATATTAAAATCAACTTTATATAAAGTTAGTTCACATTTGTACCCTCTATCCATCCAACTTTTCATACGTGCCAATGCATCACAAGTTATTCTGAAACGATGTGACTAGGTAACTTTCTTTTTTAGTTCGTCTCAAATTAGAACTCAATAACAGGAACTGTAATATCTCCGCGTCGCTAAATATGAACGTGAAAAATTGCTTTTTTTTCACAGCTAACAATAGCGTTAACAAGATAAATCGAATCATTTTCAGAAAAGCCTGCAGCATTGATACACATTCGAATAAAGCACTGCGCGTTTTCTTCATTTCTATGACGGTCAACTGGAACTTCAACATTAACATCATTTTTCATGTTATATTTAGATAAATACTATCTTATCATTTATACTTTGTAATAATATATAAACATCTGGTCCATTAGATTTATATCAACATATAACATTTATAGAAAATTTTGTAGATTACAGTACATTGATTTATATTTTAATAATGATATGAGTTTGCTGTAGAAATAACCCATCCAAGAGTGTTTGTAACATAGAAAAAAATGCTGGATGCACGAGTGTTCTATTAAATAATATTCTGTGTCTCAGTAGACATCTAATTTCTTTTTCTCCGTATTCTTTTTTCCGTTTAATTCATCTGTACAGCGTATGATAATATAAATTGGAATCAGAATTTCACATCCTGGAGTTCATAACTCTCCTAATCTAGTGATACACGCATTTTTTGTATAACTTCTCTTTTCAAATGATATAGAGTGAATGAAACATAAAATGACGTGTCCCTATGAATTATGTCATATAAACTGTGCAATATTATATAACAATGCTTACACATACGGAAGTAATAAAATATTCTATCTTTCTTTACTCAAACTACGTTTTAATAATATAAACACGAGATTTCTGGTAGATTTTGTAAAATCATCAGTAAAATAAATATTTGCCGTTCCCTAATATTCGAAACAGGGGACGTTAGACAATTGATATTAGTAAAATTAAAGTATTAAACGTACTCTAATTAATGAAATAGTCAAACTATGTAGACTCTCTCGTTCCTTCGACCACTAAACGTCGTGTATCACAAAGGAAAAAGACATTCTGTGAAGCATGAAGTTTCATCAAGCATGTTATTACAATAATCTCTAGAAATAACAATGATATACTTGACACTTCGTTTTCACATCAGAACAGGAACTATACGCTGTTACTGTGTTTCCTTTTACTTTCAATAATTCCTAATTCGGTGTTCAGACGTTCGCGTAACTCTTTCAGGCTTTACCAATTGGAATAATTGCTCAAGATACGTATCAAATCGTTTGCAATAAATTTGCGAAATGATGCTCAAGAATCGATGTACACAAACATCACTAAAAAATACTCATTAATTACGTGGGAAGTTTTTTGTCATCTATGACACCTGTCTACCTATCACAGAAATATCTTTTCATGTTCATCTTTCAGCCGATATTTACTAACGAAGGAGCGATGAATATATACATGAGAGTCTGTATCCAAGGAAGATATCACATTGTTTTGTGATGATTGAAATCTTGACCCCATTTCGGACCAAAGCAAGAAACCAATCACAGAATCAACCTAGCCAGTCTGCATGTTCGCAATAATTACGCTTAATCTTATAATGGCAGTATCAGTAACAAACGGAGTAACGACAGTTAAATTGTACAACAATGATACCCATGGAACGCAATAAACGCTATGATTATGCGAGTCAACGACATGAATTCCTTAGAATAATTTTTTATTATGGCACAGTCCCGCGGATTCAGAGGTATGCACGTAGACACAGGGAAAATGAGTAGAGGGTCGAACGACTCACTCCTGTTAGAGGGCAGCCAAAGTAGCGCTATCACCTTCCACTGTCTGTAAAAATGTGAAACATCTCTTGTTTTGCCGCTCAGGAGAGCATGCGACGCTAAAGAACACTGACAAATGTACATATTTCATGCGTCACATATTAAAAATAAGTAATGAGATTCATGGTGAGTGTACAAAGAATGGCAAATAAAACAACTTGTAGTCTCGAATTCTTTGTATCAACTTTCTTATCGCTCGAAGGCTGAACAACTGAAAGACTACAAATATACAAGTTTGTAGCCCTCGATGAGGAGAAGTAGAATATGTTTATGTGAAAACTACCACCGTGCTTGTTGCGATACTATGAGAATGTACACAGCGGGAAGACAACGTTTTCTATTGACCAAATTGTACCATAATAACTGTTCTGTATCAAAAATAACTAAGGAACTTATTCTGGCCTTGAAATCCCTGTTCTCTAATCTACAAATAGAAATATTCAAACGTGTCCCTCCTTTTGTTCCAGTGCCATTAATAAAATATAGAATACTTTCGTTAATAAAACATATGTGTATGTATTCGGGGTCGCATCTACGCGGAGGACTTGTATATGCGCATAAGTAAACAAAGAAATGATTCTGAATTACTAATAAAACGCACAGTACAATCATGCATTTCCTGTAAACAGGGTTTTCTTTTAAACGAAATCTCAGCACAAAAAACAGTAAGATAAGAAAATTAATAACAATGCAAGTTTAAAGTGCATCAAGCATTCGTATGAGCAAGAATTGTATTGTTATATACCTGTATATGCATAAATCATTTTACACTTAAATAAACAGAAATTATAATATTCTTCAACAGAACTTAAATACTACAGTTTAGTTGTTGTTACTATTATAAATATCGTTAGTAATGCTACTTCCTCGTAAACAACAAAAGCAAACTACTGCTTGCAAATTAATCCATACTCTAGAAACATGCAAGTGTGTTTTCTTAATTATAAATTTAGTACACAGTTAAAGTACTTACGTTTGTATTTTGAGGCGCTAAAGTATGTTTGCTCATGACAATAGTGGTCGTTTTGAGATCCTTTGTACCACCTGGTGATTTCGGTGGCACAACCATGTCGACCGGACTGCTCGATTTGCTTACCAATGATTCCGCCGCTCTTACTACATCTAATACCTGTTTAATCCAAACATATTAATATAAATATTAATATAATATCAATGATTAAAAAAAAGGGAACCAATTTTCCTTCAACGCCGGATCAGCCATGTGCTCAATCTTACTTTTTCCGGAGTAGTTTTTTCTTTGTGCTCAAGCAAAGCACGTTCTCTTTCTTCTTGTTCCCACGCCACAAGTTCTGCCTTCATTTCCTGCTCTTGTCTAAGTGTTGCTGCTTCTTCATCATCACGATCCAGGCTGGATACGCTTTGTGACAACGACTTAGTACCTTCCACAGCATTATCTTTTAACTCTTTAGACGTTCTAGATTCCTTCGATTCCCTCCCATCGGATACTGGCAATACTGATTCAACATCGTGCTTATCATACCCTTTGCAAACTACCAATGTAATTGTGTTTCCTGAACACCGTAATATATTAACTGCCTCTTGGTGAGTCGCGCCTAATAATGATGTACCATTGACTTCTAATAGTCTCATGCCAACCTGAAATAAAGAAGGTAATGAAATTGGCCACTGGTTAAAATACGCACTCTGACAGTGAATACGAAAAATAACTACTTTCAGTCTTCCATCTCTTTTAGCCGCACCACCAGAATTGATCTTGGATATAAAAACTCCTTCGTCTGTATGATCAAGAGGATTACCCTTTTGACCTCTAAGCCCTCCTTTTATGTGCATGCCCAATTTTTCGCCTGGTTCTTTTGTAATAACTAATTCCTGAAATTGCAATATCAATTTTAAATACAATTCTTTCGTTAATTTTTATGTTACGACATTTGAAACTTTTATCGATCTTTATATCTTTGTTTTATAGTACTGAAACAATTTAGAAATTAATTCTTAGCACCGTGTTTTTATACGGAACATATAACAACCATGTTAAACAAGTAGAGAAAATTCCAAACTCCCATACAATTTCAGCCTAAGTTGAGAAGCATTTGCTCGTGAATTTGTGCTCAGCATACTTGCAAGCTTAACAGAGGTGCAAGCGTTGCATCGGTAAATAAAAATAACAGGTCAAATAAATTGAGTACTTACTGTCACATGGATATACTCTATTTCGACCAGCTTGTGGAACAAATTATAGATAGCAGCATTAGGAAGTGGCATAATGATGTGATTACAAGTGTAGCACGAGGTGCAATCGTTTGCAGATGATAAGCATTTCTTTGATAGTTGACTATTCAATACATTGAATTATCGAACTTTTTATTCATTTTTGAGCTTCGATGTTTCGATTGTTAAGTTATGGAGACCAAGCGTGATATTAAACAATGTGAATTTTTGTGATTTGTTGAATTACGTTTTCGTAAGCGTGTCTTAATTAGGAAGCTAGTTTGTAGTTAAAAAGCGAACGCTATGTGCAATCACTAGCAAGCTGTTAATAATTGTATCGAAAATACCTGATAATTATCTGGTAGTGGATCGTGTTGAACGGTAAGCACAATTTGATCACCCGGTCGCAGAAGTTCCATCACAGCCTCCTCGTGAGTAGCTTTTGTTACATCTGTACCATTTACCTTTAGTATCCTATCGCCCATTCTTAATTGACCAGATTTCGCAGCTATACCACCAGGCACAACCTAATATTTGTATAACAATTCGTAAGTTACACATATTTTATACATTGAGAGAAGTATGGAGAAACTTACATGTGATATAAAAATTCCAGGCTCTTTTGCGCCAAACGGAGTGCAAGAATGATCCGTACCGCCAATAATACTGAATCCTAGGGAGCCTTCTTTTATAAGAACAACGTCCTAAAAATTAACATGTAGTTGTAAATGAAGTGCGTAATATTAAAATATGCAGTAAAATATGTAAATAATTCATTTTTTGTATGTATTGGTGTGGAGTGATTTTTTTTCGAAGAACAAATGATAATGGAGGACACGTAATTTGGTATTTGATAAAGGAATATTTTTATTTTTTAACTACTTACCTATTTCCATGCCAGAGGATAAGCACCCGATATATAAAAAAATATACCATTCCATACAACCAATTCCTACCAGGTATTTAATTTTTTGCCACGGTATGAGAGTGCACACACAGCGAATTAATTACTCTCGACGGGCCAAATTAATCGGGATTAAATAAAAATACGTAGGCATGCAGCGATCGATAACATGATTCGTAACGAGAATACTAATCGACAAAGGTATCAATTGCACCCATTAGAATTTTTAATTTGCCTTTTCTTTTTGTTTTGTACTAAAGACCAGTTGCTTCAATTTTTGAAATATTTATTACCAAGCATTATAGTATAAAATAACTCGGAGCCAAATTTTGTAAAAAATATTACTTCTTTACTTAAACATGCACCATGGATGACCAATTTAACCATCATCTCCTAACGTAAAATTATCCCACGAATAAATAACCGTAATATTAAAACGTTCACGTAGAAACTATATAAAATAACATTTAATACTATCGTGATTATCATCCAAGCATGGAAATAAGTTAATACGTAACAAAGGTTAAATACCTCACTTTTACCTAAAATATTACAATATTCAAACGTTATTACAAATCATCTAAATTTTTTAAGGATCTATGCATAATTGAACAGAAGGTAAGTGATAAACTAATATCCTTTCAAGATTTTATAGAAATTTCTTCGAATCGGGTGTGCAACATATTTCATGCAACTAGCTACCAGGCACATACCTCAATAATCAGCGGCGGAACCAACTGATTGTCAGTCACCCTAGTTACGACGGTCTCGGTGAGAGTGCTCTTTGTGATGGTCTCAGTAACTTTACCGAGTGTAGTGGGAGCCGGAGGAAAACTAACATCTCCGGGTAGATTTTCAGGCTGCTTTATTGTCACTGTCACAATAGGGCGTTGATGGGGGTCTGGAGACGGTGAGGATGTTGGAGGACGAAGGAAGTGAGAAGGGATCATAGCCTGAAATTCCTCGTTGGTGATTGGCTTTGGTACCTGTATATCCTCCTGGGGCGAGGTTGACCTAGGCTCTGTTGAAGATGTAGGCGTCGAGCTTGCAGTTGTCGTGGGTGTAATTGTAGGTTGCGAAATGCTATGCCTGGGGGCGGGTTGAGGATGCGCTTGGCTATTTGTCGGGCTTGATGATAACGAAGAGACATTCTTAACACTCCCTGCCTCTGTCACGCCGTTCATTTTCGGCATCTCGGCGCTTTCAATTTTGATAGGCGGAGGTGTTTTCGAGGTAGGGCTCGGAGACAACGTTCTATCGGCATCCATAGAACGTCTAAATCCAGTATATCCTGGCCTATTTGCTATGTAACTATTGGCATTGTACAATCCTGTGTAGGGTTTAGGTGCGCCGATCACTCGTGGTGATTTCTCTGAGGGAGTTATCACTGTGGCTGCATTTGCTTGCGAAAGTGGAATATCACGTTCGACAACTAATCGAACGAATCTTTCCAAGCCCGTCAATAGAGAGACTGCTTGCTCGTGCTTTGCCCCCTTCATTTCAACTCCATTAATCTGTAACACAATGTTACGGCGTTTTAAATAAATGATCGCGATTATAGTAAATTAGAGGAATGTTAATGTAGCAAGATATACTTACTGATATTACTTTATCGCCAACTAATAATTTACCATCTTTCTGTGCAACACCACCGTCGGTTATTCTTGAGATATAGATCGCCTAGAAATTATGTTTGAGAAGACATTCACATGGAGAACGATCTGCAGGAAATAATATGAGCGTTGAAATCTTACATCACTATTGTCTTTAAATGGTGAGGAGCCTTCACCACCAGCAATACTAAATCCAAGTCCGTTTTGGTCCCGTATTAATGTCGTATGAACAAGAACCGATATCATTGGATCACTGCTCGTCTTAGTTGAAGATAGGGGTTCCGGAATTTTCTTCGGCTAAGCAACAGGAAAATTTATATTTATACCTTACACTTGTGGTTTGAAAGGTAATCATAGTATGACTATTGCATTTCGTATGTATATACCTTAATAGCATCATGGGGCAATGAAGCGTCACCATTTTCTAAATTATGCGACACACCTGTAGATGAAACATGCGACGTCGCACTTGGAGCTCTGCTAGTACTTAAACTAGAACATGCTGAGTCTTTCCTCGACGATGCCTGTCAAGTATGACAATGTTAGGAATATTACAACGAATATAGATTTTATAAGACAATACCTGTTCATACGGCGGTACTATCCTCGTAACTTCTCTTTGAACTACTAATACAAGAACGCGTCCACAAGCTTTCAAAACTTCAACAGCGTCATAGTGGCCTACATTTACTACTGAAACACCATTCACAGACAATACTTTATCTTCCACTCTTAAACCTGCCGAATCTGCAGGTCCACCTATAAAGCCAGACATAATAGCCAACATTATTCGAGAAATATTCACACGCACCATGAAACTCAATAATTTATATTTTTCTTAATAATCTGAATTATTACCTTCCGTGACTCTGGAAATAAAAATGCCTTCATCGTCGCCCTTGAAAGGGGTTGAACCGATACCACCAGCTATTGATAATCCAAGACCACCAGTCGTTCTTTCGATATGAATTTCGTATTGTTCTTCTCGCACTTCTATCGTTGGCTCAGCATCAGAAGGTGCCCCTGTATAATTATAAATAGATAAAATTGTTGTCGCTATATATTATCCATTACACAACGATACACTGACTATTACCGCCGTTCCTTTTCCGCTTTATGAAACACCTATATTTCTTAGGCATTTTTATTCGCGCCCTTTACGGAGCAACAAGTATCATTGAAATGTTCAACTCAATATTTTCACTCGCCTTTCTGCGCGCCTAGTTTTGTTACATTGAACTAGATACACATACACGCGGATAAGAGATAAGATACCTAATGGAAAAGGAATTCCTTATCGTTCTGTTTGCTGTCAGCGATTACGGAGTAATCATATCGATGTGTCTAAAAGGGTTCGCCATTTAATGCAGTTTGCGACGCAACAGAATACCATACGTCGAATCATTTTATTTTATATCCTACGTACGAGCGTTGAAAAAATTGGTATTGAAATAAATTGGCCGAGTAAGTGATTAACCGTGGAGTGGCATAACGAGGCGTAAAGAAAAGATTGTGATACAAGTATAATTATTATTTTACCTTGACTATGAGCGTCAAAATTCTCTGCTGATTCTTCGGGTGCTGACGTGGACGAGGGAACGTCGTCGGTTTTCTTCTTAAGTGCCTAACCACATATTAAATTCACTTGTAAACGATCATATACGCATATGTAATATACATGTAACTACTTTTTAAATATATTTTAGGAAACAAGCAAGTTTACCTGTGCAATAATGGAAGCTACTTTTTCTTCATCCACTGCTGCATGGATTCGTTTGTTTTTCAAGTGATGTGGAGTATCTCTACGATGAAGTCTATTTGGTCTATTTGAATCACCACCACCCTCGTAATCGGTAGATTCTGTTATAGAAAATTCAACGTGTCTTCGTGTTTCTTCGTTTTCAGATTCTTCATCCTCCTTGTCATTTCTATCCTTCGCTTCGGAAACTGAACCATCAGTTTTCATATCCTACACAAATTTTCCGATGTACAAATTAATAAAAAGAAAGCATAAATAAATTAACACTCGAAATAATAAACAGTTAATAATACTTACAACATTCGATTCTGTAACATATTGATTAGAAACTACTTCGGACTCAACACTAGGCTGTGGATCTACGCTATCTGCCACTGATCCAGGTACCATTTCCTTTTCTTCATTTTCTACAGTTTCGGGTTTTGATAATTCTTGCTCCGTTGTGGCTGCTGCTAAGTTATTCGAGTTTGTTGTATCAGTCTCAATTTTGTCCAAACCAAATGTCTGAGGAACGTCCTATGAAGATTGATATGAATTATGTTTCTCGATTTAAAAGTCGCGTAACATTTTCTTTTTTTCGAGTATTAAAAAATTACCTGGTCATCTGTAGATGCTGATCGACTGTCATTCTTTCCTTTACTAAATAATTTATGCGCTTTCGCTTTCAATTCTTTGGGATGAGGGGTGTTTTGTCGTACGAATGGCGTCTGGAATAAATATGTATCGTAAAAATAAATATAAAAAATTACGAGTGGTAAGGAAAAAGAATACACTTCTTTGCTTCATTTTTTTCTTGTCATTTTAATACAACGAGTCGTACGAACGGTAACGTTTCCAACACATTAGATAATTCGACAATACTCTGAACCTGGATACGACAAATCTGGCTACCCTAGAACGTTTTCTAACATATAGCTTGCTCACCTCCTTATCAAATTCTGGAGGTTCATCCGTGAATTTTACAGAATGCGTTCGCGATGCTTCTTTCTCTTGCCAGCCTTCGTCGTCGCTGCTACCAAGCTCACGTATCTCGCCGTCCTGTACAACGTTTCTCATCCCAGCAAGCATACCGAGTCTTCCTGAATCTAATTAAAATATCGTTTCACATACTGCCTATTGTGAATCAAATATATCGAACGAGTATTTCAAGGAATCATATATTTACTAACCATCCGGATGAATTTCCAATTGTGGCAAGAGAAAACAGGTTAATACTTCTTGTCCTGTTTCCTCGTCCACATCTGTCTGAAAAGTTAGCATTGGCTGCGCTTGATTCTTACTTAACCATACCGCCTTTAAATTCAAATTCATCAATGAATATGGCAAGTACTGTAATCTGGAAACAGGTAATTAATTTAAACGTAGTCGCATAAAGAAGATGAATAAATTGAAGATATATTAATAATAGCAAACAAAAAATTACGTGCCTATTTCCAGACACATCCAGAACATGAAGTGCAGTACAATGTCCAACCTCGACTGGAAGATATTGCAACTTATTGTCTCTCAAAGAGAGTACACCCAATTGTTTTAAATTGCCTACAAACGAGCGAAAATAATATTTATAACTGATCATTTTTTGCATTAGGATACTGTTTTTTTTTTTTAATGGAACTCTACTTACCGATTTCCGTAGGAAGCGATTGCAAACTATTCCTATCTACGTTCAAATTATTCAGATCGAGAAGATTTCCTATAGACACAGGCAGCTCTAACAGAAAGTTTTCCGTGAGAATTAATTCTTGCAAATTTTCACACCTGCAACAAATACGTAAATTACTTCACATCTTTTCTTTCTTGAATCATCGCAATTTTCATACGAAACAAGACAAAAGAATTAATCTTACCTGCCTATGTTTGAATTTAAAGTAGAAAGCCTATTTTGATCGATCTTAAGAATGGTAAGATTCTTCAATTCGCCAAGTGAATCGGGTAATTTTTCAATAACATTTTGCGATATATGCAAGTCCGTTAACGACTCCAAGCTTCCTATTTCTTCTGGCAGATCTTCCAAACGATTTTCGGAAACGTCCAAACACGCCAGGGTTTTCAAGCTGCCGATTTCCGGTGGCAAATGTTGCAACTGATTATGATCGAGCCACAGTTCTTGTAGTGCTGGCAATTTTCCTATGTGTGCTGGCTAAAATAAAAATACAAAATTCTTTTCGCACATTTTCTCAACGAGCAAAGAAAGTACAAAACGTTGCTCTATCCGTTGTAATTTTAGGAGACATTTATTTTATATATTTCTTACCAAAATTTCGATGTCATTGTCACCAATATCCAGCCGCTCCAATTTATAAAGTTGCGAAAGTGATTCGGGCAAGGATTTGAGCAAATTTTCCCTTAACTCCAAGGATTGTAGTGCTTCCAAGCTGGAAACAGACGAAACTTGTCAGTACTCAGCGCAGTATAATTCATTTAAACGATTCTAAGCTTCGAACACAATTAAAATGAGTTGCAGTTCCTATTACCTTCCGAAGTCAGGCGGCAGGTGTGTAAGGGACATATCATTTAGCCCCAGTATAGTTAAGTTCCTTAATTGCACGAAACCTGCTGGGAGCCTGCGAAAAGAAAATGATTAATTAATACTTTTTCCGCTCAGTTGAAATTTACACACTTTTGTTACGAAAATAAAAGTGAAATAAAAGTGAAATAAAATAAAATAAAATATAATTAACCTTGGAATTGGATTGCTACTGAAATCCGCCACCTGAAGTGCCCGTAAATTTTTGATATTCTCAGGAATGTCTTCTATGTCTGAAACGAGAACAAAAACCATGATTTAATTGATATTACATACATTCGATGAAACACGCCAAAATGAAAGTAACTATTTGATTCAAATACTGAGTGTGTGCCTAAATTGGAGTATCTGAACATAAGTCTATCCTTCCAAGCTTATTCTACGATCATTTTGTATCGTTCGTAATTGCTAGTCCGCAGTGCAAATCGTTTTTCATCGATTCACCAACGCAGCGGCGGGCCGCGAGAAATTGGAAACTAATTTAGCCGCGTCGAATTTCTGACAAAACGCCCGGACAACCGTGTCATCAATGAGCGTAATCCAGCTTTTCCAATTTACCGTGCACGTTGCCGCGCTGTTTCACTTGTCTCGACTAACAACCAATCATTTTTCTCCCGTTCGAAAATTTCGATGAACGGGCTTCCGTACGTAACACGACGAATTCTCTCCAAAAAGAGAATAATGTTCATAGTTTACGTACGATCAAGAATCGAACGGAATGCATACAGTCGATTTTGTCGTTAACAGGTGCACGTACACTTTTTCACGGTATTGCATAATTACCCGGTCAGACAATACCGACTAATTAATTTACAGGAAACCGAATGCTGAGCCAATGACAAATTCCTCCGTGAAAAATAAGCGCAATTCGCTGAACTGAACACTGCCATTGCATAAGAATGCAGGATGCTGCGTTGTGAATGAGAGAATACCGCACGCATTCCTACTCTGTTGTTTTCCCTGACAAGGCCGAAGAATTTCATGAATTAAAGTGACCAGCCAACCGGCCGATTTCTAATGTGGAAATTCCTGATTGCGACACGCAGATAGTGTTTGGAGTGGAATAAAAAACAGCCCGTGCTGGTATAATCTAATGGGCATTAGTAATTGCGTCTGTTAGCATAGCGAACGCGTGTATAAGAAAACTTAAGGAAAACGGAGGCGAATTTCGAGTAACTTAAGATCATGGTCTTTCTTTTTATTCCAATAAAGTTTCGAGGGTTTTCGGAAAAATGGATTGCTCAACAGCGATGCATCTATTTGTACGGTCTTTTTTCTTTTTATTTCGTTACCCCTCTGTTACGTCTTTTAACGCAATGAGAACGTATCTTGCCGAATGCGAACACGTTTGAAACGTATTATGAGTCAGAGCGTGATTATGCGTTCTCGGGTCGTAAGATGTAGATGAAATACGAAGGAAAGAAAGAGACGAGCGTGGCGTATAGTCATGCATCGCATAGCAAAAGAGTCGATAGGGTTTACGAGCGGCAAAATCGAACCTTGAAAAACCGCTAAGTACTTTTATCACAGCGGTTCGCAGTTTCAACATGTTACGGTAAATGTTTTATCCGCGTGATCCAAAAAAATCTGCAATTCAGAAATTATTACTGGTACTTACACAGTGCGAATATATCAACCGCCACCTGGCATTGCAACTTCTCGAACGTCAATATGGAAATATGTATGCAATCGACCAATTTTCGTACCAATGACGTCGTCGAAGAAGTTGTACGCACGTGTCGCGACCAATGCACGCGGTGCGTACACTTCAACCCACACTCTTGCCGCGAATGCACCACACGGTGCAAAAGTGCGGGTGAACGTAAGGACGACGCGCGGAGCAATTACAAACTGACCGTGATTCCGCCAAACGGAAGAGACAGACCCCTTTTTCGTTCGTCGGACCTCTTTGTTCCCAAAAGGATATTAATGATCGGCGGACAAAGGTATATAACGTCTGAGGTACGTTTATAGCGAGGATGCACAAAAGAGACAGCCTCGTAATATGCTTGGCTGGAGCCTGAAGCGGTATCGAATATGCGGCGGCCGTTGCCGATCGATAAACTTTCAGTACGGCCGCACGGTGCAGCGAGGAAACGATACACGGCATCTCATGGTTTTGCGGTTAAAATATCTCTGATTGGACGATACGGTTACTGTCGCAGCGATATCAATGCGCCTGTACACGTCGTGCGTGGATATTTTTAATACGACGTGCACCGTTGCGCCAACGATTTCGAAGACTGCCGGCGCGGTGAGGAGGCGGTATGCAAGTGCGATCAGCATGCGTCCAACGACGAGCTGTCGTAGTTGTTTTTTTTGTCTTTTTCTTTTTATTAATACCCACGCGAAATTGCAAGCCCGAGAACACGACCAGCTCGTGATTTCTCGTATCTTTTTAATTTCTCTGTCGAAAAGATTTCATACGCGATTCATTTTTCTTTTCAAGGTAATAATATGTCGAATTGACACGTTGAATAAAATGCGGCAGCTCATTATATACTCTCTATGTCACTCACCACGTCGGTCCGATAGCGAAAAATATTGTTACTATCATTTCAGCATTCTTGAAGTACGTGTCATTATGCCATTTCCATAATGATCTTCGCAATTGCACGACTAATTACCGATAAGATACTGCCACGCGATTAACAACGCCCGATGTCTATAATAACACTTCCCTACCGCCGAAACAATAAAAATGTTTGCCGAATAATTACGCGGGCGCGTTTGCGGCAAAATCGTTTCCCACCGCACCCCCGCAATTATTCGCCGCCGCGGCCCCGGCTACACCCTTTTCTTTTTCCATGGAATCGGTGGATTTTCAGCGCTTACGGAATCCCGCTCGTTTACCGCGCCTATGGGCGACCGCGGTAACCTGTAATTAAGCAACCGGTAAATAACACAAAATAGCTCCTCTGTTCTCTAAACGCGTCGGCCACTGTAAACATTATAAATAGCGCAAAACATCCACCCTCGGCCGTTGCAATTTACCTTGGAAGAAGAGGAGGCAGCGGAGGCCGTGTAACACACACGTGTGCGCACGCACACATCGAGTGAGGGACCCGCGACCAAGTTTTAAGTAAATAGGATCCGTCAGTGCGAACATGAAAATATAAATCAACGCGTGTATCCGCTATGCGATATCATTTGTCATCCACGGAAATACATTGACATACTACTACGAGCAGTAATTTAAAGAAGAGACGAAAGGAATGAAAAGCATTTACATAAAGGAGGACACAAGCAAATCCTTGGAGGTGATTTTTATATCCCATACCGATTTTAAAGCGCTCTCGCGCTGTATAGACAAATGTTATTCCATATTTTTCGTCTATTTTTAGCTGCAAAATTGCCTGCTTCCTGTTTGTATCACCCCGTTACCAGAACACCCCATGCATGGCCATGCACGTCGCGTCGGTCTCGACGCGGCACTGTTTACGCTCCTCCAGGAGGAGACTATCCATGCCCATAGATCGGTGGAATAAAAAGATAATACATAATGCAATCGGGTAAGCCGGCCTTTAAAGCTGAAGCTTTCGTGACGTGTAACTTTATGCCGCATAAATCGCATGAGATATTTCGCTTCTGCGGTTTTTCGCGGCGGATACGCAACGGGGGACGGGGGTGATATGCGGTGAGGGTAAAAGATTGCACGGTGCGCGTGTACACGCTTTTTCTCGTTACGTAATATCCGTGGCACACGTGAGGGAATCGATCCGTATGGTAGCTCTTTCAATCAGCGATTATTACTGTTAAACGTCCTGACGACGCTTACTTTATTTTTATATCCATTTTCCTTTCTTTTTTTTCTGTTTAACAACCGACAATTTCCTCGTTAGAGATTAATCGGGCAACCGCGAGCGATCGAGGCCTTTATGCATTGTCCCGAAGGGAGAAACCGGGAGGAAAAGGGAGATAAAATAGGGGGTTGAAATAAGGGTGACGAGAGGGTGATAACACGCTTTGACTGCACACGCGGTCTGCGTTCTTATGTAATAACGTGCAACACGTGAACGCGCGGTGAACTAGCTGGAAAGTTCACAATCTGGAATTTTCTCTGTTACAGGCGTGTGACTCATCTCCCCCCTTTCCCCGCTTTCGAAGGTAATAGACATCTTCACGGGAAATGTGTTCCACAAACGATCGAACTAATTTCACATTTCCTGATTCGTCGGGTTCACAGTTAGCTCGCACAACGGTACTATTCGAAAAAGAAAAGTACATACGGAGTGGGATTAAGAATATTAGATACCAGCCACGACCAATGGATTTTGTATGTAAGACACAGAGAGCCTCGATAACAGTGGCATAAGGACAGCGGTGCATCCGAAATGGAAATGGCCAATATGACCATTTTCAGAGAACAAGAGGGTTTAACAACATTATTTTCCCTAATGTCCCTAATTTCGTCGTCACGGTTCAGATTTTGTTACGCCGTGAAACATAATCCCCGTTTCGCGGCAAGAACGATCGTAAACATGGTGGCGATGGGAAATGAATAAATGTAGAAGCATCTCGCTCGTTGCATTCCGATCAGTCGTATATTCTCCGTGCGTTGCACCTACACGCGAGTGCAACGCCTCTCATTAATAGGGTAGGTTTCCTGAACCCGAACCTGTTGCTATAAACTTATATTTCTTGCACGCAACGAGTTTTCACTGTCAACCAGTCTTCGCTATCCTAGAACCGCTATACGAATCCGAAAACTATGCTGTCCGTGTCGAGCTGCCCTGCATGATTCCTCGTTGATTTATTTACGAACGCTTCTCCCACTTGCCCGATGCGATCGCTATCTGCTTATACTACTTTCTTTTTTTCTTTTTATTGCATCGCAAGAATGTTTCGGAGATTACCGATATTAAGTTCGCCGAATTTGTATATTTATTACTGCGATACAAAATAATTTTTCATACGATTTTGCTCCTGCGCGACAGGAAATATTTTCGGGTTTATTGTCGAGAATTTTTTGACAAAAGTCAGTACTACTATGCCTGAATAGAACTCTGTCCTCCCAGCTGGACGAAGGAATTCCCCGATTAAACGCGAGTTCGACGAAACATTCCGGAACAAGAGAGTCTCGGCACGTAGCGCTCCAGGCCCAACTTTCTCGTCAGCTGGCGAACAATACGTTATAGGGAAAGAAAGTTCACAATGACTGGCCAACAAGTGTGAATCCTACGACGGGAATAGAAAAAGAAATGCATCTAATCTGGTGCTCGCAACGCGTAAGGCGTATGATACAATTTCGCAATAGCATAGAAACGACGCAGCGCGTAACTCTGATCTTCGATAATTAAGAACAATTGCAACAGTTAAACCTTTGACGTTGTTTTGCTTCGTAGCTGAGACCGAAGAAATAAGGGAACCAAAGGATGGAGGAAATGGGATTGCACGAAAGATGTGTAACAATAACCTGTGCACGCATCGGGATGTACGTTTATACACACGTGCGTGGGTGGCTCGATCAAGGGGCAAGTTTCCTGAACCCGAACCTGTTGCGGTCGCGGTTTATCTCTCCCATGATCACCCAACGAGTTTTCACGAGATCCTGTCGCGGTTTAGGATTGTGTGAGAGGCATTTTTGCGTGCAGGTTTCCCTGCGAGTTGCTCTGAGAATCTGCTGCCCGGATGGAAAGAGGTATGTACGTACTCCTAACTCGATGACTGTAACTATGTATTCGTTGAATTTTACTGGCATCGGATAGGCGACGATGAACGATGAAACAGAGTGCATCAGTTGGATGAAATATAAATAAGGTTTCCTCGGGCTACAGGAATATTTTCCATTAAACTGAAACTCATGCTCTTAATGGAAATTAAATAATAGTTTAGTCTGTTTATGCTTTCATTGTTACGCGGAAAATCAAAGGAAAGATATGAAAGAAGAGTTACGTATTCCAGTCAACCCTTTTTGCTGGAAAAGTTGTACGCATCGCTCACGTGTGTAACTCTATCGCATCGTCGGTTTTCTTAGTTAATAATTCTGAATTAGAATTACGAATGTGGTGTAATAGCGACCGACACGTATTTAATCCCGCGTAATTGAATTGCTACTTTCGCCACTTTTTTTCTCTCCTTTTTCTCGCGTCGGTCAATGAACCGTCTGACTCGGTCATATCCTGCTAAAACTGCGAGAAGCTCACGTGAAATCCATCTGCATTAGCATCGAATGAAAGCAGGATAATATCAACGTGAGCACAATGAATGCGATCGTCAATCACTGGACGTCGCCCATTCGAACTTGCTGGCTAATGAATTAATTTGTTTCAGCGTGCCTTACTACCCCATTTCAAGCTCCCCTATTATTTATAGAATTTTCTCTAAATTAAACAAGATTGTCGAACGCTGAAAATAGTACTTACGTCATAATAAACCGATGTAAGAAGAATGAATAGTGAACAACGCGTTCATTTTATTCGACGCCTATCAATATACTAGACGCGCGTAGAAAATATAAACCTTCGGCAGAATTCCGAATTGAAATAAAATCGTTTCGCTTCTCCAAACTGGCGAGGGAACAGTCTGCGATTCGTGCACGATACAGGTTCGAAACACTTTAACTCTGACCGAACCTTTGCACGCGATAAATACACGAATTATGCAACACGGTGTTATCAAGCTTTCCACGATTTCTCACAGTTTCACGAACAGGCTTTACCAGATGCTTTTCCGGCACGCGGTTTGAATAGTTTCATGATAATTCCAGGCAAAGTGAACTCCTGATTCGACGAAATACCTGTTCCCTCTGAAATCTAAGTAGAGAAACTGGAACAAATGTTGCAAATGCTTAACATACTATAATCTTTACGACCGGATAGTGTATTAAATCCATAATATATAGAAACAAGTAGTGAGATGTTATTGTTAATTAAGAGATGAGCTTGTGAATTTTTCACGTATCAATCGTAAGCTCATTAATTGCAAATTACAAAATATATTATAATAGAAGAAATTCTATGATATGTATTATATAATACATGAACGCCCTAATTAAACTACACGTCTCGTGGAGACCTAAATTTAGAGCAGTACTCGACGGACACCCTCAACACGGGACGCGTCTCTAGTTGTCAGTTTCCACTCGATTGTTTCTCAAACTCGTCGTCGCGGGTAACTTGTTAGCCATTAATGAGGTCGACCGCGAAGTGTGCACCAAGTGCGAGCACGAAAGTTGCGGGCGCAATTTATAACAAGTTTCGCAAATATTCTGGAGCGACCGTGGAAAGTTCGGTCGTTCCGGTGATCGTCCAGTTCTCTGGTAACACTGTAACGTTAATTAATGCATCGAATTATACAGTTTCACGTACACGTGTAGACCAACAGCTATTAATTACTCATAACCGATCGTCGTTTCCCAAAAATCATTCGCCAAATATAAATTGCGTGCTCCGTTTCCTCAAGAAATACACTGCTCCACAAAATTAAAGCAGCGCTTAATTTTCGCTGGAAAAGTGTCGACGTTTGGACGGAAAATAAGCCCAGGTAAACTATTCTACGATTTTTTTTCTTTCACGTGAAGTCTTTGTATTGCACTTCGTTGTGTCTTTTGCTGATAACGGAAAATGTTTCACGCAAAACTTCTGAACTGTCAACTACAAGACAATGACCACCCCTCGATATGTACACACTGTTTCGCGAGTTACAATTGTCAAAATTATATTAACAAAAACCGCACGGATTTATATTGCTAATATTGATCAAGCCAATATTAGTAATACATACCATCACGTTATTTATTTCCTAATTAACTCCGTCCGTTGTCCTATCCCTGGCCACGTGGACTATAAAGTTTCTCAATTTCGTGGTCTCGTTTAGACAAGCGTGCAAGGTGTGGTCACCCTCTATTTTCTCGTTTATTTTCGCCTTTCCATGCCTGTACATACATATCTACCTGGCCCTTTCCATGGATCCTTAGAGCTGAACAAAGCAAACTCGATCGAAGGTACGAACACTGTAGAGTGCCTTGAAAAGTGGGACACTTTTGTCCTCCATTCTACCTTACTCTGTCTGTCAAAAGCGACGGAGAAATATCAATCACTGGCCCAGATATTGCGAATCGTTTTTATCCAATACACGGCTAATGCTGTCTGTGCATAGGAACACGAATGCTGCCGGCAATTCTTTTTCCTTTCATTCCAACTATATACACTTGAAATAAAATACACGAACCAAGACCAGATCATGGTTTTCTACCAAAAAAAAAGAAAAAGAAAAAAGGGTACAAGCTCTCGTTTATTCTACGTCGACAAAGCTTTTACTTCGCTACGATTAAATTTCCAAGTGTTTGGAGTGCCCCTCCATTCTTTCTTACCCCTTTCTTTTATAGAAGAGAGTCAAGTATCACGGTACGTCGGTTAATTGATACATAAGGAATAATTGCGCTTGAAAAGATTGCAGTCTCACGTTTCCTTTTTCACGATCCAATATACAAATCGAGTTTGCCGAAAATTATAGCCCGCCCACGCGTTTAAAGAAAACGAATTCGTACTTTCCGCGCCACGTCGCAGAATTATCACCGGTTTGTGCACAAACCGACCCGCTAAATGCAATATGCGAGAAATAAGAAGTTCGTGCTCGCATCGATCTTCGTCCCATAATACTGTTGTGGTTTTCGGTCTGTTGCAAGGAACGGTTACGACGGATCGACGCGCTGGCGGGAGAGCAGAAACAAGGTTTGCGAGTTTGGGAAACGTGCTCGAACGACATGTCGCACATTGATAAAGTGGCTTCGCGAATACACGGCAGAGAAGATACGGGCAAGAGTCGCCGCACGTTTCCATAACTGAAAACGTCCGGGAAGCCAGCGTGTGTACGCGTTTCGCGTAACCTAATTGTAACGCCTTATTGAGTTTCGACCGGCGACTTGGTATGCACATCGATGTTCTTCGCCTTAAACACGTTGACCATCGCGAGAAACGTACGCTTGCGAACTGATTTTCCATTCGAACGAAACGGCCGTTCAATGGCCACATCTTCCGCGCAGTCCTCTCATTCTTCGATCGGCGATAACTGTTTCTTCAAACCACAATGGAGCGGCGAATGCAAAGAATGTTACGGTTCGTTCGGACAATAATCTGACGTGCACCTTACAGTCGAAGGGACTTGGAGAAACGCGTTGGGAATAACGATGGAAATTGTTGTTGCATGTAAATGAAAATTCAATGGCACGGCTCGTTTCGCCGGGCAGATGCCTGAAATTACCGATTATTTTCGCTTGTATAACGGAGTGATTAGCAAACGCGTGACACTGACACGATGCTAATGAGATCGGTGGATATTGTATAACCGGGGTGTTTACAGATGTTTTGAGTCGATTAGGGAATGGTCAATAAGCGATTGAAAGCC
Organism: Nomada ferruginata; assembly: GCA_963583965.1. NCBI lineage: Eukaryota > Metazoa > Arthropoda > Insecta > Hymenoptera > Apidae > Nomada > Nomada ferruginata. Next base: position 3,413,830 of record OY757217.1, read on the forward strand.
TGCCTCGATTCTATTGGAATTTAACGTACTCGCGTATTCTAAATATAAAACTGAGATGAAGAGATTCTCGGAGCGGGAATACTATAAATTTTGCAGTACTTCTACCTGGAATTATTAGGCGCATATACGGTTCTATCCAGAAAGTAATGCCTGTTAAGGAAAATTGGCGGAAGTGAAACGTATGCCCTGAATCGAAATCAATGAGGATAGTCCGTACGAAACGCGAACGTTCGAACATTCCTCGTGTGACTCATTCGGCTGACTAATACTTTTCTTCTTTCTCTTTTTTAATCTTCCAACGCGCCCACTTTTTCCCAGCCTCGTCACACGTTGATAAAGTAATGCGCCCAGATAGGACGTAGAGTTTCTCTATGCAGATAAACGTAATCACGGCGTAACCAAGTTATGTAATCATTGTTTCGCGAGTAATGACTGTAATAATTTCAGACAGATTAAACAGCGAAGTCGACAGAAGATGTGAATGGGTATCGGCAACGTTTCGTAATCCACACGTACACCCGTAAAATATTTATACGGCAAGCCAATTAAGGTGAGCCGTATGCATTATTTTACGAAAACAGAATAAAAATTCTCTCCCAGCAGAAGTTTTTAACCTGGTTAAATTGCAAACTGGGTCATAGTTGTGCAAACATAAACAAAAACCGATGCATAGTCGGTCTTCATTAACCGAAACTGCCCCCGTGACACTAATAAACCAATAAAACCGAGCCCATTAGACGGAAAACTAATTTGCTATTGTACAAAGCGAACAAATATTAATTAATAAATCGAAAATCTATTTTATCGATGCACGATGCTCCGAAATAGAGTGGCTCCGTATCTGAAAAATCTGTAACGATTTTTCTGGGCAGACTAAAATTATCCATGCCACCGCGATAAACATTCCATTGAACGTCAGTTATCGTTATCAAGTAATCATTATCTCCCGTTCGATATCAGCGGACCGTTTACTATCACTCACTCGTAAACGGCATGACGATGATTCCGATGCAGGTGCATCGATCGAACTCGATAGAATGCGAATTAATGGCCGCACCACGTGCACGGGAAGAACGCGTCCAGACATAGTCGGAAATTGATGATATCGATTATCATAGGAATGCAATTTATTGTACAAATTGAATTCGCTGCATAATCGCGACACGGAAGACGTATATCAGCGAAAATGAACAGGATTTACGTTGCACGATTATGCACGGTGTCACAGAACTGATGATATCATTCGAAGAAAAGAAATTCTACAGAACGGACCGAGGACAAAACGTTTTCCCTCCTCTTCCATCTAGTATTCCTCATTTCTCGATATTTTTCGTTCCTCGAGAAATGGGGAGCAAGAAATTACAAAATTTCTCGCGAAGGTACACTACCTCCGTCCAACTTCTTTTATCATCGATCCATTCACCTGGAATATTTCTTGAAAAATTGTCCTCGCCTCTCGCAAGGGAGGAACGATCAAATTGACCGTGGACAAGAAATGGAAAAATTATCGGCTGGTGGAGCCAAGTAGAGAACGATGGAAATTAAACGGGAAACGCTGGACAACTTTTCACAGCGAAACTTTATAATAAGTAAAGTTACAAAATCCGCAATGTTAATTTGTCGATGTGCAGTGATTGCAAAATTTTTGATAAGTTTACGCGGATTAAAATCGCGGACTTCCGCGAAGTGGAACGTGCATGTAATTCTGTGGTTCAATTTGTTTCTTGATAATGAATAAAACGCTTGATCTTTTCAGACGCCACGAATATTGCACATTAATGTCGACTTTCTGTTATGCAAAGTTTTGAACCGTCCGATGGATTCGACTACTCGATACGATATTTTTCATTAATTCGTCACCGGGAGACTCAGCTAATAGAATGAAGGATTACTCAACGCGACCATGACACTTGCTTACACACAGAAAACTGTGCGACACAGCCAGGTACGTATACACGCGTGGATTAACGTCGCATTTCACGTGAACGACTGTGAAAGTATTTACTACAAGAGCTCGTAACACTGTCATAAGCTTGAATACACTGGATTGAGATATTAAGGATAAATTGCATGGTGATTATCTATATTGCAGGATATCTACCGATCCATGGTACTCCATACCAGAGACATATGAATAATAAAGAAGTCAATTTATCGCAGGTTTCAACGGTATTTAGATACTGTTCACTTACAGAGCCGCTAAGAAGGGAAATTATCAATGATTCAGCGTGCAAGTCGCGTAACTGAATAAATTTTATAACCTCTCTATCCTTGAATTAAATAGACTTCATGGAAGGTGTGGAAAAATTGCAGCAACAATAGACTAGCTCTTAGGTCCCTTTAAGTACGAAGGCCTCCGAATGACTTTTACTGTAAACTGGCCTTTCCCAGAGTGGCTATAAATTTCAATGAAATCGCAGGCCTGCTATTAGTAACAATTGAAAAGGAATAAAAGTCTAATTCGCTACGCTGCACAAAGCTTTTCCTTCTATACGTTGCTCCGAAGCAGTATTACATAAGCGTGAAGAGAAACCGGAGCTTTGATTGGAAATCTGCATTACACAGATGTAAATGTTGTTTGCTTTGAGGCCGCGATATTTGATTCAAATATGGAAACGATTTTTTTCGAAGATCCTTTTATATTAGAAAACGGAGTGGAAAGCTGAAGGTGCGACGTGTGACAAAATACCACGAAATGAGCATCGTTTGAGTCCACGACCACGAAGGTCGCAGACTAATTAACGTCGACCAGTTTCAAGTCGTTACGATGCTCCATGAAAGGAAGAGCTTGTGCTATCTTGTTAAGAAAAAAAATTGGCCGATAGGCTCAACGTTTCGTGGAAACGTGCATTCGGAGCTTCTACAGAGGGTTCCAAATTAATTTAGTGGGGCATGAAATCGAGGCCAGTAATTATGAGATATTGTGCACTGAGAAACGACACCCATTGAGCTTTGAATCATCAAGATAAAGATAGTGTCAAAGGCAGAATTGTGCAAATGAAGCTAACTGTACATCTTCAGTTGTGCATTTATCTCGATTTTTTCTCCCATTACGATTTAGTCGAAGGCAACTTTAGACAGACAGGAATTCAATTTATCAAAAAAGAAACGAGGAATTTTTTTCTAGCTACAAGAAACCTGAATGATCCGCAATGTCAATGACCTCAGAGATAACTTCGAACTCGAAAAAATATTTGTAAAATCACATTGCAATCCCAAATCGAACTACAACCGAACCACCCAATCAAAGAAGAACAATGATTGCTATCCCTGGTTTATCTCTCGTCTCTTGCGATAACAACTCACTCTGAAAAGAATGCTCCAATGACATTTCAATACCCTTGCAAATCCAATAGATATATCAAGAACAATCTTCCGTCGATCAATATATAGACGTATTAAAAAGAAGAAAAAAATGCAACACAGAATCGCTAAAGACACCAAGCGCATGAGTTGCATCCGCGTAATGATGTACACTGAAATTTTTCCCAGTACACGAAAATGAGGCACATCTTCTACACAACTGACCCAAATTTAATAAATCCCTTCAACATTCGATTCTCCCCTCACATGTATGTATATATTTCACGGCTGGCGTGGAGGTTTCATCGGTCACTTCCGGGGGCCGCAAAGTTTCCACCGCACCGGTAAGTTTCCAGCGCGTGGCATAAGATCACGGTATCCGTCCGAAAAACGGCGATTATGAAACCGGTCGGCGTTGATCTATCTGGCGTATTGTTAGCCCGTGCAAAGAGGAAGCCCGACTGAACTATTCCTCCCTGGCATGCGCAACATTTCAAATTGGCACGGTGTTTAAGCGTATCCCCGCATAATTACCTACCAGCGTATACTTTCGCGTAAGATATTTGTCAGTGGTATTCACAAAGAGCTTCGATCTTGACATTTCAGTGGCGTATATTCGAGGGTATGTATTTTCAACCCGTTCACTAGTTTGCCAGCTGCGGAGTGAGGAGGTTTCGGGAGAGGGCGGATTATTTATTTTTCGTAGAACCGTGTAACAGTTACAAGTAGCGATATGTATGTACACGTGTCGATTGCTACGGGAGCGTGATTTTTGTGAAACACAACAGCATTTTATCCGCTTCGAATCGTTGTCACGGTGGATGTGGAATACTTTGACGAGGAGTACATCGTGAACGAGAAACATCATATGCAGTATATATTTCTTTCTTTTTCTTTTAAATAGAGTGAAACGGAGCAATTTTATTTTGTTTAATAATATTGACTTGAAAGGGGTGGTTCTTTAGCAGACCTGTCGTTATAGCAGGTGCTAAAACCTTTAAGCAATCTTCATTCTTTTCTAATTTGTTATTATGTTAAAAGCAAAAAAAGACCCTTTAATTAAAGATATTCCAATTATTTCTTAAACTCTCAGTTAATTCCACGTTTGCGAGTTCACAGAGAAACCAAATGGGAGAGAGAGAGCCAGGAATTAAACAAAAAACTAAGAGCATTCGAGGGCTCGTGACATTTCAATCCTTCGATTCTTTTCAAAGCTTCCAACGGAATCGTCCGTCCACTATTCTCTTCCGGGTGGTTAATCCCATGGTACAGAGGGGCTACAACGGCAAACCCACGCGATTTTCACGATTAAGTAACGAATGAAGATCGAGCAACAGAATTGTTAGATCACGATCCTGCACTTAAGACGATACACCGTGGTGTTACAAACGATAGTGAGTAACAAATAAAGCATGACTGTAATAAATCAACTGTAGCGATAAAAATAATATAATAATTTGTTATTTATCATAATTTTCTACTATTTCTGTTCTCCATATAGCAAATGTGTCGTCAATTAAATTGTATATTATAGAAATAATTCTGCAGGAACTGAAATTATTGCATTGTGTGTTAAACCTAAAATCATGGATTTTCTATAATTAGATGTCTGAAACATTTTGTTACCAAGAAATTATATTTTTACAATTCATAGAAATTCGCTCTCGAAGTTTGATCTAAAGCTTTGGAAATATCCTGTATTTAACAAACATATTCTCAGTGGAGCTACTAAACTTTCAAGACATAATGAATGAATGTTCGACAAAGTACTACAGACCAGAGAAAATATTTCTCTTTATACTGTAAAACCTACAGTTCCTAGATTATAAATTTTATTTTCATACAAACGGAAGCACCTGACAATTGATGATCATAGGATCGATGTTTAGAAACGAATTTTATTCGTCACCCGTATCAATTTTTTTTCAAACTACATATGTACGTATATTGGAATAAATTAAACGGTAAACCTCACGAAAAATCAATTTCATTACTTATTTTCCGCCAATAAACGCATCAACGGTAGAATGTTTGTAAACTACAGTGTGCAATAATCATTAAGCTGACATGTACGCGTGCCTCGCTTAAGTGGCAATTAGCTTAAAATTGAAATTCCATTTCGTGGTGATTGCATTAACGGAGGGCAATCAATCAATTAAAATGCAGTCTCCAAATTTGTCACGCAGAGCCATTAATCTTCACCAAATTTTTTTTGTTCCAAGTTTAACATAAAAAAAAAACAACGAGAATTAGTCCCTGAGAAACTTGAGGATACGTGTCAAGACTGTTCAATGGACGAAGCATTGTTTTAGGCGGACGCTTTTAATAACCATATTACGGCACATTGTCATCGTGAGTGTCATTAAAGCTGCCACGGTACCGGTACAAATAAACTAGCTGGAACCAGGAAATAGCCGATGTTGTGATAAGTCAGTGTACGTTCATGTTTCTCTCAGTGCTGTATCCCTTCGAGAGGATTCACGGAACAGGAAACAATTTTTTGAAGAATCCAGCGTGTATCGTCATGAAAAAACTCGTCTGACCAGGTACTTCAAGTTGAAGTACTCGAATGAATTAAATGATCTTTGCATTTGCATGGAGAACGAAAGATTCCAAGAATGAAGATTCCGATCGTCGATTGTAATTACACAAGATATTTATCGACACATATGTATTGCATATTTATTAACATACATATACATGCAGATGGTTATTTCAAAATAATAGGAAAGTCTCAGATTTTTTTAATTGTAAAAATACCATAAGGAAAAGGCTATTTAAAAAAAGTGCATCTTTAACTTGGGGGGGGGAGTGAAACTACCCGTGTTTCCGATCATAGACAGGTATTATCGTGAGCATTTGTCTGAAATAACACAGTTTTAGCAGAATACCTATATTGTCTGTTTCGATATTGAAATAAAATAAAGGGAGCCGAAGGCAAGGTTATAGTGAATTGTGTACAATCGATAGCTCTATAGGCAGCTCAAAATAACTGGAGGATCAGCTACTCAAACAGCTTTATCGCTCATTCAGGTGTCCAATATTTCAGAAGCTTCACTACGCCAGGGTATTTAAACATTCTCAAAAATACGCACACGATGTTTCTTTCAATTTCCTTTAGAAATCCTATGGACAAATATAATATACTACATATATCTACCTACTACCAATTTCAAGTTATGAAAATCATTTTGTTCCGCGATAAGCTTACATCAAAAAATTAAAAGTTCACAGAACTAAAGAAAATACTTCATCCGCAACAACATACAGTAAAGTTCCTGAAATCTTTATTTACTTAACGCAAACATAATTACTGTTGTACAGATTGAAAAACAATGTTCTTAAAAGAAATGATTCCGGACTTCACTCTACAAGCATAAAGAACTACTGATTAATTACGAGGAAAAAATGGTCATTTTTGTGCCCATTAAAAGTGGCAGCCACTTAATCCACTTGCTCTCTAGCATCTGTTAGAAGCATATTACATAAATCAACTTCGTTTCTTTCTCAGGGAACACAGTCAGTGTTAATTCTCACACTGTGCCTAATCCCACAGATCGGCCCACTTAATGCAACGGCGCACGTAAGCATTGTTCCGAAGTGCAGCCTAATTTATCACACCGGGGAAAATTATCGTGCCCTAATATCGAATTATCGAACTTTGTCGAAGACGCGAAGTTAGTGCGGCCTACATTTACTAAGCACTGCTCTGCCATGCATAGAAAGCCATTGTGTCGTTGACCGACACAGATCCCTTCTGAACACATAAGCACTGCAATAAAGGATAATCCTACTGAGGACAGCGGTAATATCGTCCGATAAAGATCATGACAGGAAGACTAGAAATAATGGGAATAGCGGAATGTCTTTTGGTACGTTTGTTCATTCTTTTATTGTTCTTCGATCGAGGCGATAAAACGATCCTCTAGGGAGTGAGGAAACTCTGATCGATGATACAACTGATCGAAGTGATAAAATGTAACTTCCTGCAAGGGGAAAAGTCATCCTGCCGTTTTTCTTATTCTACTATTATAATCGCACCTGACGTTCATACTAAGCAAACATTGAAATAGAAGTGTAAGCAGTTGGTTCTGATGAAGTCTTTGAGATAAGTTACATTTGCCAATGTTTGCTGTTTCTCTGTTAGAAAATAGTTAAGACAGATATTCTTCCTGTTCACGAAGTCATTTTATTAAGTTTTTCGGATGGCTGGAACAACTTCGAGTGTTTACCAACCCCTGGAAATTTGCATCTTTCTGAGGGAAAACGCTTAGAGTGTTTTCATCAACGCTAGAACATTATCAAACACTTGGAATATCTGGTTCAAGGAAGTCGCTCGTCGTTGCAATAATATTTTGGTAACGAAACCTGTACACCAGATAGCGACAAGAATTAATCGATCACGTTTAATGAACAAATTACAGAGCAATCTTCTCGGCCAAATTTTGATCCAATATCAGTATATGCCTACGTACGATGATGGTCACACGGAAACAATCGAGTAACACGAGTTGATAGCCATATGTCTAAACAAAAATTTGCGCAATCAATTTTCTTTTATCTAGTTTACATTATCTATCTTCCATGTGTACTTTAAGAATACATATCCATTTTTTTTTACGAAAACTTGCAAGAATAATGAAATATTTTAATAAGAAAAATCTGTTACTATAATCCATTGTGTGCAAACATGCCTACATACAGATCCATACAGATGTTTTTTAGCGATTCAGTCTAATGAACGAAAAAAGGTAAGACATGCACGAGTGGCACGATGATTCCATTTTCGAAAATCGCCGGTCTACGTCGTGCAAAAAACCGGCAGAGCATTTTACTTGGCTGGCACTCGACTTTCATCGCGAACAAAACAATTCATTTGCAGCATGCACAATACCGTCGCTTATTATACACTTCGGTATTGTTCGAATTTTTTTCTTTTTTTCCCCTTTATTATTCGGTCGTTTTGGCTTAAAATGGAAGCAACTCGAGCGATTCAGAACGTTAAATATTCTCACCGTGTCGCACATACTTACACGCAAGTATCATTTTAAGGTAATTAACGAACTATAACTCATCGCTGCGAAGAAAAAAATTCTGTGTTCGTATGCGGGAAAAAAAATTAATTGAAGAGGTGTGAATGAGAGTGTAAAGAAAATCAATCAGGTGCCCGAGAAGGCGAGTTAACGCAAATTGACGTTAAATTTCGAGCCATTAGCCGAGCAATTTCTGTACAGAATTAGAAACGCATAATGACTTGCACTCGCAATTAATTACACAAGCGATCTTAAACAACGAAAGTAATTGGAGAAAGTTCTTGACGGAAATCGCTTAACAATGTATCGTGTAAAGAACCCATTTGCACCGTCATCTTGACGTAATATAACAAATCACTCGATTACTTAATTTCACGTACTGACAATGACTGTTACTGATGAGCAACACTGCGTTGTCTCCATTTAGTACAAATAGCGTACTTATTAATAAATGAAAAGTAAGTCTTCTTTTATCTATTGCTTGCTGGAAACCGATAGAAATTAAAGATTCTAGGGGACAGATGAATTCTCTAAATGGTAAATGCTAAAAGAGATATAAGAAACGAGAAATGCGAGCATATTGTACATTCGAAAATAGAACGGCAATGGCTGTCGAGATGCGCTCGAGCTTGGTGAATGAAAAAAATTTCATTTCACGCGACAGATAAACGTGCACGGGTTCGCAGGCAGACGCTACCGTTCGAGCTTAATTACTACTGGTTCGAACATGTGTCACGCGCGCATGTACACGAAAGAATGCGAGTGCGGCACGTTTATTGATAAGGAAAACGACCCGCGCATCAGGTATTAATAATTACGCGGGAGAATTATTTATCGTGCGTATTTTCGTCGGACCTTCCGCGACCCAATGAAAGAAAATGCAATTCTATTAGACATTTACGCTCCCAAGTTCATTCGTATTGAATCTGAACTCAATATGCACACCATTGTAACACCGAATAGCCTCCACCTGTACGTTTTACACCTGCGGTATTATACAAATACAGGGTAAAGGCACGAAAAAATACGGTTTTACCGCGTACACAATTTTTTGTGTATACTTTTCTTATGAAGATGTTTCGATGGTTTTAAAATGGCGCTAGTGTAGGCTCGTATTGCATGAAAGACGTAGAGGCGAACTATATATATTGCGAAGTTAAATTGCATGTCACGTATAGGTTATTTTGAAATATAAAATATTTCCAACTGATCTTTGAAACAATATTAAAATATCGTTTTAATTCGACAACTTTTCAATAGAATTTTATACGTATAAAACAGGAGAGTCATTCAGGTACGCAAAGCGTACCTAACATTATTTACTGCTCGTGCCGACTATTTAGTGACAAGACGCGTTCCAAGGGAATAGTACTGGAGAAAGGACTGTGGAAAAGAAGGGGGCGGAAGGTCTGGTGGCAAAACGAGCCATCCGCGACTCTACGGTGCATTCCTTTACTTCTTGGCCGTTCTGTAGTACGCGAAGTAACGATGTTCTGTCCTCTATGTATACGCGGATAGCGAAGCTCGAGCATAAGGTAAATATAAAAATGTCAAAGTGGAACGGTAAGTAAATCCAGCGAACAACGAGAAAGGAAAGGCTTCCCTCTTGGGAAACAACTAAGAAGCGATAGTAAAAAGAAGTTTAACGTATACATATGTATATACCTTTCAAGCCACGGGCCGCTGCATCGTTGTTAGAAAGTAAACGAGGCGCCATGTACTATCGATGTGTTTTGATCTTCGTAAATCGATTCTCAAATCTCCCTAATCGTATCAATTCTCTGGATCGATAGGAACTGATCGAGATATCGAAACTACGATCGAAGCATCTGATACATCGTTGCGGAATCGGTAATGCATCCTATGTAATCCCGATGCATAAAAAAAAATTTGCTATGCAAACTTCTATAGGAAATTCTTTTATGATAGAATATTAATCGCAGGATTCGATGACTTTCGCAACTGTTGCAAAGAAAGTATAGTCACCATAATGAAAGAAAGTAATCGTCAACCTGTTACATCATGTAGTTGATACACCGGTTACTATGACCCGCGACAAGTTAAAGAGTATAACGATAACGATAACTCAGCTACAAGAAGGTGTATATTTTATTAATACTCGACACTGGCATGCCTGCTCCCTCGGTTTGTCCTAGCCGAACGACTGAACTGAACTTCCGTCAATGGTTCCTGCCCAATTAACTTTACTTTTCTTTATTCGACGGCTTTGTACACGCGTTAATACCCTCGCTTTTCTCATTGACAATTGTCTGAGGACAAGCACACGTGCTTCCTTCGAGACCGTCGACAGACGCTGCTGGTCGTTAACTATGCACGAAAAGAAGGATAACCGGAAAGACAAAGTGAAAGGGAGTCCAGAAAAATATTCTCATCAACGAAACGAAACGAACGTAGCCAGTAACCAGGTATCTTCTATAGTGATCGCCGGCATCGAAACCATAAAATGACTGAACAAAATAGCCAAAGAAAATGACCACTCACCGTTCCTGGATACGTCCAGCTCCACGAGGTTTTCGAAGTTCTGGATCTCCGGTGGCAAACGGTGAATTTCATTGTCACTCAAGCCGAGTTTTCTCAGCCTTTGTAGCCGGAAAAAATTCTAGAAGAAAGGAAAACGAAGATTAGCAAAAAAAAAGAGGAAAGCATTGACACTAAAAGCCACCCTATCACGTATACGTCGTACCTACATTCTTCGTCGTTACATTATAGCTGATTGAACGATACGTCATGGACACAATAGAAAGAGAAGGAGAGACGCGAATGAAGGGGAGAGAGGCAAAGAAAGAAAGAGTTACGGTTGTAAGACAGAAAGTTGGCATATAGCGGTATTTGCCTACCTTCGGCAGATCACGGATGTGATTCGCGTCCAACAGAAGCTCCTCCAAGCTTCTCGAGTATCGTAAAATATCATCAGGGACGCACGGCAGAGAGCAATGACGCTTGTCAACGTATTCCACCTGCCTGTTACACCCTTTAAAAATCGGAATGCAGCGGAACATGGTATCCTTTTCACTATCAATCACGTTAAAACAGCACCGAACATAATTGTCCCGTAAACTTTACGGCGGGCACACGCTGCTATTTGCACATATTCGTAAATGGGATAGATTAAAAGAACTAGGAGGAAAACGAGCGGCACGACACACACTTTCACGCCCTACTCGGCTTTAAACGCGCTCTCGGTTTGTGCCTCCAAGTCTGACGTCATCACGTCTACGAACCACTGATCACGTTGCTCTAAAGCGACACACAACAGTGAACGAATACGACGCTTTGAAAAGACGATTCTCCCACCATATGCTTCGACGCAAACTTACAATGTATGTAGAAGGGCAAGCTTGAGATACGATGTTCAGTTGATTGTAAACGATAGAAACGCGTAGTCACTCGTAAATCAGAAAAACATTGATCAATGCGTAACAATTAAGTAATGTTGTAAATATAGGTTCTATGTTAAAACTTCTGTGGAAAATATACTTTTTTATTAGAGACCGACTCTGCCACCAAAGATGTCGCTCACGTAGCTATGCATACAGTAGCAGTGCTGTCCAAGGACGACTCACGACTCACGAACCATTTTGATTTCTCCCACTCTTGTCACGTTGTCACGGAAACGCACGACGCTACGATGTGCTGCGATCCTACGTTTGCAAGAAATGTCACATACAACGCAACACAAATATGTGTGGCCGGCGTTGCCTGAAGTGAGGCAAAAATGGCGGCGTTGTGACGTAGACACAGGGGGGAACGGACCATATCAGGGACGGTCAAACCTTTATAGGGGCCTGATGGAGAAGTGTTCGAGCGGGTAACAAGAGACAGGCGACATCTCGAAATACGGACTAAAAATACTATTATACGATGGATAATATAAATTCTTTCTTATCGACTGTCTTTCCTTTAATTTTCACAATTCAAACACAAGAGCACTGACGAGATATAGGAATAGACAAGTCATCCAATGTATTTTTTCGGCCACGATTTCTGGGTCCCGGGGACCCATTACCATTTCCGTGTCACTCGCAACGTTACCCACAGATTATAGAATACGAAGCAAAAATTAAATAATTTTAAAGAATTCTTTTGTTCTTTGCCGTAATGAAAGGCAACCAAGGATATGAAACATTTAATGTTAATTGAAAAGCTTTTAATTAAAGAAACACATGATAACAAGTTATCTTATTTCAATTGTACTATCAATAAATGAAATAATTTTTAAAGTTATACTTTACATTATTTTCTGATAAATGACAAAAAAATGACAAAAAAAACGATCGCTCCGAGCCGAGGCGAAACGCTTTTCGATCCCTCCGAGCCGTGCAGACACGCTTTTGACCACCTGGTTCTTTAATTGCCTGATTCTTTAAAAACATAAAAGCATACTACAATAATCATGGGTATCTTATAATATAATGGGCATACAATGCAATACAGTTTAGCATTCTGTGAAAACGTTGACCTGAAATAAACCTCCGCGGTCAACCGCGGTGATATTGGAGGAACTCAAGAAGGCAATTAAGTGTAATGTTAGGAATAGGAGTAATTTAAAAAATCGCAGCCAATTAGCTCGACATTTTTACCATATAATTAACAATTAAATCACAAAAGTATAAGTGTTAAAATTGGTAACTGTATGGTAAATAAAATCGATTGCCCAGGTCTCACCACGTGGAGGTTGCTGCGAATGGAGACCCGCGCGGCCGCGCACCTACCACCATTAAATTACAAAAGTTATTATTTACAAATTAATCGCTACTTCCTTCTGATGTATATTTGCAGCGCGGTTGATATGCAAACTGGATATAAAAATTCTGTTAAACCTAAATCAACCAAAAAATCAACATTATAATATAATTTAGCTTATACATTGTTTGAGAAAGTAAAATGTATTAAAATAAAGAATTGTAACGAAAGCTGAAAATAAAAATTCTGTTAAACCTTTTGAAGTAAAAAATAGAGATTATAATACACATTAGCTTATAGTTAGTTTAAGTAAATAGCATGTATTAAAATTATTCATTATTGCGAAAGCTGAAAATAGAAATTCTGTTAGACCTGACTTAACCTAAAGAATAAGCAATATAATATAAATTAGCATGCACGTAATTCAAATACATTCTACCTTTAATTAAGGTAAATTAAATCTCAACTTAAAACATCCTACCTGACTAAAAAGCTAATTCAATTTAGAAGTATCCTATCTAATTGAAAAACTGATTATTTCTGAAAATTCTGTTAAACCTTTTGAAATAAAAAATAAGGATTGTAATACACATTAACTTATAGTTAGTTTAAGTAAATAGGAGGTATTAAAATTATTTATTATGGGGAAAGCTGAAAATAAAAATTCTCTTAGACCTGACTAATACCAAAGAATAAGCATTATAATATAAATTAGCATGCACGTAATTCAAATACATTCTACCTTTAATTAAGGTAAATTAAATCTTAACTTAAAACATCCTACCTGACTAAAAAGCTAATTCAGTTTGGAAATATCCTATCTAATTGAAAATCTGGAAGGACAGGGGGGGGGGGCAAGGGATATTTCATGATGAATCTTCTTTCGCTAAAATTGTGATCGCGTAACCTGAAACAGATCGAAGTTCATAAGAATTTAGTAATATTTCTTAGGTATCATATGATTTCCTTCGATTTATTTGATCCATACAACTTCACTTTTGAGCCTCTGATTACTTACATATTGCAATGTATGTTATTTAATGTACTTGACGCAATATTCTATTCCTTTGACATCTCCTTTAACTTAACAATTCTGTAACAGACTTTTTTATGAGAATAGTAATTGTGAAAAAATAGTACAGTAGTACAAAGGGAGCATGTTCTTCCAAAATTCAAATATGCTGAATAATAATTGTCAATTACAAATACAAACATTTACTTGGATACTAAGATGAAACAACTCGTTTTAATGTTAATAAAAAGGGGAGAGGCGAAGAAGAATAATAAATTAGAACATTGAACACACAAACTCAATAGCCAGAGGGCCATTCTACTATTAATTATCGTCCACTTATTATAAACCCGATTGAAACCCGTAAGTGGATTATCTCTTTCTTTCGCAACCCTAATTAACTGCATTACTTGCAAAGTCAATCGCGTATGGTGCTTCGTTATCTCTAATATAGTATTTCGGATATATTAAAAAAGATAGGAAAAAAGAATTCACTGCACCCATCATTTTTAACTCGCAACACTAATAACGAACGAGTCATGGTAGTCGCATCCAAGACTACGATTGCAGCAATCACCTTATGCAGCTTTCCTAGCTGCCTTTCGTGACTCAGGAACCAATTTGGGCATTTCATTGTGGTCGCAACGCTACTTACAAATCGCGACCAATTATCATCGCAACACTATATGAAAATCTAAGAAAAATATTCGCGATAGAAAGATATCGCAGCACTGTAAGTGCTAATTAAAACCTGTGTAGGAAAGGAACGCGAAAATTATTGTCGCAACGCTAAAAGCAAGTACGTATCGCAAGTACAATTTAATACAAAAGCAACTCTAATTCAAGCCGCAATCTGTATTAATTCGCAACTCTAATTCAAACCACGATATATTTAATCGCACCTGTAAAAAAAATGCCGCGACCTGGGTCTATCCGTAACTCTAGTTGCAATCGCGATGTGATTTTATTCGCAACTCTAATGCAAACCGTATTCAATCGTACGCGACGCTAATAAAAATCGCGATTTGCCCAATGCGATGACGGTGGGCCAGGCAATACTGCCGGCCAAACAATAAACTACAACTACGGCATACAAAAGCGAGCATAGTGACAAAATAGTAACAAAGAATGACTCTCCATCCGAAGGATGCAGAGCCATTGATAGTTGCCCTCTTGAGAGACAGTTTGTCGGGCCTCTTCGGCTTTTAGCCTCTTCTTTTCTTCGGGCGCAATGCTCGCTGAAACTTAGTCTAGGCTCGAGACTCTATTCGCAAACAAACAAAACTAAATAAAAGGCTAAATCGCGTAGCTAAACGGAACACACGTGGACGAATCACGACCAAATAAAATCGTAAAATTTGCGATTACAGAAAATCGTAAAGATTGCGATTAAAATTGTAATCGATCATCGCCTACACGTGCAGCCTCGAGCATAATGTGACACGTTCGTTTCGAGACCAAATCGCGATCGCGACCGCGAAAAATTCGAAAAATCGATAGGCAAAGCCAGAGGCGAACGCATTCTCGTTCGCGCCACAGTTTTGCCGTCGACTTTTCAAATCAGATTTCCTGAAACAGGTTGAACACGCGAAATAGTGCCTACCCGATCAGAGACTGTGTCAACCTGCCCGGCCCTACCTACTTATATCTATCAGGCACACCAGAAGGTATACTACCTACCCTACCTAGACCTATATTTAAAAAATGGCAAAGCATTCACACAAACACACATCATTCAACGTTTCTCAATCAAACACTCGGGCGCATGAACCTACACTAGAAAGACGTCCCGGGACGCCTCCGACACCCGAGCTTGGCATACAATCATTCACACTCTAAGGGTACGTACCAGTTCCTGAAATCGGCTGACAAAGGCTAGCGACCATTGCGTAAATTTGCGCAAACGTATATGCTTATGCATTACTTTCGTATGAAATATTGATTGCTTAAATATGTATATTGTACATTTTCTTTCTACTATGTACGCTTGGTTTGTATAGTACTCTATTCGTTGCCATATTTTCATAATTCGTTACGGCATTCAATGTGTATTTGCAATTGTAAAACATATTGCTATTTATGAAATCATAGTATTATAATTTGTTATGAAATTCCCGAGCCGACGCAATTCCACGGCCTAACCCACACACACACACGGTATGGAAAATACGTCGTGCACGGTGCACTAGCAAATGTCAGCCGCCAAACATTGTTAG
Source organism: Nomada ferruginata (assembly GCA_963583965.1). Taxonomy (NCBI): domain Eukaryota; kingdom Metazoa; phylum Arthropoda; class Insecta; order Hymenoptera; family Apidae; genus Nomada; species Nomada ferruginata. Next base: position 3,430,098 of record OY757217.1, read on the forward strand.
AAATTTAAAAACCATATGATCATCGTGCCCATTGCCTCTCACTCACCCAAGTAGCACCTGGGCACGTGAGTGAGTTCCTGGCAATCAACACGGAAGGGATTAAACCTGAAAATCCTGATCTAAAAAGATGATTAGTACACGTAAAATTGCAACAGCTAATAATATATTTTATTTTCAATCTCTTTAAACATGACTCGACTTTGTAATATATGAAATATCAATAAAGACTCAAAAATTACTGATAAATAATTTATTTATTAAGGGAAATGAAACTGGTCATTGAAACTGATTTTACTAGAATAAGTAATTCAATTAAATTTACTTGGAAAATAGACAAGATATTAAATAAGCCTCAGGTGATTCCTTAATCGAAGTAAATTGTTCAAGATAGTTACTCCGATTTGAAAATCTACCCGTATACAAAGTGCCTTCTTGTACATAATGTGCAATAAATTTCATTCGAAATGGGCTCGACTATAGCATATGAAAATTAATATTAAATGCTATCATTGGCTATGCATATTCAATGCTGATTTCAATAAACGTATCGTTATATTTATTTACTTTAATACCTGATTGCTATAATCATGTAGCACTTGCAGTAACGAAGTCGGGGGGCATCCGACTTCTGCACTGCTGAACAGCGAAACCAAATTTCAACTGATTATAAATGCAATTACAAATTTAATATGCAATGTCCTCAATATATGTACATTTGTGCAATGTATTTGTTACTGTCATATATTTTTATCGAAATAGAGGAACCTACAGGATCAGTGCTTCTAAGATCAAATATTTATTTGAGTAAGAAATATTTCTATGGTCCTTAATCTTTTTATATTAAAAAACGCGGAGTACAAGAAGGCAGATCTAACCTCGTATAAGAAATAATACACATGAAAAATTATTCCCGTAGTCACTATGCTCGCAAAACTACTAAAAAATACAACCAGTCACCCGTGCCGCTTCGGACCAATCGTCCTACGGCATGATTGGGGACCGGAGGAACCAAAACACATGCGACTCACCAACTCGTTGATTGCAAAAGTAGAGCAAGTACTCGTGGAAGACATCGGGAACATCACCGGGGCAGCTCAATGGACTCAATCGTCAGGAAGTATGCAAACTGTAACTAAACAGCAAAGAAAAAAACATTAAAATCTACTGCTAAATCTACAGAATTTAACTCTTCATAGAAAACTGAGATTTGTTTTAAAAATACTTACATTTCTCGCTTCATCGGTGTCGCATAAAACATCCCCTTCAGTGATGCACTGACTCTGCTTCCGATAGCGAATATAAGACAAAAATCAAAATAAAAGACTATGTACGCGACCGCAAATTACATCGGCGAACAAATTAAGATGCTACTTTCGCGATTGAAATAATTGAAGAGGAGCACCGGTGCTCCGATAATCGAATTAATAACTACTGGGCGAAAAACACTGACTCTACAATCGCGTGTAGGTAAACCGTAAACGAAAATTTAAGCAGAGCCACTTGCTCTGGAAATACTAGAAAACTGCGGAGAAATCACAGACTCTACTGACCGCATTGCGCGCGGTCACAAAATTTTCTGAAATAGAACATGTTCATCCTATCGAGTGTTTGTTATCAAATATAGATATCTATTGGTTTTTGTAAGTATTTTAACTGTTGTTGTTTCATCTTAGTACCAGTCACAAATTATACACACCTCGATACTTACCTCACTGAGATGTCTACCATACGTTTTGTCAGCTCGGCGTCAAGTAGTAGAATGACGACCTTCGCCATCGCCCTTTGCTGTTCGGCTATGTTCGACATCCGACTAAAACCAAACACCATTTTTGTTTACGATCGCTTGTGTTTCCTAGAACTATTTCAACGCACACGTTACTTGATAAGTGGCTTTTTTTGTTTCGCGATATATTGTTGATATTTTCCACGAAAAACAAGCTTCCCGACCACAAGTAGAAACAAGATATAGCCGCAAATAATGGCTGCTATTATGTTACTAATTATCTACAACGCGACTGTATATCATACAAGTTTTATGCGTGGTACGAATTATAATTTAATAGAGACATATTACTAGAATTCTACTTATTTCCACAAGAAATTTGAGGAATGCTTACCTGTAGGCGAGACGTTGATTTAACAATATGGCGCCGCGCCACTCTGCTCCTGCGCATTCCCGTTTGAAAGTGTCGGGTTCGCGCCATTTCTGATTCAAAGCTAGCGAAAGAGACGCCATGGAACAGAATCTAACTGAAATTAGAGATAAATGTATTAAGAATCGCCAATATTATAATAATATTTCTAAAAACTGCAGAATATATTGCAAGATAATGGAATCTGGAGTTGAAATATGTATATCTATACGTAGAAGTAGCGTTAGATACAAAAAAATGAACGTTGGGCGAGTCCACTTACTACGCAATGTTTTCTCAATTTCTACTAAAATATGACTTAACATTAACAAAAAACACTACAGAACTCTCAGGAGACGGGAAATGAAAACAATTGATATAATATTATGCCTTTAGGAATATGTTAGACTATGTGACATACCTTAATTCGTCGGACACTCTGAACACGTCTAATCACTACGAGATCCGTTGGGCGAAAGAGGCAGAATTTTGAAATAGAATGCGCTAATTGGCTGGCCACTGAGTGGGTGGCGGGGGGCGGCGGGGAGGTGGGGTTCTTTCTTTAAGGCCGATGTTTTTTGAATATCGTGTCGACGCCAATGGAATTAAATTGAAATTGGAGATAAATGATTTATACGTGGTACGAATAATAATTTAATCGAGATATATTACCAGTATTCGTACAATTCTATTTATTTATAGCAGGAATTTGAGAAATCCTTACCTGTCAACCAGATCATTTGACACTTCGGCATGACTTGGCGCCACTATTCTATTGCGCATTCCCGCCTGTCAGATTCTCGAAGCAAGCAAAAGAGACGCCATGGAACAGAATCTAACTGAAATCAGAGATAACTGTATTAAGAATCACCAATATCATGGTAATATTGCTAAAAACTGCAGAATATATTGCAAGATAATGGAATTCAGAAGTGAAATACGTCAAAGATAATACGTATATGCATACTGGAGTCGATTAGAAAATGCACGCCGCGTGGTGTGATTCCGTTCACTGCACAATATTTACTTAATTTCTTGCAAAATATTCATTAATATTAACAAAGAAACCACAGAAAACTTGAAAGACAGGGAAACGAAAACAATGTATATCATTTCCTGTCTTCAAGAATATATTAGACTATGTGACATACCTTAATTCGACGGGCACTCTGAACACGTCTAATCACTACGAGATCCCTTGGTCGAAAGAAGGAGAGCTTTGAAATAGATTGCGCTGATTGGCTGGTAGCTGATTGGGCGATGGGGGTGATGTTCTTTCCTTACGGCGCGTGTTTTTGAATATTTTTTATTGCAAGTGTTACAGTATGGATATTAGTCGAATAGTAGGATGCAAATATATTTATTAGTAATAACAAACGCATCTGTGTAATCAAATGTTTGTAATTTTTGTTGCACTATAGAATAAGTAAACTATTTCCGTCCAACTAATATTTCTTTTTCTTTAACTTTATTTAAATTACAATTCCTACCGTTGTGAGCGTTCAGATAGTTTTCTAGCATCTTTTCACACAGACGAGATATAAGAGATCATTTCACTGACGAGATATAGGAATTCATATATCTCGTCTGTGACCGTAGCTCAATTTTCCTACCGAAACGTTGACCGAGAAATAGCTATCCTGATTTCCCCCAAAGCATTCACATATATTCACACAATCGTATGAGTCCTGCCCCAACTACATCAGTAAATAATAGTTCTTCAAGTGATCACTGTTCATGAGCAGGCGACGCTCAAATCAGTGACAGATTTCTGAGTCGGTATGGCCGTCACGTTGGGCCACGAAAGTCCATAAGATGTCCTGTCTATTCCTATATCTCGTCTGTGACAAGAGTGCACAGCCGACAAAAAAAAATTAAAATTTGTCATGTCCCCCATTTAAAATTTGCTACAAGTTATAATTTTAAAGGATAACATCTTTTCTTTATACGCCATAAAGGAATCTAAATATGCGTAAATAATTTGAATTTTGTCCACAAAATTTGACAAGAAACAATTGATTCCTATTTCGTGGCTTCTTTGGATATTCGATTGTAACGTATGTTATTTATTAATACAGTCTTAAACAATAAGTAGGATAGTATACGTATGCATAATTATATCACTAACAGGTTACGTGTGTTACCAGGTAAGGCATTACTTTTCGGGAATAAATTTTGCCAACAATAATTGTGTTTATGCACAGTCGCACGTATTAATTAATTCCTTGAGTATTGTTTTTGTTACAGTGTATTAAGAATTTGGAAGCGGTGTTCCTCAAAATTATCGAACCAAAATGAACATTGCACTAATATCAGAGTATTTAGACACGTATCAAGGCAGGGATAAATTTTTAAGGACACTGTCTTATGTGGCAAAATTTGCTACATTCGGAACATCTTCCGAGGATACAGAGAAGAAACTGAAAACATTTAGCAGTCAAATGAGCGGGTGTAGAGTCATTTTAAGACTGCTAGACGATATACCCGTTATTCATCATGCTATGATATATGGATACGGAAAGGAGGTATAATATTGTACACATAAATAGATCAAGTACCATTTACAATATGGAAATAGAAATTATAATGAAAAATTGCATATCCGATTTTCTGTGTATTAATATAATGTACATTATGTTCATACTATTTTTCTACAGGCATATAAATTTCATATGTAATCTATTAGGAATCAGATTGGTTGATCAGATGGACAGAACTAATGCAAATTGCAGTGGATATCATATATTGCCCGATAGAACATGTGTACTGGGCGGGTGAACACAAATTAATTCAAATTAATACTAAGACATGGGATAATGCTTCGACATTGTTTTGGATACTTTCCCTGCACTTATCATTGTTAAAGTATGCTAAAGTACAAAGGATTGAGTATTGTGCCTACATTTAAATTCCATTGTCAAATGCATGTATGCATGTTCTTTTAGATCTTTGAGGAAGCTAAAAAAGTTTGACAATTATAAAATGCATCTTGGCGAAACTAATTGCGTTACAAAGTAAGTTCACAATGAAGAATTTGTTTATATTGTTATTTATATTATTACTAAACTTTATACCAAGAAGAATGGATTTTTGTTTCAACAGAGCAGCTTTAAAGACAATAAGCGAACAGAGATGGAACGAATTGCTGACCTGCACAAGATTAATATTAGATATAAGCTTTGCAATTAGTTACTTGCCAAATGGCATTCTCTGGGGAGGTAAATTAAAAGTTTGGCACGTGGGAGCGCTTGGATCATTGTCTTCCTTGATTGGCTTGTATCAAGCTTTATGCAAACGAGCAGAACAGAAAAAATACTCATAACATTAAGTGCAATAATGATAATAAATGAGTGAATACATTTCTTTACATTCATTGAACGCTAGTTGCGTCGTATATGAGAAGTATTGTGCAATAATTGAAGAATAAATCGTAAAAATTTGAAGGACATCAGTCTTAGTAAGCCATTTAATTTTTGTATGTAATGCAGAACATAATTTTACATGTTTTTAAGCAATACAGTATTGTTAACATAATAAAGAACAATTTATTGTTTCTAATATATCAATTTCGTGTTACAAGGTATGTTTTAACAAGGATATATGTAATAGGAAAAAAGCTAAAGCATTATAAATTATTGATATCCAGATAAAGGATATCTTGATTTTAAGCTGTTGAGCATACTTATATATGTTTACTAATATTCGATTCCTTCTTACATAGTTTTCGAGTTACATTATTTGTAAATTATAGTCATAGGTGTATTGATAATAAAAGTGAAAGAATAGGAGGCACTTCTGTATCAACATAAAAAAAAATATTTTGCTACCTAGGGCACGATGTAATCATTGCCCCGCGAGTGGTTAAATCTCTTAAAAGTTTTAAGAAAGCTTGACATTATGCGTACCAGTAGCAGTCTTGTTTCTTTAATAGTAGATCACCCTGTATCGCGTGGTTATCAATGATTTAAAAATAATTTGTGCATTCCACGTTAGAATAAAATCTATGGAGATTACATTAAAAGGCACGACTTATTAAAAGTTTGTAAATAAGATAATATTTCCGATAAAAGAGCATCTTTAAAATTTCCGACGGCTCCTTAACTTTCTTGGCCGCTAATTCTTTAATTTTTAATCTAAGAGTTTTTGTCGTTCGTTTATGTTTAGAACCATTCTTAGGCATAGCAAAAACCGATTTTTTTGTTTGACTAAAAACTTTATGATTACATTCGAAGCTTTTGTAGAATATATATATATTATTTTATATGTTGTATTAAAGCACTTCATATGAGTATTTTCTTATGTATATAGTAACCATGTCCATTGATAATTGCATTTGATGTTATAACGCGATATATTATGTTCTTCTCAAATTTGTTCCACATTCATAAATCAAGCGAAATTTTAATGTACTCAGAAATATGATAAATTCTTCCCTTCTTTTAATACTTGTTAATCAATCCAATATTATAGCAGTAAAAACTGCACGGCTGATTATATGCATTTTCAATTACGAATCTTATATTTATACTTTTCATTTGGAACATTCACCATTAAACAACATTCAGTCCATACTTGCTTATGACAAAAGTGTGTAATAAATCGTAGTCATTGTATCATATACGAAATATTTGGGTGAATCTCTTTTACACTGCATTTCGTTCAGATATAATTTAAATAAAAAACTTGGTATAACTGTTTGTCCCCATAGCGTATTGTCGAATTTCGAATTCCAATTTTCGAATTGTAATTCTATTTTTATCGATGATACACTAATTATAATGCTCTGCTATATTTGAATATACTGCGTATATTTTATACGTTTCAACTTTTCACCATTCTCTTTCAATGAAGAGGACCCTTTTAATTACGCGCATTAAAAATAACGATGACCCACAAGTTACATAAAATACTGAAATTTAAATGAGTCTGAAAATAAACGGAAGACTAAAAGATTGGATATAAGTTAACATGATTAAAACTAGTATAGCCTGCGCTACCAATTAGTCTTTTATATGTATTATTGTTTTTCTTAATACTATCTATCAAATTTTCATGATACAACATTTAATATCTACCACTTTGCACAAGCACATATTATTAAGGCCAGGAGTTTGGAAAGGACAAAAGGTTTTTTCGTAGGAATCATTTTTTCAAACGATTAAAAAAAAAAAGGAGAACAAAATAATGAAACAGAAAAAGGAGGAACGACAATCGAAGTCTATCTGCAAAAATATGATTTTTAATTCACTCAACAAAATGATATCAAAACATCTGAAACGCGATTAGAAGTAATACCACGAAATCTTGTTGAAAGAAAATACATAACATAATATCGTAACAAAAAATAAAAACAGAATCAATTTACTACAATCCGCTCCAGAATCGTAGACCATGTACTTCTCCATTTCGTCAACAGTTAAACAGTCCCTGTAAACGAAAGCTCGAAAAGGCTTACCGCTCTGACTAAGAATATAAATTATGATTACAGTGGCCACTTTTTGGCAATACCCTTACACTGTACAATCTAACGTAAAACTATAACGGCGGGCAATATAATCGACACAAACGACGTCGGTATACAGCCTGGGTTCTAGCTAGTACTCAAATCAAATTGCGTTCTTCGCAAAAAAATAATAATTCAATTATTAATTCCTCCTGCCGCTAGAACACTAACAATAATCTAATCTCATCGAATAGTTTACGATTTAAGCGTAATATTTCGCCGATAGATTATTATAGCGGCGCGTTTGTATTTTTATGGATTTTCTTGAACATTATCAACTTAGCCCTTCTACTCCTTCTCTTCGTTTTCTTTAACAGTCGAGTGGCTTCCCATTTTATCGCATAAAAATTATTGTCACTATAAAAGCCACAATTGAACCCACACGAATTCAATGTAAATGCACACTCGTAACGCATAAGTACCGTATAATGTGATGTGTTACTCAATGGCACAATTGTATTCCTCGCAATAAAACGATCAACAAGAGAACCAGTCCCTAAGTAAACATACCAAATAAAAGTACTGTTTGTTGAACGCGGTGGTGGCCGCGTTCGAAATAGGAACTTTATATGAAACACGATCATTTTTATCCATTAACTAGTCTCTATACCGCGGACGTACGTGATAATAACGATAATAAACAAATCGTTGGCATTTGCCGATCAGCTGGTATATCCGGTATTTTTATATATATATATCGTCAAACCAGCTGCCCGCAGCTCTGCGATAAAAAACTAAGTTTGCACCCTGTCAGTGAGTTAGCTAGCGCAACGTCCGTGCAAAAACAAATAGTCAAAAAAAAAGTGAATGTGTGATCATGAAAGAGAAGTTCAGTAATTGTACTTAAATTGAGGGATTGTTCAACCCACGAGATCCGGAATTTACGTTTGGCGATAATCCGACCACTTGATTAGTCTTAGAATTGCGCATCAACGGCTTGTGATGCCACATTGTTTCCATCGAGTGCTGCCATTGCCAGCAACTGCGACAGAAGTATCGGAAGCATACCTAAAAAGAAGCAGAAAAGAAAGGAAAAATAATAATCCCTTCTACTTTAAAAGAGAACACTACTTCCTTCACGTACCGCTTCACGGCAGAAGTAAGGTCCTTGTTGCACAGAACATCCGGAACACATAGAATCTTCTAAATACGGATCAACTTGCACCTATTTAAGAAAGAAATGTCTCGCTTATTATTTTTCACTTAACACCTAGCGAGTACTTAAGAATAGAAGGCCGAACCTTTTTTGTGAATTTGGCAGTTTTTATTTCTATGAAAGCAGCTGACACAGCTTTCATGTACGAATGTTTTGTACTAAACGTAACTCGGCCAGAACCGATCGGATATTTATGCTTGTCCGTATCAATACCTGAAATAAGTTTTCTATTTTATTAGTGCCTGTCTAATAAATTAACTGTGTCGATAAATTACCGGAGCAATCTATACCTGCATAAATAACACCGCGAAATAAATCATCCATAATTTTTGCTAATCCAGCAGCAGTTAGCATACCATGAAGGGCTCCAACAAATACTGTTTTGTGAGGGTCAAGCTTTTGCGATGAAGATTTTACGTAATTGCTATCTTCTAGAACCCAAGGTATTACCTGTACCTACATTAAGGTTCGTACACGAAAGTTAAGTTACAGTAGTCATAAAAAATAAAGTATAGTATTGGCAATATAACATTACTGTAAAATACCTCTTTTGCTTTCATACGTTTGGAAGATATTTTGTAATACCAACTGCCGCCATTGGTAAAATCGTGTGTACAACAGGCTAACAGGGTCCTCACCTTAAGCATTACATATTTCCCCGTATTAAATGTGAGTAATAAATTAAAGGCATTATATCAATTGCTTAATTACCTGTTTTTCGGACTCGAATATTATATATACATATCCTTTAGGCTGCGTAGCCGATTGATCTTTCCCTGGCCATTCAACTCGTATTTGACCAAATTGCTTAAAAGTAGCAATTAAAAGGGATTCGGTAATATCCCAAGGTACACCGCCGAGGAATACCTTAGATGAGTAACCTGATGGTTTTTGAGTACGCTGTGGCAAAATGCCACTCCAAGTACAAGTTGGGTCGCAAAGCGCTGAAATATAAATTCTTTAACACTACTAATTTATCTTTCATTTATCTATTATACCTCGTTGAATGAACTTATTAAATACCAGCTGCACTTCGATGAAATCGTGCTACACGCTCGAGAGAAATCTGTGGATCTAAAATATTGATCGGCGGTGAATTCAATGCCATCATGTGATTCCCATTGGAGCAACAGTTTTTCTCGTGTGACAGAAGAGAATTCAGAAAACCGCTATTTTGATTCGATCCGTAGTGATGACCGCGATTGTGCCCATGAGAATGATGATGATGGGTCGACGATGAATTCTGATGGGGTGAAGATAAATACTTTTTCACCGCCATTCGTTGAAATGCGGCTGCTCTATTGTTTGTGCATAAATCTACATCAGGTGACATCAAGGAACTCAAAGACTGAGGATAACATCCGTGTGACGATGAGTTTAACGACAGAGAATTCTGAAATTACGATTTTTCGATTAAATAAATGAGCTACATTCACCTACGTTAAATTGAATAAACTATTTTTAGTTGAAAGGAAACGTACCATTATGTCGGACAATGAGCTGTCTATACTGCTTACACCGCTCGTTTCTGAATCCGCTGGTGAGGTTGATCTTGATCCATTACAACCCATGATGTAAGGATATTCAAATGTAGGGCTGCTGCAGTCACTGACGTGAAGAAAAATAATTAATTACCTCGGAACATAAATTATATCTCGTGCAAATTGCATGTTCCATCGACCATTCTTTAAATACCTATAAGGTGGTGAACCACGAATAGGTCTCCCGTAATAAGGAGAATGAAGGGGTGACGTGGGTGAGCCCACGTGCTGCATAGATCCACGGCTTGTTGGCGACGATGCTGTCTGATTGCTACTATTCGTAGATGTGTACGAATAAGGGTTCGAGTAAAGACTTCCAGGGGTGCTAGGGCTACCAGGTGTGTTGATAGAACTCGGTGAGCTTGGAACGTCCAACATTGACGAGTTCAAATACATTCCGTTCCTATCTTCGCACTGTATTCAACGACATACATTATTTACTTAAAGAACTCCTTAAATAATTAAAATTAAAATTCTTCTCTACAGTTACGCAGACATCCCCGTAGAACGTTCAGTCCGTTGAAATGATTGAAGAAAAGGATGACGGTTTCTTTAACGAACAGGGACTAGCAACACTGTTACTGGATCGCGTCCAAGATAATGTTGCACAGTAAAAGATAGGAACAAACGTAGCGCCCGATTACAAGTTCCCAGGAAAGTTGAAGCCAAAGGGAGGCAAAGAAAGAGGAAAGGAGAGAAAGAGAATGGGCCGTGATAGAGTCGTTTGGCTCAAGCTTGTAAATTCTTGGCCATCCTTGGAATCCGGGTCGCACTAACGCGCGCGGCTATGCGTAATTTATTTTATTCAACGCATTATACGTCAACTCTAATACGCGCATTTCGATGTCCTGTTGGTCCTTTATGTACAGATGCATCCAGCGAATGGTGAGGGTAATAACGTTAAAGGCGTCGAGAAGAGCCTGATAAAATGTCCATTAAAGCGTCTGGTCGATAGGACACGACTTTCGTTATGGATGGCTTTTGCTTTTGCAGTTTTCGCGGAAAATATTAATTGATGATCATTGCATACAGCCTTTCATTTAACAGGGGAAACGAGATTTAATATTTTAGATTGTACAGTATGCATCACGAATTCGTGTACTTTTAATTCTAATATCTATGGGATACAAATTTAATTGGGGGATGAAATTTTTCGCCCAATGGACGAATATCATTTTGGGCGATCTGAAATATCGCGGGCCGAATAAAAATTTTGTTCCGCGTTTGTCGTCCGTACGCTCTCTATTATTATCCCCATCCGCTATCGTTATTTGGGATATCGTAAATTGATGTTAGCGATTCGTTGTAGCGAATATATTGAAAATCGATACATCAGGTAGCCAGTAGGTTTCTATTGTGGAAAAAAATTAGCCGCAGGACGGACGGAACAGGAAGTTCGAGGGGCAGTTGGAGTCACTCCAATGAGGATAATCATTGTTCCGGTTATTGCATTGGCAGCACGGCAGACGTTTCAGAAACCTGTCTGCTTCTCCGTTTGGGATTTTCACAATCGTACCAATGCACGTAGCGTTTAAAAATTTAAGGGAAAACACTTTAACAACACATTTCCACATTTCTCGTTGGTTTGAATACAATTAAACCTTCGCCGATTTAACGATCATCTTTTAAGCCTTCAAGTTTCAAGTAATCTTCATGAAATGAAGTACGAACGTTTTTAATTTAGCCAAATGGAGACTTGTTGAATACATTCAAGAAATTAATCAGGCATAAGAGCCACGGACTTATTTATTCATTACAATGGAAATAATGAAACCTTTTCTTGCCAATGAATCGCGAATGGTATGCAACATTATTACATCTGGGAGAATCGTTACAAATTGCCGCAAGAATAAATTAAGGAAGCTAACTGTAATAAGCAAGACATGAATAACGAAGTTGCCTGACCTAAATGAGACTGAAACGTTCCACGTAAGGCGATCGGAAGAAGCTTATGAATGTAATATATAAAATAAAAGGAAACATCACCTGATAATGCTGAGACGATCCCTGATTGCGCCCCTGATACTGATAATTACGGCAACCGGCAGACGCAGCCGTCGGCTGGCTGCCTATCAACGATCCCCGGGGTAAACCCAGTCCAAATAAATCCGAAATGGACATGTCTCCTGGGGTAACGGGGAAAAAGAAAATATGTTGCTTATTTCGAATAAAAATCACGAAAAAATACGACACGGCGCCGCGAGGACTATCGGCTAACAAACGACGAACGGATACGCACGCTCGTTAATTTTGGAATGACCAAGCAGGCGATTAGAACAAATTTTTTCACCATTCATCGGGTGTCGTTGCAAGGAAAAAAAGAAAGGAAAAAAATTAATTCAGTGTTTAAAAAAATCTAAACACTGGAATAAAGAACCAAACTTGCATAACGGAAAGAAAGTATGCGATCAAATAATAATTATTATTACATAAAAGTTATTCGATGAAATGGTACTTTTTTTCTAGCAAGCATACAGGTAGAGATCAATAATCCTTTAGCTCAAGCGAAGGGGATCATTGATTTCTATTCTACTTAATAAAATCAGATCTTGCATCGGTACGAAACGTGAAAAGAAAGGAACACGTATAGACGTTATTCAACCACCGATTCCACGAAACAAATATACACAGACAACCTATAATAATTTACCGAGAAACAAGAAAAAAAAAGGAACAACGTTGCATAGATATGAGACAAGAATTGTGCAGCGTAAATCGGATTTTACCATCGATATTGTTGGATTTGTTGGATGGTGGACAGACGGCGTCATGTGAATATCCTTGGAAGCTGTTCGGCGATGGGAGGTCCAGCAGCAAGTTGTTGATGGACTGCAACTGATGTAGATGCTCCCGTTCCCGATCGCGATCTCGTTGCGGCTGCAACTTATCGCGATGCAACTGTTCCCGATCTCGTTGTTGCAATTGCATGTGGTCTTGGTCACGAGATGCCTGAAGCTGCAAGCTGTGTGACACATCATTCTTCCGATCAGACATGTCCACTATTTTCACCCCATCGACATCGTACGATAAGTCTAGCTGCAAAAGATAACGAAAACGGTTGTTGAAACATTGCGAGAAGCTCGAAAGATGTTTCCTGTTACAGCACAATGTGGCAACTGATGTATTTGGTATCGCGTATAATAACGTATAACGCTGCAAAATGATAATCAAGAAGCACTGTCACCATTCTTTTTATTGTGAGCACGTAGATCGGGCTATCCTTTAACTTGACTTTCCCCCCCCTTTTCCTCCTCTAGACGAATAAATAATTACTCGTTATTAAGAAAGCGTGATCAATTTTTACTGTGGCAAATTAATTGTAACGTGTACATATGTAAATAGACGCTACAGGAAGTAACAACGCTAAACAGAATGTTTGACTCGGCTAATGTAAACTGTACACTATTCAAATGTTATACAAAATGTAATAATTTATCGTGCAATAGATTCCACTGGTATACTGATTTTTTTAAATTGCACAAATTGCGTAATAATTATTCGAATTGATAGCCGGGTGTTACTCCAAACGATTTTCTTGCGCAATTTCCGGTAAACGCGATGAAATTTCAGAAGCCGCCACGATTCGTCAGGGGATACGCTAACACAGACGCCTTAAATGATTTCGAACGCTAAAATGTTCTGTTTGCGGTTGAAAAGGGTGAAATTTAATACGTATCACCTACCATTGAATTGCTCGAAGTCATCGCTACGAACGATACCACCGAACTATGCTTGGAGCTTTCGGTACAGAATAACGAAAACAGGAGCCTGAAGGACGCCACTCCCAGTACGCGTTCGTGGAATTCGGAAAAAAAAATTTGCAGGGCCGAGGAAAATATCGGGGCATTCTAGAGGTTCAACAAGAATTCCGAACTTCGTGGAATTCAACACTGTCAAGTTCAAAGCCATACGGAAACATAGGGACGTTTCTCATCGACAATAATTATCATTCCGTGTTACACCGCTTCAAATTATAACATTATTGACAATCCCTTAAAGCTTTGCAACCCCTTTGACTCATCGAAATACTCGAGGCTTGCACCGATATCGATTGTTCTTACGAAAGTCGTCGAATGTATGACTAAAGGATTCTGTACACATGCATAACGAAGGGAAAAATAGGTGGTACCAAGATTCGATGAGATTTCAAATTGCAAATGTATCGCGTTCAAACTAAAATGCTATTACAACATTATGTAAGAAAAGAAATCCGGGATCGTGGTATAAATTTCTAATAAATCCTGCATACTTATTTATCCTTCTGTGCTAAAATGATAGTTTCACTTAATCTATTATACGCTTTTAATTTACTAATGCAACCAATTACGATAACGTACGTTTTGTTTCACTCGTACGGTACTGTGTTTGTAAATGGTATCGTGCGTCGCCATACCTTCTGAGATTAGACAATTTTTGCGACAGTTTCGAACACAACAAGTTCTTTATCTTCCCCCTGTACCTTCGAAGCGACTGGTATAGGGTTAAGGGAAATTTTAGGGGGCGCAACATTTATACATAGATAAACGGCACGTCTATCGATGTACAAAACGCAAACGTGTTTTGCACGTGGACGCGTTGCGGCTCATCGTACGATTCGTGTGTTTGTTTACAAGTAAGGACGCAGGGCATTCCTACGTATTCGGTTTCACATTCTAGATTCTACGCTATAATTATCAGTGTATACCGACATGATTTACGTAGCAATTTCATCCGTCGACACGACACTATATCGTTAACGAAATTGTAAAGTAGGTTACCAATCGACCGTGCAAAAAGTAGAAAAAAATAAAATAAAAAATTAGGTCCATAGAAAAATGACGTTCGACTAAGAGACATTCATACGAGACACGTTCAAAGAGCAAACACTGAAACAATGGAAGAAAAAAACGTAGGATTTTTACAAAGAAACAACAACTTACCGATTGCATTAACGTAGGCATTTCGATCTTCGATTGACTCTGAACGAGTTCCTCAATTGTTCTCCACTAAATTGAACGTAGTAACTTGTAACGTGGTTCAATGAATTTACAAGTTCGATATCATGTGTATGATATTCAACTGGGTTTCTCTTGTTTTAACGAACGCGAAGAATTAAATACGCGAATTTAATAAATTAGTGAATCAACAATTATCGTGTTACATTAAAAGGTTGGATAATCTGATCCCACCGGGTTTTCAATCATTCGCCGGGGGATGATGTATTAATTGCTTCAACTCCCACAATCGCCCATTTATAATTGCTTCGTTCGTTCTTTGAAAGTAAAATTTATTTCTCTCCAGGATTCGATTTAATGTCGATACAGCAACGATGGAGACGGAACGCCCATTCTTCTCCACGTTGCTTCACTCTGCGAACTGAATTTGAAGATGTGTCCCTCCCTCTCCCTCTTTGGCCAGCAAGTTCCATCTTCGGTAAACGCCGGCGCGGTTCGCGAATGCGCCCTTGTGCAGTTCTACATATATGTAATAAAATATAAGATTTTGTCACTTAATACGTAACATTGCACAATTAAATTCATATTTATAAAAGAAATACGAGAGTTGTTAAAAAGCTGCGAAGATAATTTTTCCTAGAAAGTCGAATACTTAGAAAATATAAATTTCTTACAGTTATTGTTAAGCATAAAATGATAGTTGACGTTTAAAACATTAGAATAGATTATTTTAGGTACATAAATATTCATATTTTCATATACAGTGTGCATACTTACAAAATTAATACAATACATAATAGAGGAAGATCGCTTAAACAAAGAAGAAATATTTGGAGTAAAACAATTTCTTTATTACATAGAGAAAAATCTATTTTATGTATAAAAGAAAGATTTCCCATTTTATTCTATATGCGCAGTCGACGAATCCAACATTTCAACTTCAGAACTAATGTCACTCGAATAATTCACAACAACATTGCGTGGGTTGCGTTCCACTTTATCAGCGGTATTGTCCTCAGCTTTGCTAGAATCTTCTCCCCATCCGGAAAATAAATTTACTCTCAGTTTATCGATATCTTGGGTTGCCGCTCCAGTTATATTGTTTGCGTTCTCCAAAGTTTCTGTATTGTCTGTCTCCTGGTGCCTTGTTGTGGAATATTTATACTTTGGGATATCGATTGGCGCATCTGATAAATGTTATTCACGATCAGATGCAATGTTATTTCTTGGAATAAAGAAAAACCGAGTTAAGAATCTAATTGTCTGTAATTTTACCGGGATAAGGAGGTGATTCTTCTATTAGTTGTTCCATCACGTAAGTCAACATAGTTGTTGTAAAAGTATCATCTCTTCTAAGCCCAAGAGCTCGGTGAAATGCATCTACAGCTTCCTGTGTATTTCCCATTAATGCATGAATGAAACCCACCGCAGAATATGTTGATGCATTTAATGGGTTTAATACTAATGCCTACAAATGATTACAAAACAATTTATATAATGCAGCAAGTCAATTTTATGAAAACTAAATATTTGTTTAACTTAAACATTTGTCAACCTGTTGGTGATATTCCAAAGCCTCTTCGTATTTCTTTAGTTTCCTACAGCTATGGCCCAAGTTATTTAGAAGCGCTTCCCATTTACTAGGTAGAATAACATCTTTTAGGCCGCCTTGAATTCTTTTCATCGCCTCCTTAAACTGCCGTTCCGCAGTTTTGTAACTGTATTCGATGAAACGACAACTCTTGATAAAGGGTACAGCCGGGCAAGAGGGTCAAAAGTGCCTACCAAACCCAATTCGACTTGCGAGGACCCTTATGACTTTTGACACTCTTATTCGGCTGTACCATTAGGCAGTTGAAGTGAATTTCAAACCCGCTCTTTTGAAAGTTAGGGTACTGAATACTTACTCTAAATTATAAAAAGATATAACTCCCATCTCGTGTATAACAAACGGATCGTTCGGTGCTATTCCTTGAGCCTGCTGGAAAAACTTGTCGGCCAATTTTAGATTATTCGTCAAGCCACATTCAAGTCCAATGTATAAAAGTGGCAGGTGACAACCTTTCATTAACTGAGTAGCCTTAAAATAAGCAGCCATTGCTTGATCATGTTCGTTCTCCACCGCAAAAGAATGACCGTAAGCTAGCCAGGCAGGACCGAATAATCTGTCCAGTGCTGTAGCTTTTGCTAAATATCTTCGTGCTGGATCACTTTTTCCTGTTTTCAGAACACGATGATTTTTGTGAAATAATAATTTTAAAATATCTCAGAATTTTTAATTCAATTATGATCACCTATACTGTAATAATAACATCCAACTGCAAACCATGCTAAGGCCATGTCCGGATATAAGTCAACTAATTTGTGTGCCAAGTAAAATAAAGCTGAAAAATAGAACTGACATAATATTAAAAGATACAACACAATACCCACTTAATCTTTCCAATCAAATACACATCAATTACCATTAGTCTTTTTTAGTTCTACTAAACAAGCAATATGTACCGGTAGACACGAGTTATGGTATGGATCTTTTTTTAAAATCCTAAAATATATAACAGGAGCAGTCAATTAAAATTCATATATAATTAATGTACATTAATTCAGTAATTACCTTTCTGTTAGTGAAAAACATTTATGATAATCGCAATTGTAGTATAATCTCTCTGCTTCTGCAACTTGCATATCCAAATTACCTAACAGTCTATCCGTGACAAGAATACCCATTACACTACCAGTTGAAATTGTTTGTTTTTTGCTCGGTTCCTGATATTTCTTTAGTTTACTTTCATATAGTAACCGTAGAAGCTCCGATTCAGCTTCCGTGCATTGTTCGCCAAAGGGAAGGGATTCCAGCAGGTCTTTCTCTATGGAAATTTTGTATTGCACAATTTCTTCTACTCTCGCACCACGTTAGAAATGTAATATCATACCTTCGGACGCAGAAAGCATTTGATTTTGAACTAATGCTTCAAATGCCTGATACGAATGTACATCACAATGCAGAGCTCTTTTATAGCAATCAGTCGCTACTGCCCTATTATCCATAGCTTCGTGTATGCGTCCTTTCACGTATAGTATAGAGCTTTGTACCTGCCGCAAAATATAGAAATAATTAATAAAGCATGGCTATATCGAATTGTCGTGATTACGCTTAAAAGGAATAATTATTTATACTTAATCACATTTTTTGGGGCATCTTCCAATATATCTGTACGGTCTCCAAAACCTGACTGCGTTATGTTCGTACACATTTCCGATTCATTAATCACTTGAAGAGCTTCGTTGTATTCTTTCGCTTCCAAGAGACTTCTTACTGTCAAATAGTGACACATTACGTCTGCCTGTGAAATAATGTTAATACAATTGAAGAAAATACATACAGGAAATTTTCGAATGTATAGGAGAGCAAATTTTTGTACCTTTTCTAGTCCACGACTTCTTATAAGATGAGCAGCTCTGTGATATTGTTTCATTAGATACATGCAATGAGCCAGTGTACATACATCTTTAGGATCTTCGTTACTTAACGAAACAACTTTATCTGCCCAAAATAAAGCGGCACTGTACAGATGCTGTAAATAAACCAGCAGTTAGTTTCGTTCAGTAGTGTCCAAACAAGTTCGTATCGACTATAAACTATGATATATCTTGAATATTTACCAGATCGATGTACGATTTAATTAACTTTCTACAATTCTCCATGTCAATATTTTTATTATTCAACAAATTATGCATTTTCTCGGTATCTGCGATAACACATTGACGCGCCATGTTTAATTCAAATTTCAAGGGTTAAAG
This sequence comes from Nomada ferruginata, assembly GCA_963583965.1. Classification (NCBI taxonomy): domain Eukaryota; kingdom Metazoa; phylum Arthropoda; class Insecta; order Hymenoptera; family Apidae; genus Nomada; species Nomada ferruginata. Next base: position 3,449,165 of record OY757217.1, read on the forward strand.
TAATAGACACTTGTACATACATGAAAATTACTGCTTATTGATAACACTGTTGCACACCTTTGTTTCCCTGTAAACATGTATGTTTATTACTTTAATTACTTTATCATAAAGTACATTTCATTGCACGTTAGGGTAGCTTGGGTAAAAAAAATTTCTAAGCGATAACGCGATCGTATTATTATAGAGCAAAATCTAGTAACAGTATAATCTTAATAAAAACGTAATTGCAACATATATATAGTACATGTATATATCTTTTTCTTCGTCGACGATTTGTGGGAAATTAATTTAAACAACGTTATTGGTCGAGGCACGAGGTAAAAAATGCATGTGGCGCCATTATAACAAAACAATTCGCGGTGTGCTGATTCAAAAATCTCCCGTTCGCGGCATTGCGGTTCGCATACAGGAATTTCGCATCTTCATCCCTCACTGCAAAAATTTCAAACGGGGGTACAGCAAAGTTAGAAAATGGCAAGAGACGAATGACTCGCGTGCTAATGCAAACGAAGATAATCGAGCATCATTCGCGACGACCGTGCAGCCCTCGGTATTGTCGACGTCCTCGAGATTTCGGTGGCGATATTTAGTATTTCGCACGACAACGATGTGAAAAGGCATAGCAAGGCTAAACAAGGGGGGCGAGAGTTCGGCGAACGGAACGGCGAAAAACTTGCAGGCGATGTCAAACATGCGGCGACGAATTTCGCAGAAAAGTCTACCAAACCGACGGCGTATTTCGGCCAAGATTTGTCAGTGAAACCAGTGCCAATGAGCGTGAATATATGGCGGCGCGAGTACTTTTACTGAGCATCTTGATTACAGAAGTGCTAAAGCCCGCTTGTGCCGCAGGTGCTTCTCCCTCCTCTTCTACTATCTAATCTGTTTATATTTCGCTGAAATGATACACGCTGGACCACGCGCCAACGTCTTTTCTTTTGTACTCTTATCTACGCTTACAATCTGAATGCTTAATCTTTCTCGAATGTACACTGTTCAGTGACAATTAAGAAATCGGTCACAGGTACCTGATTGCGAGTCTAACACTTTCGTGAAGACATATAATGTCTTGCTAAATATTTTGTTTATATCGTGATGACATGCGTCAGAATATATGAGTCTTGCATGGACGAGTTGAAGCATTGAAATATTTATGTAATAAATGCGTTATTCACTTGCAACACAAGAGATTTCATTGAAACTTACTTTGACATTCTCCGATGATTACATGTTTTACAGTACAGTAGAATCTCGGTTGTCCGAGGTGAACATTTTGATAATGTAATAATCACGCTCGTGCTCTTACAAAAGTTGGAACTTAAAATTGTTGAAATGCGGAGAAATTGTCTTGCCCAAAAATATTGAAGCTTTGTAGCTAATCGTGATACATATTATCATTCGCAGCATCTCGGATAACACGAAACCTTGGATACTCGAATAATCAAGATTCCATTGTACACGTATTCCAGTTTGTTACCAAAGGATTTATTCAAACGATTTAACTTTCCGAACGATTTGTCAGAATAAATTTATAGCACGTTCTATATACTATTATGTATTGTATACTTTAGGTGTCAAAGAAATTGGAACAGGTTTATACAACAAGAACGTGTCAAAATCAGAAAGCTTCAACGCTAGTCCAACCAAAGGTTCTGGCTTATCATTGGAAATTCAACCTAGTGGTCATGTGATATTAGGGAAGAAAGGAATTACGCTTAGTTGTATTGCCGGATCAAATCAAAATATCTCTTGGTTGCACAATGGAATACCAGCACCACCGTGTGGTATCGCACGTTGTACACTTTTCAAAAATGGTTCTCTTCACTTACATAAGGTAGATTGAACGTGTTAAATAATCTATGGTTTACTGATATTTTACTCAGAACATGGGTCTTGCCGTAATTTGCAGATGGTGCAGAAATTTAAGGAGAAAAACGCTACGTCAGTTAACTTTAGGAATTATTACAATGATGAATACCGTTGTGTAACGCGTACTAACTTAGGACTTTTAAGATCATCTCCCACATTTATCCATATTGCAGGTAATGTAGTTTCATTGCTAAGCTTTTCCATCTTTATATCGCAGGGCTTATACTATATTTGTGCTTGAACGTTTTAGAACTTGCCCATATATTTAAGGAAACACCAGAAAATATAACTGCACAAGAAGGTGAAGTAGCAAGATTATCTTGCTTAATAGATAGCGTACCTTTCCCTCCTAATATCACATGGCAGCATAATGGAAAAACATTGTTACTCAATCAGAGTAATTTAAAGTAAGTAACATGTTAAAGAGCAACTAGCAGGCAAAATGTTACATTGATCAATCATTTTTAATTTGCAGTAGTAAGTATATCATGGTACCACCAGGTGTTCTGTACATAAAAGCAACGAAATTATCAGATGCTGGCTCATATAGGTGTGTACATTAATGAACACAATTATTTGTGTGCTGTATAAAATTATTCTCGGAATATAAGTTTGCAAGGAAAAGTACAATGTATTGTATGCTTTCGCAGATGCATAGTAAACAATGAATTCCTTAAGAAAACCAAAAAAAGTAAAGAAGCAAAATTAACTGTTAGTCCGCGACTGGAGGGTAATGGATCGTATATACCCCCATCCTTATTTCCACAAACATCAAACAATCATTGGTTGCTAAATGGATTGAATCTTAGTTTAGCATGCGCTGCATCTGGATTCCCGCCACCGCTTATGGTGTGGTCGTTTATTCCTCGCTATACTGGTAATTTACATTTTTATATTTACAATATTCATTCGAATCTCTTTACGAAGAATATCACATGAAGATTTATTAATTTTTAGATAATCATGTTGCACAACCTCGCATTTTGCTTAATTCTAGTATTGGTATTAGCATATTGTCGCTAGTAAATGTGAATGCTTCTGATGCAGGAGTTTATGTATGTTCGACGAAAAACTTTGTTACAAATAATTTAGACGTTCAGGTCAGTTATTAAAGCGAATACTTGAGCTTGATTAAATGACGAGCGTTTTAAAAATAATACGTGAAAAAAAAATGATTTCAGAATGTAACGGTGGATATATTAATACCGCCATCATTTGTGAAGACACCTACGAATCAAGTATGCCCAAATGGCAGGACTGCAAGATTTGAATGTCAAGCACAAGGATTACCTGTGCCTAAAATATATTGGTTAAAAGATTCATTAAATATTACGATAAATGGTAGCGTTTCTCATGGCAAGGATCATTTATATTTATTTTACGTTACTGTTACTCAGTTCATAAATGTCCAAATTCATTTTGCAGGACGTAGGACTATATATATAAAGGAATCTAATAAAATGGAACTAGCAATATCGGCAACAGTTCCGTCAGATTCTGGTATTTATCAATGTGTTGCTGTAAATTCGGCGGGGGAAATTTGGGCCGCAGGTCGGCTCCAAGTGAACACGTCTCGTAATAGTCCCGCTGCACCTACCTCTTTAAAATGTCGCGCTCTGTCACCCGTTAAAATTTTTATTTCCTGGGAACCACCAAAGTCTCTACCACATAGCAGTATTAAAGCTTATACCGTCCATTATAGTCCTGTAGGTAAGTTGTTCGAAGAAGATCAATTTCGCAGAAATACCGATAACACCTATATTAAATAGTGCGTGATATTGACTATTGTATTTGTGAAGAAGGAGGCAAAGAAGAAGTTTCTCCACCTGAACCGGGTAATTCTACATCAGTAGAAGTGACGAAGCTTCTCGAACCATATACTAATTATTCTTTCTACATACGTGTGTGGAACAACTATGGTCCTAGCGATCAATCAGCCACCGTTTTGTGTTCTACAGCTCCAAGTGGTGTGTTATAATTTTCATACATCTTTTTATTTTCAAGGCAAATACGGAAAAGGGACATTAAAAAAATAATGTTTTTCTCTATTCCTTTATTTAGTTCCTAAAGGTGCACCAAAAGTAACAGTGAAAATACTTAGTAGTACAAAGTTAAATGTAACATGGGAGCCATTAATTAAAAAGGAGTCTCGTGGTGTTGTAGTACAATATAAGTTACAATGCAGACTGCACGAACATCCATCGTCTCGGGTTCTTCACTTGCCGGCTAACGTAGAGTCTTATGTACTCTCTGGTATGTGTATACAATATTTTTCACCATGCTATAATACGAGCGAATGCAATTTTCTGTTACTACGAAGTAATTTCATGTTTGTAAAGATTTAATACCTGAAGCACAATACGATCTACGAGTATTAGCGAGAACAAAACAAGGTTGGCCTAACATGAGCGAATCACAATTAGGGTGGACTACTGTAATTATGCCACCTACTGAGTCTAATCAATTTGTTATTAAGAATGTTGTGGATATACATGTGTTAATAGTAAATGCTTCAATCGTGAAGGTGCGTCTAAATTATTTTAAATATAGTTCTTTATTCCATTTAATTCGACATTTGTATTGATTATATCTGTCACTGTAGGTAAAATGGAAAATAAATGTTAAAGAAAATGATAAGTTCGAATCAGAATTTGATCTTTGGCAAATTTATTGTGAAAATCAAAGTGGACATAAATTGGCAACTATTTTTTTACCACAAAATGTTACCGAACATGTATTTACCAATCTTGGTAAGTATGCGTTACGCCAAATGCGATACCTTATATTTCTAAAAAAAAATTACTCATTGATTTTCTTTCTTAGATGTAAATGTTTCTTATACAATGGGTTTATGCACGATAAGCTCTGGTGAAACAACAGGCTGTCTAACAAAACAAATAGAGACTATACAACCTGATACAGGTAGGTATTTTATAAACGAATATTGGTTTATAAACGTAACAATTTCTATTAACATTAAATCATTTTGTTTATTAATCAGATAATGTACCAATGGCCCTGGAAGCAATTCCTGTTTCACCAACTTCTATAAACGTGACATGGTTATTGAATGGTGTGCACGAAATGAACTCCTTTGAATTATGCTATCACGCGATTCATGTTCCAAATTTAGGTGGTCCTAAGTGTATTATATTGTACGTAAAGAACAGTTGGTTATTCTTTAATTACAGTTCAAGTTAATTTTTCTTTTCATAGCATGCGAAGAAATTCTTTCTTAAATATATATTTTTTAGGAACGATACCAAGGCAACTGTGGGTAAACTTAAACCATTCACCTTGTATCAGTTTAAAGTAAGGGTCATACAAAACGACGGTACAGACCAAAGCACTTTTTATAGCGAATCTGTGGAATGCTATACCAACGAAGATAGTAAGTTTGGATGTACGCCATATTCGTGTAAATTAATATATAAAAGAGACAATTAAATAAATTTTACTTTCTTCAGTTCCTGGGAAGGTAGAAGAAGTACAATGGTTTCTAGTAAATAACACGGAAGTACGAATTGCGTGGAAGGAGCCAAGTATTATAAATGGTGTAATACAAAATTATTCTGTCATATACACCACTGACTTGATGGATTCAGCTACAACGTGGAAAAATGTGACGGTGCCTGGTAATAAAACTTCGGCAACTTTACCCGGTCTAACACCGGGTAAACGATATTTCGTTATGGTACAAGCCACAACGAAAGCTGGCTTTGGTAAACCGTCGGATCCTATAATTATTATCACTGGTGGTACTGCATCAAAAATACCAAATTCCCCCGATGAACAAAAGCCACAGCAGAACACGAAACCTGATCAAAGTCTTGGTAAGCAGACTCTTACTTCGATTGTATAAAAGCTATTCAAAGTCTGCCAGTTTAATCGTACAATTGTCACGTCTCGTATCAATTTTAGGGGTAATCCTTGGCGTAAGCATAAGCATTGGCTTTATTACGATATGTCTGTGTAGTATGTACTGTCGAAGAAAATGTGAAAACGCTCGAGTATTGAGAGAAAATTCTCAGTCTACAAAAGGTCGTGTACTAGTGCGAAATGGAAACAGGTGTTGCTCAGATCAGTCTTCTACATCGGTGAGCCAACAACAGATGGATACCAGAGTGACGCCTAATGAAATAGAACTTGCTGTTCTTTGCCCAGCATCTCCCATCACAAGTAACCCGCATTTGGATACAAAAGTATGAAAATATGTTTCGATCGCGCGCGTCAAGTCAAACGTGTATTTCAATTATTAATACCAACTTACACATATACACTATTGCAGGGCGGGAAATCCAATGGAATGGTTGAATCTTGTGCAAAGGAACCTTTATTACCGTCATGGGAAATAAATGGTGAACCTAAAGATGTTCATATAACGAAAAATTCTCAGGTAAGAATAATCTTCATTTCAAGTACAGGTATGTTAAGTAATACAGCCTACTAAGAGAATATTTTTGAAATACAGTACAAAGCAATGGACAGCGTCGTTATTTCGAGTGCGCAAGTACAAGAGCAAGAGCCGGAACAAGATCTGGATGGCACACAGCTTACGATGGTCAATTGTACTTTAGGCAGCAGCAGTAGCAGTTTAAATAATAATTCTGGATGTCCAGACGGAGATACGTCCCTGCCAAGATCTGCGTGTATATCTGTTCCAGCACTCGGACCAAATGGATGAAAATATTAGGCAATAAAAGTGCGAGTTCACATCGTCCTCCTCTATGCAAATATGTAACAGGTAGGATGTAAACGTTTTCAAATAATTCAAGTCATTTGGTTGCAAGGTATGTACATATACACGGATTAACGTATGAACGGAAGAAAGCAAAACAGTTCTCGAAGAAGCAAAAGCAATGCAAGTTACTATATTTTACAAGTCTAACGCAGCATAACTTGTGAACAAAATGCTAACGTATTCACGGAATAATGTAAATAATAGTGTTTGAAAGTGCTTTGAATCACTTTAACTATTATTTTGTACATAAATGTTCGGAAGCAAGCTATTCATTAAATTCAATCATTTATAAACTTCAGCAACAATACTGGCGAACGAAATTTGATCATGCGAATGATACTTAATAATGCATTACATAACTTGCTCATATACATATAAATATATTATATTGAGATGACCACATATGAAAAGGCAGAAATATTTTAAACTGAATAATTAAGCAAGCGGGATAGCGAGGAAGCACTGATGCTCTTTGAATTAGGGTATCTGTTGTGAATACGTTCATAAAAATATCATGTTTCAAGTAATAGTAAAAAGGTAAATAATGCATTCCTTTACACTAGGGAAGAGAAAATTATTAAGTTATACAAGTACGGGTATGGCCTAATCTATTTCACGACATGTATTGCTCTCAAAGAGAGCAATAGCACTGATCATTCCATGCTCCTTTAAGTTTTCCATTAACTAAATCTAAATTAACAAGAGATAATTTTAGGTTTTAAGAAATTAAGAAGAGTACCAAGCAGATTTTATGTATTAAAAGTATAATCTAAGTTTTCCTTTTATTACAAACACTATAATTATACATATAAATAGCATTACAAATTTTGACAAGTATTTATTCTACAGAAAGAGGAAAAAAAAAAATAGGAAATTGTCAAACATTATTATTGAAAGGAATAATTGAACTGTCCATATTAATTTAACATAAACTTTTTATATTACATGTTTGACAATTGAATAATATACCATTGAAACATATGAAAAGAACAGGAAAAAATAATATTACGATTTAAAAAAAAAGAGGTACTAAACATTTCTGATACATATTCAAATACCTATCAAATTATAGAAGTTTTTAATCGTGTATAAATCAAATAGTAATTGGAGATGTATATATTATAGTCTATATTTTTTCCTGTTCGTACGAAGAAGATAAATCTTACGTTGTACAAGACATTTAAAGTTAACTACAACATGCAAGAACACATGTCAAGAAAGGGAAAAAAAAAAATGAAAAAATGTGAAGCAAAATTTCAAACATATTCCAGACTGGTGCATGTTACCATGACAGAAATACCCAACGCAGTACCTGATAGAATAAGCTATATATCTTTTAGAGTGAGACGTAGATATGTCATGTTATTATTGTACCTCCATTAATTGTTATTTATTACATTTTACATTCAGTACTATTTCAACTGACCACATTACACTGAATTATGCAATAACGTAGTCACTACAAGCACAGTATGAAATCATGTAAAAATAGCATTAAATGAATCTGCACACTCTAGAGATTTTACCATATACATATATTTATTACATAGATATTTACATGTTCGTGCGAAATATTTTGTTAAACATATAATTTCAAGTCATTTCCAAAAAGTACTTCTGCCTTATGTTTAAATAATGTTGCTATTACTACACATTTTTTTTATATAATATAGCATATTTCATACTTCCCATAAGTATGAAGCATGATTTTCTTATGTTTCATTGAAGCACAGATGCGAACAAGATCTGATTACAGTTTCACAGAAACAAAGTAATTTGATTGGAACATCGATGTATAAAAATTTATTTACATGTTCTACGATCACGATTGATTAGAATCTCAATTCCATGCATACACGGTTGTAATTATATATATATATATATTTATTCGTGACACTTTTACAGCAAATTATGTTTGTTGTGTTGCAAACACACATTTCACAGAAGATAGAATGCTTGTTTTGTGATTTTTATTTAAATGATTTGTTTTCCATTTGTTATCATATTTAACAAGACCTGTTACATTTTATGTTACTGACATATAGTAGTATACTTTTATATTTGTTGATAGTATTTGTTACTCTTCTTAGAGTTAAATAAGAAACGAGAATTGATATATAACAGTAGGCAACTATGTAGTAACTGATAGTTTTTCGTTTGCATTAAATTCTTGCAGTATTTTTACATATTTTTTGCACTGTATGTATATGTTAATTATTAAGCTTGTACAATTCTAACATATTAATGGAATTTAAAGAATTTTGAGAGAAAAGGTATTATCTTTAGAGAGGAAAAAAAAGAAGAATGATAGATCGAAAGCATGTTAAGAAAAGTGGGAAAGATACAATAAATATTATGACGGCAAAATATTTCTGGCAAATACTATGCCATCATTTACAAAAAAAACAAAAAACATTTCGTTACCATATTATAAAAATCTGAAGAATTTTAAAGCGTTTAAAAAAAAAATGAGTGGAAAGTTATATAAACTCATTTCGTTCATTTTAATTTTAGCAGCATAATGTACTGTATTTGTTAATCGCGATATTGTTTTGATTGCTACAAATGTATAATTCTATTTTTTAAAGAATCCCTATTTGCGTTAAGCTGTACATACATCGTATAAAAAGTTTGCAGTTTATAAGACAACATTCTAAATTTAGAACAAATTAGGGCGTATTGGTGTTAATCGGTATCATAATTATTTTCATTGATTGTGTGGATGTGATAAGTTTTTTAAACTTTGTAAAAACAGAAAAGCAAAGAAATAGAGTCGCCGTGCTGTTATCCAAGCGTTTCGTTAACTTCAAAAGATGGATTATACAGTATTGAAGTACAAAGCAATAAACATTATTATCTTAGAGTACAGATAGGAAAACGACGTATTGTAAATGTTACATGTAGAGTATTACGATTTATATGCAAGAAAAATTATTGGAATTGAGGCTATTGCGATGGCAGACTCTTAAAATGGTATTTGTTTGTCATATAAATTATTATATGCGTTGTTTTACAAATATCATAGCTATTTCTTTATTGCATTATTCTAAGCAATATGTCTATTATGTGTATAAGGTATTTCTTATTAATCGCACCACCGATTATCATTCATACATCAAATTTAATTTCCAACCATCGTATAATTCCGTACCTTTATCAATGATAAAGAGGAGAATTATATTGCATTTTATTTGTAACAGTTTTCCATAAAATACCAAGACAATAGTATTGGCCATAGACAGACAAAGTAATAATTCTTTTGTACGGCGACTCTAGTCAAGTATATATACCTCCATAATTGCCACCCTATACAGGGCAGGAACCTTATATTACTTAATTTTAACTTAAATCTCAGTACCTATTACACAACACTATAATTTAGATTTACACGATTTACCTCAGAAAATATATTCTCACGTACAGTGAGTTAATATAGCCAAGACATTATACTTTATTTTATATAAGATATATACGCAAAGTAAACCCGGTAAAAATTGAAGTTTGTATTATTATCGTTAATAATAGTAATTATTGTGTATCAAGAAAACTTTATTAATTTATTTTTTCATAAGCCCTTATCATTTTCTTTTTTTTTTTACTGATACCTACATAATTAATCTATCGCGATAATTATGCTGTTTTTTTTAGGGTGCAGTTACATTTGTAAATACTTTTACCCACGATTGTATATATATATTATCTTCAGAAATTATTAAAAGTATATATTTTAATATATTATGTATAATGATAACTACATCAAATTATTATAATCTTATTGTTTAAAGTATTAAAACGATACACGAAATATTTAATGATATTGTTGATCCCTTCAGAATGCAGTATCTTGTTGTAACCAATGATTGAATAAAACTAAGACAGTGTATCGATGTTGACTGGTTTAAAATACATGTAGAAAGTACCCTACCACAAAGTACGTAATGGATATTTGGAGCAATGTAAATTGTACAGTAAAACGATATAATGTAAATGCATAAATGAGTAACTTTATTATCAAAGGATTAATAACAATTGTTTTGAAGAGTAATACTATTAATTTTACATGGCAGTCATTGCCCCTTTAATTACACTATCTTATGCAAAATTAGGCTTACGTTTATGTTATAAACCTACTAACTTGCTTGTGTTTGGCGATTTTGAAATATCTTTCTAGTTTAATTAACATTATTTGTACTTGACTGATTACATTATATGTATAATCTGAATATATCTAGTACTCTAAATTCGAATAATCGCACGATTATTTATTTGGAATAAAAAGATTTCTAAATTTCAGTCACAGCTTTCGGAAGATACACGTTAAAGTGAAATGCAGTGGATGTAAAAACAGAAAATCCTTCATACATTTCTACGGCTACTCGCGTGTTCTTGAATGATTTTATTTATACTCCCAGTCTTGGAAAATTCATTATATAAAGCATTTTTTGGCAATGTACATAATTCTCTAAAATAACTATCCAAATAACAATACATCCTATAATATATCAAGTTTAGGCATGTAAGTATCCAGTTTTTCGTTTGTTCTTCAATATTTTCAGCTTTAAGTTACCCTTGTACGTCAAAATCTGACTAGCAACCCTAATGTGCAAAAATTTCATACCTCGAGCTAATAGTAAAAATTAAGTACATTAATTCCTAGTTTATCACATTCGCAATAGGCTTACACATGAAATCTTCATATTCCGTCTATACTTCTTGTTTTAACTAACAATATTTGTTAGCAGATAAAATACGAGTATGGTATATAACATACAATAGCGTATATAATTTGTATAGATTACTTAGGCACAAGGTGAAACGCTCCAAATATTATTTATACAAATTATCTTCATGCTTTCTCATTATTTGATCTTGGCAGTCTGTATTGCTGCGATTCATAGAACCAAGGAACGTGGAAATATCTTCATGCGTACATAATCGTCAAGAACCTATGCACAAACAGTTGAAGCAATCATTCGATAGATAAAATCCGATTTCTGTGCAGACATTAAAATAACTGATTACCTCTTTCAAAGCTTCTTTCACAAGTTTTGGATAAGCATAACCGAAGCCAGTGCTTTGTAATTTTCCGGGTTGAAGATACAAATGTTTATTATAAAGAAGTTCTTGGTCTATGTATGGCGATAAAGGACTGTTTTCCACTCCGTCTTTATTGCAAGCTTCTGCCCAAGGTCCCATATGCTTGTCATTTACTTCTTCAACCACAGAATTCATATCAGTCTAAAATATGTAATAATAGTACCTTCTAAAATCCGAATTAACAATTGAAACTTTTATATTATCGGCGTACATTTCCTATTATTTACGACTTTAATGTGATTACATACACACGTTTGTTTATACGTATTCACATACGGAATTCTATACGAGCATGCATGCATCCATAGCAGATATTGAAAATAAAGCAAGAAACTTTCTTCATACTTTAGCCAGTGTCGATAGCGCTGTACCCCAATAATCATGATTGATGTTGAATATTTCTGAAACTATAGCGCTAATAGACCCCTGAGTTGAATCACCTTCATCAACAACATTGTACGTTTGGCCTACAGTGTCCTGCCTATTTGCCACATGCCAAATAGCTCTAGCAACATCTGTAGCATGAACTGTGTTCATATGTAGATCTGGTCCCCAGAGTAATCTCATCATTTCTCCTAAATGTTTATAAACAGCTCCAACTACCAAACGTGGTGCTATAGGAAAGCAAAGTATTATTATATATGGACATCATAAAACAAATTGCTCATTCATTCTAAGTCCCATACAGAATTATTACCTAGCCCATTTCTATCACCACAGCCATATGCAATAGCTGGTCTAATTATTGTATATTTCAAATTTGGTATATTCTTTAAATCATTTTCTACTTGCAACTTATATTTTGCAACGAATGTCCATGGCTCTCCGGAGTCTTCCTCTTTGAGTGGATTCTATGAAAATATTATGGTTTACCGATCATTGCGACAAACTGTTTTGTTATAGAAATATCAGAATACACATACTTTTTCTGAAGTATTAAAATTACCAGCAGATATCTCCACGTAACGTTCAACTTTCAGCTTCGCTGCTTGTTGAGCACAATTCATGCTCAGCTTATAGATTCCCTCTTTATACACAGGATCTGTTTGACCGCATTTTGTTTCTCCGGCGCAATTGACCACATAATCGATTGGATCGTCCGACAAAAGCGCGTTCTGACACGACACTGAAAATAAGATTTCTGCTGAACCTTTTCTCGTTCGAAATAATAAAAGTGTTATCATCGTTTGAGTTACCTGCATTGATTAAATTCGCACTTTTAAATTCAACTAAAGGATGATCGAATAGTTGTTGGTGTTTAGAATTAAGCCAAGCGGTTTGCGGTGGTACTTTATCCACGACACGTATAAAAGACACGAGATCATTATCCAGCAGATATTCCACGAGATTACGTCCTATGAAACCGCATCCTGTTTCGACGATAAAAAACATTCTTTAAACTCTCGTGTTTATCGCTTCCGTTATGCTATCATCAAAGTGGAATACGCTTACCTCCTAAAATTATTATCCTAGGCTTTCTATCAGAATCTGACGTTGCCATAATTAATTGTCATTTAAGGCCAGACCGTTATTTCTTTGCAAGGTTTTGTGCACTTCGATTAATAAGTAGAAAATGCTAAGCGTTATGACACTTCATAAAAGACTCCGGTTGCGATATGGTTATCAAATCACTACCGTCCTATACCTAACCTCAAAAATTTACCGCAAATAAACGTGCTACGTCAGTCGTATACCAAGATCCCTCGTTAGAATCATTGACGCTGGATGTAATTTTGGGCTGCCTTAAGTTAAAAGAAGACAGAATCATGAGGCACCGTTCACTGACAATTCGAGTCCAAAGGTGCAATTTAAATGCAACCCAAATCGCAAATCAGTTAGTGATGGGCACCATCGATTAAAAACTATCGATTATTCGATAGTACTCAACTACTACTTCATTCGAATGATTTTTAAGACTATCGATAGTATCGGCTAACGACTAATTTAGTCGACTGAATGTAGTTACTTAAAACTATCGACAAAATTCAGTCGTTAAAACCATCGAATGATTTAGTCGTTTGGCTTTGGACCATCGACTGAATGTAGTTACTAAAAACTATCGATTGTCAGTCACCGATGACTGACGCGGCCTGAACGGAAAGTTGAGTGTCAGTCAATGAAAGGAAAGTTGATTGTCAGTCACCTATGACTGACGCGGCCTGAATGGAAAGTTTAGTCACAGACGAGATATAAGAATAGACAAGACATCTTATGGACTTTCGTGGCCCAACGTGACTGTCATACCGACTTAGAAATCCCACGCTGATTTGAGCGTCCTCTGCTCATGGGCAGTGATCACTTGAAGAACTATTATTTACTAAAGTAGTGGGGACGGGATTCATGCGATTGTGTGAATATATGTAAATGCTTTGAGGGGATCAGGACAGCTTTTTCTCGAGCAACGTTTCGGTAGAAAAATTGAGCTACGGTGCCTGGTCGCGCGATGTACTTCGGCTCGGCTCGAGTTGAGTCGAAACCACATCGCGATGCATCGGGGCAATGAAATTGACAGTGTCACGTCAAGCGTCCCGCCTGTGCTGTCCCGCTTTCATTGCGCAGCAAATAACAAAAGAATTCTTTAACGAGGATCGTAGGTCCAGCTAAAACTTAATCAGAACCCGCAGAAGTTCAATAGGCACGACCCTAGAGTCGTAGGTCCGGCTAAAAGTTGGTCAGAAAACGTAAAAGTCCAGTAGGTACAACTCTGGGATCGTAGGTTCAGCTATAAGTCGGTCAGAACCCGAAGAAGTACAATAGACACGACCCTAGAGCCGTCGGACCGGCTAAAAGTTGGTCAGAAAACGTAAAAGTCCAGTAGGTATAACCCTAGGATCGTAGGTTCAGCTAAAAGTTGTTCAGAAGCCGGTAAAGTCCAGTAGGGACGAGCCTAGAGTCGTAGGTCCGGCTAAAAGTTGGTCAGAAAACGTAAAAGTCCAGTAGGTACAACCCTAGGATCGTAGATTCAGCTAAAAGTTGGTCAGAACCCGAAGAAGTACACAGTAGACATGACCCTAGAGTCGTAGGTCCGGCTAAAAGATGGTCAGAAAACGTAAAAGTCCAGTAGGTACAACCCTAGGATCGTAGGTTTAGCTAAAAATTGGTCAGAAGTCGAAAAAGTTCAGTACGTATGACCTTAGTACAGTAGTACGCACGACCGCGATCGGAGACCTTCGAAGAGTTCGAAAATTGCGAATACCACCGAGCGCGACCGAGCGTTACCGACGCGCCGGCGCGTCGCGGAGTGGGGATGCCGGTGCGCGGCGCACGCGGTGTCACTATCAGTTCAAGCGTCGTACCGTACGGGTCGTCTATGCTGTCGAAGGTTAGCGACATATGTACATCAGCTTACAATACAATAGCATCTCGGGGTTTACTTTATCACCGCATACGCTTGTCTATTACCTTCTATTAATTAATACACGTTTATTTAACAATCGTTTGACTATCGTGGATATCCATTAAACTCTTTCTCGAGTCTCTTTTGCTGGACGCTTGACCGGTCATCCGGTACCTCCGATTTTTTGATTCGCGATAACTAGTCGTTTATTAAAATATCGGGTTCATTAATTTATTAGTTTAAACGGTTCTTTGAATATTTATTATATTTTATTACACGATTATTCGGATTCGATGCGGTGTTAAGTTTGCGTTTATTTTCTTTGCAATGTCACTTACATACCCAGTTACATATGTCTTTTCGCGACTTCGAATTCGATTCTGATTTTGGCACAGGTTTATCACGTTGCTTTTCTTTTTGTTGCAGATACAATGGATGATTGGTTGGTGGAGGATAATATATTGAGGCTGCAGGAATGGAGTATTGAGATGCAATTACTGCGATGCATAACAATCAGTCCGATGACGTATGATGAAGGATTGGTAACATTTAACTTATTATCCCAACGGTTTACGTATATTTCTTGTTATCTGGCGATTGGATTTTGGCTCAAGTTCTTATCTTTCGGTTGAAAGTTATTCAGCAGTTTAAACATTTTAAGTAGGACTTACAATATGCCATTCGCGATTGAAACTAGAGTCAGTAAATTTCATTAATTCTAAACGAAAAATTGAAATACTTTCATGTTTCGCTGCATATCGGTCGCGATTTCTATTATAGCTTCACTAGTATTTATTAAAAACTTTTATTATCTCTGTGACTTGGCACAAGTACGGTCAAATTGTATTTTCGATGCAGCATTGTCCGCGTACTTACGTACTGGTTGCCATGCACTTGAAGCATGATAAATAGTTTCGAGTCTTGATTTCTACAAGCAGCTACGAGAACTTATAAATGCGCGATATTGCTTACTAACTAAGATCATGATCACCTTTAAAACTCGGACAAAGAACAGTCACAGTATGCTTTTGATAAATCATTTATATTAATCTATAATTGTATATCTTGAATAGACAATTAACAGTAATTAAATCAGAATAATAATACGGTAGTACTTTATTAAAACAAAGCAGTATTTCCTCAACAGACGTTTGACAGGATGAAGAAATAAGAAAGAGATAAATAAAATCAAATGTGTATTGCTTCAATTTCAACCTCCTCACCCTATTTACTAACTTGTACAGATTCTCTTTCAGAAAATTTTGATGACCGCGCGCAATGCGGTCAGTAGAGTCAGTGCTTGCTCCGTCAAAGTTCTTTTTATTGTTTTTAGAGCGAAACCGCTCATAATAATTATAACTAAATATAAATAACAGTAAAGATACGCGAAAGTAGAGTCAGTGTTTGCTTCGAAATATTGCTCTCGCGAAATTAGAGTCACTTTGTTCGTCGATCACAATTGACGTGCGCGATAGTAGTCTTTTATTTTATTTTTTTTTCTTTCGCAATAAGTATTCCGGTATTAGAGTCAGCACCGATGCAGTTCGGCGAGTTCGGGCACTCATCCATCAACTCGAAGAGTAAGTATCTCTGTATTTCTTTAATCTTATTTTACAATGGTCTTTGATAATTATCATGATCGAAAAGCACTCAAAACGCAAAGATTTCAATTTTGTCTGTTCTTTTGAATGTTTCAGAAGCTACCATGGGCTCAATTGTATCACCATAACGATATTGTTGGCCGCGCGCAATGCGGTTGGTAGAGTCAGTGCTTGTTCCGTCAAAGTTCTTTTTATTATTTTTTGAGCGCAGCCGCTCTTAATAATAATTCAACATAAATAACAGTAAAGAGACGCGAAATTAGAGTCAGTGTTTGCTCCGAAATAATACTCTCGCGAAAAATAGAGTCACTTTGTTCGTCGATCACAATTATTCCGTTTCCTTTTCCGTTCTCGGCTCGGAGGACTGATGGTTAGGGACTTAGTGTCAGCGAGTTACGATGTGCGGGGGCGTGATTGTGGTTCTGGACCCTGGTCACGAGGCCCTCTGTTAGACCACATATAATCTCTAATTTGGGTAGGTTATCCACCATTCTGGAATCGTGGTCGCGGTTCTTGCAATATCCGGGTTGCAGTGTCATCGGGGGGCGGTGTGTGGGGCTGTGATTGCTTTTCTGGACACTTTGGCCCGCCTAGTAGGAAATTCCTATGTGTTAGACCACGCCAAGCACACCTTGGGGTGGCAGAAGGCATACGGGTCATAATCTAGAATCGTGGTTGTGGTCTTGCATATCCGTGCCTTAATGATTTCTGTGGCTCGGAATCGAAACTGGTCTCGATGCTAAGTCGTTTTACTGTCCAGACTCTGAGCCGAGGACTCGCGGGCTGCTCGGTAGCAGTCACAAAAACAGTAGAAATACTGTCGCGAAATTAGAATCACTTTGTTCGTCAATCATAAGTGTTCCATTAGAGTCAGTGTCCTGTTCAGCGAGTTCGGGCTTTCAGCCATCAATTTGACGAGTAAGTATCTCCTTGGTTCTTTAATCTTGTATTGCAATAATCATTGATAATTAACACATTCCAAAAGTACTGAAAATACATAGATTTTAATGTTGTTTGCTCTTTTTGAATGTTTCAGCAGCTTCCATGGCTTCGATGGCGACGAGCTTGGCCGCACACCTGGTGAGTCTGCAACCGGTGAGTGGCATGCTTTAAAGTTCCTCTGATCACTCAATCATGTCGCAGGACGAAAGATCCGAACCGACACGGGTGACTGGTTGTAATTACGTAGATTTTTCTGGCAAGCACTGTGACCATGGGTATATGGAAATATACTCATGAGTAGTAACTTCTTTACTGCTTTATATTATGTGAGGATAGGTCTTCTTGTACAACGCGTTTTTAAATAGCTTGATAATTTTAAAACAGATCATATTTAGTACAAAATATATCACTATACATCTTTTTATAATAGAGTATTTAATTGAATACCTATGAAACGATATTTAAATAGTTATTAATTATTGAATGAATATAAAGTAACGTCCAGTATTCTACGTGCATTAGTTTGTAGTGGAGAAGTCGAATACCATTCGACTTCGTTTACTTGTCAATTGCAATGACTGCACAGTTAGAATAAATTGCATAATTATTGCTGTTAGTAAGAGTGTAGTATTTCATCTTTTTCTACTTTGATAATATATAAAGTGAAGGTACTCATTTACCTTATCAATTTGTTGGAACTATCGAATAATTTTATTATTCGATATCCATATTAGTCTTTAGCGTTTAAAGATATCGATACGTTCATTGTTTCCGTCCAAAATGTTAATTAAACCTGAATGTACAAGAAGACAATACGCGAACGGGTAGTTTTCGAAATCAAGGCAATCAACTTTTAAAGCAATCTTGCGTTTTAGAATCAATGCTTTGATAACGGGAACGCCCGAGGATGTTTCAATTTAATTCAAAGTATATTAAAGTAGAGTCGTTGAATAATTTCTCTATTAACGTAGAGTCTTTGAATAATTTTTCTAATAAAGTAGAGTCACTGCATAATTTTTCTAATAAAGTAGAGTCACTGCATAATTTTTCTAATATAGTAGAGTCATTGCACAATTTTTCTAATAAAGTAGAGTCATTTAATTTTCTCTTCAATAAAATAGAATCATATATAGATCTGTTGTACATATATATGTATTTTAGCCCGTTAGAAAATCAGTATGGCCTTATCATCTTTTTAGACGAGGATTTTCAGGTTTAACCCTTTCCGTGTTCACTGCCCGGATCCCACTCACGTGCCCCGGTGTTACTTGGGTGGGAAAACGGTGGTAGAGCACGATGATATTTTTTAGTTTATAAGCCATAAAATGATTTATTGTTGGCGACTGACAGTGCGTTGGTGTATCGTGCACGACGTAATATCCGCATTGTGTGTGTGGTTAGGCTGTGGATTTGCGTCGTTCCGTATTAAAATGTAGCTATTATGACCAAGATAAGATGTCCATCAATTTAAAACAGAGACATCATTTTTAGTATTATTTGCTTCAATAATTCCTACTATACTTGGGCACGAAGTTTTTGTCATTTAAGATGACAGAGGCCAAATGCCAAAAAGAATTGAATATACTTATCAATTGCTATCAAGTACCTCTTGTATCGGTGCTATTTAATTATTTTATTAAATATCTATTAAATATCTCAACCGCGACGTGGTTTTTTCCACGTGAACGCAGAGATCCCAGCCACTGTCAGTCGATTTCAGAAAAATGGTACGTACATTAGAGTGTGCAAGTTGTGCGACAGCACTTGGGTGTCGGGGGTGTCCCGGGACGCCTCCCTAGTGTAGGCTTTTGCGCCCAAGTGTTTGACTGAGAACCGTGGAGTGTCGTGTGTTGGTGTGTTTGTTTGCCATTTTTTAAATATAGGTCCAGGTAGGATAGGTAGCATACTTTCTGGTGTGATTGATAGACATAAGTAGGTAGGGCCGGGCAGGTTGACACAGTCTCCGATCGGGTAGGCACTATTTCGTGTGTTCAACCTGTTTCAGGAAATCTGATTTGAAAAGTCGACGGTGAAGCTGTGGCGCGAACGAAAATGCGTTCGCCTCTGGCTTTGCCTATCGATTTTTCGAATCCTTCGCGGTCGTGGTCGCGATTTAGGCTCCGAAACGAAACGTGTTACATTATGCTCGAGGCTGCACGTGTGAACGAAGAACGATTACAATTTTAATCGTAATCTATGTGATTTTCCGTAATCACAATTTTACGATTTTATTTGATCGCCATTCGGCCACGTGTGTTCCATTTAGCTCCGCGATTCAAACTCTTTATTTCACCTTTATAAGTTTTTCCTTGGTTTCCGATTAGAGTCTCGAGCCTAGTTTAAGTTTCAGCTGACCCTTGGGTCCGACGAAATGAAGAGGCTATATGCCGAAGAGGCCCGACAAACTGTCACTCAAGAGGGCAACTACTAATGGCTCCCCATTCTTTTTAAGAATGGGGAATCATTCTGTGTTACTACTTTGTCACTGTGCTTGCATTTTCATTTGTAGAATTTTTATTTGTACTTGGCCGATGCACATTCCGGCCCAACGATACAGCCCTCCCAAAAATATCGCGTTGCTTTAGAGTTGCGAAAAACTTACGAACGGGTCGAGTTGGAGTTGCGTTGAATGCCACTTATTGCTATTCTTATTGCTAGTTAAATTGTAGTATTTTATAATACACTTTACATTTGAGCTTCTAGTGTTGCGGAAATTGTTCTCGCGTATTGGAACTTTCAGTTCATTTTTCAGAGGATCTTCAATTTGCTTAATTTTGGATAGTACATATAATTTACTGTTTGCTTTCTATTAGTCTTAATAAATAGTGTTGCGAAATGATTGTATCGCGAGTTCCAGTTAGCGTTGCGTTGATTAAAGATCGCGTTTTTAAGTAGAGTTGCGACTACTAGTCCCCATCTGCTTCCAATTGGAAGCCTGTTCCTGAACCAGGAACTTTTTCTTTTCAGCGTTTTATATTTGCCTTTCTTTTTATTTTATTTTTCTTAATAATTATACTACCTGGAATGTCTGTTGATGGAAGTACTGCTAAAAATTTGCATACATATTAGTAAATTACTGTGTGAACGAAATGAAAAGAAATGAAAAAGAAAATAAATGAAAGAGAAAGGAAAGAAAAAAGAAAAGAAAAGAAAAGAAAAGAAAAGAAAAAGAGCAAAGTAAAAAACAGATATAATTTGCAGAATCTTTGATAAATTTATAATAATTCTAGATAGTAGATTTAAATTAGAGTTAATACTAGTGACTGTTCATTATTAGAGTTTAACTCTTAAATATTTCCTCCTAATTGTTGCAATTCTATCTTAACCTTTTTTTTAGTAGAGCCAATTTTTATAACTTTTCGAGCTTGCTTTGTAGAAATTGAAATTCACTCGCGATATCCGTAAATGTTTAAACAAAAATCCTTGCACGAAAAACGTTATTGGCAGTAGTTGGGCCTCGGCATGGTGATAGTTGAAGTTTGATATTTTTCTTCCGAATAATCGTTTGTCGCTTCTTTGTTGAAGCAAAATAGAATCAATTGTAGTGAAATGTGACTACTTCATTTTGGAGTTTTTAATGAACGTGATACCACCATTCAGTTTGATCTAGAACGTACAAAAGAATATATCACTTTGGTCGAAATCCAATTAACTATTGTTAACAAAAAATAGCAGCATTTTTCATATCAATTCTGATTTATTAACTGCGCTAAAATTCAGTTATTACGAATTAAAAGCAGCTTCATTTCGATATAAAATGGGGAGGCTTGGGGATGTCACTAATCCAATGCTTGAGATTGTTACAGATTCACAGATGAACCCAAATATGCTATATTAAACAATCATAAGTACATACGTCAGAGGCTCAAGAGTGGAATATATAGAATACCGATCCAGAAATATTATCAAAGACACGATTGGAAACTTTAAAATTAAAGAGCCAGCCTCGTCGATTCAAATTGTGAGTTTAAGAATTCATTCTTATAATGCTTTACTAATTATTTCGACTTTGTGCATGTTTCAGAAGCATTGAAAAGAAGAGGATTCATGAAACAATGTATAATACGAACACACCCTCACCCCATCCCTGCCCCAAACCCCTGTCCTAATTAACTAATTACAGGTGTTAGACAATTAATTAGGCAGGCCCAAATATAAATCGAACAATACATTTAGCTCTTTATTTAGGTAGGATTTGTCTCAACATACAATCTTAGATCTTTATACTGGCAGGTTTTACACGAATTTAAATTATTAGACTTTTAATTAGGCAGGGTTTATAAAACCAAATATTGTTGGCAGGTGCTGCAATTTTTTGGTTCGGGTTTCTGTCTGTTCTAGGACACCATGGACCACGAGAGATTAATACGGACTAACCGAAGAGGATTTAAGTATATGTATACTCATACCCACATGAGTATGGGATAGTATCTATTACAGTCCTATGTAGATAGGATATTATTGAAATTGTTCTTTTATTCGATCTGTTAGATGTTATACTAGGTAGGGTGATTCTAGTCTTAAGTTAGCTCTTTAGTCAGGCAGGGCGTATTCGAATCTAATCTAAAATTTAAGAAAGTAGGGTTTATTTTTAAGTTATGTCTTAGCTTTTAAGCCCGCAGTGTTCACCACTGCAATAATATTTCGTTGTCTAGTTTTTAAGATCATAGGATATATTTTTAAGACAGTTTTATTTCAGGAACGTGAATTCTCTTGCAGATTTTCTTTCAGGTTTCCTTCTGATATTCCATTTAGCTTTCGGTCGTGAATTTTCCAACTACTCCTCTTGTTGTCTTACTTGTACTACGATCAATTACTGAACGTTCTACAAATTGACAATAATAGGAGATTTTTCTTTGTCACATGTTATATTAGAATTAGTTTTCGCGTAATTGGAGGGTGGAAGGGCCGTGGCTAGGGTGGGTCTCCATGCGCAGTAACCTCCACGTGGTGAGACCCGGGCAATCAATTATTTATCGCATAATTATTAAACGTTTAACAGACGTTTGATAATTATGTGGAAAATAATTCGAGCGAATAGACTGCGCATTGCACTTTCCCTTCTCGTTCCCTTTTTCGCTTCATTCCCTTTTTTGCTTCATTCTCCCTTTTGCTTCATTTCCTTTCTTGCTTCATTCCGTCTTTTGCTTCATTTCGTTTTTTGCTTCATTCCCTTTTCCGTTCTCGGCTCAGAGGACCGATGGTAAGGCGCTGTTGCACCTGTTGCGATATTTGGGTTGCACTTTCAGCGACGAGCGGTGTGTGAGGCTGTGACTGTGGTTCTGGACAGGTGACCCGCCGACGTAGGAAATTCCTGCTCGTTAGACCACGCCAAGCACACCTTGGGGTGGCAGAAGGTATATGGGACATAATCTGGATTCGCGGTTGCGGTCTTGCATGTCCGTTCCTCAATGATTGCTGTGGCTCGGTATCGAAACAGGTGTTGATTGTAAGTCGTGTTACTGTCCAGACTCTGGGCCGAGGGCTCGCGGGCTGCTCGGTAGCAGTCACTTTCGTCACTTGCCTCCCATTTGATCCCATTTATGAGTTTAAGATTTTTATAATGCTTTACTAATTACTTCCAATTTGTCTTTGTTTCAGAAGGATTGAAAGGACTCAGCCGAAGAAGAGGATTGTTTAAAATATGTTTAATATGACCACACTCTCACCCTGCCCCTGCCCGTGCCCAACCCCTGCCCGTGCCCAGTTGCCAGTTGTCTGTTCTAGGAAGGCATGGACCACGAAATTAATATGGACTAATTGAAGAGGAATTAAGAATATGCATACTTATACCTACAATAATATGATAAAGTATCTGTTACATTCCTATTTAGGTAGCATATCATTGAAATTGTTCTTTTAATTGAACTCTTAGATATTATATTAGGTAGGGTGATTTTAGTTTTAAGTTAGATCTTTAGTCAGGCAGGGCGCATTTGAATTGAATCTAGTATTTAAGAAAGGAGGATTTATTTTTAAACGTTGCCTTGGTTTTTAAGACAGCAGTGTACACTGCTGTGATAATATTTCGTTGCCTAGTTTCTAAGATCATAGGATATATTATTAAGAAAGTTTTATTTCAGGAAATTGGACTCTCTTCTTGATTTTCTTTCAGGTTCCGTTTTGATATTCCATTTAGCTTTCGGTCGTGTATTTTCCAAGTACTCCTCTTGTTGTCTTACTTGTACTACGATCAATTACTGAACGTTCTACAAATTGACAATAATAGGAGATTTTTCTTTGTCACATGTTATATTAGAATTAGTTTTCGCGTAATTGGAGGGTGGAAGGGCCGTGGCTAGGGTGGGTCTCCATGCGCAGTAACCTCCACGTGGTGAGACCCGGGCAATCAATTATTTATCGCATAATTATTAAACGTTTAACAGACGTTTGATAATTATGCGGAAAATAATTCGAGCGAATAGACTGCGCATTGCACTTTCCCTTCTCGTTCCCTTTTTCGCTTCATTCCCTTTTTTGCTTCATTCTCCCTTTTGCTTCATTTCCTTTCTTGCTTCATTCCGTCTTTTGCTTCATTTCGTTTTTTGCTTCATTCCCTTTTCCGTTCTCGGCTCAGAGGACCGATGGTAAGGCGCTGTTGCACCTGTTGCGATATTTGGGTTGCACTTTCAGCGACGAGCGGTGTGTGAGGCTGTGACTGTGGTTCTGGACAGGTGACCCGCCGACGTAGGAAATTCCTGCTCGTTAGACCACGCCAAGCACACCTTGGGGTGGCAGAAGGTATATGGGACATAATCTGGATTCGCGGTTGCGGTCTTGCATGTCCGTTCCTCAATGATTGCTGTGGCTCGGTATCGAAACAGGTGTTGATTGTAAGTCGTGTTACTGTCCAGACTCTGGGCCGAGGGCTCGCGGGCTGCTCGGTAGCAGTCACTTTCGTCACTTGCCTCCCATTTGATCCCATTTATGAGTTTAAGATTTTTATAATGCTTTACTAATTACTTCCAATTTGTCTTTGTTTCAGAAGGATTGAAAGGACTCAGCCGAAGAAGAGGATTGTTTAAAATATGTTTAATATGACCACACTCTCACCCTGCCCCTGCCCGTGCCCAACCCCTGCCCCTGCCCAGTTGCCAGTTGTCTGTTCTAGGAAGGCATGGACCACGAAATTAATATGGACTAATTGAAGAGGAATTAAGAATATGCATACTTATACCTACAATAATATGATAAAGTATCTGTTACATTCCTATTTAGGTAGCATATCATTGAAATTGTTCTTTTAATTGAACTCTTAGATATTATATTAGGTAGGGTGATTTTAGTTTTAAGTTAGATCTTTAGTCAGGCAGGGCGCATTTGAATTGAATCTAGTATTTAAGAAAGGAGGATTTATTTTTAAACGTTGCCTTGGTTTTTAAGACAGCAGTGTACACTGCTGTGATAATATTTCGTTGCCTAGTTTCTAAGATCATAGGATATATTATTAAGAAAGTTTTATTTCAGGAAATTGGACTCTCTTCTTGATTTTCTTTCAGGTTCCGTTTTGATATTCCATTTAGCTTTCGGTCGTGTATTTTCCAAGTACTCCTCTTGTTGTCTTACTTGTACTACGATCAATTACTGAACGTTCTACAAATTGACAATAATAGGAGATTTTTCTTTGTCACATGTTATATTAGAATTAGTTTTCGCGTAATTGGAGGGTGGAAGGGCCGTGGCTAGGGTGGGTCTCCATGCGCAGTAACCTCCACGTGGTGAGACCCGGGCAATCAATTATTTATCGCATAATTATTAAACGTTTAACAGACGTTTGATAATTATGCGGAAAATAATTCGAGCGAATAGACTGCGCATTGCACTTTCCCTTCTCGTTCCCTTTTTCGCTTCATTCCCTTTTTTGCTTCATTCTCCCTTTTGCTTCATTTCCTTTCTTGCTTCATTCCGTCTTTTGCTTCATTTCGTTTTTTGCTTCATTCCCTTTTCCGTTCTCGGCTCAGAGGACCGATGGTAAGGCGCTGTTGCACCTGTTGCGATATTTGGGTTGCACTTTCAGCGACGAGCGGTGTGTGAGGCTGTGACTGTGGTTCTGGACAGGTGACCCGCCGACGTAGGAAATTCCTGCTCGTTAGACCACGCCAAGCACACCTTGGGGTGGCAGAAGGTATATGGGACATAATCTGGATTCGCGGTTGCGGTCTTGCATGTCCGTTCCTCAATGATTGCTGTGGCTCGGTATCGAAACAGGTGTTGATTGTAAGTCGTGTTACTGTCCAGACTCTGGGCCGAGGGCTCGCGGGCTGCTCGGTAGCAGTCACTTTCGTCACTTGCCTCCCATTTGATCCCATTTATGAGTTTAAGATTTTTATAATGCTTTACTAATTACTTCCAATTTGTCTTTGTTTCAGAAGGATTGAAAGGACTCAGCCGAAGAAGAGGATTGTTTAAAATATGTTTAATATGACCACACTCTCACCCTGCCCCTGCCCGTGCCCAACCCCTGCCCGTGCCCAGCCCCTGCCCAGTTGCCAGTTGTCTGTTCTAGGAAGGCATGGACCACGAAATTAATATGGACTAATTGAAGAGGAATTAAGAATATGCATACTTATATCTACAATAATATGATAAAGTATCTGTTACATTCCTATTTAGGTAGCATATCATTGAAATTGTTCTTTTAATTGAACTCTTAGATATTATATTAGGTAGGGTGATTTTAGTTTTAAGTTAGATCTTTAGTCAGGCAGGGCGCATTTGAATTTAATCTAGTATTTAAGAAAGGAGGATTTATTTTTAAACGTTGCCTTGGTTTTTAAGACAGCAGTGTACACTGCTGTGATAATATTTCGTTGTCTAGTTTCTATGATCATAGGATATATTATTAAGAAAGTTTTATTTCAGGAAATTGGACTCTCTTCTTGATTTTCTTTCAGGTTCCGTTTTGATATTCCATTTAGCTTTCGGTCGTGTATTTTCCAAGTACTCCTCTTGTTGTCTTACTTGTACTACGATCAATTACTGAACGTTCTACAAATTGACAATAATAGGAGATTTTTCTTTGTCACATGTTATATTAGAATTAGTTTTCGCGTAATTGGAGGGTGGAAGGGCCGTGGCTAGGGTGGGTCTCCATGCGCAGTAACCTCCACGTGGTGAGACCCGGGCAATCAATTATTTATCGTATAATTATTAAACGTTTAAGACACGTTTGATAATTATGTGGAAAATAATTCGAGCGAATTGACTGCGTATTGTACTTAGGATACAATGTACAATAATGGCCGCTCAGTGTTCGTTCATATCCCCAATTAATGCTTGCCGAGACATCGCCACCAATCCTTGGACCTACTCCGAATCGGAGTATAAATTTTTCTCCAATTATTAATTTGGTATTATATATTTTCAGAAAAATCTCGATTAGTACACTTCGCTCGGGACCGAATACGAACACTAATCGTTTGCAGACACGTTTATCCCAGGAATTGTCTTATATTAGTAAATGATTTACTTCGTTATTGTTATTAGTTGAATATAAATAAGAAATTGCGTCTTTCATTAACGATAAAATTGCTCCAATGAAAAAGATAATGAAAGAATTTGTCTAGTAATTATACAATTAACAATTGTAGTATACAATTATCGTCATTATCTTTTTCATTGTGGCAACTTTATTGTTTGGGTGTTAAAACAATATACATCTCTTAGCTCAATTTTTTTTTGGTAATTTATCAGAAAATAATGTAAAGTATAACTTTAAAAATTATTTCATTTATTGATAGTACAATTGAAATAAGAAAACTTGTTATCATGTGTTTCTTTAATGAATAGATTTTTAATTAACATTAAATGTTTCATATCTTTTGTTGCCTTTCATTGCGGCAAAGAACAAAAGAATTCTTTAAAATTATTCAATTTTCGCATCGTTTTCAATAATCTGTGGGTAACGTTGCGAGTGACACGGAAATGGTAATGGGACGCGGCGTCCCAGAAATCGTGGCCGAAAAAATACATTGCATGTCTTGTCTATTCCTATATCTCGTCGGTGGTTTAGTGTCAGACACCGATGGCTGAAGTGGCACTCAACGTGTTAAATATATCTCACGCTGGTTCTCAGTACATCTCAATCCACTCCCAACACAGCCTAAACCGAGCGTGCCGAAAAGTGATAAGCATGAACAATTCCTTATAAATCACATCCCTGGATAGTGTTCGCTAGGCAGCTTCGAAGCAGCGAACATTAAGTGGGCATTACTGTCCACTGTAGTTATTTGAGCGGAGAGAATCTTAAGTTCTTATTGCAATTACTTTTGAGGTCTCGTTTCTATCTTTGTATCTATCTGCAGCTCTAAATATTGTGTATTATTTATTGCCCTGCTTCTTATGTAGACTCTTCTGTTTTCTGACTCTTTCGAGATAATTCATTAGCAACATAAATCATATATGTTTCGCCCAGAGAATTACATTTTCTTATTTCTCAAGAAGCATTCTTTTTTATAATTGAAATACCCGTGTATATATCTTTTAATTCATAAATTAATTAATATCTGCAAAGATATACTTAAATCTACGCGGGTCTCTGCTATATCTACAGTGCCTGCTATGGTTTCGCCATCTATACAAAACTCCTTGAAACCACTCGCGCTTGCTATGGTAGTTCCATCTATACGGAACGCCTTGAAACTACTCACACCCCTTACTTACCATAAGTGTAGATATGGCAGAGGCCCGAATAGTTTTAGTCGCATCTGTATAGATGGCGATAGTAATGACTCTAGATAAAGCAGACATATATACAGTTTCGAGCAGTTCTGTATAGATGGCGAAATTAAAGCCCACTTTGAGTGTAGGTAAGACAGGGATGCGAGTGGTACGTAAATTCAAGCACCTGTTTATAAATAGCGCCGCGATAAAGTTCATAAAATGTGGATATTTATGTCTTCATTCATGAAATTAAGTAAATAATGCTCGAAAATTGTTTTGCAATCTTAGTTACATATCAATAAAGTGTTAGCAACCACGGTGTCACAATCTACATTAATGTTGATATGTATGGTAACATCGTAAGTTCCATTGTTCATTTTATTCAGGAACAATGAAGCTCTTTAGCAAAGGTAAAAATCATGTTTCAGCACGTAATAAATACATACTAATAGTAGTATTATTCTTTATTTCGGTCTCACAGGAATGAAAGTTTGGTTAGTGTACATATAACCTATCTTTACAATACTATCTTAACTCTTGCACTCTCATCTTCCGTTTCGCTGTTCGTTTTCATACCTTCTCTGCCTTACGTATTACATTATTTCTTACCTCTTAATCGCGTATCTATTATAAATATTTTCCATTCCTTCTTGTTTAATTACAAAATCCTATGTCATGTTTATACACCATTGTATCTTTTTCCATACATTCTGTTAAGAGGTGTTCTAACGTTCCAAATTTTTGTGTGCACAGGTCAGATCCTTTTTTCTTTTTCTCCTCCTAATATTTATTTAATCCTTTAATGCTTTTGCATCTTACCTGTGCTATTAACTGATGATTATGGCCTATTTGATTCTTGCTTTGGTATTCTATTAGCTTTGTTGTTCCAATATATTTACACCGTCCATTATATCTCGCTTATTTTATTTTTATGTTTCGTTCCTGATGTGGTATTTCATAGTCTATTCTTTTAAGGGTCTGCGACAATTCCTTTACTTCCGATTTAATTAAATTCTCTCTTAAGAGACCCATTCTCAAATAATCCTCTCCTTTAATGCTTGTGGTTTGGCCCTCCTTTCTTTCTTCGCTCTCCTTTTACATACTTACTAATATATGTTTTGTGTGTGCAGGTTGTGGAGGCATAGAGTAGCGAGCATTGACTGACACATCCCATCATGCATAGGAGCAAGAAAGAAAATAGAAGAACTTTTGCCACATTCTTTACTTATCCATTAATTATATTTCCATTAATAGTTTGCAACTGTTAGCGCATAAGCTTAATTTAGAACAATTGTGTAGTTAACTGTTCTGTATAATATCTATTATATACTTTATTTTATATTCAGATCATTCGGTAGATCTTATATAAACTTTGATATTACTATTACAAGTTCTACTGAATGTGCTAAATGTAAAATAAAAGATATAATAAATAATGTATGTATGCTCAAGTTTACACAAATGCTGTAATTTAAATTTTATAAGCTTGTGCATATGAAGTACATAATTTTTAGTATAAGCTTTATCTGTAAGCTATATATTGTAAATTGACTTTAAAGAATAGTTTATAACTATTGGATTATTTAAGTTTAATGTATTTTTCATATTACATAAATGTTAGTTTAGAATTAGTACATGCTTTAGTTGTACGATGTATTGTAAATAGATATAAAAGAGTAGTCCATAAGTATTAGCTTGTAATTTGAACCTTTTTGTGACTTGTAGTTTTATTCATTAGTTTAAATAAATGTTAAATTAAAAGAATTCCACTCTTCTTTTTATTTTCACACCTTAACAATCCTTGAAAGAACCTAATTCCAATTCCTTACACAAGAAGTACCGTAGACGAACTTTAAATGCAAAGTCCTGAAGCGAGAAACTTGTAAAAATGGCCCTATACGTTACTAAATATAAAAGAAGGAAATTGTGGAAACGACATCATTTTCGGTCTTCATTTCTTGCAACATTTGATGGCAGAAGTCTAGAAAATTAAGCGCTCGGAAATTCTTGGAATATGACGTCATTTCCAAGAACTGCTGATGTCGGATACCTCCTCGCATATCATATTCTCCTGATACAAATCCACGATTTTCAGCGAGTTATTTTTGCCAGAATCTCAGAAATTTTGCGATCGGAAATTCCTGGAACGTGACGTCATTTCCAAGAATTGCTGCGATGAAAGACCTCCTCGCATATCATATTCTCCTGATACAAATCCACGATTTTCAGCGAGATATTTTTGCCAGAATCTCAGAAATTTTGCGATTGGAAATTCCTGGAACGTGACGTCATTTCCAAGAATTGCTGCGGTGAAAGACCTCCTCGCATATCATATTCTCCTAATACAAATCCACGATTTTCAGAAGAAATTTAAGTGCTGAAAATCGTGGATTTGTATCAGGAGAATATGATATGCGAGGAGGTATTCGTTCTCAGTAATGACGTCACTTCCCAGGAATTTCCGAGCGCCAAATTTCTCAGTTTCTGCCAAAAATATCTCGCTGAAAATCGTGGATTTGTATCAGGAGAATATGATATACAAGGAGGTCTTTCATCGCTTCAGTTCTTGGAAATGACGTCACGTTCCAGGAATTTCTCACCGCTTATTTTAATAACGTATAGGGCTATTTTGACAAGTTTCTCGCTTTAGGACTTTGCATTTAAAGTTCGTCCACGGTACTTCTTGTATAAGGAATCGGAATTAGGTTCTTTCAAGGATTGGTAAGGTATGAAAGTAAAAAGAGCACTGGAATTCTTTTCATTGCAAATTTATTTAAATTAATCAATGAATATACAAGTTACAAAAATGTTGTAATTAAATTTACAAACAAATACTTATTAACTATTCTTTTATATCTATTTACATTACATCGTACAACTAAATCTTGTACCAATTCTAAACCAACATTTATGTAATATAACTAACACTATAAACGTAAATAATCTAATACTTATAAACTATTCTTTGAAGTTAATTTACAATATATCTTACAGATAAATCATACACTAAAATTTACGTACTTCATATGTAGAAGCATATAAAATTTAAATTACAGCAATTGTGTAACTTGTGAATATGTCAATTATTTATTATATCTTTCATTTTACATTTAGCACATTCAGTAGAACTTGTAATAGTTATATAAGTAATATTAAAGTTCATATAAGATCTACCGAATAAACTGAATATAAAATAAAGCATATAATAGATACCATAACAGTTAATTATACAATTGTCCTAAAATAAACTTACGGGCTAATAGATACAAACTATTTTTATAAACCAATTTACTATAACTAAAGGATAACTAAAGTATGTTGCACAAGTTCTTCTACCTTCTTTCTTGCATTTATGCACGATGAGAAGTGCCAGACAATGTTCCTTACTCTTTGCCTGTGAAACCTGCACACAGAAAAAATACATTAATAAGTATGTAACAGGAGAAAGATTATTAAGAGATATTTAGAGGAAGAAGAAAGAAAGGAGGGGCAAGCCAGAAGCATAAAAAGGAGAGGATTATTTGAAAAGGAATGGAATGCGTCAAGTATGAGTGACTTTGACAAAAGCGGAAGTAAAGGTATTGACGGAGATCCTCAAAAGTAGAGTCAATCAAATGCAACAGCAGGAACAAGGCAGAAAAATAGGGAAAGCAAGATACAATGATACGTTTAAATATATTAGAACATCAACACTACTATGGTACTTAAGAAAAACGGACCAGGGCGTAATTGACAATTAACAACGCAGGGGCGAGATGCAAAAGCATTAAAGGATGAAATAAATATTGGGAGAAGAAAAAGGATAAAAGATGTGACCTGTGCATACAAAAATTTGGAACGTAAGAGCACCTGCTAACAAAATGTACGGAACAAGATACAATAAGACATAAAAATAACTTAGGAATTTGTAATTAAACAGGAAGGAACGGAAAAGATTTATAATATATGTGCGATAAAGAGATAAGAAATAGTGTAATACGTAAGGCAGAGAAGGTATGAAAAGGAAGAGCGGAACGGAAGATGAGAGTGCAAGAGATAGTATTGTAAAGATAGGTTATATGTACACTAACCAAACTTTCATTCCTGTGAGACCGAAATAAAGAATAAGACCACTATTAATATGTATTTATTAAGTCCTGGAAAATTTATTCACAAATACATTTACCCGTGCTAAAGAGTGCTTGATTGTTGTAGAATATAATGAACAATGGAACTTGCAATGTTACCGTACATATTAATTTTTATGTAGATTGAAACACTGTGTTTGCTGACACTTTATTGATATGTAAAAGAGTGTACGAAACGGTTTTCGAGGATTATTAACTTAATTGGATGAATGAAGACATAAATAACCAAATTTTATGAACATTATCGCACCGCTACTTATAAACAAGTGCTTGAATTTACGTACCACTCGCATCCCTGTCTTACCTACACTCAAAGTGGGCTTTAATTTCGCCATCTATACAGAACTGCTCGAAACTGTATATATGTCTGCTTTATCTAAGAGTCATTAGTATCGCCATCTATACAGGCGTGACTCAAACTACTCGGGCCTCTGCCATATGTACACTTATGGTAAGTAAGGGGTGTGAGTAGTTTCAATGCGTTCTGTATAGATGGGACTACCATAGCAAGCGCGAGTGGTTTCAAGGAGTTCTGTATAGATGGCGAAACCATAGCAGGCACTGTAGATATGGCAGAGACCCGCGTAGATTCAAGTATATCTTTGCAGATATTAATTAATTTATGAATTAAATGATATATACACGGGTATTTCAATTATAAAAAAGAAGGCTTCTTGAGAAATAAGAAAATGTAATTCTCTAGGCGAAACATATATGATTTATGTTACTAGTGAATTATCTCGAAAGCGTCGGAAAACAGAAGGGTCTACATAAGGAGCAGGGCAATAAATAATACACAATATTTAGAACTGCAGATAGATACAACGATAGAAACGAGAACTCAAAAGTAATTGCAATAAGAACTTAAGATTCTCTCCGCTCAAATAACTACAGTGGGCAGTAATGCCCACTTAATGTTCGCTGCTTCGAAGCTGCCTAGCGAACACTATCCAGGGATGTGATTCATAAGGAATTGTTCATGCGTATCACTTTTCGGCACGCTCGGTTTAGGCTGTGTTGGGAGTAGATTGAGATGTACTGAGAACCAGCGTGAGATATATTTAACACGTTGAGAGCCACGTCAGTCATCGGTGACTGACAATCAACTTTCCGTTCACTTGCCGTAAACTAAACTTTCCGTTCAGGCCGCGTCAGTCATCGGTGACTGACAATCAACTTTCCGTTCAGTTGCCGTAAACTAAACTTTCCGTTCAGGCCGCGTCAGTCATCGGTGACTGACAATCAACTTTCCGTTCAGTTGCCGTAAACTAAATTTTCCGTTCAGGCCGCGTCAGTCATCGGTGACTGACAATCAACTTTCCGTTCAGATGTCGTAAACTAAACTTTCCGTTCAGGCCGCGTCAGTCATCGGTGACTGACAATCAAATTTCCGATCAGTTGCCGTAAACTAAACTTTCCGTTCAGGCCGCGTCAGTCATCGGTGACTGACAATCAACTTTCCGTTCAGTAACTGACACTCAACTTTCCGTTCAGGCCGCGTCAGTCATCGGTGACTGACAATCAACTTTCCGTTCAGTGACTGACACTCAAGTTTCCGTTCAGGCCTCGTCAGTCATCGGTGACTGACACTAAACTTTCCGTTCAGTCACTGACACTCAACTTTCCTTTCAGGCCGCGTCAGTCATCGGCGACTGACAATCAACTTTCCGTTCAGGCCGCGTCAGTCATCGGTGACTGACACTAAACATTCCGTTCAGGCCGCGTCAGTCATCGGTGACTGACATTAAACTTTCCGTACAGGCCAAGTCATTCATCGGTGACTGACACTAAACTTTTCGTTCAGGCGTCAGTGTATCACAGTGTTAAGCTACGCCGCGGCGCGCCGTCGCGCATGTCGCGCCGTGCGGCCTAAACGGCAAGCGTGGCAAAACCGGCGTGGCACTCAACGTGTTAAGGGCCATTGCTGATGACAAGTGGAGATAACTCGGACGCAACCTCGATCCTCGATACATCGGTGCAGGTCCAAAAATCGGTAGGGATGACTCTTCGAATATTAATTGTGGAAAAAAACGAACATTAAGCGGCCATTATTGTACATTGTATCCAAAGCGCAATACGCAGTCAATTAGCTCGAATTATTTTCCACATAATTATCAAACGTTTCTTAAACGTTTAATAATTATACGATAAATAATTGATTGCCCGGGTCTCACCACGTGGAGGTTACTGCGCATGGAGACCCACCCTAGCCACGGCCCTTCCACCCTCCAATTACGCGAAAACTAATTCTAATATAACATGTGACAAAGAAAAATCTCCTATTATTGTCCATTTGTAGAACGTTCAGTAATTGATCGTAGTACAAGTAAGACAACAAGAGGAGTACTTGGAAAATACACGACCGAAAGCTAAATGGAATATCAAAACGGAACCTGAAAGAAAATCAAGAAGAGAGTCCAATTTCCTGAAATAAAACTTTCTTAATAATATATCCTATGATCTTAGAAACTAGGCAACGAAATATTATCACAGCAGTGTACACTGCTGTCTTAAAAACCAAGGCAACGTTTAAAAATAAATCCTCCTTTCTTAAATACTAGATTAAATTCAAATGCGCCCTGCCTGACTAAAGATCTAACTTAAAACTAAAATCACCCTAGCTAATATAATATCTAAGAGTTCAATTAAAAGAACAATTTCAATGATATGCTACCTAAATAGGAATGTAACAGATACTTTATCATATTATTGTAGGTATAAGTATGCATATTCTTAATTCCTCTTCAATTAGTCCATATTAATTTCGTGGTCCATGCCTTCCTAGAACAGACAACTGGCAACTGGGCAGGGGCTGGGCACGGGCAGGGGTTGGGCACGGGCAGGGGCAGGGTGAGAGTGTGGTCATATTAAACATATTTTAAACAATCCTCTTCTTCGGCTGAGTCCTTTCAATCCTTCTGAAACAAAGACAAATTGGAAGTAATTAGTAAAGCATTATAAAAATCTTAAACTCATAAATGGGATCAAATGGGAGGCAAGTGACGAAAGTGACTGCTACCGAGCAGCCCGCGAGCCCTCGGCCCAGAGTCTGGACAGTAACACGACTTACAATCAACACCTGTTTCGATACCGAGCCACAGCAATCATTGAGGAACGGACATGCAAGACCGCAACCGCGAATCCAGATTATGTCCCATATACCTTCTGCCACCCCAAGGTGTGCTTGGCGTGGTCTAACGAGCAGGAATTTCCTACGTCGGCGGGTCACCTGTCCAGAACCACAGTCACAGCCTCACACACCGCTCGTCGCTGAAAGTGCAACCCAAATATCGCAACAGGTGCAACAGCGCCTTACCATCGGTCCTCTGAGCCGAGAACGGAAAAGGGAATGAAGCAAAAAACGAAATGAAGCAAAAGACGGAATGAAGCAAGAAAGGAAATGAAGCAAAAGGGAGAATGAAGCAAAAAAGGGAATGAAGCGAAAAAGGGAACGAGAAGGGAAAGTGCAATGCGCAGTCTATTCGCTCGAATTATTTTCCACATAATTATCAAACGTCTGTTAAACGTTTAATAATTATGCGATAAATAATTGATTGCCCGGGTCTCACCACGTGGAGGTTACTGCGCATGGAGACCCACCCTAGCCACGGCCCTTCCACCCTCCAATTACGCGAAAACTAATTCTAATATAACATGTGACAAAGAAAAATCTCCTATTATTGTCAATTTGTAGAACGTTCAGTAATTGATCGTAGTACAAGTAAGACAACAAGAGGAGTAGTTGGAAAATTCACGACCGAAAGCTAAATGGAATATCAGAAGGAAACCTGAAAGAAAATCTGCAAGAGAATTCACGTTCCTGAAATAAAACTGTCTTAAAAATATATCCTATGATCTTAAAAACTAGACAACGAAATATTATTGCAGTGGTGAACACTGCGGGCTTAAAAGCTAAGACATAACTTAAAAATAAACCCTACTTTCTTAAATTTTAGATTAGATTCGAATACGCCCTGCCTGACTAAAGAGCTAACTTAAGACTAGAATCACCCTACCTAGTATAACATCTAACAGATCGAATAAAAGAACAATTTCAATAATATCCTATCTACATAGGACTGTAATAGATACTATCCCATACTCATGTGGGTATGAGTATACATATACTTAAATCCTCTTCGGTTAGTCCGTATTAATCTCTCGTGGTCCATGGTGTCCTAGAACAGACAGAAACCCGAACCAAAAAATTGCAGCACCTGCCAACAATATTTGGTTTTATAAACCCTGCCTAATTAAAAGTCTAATAATTTAAATTCGTGTAAAACCTGCCAGTATAAAGATCTAAGATTGTGTGTTGAGACAAATCCTACCTAAATAAAGAGCTAAATGTATTGTTCGATTTATATTTGGGCCTGCCTAATTAATTGTCTAACACCTGTAATTAGTTAATTAGGACAGGGGTTTGGGGCAGGGATGGGGTGAGGGTGTGTTCGTATTATACATTGTTTCATGAATCCTCTTCTTTTCAATGCTTCTGAAACATGCACAAAGTCGAAATAATTAGTAAAGCATTATAAGAATGAATTCTTAAACTCACAATTTGAATCGACGAGGCTGGCTCTTTAATTTTAAAGTTTCCAATCGTGTCTTTGATAATATTTCTGGATCGGTATTCTATATATTCCACTCTTGAGCCTCTGACGTATGTACTTATGTTTGTTTAATATAGCATATTTGGGTTCATCTGTGAATCTGTAACAATCTCAAGCATTGGATTAGTGACATCCCCAAGCCTCCCCATTTTATATCGAAATGAAGCTGCTTTTAATTCGTAATAACTGAATTTTAGCGCAGTTAATAAATCAGAATTATTATGAAAAATGCTGCTATTTTTTGTTAACAATAGTTAATTGGATTTCGACCAAAGTGATATATTCTTTTGTACGTTCTAGATCAAACTGAATGGTGGTATCACGTTCATTAAAAACTCCAAAATGAAGTAGTCACATTTCACTACAATTGATTCTATTTTGCTTCAACAAAGAAGCGACAAACGATTATTCGGAAGAAAAATATCAAACTTCAACTATCACCATGCCGAGGCCCAACTACTGCCAATAACGTTTTTCGTGCAAGGATTTTTGTTTAAACATTTACGGATATCGCGAGTGAATTTCAATTTCTACAAAGCAAGCTCGAAAAGTTATAAAAATTGGCTCTACTAAAAAAAAGGTTAAGATAGAATTGCAACAATTAGGAGGAAATATTTAAGAGTTAAACTCTAATAATGAACAGTCACCAGTATTAACTCTAATTTAAATCTACTATCTAGAATTATTATAAATTTATCAAAGATTCTGCAAATTATATCTGTTTTTTACTTTGCTCTTTTTCTTTTCTTTTCTTTTCTTTTCTTTTCTTTTCTTTTTTCTTTCCTTTCTCTTTCATTTATTTTCTTTTTCATTTATTTTCTTTTTCATTTCTTTTCATTTCGTTCACACAGTAATTTACTAATATGTATGCAAATTTTTAGCAGTACTTCCATCAACAGACATTCCAGGTAGTATAATTATTAAGAAAAATAAAATAAAAAGAAAGGCAAATATAAAACGCTGAAAAGAAAAAGTTCCTGGTTCAGGAACAGGCTTCCAATTGGAAGCAGATGGGGACTAGTAGTCGCAACTCTACTTAAAAACGCGATCTTTAATCAACGCAACGCTAACTGGAACTCGCGATACAATCATTTCGCAACACTATTTATTAAGACTAATAGAAAGCAAACAGTAAATTATATGTACTATCCAAAATTAAGCAAATTGAAGATCCTCTGAAAAATGAACTGAAAGTTCCAATACGCGAAAACAATTTCCGCAACACTAGAAGCTCAAATGTAAAGTGTATTATAAAATACTACAATTTAACTAGCAATAAGAATAGCAATAAGTGGCATTCAACGCAACTCCAACTCGACCCGTTCGCAAGTTTTTCGCAACTCTAAAGCAACGCGATATTTTTGGGAGGGCTGTATCGTTGGGCCGGAATGTGCATCGGCCAAGTACAAATAAAAATTCTACAAATGAAAATGCAAGCACAGTGACAAAGTAGTAACACAGAATGATTCCCCATTCTTAAAAAGAATGGGGAGCCATTAGTAGTTGCCCTCTTGAGTGACAGTTTGTCGGGCCTCTTCGGCATATAGCCTCTCCATTTCGTCGGACCCAAGGGTCAGCTGAAACTTAAACTAGGCTCGAGACTCTAATCGGAAACCAAGGAAAAACTTATAAAGGTGAAATAAAGAGTTTGAATCGCGGAGCTAAATGGAACACACGTGGCCGAATGGCGATCAAATAAAATCGTAGAATTGTGATTACGGAAAATCACATAGATTACGATTAAAATTGTAATCGTTCTTCGTTCACACGTGCAGCCTCGAGCATAATGTAACACGTTTCGTTTCGGAGCCTAAATCGCGACCACGACCGCGAAGGATTCGAAAAATCGATAGGCAAAGCCAGAGGCGAACGCATTTTCGTTCGCGCCACAGCTTCACCGTCGACTTTTCAAATCAGATTTCCTGAAACAGGTTGAACACGCGAAATAGTGCCTACCCGATCGGAGACTGTGTCAACCTGCCCGGCCCTACCTACTTATGTCTATCAATCACACCAGAAAGTATGCTACCTATCCTACCTGGACCTATATTTAAAAAATGACAAACAAACACACCAACACACGACACTCCACGGTTCTCAGTCAAACACTTGGGCGCAAAAGCCTACACTAGGGAGGCGTCCCGGGACACCCCCGACACCCAAGTGCTGTCGCACAACTTGCTCACTCTAATGTACGTACCATTTTTCTGAAATCGACTGACAGTGGCTGGGATCTCTGCGTTCACGTGGAAAAAACCACGTCGCGGTTGAGATATTTAATAGATATTTAATAAAATAATTAAATAGCACCGATACAAGAGGTACTTGATAGCAATTGATAAGTATATTCAATTCTTTTTGGCATTTGGCCTCTGTCATCTTAAATGACAAAAACTTCGTGCCCAAGTATAGTAGGAATTATTGAAGCAAATAATACTAAAAATGATGTCTCTGTTTTAAATTGATGGACATCTTATCTTGGTCATAATAGCTACATTTTAATACGGAACGACGCAAATCCACAGCCTAACCACACACACAATGCGGATATTACGTCGTGCACGATACACCAACGCACTGTCAGTCGCCAACAATAAATCATTTTATGGCTTATAAACTAAAAAATATCATCGTGCTCTACCACCGTTTTCCCACCCAAGTAACACCGGGGCACGTGAGTGGGATCCGGGCAGTGAACACGGAAAGGGTTAAACCTGAAAATCCTCGTCTAAAAAGATGATAAGGCCATACTGATTTTCTAACGGGCTAAAATACATATATATGTACAACAGATCTATATATGATTCTATTTTATTGAAGAGAAAATTAAATGACTCTACTTTATTAGAAAAATTGTGCAATGACTCTACTATATTAGAAAAATTATGCAGTGACTCTACTTTATTAGAAAAATTATGCAGTGACTCTACTTTATTAGAAAAATTATTCAAAGACTCTACGTTAATAGAGAAATTATTCAACGACTCTACTTTAATATACTTTGAATTAAATTGAAACATCCTCGGGCGTTCCCGTTATCAAAGCATTGATTCTAAAACGCAAGATTGCTTTAAAAGTTGATTGCCTTGATTTCGAAAACTACCCGTTCGCGTATTGTCTTCTTGTACATTCAGGTTTAATTAACATTTTGTACGGAAACAATGAACGTATCGATATCTTTAAACGCTAAAGACTAATATGGATATCGAATAATAAAATTATTCGATAGTTCCAACAAATTGATAAGGTAAATGAGTACCTTCACTTTATATATTATCAAAGTAGAAAAAGATGAAATACTACACTCTTACTAACAGCAATAATTATGCAATTTATTCTAACTGTGCAGTCATTGCAATTGACAAGTAAACGAAGTCGAATGGTATTCGACTTCTCCACTACAAACTAATGCACGTAGAATACTGGACGTTACTTTATATTCATTCAATAATTAATAACTATTTAAATATCGTTTCATAGGTATTCAATTAAATACTCTATTATAAAAAGATGTATAGTGATATATTTTGTACTAAATATGATCTGTTTTAAAATTATCAAGCTATTTAAAAACGCGTTGTACAAGAAGACCTATCCTCACATAATATAAAGCAGTAAAGAAGTTACTACTCATGAGTATATTTCCATATACCCATGGTCACAGTGCTTGCCAGAAAAATCTACGTAATTACAACCAGTCACCCGTGTCGGTTCGGACCTTTCGTCCTGCGACATGATTGAGTGATCAGAGGAACTTTAAAGCATGCCACTCACCGGTTGCAGACTCACCAGGTGTGCGGCCAAGCTCGTCGCCATCGAAGCCATGGAAGCTGCTGAAACATTCAAAAAGAGCAAACAACATTAAAATCTATGTATTTTCAGTACTTTTGGAATGTGTTAATTATCAATGATTATTGCAATACAAGATTAAAGAACGAAGGAGATACTTACTCGTCAAATTGATGGCTGAAAGCCCGAACTCGCTGAACAGGACACTGACTCTAATGGAACACTTATGATTGACGAACAAAGTGATTCTAATTTCGCGACAGTATTTCTACTGTTTTTGTGACTGCTACCGAGCAGCCCGCGAGTCCTCGGCTCAGAGTCTGGACAGTAAAACGACTTAGCATCGAGACCAGTTTCGATTCCGAGCCACAGAAATCATTAAGGCACGGATATGCAAGACCACAACCACGATTCTAGATTATGACCCGTATGCCTTCTGCCACCCCAAGGTGTGCTTGGCGTGGTCTAACACATAGGAATTTCCTACTAGGCGGGCCAAAGTGTCCAGAAAAGCAATCACAGCCCCACACACCGCCCCCCGATGACACTGCAACCCGGATATTGCAAGAACCGCGACCACGATTCCAGAATGGTGGATAACCTACCCAAATTAGAGATTATATGTGGTCTAACAGAGGGCCTCGTGACCAGGGTCCAGAACCACAATCACGCCCCCGCACATCGTAACTCGCTGACACTAAGTCCCTAACCATCAGTCCTCCGAGCCGAGAACGGAAAAGGAAACGGAATAATTGTGATCGACGAACAAAGTGACTCTATTTTTCGCGAGAGTATTATTTCGGAGCAAACACTGACTCTAATTTCGCGTCTCTTTACTGTTATTTATGTTGAATTATTATTAAGAGCGGCTGCGCTCAAAAAATAATAAAAAGAACTTTGACGGAACAAGCACTGACTCTACCAACCGCATTGCGCGCGGCCAACAATATCGTTATGGTGATACAATTGAGCCCATGGTAGCTTCTGAAACATTCAAAAGAACAGACAAAATTGAAATCTTTGCGTTTTGAGTGCTTTTCGATCATGATAATTATCAAAGACCATTGTAAAATAAGATTAAAGAAATACAGAGATACTTACTCTTCGAGTTGATGGATGAGTGCCCGAACTCGCCGAACTGCATCGGTGCTGACTCTAATACCGGAATACTTATTGCGAAAGAAAAAAAAATAAAATAAAAGACTACTATCGCGCACGTCAATTGTGATCGACGAACAAAGTGACTCTAATTTCGCGAGAGCAATATTTCGAAGCAAACACTGACTCTACTTTCGCGTATCTTTACTGTTATTTATATTTAGTTATAATTATTATGAGCGGTTTCGCTCTAAAAACAATAAAAAGAACTTTGACGGAGCAAGCACTGACTCTACTGACCGCATTGCGCGCGGTCATCAAAATTTTCTGAAAGAGAATCTGTACAAGTTAGTAAATAGGGTGAGGAGGTAGAAATTGAAGCAATACACATTTGATTTTATTTATCTCTTTCTTATTTCTTCATCCTGTCAAACGTCTGTTGAGGAAATACTGCTTTGTTTTAATAAAGTACTACCGTATTATTATTCTGATTTAATTACTGTTAATTGTCTATTCAAGATATACAATTATAGATTAATATAAATGATTTATCAAAAGCATACTGTGACTGTTCTTTGTCCGAGTTTTAAAGGTGATCATGATCTTAGTTAGTAAGCAATATCGCGCATTTATAAGTTCTCGTAGCTGCTTGTAGAAATCAAGACTCGAAACTATTTATCATGCTTCAAGTGCATGGCAACCAGTACGTAAGTACGCGGACAATGCTGCATCGAAAATACAATTTGACCGTACTTGTGCCAAGTCACAGAGATAATAAAAGTTTTTAATAAATACTAGTGAAGCTATAATAGAAATCGCGACCGATATGCAGCGAAACATGAAAGTATTTCAATTTTTCGTTTAGAATTAATGAAATTTACTGACTCTAGTTTCAATCGCGAATGGCATATTGTAAGTCCTACTTAAAATGTTTAAACTGCTGAATAACTTTCAACCGAAAGATAAGAACTTGAGCCAAAATCCAATCGCCAGATAACAAGAAATATACGTAAACCGTTGGGATAATAAGTTAAATGTTACCAATCCTTCATCATACGTCATCGGACTGATTGTTATGCATCGCAGTAATTGCATCTCAATACTCCATTCCTGCAGCCTCAATATATTATCCTCCACCAACCAATCATCCATTGTATCTGCAACAAAAAGAAAAGCAACGTGATAAACCTGTGCCAAAATCAGAATCGAATTCGAAGTCGCGAAAAGACATATGTAACTGGGTATGTAAGTGACATTGCAAAGAAAATAAACGCAAACTTAACACCGCATCGAATCCGAATAATCGTGTAATAAAATATAATAAATATTCAAAGAACCGTTTAAACTAATAAAT
Source organism: Nomada ferruginata (assembly GCA_963583965.1). Classification (NCBI taxonomy): domain Eukaryota; kingdom Metazoa; phylum Arthropoda; class Insecta; order Hymenoptera; family Apidae; genus Nomada; species Nomada ferruginata. The sequence goes on from OY757217.1 coordinate 3,492,395, forward strand.
TAATGAACCCGATATTTTAATAAACGACTAGTTATCGCGAATCAAAAAATCGGAGGTACCGGATGACCGGTCAAGCGTCCAGCAAAAGAGACTCGAGAAAGAGTTTAATGGATATCCACGATAGTCAAACGATTGTTAAATAAACGTGTATTAATTAATAGAAGGTAATAGACAAGCGTATGCGGTGATAAAGTAAACCCCGAGATGCTATTGTATTGTAAGCTGATGTACATATGTCGCTAACCTTCGACAGCATAGACGACCCGTACGGTACGACGCTTGAACTGATAGTGACACCGCGTGCGCCGCGCACCGGCATCCCCACTCCGCGACGCGCCGGCGCGTCGGTAACGCTCGGTCGCGCTCGGTGGTATTCGCAATTTTCGAACTCTTCGAAGGTCTCCGATCGCGGTCGTGCGTACTACTGTACTAAGGTCATACGTACTGAACTTTTTCGACTTCTGACCAATTTTTAGCTAAACCTACGATCCTAGGGTTGTACCTACTGGACTTTTACGTTTTCTGACCATCTTTTAGCCGGACCTACGACTCTAGGGTCATGTCTACTGTGTACTTCTTCGGGTTCTGACCAACTTTTAGCTGAATCTACGATCCTAGGGTTGTACCTACTGGACTTTTACGTTTTCTGACCAACTTTTAGCCGGACCTACGACTCTAGGCTCGTCCCTACTGGACTTTACCGGCTTCTGAACAACTTTTAGCTGAACCTACGATCCTAGGGTTATACCTACTGGACTTTTACGTTTTCTGACCAACTTTTAGCCGGTCCGACGGCTCTAGGGTCGTGTCTATTGTACTTCTTCGGGTTCTGACCGACTTATAGCTGAACCTACGATCCCAGAGTTGTACCTACTGGACTTTTACGTTTTCTGACCAACTTTTAGCCGGACCTACGACTCTAGGGTCGTGCCTATTGAACTTCTGCGGGTTCTGATTAAGTTTTAGCTGGACCTACGATCCTCGTTAAAGAATTCTTTTGTTATTTGCTGCGCAATGAAAGCGGGACAGCACAGGCGGGACGCTTGACGTGACACTGTCAATTTCATTGCCCCGATGCATCGCGATGTGGTTTCGACTCAACTCGAGCCGAGCCGAAGTACATCGCGCGACCAGGCACCGTAGCTCAATTTTTCTACCGAAACGTTGCTCGAGAAAAAGCTGTCCTGATCCCCTCAAAGCATTTACATATATTCACACAATCGCATGAATCCCGTCCCCACTACTTTAGTAAATAATAGTTCTTCAAGTGATCACTGCCCATGAGCAGAGGACGCTCAAATCAGCGTGGGATTTCTAAGTCGGTATGACAGTCACGTTGGGCCACGAAAGTCCATAAGATGTCTTGTCTATTCTTATATCTCGTCTGTGATTCGGCAATGATTTCAGCGTCGCAATGATTTCACTATTATTTAGTGAAGCAGAGCTGGGCACAGCTGTATATTATATGTTATATATTAATATGTAATTATAATTAAATGCTCAGGACTCCATTTCACGTCGGCCGTAGGAAGGGTTCTACCGCAAACGCCGTCGATTCGGAAGGGTTAATAAATAGTCCGTCAGGTTTCCGCCGTTTGTAATTAGAGGGCGCTGAAATCAGTGTCGCTTTTTATCGATCTTGTATTACAAATTTTTATCCTCGAGGTTATGTTTCGGTGTCTCGAACAAGGTTATGATTTTATATTTTATTAATTAACTCTCTAACCAGACACATAGCCAGACAAGAATTGTTTGGAATTTTCAGAGTTCAAAAATGCAATACGCCTTCATAAATTCGATTATTTTATAGCTGGTGGATATTAATGATGCAAGTATTTATACGTGTATAATTTTTAAACTAATACGTCATTTTATTATACGTATATAAAATACGTTTGTAAATTTTGTCCTGTGTACTTTGCTGCAACTGGAACCCTATGTCACAGAAAAGTTTTTTTCATCTACATTAAGTTACCCCCTGTATGTTTACCCTTTTGAAAGGGGTACTAGTCACCCCTTTCACCCCAAAAAAGGGTAGCTTTTAAAAAAAGGGTGCTGCAGCTGGAAAGATATTGACCATGTATTCTCAATTCTTTAATTATGTTTTAGTAGCATTTGTGCCAGTAATATTATTAAAATATTGTAGATTCTAATAAAGATACACTGATTTTGATATATTTTTTATTAAGAAAATAAAAGTTTCGTATATATGGAGTTCAACTTGAAATTGTAATTTCATCTCTATTACAATCTAGTCAATTCTTTCTCATACGTATAGCTGGAAGTTTTGAGAATACACCCCTGTTACTGTGGGGTGTAGAGCATTGTAACGGAGCATGCTCCATCTTTTTAATGTTTCAGCATAGTTTGTAAAACCATTGGCCGTTGGCCCTTTCCAAAGCTGGTGATGGAAGATATACTCCCTTCCCTTTCCTCCGGTTGAAAACAGGGAGGGACACCCCTTTTGGTATTGGATTTAGAATATGCCAATGGAGCATGCTCCGTCTCAGAGCCGTCACAATGTGTTTTATAAAGGCAGTCCACCCTTTTCAACGTTTGTGACGGTGAATCTACTTCAAGGGATTGGCTGGCAGAGTTCCCCATGATTGGTCGTGGGGAACGTTGGGTATATCCTGGTGTAGCTGTTCTCCGTAGCAAGTGGAGAGAAGGAAAGATCAGTTGAGTTCTGGCTACCATTCAGACTACTTCAGTATATGTTATTTTAAATAAACGTGCAAGTGTTTAGAAAATGTTTCACAGTGAAATGTTTCATTTCTTTGTACAGTATTAATGTGTACGTTTAATCTTTGTTATGTTAAGACCGTCAACATTATTTAAATTTATATTTTTGTATATACAGGTTCCTGAATTCTCAAAGAAGTCGATTAATTTGGTACAAAGAAATTGGATTCTGTATTATCACATTTTGAGATACCAGTGTTACATTTTTTCTTTTCATCTGGTATGCGTTATTCGTGTTTTTAGTTGTTTGATAAGACGAATTATGTAGAACTTATTCGTTTTCGTATTCTTTTATTTGGACAAAACAATGTAATGATTTTATATTCAAAATTTTCACACATCCAACAAATTTCTGTATTTTCATTTATTTCATTTTTTATTCGGCCTGGTTTCCTTCTGTGCAGCGATATTTGTCGGGTATAAAGCATTGTCAAGTAAAACGTATACAAAGTGAAATAAATAACAATTGAACTGAAAAGATGTATTATTATACAAGAACCAGTGCCAGTGATATTCAACAATCCAAACGAATAATCAGAGAAAGGTGAGTCTATAAGTGTATTTTTTTGATAAATTTGTTATATATGCTACTATAATTTTATTCATAGTTTTCTCGTAATAATGTATGTTTGAGAACAATAATGTTTTATATTTTTAACAAAAATTATATTGCAATTGAGTTCTACGAGATCGGATAAGATGGCACCACCGACAATAGTCCATTGCAGATTCCTTCCCTTCTTTCAAACGTTAACTTTACGCTTCAAACAATAATAACGTACAACATAATTAAGAAAGCGTGATTAATGTTATTTCATACCACATTCTTATCAATATTAATAATTCTTAAATTTTAACACAATTATATATGACAGGATTAAAAGAAGGAATGTTTCAAACATGATTGAAAATATTCACTTTTCATCCACAACTTAACTTATCCCTTTATCGAGAAATTCTCTCAAAGTTGCATATAATTAAATTACAAATATATTGAACCACCGCTGAATTCCTTACATAAACCTGATCGATACATCGTAAACCGCACTTTCCTCTCGAGAATGACCAATCTGAATCGTCCCTCGAGCAAGGGCTGCTGTTTTTACACTCCGCTTGAGGCTTTCGTTCAAGTTCAAAGGAGAGAAGTTTGCCAGACACTTTGCCTCCGTTTCCGTATCCGAGGGTCGCGACCATCCCGACACAGCAAACGATACCATTCCTCCCTTTTCGTGTATCCCTGTAAATCCCACCCGATCGTCCTTCCTTTCCTTCCGTCTCCCGATAGAGTTGCGCGTTCAGCAAAGCCGTGTTTGCATTTCTCTCTCCAGGGAGCCGGGCCACGGGGGCGGCGCGCAATTTCGAAAAGCCGATTTCAATTCCGTTTCCTTTTACACGGGGAAAGAAATCTCGAGTGCGGCTCTATTCGAAGGGAGAACGGCCACCCGGGATTACGAGAATCGCGTGGACGGGGCTGGAAACACGTGCGAAAATTCGAAATCCTGACGTCTCCGCTCTATGCATCGATCGTTCCTGTCTTCCCTCCTCAGCTTTTCTTCCTTCGACGTTGGACGGCGGCTTTTCTTTCTTCCTGTCTTTTTGTTTACTTTCCACGCCGAGACGGGCAATTTATTCTTGAAGGCATGGCCGCAGAATCGTCGTTGCTTCTTCTCGACGAAATGTCCGTCGCTTGTTTCAACAGAAGCACGAATAAGTGAATCTACTGGTTTCAGTATTTTCCGTTCCGCTTTCTTGTTTCTTGTCCTCCCCAGCACGAATTTCTCCAGCACGCTAGTAATTCCTTCGGGAGTGACGCGACGACGTTGTATAACGATGAGCTTCGTTTCCGTTTCCGTTCTTCGTGATTCTCGCCCCGTCAACTCCATTCCTCGCCCTGTCTGGGTATCATTGTTTTTTCTTCACCGTCCACGTTGGATTCGTCTTCGCGGACATTCTGAAATCCTGGATTTTTCGTAAAATCCCGGTCGACGACGCGTTCCCTTGTACATATTATTTCCTGCTGTTCTCCTCTCGTCTTCCTGTTTGAGCATTTACATCGTTTCGCACACTCTTCTGTCTTCTCTAATTCGAGAAGCTCATTTGAGCATCGAGGATATTTTTGGTCGTCGGTTCACCAGCTTTCGAAAACTTCTTCACCGCCACCTTTCCCATTCAAGATGCGAGGCGCATAAGCACATTTTTATACGACACAGGAGTTGATGTATCTTCCCCTTTCTCGAGGCGGCACCAGAAGGAATAACACCTTTGTCGTACACGTTTGTACGTGCTCGTTGATATTCCGTCGGCGTCTCTGTTCTTCTGGGACACCCTTGCCACCCGCTTTTTCCTGCTTTCCTTCGTTTCCGCTGCAGCGTTACACACGTCGGGAAAAATCGCGAGAAGATACTGGCTCGCGGATACTTTAAACACGTCCTGCATGGGTGGTTTTATGTATTTTATATTTGAAATGTACCGAATGGCCAACTCGAGCAACGACTGACTACTTTGTTTAAAGATGCATCGTCGAGAGAAACAAATTCCACGACACGTTTGCATCGCGACACGAGGGGACTGTAAAATTCAAATGATCACGAATCATATAACCGGCCCTGTTCCCTCCAGTCGGCCCTTTCGGGCATTAAATTTCCGCGGTCCGTCGTTAAATATTATTAAAGAATGCTTTTAGCAGCGGAGATATCGCGTCGAACGGTAGGAGTTTTGGTTATCGATACGACCGTGTGATCCGCGTTCTAAGGACTGTCCTTAAATGTGTGTCGTAAACGGAGAAAGAAATCGGGGAGGAATTAAAGGAAAGGCTGGCCGAGACGAAGAAAGAGGCCCGCTCGTATCGGGCTGGTTTACTTTGTAAGGGTGCCTCGTGCTTCGCGGGGCCTGCCCCGGGCCAGTAAAAACTTTACAGCCCCGTAATGAATGCAAGAAATAATTATCTCATGAATACATTAGTTTTAGTATCCCCCGACACGGACGCGGACCGTAAAAGCGGCATTGAACGTGTCTTGACCCACGCCGATTTGCAGTGCGTGTTCACTTGCCTACGATTCTTAATCGTTCGCCTTTCATTCCCTTTTTTGTCTCCCTTCTGCCGAACCGCGCCGTCCTCCTTGGACGTCTGAGCTATTAGCACCACCTCGATGGAAATGCGAGCCGCTATGCGTCTTCCTTGTGTTCGTTGTTCTTTCACGGAATTGTCCACGACGTATTTATTGCCTCGGTTTTTCCCTCTGTCTATCTTGCACCTTTTAGAATTATCGTAATCCGAGTACCATTGCTCGCGATTTTCATTTTGCTTTCATTTAACGTCAGAAGTATATCGAGCTCTGTCGTTAGTTCTGGTGTTAAGAATTCAGATGTCGAAAGCTATCCATTCTGAAGGAAATAGCTGTTCACCGACGATCAATCTTCCCAGTGAAATTCCCCGTATTGCAATAAACATTCGATCTTTGTTAACAAAAAAAAAAGCGATTAAGAAAGCTCATCGAAGCGACGTTGAACAACCACCACCAAACGATGGGAACAGATTGGGGGATGGTGCAAGGGGGTGTATTTGCAGACGGGGTGGGCCGTTCGTTTGGCCATATCGCTGGAAACCCTTTATGTGAATAGCAGCGCGGCGAGGGTTGCTGAAGGAGGGGAGAGGGAGGGCGAGTAACGTTAGTTCGCGTTAGGAAAGGGTTGCATCGGTGGACGGTGGCGCAGAGTGATTGATCGTCGTCCCGCGACACCCCCGTGCTCACCCAGAGTGGATAAAGGGGTGGAAAAAGGAGTGGAAACCCTTTCACGCTTTCACGGATCAGTCACGGGATCACGTTCTCGGCTCCTCACCCTCTGTCTGCCAGCCCTCGGTACACGGGACATGCATCACTCTGCCATCCACCCCCGTTCCTCCCTTTATCACGAAACGTTTGCTCGTTCGCGTCGCGAGCTCGAATCTGCAAAGTTGGCCCGGCTGAAAACGAGATTCGACGTACATTTTCTTCTGACAAGGGTTAATCATTGCCGCATTTAACATTTAGCTGTTCAAGTATTTATTTCTGGCAGAGTTCAGAAGTGAATGATTGGCAAGCGCGGGCATATTAGTTATTAGTTGTTAGAAATTTATTTACTCACGCGAATGGAATAACGTATTTGTGTTTCTAATAAAAAAAATGAATGGAGGATAGATTTAGAAATGTCGATTAAATGTGATATTAAAATCATATCAATTTAGGGAGTTTCAAGAATAAAAACTTGCACTACTCTTTTCCCGTGCTCTCATTCGTCCTTCTGGAACATTTTCTTTGCACCGGATTAGATTGCCGTTCTCGCGGAACAGAAGCTGACAAAAGAAACGGAGAATTTCCAACCGACCGACGACGCGGTAATTACGGAAAAATTCAGCTTTACCTAGTACTGACTGGCTGCGGCAAGATTAATTATGTTTTCCAAACCGTTGCGAGGAAAATGTCCTTTCCATTGTTTCCGGAATGAAGCTAAATGGGAACCTGAGAAATATTTTGTCCACTTTATTTATGTTCGCCACATATTTGTGCTTTGTCCACTTTATCAATTTTTATGATCCGTGAAAATGTATGCTTATTCTGTATAATGAACTGTACAGAAATTGTTCAATTTCTTGTCACAATAATCGCAAGAAGATAATTATTAATGGAGTTTATCGCCGCAGTAGAATGGGTTCGCGCTGGTCAGACCTATCGTTGAAGTAAATGGCTCGCCGGAAGAAGCAAACCGGATGACGGGGTCTCATACATCAGACACCTAATTCTTCCTTTCGCTGCTGTGTTAACTCTTACATCTTATCCATTTAGAAGTTCCATTCGGCCTGTTCTAGCTCGAAAGCCACCGGTAGGTTTGTCACTCGCAAACTGACGAGCCATAATGCGTCTGGTAATTGATATCCTCACCTTCCTGCGAACTTACATCAATCTAAGTATAATAGAGGGAGACGGAAAATGAGACGAGGGGAAAGGATTTTATGGCATCTTCAAGTTTGCAATAATCTCATCGGGGACTGATTAGATACGAAGTTTGATCGATTAGCGATTTTTGTAAATTTCTGCTTCATAGGGAACTTTGCATTCCCATTGAACTCGTGATTATTTAGCGATCGAATAACGCTCAGTTGAATCATCCCTGAACGTACGCGGGCGTGTGTAAGGCGAAATTGGATATTGCTGTTAAATATTTGAAAGATGCTCGATCCGTGGAATTTCGTTGATATCCCACGGGAATAGCCGCGTCTCGCAACTTTCCCGGACTTTCTTTCCCTTCGATTTTGAGTAGGGGACCAATTAGTGGAAGAGCGAATTTATTGAATCAATTTTTTGTCGGAAGTGAATTATGTTTGTTTAAACTGTCGCGCCACTATGCTCATGAACGAAACATCCCCATATGGACAAGAATACGCAACAATATTTAATTGATAAATATAAATCGAGCCGCGCTTGGAATTCTTTAAGCACCGCTTCTTTCATTGGGTTGCCAGATTTGATTCGTTAATTCATGAAAATTCTCTACGGAGATTCCGCAGCGAAGATGGAAAAATGGCCGAGCGTACAGTGGATGACCAGATGGGATTTTAAAATTGAAGGTCTCACAGGATCGAGGGACATACGTACGGGTCCCCTCGGTTCGATCTTCGATTGGCAGAATGTGTTTTTTCCGCCCCCTCAAACACGTCACATGAATAAAAAATATCCTTCAAAGTTGCCAACCCCAGCGTCTGCACGGGCAAGTCGAAACCCCTTGGACTGACCAATCGGAGAATATGTGAAACCCTGAATACGGAGAAAGTTGAGACTCGAAGGAACGAAGGGAAAAGAAACGGTCGTGTATTATCGCCTCTCCCTTTTGGAATTCTAATTTCTTTATCGCAAGTCGCATGATCGCGAAGTCTCGCGCGGCGATCTTTAAATTCTCAGCAATTCTTCAGAAATACGATCTGATTTCTCATTTCACGAGAAACGAAGAATATCGAGAAATCAGGAACACTATTCATTATCGTGAAATATCGATTTAATAAAAGTCTGCAATATAGGAAGGAAGATTTTCTAATTATTACTACTTTTAATTTTACTGTCCATTATTGGCACGATTTCTTTTACGACACTATTATGAAGACAAAATTCGAAAACCCGTCGAAGAGATGTTCATGATGCAGGCGTCAATAGTTTCGTCCAGCGGAAGCTAACCCTAATATATTGGATCGAGTTTACAGGGGGATGGAGTCACGTTACTCCGTGCAAGGGTGCTTTTCCATCGGATAGGAAGGTTACGGCTCATAAACCATCCTCCGGTCACTGAAATCGTCTCGAACGTGTGTGCACCCTTGTGCCCACGTGTGAGTATGCGTGTCCATCGCGTCTTCCGGTTGTGCACGCGTGAACCAAGCTATTCGCGACGCGGATCCTCCGTTTTCGCAGAGGTTGTTTACTGGCCGCGAAGCACTTTTACAGTAATAGACGGTCGATTTCGCGATCGACGAAATTCCACGACTTATCCACCATTGGTGAAGATCAACTTGGATCCATGGAGGACGCCGAGAAAAGTTTCTTTGTCAGATTAAACTTGCATCTTGCACTCTGAATTTTGTTGTCCTTATCGTGCCAATGAGATTTCCCGGCATTTGTTCGCCAGAATTTTTATACTTTCGTATGCAGTGGGATTATTCTTTACTATATTTGGTTCGCTAATATCATTTCCGGGTTTTATATTTGCCGTTGATTAATACGAGCCTACGAATATTTGATCGTAAATATCGTTACCTTTAAATGTGGCATTGCTGGGTGACAGTCCGACGAGTTTTATAATTCGCCAAATGATTATTGAAACGCGAAGATGACACTTTGAGGACCGTAATCATAAGTTGAGAACCTTCGCACGTGTGTAATATGAAGATAAGATGTCCCCCATGCCCCCATGTGTCATGGCCCTCCATGGAGGATTATGATGCCATCTACGATGGCGCATCCCCTGAACGAAAACATCGCGAACTTCCCCGTCCAACTGGAATCTCTTAACCTTTTGCACTCTCGTGCTATCTGCTGGTACATTTTTTCCCCCGTTCTTCAGTAGTGGAATATTTTCGAAATGGGATAATTCGGTTTCCCAGTAGTCTAAACTAAACTCTACTCGGAACACGGTTCTAATGAAAAACTGGAAAAATACATCGTTGCGAATCGAGATGACTCAAGGCTGGAGTACGACGAGGAGAACGACACCCTTATGATTTTTTAACGCCGCACGGTTTCACGGCCGTATGGCGCGAACACGCGCCCCCGTTATTTTTCAGGGGTGACTCGAGCACTTTTTTTTATGAATCCACCAGGAATATTCTTCCCCCTCTACGCGAGAATCGCCAATTACAATTTGTTCCCCGCCGGTTCTACTCACGGGTGGTTTAAAAATAATAGAAAAGAATAAATTCGCGCGACAAAAAGAGCAATCGGATTTCCGGTCCTCAACAAATTTGTATTTGAAATGTATTCGAAATTCGTTCTTGCCCCGAGGAATCATTTCGCCCCATTTCCAGCCGCGCAGAGACGAGACATTTTTTCGTTTCCTCGTCGCCCTCCACCAAAAAGTATCCTTATTTTTCTTTTTCCTCGGGAATCGTCAGCATTCCGAGTGGCCCGTGCCAAGCGTGTCAGCCTAATGTATGTCTTGCATCGCTGGGGTGCGTTTGATTCATTTCACCGAGGGGGTTGCTCGTCAGGCCGCATTCGCCACGCATTTCAAGGGCCTTTTCCACCCCCGACTCGGTCGGTCGGTCGCGAAAATCCACCCCGAGAGACTTTACACGGGCGTCATAAGCCGGTGCACTTAATTTAAAGATCATCGACCGACGAAAAGTCGGCGGGACCAAGAGGGTGCGCGAACATCCCCTTTCTTCCTCTCTGTTTCTTCTGCTCGTTCTTCACGAGTTCATGGATTTCTGCGGGGACCAGCTTTACAGTCTGCGCATTCCGCTTTGCAGTTCATTTCACTCTTCTGCCGTTTTTCACCCCATACGCCCTCTTTCCACCCCTGCTCCCTTCATATCTCCCGACGAAGCTTCACAAATTTTGTATTCATCCGCTCGAGTGGATTAAATTTTGCGGCTTCTTTGCGTTTCGAAGTTAATCGTCTCTTTACCGATCGTGCAGGTCAAATTGAAACGTTCTCCAAAATGAATTTCCTATACGAACAGAATATTTCAGGCGGCTGTAACAAATTTCTATAATTCGTACGAACTCTCTGAAAACACATCGCCCACCGAACCACACTGGTCCAATAATTACCAATGACTGTTCCACGAGACAAACAACAGTGTCCCAATGAAAGCAGACTTCTCCAACATTTCCACTCTAATCCAGACCAACGGAGGCCAGCTTAAGAATCGTTACTTCTGATTAATGTCCAAACGTCACCGGTCATCGAGATCGCGTCCGATGGCCGATAGATCGGCGAGTATCGCGGCCGATTCGGCTGTCGTTGACGCAGAATCCTCTTCAGAGGAGAAAGGAGAGGCAGCTACGTAGGCATGTGGCAAATTGCTGGTGCTGCCAGTTCGAAGGGACCTTCTCCCCTGCTCCTCGTCTCTTCGTTCAGCCGCGGAGGTGGAGGCGCCTCGAAAGAGAGGTGGAGCAAGAAAAAGGAAGGACGAGCGGACCGGCGGAAGAGGAGAGCAGCTGGAACGACGTTCGCGGAGGGACGAGGAGGCCGGCAGGACGAGGTGGAAGGAAGGCGGCGGGTAATCTGTGATTCAAAGAGAGCGATCCATCTTGCGACATGCCAGCATTCAATCGTCGGTATTTGTTTGTGAAATCAGTCCCGAAGGACTCATCCCGAAGACCTTGTCTCGCCTCTGCGATCTTCTTCCACGCCGATCCGACGCGTCGAAAATCGTGCGGCGCGAATTGGCAAAATTCATCCCGGAAGCGGAAACGCCGTGCGGAAATAATCGAACACTCGCGGGCCGAGCGAAATATTGGCTAGATGTAGCGCAAACATTTCTCGAATTTGCAATCGGGGTAAACGATGTGCATGCTGCAAAGAGCTCCCCAGGTGACGTCACCAAGCTCTCCCGGATGCAAAGGAAGCCGACGAAGGGAAAGAAACGCATGATCGAAGCCAAGCAGGGCCAATCAGCCCATATATATTTATTCAGAGACGCGAGGGCGGACCATGCGCCCCCTCGACCGGGCCAAATGAATGCAAAGAGCAGAAACGGGACAGAGACACGGTATGGCTTACGCGTTCGGAAAAACCGGAATACACGGGGATAGATTCGTGCCTCTGATCCGTGCCAGATCCCATAAAATGACCCTAGCTCGATCGAGTGGCCCTGCTCGAGGCGCGGGAAAAGAAACGGGAAAGACAGCCGACCCCTAGAAAATTATTGCCCTCCTTATACATTCGTCCATCGAATCGGGCCAACCACGAATAAGCTAGTGCCCTTTTCGACTAGCCGTAAAAAAACAGAGAAAAGAAAACAGAGATAAACGTGTAACACTTCGTACACCGCTCTTGGAATAATTACGTTCTCGTCCCTGAAACATTTCCGTGGCATTACAATGTTGCGACGTACCGACAGGTTTTATTCAACGTTTGGTACAATTTCCACTGAGATCTCGCTGCATCGCGCGTCACATCTTTCCCTTCTCAGGGACAGGCGGCTCATTGTCGTCGAGCGCTTTCTTCGATATGTAATGGTAGTCGATAAATCTGTAACCCTGCGTAAGCTGCGCGCACGAATTCGTACAGTGGCACGCGAACAGCAATATGCTTCGTGGACGTACTTTTAGGGCGAACCTCATGAACATCATAGAGTACAGGGCCAATGCTGAGAATCGGAAACAAGAAGGGTATATGCGTTACAATGTTCCCGCTCGGCGACGAAAGTGAAGCAATTCTCGTCTCTCGGCACGTCCATCCCGCCTACGATTCGGTTTCCTTTCGTTCAACCGCGTGTTATCGCGGAGACTCATTAAGAAATAAACGGCGTTTCGGTGGGCTCGGGTGGCAATTATTTTACGAGACCGTCCCTTTGCCTGTCGTTCCTTCTTTCGCTTCAACCCCGCGTTGTACCCGATCCCCGTCATCGGGCCTGGTCCCCGTCTCGTCGCGATACGTGATTATTATGAGCGGCGAAACTCGAATTCCCCGAAAGGTCCAGCGACGAAACGCGGCCGCGGTGAACTCACCAAGAGTCATTTTGCCGCTAATGATTCTCGGATGCTTTTGCGTGTCGGCTATGGTGGCTATGGGTATCGTCCAGTTCAGCACCGGTCCCCAGAAGTACGTGCTTAAAAAAGTAGTTGGTTTTCCATAAATTATTCTGCTACCTGGTACATGAAATGGCTTTGGCAAGGCGATGGAAATCGATTTTCTCGTCGATCGTAAAGAAGGGATAGAAGCAAGGAAAAAGAAGGGAAAAAAGGGAAGAAGGAAGATAGAGAAAGCGGGATATTTATGAAGAAATTCGTGGATCTGAGATACATAAACGCGGCAGGATCATTTTTTTTTTCTTCCAAGGATGCTTGACGGCGATAAAGATTTTACGACACATCTAGCCTTTCCTCTGTCCTCTATGTTCCGCACTTTTGTCTCCTCGGTTATCTCGTTCGCGAACAATGCAAACATCGTATCCCGACGACCGTATCGCGGGATTAAGCTCCTCCTCGATCGTGCGATCGTCGAAGCTGCTCGATCGCGACGATTACCTCGTCAAATAGTCCCTGGTCTTCTTGTTCAACAGCCCTTTCGTCGATCGATTTGCCATTTTCGCCGCTGCGTCCTCTCTGTATATACGATTCACGGCTTCCCCGGAATATCTTCGAAAGCGTAGGTCCTTCCGAAAATGATACTGTAACCTCCAATCTTGACATCCGAGACGAAGCGTTCCCGTTCGAATGATAATTTAGCATACTTCACGCAGCCACTGTGTACTCCAGAGAAGATGCTCGATCAATCAACCCCTGCTGGCCCCAACAGCGGCTTTAAAACAATTAATTCCACGCCAATGTCGCGTTTTCGTGCGAGTCTTTCCTCCGAAAGCGATCCATCACTATCACCGACCTCTCACCCTCGACCAATTGATTTGCATAGGAGTTTACACGCATAATTTATCATCTCCCCTGCGTGGCTCCCACTCTCCTCTTCTTTTTTTTACGAAGCTCTCGAGCAGCCACCCCTCTCATAATAAATGCACAGGTTATTATTTCGCGCGTATAATATTGATGGCGCTATGAATGTTGCATGGAGGGGTGCAAGGCGTTCGGAGCGTAGTTCATCTTGGGGGTGGGGGGTGGAGACCAGCTAGCTTATGGGGGATGCCCAGTCGCACATGCGCCGAGAACAGGAATGGTATTATTGATCTCGAACGGGGGCGGACTGTACGGCTCTCGATTCTCAGCGTCGTGTCGTTACCATTTCGCCACCCTCGTCTACGAATTTTGGTAACGCTCTATGGAAAATATAGTAAGGGTGAATTAAAGGGAAGAAGTCTAGAAATATCGAATATTGTGGGAAAATGTAGTCATTTTACCTCGATATCTCTACTTTCTGTTCTCTTATTTAGGACTTATCGGGCAATACAAATTTAATCATGCGTTTATAGAAATCTTTGTAGAGACGTTATCGCGGCAGCCCTTTACAAGATCCGTTGAATATGAAAATTGATGTAGATACAAAACTGCCGTTCAATTGTTACGGTGATGCGGTAGACGAAGATTGTTTCATGATACTGTTCAACGAGACTGAAGATTTCGTCGAAGGTACCCAATAAGCGCCTACAACTGACGCACCTGCGCTCGGTGATCCCTGCATATGCATTCCCGCATGTGCCACTCGCACGAGTATTTCCCCTTGGAGAAAATCCTTATCCCCGTAGGGCCCCCATGCCGCCATTCCAGCCACTCAAGAGTATTGCTGCTATTTTCCGTCTCGCGTATTATAGCCGGAGTATTTCGCGATTTCACGGCGCGTCGTTTACATTCGTCGTTTCGTTCTCGCAGTTTATCGATATTTATTTCATCAACCGCCCCTTCTATTTCGAGTTTGTCGTTCCAATCGCGAAAGCCGCCTCGTGATCGACAGTTTACTTTGAAATGCTTCACTTGTCCGTGCAATACACTTTTAGGAATATTTGCAGACATTCTTAAAAATCTATTGCTGAAACAGTTTGTTTATCACAATAATCTTCTTTCATGTACTTTCATTTTCCTTTCCCCTTGGAACTTGTTCCGCGCAAATTGTTACGTACCAACGAGCAAACGATACAATCGCCCGTACGTACAGTATTTCATTTGTATTCGACCGGAGGAAATGGCACGGACTTTGATGTTTCTTGCTGACGCGTCCCGAAAACCTTTTCTACACCATCCCTCGTTCTCCTTCTGAGGCTGATCTGAATGCGTCCTACGTATTCGCCAACCCCACGGCCCTCCTTTCTTCAGAATAGCCGGCGACAGCCACGGTCACCCCTTGACACACGTTTCCTCTCCCTGCCGCGGGTAAAAAGTCGCGCTGTGCAACTTCGAATAAACTCGACCGATCTTCCACAATACTTATTGTGGCCGAGAGAATGCGAAAGAATAACTGCAGAATAGAATGTATTCCAAGTTCCACCCCTCGTAATATTCTCGACTCTACCCCTTGTAGAAATGATTTCCCTGCGAATCCTACTAGAATCTATTTATATTACGAACATAATAAATTCCAATTTCTCCTTGGACTGTTAAAGCTGCCAACAAGTAACAATATATCATTCGCATGCCTCGTTTGATGATTGCAGGCCCAAAAACCTCTTTATTGTTAGCACTTTCAGGTGACAAATCAATTAGGTCATTACACTCATACTAACGTTGTCATTTTTTCCCAAGTAATTTGCAAAAATCTTATTTATCCCGGTTCGAATGCCAATGGACTTACACCGATGGCTTCCGAACCCCCCAATTATCTTAATCGTTGCACACCTGTTCCCGTTACTTCATTTCATTTCCACGCGCGAAATTAAATATTCCAGCAAATCCCCTCGAATCTCGTCGAATCGATTCGCCAGAGTCCTCCTCCCTATCGATTCCCCCCTGCTTCTCTTCGATCTTTTCCGCCACAAAAGACCACCGACTGCAACCTCAGGTCCCGCATCTCATCGCGCAGTCGATGCAAATCAGTCAGCACTCGGCGGCGCATTGTGCCCGCCACTGTCCGGCCGTTTCTCTTTCACCTTATTTATGCACTCGCTTTCGGAGTAATTGTTTCCCTCCGGGAGGAATAGTCTCGCCTTGATGCGCCGCCGAACGAGAACGGGCATCCACGTTGAGGCCGCGGATCTGCGCGTGTCACCACGGAAGCTTCCCTCTGCCCCTTTCGTCGCCTGTCAACTTCTTCGCCGCTTCTGTCTTTTCCCGCAAGGAATCCGAAGCGGATTCCACCGCCACGGTTTTAATTGCCCGTTTCGGTTGAATCCAATCGACGCTCGCCCTCGCAGGCCGGATCAATCGCGACCCTGGAATTCGACCCCCGTCGAATTCCGTTCCCATTCGCGTTCCCATGATTGCAGGCGATATGACGAGTCGCGGACGTTTCTTGTTACCCTTAGCGGAGGGGACGAGGTGTGCAAAGTATTCAAGGGGACGAGTGCATGGTGGTTTCCGTTTTGGTGAATGAAAAGCTAGCGGAACGAAGTGAAATTTATTTAATATTCTTGTCTCCATTTTCTTATTAAATGTGCATAGTTTAACTCATTCAAGATCAAAAGTTCTTTCCTGATTTACCGTAAGACGATCTTCATTAGTAGCGAGTCCTTTTTTTAATTCAATTAAAAGGTGATAAATAAAGATTATCGTTTAAAAGGCAAACCCTGTCATTGTAGCGGTACAATTGAAAAAAGAAATGTGCAAAGACGTTAAGAGCAAGTGAAACCATCGCTCTGCCGAATATTAACAATAAGAGGGATCAGGCACAGGTAATCATGCTCGCCGTAAGAATACCATCCATTTTCCCGCTTTTGCCCCGTTTATAATCATTGGACGATTACATTTAATCATTCCGAAATAACATGCAATCTGGC
This sequence comes from Nomada ferruginata, assembly GCA_963583965.1. NCBI lineage: Eukaryota > Metazoa > Arthropoda > Insecta > Hymenoptera > Apidae > Nomada > Nomada ferruginata. The sequence goes on from OY757217.1 coordinate 3,509,205, forward strand.
GGTTTTTTGTGTTAGGTAAATTGGCGACGCAGCGTCTCCCGTGTGCAATCAAGATTGATTTAGATCGCACTTTGTAATTACGAATCGGCCGGGCCGACACAGAAACCGGGGCGTTCGTCGTGTCTCCTCTTGAACACGCGCGAGCGCACCGCTTCTTGTCTTTTTCGCGTGCTCCTGTATCCCCTTCTCGGCCTTTGTACTCTGACAATGCTTTTAATTACCCGTCCTGCAGTCCGAGCAAGCCGATCCAACCATGTGGACCAGATCGTCCCGCTGATTGGTGTCCAGTCGATGAGACTTTATTACGAGACGTAATTACCCTGATAAAATATTCCCAGTTGCACGATACGTAATTGTTCCTAATTAGCCTTACCCACGGCGATTAGACTAGCGGCACGTTAATTAACGTATTACCGAACGGCTCTACACAAACGATCTACCACTTTGCATGAATAATCGAACGTTTTCTCGAGCAGAGAAATGAATTACGAGTTAAAGCACAGGATGAAGACTACGTTTACCTGGATGTATTTCTCCAAGTACAAAACAGACATGATCGCGAACGTTCCTTCTTCACGCTCGTACATCAACATCGCTTGCAGTCGGGGAAACTTTCCTTAACAATTTCTCTTAGTCGTGGCCTTTTTCCTTGCCACGTCGAAACGAAGCGGATGAAGCGTATCATTCATGTGACGTTTTATAGCAACCATACCCGGCAAAGTAAATATTATACGCGAACAGAGTTGGCAGTATTATAGCGTTCTCTGGATTTTCTCCTTTAATTAAATAACGGCTCGTGTTGTCGGAGGGACATGCACGTAGCGACTTCAGCCTCGATTGTTTCGTCGTCGATTGTAATTAAGAGAACCGCGAGAGGGGGACGGTGCTGGTAGATATATCAACGTGTTCCCAGGGATCCCTATCGAAAATAGTTGTTGCAAATCATTCCTCTATCTTCCCATTCTTCGCTATATTTCCCTTCGCCCCCGCGCGGCCCCGTCAAATGAGAAACAAACAATTGCCAGCAACTATTCTCGCCACCCTGCACCCCTTCAAAATGTTCCAACTAAAATCGCAAGCGCGTACGCAACTCTTTCCTGGACAGAATCAATCATGCAGCGCCGAGAGCCGTTCGATCCGTGCACAATCGTATGCCACGTGCAATCTCCGAAAAGTGCAGTGGAAAGGAGGAGAGTTATGAGAGAGCTGGCCGTGAATACAGGTCATTATTCCGCGCGATAAAGCAATCCCCCTGCACTCACGAAATTATGTTTCTGCTATTTAGCGTCGGCCAGACGTCGACTATCGAGACGGGTGATTCTCGCGGGGCGTAACGTCGCCGACGAAGGCACGTGTTCAACGGGAGAAACGATCGGCAGCAAACGGAAATGGAAGGCTCGTCGATAAGATCGTTCCTTGGTTCGCTGCGAGGGACGATTCGTTACCGTCACCGATCCATCACCGTTCGATTTTTGGTGTCGATTTTAATTCAGTTCCACGAGCCGACGCGTTTATTCATTCCAAAGTGACTGCTTTATTTTGCCTGCCACGAATCGCTCGGCGTTTAGACATTTTTTAATCGAACGGAATTCTCTGCCTGACCTGTCCCTCCATATTTCGGGGGAAAATTCAGGACGATTAATTCCTGCGCGATTCCTGCCGCCTTCTTCAATCGCGACGAAGCCGGCACAGTTTGCGCAATTTTTTCCACGGACTTTCCATTGTTCGACGATTTTCTGTGAAGTGTTTCTGATATTTATTAGCGGCGTATAGAGAGGAGGAAAGTCGTGCCTTTCTCCCCATTGACCGGACCGTATCCCATCCTTCTCCCTCATCCTCTTTCAGAAGTATGTAATCACAATATGTATGAGAGGCGAGAAGACAGAAATCCGTCGAGATGCGAGCGAGCCTCACCTAGCACTTTGTCAGTTTTCTCATTGGAATTTCAAGCAGCTCCGTTTCCACCGCGAGCTACATACATTATTCCACTCTAACGCCGCGCGACTCTACGCAAAAGCTTCGCAAAGGAGACGCTAGAAATTATTCTAATTCGGGTATATCCAATTTAACATTTGATCGAGAAGTTTCTCGAATCGACGCGTCGAATTGAACGGTTTATACGAAACGTAATCAAAACGCGAGGCTTCTGTTTATTTCTTTAAAGGAACGCAACGCGGACTCGTTCGTAATTACCATTTTCTATTAAGCTTCAGTTACATAAATACGGGGTCGATTTAAGGGATGGTTTACGTAGGACGAATAATACCCGGGGTGTTTTCCTTAGCTCTGTTGAATTATTATGCGATTCATGTTTCGAATTGACTCACAAAATACTAAAGCGGAAGGAGAGGAATGTTATTGTGTGGCGCGGGGCCATCAATGGACGAAGCGGTGGGACTGATATACCTCCGAGGTAAAATCTTGTATTTTTACAGGATTGCGCCCGACTTTTACGTCCGCGCGGATGAATATTGTACGAGCGCGTATCGCGAATGGACCTGCGCTGTTCTCGTTTCTCTGTATCGCGTGTATTTGGAAACGTTGCTGGTCTCAACAATCCAGTGAATCTCATAACAATAGACAGCTATGCAAACAAATAATGTATTAATGGTAATCGATATTAATTATTTTCAACATTGCCGCGGAATAACAATTGAGTGGTACAAATTATTCGTTGAGAGTGAAGCACATACGACTCAACAGCGGATCAGAATTGAACTGCAAATGATTAAGACGATAAGGTGGCCAATTTGGCAGGGATGTACGAAACGTCGGAGCGGGAAATTTCACGGTACATTCTGTATTACCGCTTTCCTCCAAAATGTCACCGTTTAAGAATCCAATATAGCCGAGGCGAAGGGGCAGTATTGAGTGGAGGAGAGGGTAATTTGACTCCGGAATTCTCCAGCCCGCCGTGGAACACGACCACCCCTTTCCCATGTCTCCCTCTTCGTTCGCCTTTGTGTCTCTCTATGCTATAAGGATAATGAGGATCCTTGGACTTGTAAGTTGAGACAGAACGATCCTATTTCGACGATTACGTTAAAATGTTGATTATATTTCTCTAGTATAAAATCGATTCCATCCGGGGAAACGAGAAACGTAAGGGCACGCAAAGGGGTGGATTATTCTTAATCGATTTTCCATACAAATTCAGATTCCAGCGAAACGAAAAATTTGTTTCGTCTCGGGGAGGAAATCAACAGGACAGCGTTACATAATTCGTTCACGACTAACATGTTGGTCGACCGTATCTCCACCCGCTGATAACTACCCCAAGTTAACGAAGTCAACAAGGAAACGAAAACTGGACAAGAAATCCTCCGATCAAGGAGCACGCCTTCGTTCGCCTTTCAACGTACGTTGTTCGATCCCCGTGCAATTACAGAAATTAAAGAATCCAGGCTGCCGTGAAACGATCTCGGCCCGCGATAGTCTCGATTCGATACAAAAGAGCCAGGAAACGAAATCCCCTTTGCAGCTGAGGGTGCACGCGGTCGCGTTTAAAGCGAGGGACACTTCATCCCCTCCGTAGGATGGGTCGACGGGGACCTCGACAAATATTTGGCTAGTCTTTGATGGGCTTCGGGAAAGTACAAGCGGAGGATACCAACGCTGCGTTTCGGGCGTGGACAGCTCGGGTTGAAACACGAACAGGGGGTGGAAAAGCGTAGGTGGATAGATGTCTTGGCCCGTGCCGGGGTCGAGACGAGTTACGGAGAATGCTGGGCATTTTTATTGGTTCCAGGCCGCGTCTCGAAATTCGGCAAGTCGATCGAACGTAAGAACGAATCTGATCTCTTGTCTACCTGTCTCTACGGTGAGATGGGCGGGGTGATTGTAATTTTTTTGCTGGAATTCCATCGCAATTTCTGTTGCGGATAAAGGTGGAATTTGCAAGTCCTAATAAATTTGATGGGAATGCCAATGTTGGAATTTACTACTTAATCGATCTTTCTTTTCAAGTTTCAAATAATGCACACGCCCTTAGCAATTCACCTGGCAGTATCGTGTAAATGGTTCTAGAGACGTTGGAAAAAATTCGTGAACAATTGTTTGAAACCCTCCGACGATTGAACAAACCCTTCCTCCCACGATTCTATCTTGTCCCCTGCCCCCACCTCGGTTCGTTGACTGGCTTTTCTTCAGAATTCCATGAAGACCGCCATTGATTGATTCCTTGTTAATTAAAGGCCCCGTAGGAACGTGCGCCGGTAGCTGTCGCGCGAGGGGCGGCAGGAAATACGGGGAATCGATCGTGGAACAAGAAACTCCCGTGATCGGTGCAAAAGACAAGAGATCCTTCTATCCCCTCTCGTTCCCTCCCCTTCGGCCACCCTCTCAGCCACGCTGACGAGCGGACGTTCTGCATGAGTCGCGTACGACATGAATATTCATGGGACGATCGAAGGGGAGCAAAGAAAACGATCGATCCAACGTGGAATCCGCCGTGAAGAAATCGGATCGCGAACTTTCGGTTTCTTTTCGGGACCGGCCACGCTGCCCCGTGGCCGTTCGGTTCCTCTTGGTCGCACGACGATCGACCACGTCGGATCGGGATGGATTTTAATAGCTGAAGAGAATTTCACGTACGCCCCGGGCACGATAATCGCGACGCAAATGCGATCGAGAAACTCGGGACAGGATGGATCCTTAATGGGTACACCTTGGATTCCTCGAGTGCTTATAGCGGACTCGTTCTCCGGTTTCTTTCGCGGGTTATATTTTCACCGTGCTCGATTGTTTATGTGGCACGGCGAAAAACGCGCGGATACGCCTTTTGAACAATTCTTTGATGCAAATATTTTCAATGCTTCGCGATAATCCATGGAAATGCAACTTCCTGTGCGCCACGATAACTTCGCTGTAAAGAAAAGTTCATGTTGGGTAATGCAGAAAAAGTCTTGCATATACTTGCTTAATAGAATTAAAGGAACACCGCTTGGCAGGTCGAAACAGTGACATATATAATTTGATTGATAGAATTGAATATTCCTCACGGCACACGAGTATTTACTTTGTTGAAAATTGAACGATGTTAATCGAGAGAAGAATCGAACGAACATAGGAAAAGAGAAACGATGGCAATGGTAGTGTTGATCACCGCAGAATTTCTCGCTCGATCCTCGGGCGAGATTAGCGTGCTTGCGCGTCGTAATTCCATTATTATCGCCGGCATTTTTCCTGCCAGCTTACATAAACGAAGTTCTCCCGTTCGGAGAGAATCGGTAATTAATGGAGAACGCGGTGACGAACCGTTCACGCGGATGAATTATTCACCGATCGATTCTGTACCAGTGCAACACTTGGTACCGCGGCATTGTTCGTTGTACCGTCGATTCCCACGTTACGTAAAATACGGTGAATTTAATGATGAGAAAGGAGGTAAATCCCGCTTGAAAAATTTACACCCCACTCACTGCTTCGGTCTCTCCGTCACCTTGCTCCGTCCCGTCGCGACTGTTGTTAGAACTCTGATCGTGCTGAACGATCGTTCGACTCGGCGAGGTACGCGTTGCGAGCGATGGAATTCGTTGCACGCTTGTTGGACAGTTAAAATCGGTCGATTCAGTCGAAGTGCTAAGGCGTACAGTGTTCAGGATCGTTTCACAATGCTCGCGATTAAATTCGACGCGAAATCGACATAATTCCGGAATAATTGTCGAGTGCTTAAGTAAGAAGAAGAAGGATCAAATTTCCTTCGAACAATTTCTTTACGCGGCTAATACGTCCTCCACAGTTACAGGGAAATAAGATCTCCAACGAAACTATCGATAAAAGAAAGAATCAATCGGCTATTCCCTTCGCGAGCACGAAATTTGAATGTTAATCCCGCCGTTCGCCGGCGAAACGATCGTCGCGTATAACACGATCGGGATTCCATCGATCGTACGAGGAGAAATGCTGAATACTCGCCGCCATCCTCCTGTCCTCTTAATGAGCGAGCCGAACCGGCCGCGAATCCTCTAAAAACCATATTACCGTCGGTGATAATAATTCCACGAACGGGAACAATGACGAACCTCCCTCTCCCCGATCTTGCACGAGAATTTAATCGTCGAGGATGGATATGAAATCTAATGCGGCCTCTAAGTGTCCTCGCTGGAAATCACGACTTGTATATTAATCGATCGCCGACGCGCCTCTGACTCTGAGGATCCCGGGCGATGCGAAAGAGGCGTACGTGAGAAGAAAGGGGAAGGAGAGGAAAAAAAAGGAGGAAGGAAGAAACCAGAACGATTTTCTTCGCTGGCCGTTACGAGGAAGGGAGCTGCTGGGACCCGTATTTAATCGCAGACGTTTCACCGTGAACCGGTCACGCTAATACCTTCCCAGAAGCGAGATCGAGCGGGAGCAAATTTTCGCACTTTTTACGGACACGCGCGGGTACGTTTTTCGCCCGGCGGTACGATATGAATGACAACGGCCTGGGAACTAGCTGTTCCTTCAGGAAATCGAGGCGAACTTCCTGTTTCCAGAACGGCGTCCTGTGCCGATCGTTCGAGTGGCGATAGAAAGAAAATATTTAACCGAGTGTATTATAAATCGATGATAAATCTGTTTCGTTGAAAGTAATAAACTGAGCAGGAGGAGAAATAATTTAAAGCTTGCCATCGTTCGTGTGTGCAACACGTCTGGCGTTTGAAGAATTTTGGCAACGGTATCGAGAAGGTTGAATTATTTCCTACAGATCTCATTTACCAGGTAAAGCGAAGTGGTGCTAACGGGCTGCAAGCTTTTCATCCGACAATGCGTTTTCCCAGTTCTTTCTTCGAGCGTCTTCAAAAGAGTAAGTTGCGTCTCGCCGTGGCGTATCGCTTTTCCTCTCGCAGAAAGTCCTAATGAGGGGGCCCCGCTCTCACTTCCTTTCTTCCCGCTTCCTCTATCCTTGGATTTCTTCTTGCCCGGTGCAGTGGACCCTTTGTGGCAGTGCTCGTCGCCGAGAGTTTGTGGAAGTGCTCGGGATTCGCGACAGAGGGTCCGTTAATGAGCAAATATAGGGTGTCCATTAAGTCGCTCGGAATCGTCACGATTCATTCTTCGAAGTAGACCGTCGTCTCCTATTAGACACGTTCTTCCATTTCTTAGACAAATTTCCCCCCATTCGACATGTCTCGAGCCACATCTACCCAACATCGATTTAATTCTATCGGCTACGATTTCTCCTTGATAAATAAAAAGAAAAACTGAAAGGGTTGAAAGGTTCGTCGAACGACTTTCTGAAATCGCATCGCGACAAAGGTTTTCGTCGCAGTTCCGTGGCGCGAATGACACGGGTGATCGTGCAGAAAGGAACTCCGTTTTGTCTGTCTTTCCAAAGCGAGGGGCCGTGCGAAATTTTTCAGAGGACGCTCCGAGGTCCTTTTCGAAGGTAGAAAACAGCTCTTTGACTTTCTAGCCGGCGAGGATTCGATCGGATACGATCCGAGGCGCATTCAATTCGCTAACGAGCGGCCGTGATTAGCCGGCCACTGTCCAAGGGTTGCGGACACCCTCGTTCACCCTCTCATTACCCGTGAGCCCCGGTAATTTCACGGAAGAGTCGGTCTAAATTAGCCCGTCCAGTTTATACGCCGGGACGTTCGGGGCATTTCTAGCGAACCTGAAAAGCCGTCAACCACCATGCCCGTCTCGTCCCTGCCTCCAAATTTCTTCCATCGTTCTGTGAATCGCCCATAGAGAACGATTCTCCAACTGCACGCCTGGCCCTGGCCCTCAACCTCCCCCTTTTTTCGTCGCCGAGGATGCACAACTGGTTTTTTTACGGAGGCTCTGCTAGATTGATGCTGGATCAATTAGGAAGTCATTTACCTGTGAATGTGTTTGCTAGTTTAACCATATATATGTAATTAAATAATCATCAATTTAATTCCAATCTTTTGCTCATCAATTTTTCTCCGAACGTGATTGGCGAACCAAGAAATCTGGTTTTCAATCTGGTATTCAAATAGTTGACATTTTTCGCGATTCTGCTTGAGAAGTCTCAATTCCATAACGGACCTCTTCATCGACGATTAGTAACTCGCAGATTTTTCCAACATTTCCTCCGGCGAGTTCCTCTCCAAATATTCGAAGGGTGCGCGCCAGAATTAGTCTCGAACATAAGTCTGGAGAATGTCGCGGCGGACGAGGAGGCAACGAGTGGACAGCACAGGACGGAGGAAAGTGTTCGGTAGATTGCTTCTGATAGATAATAAAGAGGGCATTTCTCCAAGGGATTGTAGCCCGGCGGTAACAGTGCTACCAGGCCGTGTCCATTCGTTGACAGATATTATAAGTAATTTTGCTGAGGATGGAGAAAGACGAAAGCGAGTGGTAAACTCTGCGTCTGAGCTGTTACGAGCGTCCAACGTGTCACAACAGTAACCCGTAACTTCCCTCCCCGTCTATGCTCCGATGTGCTCGCCTTTTTATTTCCTCACCTGGTCCGTCCCTATAAAAACGAGCAACTGCGGAATTGTCGACCGTGTGTCCGCGACGGAACGTGAGAACGACGCGACGATAAACGCCCGGGACACTGATATTTCCATTACTTTCCGAACTGGTGTTAATGGAGCTCGCGTAGAGTCTGTATGTTACCCTGAAACGCATTTTTGACTCGACAGTTGCTGCTTTTTTTTGCATAGATTAATTACCATTAAACGAGTAATAATAATATCCTTGTTGCAAAAGCCAACAACTAAAAATATTTTCGTTCGCCTCCATGAAATAATCAAAAAGTCTACTGTGCACTAAATCTTCTGGAAATGGCTGAAGATTACCCACGCTATTTCTTAATCCCTGTATTTACAAGCAACATTGACATCGGAACGCGTCAAGTTTTAGGAAAAGAGAGGATCGGATCAGCAGCGTAGGGGAGGCAGAAGCGGCTAACTGACGGGGATTGGACTGCTGGCGAACGCTGATAACGCGTGCCTGTCGGCTGTTATGTCCTGAGAGTCCCGTTTTCGGTGGAAACCGACCAGAGGGAAAGAAAGAGGAACGTCGAGGTGGGTGGAGGCAGTTTAATTAAAAGAAATCTCCTCGTTCGACGGCGCGAGATCGTTCGAACTCCGGTTACTTCGGGGGTTGTCGGCGGCCTTTATGATTGGACCAACCCTCGCTGATCCTCTTGTACATCTGCGCCCGCGAGATAGGCCTAATGGCATGTCCGGATTATTAAGCAATAACCTCGCCCCGAAAACAGAACAATTAATCATGCGTTTCATGTTTCGATTTTTGGGCGGGTCAGAATCTCTACTGAACCGTGAACCTTGCTGGAAAGCTCAAAGCAGCGATGCATGTGTAAATTAAAAAATTGTTGATCTTTGAACTACTGTAACACTGTAAAAAAAAAACGTACAAAAGTCTACCTGGACTCATTTCAGAGGGCGAAGACTCTGGTTTCACATTTTTTAATTGAATTTTTCGCAGACCGTGTTATATTAAAATTTGTGAGTTTAATATAACGGAATATAACTTTCTCCAACCTTTATGTATTTCCAATAAAAATTCATTAAAATAATTCCCTCAGAATTGCAAAGCATAAAGCTACTTTTAAGCACCATACTTTTCTGTGGATACGGTAGCGATAACAGAAGACTTATTACGTTTTACTATAGCAAGAAGCAATAATGTTCTCAGCTGAATCGATGCAAAATTTCTTGAACGAGTCCGCGGAAGAACACAGCTTCCATGGACTTCCGGTTACAAAGGGAAAGATAGGTGCCGCGGATGCTCGCAAATCATCCCTAAATCGGCAAAGTTGCCGCATGCAGCCTCGTCGTACATCTTCGTGGCCCATCGTATAACCACGTTACAGTCTAAAGCTCGTCATGCGTATTGAATACACGGCCATCTGTTTGGGAAAAGATTGCGAAACTTGCGGTCGAACTATCGTGAACATAATTTTTGTATTGTTTGCGTCGGAGCCATTATGGATTCCGGAAGGAACCCTGGAAAGGCCGCGCTATTGGCTGCCATCATAATATCCAGAATGATGGCCTTTTCTCACGGGCAAGATTCTGTGAAATCAAATTCTTTCTCTCGAATTTATTCCATGATTATTACAAACTCGACTTCCGTTGTTTTTTTTTCACCTTTACAAAAAGACTATTAAACCCTTCCTATTAACGTTTCCTTCCCTCTAATTCATTATTTCATTTCACGACCAGGATAAGTCGCTTTAATTGGGCGCATTAAAATAGGAATAACGAAAAAGGGCGTTTCGTGGTTCTGCAAAGTAAAGGGCCGCGCTGTCACGGAGAAGATTTTAATTGCAGGTGAGCCGAATCACGCGATGGGAGGCACGTGAAATGTACGTTGAACGGGATTTGCATAATGCCGCGGATGGAACAGGTGAAAATACGAAGACCGACGCGTAACGAGTTAATTCGTTCGTAGCCTCTTCACGCTTAGGGAGACCGGCCACGCTTCGTGTGCTTCACTAACTTTATAAAACAGGCTTGTATCGCGGCTCATTAAGCAAATGGGCTTTAAAGTGGCCGATAAAAATCACCCCTGCGCTACGCTCAACCCCCGGCCGCAACGTGGAATTAGCATAAAGGGTTAGCCATGCCCTCCCTCTTGAATTACAATACGTTTCACGGACGGTGCGTCGGGTAACAGGTAGATACCTGATTCGGAGCCGTGACGCAACGATACGTCAGCTGTGCGCGCGTACCCTTATCGCGGGGTTGACGAGGGAAGGTGCCACGGCAAACATTACACCACCTGTTAATAGTTCCGTTGGGGGTTAGTCGAAACGTCGGCCTCGTATTTTATATCACGAATTGGCCGTCCGTCCTTCTCATTTATTTCGTTTTGTTATTCCGACTTTTTTCCTCCCGACGTTCTTTCTTTGGTTAACGCGTGGCTTGCTTCCTCTGAGCTTCCACGAGTCCTGGCGATTGTACTGAATTACCAATTGCCAACAACTGCGTTCAATCGTTCGGAATAATGATGACCGTGCCGCGGGGAGAAGGGTCAGCACGTACGAATCGTTCGTCACGACGCCGAGGAAAATAATTCATTTCCTGCCTTTTTCACGGTACCCGACCCGTGCAGCGAAATGCGTCCCTTCATCGAATTCATTCGCGTTTAGAAATCGACAGACATTCCCCGAACAAACAGCAAAAATTACACCGGAATTCATACGTTCCTCCTTTTCATATTTATTCAAATCCGCGCGCATTTTGCGCCACGAGGAATGTGACGTTCAAGCTGATGTTTCTAATCAAAATAGGTGCTTCGTCGGATGAGGACCCGTGAGGATACGTCGATTTCGTCGAGGGTTAGGCAACGACTGGCCGATTTCATTCTCGTAATCCGTTCTTAAGCAGCATCCTCCCTTTTCTGTTTTTTTTACGAGACTCCTGCCTTCGTTCACGCTACCCAGCCGAGATAACGCGAGCTTTATTATAGATTGACCCCCGCACTCGACCCCTCGTTTCACCCCGCCACGCTGCTCGCCCCCTTTTGTCTCTGCCTTCAATCCCGAGGATTTTCTCGCTCGTCCCGAAGTCCACACCCGCTGGACCATTTATCTCGATCGTTTGCATCGAACGGGAGGCTCGGCCTTGCTCGCCATGGGAAAGATAGTTTCGTCGAAGAGGAATATATTTCAAATTAATATTAAGGGGATGACGTGGGAAGAAGCGTTGGACGCGCACACAGAGGGAAGAAAAAAGCTGTGGCATAGAGTAGAATGCAATTCTTCGCGCCGACTGCCGCAGAAATTTAATTTCATAAACGAATACATTTCGGGGTAACGTCAAACGATTGTCATGGAGAAAATTATCGACATGGAAGTACCTACCGTAGATTAATCCGTTTCTATAAAATAGTACTGCATTCCGAGTAAAATATAGTCCTCGCAGCGTTTTCTTACTAGCGATCAATTATTAATCTACCAAGCCATTCTGCCCACCCTTCCATTCCCACTGCCCCCCCTCACCCCCCGCACCGCGCCCCGCCGGTTTCGCCATTTATCGAGCGTTTAATTTTACTGGACTTTCACGAACACGTTAGTCGAAGCGTTACACTCGAGAAATAATCATTCCGAGGAGAGTCCGGAGGCGGACGGGAGTTGAACGTAGCCGAGGAAACGAGCAAAGCTCGCCTGCGGAGGAGGGTGAAAGACGTGAGGAGGAGAAGGGTGGAAAACCCGTCGGATTCTTGCAAGGGTAGTCGGCGGCACAAAGGGGAGGGTTTAGTCAGTTGGTGGTGGGGGTTTCGTGTGGCAATCAATGCCGTTGAATTAACGCCTGGCTGGCCGTTTGCGGGAAAAGTAAGATTAAAAGAAAGAAGAAATGGACGCCAACTACCCCGCAAGCGAGCCGTGCGCCCGAGGGGGTGGGTGTGCACAATACTGGGAATGTCTATAACAACGCTCTAGAACCGCTCCTGTTTCATTGCTTGCTTAATCTTCCGGCTGGCACGTAGTGACGTCAGTTTCTGTCACATACAAAGCGACCCCGATATCGACGATACTATCGAATGGGCCGTTCATCGATCGTTCGAACGGGTAATAATGCCAGCTGCCACTGTTGACCCGAATCGATTTTCAACATTTCCTCTTATAGTTCGCGGTGATTCGTTCCGTTTTCGTCGTCTTACGAATCACCGGGCAGCACGGTGAAATATATTTTGCATAAATAAACATCGAGTGAATGAACGTCAGACGGTTCCAACGCTGTTAAATAAATCATACGTCACTTCAAGTGACACGTTTGATTAGAACGTGACAGATTACCGATAGCGCTTTGTATCATAAAATTAATACGCGCTATTAAGTTGCTTTGTATTATTGCCGTTACTTTTATTACCATTCCTTTGGTATTTTTATTACAGTTTTTTCAGCTGTCTGGAAAAATGATAGCAATAATAAACCGATAGTAATAATTGGCCGCTATTTTGAATCTGATGTATCGATCCGTTTTATGGGCAACACTTTTCCACCCGCGAAACCACGGGTGTATCGTTTTCCTGACGGGATTGCGGCTCGTCTCAATCAGAGAGGGACCAGCAGCCACCCGCGGTGTGATTGGTGGTGGCGATAGATCATTTTTTAAGTCGTGTTGCCTGCTCCCTGCCGATAAGGGTGCGGCGGCGGCTGGATTTCTATTCCTTCGTTCTACTTGCTACATGGTTGGCTTGAGGGACGGTCTGCGCATGAAGTTTAAAGACTCGTCATTGGTTGGGATCACCCTCCGATTTTGCATACGGATCGCGCATGTGCGTATCCAACCCTTTTTTTACGAAAGGGTGGCCCTCGACCTTCTCCCCTTTCCGGTTTAAAAAGCTTCGCTCGTTTTTTATTGGTTCGAAGATGCCCTACGAGGGATCGTTCCGTTCGATTGGTTGGCTGAAAAGGGAGTTCCATTTGCTTCTTCCTGTTTTCTTAATCGGTTAAAGATTATTCACACACGGAGGGAATTGATTGTTAGATTTATTTAATATGCATGCACACTGCGAACAGTAATTCAATACTGTTGTTAACATTATTATATCTCTGTACTCTGTACTAAATTATTGACACGGAAACAAGGGTGGCGACAATCAAAAGGAGGGTCGAAGAACAAAAGGTAGTCAGTTTAAAGCCATGCTATTGGCTGCCACGAACCCTATCGTTTTGCATACCGACCTGCGCATGAGCGCAAAGAACCCCTTCGAAGGGTGAATCTCACCCTTCCCAAACTTAAAACATGGATTTCAAAAATGAAGTCTGCCCCATGTGCGTCAACATGTCGACACTGAACATGCTCACCGTCCTGCCACTTTCGATTCAACTAATTTTTGATTGCCGCGTGCAAAACAATGTTCGAAAATTATTCGAGCCAACGTTTGCCTCAAATTCGGCCAGTTTACTCAGTCAGAATATCCAGCGTCTGGTCGGCGTTAATTCCATGCTGCGCCTGATTGCCTTTGCCATTGTTGCCATAGTTACCATGCGAGAGAGAGCCGCGATCGTGTCGGGGAAAATAGCAAGGGTGGCTGGGGGGGGTGAGTCTACGGGTGGTTAATGAAGCCAAATCCGTTTACGATGAATGCTGCGGGAGAAAGAAAGGGACGCCGGGTTCGTTAGACGGTCAGCATCGGGACGACAACGTTGATCTTGCCGGAGAAAATGTTTGGCTAAAGATTTTCCTTCCATTTTAACCCTCTTACAGAAGCAACATTTACAAGCCTCCGCTGCCCTTAATTTCCTTAATTTTTAGAAACTCCCCAGTGTCTAATAATTCCATACACAAAGTGAACCTGAAATCGCGCGCTACAAATATTAAATAATTAAATACCAACAATATTTCCAACGAAAATAGAAGGATCATTTCTATATAATTTTAATACGAGTTTCTTAACCCCCATGAGTTCTGCGGTATAATTCTGGACAAGACCATTTACACAGCCACGCCGGAAAATGGCGAACCAACGACTCGCGTGCCAGGGAGGGTGGGGTGGTTGTTAGTCGATTTCCACGAGCGCCAGGGGTGCTTTCGTTAACAGGAAGATCGCGTGCCGCCGAAACGGCTGCGATTTTTCTGCGCTTTCCAACCGAGAAGCACGCGCGAATACGCGCCCCGCAGCTTTCTGCAAAGCGGATAAATTATAATTAACGCGACATCGTGCAACGATTCCCATTAATCTGGCCGTCGTCAAATTATTCGCCCTTATCCACGCGGATCTTCTTGTAAGTGGCGTCCACTCGCAGAACCGGACTCGTTAAGATACAACGAGGTGTCTCGTCGCGAGACGGTCGTTCGACTTCAACTAGACATAATTCTTTTATCTTTAGTGCTCTTCTTAATGCGTATCGGCTCGTGTAATTGGCGCGGTTAAGACTCGCGTACGTGGAAACGGCGCGATAAGAAAGCTGTGGGCAGGATGCACGTTTAATTATCGCGTCCTGTCACTAAAGGCGCGTGCAGCAGCTCTTATTAACGTCGATAAACTAGCGCTAGGTTCGCTAGGTTTCTTCAACGGGGAGAAGTACCTGGAAGCTGAGCGGTATTCATTTTGCAAGCGAATAGTCTGTGCAGAACGTTTGTCTTCGTGGTAAAAAGATGCCGGCAGATTTGAAGGGGATCGCGAAGTTTGTTTTTAATCGGACTGTGGAATAGCACTTTGGAAAATAATATAGGCAGACTTAATATCATGCGAGGCATTTATTCTGAAAGTGGGGCAAGTTTTTTAAAAGTTCCAATGTCGAATTATCTATATTTTTCATTAGTATCCAATGGAAATTCGATATGAAATAAAAATTTTTGTACATAAATAGAATTCACATAATAAACGATTCATATATTATTTTAATTTAATTACATTTAATCATCGAAAATTAAACGAGACACCGTTCTACAGATTGCGCATTATAATTTGGCCAAGAGGAATTATTTTTATATCGTACACTCAGCCGGCCAACGATACAGGGTGTAATGAAATTCGATAAAATTTACCGTGGTCGGCTTTTGTTTTTTAATCACCATGAATAAACATGTGACTATCAAGCATTTCGCAGCCGGCAATATTTTTTTTATAGCAGCAATTTTACGCGGCCGCGAAGTCGTAATTGATGCCTGCATTGAATCGGCCACAGGCATGAATATTAGCCTTGTGTTTCTCATAATGAAACTTACAAATGACCAGTGCTGGCGTTTATTGTTAATTTTGTTTGTTCACGGTACGAATATCGTTTCCGCTCTTTCAGACATGTTCATATTCGTTTCCATTGTGATAATTCATCGATGCACTGGTTAAGATGTTACCGCGTGAACTTTTTGCGGTCCAGTTGCATTGAACTCGGTAACGTTAATTGTTCTAAAAAAACAAGTAGTATTATATTTCTGAAATTCTTGCTCTCTTCCTCGAGGAAAAATAGCAACTATAAGATTAGTAATAATAGCAGTTGTAATTCTACGCGGCAGAAACTAATAATAATCATAATAATAATACAAATGATACAAGGAGACATAGACGGGAAAATAGAAAAATTGTGCATGTTTCTCAAAGAGTTCTTTGCTTCTGCAATAATTCTGTTTCGGTCGCAAAATTTAATCGCACAAAAATCTACGAAATGGTAAAGAAAAATTGCTTGATATACGATGCATCAGAGAGGTTCACGCGGATTCTTTCTCTCTGCTGCCTTGGTCGCACACGATGAACACATCATCGCCGTGAACTTTATCAAAGCGCGCAAAGGAACGGCATTAATTACCATTCCTTGCGCGTTCCGAATAGACGGTCGAGTCTAAATCATCCGCCGATTCCGTCGAGGGGTAATTAAGGCTCCGAGAATAGAAATTTTTTTCCGTTTGCGAGAGCTATTTAATTTTCCGTAAATGTACGCTTTTGCGTGGTTAATGCGTCGATCGACGATAAGCCGACTGGCAATTCGATCGAGTTTCCCTGCCGTTCGCTTCCTTCGACGCAGCCTTCTTCATTTTTTATTTATCCTATTCTTTCCCTTACGTTCTGAGATGAATACACGAAGTTCGATTCCTTTTTATTTCTTTAATTTTGTATTGAGCTTATAATATCTTAAATGCAAACAAAATTGTTTTCGTCTTAAACAATTGCGTATGTCACGATTTAATCGTACGAGTTTTTATTGAAATCGAAGGGGCTTTTATATAATGCAAATGTTAATCGACCGACGCGATTCCGGGCGGTCTAAATGAAAATTCATCTGCAAAACAGTATCGCGAACGCACATTAAGCCGGTGCAAAGGTCTGTTTTATACGGGACGTGCGCTGCGGGGCTCTCCTTCGGTTTACTAATTAAAGCAGCAACCTCGTCGGGTGCTAATGAGTAGGCGCAGCCATGACTTCACGTCGGCAATTACCGCTGCTTTATTACGCTTAACGTCAACGTTATCATTGTGCACGGATCTGTTCGTTGCGGCCTTAGAAAATCATCCTAATTGTTCCTCCCCGTGTTCTTTCGCGACAGTTGCGCGCAAATATCTCCCTCGAGAAACCGCGAGAATTCTTTTTCGCAAGAAAGCATCACGCGACAGTTAAGGGAACGCGCGATTTTTCGTAGAACGATATTCCCGAAAGATTCGTTCGTTATTGTTGTCGAAGAAAATTTGGTCCACTTGATCGTAAGACCTGCAATATATATTTATGACAAATAAATACGTACAATTCTAAGCAAATTTGATCTGGCAATATTTTTCCTACTATTCCGTAATACCAACGGCCATCGATTTTACCCTTGTATGTCGACGATCCGTGATAGAAGGCGAAAGGGGAAGCAAATCCGCGATGAGACATGGCCAAGGGGGTGAATTCAGGGGGCGAAGGAAACGCGAGAGAAGAAAAGGCGAGAGTCGCGAGTATATGGGAGCATGTGCACGTGCACATTAATAGAACATGGTGGTCCTCTATCCGTACGACGTTGCCGGCTGCTTGTTTCACCCCGCCCACCCCTTTCTGTCTTTTTGGCTTTCGGAAAAAAAGAGGAAAGAAAGAAAAAAACTTGTCGGCGTGTAAAAGCACGAGCAACGTCGCCACCTCTGGCAATTCCCCGAGTAACTTCTCTGCCAGTCGCGATGCCTCGAAACGTATCTATCTGTAAACTCGGCCGAAACGTATGTACACGTCGCGTCGTTGGGATATGTACTCTGGCAACAGTCGTCCCGGTAGTTGTCGAGATTCGCCTCGGGGAAAAAAAGTCGTGAAAACGAGCGAATCTCGTGGTGGCCGACCCGCCGACTTTCCGCAACGAGCACCGAACGAGCAGCTCTTCTTGCGCCTTAAACGTCGTTATTAAGGATCGTACGGGTGGTCTGGGGCCAGATTACTGTATGTACAGTGGTAGTTTCTTTTTTTTTAAGAAAAATCGAATCAGAAGCCCGCGTTCCTTGATTGAGAAGATTTATAGTCAATTGTTTTTACGTACTTTTGAAATAATTGTACTCATTTTCGGTGATATTACACATGTTAGATCATATTCATAAACCCTTTCGCAAAAGTAATTTCGCTGACAAAAATTCCATTGTAAATACAATTAATTGTATTATTCTGTTGGACACACCAAAAAAAAAGAAAGTCCAAGCACTGTGCTTCAAATATAAATTCGGGAACAGAAGCAGTATTGTCAATTGTTCCCCGCTGAAAATTGTTCCTCCGCCAAAGCCGACAGCGAAATTACGATGAAAGGAAAAGGACACTCGTAATTCATCAGTGCTCCCGGTATGGTGAACGTTTTTAGGTCGCGTAGTAAACGGGGAGGGGGTGTCTGGATGCTGCCGCATCGATCCGATACATCACGGGGGCATTTACATCCCCGCCGTAGCCACCCTCTGCCGTCCCCTTTTCCTCTCGCCGGCACGTTTTTCCCGATCTTCCCTTTCTTTCCATCGTCTGGCCCAGCCGGCATCCAGAGTATTCCAGTGGATGGTTCTCTCCCGTGCTGGCGCTTATGCCGCCACTTTCCTGGGTGCGGCTGCGCGCAACTTCATCCCCTCTCCGCCGCGTCCCTTTCGCAAACCACCCTCCACGATTTTCAACCCCCTTCCTTCGCCTTCCTTTCTCTTCCGTTCGCCCCTCGTGGCGTCCACCACCGCTGGTCCCACGAAGGCCGATGCAACGAGCATTGTCTACGCGTCAAATCTCAACTCGCTCGTTCGAACGACGATGTGTATTCTTGAGGATCATTTTGGACTTGTTTCGTAGACCTGACATTTTTCTTGCGGAGGGGTGGGGAGTTTTGTAGACTTGTTTGTTAACGGTGATTGTAATAGAGTT
The DNA here is from genome assembly GCA_963583965.1 of Nomada ferruginata. Lineage (NCBI taxonomy): Eukaryota > Metazoa > Arthropoda > Insecta > Hymenoptera > Apidae > Nomada > Nomada ferruginata. Next base: position 3,527,934 of record OY757217.1, read on the forward strand.
GTTAGAGACAAGAATATTGATGCCAACAGGTTTGTAAATAAAAGGTATTTGCTGTTTAGAGTTTCGTGAACTCGAGGAAATAGCAGTGGGACTTTCTAATTTTTAACGGGCGTATAAAACCATTGTTTGTACCGTAATGGATTGTAATTGGTAAAGAATCGGAATCTGTTCAGGGTAATAATTTCAATAAGGTAGTATAAAGACGATATTCAGAAGGTAGGGATCCGCTCTAATTGTTTAGAGGAATTTAACTTGGAGTGGATGATGTGAGATACGTTATATAGGCTTATTAAAAATTATACCAACCGAACAGAAGCTGTGAATTATTATATAAAACTAAACGAATCAATTAAATAACGCTTTACATTTTCGACTTCCCCTTGAGTGTTAATTTTGTGCTTCCTCTGCGATCCGGCGATGCAGCCAACGATTTGAGTGAAATGAATAGTTTCGACTGGAATCGGAAGGGAAGTCGGGGATCGATTAATAATAATTTCGACGTCATTATCCGGCTGGGAAGCACGGGCATCTCAATGTCAGCATAAATTTCTCACTGGCTGCAACGCAAAAACGCAGTATGTAAAGCTACGCGACGGTGGGAAATTAATTTCTGTCTGATTTACAATTCCCTCGTCTATGCCAGCCGGCCCGAGTGGGGAATTACTTTGCAGCCATAATAAATAAATAAATAAATAAATAAATAAATATATAAATAAATAAATATGTAATGACTGCACGCACCACATAGCTCACGCGAACGCGAATCCGCCGTCTCCTTTCAATGTGCGAGCGCATATGGCTGGCTCATCAAGCGGTCGAGCGTGTGGAAGAAGATCAAACAGACCGGGAGTTTTTCATTCTAATTACTCCGCGCCGAGCAATTACGAGATAGCATCGGTCGACGTCGTTTCGGTTCGAACGAGATCGTGAATTCCTTCGTTCCTTCTTCTGCCACACGGTTTTTCTTGGTGACACTTCAACAGCGGGAGCTTTGGCTGATAGTTGAACCTGTATACTAAGTTGCACCTCGTTCTTCGAGGCAGACTAGCAATAAGATTCTGTACAGTACCGCGATATCTTCAACAGGTTACTTTATCATCTTTATCAAGTAAAATCATTGAAGTATCGCCCAATAGATAGCGTGTTTCTTGGTAAACCAGTTACACCATAATTGTCAACAGTAATTTGTATTACAAAAATCTGGACGTCGGAGAAAGAATTGGCGGCGAGATCTATTTAAAGAGGTAGGGGGTTCAACGATGCAGGGAGAAATTCTAGGAGATCCAAGGAGAAAGACCACGCCCAGGTTGATTCTTTAACAAAGCCAGCAGCACCAGGAAGCAGCAAAGAGTCCTGAGCTACGACCCTGGAAGATGACGAAGAGTATCAGCAACGAAGGGACAAGGGGGGGTAACTTCTTTGTCTCGAGGGTTCGGATTCTGGGAGATAGAGGCTAATTCCCAGCTTCCACCCCTCGTGGAATGTCCAGCTCTTCTCGTCTACCTTTCCGTCCTTTCGTTCCTTTTTCCTTCGCTTTGCTGGTTACTTTGATGTTCCTAATTTGATTGAAGGAATCCGCCGTACGTATCTTCTAACTTCGTCTTTATTGATTGCTGTTTTGTTCGCCGACGCCGCTCGAGAATCCGGCGTCTCACGATGCAACCCCTTGTAAGCTCGTGTACAAAGCAGTTTTGTCGCGGCTCAGGATCATCGAAACGATCGGTAATCGAGCTCGACCATTGTTCCGTCCGCGTGTGCCCTATCGTAACCAGGATCGCCTCGTGCAGACGGCGGACAACGTATTTCGAGGGATTTCCAAAACGAATTGGCAAATTCCAGAATTGATCACCAATGCTAATTACCCTTTTAATCATTCCTGAATCAAAGCAGGGATTATTTCTATTATTAGAAAATCTTATTTACAATCTTCAGAGTTGCAGGCACGCGAAATCTTACACTCAGATTGCGTCAAATGGTTGTCCAATTAGCGACCCGAGTTCCGGTCGAATTTAATTAGCCGATTCCGTGTCTGTTCGAGTCATCGGGACGAGAAGAACCGTGAATGGTGCGCGGGACCTCCTAATGTCCTTTCCTTTTCTCCCCGGTTCGTCGGTTCGCCCCGCGTACACGAAGCAACGGAAGGGCAAGGGATGAGAAACGAAGATGGAACATTATCAGGAAACTCGATAAAGGGGGTCCGCGAATTTTCTGCGAAACCGGAGAGATTCTGACTGTGCTACGGTCGTCTCTTATCGCGAGGCAGACGTCCATGCCAGAATCCAGGCTCTGGCTTCCATACAGCTACGTACCTGTATTATATCTGCGTCGTTCACATATCTGGATAGACCGCATCGCATTCCCCCGCCCGCCACCCCCGCCTGTCTCTTTCTTCTGATATACACAAGTCGTATATACCGTGTGTGTACTACGTGTATCAATATTATATCTCGCAAAATATCGAATGGTCGTCGCGTTTCTATCTGTCTCCTTCTCTCTATCCTACTCTCCTCGTTCGCCACGAACACACCTCGATCTTGCTCCATTTCTTCTATGACGTTTCTTGCTTCTTCTCGATGAACTATTATAGTATAATATTTAGTAGGTACGTCCGATCGATTTTCATAGATTTCTTTGAGACAACTTTGTTTATTATTACATTGTTGGCTGGTATGGTGAACTGTGGGTTTCCCTTTATTTTATATTTCATTTATTATAAAGCTGAAATAATTTTAAAAATTCCTTCGTCCGTCAAGGTTTGAAAACGTAATTCCTATCGCGCGATTTCGTCACGTCAAATGGTGTTGCGCCAAGAAATTATGGTGTTCATATTAATTGCACCCAACTTCCTCTTTCGTATTCGCCATCCGTATACAGTTTTCTTAAACTCGGCTTTCGCTCAACACCCGTGCATGTGTTCACAGGCCACACATGCGCCGGTGAACATCGACAACGTGCCTATTACCGACGTTCGACCGGTATTAATCCAGGCGAGCTAATTGCATGTCGATTACAGCGATCGTAATGAGCGCCGATAAATACTGGAATCGAAGCGAAAACTTTCCGCCCGTGGACGTCCCTGCGGACAGGATTTTACGAGCCAAAAACTATTGCCACAAAGTATTCGGCCTGATGTTGCAAGATCGAGCCGCTTTACGGCAATCGATGGGCTCGTTTCGTTAATCGTTATCCAACGTTGATTATATTCCGCGGAGTCGAAACGTTTAGCGAAGTGGTGCATTTAATCATCGCATAAATCGGCAATTTCTTTCCGTCTCAATTTGATATTTCCAAATCTACGCAGGGTATATACAAATTGTTCTTCCCAACTACTTGCGATTCTCGACAGTTGCAACTAAATAGCTGTGAATTTTCTGCTCCAGCTACTGTAAAATAACTACTCGAATCCTTGCCGCGAGCAACAACTTCATTTTCACAAGCACGCATCGTTCAATTTAAACACGCTGTGCGCCACAAACCAGGCGTGTCTTCCAAGCTTGCAACAAGAGTACGTTATTATTTATCCAAACTTAAAAAACGCTTGTCCCCACTTTTCCCGGGAAAAGTTCGATCCTGTTTACATAATATATGAAGGATAAATACAACCCAGAAAGGGGGACACGGCTGGATTATTTTATACCCACCCCGAATTTTGCAAAAAAAACCCCGCAGATACACTGGCAAACGTTTGTTCGGGGTGTGGGGAAATGGTGGCCGCGGGGCTGCACAATCGCATTACTAATGATTTTACTTCGGGCGACCCTCAGACCCGTCATATCGATACGATAGGAGCACGATACGCCGCCGGAAACGCCAGTCGGGTAAACCGGGAATACTCGAATCACCCTTCGTTCCTTTCCCGTCGATCCAGGCGGATCGACGAGGATGGAACGAAGCCGTGATCAGGGGTTACGCGCGGCAGATCCAGCTCTGTCCCCAGCTCCATGATTTCGTTTACCCCGAGCATCGGATGAAAAAAGAAAGAGGAGAATCGCGCGACAACGACGTACGAACGCATGAATTCCCTCGGGTAACATTTACTCGAAATTATGTCTTTGGACAGAAATGGGACGGTCTGTTTGCTACACTATTTCCCTTTTCGGTGAACGTTTCCGCGGGCCTTTCGTTCGCGACGTTAAATAAACGCCGCGATGGCTTGCGCATGTATAAATGATGTTTAGTAAGAAAGGATTTCCAAGACGTCTGATTAATATGTGATTTACAATTGCGCGCTTATCATTGTGTCATTAATAAAAGTGGCGACAATTTAAAAGCAGAAACAACGACGAGGAAATTATACGGCAGACGTTTCTATGAAGTACAGCGCGGAAGCACAGGGGGTTCATTAATTGCCCCGTGGACGGTAAATATTTAAGCAGAACGCTGGGATCGAGATCGCATTAGCCGGACTGCGCAAAAATCCGACGGGATTGTCACGAGTCGCGGGCAAAACAGCGATTAGAAGGAGCGGAAGAGGAAGAGCGGAGGCAGGAGAATCGGATGGGAAGGGAAGAGTGACAGCACGAAGGAAGGGTGAGAGTTTCTTGCTCGATGGACGTCTTTTCTTGTGGCGAGTACTCGCCGCGACACAAATAGCGTATGATTGAGTGAGCGCCGCGAGGGATTTCCACGGAAACGTGGAAACTGTATATCGCGCTAGGGAGGAGAAGAATGGCGGAGGGAAACGTCGACGTTTAGTCGCTGCGAGGGTGAAGGCGCCCCGTTGCGCCTCGCGGGAGCATAACGGTATCCCAAAATCGACGACGTTCGAATTCTTCCCCGTTCACCCCCTTTTCGTTGCGTTCCATCAGATTTCCGTGTTCCTCGAAGCAACGTTGCTTGATGCACCGCGGTGCACTCGTTGAGACTTGTATATTGTAATAAATTAAGCAGCAAACAGAATTATCCTGACTTCGACTCGACTTTCATTTGGTTTCAGTTAAATCCAATTACAATTAGTCTATACTAATGAAAATGTCTATACTATTGTTTCACTCGTATACGGAATGAAAGATCGAACATGATTTTCTTAATACCAGTAGTGTATATTCTCAAAGCGAATACTGGAAGGATGAATAATAATTATAATTTATTGTAACCGGTATATTAGCCAGAGTATGCGAAATGTATTTTTACTCTCGATCAAGAAAATTATCCAGAAATCACATCCACGAATGGTCCTCCATTTTCAACGGAGAAAGCACGCTGGATGCAGGGTGCAGTGATCAAGGCACGTTATTGTCAGCCACCCTATTCTCGAGCTGCTACGAGACATCATCCGGTAATTCCCCGCCCCCATGACGAGAAACTTCCCTTTCTCTGTTTTTCCATGTGTCCGGCCGCGTGGAAGCGATTTTTATTTGACGCAGTATGCGCTTCATAATCCGGCCCGGTTTTTCTCGTGGATCGAACTTCTTTTTCTTCGCTCGCGCTTTCTTGCGGCGCGGCGTTTCCTTTTAGGATAGAGATCGTCTTTGTGCGTCCATCGGCACGGTCTGACAGGTGGAAATGGACGATTAAGTGGCCGACAATTCCGCCAGGAATTGTCTGGAGGCGTAGCCCGCTGGAAAAACTCACGGAGTGTCGCGGTTCGATGATAAATTCGTCAGGTATCGATATTTCTCCTCGAGGTACACTGTATTCAATGTCCACCGAAATATATCTCGCAAACGATGCATTCATAACGAAAGAATTTGACGAACCAAGGAGGACCTTTCCCTTCAATTTTCTTTACTCTTTGCAATTGCCTGCAACGGAGAAGACGCAAAGTGCACGTTCCACCGCAGTTTTCCATAACTGCGATACGATCAACCGTTTCAATTGTGACCATAATTCTCCCATAGGAATAAAAAAGCTACAATCAACCGTGTATACTTTCTTTTTCCCCCCTATTAAAGAACGATCCATTTACGCGGGGTTAATTAAGAAAAGCAAAAAGTGTTGCCAGTGATTTAAAGCGGCAGCATCGAGAGATGCGCATTACCTGCCCCGTGCAGAATTAAAATAGCCGATATATTACCAGGGGAGAGGCGATCGAGAGTCACGTATCTCGATTTCCAGGCCCTGAATTACGTGCTTTTCGCGCGGAATACGACTCGCGGCTCGCGATACACGAAAAGAGATACGACACTCGGTAGAACCGCGAGATAGAGGAGCGTGAACGAGTCGATAGTCGGACGAGGAAGGAGCCGAGGGGCAGAGAGATATTATTTATGGGACGGTCGAATGGTGGTGCCGGCGTGCCATGCATAGACAGCACCTCGTTCTGGCCGGCAAACGAATGGCTCGTTTTCTGTCCGCAAATGTACGGAAATGCCAGCCGAGAGCTATTTCTTAATATTCGCCGATATCGTTAGATCCCACGGGGGTTGGACGTGCCCTTTGTACGTTTCCATAGAAACCTGGCGTCGCCGTGGATTCCGGATTTCGCGTTCTCCGTGACGCGCGTCGCTGTTCGATTTGGACAAATTGTATTGTTTAAACGACGGACGTGGACGATCGAATGTAATTCTTGGTTTCTTTTTATATTTACCTTTCTCGTTTTATTCTGCAACAACGTTTATGGTTCCTTGGATAGCGAATAGATTTCAGGATTGAAGTACCAGCGAATTAATAATTATGTTTCAATTCTCCTGCTACGAAATTAAGATGCCCCTCTGTAACGCAATTACTTATTATTTTCTCCTCATTTTCTCATTATGACTGACGGATATATTACGAAATACCCGAGCAATTGCAACGAAAATCTCAAACGCCTCTGGAAGCTGCGCGCAACAATTCAATAGAACAGCAACAAGGAAGTAATAGCAAGAATTTCTCTCGATTCCCGTTGAAATGGAAACGTGGTGGCCGCGTCATTGAAATGTAGGAGAGGCCGAGTTCCAGCGGCAGGTTTCGCTGGGGGACGGATGCAGCTTTTCAGAAGAGCTTTTACGAGTCGCATATGTGACCGCCGCCTCTTTTATCCCTCGCTTTATATTCCTGGCACCGTGTCCCATCCCCACCTTGGGCCACGAGCTTCCTCTTCCAGTCGGTACCGTCGACCAACCCCCTGGAACCTCCTGTGTCAAGAGAGGACCTTCCATCTACCCTCTTCTACCCTCTCCAGGCAAGGCTCGAACTAAGAAATCTTTCTTCATATTCACTGGGGAGTGATCGGCCGACATAACGTAACAAATTTCCAGTTCCTCCGAGGCTAACCCACCCCTCTGCCAACGTTGTTCGGATCGCTCGAACGCGCATTTAAATCGTCCATGATCCTCTTTTCTTTCCGCTTCCACCACCATCTTGGTACAGTCTGGGATCAACCCTCCTGATGGGGTGTGAGTTCCACCTTTCATACAGACGCCAAGGAAACCATGGTCGACCGCCACGACCGTCCAGGGACGGATTCTTCCCACGCACAATTTACAGTTTCACATTTTATTCCCATCGCGCGTTCGACAACTCGTGGATGGCCGGCGAAGGATAAACTCGTTTCACCCTCGCCAATCATCTTTTCTGCTCAAGTACACGGTCAGGGGTGCTGTTCGATACTGTTCTTCTTTGGATGGAAAATGTTCGAGCGTTGTTCCTTGCGTTAACAATGTTGCGTATGATGTTGTATTTTTATACTTTTGTTTTTTGTACAATGATGTATATATATTAGGCGAGACAGTAAACGGGTAATTGTTCTCAGGGACTTGTTTTCATGGCTTGTGTTCCTTGGCGAAGAATTTATGTAAAATGTAAGAGATTAGTTCGACTGGTTAAAAATTGATTGGTATCTATTGTTACAGGTCCCTCGATCTGGCGGATTTCAAGGTGGATCAGCTAGGTGTTAAGAGGTGGTCCGTCGAACGGTTTCGTATAAGAAACTCGGGAACCATGGTCACCTCGATTAATTCCTTATCGATTCGACGGGGGGCGAGGAGCAGAAGGACAAAAAACTCACGCCCATGGGGATGCAAACGACCAGACGGATGAACACCGAAGAAGAATAGTTTTTACCGAGAATCGGACCTTTCTGTAACGTCATGCCGAATAATTTGAAAGTGGGTGTTAAATGTATATTTGTCACGCTCCTGAATACACTTAAAACCTCTGGAATTCGCGATTAATGTTTAAATAAATCCTTCGCGAGAAACCATTATAAAAAGTTTCACTCGAATAACTTCGCCAGAGAATAATTGCCAACAGTGCGCAATGTAAGGATAATATCCAATTTCGCAGGAATTTCGGTGTCATAAATTTTCAGCATTACGCGAAGTCTCCTGTTCTCTCCAATATTTTTTCCTTTGCCGAGAAGTTTGCGTAATTTTATGAGAACAATTTTATTTTTTGTTCCACCACAATTTCCTTGTTACACGTGGTACGATACGGTGGATACCCTCTGAGAACCACTGGTGGTTCCGGTTTATTAATTTCGTAAAAACTGTAGGACGCACGTTCACCGCCTTTTTCATGATTTAATTAGTTAGCATCGGTGGGGGCTGGCCACCTGGTCGAGGGGGACCACCATGGGACTCTCCGGGCCCAGAACGTAACCTCAGCGTCTAACGACGTGGAACACTCTTGTTCTTCGGTAAAAGGGCGCTGGTCGCGGTTCCGTAACGCGTTAAATTTATCGACGGCCAACCTTCTTCCCTCGTCTCATTATTCGCGTGAATCGATTCCTCTATCTGGATCCTCGTGCAAATGATAATGCGTCCTGTTCTTCTGAACGAAGGTCCTTTGAAGGAAGTCCGAAATAATTTTTGAGATCTCTAAATGGGTGGAAATTATAATTCCACCCATTATGTTAAATATGTTAATAATAATAAATGGTAATAAATCATGTTTGACGATAATCATTTTTCATTTAAGTGATTGCAAATTTTAATAAATTTATCTATTTCACTGTGAAACGAGAATGTCTACGTTCATTAGGTCTCGATTACTGTTATTTGCATACATTAATTTGTTTCCACATTCTTCTTTTTATTTCCGAAGATCGTAGAACGCTTGCGATCAGAATTATCGCCGATCCAGGAGACTTAGCAGATAGTTCGTCGGTGGATCGAGTTCTCCGTGTCTTTCACACTTTCTCGCTTGTCAGGTGGGCGGGACGGATCGGTAATTAGTGTGAAGAAATTGTGGCTTCGAGAGTGACGAAGCAAGCACAAGTTCCCCCACGTGAACAAGTCTGTCGAGACGGTCCCAGACTTCTTGCCGCTCCCTTGACTTTGTTGTTTTAATCGAACGGAATTATGCAGTTAATATTCCGCCTCGTTCTCACCCCCCAATATTTTTGCTCCCTTAACATTCTTGCTGTCTTTGATGAATTTCGCGAAGAAGACTTACATCGAAGAAACTTCAACCAGCCATCGTCATTCAACACCTTGATTAAAAGGACAAAATTTATTTGGCACAAATTACAATAATCTACGTAGGTTTCTAAAAATATTTAGAAAAGCTTTATTACTTTTTCACTGCTGTATATGAGTTAGGTGGTCGTTTATGTAAAGCAACAGATGCTCGTTCATACCAAAGTCAAATGTAATTAGCTGGGTAAAAGGGTAAGCAAATATCGCGTCGAAAACGTGTCGCTATTAATAATGCTAGTTGGCAGCACCCGGTGCTCGCTCAATTTTTCCGCCAATTATTCTGTTGGCCGTGTGAATAATTACTTGCTATTCAACCCGCTTGCCGTGCTAAGTGGGCCGGCCGATCGTTATCTTAATCGAGCCGATCGTTTGATTAACCGTTGATTATTCAATTAAGGGAAAATATTTCGTCGCGGTCAATTGAGCGGGCATGCAGGTATAATAAAACAGAATGTGGAGCAGTTTCGCCGACTTGTAAATCAATTAGTCATCGGTCATTCCTGTTATCTAGCTGCTCCAGTCGCAATGCCATGCCCCTACAATACTTTCTTACGCTTTTCTTGTTATCTTTAATTCAACCAGTAAGGCATTCTAGCGGTCCAATTTATTGAATATTCGATATTTTTCAATTTGACTATTGAACAACTCAAAAGGTTTGGTGATTGAATTTTAAACGTAGAATTATATTTTAATCAAAATGATATTCCATGTATTGTGTAAGTATATTAAATCGCAAATTTGCATTAACGACATCAACGATAATAATAATAATAATAATAATCATGGAGCTTCGTAGAAAATTTCAAGAGTTCACAGGCTTATATCTTTGTTCACAGAGAAGGACAGAAACCCGGTGGTTTCCAGGGATCGACACACGGAGGATCGATTCGAAGAATGTGTTTGAGTAAGAGGACGAGCCACGGAACGCGGAAAATAGGTGAGACAAGCGCAGAAACAAATCGTAATGACCGAGGGTAAAGAAATTCAATGAATATTGATCTCGGAATACCAGTTCTGATCCAGGTATTCGTGTTACACGCTTTTTCCAATAGTGGACAGAGATACAGTTACGGGAAAATCTTCCCACGACGAGGAGAGACGAGTTGCTCCCGCAACTTGTCGTCCATGCACCGTCTAATTTCCGATTGGTACAGATTCAGTGGTTCGACTGCCATTTTGAGAAGACGTGCTACCTGGAGAACGCTCCAATATGTCGCAGACACGTTTTCGCCAATTTCTTAGCAGCCCGCAAAATCAGTGGGAAATCTTATTAAGAATTTAAGATAGGAAAGACTAGGACCAAAATTTCATCGTCAATTCCACAACAATTTTTAAGCTTCATGCCCTACGAAAAGTTCGAATGTTGGAATATTCCAAGATAGAATAGAATTCGATTGACGGATGATAATTGGCCTGATGACAGGGAAAGAAATATTCGGCATAAAAGTTGGTTGAACCCTCATAAATTATTAAAACAGTTTTCGCTGCAGGAATTAAACTGGTTAGGAATTAATGGGATAGATATAGCTGTTGCCTAGTATTTATAGCGCGAACGTTTGCGTGGGCGCTCGTTGCACTACGATCGTGACTAATCCATTGCTAGACGAGATTAAAATACGTGGTAATTCAATTTTTACCGGACCCTACCTCCCGATCCAGTCGATCTCCTTTGCCACGCACCATTGAGCGTTTCACTAAATTACTACAGGCTACCGTGTCAAGCATCAACGATGCAATTAAAGAAAATTACCGGGAATTAATTAGTAAATATCTGTAGCTTTGTAATACATTTTTCTTTCAGGTCAAGAAGGAAGAATTTATTCGTTCGTTATTAAGGATGAAAGTTTACAGGTATTGGAACTACGATTTATTACTTCATTTCTCACGCTCGACACCAAACAGTTCTGCTTAATGTGAAAACTTTGTTTCCAGAGTAACCCTTGGGAACAGCAAATCGTAAAATCGTTAAGAAGTACCACGGCCTTTCGGCGCTTCGTTAAATTACAGAGGACAATGTCTAAATCGTTAAATCGCCATTGATTTTCACGGATTATGACACTATAAAGCAGCCTGTAATTGCATCCGGAAGTTGCTGATGGCGGAAGAATCACATTTTCATCGTCGTTCGAAGAAGAATTCTTGCAGCAAATAACTTCAAGAAATATAGTCTTCAAGGGATAACTATTTTGGGAGCAAGCTCAGGTACATTGATCTACAGTCAACAATTCTTTTTATTCCCTTTCCTCTCAAATTTCCAGAACAAGCGCTAAAATTCGAAGCTTTTTCCACGATTGCAGAATAACGAGCATATTCTTTCACCGATTACTTTCGACTCGTTCGCAAACTCGCGTGGCGGCAAAGACGCCAATTGAAGCTCGCAATTGCCACGCAAACCTCCTCTAAATATCTCAGCTCGAGCACGTTGTCGATTAAAAGTTCCACTCAAGCGGGGAGTAAGAATAAAGGGGCAGAAGTCAGAGTATTCGACGAGTAATCGCAATTTCCGTTCAGCTGCCCAATAAATCTCCATATCATTGTGAAAAAACGCCACAATAAAGTAACGTTGAGAACAGGTTTCGGCGCTCGTTTCAGCCATTAACCATAAACAAGTATGCATCGAGGGAAATCGGTGAAATACACGCTCGGGCTGTTAATAGGAAAGCGATTTATGCCCTCTCTTCTATTTGTTATCGTACCGATACCATCGTCCTTATTATATTACCCCCGTGGAATTTCCTTCACTAATATTGCACCGCGGGTGTGTCCGCTGGATGATGAGATAATTAACGCCAAATGATTAATAGCAATAAATTGCTTGATAAATTACGCGTCCAATAGTCCTTCGGTTGCGTTGAAGCGTCGTCGCTAATCCCGGGTGTCCTAACGGAGTAATGCAGTTGTACGAAAATAATTCGTTCTTCAATTGTAGGAAGTTGTTTGGTGTTTAAATAATTTGAACGGCTGCTCTACTTTTTAACGATCACTTCAGTACTCCTCAGGAGTCTTTTCTTTTATCCGCATAATTCGATACTCCGTGGACAAACGATATTACATTAGCGAACTGTGCAAACATCTGCCAACATTTCGACCACAGTGACGAGCGTTTCGTTTCTAGTTTCTGTCCACCCTCGTTGTTTGCTTCGGATCACGTTGACGTACAGTTCACGTTTCCGCGACGTACCCTTTGATTAGCAAAGTAGAGACGCTGGGTTTTTGTTTGACGATCATTAGAATCGCCGTACTTTGAATTATTTGTAAACCACACTGATTACGGTAGGTACGATAAGTCTAAAGGCACGTTGTCACAATTTTTGATAGAAATTGAACATTCTCTATGTTTCAGGTTCCTATTGAATATTTTCCAAACATCGTCACGTGGCAGGGAAATTAATTTCGTGACCAGAAAGGGATGTGAATTATCGCGCGGTTGAAAATTAGGCGCCTCCCATTAAAGTAAGGTACGCTCACAGTCCTTCATTGGTAAGCGGCAATAAATATTTCTCGGCTGACTGTCGATCGGGACCATTATAACAACACATGGCATTATAGACCTTACGGCTGTCGTTTCAGCTAAGTGTCCGCTTGCACGTTATACCGCCATTTCTGACGATATACTGATTCATTGTTTCACGATTGCATATCGGTCTCGAAAGTAAAAACCTCTCGACTAGCAATGAAATATCGCCTCGTCCCAGAAACATTAATTGCATCGGTGCGCATTATACAGTTGCCCGTTTTGGAATTCATAACATTCTTTTATCCAATGTCCTCCCTCTGTGCTCATTCATCTTCTTCTTTGCTATCGTCATTAAGCTCCGACTCCACCGCCCAGATTTCCCGTCTCAGCTCTCACAATCTCAATAATTGAAAATGTGCGATCTCAGAAAGAATATCAACGCTGTTTCGTTTTTCAGACTCGAACCGAGCTCCACGGACCAACGTCTGCTTTGAATCTGTCCTGCGATCCATTCGACCATCGACGTCGTCCTACTCTCGCCAGCTTCAACCCGTGAAAAACAAGAAGCCGGAAAGCTGTGGCTGTCGGTGGCCGTCATTGATCTCCTGTTAGAATCGAATCACTTCGATGTAACAAGATAAATAGTGAACGGGACACCGTGACCGAGGGCGCGGATCACGCAGTCATGCTGACTGTTCGATATTCTGTCATTACCTCGCGGGGTGAGTTCATTCGACCCGCGGTGGAAAGCGGCTTAACCCGTGCGTTAAGAGACGTCGGGGCGCGAGATACGCGACACCTTGACACGCCTGTCTATTTCCTCGGGGCGAGGGGAAACGCGTGACAGCGCTCGGAAAATTCTGCAACGACTTTCGTTTGACAAGACTTGGTATTTTTTTCTCGTGGATCTTCTTAGCGGCGTTTCGGAGTCTTTCGAAGTCTTTAAAGTCCCGCGTAATGCTGAAAGGCAAAGATGTCGATCTTCTTCGAACGTTTAACGCAGTTTATATTATTGCACGCGTAATCCAAATTGCGGAGGGTGTTAGGCTCTCCCTGAGCTAGTCCGGGGACTTCACGCTTCCGTTTCAGCGGCGGATATTCCAAGTTTTCGATCAGCACGAGCTGATCGGCTTTTTGCCGCGGCTGCTTTTTGCGCGATCATCGCCACCTTCGTCACGGCCACGCCCGGGCACGTGAGGCCATGAACACGGTGTTACAGGTGTTTGCCCATCCTCGGGCCTCGAATTCTTTTATGCTCTTTCGGGTCCTCCGTCTATTAACGCCCGCAGCCTAGCAACTTTTCCCAACGCCATCGGTGACTCATGTTTTATTTAATTCCCCTCTAGCTGCACGAATTCCACCGCTTCTTTCTTCCGTCCTCTTCAGCGTCCCGCTTTTTTAATCTTCAAGTTTTTTCCACTGTTTGAGTAGTTTTTGGTTTCCGCCCGTACGCTCGAGCGTCTTTATTACGAAGGTCGTGCTGGTGATTTGATATGTAGGAATAGAGAAGAGAATATTTTGTGCGCTGTTTCGTAGAGGTATTACAGCTTAGTAGGCCATTGTTTTACTTGTGCAAATGTGAATGCGGATTGTTCGTTCTTTAACGGCTATCGTTAATTATACAAATGTAAAGTTCGCCTCTAACTTCCGAGATGAAGGAGCTCGTGTAAAAGATAAAGAAATCTCCGCGCTGTTTTACGAGCTCCTTCGCGAGTTGAATTAATCTGCGGCCACTGTTTACGAGTTTCACAGGTAGAAAATATTCTTCGTCGACTTGGAAATAACTTAATTACGCAGGAATTCGTTGCACTGGAAGCGTGAAAACCGGCGACGAACGCGTTCCATTTTTCCTCTTCCTTTCGTAGTAAGACCACCCTGAAAGGGAGCGATGTAGGCGACGTGGATTCCAGTTAGTGGCGGGTTTTTCAGCCGGGTAAAAAGTAGCTAGTAAAACAAGCGAAGTGTGATCGGTTATGGCAAAAGGGTTTGGGGGAAGGTTTGATAGAAGGGCTGGTGAATGGGGAGCTCGTCTGCTCGGTGAACCGTGGATTAAGATAAACCCTTCATCGGTTTCTTGTCGAACGATTCTTCTCTGGACGCTGGCGCGCCACGAACGGCCGAAGATAGCGCCGGCTTAGAGTATTCTTCGTCATTTCGTTGGAAATTATTTAACGTCGATGGCGTTCGCCGATGTCTCCCTGGCAACAGCGGTAAAAGTCGGCAGGAAAAGAACAATTCGACCGTTCACCGATTGAATTAATCGCGATTATTATCCACTTTCTACGTTAGAAAATTTAATTTAATTTCTCCTTGCCGCTCGTTGCACGGTAATTTCATACGAATTTCACCGTGTTCCGTAAGAGCGATGCGGTGCTCGTGAATTTAGAGAAAAATATTCATGTCGAACGGTATCTAAAAAAATCCGGGGTTGTATAAAATTGCCGGC
The DNA here is from genome assembly GCA_963583965.1 of Nomada ferruginata. NCBI lineage: Eukaryota > Metazoa > Arthropoda > Insecta > Hymenoptera > Apidae > Nomada > Nomada ferruginata. The sequence continues at coordinate 3,543,178 of OY757217.1, forward strand.
AATTAGAGAACAGCACAATGGAGGATAATAGAAATATGTCGAAAAAGTTAGAAAGTTACGTTTAAACGCGGACGATTTCTAGTGTTACCGGCGTTCGTTAGAAAGCATTAGTCAGCTTGACAGAAGTTTAGCGGAATCTGGATTCAGGGATCGGAATATTCGAATTCATTAATTCCAACGTATGAATCTTCAAAATCAGATTCGAAGTTTAATTCGAAAAATACAGTCAATATAGTTAAATCGACGTCTTCTCTTTGCACACGTGCAAATGTCGACGCACAATTTTTTTCCAACCATTTCGTCGCACTTCGAACGAAAAGCGAGCTGCAGGCATTCAAGCAACCCAAGGTATGTTTCGCTGAAATTCCAGTATCCTCTTTTCATTCATTCATGCAAATACGCTGCAATGCGAGAGGAACGTGGCCGGATTGCAACTCGTTCCGAGGGAATCTCATTGAGAGAACGCAAACGATAAAAATAATGTGGGGCAGCAGGCACGTTCGTGTATGCCGTTCCATGCGACCTCGTGCATTTATGCTCGGTGCAATGGGAACACTGCTAAAGCCGCACCGGCGATCGTCGCGAAACAATGAGAAACCAATCCGCGTGCTCACCGCCTTGCAGGAGGATGAAAGAATGCCACGGAACCGGCCGTAAATCCACCTCCCTCGAGTGCGTTCGCCGGCGTGAAATTAAGAGAGCAATGGCGAGGAGAGACGAGCGTCCGACGCTGCCGCTGTTGATTGTTGCAGCAATTTCTTTTGCGCGTGAAAGGGGATTGTTCCTTCAAAGTTTAGAGGAACGTTCGTTTGTATTGCATCGGTTGGCGAAGAAAGATCGGGGGCCAAAGGGAAAGACGGAGAGGAAGGGATGCTAAGTAGCGTGACAGCAACGGGGTCAGGAGAATAATTAATAATTGGGGGGGTGTGATTTTCGTATACAGAAGAGTACAAGGGTTGTGAAAGTTGGAGGAGGATAAGCAAAGCAATGAGTTACGTAACATAAAGTGGCATTTAACTAGATACCAAGCAGATTATTCTGTTTACCATAAGCGTGTGATAATTGTTTCTACAAAGATTGTACTACGCTTTATAATCCGTTGAAGGTATTACGATTAGAATAAAATGATTTGCAAATTTTAATTCTAGTCTTATCTGTTTCCCTCTGCCATTTTTCCAAGTGACAAGCCGCGCAACACTTGTTCACGGCCAATCTCCTCTGGGATCGTGTTTCCAGTGTAATACGCACGATTTCATTTGCGTATAAAACACGGAAAATGTTTGCTCGCGCCGCACGGTCGCGGCCAAGTTCAACGAGATTATCTAACGCTGCTAACGCTAATTCGCGATAGCGTGGAACATCTTGTACAACCGTGCAAGCGTTTTCGCACATCGTCGATTAATAATTTTCTGCTTAATCACGTCCATTATAATTACTAATTACCTCTATCCCCGCCGATCTCGATACCATCGTCGGCGTTTCCTCTTTTCAATCTCCCCCGGAATTACAAACTCTTCCGGTCCCATGTTCTTTCTTCCAACTTCCACGCAGACGAAATCTAGATTGGCATTTGCATGCGCGATACAGGAAGTCCGTTCGGGCCTTTAGGAATTTTCTAACATTCAGTTTTGAGCTCCATTCGCACGCTACAGTCCAGCAAGTATTAAATACTCCATTCGATTCCGACGTTATAATTTGAAAAGCATTCTTAAATCATCGTGTACAGAAGTGTTACACGAAAATTCCGTTCTCTCCTCCACCACCAGTGTATACATAATACGTCCAAGGGTAGTAGAGGGTTGGTGACGGTGTTATACGTGTTTGGCGGCGGAAACAGCGACATGATAGCCCGTTTAACCCGCCCCAACCCCCGTGGCATAACTGGTTTTCGCTCGTGTTCGCCTCCTCTTTTTGGCAGAACTTCAACCCCCCCCCGGAGAAGGGACGGTGATCGAAGCGAGCACCGCTTTGCGGATGGGTTTGCCGTCGTTGCTCGGTTTTCTGTTCGCTTAAGAAACGACGTGTTTGCCGGCCGTCGAAGGGAGCCCATAACCTGTCCGACTGGCTGCCATCGTCTCGACAGATATACTACGAAGTCACCACCACCATCGCCGCCGTCGTCGTCGTCGTCGTCGCCGTCGTCGTTGGCCAGGATGAACGGCAGAGTGACGCTGGTGACACCGACGCCACCCTGGCCGAGGGAAAAAGTTCTGCTCGATCGATGGATCCGTCAAACGGATTTCGAGGCAGGGATTATTTATGGGCCTGTGTCGTGGAATTCTTTTTGAAGCGGCGCGTTAAAGTTCAAGGTATGCGCGCGTCTTTCTTTAGCCGTTGGTAGAGAAATGGTTCACGAGAGGGAGAAGTAATTAGTTCAGTAAGTAAATAGTTTAAAGGTATTCCAAAGGTGTGAAACCATCCTTAGAATAATGGTAGAATTTCAGCTGTGAGATTGTCATTGTTTCATTTCGGTCCGACTCTTCCAAGTAATTCATTCAGTATCACTTTCGACAGCAATAATAATTCAATTGATTAGAGAATTTTCACTGGCGTTAACAGCGATGCGTTTATCCATAAACTCGAGAATTCTTAAATACTCTGTCACGCAGGAACAAAGAGGTCGTTGGTCATTTATCCACGAAACGACAGAAGAAATCCTCAGCAGCGCATGGATCTGTCGATCACTATTCAACGTGCATGTTAATGAGCAATTAATAGTCGACCATTCAGGTTCTGGTATCGTCGCATACGCGGCGTTCCACTTGGGGCCGCGGGTGCTTTTTTCAAAGCGTGTGTTTTGTAATCGACGTGTCTGCCCTGGTCCGCTGTCTCATTCGTATGCGGCCGACGTGGCTGCGAACGAGCTTATAAGTAACGCAGTAATGACACAAGCTGTCATGGCACGGAACAGTTTTCTCGGCTTCCATTGTCGTTAAGCGGCCGGCCGGAGCTGATTTATCGGCGCCGCCAGGGAAATTCCGCGCGCGGATCCCTGACCGGATGCTTGGCTGTTCCACGTATATCTGCCTACGTGCATTAACGTTTGCTTATCGACGAACGGGATCTAGCCGAGGGATCTATGCAACAGGGATGCGCGAGCTTCGGATCTCATGGAGTTTAGAAGATGGAGAATCGGGCGAGGTGCGAGGTTAAATAAAAAAAAAATTTAAGTTCGAGAGGGTTGTTGACGGGGACTTTAAATCGACATTTCTGGAGAAATCGCATCTTGGTTAATCGAAGTTACGCTTGGGAATTCAGTGGGGTAGAATAATGATGAATTAGTCATTACGTTGTGCCGAAGGGTTGTTAGAATTAAAACGTGTATAGTATCGGGGATCAGGTGTTAAAGTATTAACGTTATGCGCGATCTGTATGAAATTTACGTGTAATCTAATTACAGTTTCTTTCTTTTGGGAAACGATTTCGTAGAACCATGAGTGGCTGGACATTTACGATCCGCTTCGCGAAACTCTTCGTCAGTCGGCACTAAATCGAATGATGACGATACTAGGGCGTCGCTCCGGTAGATAATCGGACGCGCGGCCACAAAAATGAGGCTATCTCCGTTTATACTCACACGTAATGCAGCGATATGAATATGGCCGGTATTCAAACCGTGTATTTCCCTCTTTACACAAATCCACGATAAGACGTTCGACGTCGATAAGAAGCTTCCAAAGGTTTTTTAAATCGCGGTTTCTTCCTCCTGATAAGAACATTCATACGCGTCAACGATTTAGATTTCACGATCTTTCTGCTCCTCGGAAATAAATGATTTCAATTTATTACCTGCTATCGAGCAATCAACAAAATACACTTTTTCCAACGATTCCATCGTAAAGAATAGGGAAACGCGTATATATGTATATGTACATACAGCGAGATGGAAAATTCTTCATCGCCCACGTAACTCATATCAGATAAACCAACAGCTTTTCACCTAACAATAAAGTGAAACAGGAAGGGATAAATATTACTGACAAATTATCGTGCCAGATTTCGCCGAGCAGATAATCGATGAGATAAGGACGCGTGCCTACAAAATTGTCCGAAGTGTAAAACCGAGAAACGATACGAGGTCCAATTAAAACTGCTCCCGACGTGCGCAAACTGTTTCAATTTTTTCCTTCTTTCCTCCTCTTCGTGTTCCCTGTGTTCACCTCTCTAAAACGGCATCGCGCATCTGGCATCGTTAATTAATCACGAATATTTATTGCGTACTCACGTGCTCATCCGCCTCGGTCTATCTCGGAGGCAATTAGCGAAATTATTGCATGAAAAGGAGAGAAAAAATATGTGCGATTCCTCGCGAGCGCGATTCACTGGCCCGTGTTCCACGGCCGTCGTCTCGCTGAAAGCACTCCAGACATCGACTGATCGTATCCTCGTAATAATTAGCTCATTAATGCTAGATTCCTTCCTCCTATTCAATTTCCTGATTATCCAGACGAGGCGGGGCTCCCCGCCTATCGTTCTTTTTGATCACTGCAAATCCAGACGAATCCCCATTCGTATATGTTCACTACGATTTCAAAGGAACGTAACAAACCCTCGTATTCCATTCGGAAAGCTCAGAAATTCGGGATGGAGAAGGAAGATCATAACAATCGGAAGATCTATAGAGGAAATCTGTTTATCGTCAACGAAGCTGAATAATTTTAAGAACGGAAAGCAACATTCGCAATCGAAGATCTGAAATCGAGACGGAAACGAAACGGAACATACACCTCGTGCATTTCAATTTAAAGCATGTCAATAAAAAAAAAAAATATTGATCGAACAGATCTGCTAGAAAATGATCTGCTTTCAATGCTTCTCATCGCGGATCCCGTTCGACCAGGATTTTCCCGATGATCAGAGATCCACGTTAGAGCAGGATCGTTCTTCATTGACGTGTCGAGGTCACTAGATGCCCGTCCATGGTGGACGTGGTGCGACGGACATACGTAGGACGGCCAGGACAAGTACACCGATAACGACAAACTGGCCCGAGAAAAACGACGGCCGAGCGATAAATCAGGCCTATTGCATTCCGAAGATAGCGGGCCGGCTGAAAGTCATTACGCTCGCAAAAGTAATTCCCAACTAAGTAAGTAAAGCAATAAATACATAATGCATCCAGTGAGTTTCCCACACGCGCGCGACCCCGTACCTGCCCCTCGCCGTGATTCCATGAAATCATGCATCAACGGGGACCACGCTGCGTGTCGCGGATTTATTTGCGCGACGCGATTCGCTATACCTTTTTTCGCAATACCGCGCGATCGAGCTGGAAGGGGATGCTAGGAGATCCATGGAAAGAAATCCCGTTGATCGAGCCGTAGAAACGGGAGAAGAAGAATGTATTTGTTTGCGGATAAATAGGCTACTCGGATCCAGTGTTCCGGACTGCTCGATATTTTTCGTTTCGGTGAGAAATGAGGAGTCTCATTGTATTTCTCAAGAATTCACGAGAAATTGAAGGTCAGGTCCAGTAGATATAACCCTAGAGTCGTAGGTTCAGGTAAAATTTGGTCAGAACCTGTAGGAGACCACGAGTCAGGCCTACTGGACTTCTGCTGGTTCTGACCATCTTTTACCTGGACCTACGATGCTTGGGTCAGACCTACTGGACCTCTACGTTTTCTGACCAACTGTTACCATGGTAAGGTTAAGATAATTGCAATTATCATAAATGAGATTTATAATAAGAAGAGTACGAAATCATTAGTCGTTTCTATACAATGTTTAGTTTTTTAATCAATTTTATCTAGTGGCAATATCTGTTGGTTTTTTTAAATCGAATTAAATTCTTTTAAATTTAAGGGGGAAGCAGCTGTAAGTAGTCTGATAGACTGAATAGAAAACGAATCAGAAGCTGGGAATCTGAGTTTCCATAATTAAGCAGCCCCCCAGGTGGTTCAATTAACCGAGCCTTTTTTTAATATTGCATGCGTGTTACGCGATGCAGACCTTTGCATATTACAAGGTAGCTCGAAATCTCAGTCTGATTCTCACGCCGTTCGCGCCGTTTTTACTAGCGAGTTCGTAGCACCTGGAATCGTGCTTACGTCTGACCGCTGCTAAGGAGTTTCCACTGAAATTCTCGTTCTGGTCGCATCGATGGTGGTCGAGAATGTTGGGAAAGAGGACGTTAGGATGGAAGTGGTTTCTTCGGTTCTCCATTGAAATCGAACGCTCGCGAATTTTTTGCCGCGCTGGATGAACAACGTTTGTCATTTATAAAGAAGTCTCAATACTCGGGAAAAGACCGATTCCGATGAGCTTAACCTTTCGAGTATGCTCGTAGGATTCTTCGAAAGATCCAAACAGGATCTTCGTTTGCTTCGCGGATGCTCGTTGCCCGTGTCCTGAAACAGAGATTATCAAAGAGGATTAGGAGAACAAAAATTCGATAAGATTGTTTGTCGTAAAAAAGATGAATCTTAATTGAAATTCGGTGAAGCTCTAAGTGCTCGATTATCATCGAACGATCGTTATCATTATCATTATCGTTAGATAAATTCTAAACTCATGTTTGTACAAGATTGTGGGCCGATAAAGCCTTGGAAAATGAAATTGCACTAATAGTTTTAGCTACGTGTATCTTCCCTATATTTACCCAATGTAAAACTCCCTTTTTCCACGCTATCAACGCGCACGCGTTCAAAACTCGCGGCTCGATTCTGCAATAATAATTAGACACTTTAATTCGAACTTTCGTAGCCGACAAAACGAGAACATACAAATGCATCGCGTTTGACAAGGACTGACAAGGGAAGAATCTATACGAACCGCTATTTCATCGCGAGCACCGTGAACTCTACACTTTCTGTTCTATTCTAATTAATTAGCCCGCTCGTCTAGCCTAGATCGTTTCACGAATATCGAGATAATCATTTATGAGCTTTCAGACGAGTCAGCGCGGCGCACTTTTGGCCAGGGATGAGAGCAGGTATTTGCACAACTGTGCAGACATAAATATATATATACACACGTTCGGGTAATTCAACAGCATTATGCATCTTTCGCAGCGCTCTGATTAGTGCACCGAAGCCGCGGCCACGTCACTCCACGCTAATTACTTGTATTAGCTTAAGCTTCCTTCGTTTTCAACGTAGCTACGTCTCATTGTAACTCGTGTTCGTCTTTTACGGGGCTATAAAATATTCGCGCGCCGTCCCCGCTAACAAGTCTCGTAATTAAGGGATACAAATATTTTTATACGATTCCGCGGGATCGACTAATTAGAACTTCGGGTCGCGATTACGTCGAAAACAAACATCGATGCCCGCCAATTGAACCGGCTCTCATACATTAATCAAGTACGGTGAGTGCTGGATTTTCTTTTTGTGCAATGAAATCGCCGGGTTCTTTTAAATATAATATGTTCCCTGGATTAATTGAAATAAAGGTTATTGAGCTACTGGAAGGTATTAAATGCAACATAGATTAAATTGTACGCAGCAAGTAATCATTTGCTGTGACGACATTGTTAACGATAAGAAACAATGACCATCGTGTTCTGGCATTTTAATAGTTGGTCATGAATGTCTTTACGTGAATGGCTCGTTGTTGGTTATTGCATTTCGAATTCAACATTTCCTTGAAAATTATGTTACCATGCATTTGGAGGCGAATTGCTTGTGTTCACATGCAGATTACGTTTCTGCAATTCATAGAAGAAAGAGGGCATCCTGTAGATAAATATTGCAAGGGCTTTAGATCGGCCGTTAAGGATGCGTAAGATATAATCAAGGAATAGTGCATTGTTAAAAATGCTATTATTTCTGAATGCCTTCCTGCCGCGCCTCTATTTGCGTAAGCGCTGGAAAACAGAAAGGCAGGTTTATCCTGAATTATTGTACTTTGTTGAGCATGCTTTGAATAAATTAAATTACAATTAAACTGTGCGTAAGGTCTATTAATTTTTGTAAATATGTGGGGTGCAGAGTCTCTCGACATTATTAATATTACCAATCTGCAAATGTTTTCCCTGGAGCACAATGAAGTCAGCAATAAGTAGCCACGATCTACCGTCCCTTTAAATTCTCTTTTGAACGAACCAACAAAATTTGCCTTCATCAAAATTTAAATCGTCTGACATGCGAATAGCTTCACGATTAACGCCTCTCGTTGCTACGTTGTTTCTCACTCTCACGTCGTGTTTATATCCATTTTTCTCGGATCCGGACGCGGGATGTCTAAGCACAACGAGGGCATGGTGAAGTGCAACGATCAGAATCAGAACGATATCACGGGAGACGAACGGGTCGTCGAGGTGCAGATAATAGGGACACGGAAGCGTTGCGATCGGTGCAAAGAAGTAGGTCCTAACGCGAAAGCTATTCCTGATTAGGTTATGATAACATTCAATCGGTTCCAACATAGCTAGAAAAAGAGTACCTCTTTACTCATTCTCCGTTGAATCAATTCGCCGTCTTCCAATCGCACAATTGATTACACAAACATTTTCCTTTGCTTCCCCTCCCTTACCACTTTTTCTCCCGCCCCTTCTAAGTACCCGCTCCGTTTTCACTCTTTCGTTTCATTTTACGTAAGCGACGCACGACTTTATTAAATCGCTCGTATTTTTGCAACGGGAACTCCGCCATTTCTCGCGGAAGCGGCCGCGAAATTATCTAATATCCTGTACACGCAATGTCCACGAAATGGGAGATCGGGTCCCGCGATTACGTTTACAATTAGCGAAACAGCGCGTACAATATGAACATCCATCGACTGTTTCCACCTTGGTGAAAGGTGAAAATCAAGACCGAGGTGCTCGACGAGATAGAGAACTTTTCGGCGAACGACGAGCTGGACGTCGAGGCTCTCTACGATGCGGAATTTAAGAAGATGCAGGGCGCACGTGGCGATTGTGCCTACACGTGTGACAAATATCGAGGGACGGGCTTTCCGTTGATCAAGAAGGAAAGCAGCTTGGACGAATACGTCGATTTCGAGGAGTATATAGAAGCGCTGGCCAGCGGGAAACGATTGTTATGCAGCGTTTGTAAGATAGAGTTCCCCGATGAGGCTGAGTTCAAGACACACATGGTGGGGCACAGCCATGGGAAACTGTTTCAGTGCGGCTTCTGCGGGAAACAATTTTCCAGGTAAGAAATTAAGCGATTAGATAAAGCAAATGTGGGTTACGTTACAAAGCAAATCGGGTTGTCTTAATCGTTCTCTGGAATTTTTCTTTATTTCATTGTATACATTTACACGAAATTAAGGGTTTCCTGTTCCTCAATTTTCAACGAAAAGTTTACTGTGTTTGAACTGCGTAACTTTGTGGGAAAAATCCTACGACAGTCTACCAGGTAGACTCTACCTGGTGATCGTTGTAAAGGGGAGACTTAAATCGTTCAACCTGTAACGATTTGAATTACGATAAAAATTGTTGCCTTCCTCAGAGACGTTTGATTTTAACATTCGAAGGAAAAAGCGATGTATCGTACATTTAATTTTTAAAAAGTTTGCCGATTTATAAATTCGTATTATTATTTTTCTTTAAAATATTTCACTTACGGAACCCTTTACAACCAGTACTTTATATCATTATTATTATTATTATTATTAAAATACGTCATTAATAATTTCCTCATTTCCAGATCCTCAGCCTTGAAAGATCACCTACGTCTACACGGTACATACAAGAATTTCACGTGCAGGCATTGCAGCCTCCGATTTCAGGTACATTTATACATTTTCTTGCGTAACAGATAAAAACGCTCAACATCGCCGAGAGCACGATCAACACCAGTTTTCTTGTCAAACGCGATCAATTACCACTGAACTCGAAATTCCAGCATAGAGATCAGCTCAGGGCGCACCAGGCGGAGGCGCACTCGAGCCGCAGGCCTTTCGAGTGCACCGTTTGCAAGAAGAAGCTGCTTCATCGGCAGTCGCTACGCGATCACAAGCTGATGCACACCAACGTGAAACCGTTCGAGTGTTCCATCTGCAAGAACAGATTCCTGCGGCCGAGCAGCCTGAGGGCTCATATGATCGTTCACACCGCAGACTCGCCCTTCGAGTGCGACCTTTGCCCCGCCAAGTTTAAAAGGTCCTCGGTGTTGAAAACGCACAAGCTGACGCACACCGGGGTTAGAAAGTTCGAGTGCGATATATGCAAGCACCGGTTCCATTTGAAGGGCGCATTGAAGCACCACATACTGTCGCACTATGGTGAGAATTTTTTGTTCCGATTGGTATGGGGGATAGTTTGAGAGTATATTTGTTGAAGAGAAATAATTGGAAATTCAGCTGGTATATTATATAATGAATTTTGGAAGCACTTTGATTATGCGTATTTTTTATCAAAGTCAAAATAAGTACGGGATATAAATTTAGCGAAATATTTCTGGCTTGTTAATTGACAACAGACTCTGCGTTGATAAATCAAGAGAAATGATTCACAATCAGATATACCTGGTGCCAAATATAGTTTCCAATTGAATATTCATCGTCCGATTAATCTTGCCCAGCCGACTGGGAGATCTTGAATTAAGATGTTAACACAAGGTCTGTCGCGTTGAACACGAAAGAGAAAAAAAAATTTGTCGAGGGCAGGATGAACCGACAGGCCCAGTGTGAATATTCTCATAACGCACCGCGGAAGGAAGCTGCTGCTGAGCAGGAAGGCCGTCACGACTTCCTCCGTTGGCGGCACCTTCTTTCTCATGTTAATTCGACGCCAGTATTGAGACATAAAAATCGCAAGATAAGCGTGCCAGCCATTTACGTCACTGCGTTACAGCGGTTAAACGAGGGAGGGCCGTATTAATTAGAAAATCGAGAACCACGGAGTTACACGGCTGCCAATTAACCCTTTCTCGCCACGAAAGGGGATCCGCGATGTTCCGCAACGTACATGCGATAGACGCGTACTTAAACGGCGATTGCGTTTCGGTTATAAACGCTGGACTATAACAGGGGCCAACATAATCTATTTTATTATTTTTCCTCTCGTTTCTTTTATTTTCCATCTGCGAATACCTACAAGTGGAGCAATGGTCAATTAAGGAAGCCGCGAGGCTGGTTTCCGGGTATAAACCGTGGTTCGTCTGCGTTCCAACTAATTTCATATAAATTTTACGTTACGTCCTTGTTGTTGCTTGTTAAGGAACGTGTAAGATATTTCACTGCAGATCTATGTATGATAATAGGGATCGAGAACAATAATAGGGATTAATAATCTAGGCATCTGGAAATTATAATTTTCCTCGCGCACGTCTTACCACTCTGGATATTATAAGTAAGAAGCCCTGATTAAACCAGTGTTACATAGTGTAATAAATATTATCCGTTCCTCCAGTTCGCGCGGTAACAATACTGTATGGATAGAGAATTAACAGAGCAAAGTACCATGAAAGAAAATAACTCACATAGTTTCCTGTAGATGCAAAGTTAATTCGCTTAATTAAAGAATTAATCTAATAGAATGTTTAATTTACAGGCGTGAGGCCGTACAAATGTGAAGACTGTGGAAAGTGTTACAGGAGATCGTGGGGCCTAAAGGTGCACAGGTATCGTCACACAGGTGTGAAACGTTTCGAGTGTGACCTGTGTAAATCGCGATTCAGCGTGAAAACCAAGCTGGCCAAGCACATTTATGGACACATCGGGGAAAAACCGTACAAGTGTGACTTCTGCGGTCGCCAGTATGGAGAACGGTATCAGCTTAAGGCACACAAGTGCGGCACACCGATTGGAAACTCTACGAAAATGAAAAACGACAGATCATTTTCCGATTCGGTCACGCAGATCGTGTTTTTTCGTCCCAGAGCAACGAACAGCTCGTTTGATTCGTGCACCAAGAATCGGTGATCACTCCCGTGACTATGTATCTTACTTCTTCGACGAACAAATTCAGCAATCCAGTGTTACAATAAGAATTAGATTTTTATATTTTGTAATAAGTAACATGCTGCGTTGGAAACCCTTTGTGTAAAATAGTTAAAGAATTTCATCGTTGAAACCGTAAAATATTATGAACACCAATGGCGAACGAAGTGACAATAAAAATACATAATAAAATATTTGTTGAATATTGAATGCGTAGAATACAAATACTTATCAAGACTGTCTTATTCGATTACATTAACGATTAATTTAATTTCCACCAGCCTATTACTTAATTGAAGAATATTTCTATTTTTCCCATTTATTAATAATTCAATCTTCGTCGAACGAAAATTCCTCCACGATAAAATTGAATTCCTTAAATTCAAGCGCAAATTGATAATCATTAACTATTACGTTTCTATCAACTCTATGTTGAAGTGCAACATACCAGCAACATATTGCCACCGGTCAGTCACGTTCGCCTTTAATGAAGGCTCCAGTAGGCCAGCTTTTTCCTCTGGTCGCTCTATACTACTTGTACCCTGCCTATTTCGTCCACGTTTGCATGCCAATAGAAGTTCTGCAAGGGATCAACCTTAATAAGCACTCTGCTGCGAAACAAAAGTCTGATTAATTCCAGCTTGGAACGTCTCAATTCGGATTGTCTTCGAATACAGCCTACCTCCGAATCAACACGAATTGTGTAGTTGTTCGTCATCAAGGTGGCTTGCGTAATCATAGTGGTCGCTCGGTATCGTTGGGACGTGATCGAATTCGTTCGCGATGAATCCGCGGGAGTGATTGTTTAATCGAATCTACGTGGACGATCGCTTTGTTACTGCCGTTCTATAGAATTATTTGTAACTCTGATAAAAATACAGATTTAATACTTGAAGTCATGTCGGTGATATACAAACAAAAGAAATTGTGTTATTTATTTAAAAAAAAATGAAAGAATCACTAAATTTTTTACCGAAGAAATGTCGATCTTTGAACTACTGTAACTTCGACAAAAAAAATCGTAGAACAATGAACCGGGGCTTATTTTAAAGGGAAAGGTCTCTGCTTTTACATCCCTGAGCTCATTTTCTTCAAAGATTTTTTTCCCACCACGTAGGGAGTGGTAAAGCGAAGGAATTTTTTTTTCGAAATTTGTATAAATTCGACGATCTGTACGGACCTAGAGAAATTTTTTTCCTGGCTGAAATTATCATGGATTTGAAGATTGAAGTCTCCTCTTTACAACGACCCCATAAAAGTTGATGTACGATTTTTTTGTTGCAATTTTATCGCACTTTGAGTAATAAGTGAGCCTCCAGCTTAAAATAGCATCTGATGCCAGCGGCTCACTTTCCATTCAAACTTCGATAAAATGGCTAAAAAAAATCGTGCATCAATTTTTCTTTGCTCGTTGTAAAGAAGAGACTTGAATCTTTAAATCCATGGTAATTTCAGTCGCGAACAAAATTTCTCAAGTTCCGGACAAACGAATTCTCCATGAATTCCGTATGAACAACTCCTATCGTGTTTTTTTATCTTTTGAAATTGCTAGCTTAAAGAAATGTTGCATTTAATAGAGACCTTGCGGTCGCGGAATCCTTGTCAAGGGTGCATTATATAATTTGATCCTGATAACGTATGAGAACCGCTCGCTGGTCGGCCTCAACTGTATCTCGAGCACGTGGGCCCCGCTTGTGTCGCCGCACGTGAGAATGGTACTTTAAGGTGCGTGGACACAGCGGGGGACCGCATACGGTAATCCGAGAAGAACCGCCCTTTATCTGATTGCATCTGTGATTCGCGAGCCTCCCGGAGTAACCCTTTGACAATGCCGACGACCGTGTCGCGTTCTTCCGTCTCTATTCGCGAATCCGCCGCGTGTTCCGAATGTTTGGAGCACGGAAGTACACTGGTTATTTGTATGTAATTACCCGAGTAAACGTAACAACGCTGTTACGTCGAAATGAAAAGAAATATATTAGCAAATTTACAACAACCACTGACACGTTCAAATAATACTGGGAAGTAATTCATTATTCAGGCTTCAGCTGTAACACAGAAATGATTATTCATTTATCTGACCGTTTTATGATTAATGGTTTCAACAAAAGATTGCGCTAAATTATCGAATCGAAATTTTAACAGTCTTTTAGCTACCTTTTGACTACTATAAAAATTCCTATTTCCCATCAGCACCCGAACCTCATAACTGGTCCTATTTCTCTACCCTATTTTCGCAACGATTCTCCAACTTTTCACGGTTCTGTACGGAGAGCTGTGCGCGATGAATTACGCAAAGCAATAGTCGAAAGCGCGACGAGGTGACTCACGTTCAGCAACAAATTAGGAAGCGTGGCGATTTGCGTTGCGCTTATGGAAAGGACTATCCGTGGCGCGATTTTGACACACCGCTTCTTCGCCTCGTCACGATTTAAATACACGTATTTCGCGTTCATATTTCTCGTCTAATTATGCCCGCCTCGCGAAATCTTGCGATCTGACAGTTCAGTCGGCGTGTACACTCGGCCTTATGCAGAGTCACGCCAACTCCTAATTATTTTGATAGCGATCGTAAAGCTTTAATTATTTCTCTACATCCTCTGTCCCCTTTCCTTCCTTTTCTATATCAACGTTATCCTGTTCCACAGTTGCCTTATGCGCCGGTCTATGCTAATTAGGACCACGTATAAATAATCGGCACTGACACTTTTTCCTCGACTGCGACACGTCGTCACGTTCAGGAGGAGTTGCATCCGGATATTAACTTGATTTGTTATCGTGTATTATTATCCATCGAATAAATTGAAGCAATCGCAGTGTGTTGAGGAAACATAACAGCATCTATTATTTAAGGTCCGCGAGATCTCCATGTGGAGCATACAGGGAAAGAAGAACACAGAGTGGCCAGGTTGGTCCGCAGAAGAAATAAAAAAAAATAGAAAAACAGGCGGAGGAATATTAAATAACGACGATGTCGATTAGTATTGACAACGGCGATTAAAGAGGCCGAATTGCCAGTTCGTAATCACCGAGCAACCCTCACGAGCAGTGAGCACTGTAATTTCACTGATAATATTTAAATACGGGCTTTTGATAGCTGTCTTCCCTTTGCTGGCATTAACGCGGACCCCGAAGGGCCCGGACCTCGAACCCCTTCCACCTGCCTCACTCCGCCCCTGAGAGCAGCAAAGGAGTACTATTTATCGACCTGGTCCCGTCATTATTTCATCGAACTCTTTCATCGCTTCTTACGGTTAATCGACAACCCGTGAAGCCAAAATCGAGCCACAAACTCTGACTCTTCTTTCCTTTGCCTTCTTCCTGCTTTTCGTTTCTTTTCTTTTACACATTATTGTATTATTACATTAAGGAAATTATTCTATAATATAAACTTTCAGAGGATCGTGATCCCTCTACTTTAATTCTTTGCTGCTCTTTTTCTGCACACAGATTGCAATTTGGAAATCCCATTTCTCTATAATTCAATTTCACAACACAGAGACGGTTGCAAGTCTGTTAAAATTTCTTACCAATAATAACAATTAATTTCGCTCAAAACAGCATATGTTGTAAATTGACTTTTACATCGCGAAAAAGAGCGCAGGCGTCGGGGCTTATTAATTTTTAAAGGCAAGTAATTTGTACTTTTCTACGGAAACAAATAGGCAACGTCACACCTTGTCTAATTTCCCAGAAATAAATGCTGGGATTATACGTAGCTCGACCTAACGCCTCGTTCTTAATTAGCGGGACCACTGATACTAATCGTTAACACCGTCTAAAGTTGGCGCTGATTTAATTCATATATGAACAGGGTAGGCCTGGCGGGGCCGATTCACGTCGGCACAGGTAAACAGATGAATTAGAAATTAGTTGCAATTAAGATCAGACTGCAGGCCCTCGCGAGCGTGGTTATTAATCTTTACTAATTACAAAAATCCCCAGAACGCTTTGCGATTGCGTTTAAATCATTAGAGGGGAAACACTGTGCCCGTCTAATAATTATTGCAAAGCTAACACATGAATCTCTATCATAAGCTGGCAACCAATAATCAGCAAGAAGCATGGACAACACTCCACGATACTTTTCATTCAAACTATCGGGGAGCAATTACTGTAGAGACACCCATAGATTAATTCCTATTCTTCCACCTAGAATCGTTTCTATTGCAAGATATTGCAACAGAAAAGACAAAGAAATTCTTGAAATAATTGAAATGAG
This sequence comes from Nomada ferruginata, assembly GCA_963583965.1. Lineage (NCBI taxonomy): Eukaryota > Metazoa > Arthropoda > Insecta > Hymenoptera > Apidae > Nomada > Nomada ferruginata. The sequence goes on from OY757217.1 coordinate 3,559,232, forward strand.
AAATAGTGGACAATCGCCTAGGATCAGACGAAACTTTGTCCGCGGTAAAAATTGTTTCGTCTGTTCACCTGTGACTATCAGCAATGACGTAACGCGGCGCGATGATAAAGATTTCTTCGACCTCCTCGGCCAATGGCATCTACCCGGACACGGCGTCCAAGGAGGGCACAGTTTATGCAGTGGCGCAATTATGCGCTCTCTTGGTCGGCAGAAAAAGATGACGGATGCGAGCGCGGCGCATCCTCTCGCGCAGCCGGAAGATATGAATTTCAAATTCTGTCGCGACGATTTTTGCTCGGGATTTCGTCGACTTCATTTCGTGTCCAATTAGACTGCGCTCACGCCGCTTAAAAAGCCAACTGTTTCCTTCTACTTCCATCTTTAACCCTTGCGAAATGCGCGTTTCAATAAATTTGGGCTTCAATCGAAAGAAGAGGAATATTCTCCAGTGATACCTGACGATAAAAATGAATGAGCCATTAAGAAAGGGGCGCATTCGTTTTTAGAATTGAATTCGTCGACCCCTACATTTCTATATTATTCATAGCACGTTAAACAAAATCATCTCCCCATATTCCCTTAAAATATCTTTCTACGAATACGTTAAATATATTTTTCTGTATTTACAAATTTTTCTTCCGATACAAGGACCATTTCAAACCATCCCCAACCCCAGTGAACATTTTTATCGCCGCAAATATACCGAAAATAAATAGGTAGATTCAAGTTGAAGCTCATGATGGATTGTTCTATCTATATGTATAGGAACGTATAGAGAACATGTTTTTTCCAACCAACAGTCCCGAGCTATCGATCGACAATCCTAGACAAGATGCTGGTCGTCGTCGTGGTCCTTGGACGTTAACGGTTCACGGCCATGGGACAGGAAATCCGTCGCGTGCTTCGTCGCATCGACGACGTGCCGTCTTGGTGAATGAAACGTGGTTTTCGTGGTCTCGTTTTGCGTCCGCCATCGTTCGCCAGTCCGATCGTGTAGCCTTCCGTCTCGACTGACAGCCTTAATATATCTATTCGCGACGCGTTTCATCTCCAACAGTTTAGCTATATAATCCGACTTAATGCCGGCTGATTCAATTCAATGAGCCTGCCGTGAAAGCGCGAAAAAACGTAGCGATCGGTCATCGAGCGGCGACGCTCATGGAAATGCCTTTAATTCCGGTCGATAAGGAAACGGTTTGCCGTCGTTGCTGTACGGCCGGGGCAAAAACTCAAAGGATATTCAATGTCTGTTCGCGGAATCGATCCCTCGATTCTGTGACAAACTTGGTGTACACGGATGTTATATATATATTTTTAACATTTTTCTACCCAATAATTTATTATCTTTTTCCTTTCCCTTTGAAGCGCCTGGCGTAACAGATTTTGTAGTGGGGTGGTAGCAGGTCATTTACAGCATATATCTTAGAGCGCAATTATATTCGAAATTATTATGATATTCATATTATCATGAATGAGAAAGTGGAAACGGGATTCTTTAGACATCGTCAGGCCCAACGAAACACAGGGAGCCATCCCTTACCACGCTGTATCCCCCCGATACAAACGCACCATCGAGACACCCAACGTATCCAAGAGCAATGAATGCAAGCAAGCAAGCTTCTCGACGATTTCGTGGATCAATCGTTTCCCTGTCGGGGATCAGTCACGAGGAATCCTTCGTTTCGCCGGAAGAACCAGCCAAGACAGAGGAATAGTCCTCGCGAGTCGGCCCTCTCATTCGATGTAGGTAATCATGCAACGCATTCCGCGGGTGCCTGAGAAGATTTTCGGTTTCATTGTACGCGAGGGCGGGTTAGAGATCGGCCGGTCGAAAAAGGGGGACAGCAGAAGTCCCTGGACGCGAGCGGATCGTCCAGCGAGGGACGGAAGAAGGGACGCGGATAGAGGGAGCAAAAGAAACGTTTCGTTGGGAAGAAAAAGGCGGCGCGGTGGATAAAGAAGAGGAAGAACAGGGGGAAGAAGATAGAGAAAGAAAACGAAATGGTAGCCAGAGTCCGAGCAGATCCACCGTCCTGTAGGCACGCTGGAAGCAAACGACGCAAAAACTGGCGTGCATTGTCCCCGACTGAGAGGCAAGCCGTGGCGAAGCCGCGACAGAGGAGGAGTGAGACCGCGATAGAACCGGAGGAAGCTATGCTCACCGCTGGATCCATGCATACCAACCTTCCTGCCAGCATCGACGATCCTACCGAGAAAAGAAGAGAACCGCGAGGAGCTTCTCTGCGGACGCAGCTACGAGAATGGTAAGGAGTAGACGAGGACGAGACGACGACGAGGCAGAGGAAGAAGTGGAAAAGGGTCGAGGAGGAAGAGAGAGGGAAGGCAGCACACGGTGGACGCCGCGGTCGATTTGATTTTTAAATGCAAACAAATCTACATCGTGGCAAAAGCGCCGCCGATAGCGCGCGCGCGCGCGAGCGCATTGGTTCACAGGAAACCGACGTTATTCCGCTACCGGCCGATGTTTCAGCGAAACCTCGTCACTGGCGACTCGGCTGCCTGCCGGATATTTTTTTCAATCATCCCAGCCCGCCGCGAAGTTCCCCGCTGATCCTTATTCTTTTCCTGTCCGATTCCCTTGCCCCCTGGCAAGATCCTTCTGTTCGAGAGATCCCTCGTCCGTGGATTCTGTCCTCCCAGCCGTGGGACGAGACAGGCTTGCGAGCCGCAGGATCGCGGGTCGTAAGTGGATCGACGATTTGTCGAGAGGGTAGATAGCAGCGGTGCCGGGCGGTTCCTTGAATTTTTCTCGGCCCGTGAACGATGCAGAGATCATTTGGCGAATCAATATTGGGTGGCTAAGGGTGGACCCTAAATACTGTACTTATCAAGCCACTCTTTGCGACAAATATTTGCAGACATTCTCTTTAAAATTTGCCTACAAATCCCGCGCAGTACAATATCGGTAATAAACGTCGGATGTCGTTGGCGAGATTTATCAAAGAATCTCCGCCGATGACCAGGACCGTCCAAGCACCTGCCCGATCTTTCCACTTAAGCAGAACATATCTAACTTCTTTCTGATTGGCAACGAAAAAGGAGGTAGGCGCATCGCGAAAAGTTCGGCGGATGCCGCGTGTCCGCGACGGGCAGCTTCCACGGGTTCCAAGTAGGGTGTAATTGCCGGCGGTGACGGGGCGAGCTTGTCCCAACATTGCAGCATGCGCTTGTCAACGTTCATAAGTTATGAAACGGCGGATAAGGTCCTGCCCGGGCTCCCTCTGCGGGAGAGAACGCGCGAAAAGGGACAACGACGACCAAGTGGGACCAAGAACGACGAAGAGCAACGTAACGGGCGGAGGAGGATGAACAGAGACTGTCAGGATGCACGGAGGGGGAGGACATAATTGCTGGTGGATTAATGAGACGGCATAATTGCACGATAATCGACGATCGTTTTATTAGGCGACTCGACTGAAAGTCCCTTGGCCGGCGAGCACAGAAGACACCGCTCGGGCAACGGTCGCATATTATTATAAGGAGTAGCAGGCATCGTTCGCTCGGGGTAGGTATGCCCGGCTGGCCAGAAATGACAATTACCGAAGATCCTTGCTAAATGCGCTCGGGAACCCCTCTGGCTTCCTTTCTGTGTCCCGCGGCCGCGCAACATCCATGGAATGCGACGTCATTCCTGTGCGCAACGAGTGTCGTTGCACCGCGCGAAATCTGACGGTGGGAAAGTGGACGCGGACGAAACGGAGTAACGGAGCGAGTTTTGTGGACGATTCGCGAAACGGCGACGGTGCGTTAATTGCGAATACACGCGAAATGGGTAACGGCGACTCTAAGAGGAACAGCGGTGTTAAAAATAGTTTATAATACTGTTACGTAATTGGAACTTTTTGTGCGGCCGGTGGCTGAACGAATTATTGGATTAAAGTCGACTTGACTGCGTCGGGGGCTGTAATGAATTTTGATGCGTTCGGAAAGCATGGAACTATACGGACGAATTAAGCTAAGACAGGCGCTGATGATATTTTATGTGCTATTAACACTAGCGGTACAGTAACTGTTTAATACCGGTATAAAAGATAGCCAATTAATTCGGGTCATATAAAGAAAAAACTGTTTTAATTACGACAGGCTGTACGTCCTACTTAAAATCGCTTTGGAAAAGGTTATCTTCTAGGGGAAGAATAAAAATAGAATTATGCAACTTGGGCGCGTCAGCATGTACACGGTGATCAAATGAAAAATTAAAAATGAAAAAAAATCGTAGAACATTCTACCTGCGCTCGTTTCAAAGGGGAAAGCCTCCACTTTCTCATCTCTGAGCTCCTTTTCGTCGAAGATTTTTGTTGCATCCCGTAGGGAATGGTAAAGTGAAGATACTTTTTTTCCGAAATTTGTGTAAATTCAATCGTCTGTACGGACCATGAGAATTTTTTTTCCTGACTGAAATTATGATGGTTTCGAAGAACGAAGTCTCCTTGTTACAACGACCATACAACAGTTGACGTACGATTTTTGTCTTACCATTTTATCGCACTTTTAATGAAAAGTGAGCTACCGGTATTTAAATAACCTAAGGTACACAACGGGCAAGTTGCATGGTTTTCTCTAAAGTTCGACAAAATGACTAAAAACGTAATTTCTGCACACTATTAAAATTTTTCTCCGCAAATCGATGCCCATACCAGCCTGCTCCAGAACGTAGGCAGGTTAAAGGAAAATCGAGGACTGCTTAGTATGCGGGTATTCGTCGCATACCAGTTGAATCTCTAGCCTCCTCTCGTATTCTCGTCGTGGCGCGAGGGCCGTTGCCTCGTCGTCGAGATGAGGGACTAAAAACCCGCGGACGCTCCGCAAAGGGACATTTAAATGATGTCGCCGCGGCTCTGGGGGGCAAGAGGAAGAAAGAAGGAAGGAGGGAGTGAGCAGCCACCACAGAATAACTCAGCAGCCAGCTTCCTTCAACCGATTCCTCCTCTTCCTCCGCAAGGTTAGAGACGAGCAAGAGATGGACAGACGACAGAGACTTTGCTCAGTCAACGGTCCAGCGTCGCTCTGACATCCAGAACCCTAGATCCTCCTCTCTTTCTCCCTCTTCAACGTGTATCCAAGGATCTTTCTCTCCCTCTCCCTTTTTCTCTTCACCGTTCGCCGGATGGAGGAAGGTTGAAAAGAGGGTACAGTGGAGAACCACGGGGGCGGACGCAGAGGAGAGGAGGATGCTAATCAGATGCCGACCGTGGCGGCAACATCAAAGACGGCTAGCGTCAGGCCTTGTCACCAGCTACGAGAACGTCTCGCCGCCAGCCTCGCCTTTATTTGAATGCGCTATCGTTGGGATACGCGACGATGACGAGCGCAACTTTTTTCGACCGTCTCTGGAACGCCGACTTGGGCCGGGGATGATACGAGAAACGCGGCCAGTTCGGGGTAAAGCGGCGCGGAACGCCGTCGATCGGAGCCGTTCAGTGGATCGTTCCGGGGAACCGGGGCCAGTTGGAATGCCGGAGGATTCGATGCAGCGGGCTTTGTGCTTCTCTGATTAGAGGAGAGGCTAGGAGGAAGCGGGGAGCGAAAGTTTCACGGGTGGGTTTTATGAAATATTGCGCAGAAGAGCCTTGGTTATGTAATCCCGGGGTGGATATGAATGTTTTGCAGCACTGATTGTGAAGGAAAGTGTTCGAGGAAAGAAAAATATTTACATATACTTGGATTTAGTGATACAATAATCGAGAATAGTTCAGCGATCCATACGAGCATAAGTAGAACAAGCCTCTAGTAGTCAGACATTCCCCTTTATGTCCATTCTCTAATACAGTGAACTTAATATTCGTATACGAATAGCAAATTTATCGAGCCTGTATAAAACCAGGAACCACTATCCATTCCCCATGCATCTGTACACCGGTTCTAAATCGTGCAAAGACCTCGCAGCTTCTCAATTGGTCTTCGATCAGCGATGATTTCCGGAAACATTTCGATGCAGCCGTGGGTAACGCGTCAAAGCTTCGCGACGTCCAAGTACGTTGCTGTACAAGGTGGGAAATATATTAAAGCTTGCTACGCTAGCCAGGGTTAAGAACTGGATATAAAGATGTTGTTTGAGGCGTCGGACACCTGTGCCACGGCCTGCTGCCTCTGCATACGGACTGTTTCTCTCGCGTCTCTTCCTCCGCTTCTTGCTCCTCTTGCTGCCGCCCCGTGAAACATCATAACGTACACAGCACTCTATTGCCCAGCAACCAGGCGTTCGCGAGCGCACACATAGAGAGTGTACAACGAGGAGACGGAGCAGTACGTAACGTATGTAGCCTGCATTAAGATGCAGACGGTGATAAGAACGACTTTACGATCTCACGCTCGGACGATTCATAGCCCGGCGATGTATGAACGACCGTCGTTTACTGGTGTTCCCGCGGTATTCCTTACACCCCCTGCTCTGGCTCCGTCCCCGAAGCTTGCCACGAGTTCGCAGGGTGCGCCTTCCTGGACGATACCGGGCTGATCGTTGGCCGATCATCAGTAATCATTTCAGCAATTGGATTTAAATATTATGATTAAGGTCTAGGAAATCTGGAACCCTGTGGACTAGTTTAGACAGTCAATGTGCTCACGTGGCCAGCAGCATTTTCTGCGAATAAATTATGTGAGAATTTTCACCGCTCAATTTTTTCTACGAATACCCAATTCGGATTGAAAAATACTCGGCACACAATCCATCGAATAATCGCCTATCGAGGGTGAAAGAAGTGCAGGTGCCCGCGAAATCGCACGGGAACGGAGCTCACCGTCGGTGGACGATTCCGGTGGATGCAGTCGAGAGGTCCCGGTGCATCCTGTTGCATATTTCACCTGGCAGAACCCTTTTAGCCGTTTCAGCGGGGCCACGGGCGCACGGGCGTGTAAATCAAACGCGCGCTGCCCGCTTGTAAATCTCCGGATAAATACACACCGTGGAGATAATTTACGCAGCCAGCGCATCCACGCTGTTCTCACTTTCTATCCTACCTTGTCCCTCCCCCCGGTGCTTTATTTCTTTTCACTTGTTACCCGAGAGCAGTCGATTTTCGGGCCGGCATTCGACTGTACCTCTGTCCCGGAAGGCGAGGAACCCGTCAGGTCTCCTCATTATATCCGTTCCCCTCGATCGTTACGACTCCGCGACGTTGATACGTCGATAATCTGTCGCAGTGCAGAAAATATTAGCAATATATTACGGCAGAACGATGTATGCGCGTCTGGAACATTTCTTTCTGCCGGGCTATTTGTCTGGTCAGTAATGAGAGGAATGTTTACCGACACCTTGGGATAATTATCGGGTGAGCAACGGCGGAGATTTAGGGTTGAAAGAGGAGCAAACGTTGACTGGAAGATCGGCCGGATCCTGCGCGCCGATCGTTCCGTTTAATTTACAACTTTCGACGACTTCATCCGCCCCGGTTGCTTTGTATTCGATGTTATTTCATACTCGATACTGTTACGATTTTTTAATGACAGCCTTGGGGAAAAGCAGATGGTATTCGATGATTTCTTTCGATGGTGTTCAAGCTCTTTCAGTGACACTTTTTATGGATAAATCGATGAACTAAATTACATGAATATCGCCATCTTGCAAAAAATGAGTTAAATCCAGAATTCATCCACGTGTCGTATCATGATCGATAAAAATTGAACGATCTCCTGAAGCTCTTCCAGCAAATTTTTCGACGAATCACAGTAAAAGAACAATGTCGAGAGAAGCTTCTAAAATCGACACAAACTTGCCATAGCGTTTCACGCTCGTGAAATATATTTATCCTGTCGTTCCTCGAACAGTTCACTACACGTACGTTCAATACAAAGCATACATCTCCGATGCACTTTTAATACCAGCGATCCGTTCGCGCGGACAGATTTGATGCATCGACGGATAAGTAGCCGCGAGTTCTCACTTCATTTATCAAGAGACTGGCTCACCTGTCGTCGTCCGCCTTCCATTCACCGCGCGGATCGTTCCGGACACAAGCACGTGTACATTAGACGGCTCGTGGATCGACTGCAGATACGATAAACCGTATGGACGATCGAATCTAATGGATGATCTCCGGAGCAACGTGTTGGTCCGCGACTGATAAGATTCCCGGCGTTTTCCATCGCAACGCCCGTGAAATCGATCATTCCTAGGATTAAAGATTACCTCGAGCTGGCTCCTTATCTGGCCTGTGCTGATTTCTACCGGTTTCATGAATCGATAATGAGATTGAATCTGCTTCGTACTGTTAACGAAGTAATCACGTTATCGTTGTAATTAGGAACTTCGTTATATATTACGCGAAATATCAGGCGTATCTATAAATAGCCGTATAACTAAGTGCTCTCCAAAATATCAGATCAAACGATTGGAATAATTTTGTAGCAATTCGTCGATCGATCGATTCCCACTGTCCATTAATTACGAATTTCTACAAACGTCTACGTAATATATAAACCGCAGTATTCTTTAGACCAGGGTTACAACACTTTCCAAAATTCGTTCCACCAGAAAATTTCAATCTTAATTTTAGAATTCCATTCGCCTCTCCCTACCGTCCGTTTTACAAGAGGAATCCTCTAACAGTCGGTGTTTATAGTCAAGGAAGTACACATATTCTATTCACGGGAGCAAGCAAAGCAGCGCGGTACACGCATTTCTACACCTGGAGCCATCGACACAAGTCTCGCAACGCACTCGTGGTGCGTGAATGGACGCGTCCATTCGTTTTCGCGGATATGAAAGCGGGGGCTGCCGGTGGAACGCATTGTTCCACATCGAATCGTGTGCTTTCGAGAGAAATATCGATACGGCCGCGATAGAAGGGGTGTCAAGCCGCCGACTGCGCGGGATGTCGGGTGCTAACCTCTTGATCCTCGATCACGGGGCGCAGGACGACGCTCGAGGGGCTAGTGCTCGTGGCCGTGGCCGCACGATAAATAATCCTCGACTGGTTCTGCATATATCCACGTGTATATATACGGATGACATGCCTTTATGCAACGTGGGTCACGTCCGGGCCGCGAGTCGCGAGCTTTCTGGTGCTAGATCCTTCGCCCAGCAGGATGTCGATCTTCTGAGAACGCGCGAAACTGTTTCCAGGTGAACCGAAACTGTACGGTGCGCGTGGAATGTGTTCAGAGACGTGCTGATATTGGTGACACTATTTTCAAATTATATTCGTGTGATTCATCAGTCGCGATTGATAAAGCGATCGATACTAAAGTCAAATTCTGACAGCGATTAATAACAATAGGGTTCCACCCGTTTAAGAAAATAAATAAATACATTTATAGGATATTAATTGAGCTGACATTTAAAGGAAGATGCAGTTCCAAGTCGAGAGAAAAATCACATTCAATGCTACTTAATGTTTCATCCTACCACTGTTTCGCTGTGACAATATAATATTTGTCAATATTTTTCTTAATCAATTTAAGAACGCCTCCCGATCGAAACTTCGAAGGGAGTCGATTAAAACGTGCGAATCAATCAGCGACATCGTACAACGAGGTGGCAAAGGAACGAGACTCTTCGCTGATCACGCGGTCGGGACTCGAGGGCGATAGATCCCGATTTCGTTCCAGCAATTCACCAGGGCTCGCGGCCCGGATCGTGAATTACCATCGGGCAAACGTCGGATTGGTCGTGCGTCGAGGTAGATAGTAGGTAGGTCGTAGTTTCATTCTCGGCGGGTGCTTCGGAGCCACCCGCCCTCTCTTCCTCCTCCACCTTCGGCAGTCTTCCTCCTCCTCGACTTGGTCGCCCTGAGAGCCAAAGTATAAGGCTCGTAACACCCTTCACGAATCGGACGCGGTGCTAACGACTTTTAGATCATTAGTTACTGAAACTACCAATACAATTATCGGGCCTGGATATTTATTCCCTTAATCTTGGCCCCGGGACTACGGCGAGATTGCGGGGCCACGGCCAATTCGCCCCGTCGAAGGCTATTCTCCTTGTTGTTCCGCAGACCCGGTCGCGTTCGCCCCACTGTCGGCTGATGCATCTTGCAAGGCGACCTTCATACCGTAAGCTCTTAATTTACGGTCTTCGATTATCGTAATAAGTCGGCCGGGGAAACGCGTCTTCGTTCCCCTTTTTGCCCAGGACCGGATACTCTCGGATGATTGATGCGCCACGTGGTTTTCGTGTTTCTCGAATACGCAACGGCAAGTCAGTTTTCAGAATCGATTACGCCCGTGGATCTGGAGGGTTTGGGGGAGGCTGTTCAGCCTCTGGCAGCGTGCAGGATGTCGAGGTTTCATTGCCTCCAATCATACTGCACGCGTATATACTTTTTCAAAGTCCTCTTGTCAGTGATATTTGTTTGTTCAATTTCGATGTATTTACCGGAAATTATAGTGACCGGGGTGTATTTACAATACCCCCGCCACCCTCCTCTTGTTACCAACTAACGCGCGCACATCTCACGTTTAATTAATCTTTGAAATCAGACGTCGGCTTATCTCCAGGCTGTAGCTGAAGCGCGAGAGCGCTTCGTCGTGGAAATAAAGCGGGAGGGTTGAACAAAGAAAGGGGAGGAAAGATAGGGACAGAGCGAGTCGAGGCTCTCTAGCCGTGAGGGTAGCGGCATTTGCAGAGCAAAGAAGTCATTATATTTCCTCGAAGCGTCGCGAGCAGCTTAATCAAGGTGGCAGCCGAGCGGAATCAGCAAGGACCCCATTAGTTTTACGTTTCGTCCTTTTTTATCTATCCTCCTGCTCTCTGTGCCGCGCCATTTTCACCCTCTTGCACACTCTTTTTCATCCCTCTTTCTCTGCATCCCCCTCCCCTCCCTCTCTCTCGCCACTCTTGGCCTCCCTCGAAGCAGAGGGGCTCGTGGGACTCATTGTCCAACCTAATAACCGCAACTTTTAATTGAATTTCGCGACCGGCACGAATCAACTTTCGCCTGGTTCAGCTTCGAACTGATTGGCGGCCGTCCTGGTCGATTACTCACCTGCGGAATTGAAGCGGACGGTCTGCGGACTCCTTTCGACGTATGTTTTTGTCGTCGTTTGACTCGTTTCGACGACTGTTAGGTTGAACTTTTGTTACAGTTGTTGGTGTTTATCATTCCGCGAGCACGAGAGAGGTGTTGTTACTATTGTCGAGTTTAATATTAAACGCGTTTCAGTGATTCCGAGGGGGTGTTTATGTAATCCAGTGACTCACGAAGCGCGGCGGAAGTGCAGTAGACGTGAATGGAGTGTGCAATTGGGTTGATTTACGTTAATAATGAATTTCCATTGCACAATCCGCGTTCCTTAGCTCCTCGCGAATTTGTTAATTAACTTTGGTTGGTCGGTTTGGAAATTTTCTCTGGTATCGTCCAATGATCGAACCTCTGCTTGCTGGCCGCACGAATGTTTAAAAATCAATCTACATACATATGTCTATGTACCTACTACTTCATCCTTTTCTTAGAAAAAAAATGACAAAAAGCATTAGCAAGATCAGCGTCGCATTATCAATCACCTCACCGTGCACCGAGTTACACAATGGCGAGGATTTCGTGGGCAGCCCCGCGTCCCGTTCGATTTGTTAATTTGTTCGTCACGTTTATGCGGGAGCCGTTAATTCGAGGGACTAATCGAGGGAGGGTGTACGACGAAAGAGGAGGAAGAAGAAGAAGCAGAAAGAGAAGCAAGAATAAAAGGAAGAAACAGACGAGGAGTGGCACAACGCAGTCAAATAGGAAGAAAAGGAGAATACGAAGAAAGGAGAAGCAAGACGCGGAGGAGGAGAACGGATTACGTCCACTGAGCTGAGCACGTTTGCACGCACCTGACGAGGAGGGAATCCGTCGGAGGAAGAGAATGGCCGTTAATTACAATACACGATTCGCTTAATTGCATTCTTTATGCAGTCCAGTGGCGATTTCTTTTCCGACGTGGCTTGCGCGAAGAAGTTGCACGGCCGGTGACCACGTACGATCGTGGGATCCGTCGGTTTAATCTTTCGACCGGTGAATTCGATCGTCGCGACGTGAAGTCTTGATTCGCCGCGATTGGACGGCAGATAGAAAAAGTGTCGCAAGTCCTCTCTCTCCTTTTTTTTGTACTTTTTAAATACAAACGATTCTGAAGTTGGCGAACAGGTGCGGCGTAAAAACTTGACCTGCTCGTTGTACATATACGAACGTGAACGCGATTTCTTGAATAGTCATTACCTCACAGCAGCGGATACGATCGTAGATCGTCCGATTCGCTTCTCTTTTTTTTTTCCATAAAGATCCTGTTTCCGATTTAATCATATTCTACGCATTTGCTCATAAAAGTGGAACCGTATAAATTTCCCAGCCCGCTACTTCGTCGGGCTCATTGATTTTCAACCTTCACGGAACTCGCCCGGCTACGGGTGTTTTCCATGAGATGGCAGGAAGGGTGCTTCCTCTTCTGGATCTCCGTTGGTGCTGTTGGGATCGTTCATCCCCTTCGTAATGATTCTAAGTTCGATCGTCGAATATTCTATTCCCGGGAAATTGGTGATAGCGAAACACTATTTATTCAAATCGATATTTCTTTCAGCATCCGAGTTGGAAATAAAATCACGACGCGTTCGCCGCGCTATCGGTCGCTCCGATTGTCGATGACAGTATCGATGACAGTACCGATGACGCGGTATCGCTGCTGTACATTCCATCGAGCTTCGTGACACGGTGGCGTCACTTCCTGCAGGAAGCGTGACACGCGGTATCGCCGACGTAGGTGGGCACCGTCAGAGGCCCGGCTGCCCCGCGTCACCTGATTCACCCGGCGCACAGGTGCAGCGGTGCAGAGGAGCAGGAATGCCGATCTTAGATAACTCGCTTCTAATCGGACGTATTGGCTATTCGTGCTTGGCTCGTGCCGGCGTTTACCGTCCATGCACGCGAGTTATCGCAATACGGGATAAAATTTCCCAAGAATTCGGAGGCAGGTATGGTTGAAGGCTTCAACCCTTTAAACTCTCCGCAGATCCTCGGCCTGTAACGCGTACCGGGCATAATTGCTTGTTAATTATTCATTACGTTTATGTAGCATGCTATTCAATACGCCAGACCCTGTAATTTACTTACGATTGAACATTTCACGCTTCGCAATGGCTTGCTCAATTACTTGCCGCGTATGCCCGCCATTAGACGCGGAACGTGCTCGTGCATGCGTACGGTGTTTCGTATGCAGGATCGCAACGCGGAACACGCACCAATCTTACCACCACGTGTGGAAAACGATTTAACAATTATAGACAGCTCCGACTGTGCGAGGAAATTTGTTTGCGAATTTTCTTAGGGCTACGCGTACGATTCCCTTCGAGATGGGCATGATATTAATTAAGTTATTAATTTTCGATCAAATCATGCGAATTTCAATTGCTCCAATATTTTTGTGGAATGGAATGGAAATTCAGTCGAATGGAAATTGTTTTTGTACTTTATTTAGCGAATTTCATTGAATCGACAGGCGCCGGTGGATCGACGATGCTCATCAACCTTCTAGAAAGTGTTTCGACAAAACCAGCTATTGGAGTAATTATTCCCTTTCTACCTAATGAAATTATTAACCGAGTGTACGCAGTCTCGAGGAAGGAGGTCGCGGAGAGAATGCTCGTTAACCGGTTTAAATAAATAAAATACTCGTTAAAAAATTGGAGGAAGGGAGTGGGCATTGTTGAAGAATTTTCAGTTACGCCAGCGTTGTAAAATCGCGTAAATCACTTTCGCAACCGGATCGGAACAATTGTCAGCTATTTAATAAATTGGCCACTCGATTTATTTCCCTCTGCCTTAACCGGGCAAGACCGCAGGAAAGAAGTAACACGAGAAAAGGGAAAGGAAACACTTGAATTATTATCTTTGAGAGAACGCCCTCGAAATAGGAACGCGTTCCTTATTTAAACGAAAAAGAAAGATCTGGTCTCCTGTGCTCGATTATTAGTCTCCAGGCAAGTCCTATGGCATTCCTGACAAACCACCTGCTTATGATCCGGATAGTCCGGATTGTGCGACTTTGACGGTCGGGATATCTGGCACGCCGCGGTTCTGACATAGCTCTCCCACATTAACGCTAGCCCAGCCAGCCAATGACAGCCACGCGATTGGCTTTCGCAATTTTTATCATTGCTACACCAGGACCTGAATCACCGACGGCCTTTTGCATTTCGTTTACATGTTTGCTGAATATCCCAGTGTCGCCGTTTGTCATCGATTCACGATTTCAACGAACGTGCGCGAAGAATTTTTATTTGCCGGGTTCCTCGAATTTCCTCCAACAGCATGTTGGGTAAGATCCAGGGAAATAAGGAGTAGAATGGTATAGAAGATACGGCCGCGCAGCGATTAATGATCCTGGTCATTAGCTTCAGCCGAGATTTCAGTTTCGATTTGTCTTACGGTCTAACGAGGATGACTTAACGTTCCGCGGTGATTGTTCTTTCGTTCGCGAGACTTTCTCCCAGTTTCGCAACGCGATCACTGTTTGCATTCGATACTTCCCCGCAAAGCTTAACCCATCCCCGGATCATCCGAATTTAATCTCGATACCCTTTATATTTCGCAAGGGACGCGTCGGTAAACTGTTGACGATATATTAATAGGAGAAGAAGCACCCTTTGGCAATTAAGTCCCGTTGCGGCAACTTTTGTCCCTGAAAGAAATGAAGCAGAAAAGTAAATCTCCAAACGAGCATCAACATAGGCGCGTAAACAGGAAAAACGGCGATGCTTCTTTTATGTCTGTGGAAGCAAGTGACCGGTAAAAAGCAGCAGGTCTAATCTACCGCGCTTATTTCTGCAACACCCCGTGTACACAGAATGTCTCACGCACGGGAGCGCGTGCTTACGCGGTATAATGCACGGACGGGCGTCCGGTCGCGGCCATTTACGGCGATTTTAACCATTATATTACGATGCTGGTAGCATAATGAAGGTGAGTTTTTCTCCTAGCTAGCCTAGTCGAGAGAGCTCCTCTCGGCCCGTTGTCGCCGTGGCGCATACGCAGTTCCAATTCTCACGGTGTCCCTTATGGAACTCGCTTATGGTCTGCCTCCCACCAGTACCGTTTCAATCCTGTCCTCTCCCTTCATCTGCCGCAGCCTTTTCTTTTCGCCTTTTTCCTCTCTTTCCATTCCATTTTCCCTGCCCACCGAGTGGCCAACGGCGATCGCGCTGGCAAAAAAACACCACGGTGCACCGAGGAACGGTTAAATAATTACTGTCGTTCGTAAGGCGGCCGAGCTCATAAATGAGCGACAATCATGGCTGCTTGGCAAAGTTTGGCCCTTCGTTGTGCGATTATTTTCAATTGGCGCATATATCGCTCGCGTATTTTGTCGTATTTGGGTACTTATGGTCGCGGGGGATTTACGGAGAACGATGAGAGAGCAACGCGAACGCGATAATAGCGCGTCACCATTTTCTCGGCGTTGATTATCGTAGAGGAATCCGAAGGGCACAAAGTATTCAATAATTGTTGGCTGAAGTGCGAAGGATATCAATCAATGAATCATTTCTCTGCCCTCCTTCCCATTTTCCCACCTCGCAGAAGGATTCAGCTGCGTAAACCGCGCGACTAACGCTGGACGCCGGCCATCCAGTCTTTTCCCCGACATTCTTATCCTTATTATTCCACGGGACATCTCCGGGTGAAATCCGGTGAAAGGTATAGCGGCCTCTAGAAGGAGGACATTACATTCTTTGTACTTAGTTGGCCCCTGCCCCTTTCTTTCCGCCGTACGTCCAACCAACCCCCTCTAGCTTCCCTTAGCCAGCAGCCAGCCAACCCTATTCTCGCGTTGAGTGAAAAGTTTTACTCGGGATATTACGCCTCACCCTCCTGTAACGTCGGAGGATTCCACTCTCTCCTCATCCTCCGTTCAACCCCGTCTACAATCCCCTACCGCTTTCCCTCTCTCTGTTTCTCGTTATACTCCAACTCTGCCCCGTTCCATCTACGCTTCTCCCCTTTACCTCACCCCTTAACGCGTCTTCGTCGTTTTTTGGGAGAACGGCAGGCGACGCAAACATAATATCATTACTATTTCGAAGTCTCGTTTTCTTATGACTTCGAGAGGACATAATGCACCTAGTCGGGAGTCCTTTGTTTGACGTTCTCGTTGTTTTCAGAGCAGGAACTCCGTGGGAGGGCCGCTGGGAAACTTTTCGTTTCCCGGCTCGCGCGATAGGTCTGTTGATAACGGCGGCACGGGAGTGAGATATTTAGAGAGTTTACAACTCGTCCGAATTTCGGAAAATTCGGGGCAAGCTCGTCACTGTTATTAAAGTTTCTTACCTTGTGCAAGTATTCTGTATTGTGGTATTTATGCGTACTCGGGGGATGGTTGGACATTTCTGATTCGACCTCAATTTTTATAAGCACCTTTCCTTCATTTTAACACAATTTCCAGTGAGATTTCGCGTAACATCGTTTCCACGATTCGGTTGCGCAGGTTATTTTTCAACAATTATGCGCCCTGTAGCCACGAAACGATTCCATCCCTCAAGTGGATGTAAACCAGGTGCCCGCCATTTTTTTTTATCTCGAATGTAAAAAGATCCACCCTTGAGGATCGTCTACGAAGGAGGAAGAAGAATGATAGGCCGGTTTCGTTTCCAAGGGTTCGCCACTACGGAGGGTTGAAACTGTAAGGGGGTAGCTGGTGGGGGGGGGCCGTCTCCACAGACACAGGATCTGCATACGGCCTCGCGCACGCACCGTGCAAATCACGTTCGCGGGACGAAGAGGAGAAATAGCAGCGCGAACGGGAGAGAACGTCGGAGAGAGAATCGTCGCGTTACTATCGACCAATCGTTGGCAGACCTGCGTACATCAGCGTGCCGCCTATAGGCCACCCCTAACCTGCCAGCCACCCCCCCGGCCATATTGTAAAATATGGATCGCGGAGGTGTACAACACCCAACCTAGATGGTAGCTACCCTCTTTCATCCCTTTTCATCCCCCCCGCGACGTCACTCACCGCGTGGCTTCGAATGTGAAGTACCCGCGTCACGTTCTACCCCCAGTCGCGCCCTTTCCCTAAAAACTTATATTTTTACAGGATATATTTCGCGTTCGATCTTAATTCTGGTAGCGGATTATAATTGCACGCATTACGTACTGTTGGTATTAGGATTGTTATTATCTTCATTGTGTCTATCCATCCAGATTTTCCACGAATGTAGATATTTCAAGGGGAGTAGAAGCGGGATCATAGAATCAGAGAAGAATACGCTTTAGTGGCGTACTTATTAAATATAGCGAGGGGGGGACTCGATGGTGGATTTCCCGGTAAACGGTTCGCTTCTAATCGTCGCTCTTTACGACGCCAAGAGAGGAGCTATCGTCGTCGCTAATAGGAGCGGAGGAATTCGAGGCGACTTCCGCGTTTTGCGGGATAAAGGAAAAGTTACTGAACCGTGCACGGGGACAAGTCGACCATGCGAAGTTATGTTTCAGTCGCGGCACCGTAAAACAGATATCGCGACATTAATGACTCGAGAAGTGGATTTTGCTCATTTTTCATCGTCCTCGTCGCTACGACGAGCCGTAATTTGTCCCGGAACGCGAAAATACGAATCGTTCCGCGATACCATTCGATACTAACGAACAGCCATCCCGAAGAGTTGCGCCAATTTTCCAGCTGTCTGTCAATTTGTCGAACTCGTCAACTTAAGTGCATAGGTACGTACCTACGTCGGCTTCAAACAATTAAATAATTATTTCGTTCTTTTACGTCTTGTATTAATTTTTTTCAACATCATTAATTATTCCCTGTCAATACTGAAATTGGACGCTGCTTATTTAAAAGAAACGAAGGTATACCAAGCAGTGGTCTCTTCTCATATAAAATCTTCCTTTACGAAATTCTTCGATCGGCTAAAAAATCAAAGGTGATAGAGAAAACATCATCCGTTTTCCATTATCGAAGGTTTTCGGTCAGCGGACGCTGTCAACGACAAGGAGACGTGTTAAACGGAGTGGAGAGAAAGGGAAGAGAAATTCACGCCATTTTTCTCGTTTCGTGAAATTTACGACGGCTGGCGTAGCTCCAGACTCGTAATTCCGCCTTTGAAATAAACATCCGGATGAGATATCGCGATCTTATCTTATCGACGACGCTATCAGCCTGATATCCACCTGCGTGCATACGTAATAAAGTTATCGCTGCTCGCTTATGCACAGCATGAGAAACAGATTTGATAATTCCACCGACGATACAATGGACGAATTATATCGTACCGTTTCGTTGCACACATCAATTAGTGGTCCATTTGTAACGCACAAGAATTAGCCGGTTCATCCCGCATTTATCGACCACCCGTCGCGAAGGAATTAATTCACCCCCTTGGCGTGTCAAACAAATTGTTTGTCGCCCGCAACGTTCTTCGATAATTGCATCTCGATGGAACATCAAAAGGATAAGCAGGCGAGTATTCGTATAAGATTCTGTATTGAAAGCTTTCGATTATTCCTTAATCCATATTTCCTTACGATATTGCATCGGCACTTGTATTTTTTATCAAGGATACGGACGATAAAAATGTAATTCCACGGTTTAACATCGAATTTATTACCCAGTCACCAATAATTCTGATTACTCGTCTCTTTAATCGCGTTTACAATATGCATCCTTCGATTCAACATTCCTTTCCAGTAATACAAAAAAAATCTTACCTACAACTTTCACCCGTGCACATTATCACAACAATTACTCCCCGACCGAAATAATATCGTTCCCCGAAACGGCGAATAATTTTTACTCCGAACAGCTACGCGTCAGCGGAGAAACGCCTCAGAGCGTGTGTACTTTTCAATGAGAGGATTCCCCGATCGGTGCAGCGGAGTCGCAAAAACGAATTGGTCGTTTCGATTCCCGCTCCATCGGTTAGCGGCCGGCGATTACCGCTCGCCACCGTATAAACGCGCTGGAGAAAGATGCACGTGCTGCGAATTACGCAGATGCACCGGACAGGTCACTCAGCCGGGGGGCCCCGATGCATACGAGCGCATCATCTTGCACGTAGACTCACGCACGCTCGCAGCTCATGCAACGACGACAATTTTCACGTTTGCACGCGGCGCACGTGCAGCCGTGTGCATTTATCTTCGGGCATCTGTTACCTCGAATTTCGATCGTAGATCTTCGTCCCGTTCGACGTCACTTCCGTACGATGCATCGACTTTTCTTCGACGGTATCGTTGATTCCTTTTTCTTTCGGTCGCCCGAAATGGGCGAAAAGTATTCTAATTTCCCGCTCGTGCGGTGGTTCGCGCGATCGGAAAGCTGTGCTAATAATCAGGACGGTAACAATGATGGAACTGTCGGCAGGTAGAAATTGTACGTCTTAACGATTACTTTTTTTTTTTAATTTTTTAACTCCATTTTTCCTCCAATTTAGATAACAGCGGTAATAAAGCCGGCAGCGAATACGCGTGCTAGATTGTTCTTCCTTGAAACGAGGAAGATTTGCTAGTTTGCATTTAAAGGCTGTTCATTTTGAACGATAAGATCGATGCTAGGTTGAGTTATAGCTTGCACGGTGCTAGGCATAAACAAGACGATCCGCAGGTGCAAATGATCAACGATTCCAGCGACAGTTGAGCCGAGCTGATAATCTTCCGTGCGTGCACGGGGCTGTTGAAACGAGACGGTGGCATTTCTGCGACGATCGACAGCGTGTGGGGGCGTCTTTTGATCTCTGCCGCCGCTACGGTGTTTAATACGAACGCGCGGACGACCGGAGAGTATCCGGCACGGTTATTGCAGCAAATTCAGCATCGAGCTAACGCGATTCATTTTAATTGCATGCAGACGACCGAAAGCGAAAGTTTGACTAATGACACCAGAAAGAATTTTCGGACTGCGGAAAAATCGCGATTGTTTTCTAATGAAGATAAATTTCAACCAGCATACCACCGAGGAGTTTTAACAAATCCCCGCAAGAAATTCCAAGGCTCCACACTGAGCGTCAGCGAAAGTGCATATCCCTTCGGCTGATTTGCCGCAAGAAACATTGCACAATTTCTCCGCAAAAGAAAGAAAAAACAGAAAAGGAGTTAATTACCCACTGACATCTACAGGAGAAAACATCGCGAAACAAATGAGGTAAATGTCAAGACTGATCACGCTAGGTGCATAATCCGACGAATCGCGAATGAATCCGTACGATACTTTCTACCTACACATCAGTACACTGGAGTAACTCTCGCTTTCGCCTCTCGATTAATCCAATCACCCCATCCAGCGGGACAAGAAAACAGCCTTTTATACCGAACTACACAGAGGTAAACGCGCGCACGTGAAGTGCTCCTATGCCGATCGTTTCACAATCGAACCAGCAACAGCTACGTTCGGTTTAAACAATTAGACAGGCGACGACGAAACGAGATAAATCTCGATTTTCAGAGGCTAAGTGACAGCGATGACCATTAATCTGCTCGATCGCCGGAATCGCGACACCGATCTCGCCGCTTTAACGAGCAGGCATAACGCCAACCTCTTTCCCTCTCTCTTCGTGCCGTTTCTTCTTCGATTCTTCGCCCATCGAGGGAAACATTTGGCATGGATCATCCTGTTTGGATGGTTAACTAAGTCGCCTCGACACTGGTGAGAATTTCCTAGAGACTCGGGCTGAGATAATCAATGGTCGGTACGAACGCGATTTTGCCAACGCTGTGAGGCACGTGTTTCTTTCGTATGTTTGCTTGGCCGAGAGAATTGGAAGTGCCATTGATAATGGTACGCGCGTGTGTGTGTGTAAATCGTAAGGAGAGGTGGTGGAAAGGAGGGATGGGTCAGGAGGGTGGTTGATATCTGCGAGAGGACCGGTGACCAACCACCCCAGAGCCCGTATAACTCCGATAACGACCACCGACCACCATAAACCCTCGGTCTTTCACTCCTGAAACTACCACCCTTCCAGGGGTATTCTTTGCGTGGCCTTTGAGTTTCGCGTGACACTGGATTCCTGCGAATTAGGGTTGCCGCTTTGCTTATGGAGAATGTTTGAAAAGAATTCGGTGCTTGGATAACTCGATCTTAATGTTATTACAGTTTGCGAGATCGTCAAAAATAGTGGGAAGTAATGAAACAACAGAAAAAACTAGCAATTCTGTATTAACAACGTTCCAAATTTTCCAACAAACGGGAACCTGAATAAAAAAATATTTTACAGCAAGTATTCATTGAAAAATTCACATAACCCTTGATTCCTTTACAAAGATTCTCGTCAGGGATGCGATTCGAAAGCGCACCGCCCCGCAACAATGCAAAGCCAATTCCGTCAGCTTCCAGGGATTCTCTAGGGCCATAAAGCTGATATTAGTAAATTGCGTGGGGTCGTTACTTAATATCGCAGCCCGACGAAATAAAGTGGGCCGTTTCATATCAGAAACAGAGCTAGCAAGAGGGATCGCCAGGCAGCCTGTCCTTCGGTTAACACAAGTTTACGCAAGCCTGCGGTTTCTTTACGACCGTCCTGCACACGTCGATAGTGGTCGCGAGTAGCCGAGGAAAAAGTCTCAGCTTCGCCGAGCTTTATGAACGTTGGCTTCTCGTATAAACGCGCGACGGATCCGCGAGCTGCTGTAAGCAGGTAATTATTGCTTCGACAACGATATATAATTCCTCTTCATGGAAGATCGTAAATTTGGGCCACTTGCGTTGTTTGCTGTGTACTCAGTTTTTCATGAATCACTTCACACAGTGTGAAAGAAAGTACGAAGGGAGCGTGTACCTTCATTTCGCCACTTTACGTTTTTTCGAAAGTGCTGCAAATTCAAGTGTCTGTACGGAACTTGAGAAATTTTTTTCATACCTCAAATCATCGGGGATTCGAAGATTTAAGTCTCCCCTTTACAACGAGTGCAGAAAAATTGACGTGCGATTTCTTTTTGCCATTTTATCGCACTTTGAATGAAAGGGTAATCATGAGCGGGCTGCACGATTTCCATTCAAAGTGCGATGAAATGGCCAGAAAAAATCGTACATCAATTTTCATGTGGTCGTTGTAAAGAGGACACTTCAATCTTTAAATCGACAGCAATTTCAGTCTAGAAAAAAAATTCTCAACCTCCGTACGGACGTTTGAATTTATACAAATTTCGGGAAAAAGTACCTTCACTTTGCCATTCCCTACGCGAGGCAAAAAAAATCTTTGACGAAAATGAGCTCGGGGACGTCAAAGCACAGACTGTCCCCTTTAAAATGAGCCCAGGAAGACCGTCGTGCGATTTTTTTCAACGAAGTTACAGTCTGTAAAAAAATCGTTAACATTTCAGGCAGGATTTAGTGATCCTTTAATTTTGTTGCCAGGCGTATATATGTATGCATTAGTGCATCAGTATTTCTCCAGGACGGAGATCTTCGTTTTTGCAACCAAGAGAAAATTTTCCACGCATGTTTCCCTTTTTTCTCCTGCCCGTCTGTGGAAGTTGCAACCCCCTTCCCCCTTAGCTCGAGAGGCAGCTGTCCACGTTTATTACGTATCCCTGTGAGCCGGGTTAATAATGGATTTTCAACCCGTCCTTACCTTTACGAGAATCCTCGTCACGTGATCGCGAGATACCTTATAGCTGCTGTATACATACATGCGGGATAAGGGCTGGTCGCTAGCGAGAGATCGATTCGGAATTATTATGCCGCTTTTTGCCATTAGTTTACCTAAATGCGTCTTCGCCGAGGGTGGAGATGTATGTACGTCGATTGTGCGTCCTGCTATCCGTCGCCAAATACTGTACCGGTCTGATAATTAATTACTTCGAAGCGAACACTTTAGGACAGGTAGGGATTATTGAGGTCCGATAATTTCCGCGGGACAATCGTGTTCGGTGTAGAAATGGAGATTGACGGGTGTAACGAGACAGTGCGCCATTCGAGTACAGGTACGAGGTGCACGCAGAGATCTGTACAGAGAGTCCACGGATGGGCGGATCACGTAGCAAGGACTTTGCATACTCAATGAACACTCCAGGTGGAGGCGGTGATGCAGTTTGCATACGGTTACGGTGGTGCAGCCTCTCCATTGGTCCAGAAACATCTCGCTGCATCTCCCTACTTTGCTCTCCTCCAACTCTTTCGCTCCCACTACCTCTCCTCCCCCTTTAATGCATCTCGTCGTCTTAGTCCAGCGCACTCGCGACTCGTCGTCTGGCTAGCGACAGGTTTAAGCTACTTCCGTGACTTCCAAATGCAACGTTTACAGAAACCCTGGCGCACAAGTCCTACCCCTTTTACGGCGATGTAATATAACGCAATACAGACTTGTGCATTCTTGTTACAAATATTATAAATAAAAATTAATTAATCTTGCGAAAATATTTGTATGTCGCCAATTGATTTTTATTGCATTCTTATTATTTTCATTGCCTTACTAATAGAAGCATCGCCCTTCTAACTAACTAATCCCTTTCGCTCTCCAATTAAAAAATACATTTAAGCTTGCCGAAAATATTCAACCCCATCGAAAATTAAATCCGACCCGCCCTTAATATAAAAAATCTCCCTCATCAATTATTAAATCAGCTTTCAAAAAAATGTTAATCACATGGTCAGCTCAGTATAGCAGTATCGTTAACTACTAATGCCAGGTAGACTACTGTTTCGCCAACAATTCCCTTCGTTCACACCTCTAAGCGTTTCTCGACGAACAAAAGGGCTCCTCGCTCGAGATCAGGTCGAGGCTATCGCGGCGGCCAGTTGGATAACATGTCATCGAAACGAGCCGAGCGTGGAGAAGGCGGGATACCGGGATAAATACGAAATCGATGATAAACTGGCCGGTCCGTAGGCGGGCTCGAGGTAGGGATAGAACGACACCTCCTTAGAGTCGGAATAGCCCCGTATATACACCGACCTATCGTAGCTCGTACGGGTTCTCAAGCTACTTTTTGCTTCCCACGGTTCTGGTCCCCGTCGTCGCAGCTTCTGCGATTGCAGCGGCGCATTCCGTCGCGCAAATCGCCACGCGTTTTCCGCGAGACGTTGGACGCTCGCGATTCCAAGGGGAAACATTCGCGACGAGCGAGGACTTCATGCTGCGCAATCTGGTAATTATCCGGGGACGGTCCGGGTGACGAAATCGTCTCGTATTCCTTCGAATATATTTTTTTCTCTCCGTTACGGTACTTCATTCTCGCGACGATAGAAGCCGATTACTGAATTTAATTCATTTTCTTCTTGTTTGTTGCCTTCCTAATTTCCTGGCCGATGCTGTAGACACCGATAGAAATTTACCTGACCGTGGCGCACAATTTCCGTGTGATTAATTACTTTCTGCGAACCGTGGAATCGCTGGGAGTAGATGTAAGTTTAAGCGTACGCTCGTACCTGGCTGGAGACGTATTAAAGACCTCAGATCAGCTTCCTGTAGTTTGTCATTCGCTCCTGGAATCTATCGCTTTCTCCGGCGGCGAAGCGGCGCTCCGCGACCCCCGGTGCGAAACGAAATCGTGGAAATATACGTTTCTAGTATCGTTGGCGTGTCTGGACGTATACCGTGACGCATCAGGAGGGTGATACTGACTGTGGAAGTCGAAACGGCCAGCAAACTTCAGCTAACAACAGGATACGTATTACAACTGTCTTGGAACATCGATACAGTCGACGTTGCAATAATAAAGCCATAAGGGAGTCGCTCTTCTCGCGGAATATGTCGATATCAAAGGGTTGAACCCGTTCGTATTAATCAGCGACGCACGGGCCCAAGTAAAAATTCATCTACCTATCCTCATCCACGTTTTTCCGTCATTAAAATAACATCATTCGCTCCGCCACGTCTCCGCGATGCTTATCATCCTTCTGGAAGTTAAATTACGAGCGTATCGTCGAATCGATTCGCATTTATTCGCTCGGGTCAACGTCCTTGCGCTTTCTCTGTCCCCGGTCGAGCCTCGTAATTCTCCAGGAATAAGACGACCGTACGAAAAAAGAGATTCTGCCGGAGGGACAAGGATATCTGGGTGGATGACGCGAGGGGGAGAGAGAGAGGCGAGAGAAGGGGTGGAACGGGGTAAGCTCGCGGTAAGGCGATGGCGCATCGCTAGGCGAAAAAAGGACCCGGCTGCTTGGGCCCTTTGCCTTACAATTAGGGAGAACCCACGAGTCTACGGGACATATTAAATAATTTATAATTGTTTTGCCCCGTTCGGTGATACACGTCGGCGAGTCGTTTACACAGCGAGCTACAGTCGGACTTTTTGCACGGCACGGCTCGCAGGGAGACACTTGACAATGATAGATAGCCCGATTCGCGATTATGAAGTCACGATCGCGTTATCGCGAACGCGAATGCTGCAATGGGATCTCGGGGTATAATGCCTTCGCCTGGTTCGAGTAAATATCGGATACGGACGGGGCGGCGACGGTGCGTGTCGTCGTCGTTGCTTGCCGATCTTGGGAACAGGGGCGATCTGTCGGATGTTGGAAGCGAGACTATCTAGGGAAAAGGGAAGAATTGCGGTGGTCCAAGATTGGGGAAGGATTTATAGATTGGTTCATCCCGAGATGGAAGAAATCTTGAGGATTTTAAAACTGCATAATTGAAGGCACAATTGTCAACAGAAAAAAATTATACTGTAATAATCATGTGTAATTAATTCCAGTGGATTGTTCCAATATATTACTAAGAACCTAGTCTGTCAGAGATTGCATCTCGTTTATGGATAAGTCTAAAGAAGGCAGTGGCCGCTATCGACAGCACGAAATAATGTTTATTAGGGGAAGCAGATACATAACTATCCCAGTTCAGTGGGGGTTTTCACGCGCGCCAGCTTTTAAATGTCACAGGGAACTTATGCCTGCGAATTCGTGACGAAATCGGCGGTTTCTGTGGCGCAGTTCAGCTTCGGGAACGACGTGGCACGGAATTATATTCAGGTCGGATCACAGCTACACCGCGGGTTCATAAATCAGAGACCGTTTCCAAGGAGCCTTTACTGTTCACGTGCTCGGTTGCCTCGGTTCCGCCGCGACCGTTTTATTACGTCAACCATTGCTTTTCTTACGGTGGCGAACATATTGTTACGGGGGCATCGTACACTTGAATACTTCGCGCGTCCGTTTTCTGTTTCACGTGGAGGGAAACACGGGGAACCGGCCAGAACCGGCAGTCGTAAAAGCGTGCAGTGAAAAAATTACGTTTGCAGTGTCAAGAATTGGCACGACGATCTGCCGTAGCGAAATTGCGAGTCCAAGAATTGTGGGGCTCGCGGTTTTCTTCGTTTCGTTTCCATTGAAACCGTAGGTCACTGATAAATGAATCCTTAAGAGTTTGGGAAAGGATTCCATAAAAATACTATCTATCATAATTTGTATATAAGAGTAGGAATTGTCAATTTTAGTATTCGAAGAAATTACCGTAGCGCTGCAATTTAAATTCCGAATAATACCGATAAGTTGCTTGTTAAGTATTTGTCTCGAAATTCCTGCAATTTCGTTCACCAGTTCTCCGCGGCTGCGAAGACACCAGTTCCCCGTTCTCTGATGAAAAAAACCTCTACATAATTTAACCCTTCCAGCAGACAAACAGGAACGAATTTACGATTAACCAACGCGAGAATGATCGCGATCGAGGCACAGCTCCTCGAACCATTCATCGATCCTGTCCCTCTTATTTCACGTCGTCCCGTCGATCTACTTATTTGTTTCTCGTGTACGTGTGTGCCTCGGGCGGAGGCGACATCAACTAAAATTCCACCGGCGTGTCCATCCATACATATCGATGAGAGAAGGCGATTTCAGCGTCGGTCGAGCGGCCACGGTGTCGCCGCTACAAGCTAAAAGATGTGTCCAGTCGGGATGGGCAAGAAGGACCGATTTCTTCGCGCAAGAAGGACCACGGGGATTGCGGAGCAGCTGACTCCTTGCGTCAAGGATGACGTATGGCTACGCGATCGACCGCGTCCTCCTGCGAATCCTTTTGCACCCCTGTTTCGCCCTGCACACTTCCGCAATCCCGACAAAAAAATCCTGCGGTCTAAGTTTGCTTCGCTTTTTCTTCTCCTCGTAGCAGCGCGTATGCAAAGTTTCTTATTGGAGCGAGAGGAATTTTTCTGGGCAGGTATTTCTTCAGGTTCCATCCTGTAGATCATTTAACAAACATTTTGTTAGGAGTGAACATGGGACTTGTGTGTTATTGTTCAGTAAAGCTTTCGATATTTGTGTTAGTTTTAGTGTAGCGTGAATTTTAAAATCGATGAGAACTTTTGCAAGGATTACTCCACTAATAGAAATGAGGATAAGTCGCAGCGATGGCGGTCGAGGTCTGATTAAAATTAAGCAAGCGAAGTAATTGTTGAGCGTCATTTGGTGGCACCATTTTCCGTTGAAATTATTGCCGACGTAGGATCGAACGAAGTTCCATGAATCGATCGCCGCGATAAACTCCAGACGAGATTATACTCTATCGACTATCGCGCGGTGTACGTATAAACTCGTATAAACGCACACGTTTGTATAAATACACGTTTCAGTCTCCGGGGCGAACCTATACGACGAGCGGGACACGGCGGGATCGTAAAATTATGCAGCAGCTACCGTCAGCGGAGGGGACACACCTGACAACCCGTTTAACCTCGCGGTTGCCTCTCATTTATGACAAAACGAGAAGCTTAGCCAGCAGTATGGCGTTCACGGATTATTAAAGATGGCGTCTACGCGACCGTGTACTCCCATGGACCCGTTTCTTGCGATAGACAGCCTTCCGGTTGTGATCCTGTTCCATTTGAATTCGACATGTTCATGGAACTCATCCTTATCCTTTGAAATAATTTTATAATTACCAGGCACGATTATACCAACGAATGTTAGATTCAGTCGAGGCTACGTTCGATTGGACATTGGTCAAGTACGTATGCCCAAGATTAAACATTGCAGACGCTACACGAATAATTTTTGAAGTAATGGTTGAAAGAATAAATCATCGAATTATGTTGAAAGGGAAATTACGCAATTATTTAGAAGGATTGAAATATTTATTCTTGTACCTTTACTTGTATTACTATCGCCTAGAAACATTCATACCTGGTCTTTCGCTAATCAACCCTCTGCTAATTCTCCCCGTGCGATAATTGTAAAATAATATACAATGAAGAACAATTGAGTGTGCTTCTTCGCAACGTCATATAAGTGTCGCATTTCGACGGAAACTATCCGCCCCGAATCGGACACCTCTGCGTGACCCGCGGGGTGGCAATTAATTAGGGGCAAACAGAAAAATCGGCCCGATTTCACCGCGGGGGCCAGGAGATCATCTCCGATCTGCGGATCCTGCTCCCTCCCTCCATGGTGGATTAAGGTGCTTCGCGTTGAAAGAAGGAAGCTGCCAGCGAGAGATAGAAGGAAAGGAAGGAAGAAGGGAAGGCAGAACGGGAGAAAGCATGGTGAAAAGTGGGGGTGGCATTCGGTTGGCCTCGTGCCTCGCGTTCCAGCCGACGTCTCGTCTCGTCGAAACGCATGCACGTCCGACGTCTGACGTCCGATGTATATAATTTATGAAGTATCTGCATTCCCGGCAATGATAAATCAAGCCGCCACCCGGCAGGAACCGCGAGCATTTGTGGCGCTCCAACGCGGAGAGCACTCCGTGCAAATACTGCGCGCTTTCTTCTCCCTCAGGAACCTCCGGTCCTTTACCCTGTTTAGACTTTGAAGTAGGATATTAACCCTTTGCGTGGTGGCGTGCACGCGTGCGTCCGACGATTCTCGCAGGCCCTCAATAAAAGTTATTAACGATTCACTCGACGGTCTGATATTTCCCTTGCGAAATGATGATTTGCACAGGTAACCGATAGATCGGTATGCAACGGTGTGCTGCGTTAGAAAAATATCACGAGTAGTGAAATGTGAACGGTTCTCGTTCGAGTTGCTACTCGTGCTCAGACTAATTTCAAATCTAATAGGTAGCTTCTGTCGACGACAAAATTTCCAGTAGACGATGCCCGTAGTGTATCGCAATGGCTGCCGGCATAATTGAGCTACAAATTCCACGGTGATCAACCGGTCTCGCGCTGTGCCTCATACGAAATCAGACGAAACGATCCCGATGGCGGCCGGTAACAATCGTCCGGTCCACGATCGAGGGATGCCCGCCGATTCAAACGAACCGCCGTCGCGGCATTCCACTGTGGCAAAAACCAGGCACATGCGTGGTCACGTACGGCAGCGCAACGCCGCGCAACAACGTGCACCTGATACGTATTCATACACGCCGATTCTCGATTCGGCTTTCGAAAGAACAGGACGACTCGTCTGGTCAAGGGGTGGGGCCGAGCGGGGCCACTCTGCGTTTCCTTCGATTGTGACTCGGTTCTGTGGATGATCCTGTTGGAAACGGGTTCAAGGGGAACGAGGGGGCGGGGGTGGATATTTGCATCGAGCCGGGGTTAGTTTCAAGTAGTGGAACCGTCGAGGAATGGATTCATCGTTGGCTCTCGCTGTACCCGCAAATATTTCCCCCAATTAATTGAAACGACACCGTCGTTCGATAACCCTCGATGAAAATGAGACTCTTCTGTCGACGCTGATCCGATGCAGCTCGAAATCGCCACGAAACGGAAACATTGGAAGCAGCGTAGAGTCTGCGAACGGGCGAAAGAAGAAGGAATCGCGCGTTGGGGGCAAAACCTAAGCGACGCGAAACCGATACGGGCATTTCTGCCGCTACTGAATCAAAGACTTCTCGTGAAAATACCAGGCATAGCGACGAATCCACGGACGCGGCGGTGTCGTCGAGGTTCGCTCGTTGGCCGTGAGCACACGCTGGCCCGACGACGTCGCGGGCTTCGTCCCGGGATGCGGCACGGTTCGTTCGACGTTGCAACTGCACTCGCGCCGGCCTGGACCGGCCAGCCATGAGTGAGTTGAGTTGATACGATTGTTTTTACGGGCGCACCCAGTAAGCAAGAAACTGTCCTTCAGCAGTGACGCTCACCGCTCCTCTCGCCATTTAAATCGCAAAGTTTTCGGCGGAACACGAGGATGAGCATTCGATAGGACGTCTCGTATCGACGCTGCATCGATGCTGAATGCCTGGCGAATTTGGTCGTGATTCTGGGTGTCTCGAAGTCGGGTGGCATCTTGGCAATTCCAATTGGTAATTGAGGGAAACATAAGGGAGGAGATTTCGGGGTGGCAGCTGTGCAACGCGATGTAGCTTTTAACTATCCTGTTATTGGAAAAGGGTGAGATACATTTGTTGGATTGCTTGAGATCGGGAAAGATTTTCGAGCGATATTCAAATTGATGATTCGTATTATTAAACGGTGGTTCATTACCAATTGATATTCGTTATCGGTTGTGAATTTATGCGCGCAATTTCAGTGTCAGCGTTTCGTCGCGTCAGTCGATTTATTTCTGCGCGCTTTTAATAATGTTGGCTGCAAACATCGACCGTCTGGTCTTCCTTAAAGCCTTCTGCAAGAATAATGAGCGTCTCCCGGTATCAAAGGCAACCACTGCGATCGAGTTGGCGGGAACACAGCTGCGGCTCGGCCGCTGGACAACTTTGAGTGCTTCGTTGTCTTCTTGAATTGCATTCACATATTTATGCGCGCTATGCAATGTCCCCGCGTCGTGTTCTCCGATTCAATCCCTGCGGCGTCGTCTATTTCAAAATCGATCGATCTTCCGCGGAATCGTCGACTGGCAAATGCTTATGCATATCTATACACGGTTCGCCTCGAAACGGTACAAAGTTGGAGTTAACGATTTCGATCGCTAACATCTGCGTTACCTTCGGGCGACAGTGTTGGCAGAGTTGTTCGTTGTATTCAAAATGAAATATATCTTTACTGCTTTTACTACACTTTTACAGTTCAAAGAATTATTCCGAGTTCTTCGTCCCTCGATCCCCACCCGTGACACCGCGATTTCGTTGATCCCCTCCGACGTGAATCGTCGACGAATCTCTTTCCAGTCTCCGATTTTTCCACCACGAACCGCGACATCGTGGCCTGCTTGAAATGTACATCAATTTCTTGTATCACCGTTCTCCTCCGTAACTCCTCTGGCTCTCGATCGATCGCGATACATTCCCTCCCCGGAAAGTTATAGGATCGGCCCGCTCGTAATTCCCGGCGTGGCCGACAGCCTTCCCCGATATATCTCGATATACATCGCGACCCGGTCGAATCGTCAGCGCCTAGTTATAGGCGGGTACGTAGACGCGACGGGCCGCGTGGCGAACCGATCGAGCCTCTGGTGTTCGTTGGCCGTGGCGGCAGAGGGTCGAGCGGCAGGGACAGCGGGGACGTCACAGAGGAAGAAGAAGAAACGACGAGCCCAGAAACCCAGGTGCGAAAGGAATGCAGTCCAATCCATTCGTGGAATCCGATCTTGCTTTAGTAAATCCCAACCGGTGGAAAAAGCACGCGGAATAATGCGGGTCCGCAGCGGCGGCAAAGAGCACCGGGAACACGAAATTGTTGTCGCTGGAGACGCTTTTCGGCTGATTCGAGACGACCAGGCCTCATCGAGAGGCACGAAGGCGGAGGCATCGGGAGGCAGAACGGCGATAATGCGATTCCGGGCCGAGCGTCAGCAGAGCTCGATGCTTTTTACGCGCGCCCGGTCTGGTGACGTCGATTTTTATTAACGAGCCGGGGAAAATTAACGGGAATTCATCGAGGGAACACGGTGCCTCGGGATCAATATTTGTCGTCGATAACGGACTGAGAATAGATGCTGCAGAAATTCGACGGTGAAGCAGAAGGAAATTCTAAGGGAGAGTGGAATATCGATAGAAGCGTTTCATTCTGCTCAGGAGAATAAAAATATGGTGCTAATAATAACAATAGTAACACCGTACCAGAGTAAGCGTGCACGATAATTACGTCTGCAAGCAAAGGACGGTAGCCTCGTATATCGGGCAATTTAACGAAGAATTTACGAACCTCCCATCCCATTAATAATAAACCCTGGCTGTTGACAAAAAAGGACAGCGAACATTTATTCGAGCACCAATCATTCCCGACTTCCTCCACCCATATACAGGCTCGTTGAACACGTCCATCCGTGGATGGAATAAGCGTCTCAAAAAGCAGACTAGCGGATTGCTGCGGGTTCAATGCGGCGATGGAAGCAGCGAAGGGGCAGAAAAGAATGCGAGGAATCGTCTGGCGCGGTGGCAGGAATATAGGCCGCTGTTTATCGCAATCGTTCGTTCCGCTGAAAACGCCTCGCCTAAAACGTCCATCGTCCCGAGTTCCACCTGCTGAGAGTTCTCCGGACAGCCGGGCGTCGCCGTCGCCGCGACGATGGATTCATGACACCGGTCGGACAGCCTGGCATTAAGATTTTTCCCGGAAGCACAGGTACGAATCGCGGCCTGGATCGCGCGGTTCTCCGGGAGGCGAGAAGAAAAATAGCGCAGCCGCGATTTCCCCTCGTACATCACCGTCGTGTGTACGTTCGTTCCTCGTTCCATGTACACTGAACTGTGCGGGACGTTACACAGGATCGTCTGCGGTCATCTAAGATCGGACAGGCTTCCCGTGCTCGCATACCTACACCGCGAACAATTTGTAGCCGGTCGGTATAAAAAGCGACCAATTAAGAGAAACTCATGGACAGGGTTAGACGAACGGGGAGAATGGTCGTTCCCTGTCGTTCCTCGTCGTTCGTGAACTTGTTTTTTCGTGGCACGTTAAAGGCATAGCTTGCGTTTTAATATATGGCCTCGCGGTTGGACAGGTGCGGGCATCGCGACGCGACGAGCCGCAGGTCAGGACGACTGGGACAAACCATTCGCGCGAATTATACTGTCACGCCGCGTTAACGTCACCCATTTTCCCGGGGCCAGCTACTAAACGCTCGGCTACGAGGCGCTAATGAGCCGCGGCTCTGCCCAGGCTTCGTTAAATTTCACGATCGTAAAAATGACGGCTTCAGGCCGGCCTTCGGTTTTTGCGCCTCGGCGACGAACGCCACAGGGCTGATTTCCGCCGTCTTGCGACGTTTGCGGGCCAGAGAGTAGTAGAAATTCCGTCAACATTGCCAAACAATGTGTCCACAGTTTTACCCTTTCGTTCAGTAACGCCGCTATTAAAATACATAAAGCTCTCCCCTGAACGGTACCAACGCGTATTCCAAGGGAACGCAACAGAAACCAGTCGACTTCCTGCCTGGGACAACCCGGGGTCGAACCAAGCACACGGACGATGCGTTCCTCGCGACGGGTCAGGGTGCCGCCGTTGTCCCTCGACGTTTTATTCTACGTGGTTCGAGCGTGGCGGATGCGCGCACCGTGCATTTGCATGGTGCAATATCGTACGTTCTTAGGCGGCCAATTACGCGGGTCGATTCTGGGACCGATAGGGAGCGAGTCGAGGGGCCCCACCGAACGAGACGCCGCACGAGCGGTTACGGGCCCCTTCTCACCCTCCAGCCCGTTTCATGATACATTGCGAACGCGCACGCTAACCCGCCGATGCTCCATATGTTCCCTCTTTCGGTTTTGCGCGACCGAGAACGGTGCACCAGCTCGAACCTAACCGTGGAAAAGTTAACTCGAACATTGGAACGGAGACGGAAATACGTGTGTACCGTTCGCGTACAATTTCATAGAGAGGCAGGAAGTGGAATTTTCGTGACGCACGCGACATCGATCTTCTAGAATCTAGAAGTTTCACGTTCGAAAAAAAATCGCACATCGACTTTTATGTGGTCGTTGTAAAGGTGAGACTCGAATCTTCAAGTTCATGATAATTTCGGGCGAGAAAAAAAATTTCTCAGGGTCCGTATAGATTACTGAATTTCTACAAATCTCGAAGGAAAAGTAGCTTCTCTTTGCCGCTCTCTACCTGGTGCGAAAAAATTCTTTGAGGGAAATGAACTCAGGGATGACAAAGTGGAGATTTTCCCCTTTTAAACGAGCTCGGGCAGACCGCTGTACGATTTTTTCCACCGAAGTTACAGCAGTTTGAATATCGACAATTTTTCGGCCGACGTTAGGGATCCATTAATTCCGTTGTCGATTATATTTCAGGTAGACACGGTTTATTATCGGGGCCTAATTACCCGGCGAAGCATATGATTTAATATTTAAATAAGCTGGCTTATCGATTCACGGTTAAGGGATATTTGCGTGAAAATCTGCGTGTAGACAATGGGCCAGCGGTAACGAGGGAATTACGTCGTTTATCGGTGCTTCGTTAGCATGGCCAGGAAGCACGAATTTCGCGGCGCACGCGAGTCATGGAATTATATGGATTCTATGAAAATATATATAATTATTCCAATCGTCCGACCACCCCGATATTGGTATCTTGCAAGGCCGATCTTTAAGATCTTTTGATTCGAACGGTGATCCTGTGATCTCGAAAGGTGCAACCGAGAATGATATTAATCTGTTTGCATTCTTTAATTGATTGAAAATTCGTTTATAGAGATGTTAATCAATTATTCGGGAAAATTGCAGGAAAATATCGAGAAGGCAGCAATTTAAGAGGATGTCGAGGGAACGAAAAATGGACACAAGGAGGAAAGTCGAGAAGGGAAGGATGGAATTCTGCGAGATAATCGACATCGGCGGAGCAGGAAGCGGAATTTTCGTGGCGCACGCGAACCCAACAGGCATATTTAAGCAACGTATACACCGCGAATGGGCGATCAGAATCGGCATCTCCTTCGGTTCTGCTGCATGAATAGAAAGCCCGTCTTTCTTCCTCTCATTCCGCTTCCCTTTGGCCCATTGTGGGTTAAGCTATACACTTTACTCGGATACGCGAGCGTGCGGAAGCGTCACTATAATTATTTTGTATGAACGCGTAAGTGTGTAATTATTACGTATGAACGCGCAGCAAATATTTATTATGCATGCAAATCGGCGTTCCCGTTGATGAATTCAGAGCGCACGGGTTCGCTCGAATTCGAATTGTGCCTCTGCTACAAGTTGAATATGATACGAATTTTTTCCATAAATCAAACACTGCGTCCTGATTTGTTTCCTAATAAAAATAAATATAAAATATAAAGCACTCCAAGTGTTCCCTATTATACTACAATCTCGCGCAGAAACAATTCTACCTAATCACATATCGCGTCACGGGACAAGCACCAACTTTTCCGAATTAATTCTGATATTCCCCAATATTCCTATCGCCGTTTCCTTTCCCTCGCTCCTTCGCCCGTCCACCCACCTCAGAAAACCCTAGCACCAGCCAATCCGAACACGTTCAGCTCGAATTCTCTGGCCCGTATCGTGGCGCATCTCAACGAAGCCGGCCACGCACGACAATACCCTGGATACTTCACGTCCACCTGTCATTCGTGGTCCGCATTATACGCCCAGATGCATCAGCGACGCCGTGGAAACTCTGGGCGCATGCACGAGCAGATCTAAAATCGCTATTGCAGTCAACGAGGTGCTTACCGTTTCGCAGCGGGAGTAAACGATCTGCTTAAGGTGCGCGTACGACCTGCACGAGGAGCGAACGAGTAACGTAACGCGTAGATAAGATCCTCCGCGAGCAGGCAAAAGGAGGAGGAGAAGAAGAAGCTTGGAAGAAAGGGACGAAGGAGTAGAGGGACAGTTGAAGGGGACCTGTGGCCCAGAGAAAGAGAGAGGAACGGGGAGAGTGATAAATAGAAGAAGAAGAAGAAGAGGAGGTGGAGGTGGGTCACGGCAGAGGCGAAACGTATGCAGGAACAACGCAAGGGCCCAACGTTAACCCGAGCGGGCAGGCTCGATTCCGCTCGATGCCTCCGCGGCCAGGCGGGTGTAATTGGCCGAGGCCGAGGAAGATCCTATCGGGCCCCTGAATCGAGATCCTCGCACCCGCGACTACACACACGTTCGACGATCGCACGACCGCACCCGGTACGCGCGTTCGCGGATAGATCGATCGCGACCGCTTATAGAAGGGACCCCTGCCCTGTGCGCCGATTTTTCCACCGGTTCATCTGGTCCGATCAGGCGTGGACGAGAGATAGGAGGATCGGCTCGCGTCTACATTTTTCATTGCATTCTCGATGACGGACGTTGGAAATGATTTTTCAGAGAACGCACGTGGGCGACAGTACCGTGCCGCGTTCGATAGATAGACCTCGAGCGGGAGCATATCGCATCGCGATGGATTCGAGTAATTTCTGTTTGGTCGGCGAGTAGGAAGCTGATCGTCATAGATAGCACGGCAATTGTGCCTCTCGTAATGAGCACGTTTATTCATTAATAATTTAACAACGCGCGACCGTAACGATACCGTAGATATACCGCCAATGGATTAACAGATCGGAGGCACCGCGGTGGAGTTTCATTTTCGAAACGGCCTGAACAGCTTTGCGTTCGAGCATCGAGTTATTCTGGAAGGGAGGGATATTCGTTCGCCGCGCGTCGAGGCGCGCTGAATCGATCTAGGGAAGTATTCGAGTCGGGGAAAGTCGTAACCGTCTCAGATTCCGATGCCACCCACCAGGTAAACCGATACCATGCACCGTCGTGTAGACAATAGTAATACCGGGCGTGCAATGGGTCAATGAGGTGCTTGTTATGGGGAACACGGAATACTTTGCATACCCCATAGATATTCATCGGTCGGCCTGGCGTGCGCAGCGGGCGAGCATAGCCGAGCTACGACACGCCGCACGGCCCGGTGAAACTCAGGAAACGATCGCCTTTAGAAATGGAAACAGCCAATCGATATGCGAGCGATCGCGCCGTACAGCACGCCTCGCTATAAGCGGCATTATGAAATAACCAGGCATCGAGCCGCTTCTTCCTCGCCTTTCCCACGTGATCGTATGGCTGCGTCGTTTTATCCTACGGTGAAAAGGAATTTCGTGTGAAGGAAGTGGAATGGGCACGAGCGTTCCGTGATTAGCGACGCAGGTTTAGTGTCTATGGTAATTTTAATTGCGCGCTTGTCTGCGGTCGTCTGCTCTCGGTGCATGCATTAAATGTAAAGACACTCCTTGAACCTCGATCGTGAAATTGTATCTGAAGGAAAACTGTATCAGTGCTGAGTGGGGGGCTGAGAAAGCAACCGTGTTAGTCCAACTTTCTTGAACATGACTTTCGTAGTTCAAGAACCGCTTTATTGTTAAATTTTTCAGTTGATAAGTCAATAAAATCACTATTTATATACGGTGCCAACAGTGTCATTTTTCCCCAAGAAATTTGTAAAAACCTTATTTCTCTCGGTTTGAATGCAAATGGACTCGCACCGATTGGCTTCCGAACCCACCAAGTAATTTACTAAATCTCGACACCGCTCCTCTTCTCGCAGTCGTCCTCCTCGAGCTCAAACAATTCGATCAATTTGTGAACTCCAACTCGGAAAAGGAATTTCACACGCGTCGCCAGGTCTGAACCATTTCGCTCCACGGTTTCCCCGCCGTCGCGATACAAGCACGCATTCCATTGCCCGCCGCTGGTCCCACCGTTCCGTTTGCATCGCCCCCGTGAAGCGCAACCCCCATATTACGAATGTTTGTCGATGCGCGATAAACGCGCGGCATCGTAATTATGCACGTAATTCACTTAATTTGACGTTTCTCCTTCGTTACAAGGGGCCTGCGTGTTCCGAGGTAACGAACTTTATTGGTAGGAGAGCGATTTATCGTTCTCCCCGATCTCACACGATTTCTGCCCCTGCCACGCCACGCAGCCTGTTTATACGGGGTCGCGCGCGCGCGCGCCAGCTCCGTTCGGTTCACACCGATTTAAGCAGGCGATTCGCGAATCCTGGAGCACGGGAGAGGTGCCACCGCGAGCATCGATGACGGCTCGTTTCAACCGGCTCGATTTACGATATCGAGCCTTATCCCGGCGTGAAAATAAATGTCGCGGATCCAAGCGCTCGCCTGGATAGCGGATGTCGCGAGACTCGAGAGGAACGGAATCGAGGCGTCGTATCTCCGTGTTCGAAACTTTACAGCAGGGAGAAGTGTATGGGCTGTGATTGTTGCTTCGGTGTTGCTAGGTTCAGGGGATAAGTTTAGGGCTAACTGTCTTGCGAGAGATCGGGTGATTCGGGGGAGGACGAAGAAAGTATACGGGGTGGTCTTTCGGGGGTGGTAAGAGAATTGCGAAGGTGGTACGATTGTTTGCGTTGGAACAGATCGGAATGGACGCCGAAATAAATAACGCCGCATAAATTGCGTTAATGAAGTGCGCGACAGATTTGAGTGACGGACAATTTTCGGAACGTTACTCGGATGGATGGCATCGAGAATTGAATGTTATGAAAATGGAAATTCGGATTCGCAATGTCTGTGATTACTTGCTGCTCCGGAATCGTTCCGCGTAGCATCGCCTAACGCATATTTCTATACGTTTACGGGATATGAGAGGTAGAGCGTAGCTTGTGCCGCGGATTACAATTTATGCAGGAGCAGACGCGCGTCGAGCATCGAACCGATGCTATTACAATGGCCCGCGAGTTTTTCTCCTTTAAGCAGACTAAAGAGGATAATATCAAGATACCCGTCTACCTGTATGCGCTAGATGAACACGAGATGAATATCACGTTAACGTAGTGCTAAGAGGAAGTGTTATGCACTCGAATGAACTTTAATTTGCGATGCACCTTCATGAACTTTAATGTACGACGCATCGTTGGGCGTCTGTTAATTAATTTCATTTTATTTCATTTTACACGTATCAGGTTTGCACTTATTCTATTGTGCTCCACCTCCATTGTTCCTTATTAGTCGATCGACGTGCTATCGCGATTCCCAGTCGATCATTTTTCGTTTAACGAGCTCGCGAGACAACGCCGGGCAACGCTTGCTACGCGCATGCATTGCCTACGAGGCATTGATTCGCTTTCAAGTGGCGAGCGCTATTTTAAATGTATTCAAATTTATGGCGCGGACGATTCCGTGTGGGGAAGGACAAAAAGCTGGATAAATTCTTCGTATTCACAACGTTTGACAAAATAAAGTTCTTGATAGATCTGCCTCGCGGGACGGCCAGCTATTTGGTATACAAGCTTGCCACTAAACGATTCGATCTTGCCGCATTCGAGTCGTGCATCGGCGATTTCACGCTCGCCCTTAGATTCTTGCGCTGTGCAGCGCGTGCAAACGTTGGAAGGAAAACCTATTTCTCAAACGCTGTATCGTTGTTTGAATTTCCGTGAAATTTCGTGCGAAAGTTTGTTAGCGAAAACGAAAAAGCACAGCAGAACTTTTATACTTCTCGTGAAGGGGGACACACGGGATTGCGAGGCATTAATGTGAAAGGATGTTCAACTTTAATGAACATCTCACGAGTATCCAACGATGCAATAAAATTTCACGACACTCTGAAAGCGTTCTGCAGCCCGTAATTCCGTTCGTCCGGGTAAACCGTTCAGATTATGCAGATTTAGCGGTGCTTCCAAATTGGTTCGCGTGACAGGTGCGTTTGGATGGCACGTACACATAAGCCCGCCGGCGACTGGCGCAACAGCGGTATTACGTAAACAGCTGGGAAAAGAGCAAAGTAGAGAGGCAGCGGTGTATCATTCCGTCTGCAATTTCCGAACGGGAATGGACCCATTAAATTACCGATGCACGAAGTAGCTGACTCAACGTCCGGGCTCCGTTATTTTCGTAAACGCCGATTCCGCTCGGGGAACGATACCTGTTACAATTTTGTGGTATTGGTGGACTTTAGGATATGTATATTAGCGGATAGGGCCAGGTTTGTTGGCGCCTTTGGTTTATAGTAGGGTCTCGAGGTTTGTCGAGGCAGTTATAGGATAGGCATGGTGTGAATGAAGAGTGTTAGTAGAAACGTCGAATGTGGATCGAGTGAATGTTTAGCTCGAGGAAAGAGTGAATGGTGTCGGGAAATGCACGTGGAGTGTTTGGTGCATGGTGACCCGTGGTCGAACTGTGACACGTGGCAAGGGTGTGAATCCTAAATGAGTGGGAGCAAATGAGAGATAGAATGAAAGGGAAACTGCGAGTGAAAGAATATATGGAGTGGCTGATGCGTGCGCGAAGCAGAATAGTTGGGGAGGTGAAAGAGAGCAGAATCGAAGTAGAGTCGAAGCAGAATAGTTTGGGACGTGAAAGAGAATAGAAGAGTTTGCGAAGCCGAAGTGATTATTGTTGAGAGAGTATCGTGCGACGATATTTTATATTAATAAAATAGTTAGAAGTAGAAGGAAATAGAAGTCTCATTATCCTGACCAGTTTTCTGTGTGTATTGATAAAGAAGTTTAATAAAAATAACTTCTACAATTTCAAAATGTATCCCGATCCCGTGAATTCGTCTACCACGATTTAGTGGGAGGGTCGCGTCCTGGGCAGCGAGCGTTTGAAAAAGATGAGAAAGAATTGAAAAAGAATTCCACGCGTCTCCGTACAGGTGCACGCACACGCGCGCCTACCTGACCGGCTGGTTCGCTGACAAGCCGCTCCCGCGGGCAAAGTTCAATGCTAGGAGCTCCTTCTTGTTTTATGTACCGGATTACGCTTCGCCTGCCTCGGAAGTAGCATCTCCCTGGAGGCTGCGCCGCGGCTCTCGCCAGGCCGACGAGAGAAAAAGCCGTGAAAGAACCGACACACCGGTGTGTCTGCTTCGAGCTCTTCTTCAACGGCTCGTCGAACGAACGGGATCGTGGATCCTAATGAACTTTAGCGTATTGATATTAATTAATCTCGAAACGCGGAGATCAAACGGTGTGCCGTTTAAAGAATACCTACAATCCCATGAACCATGTAAGAATTTCGCAAACGAATTTCCCTGTGACAGATGAACAAATTTTCCCGATAGAATATCTATTCTAGCTGTTTTAACAGCTATTTTTCTTCTCGCTCTATGGAACGAACGCCGAAACCGTCTCCACCGTCGCACAGTGGAAACCGAACGCGATCGCGGTGTGTCAAAAGGAGAAGCATTACTTTCACCGTCTCCGTCGAGAAGGAAAGTGTCCACGGGAGCGCTGCCTCTCCCAGCAGCTTCGAATCCGGCCGAAGCTATCATAATCGCGAGTGTTAACGCAACGGAGGACGTCGTAACGAGGATCGAATGGATTACACGTGCGCGTAATGACGCCGGGGCTCCTGGCAGTAGCGAC
The DNA here is from genome assembly GCA_963583965.1 of Nomada ferruginata. Lineage (NCBI taxonomy): Eukaryota > Metazoa > Arthropoda > Insecta > Hymenoptera > Apidae > Nomada > Nomada ferruginata. Next base: position 3,600,202 of record OY757217.1, read on the forward strand.
CGGTAGCCGACAGACGAGAGAATTGAAGCCTATCAGCCAAGAGGAACGCCTGAGAGTGGCTGCGACGCGAGGTTAATAGAGATCGCGTCAGTCTACGTGTTCGCTACATGTACAATATCCTATGGCAGCCTTTACTTGCGGGAAAAAATTCATCCCTCGTCGTGCCGCGCCGCGTTCGTAACGTTGGAGAATATTCATTTGAAACGATCGTTTATTTTGGACGCATTTCGCATTCGTGGTTGACGGTGATTTCGTTGCGCAGATACTTGCTTCTCCGTCGGCCAACGACTGAATATAATTTATAGAACGATTGGAAATTCAGTTTCCTGCGCTTATATTATTTTAACCTGACCGCGGATGCAGAATGGAGTGATTAATGCGAATACATTGAATATTTTCAACCATTAAACGCGGTGGCGGGATATGCGAGATCCTGGCCGGCTGTTTAAAAATCGTCGCCATGTGCGAGGAGTCGGAAGGACGGAAGGAAATCGTCCGATCGGCCGGGGGGAACAAAGTGTCGGCAGTTAAAAATTTCATAAACCTGTTTTCAGGCGGTAGGTATGCCCCGGCGAAAAAAATGCCAAAAAACGTTCATATATCCACAGGAACTTTTACTCGGCTCGTAATTGAACGTTATCACGTTTTACGTTGGTTTTTATGAAAAGGAATTTCATCGTCGAAAGGGGAAGAAGAAGAAGATGCAATTTCGCCCGTCCACGGTCACCGATAGAAGGTTTGTAGGCGTAATAAAGGTTTTTTACCGAAATTAAACGGAGTTCGTTACGATCTGTTGTTGCACCGACGATCACCTATCTCGCTGCCCCTCCATACCCTTTCCCCTCGCCGTCCCCCCACAGCCCCTTTTCACTCCTCTTTCTGCCTCTCGAGCATTGCTTCGCTCCCGAGCACCAACTTATTATCATTATTTCGCGATAAAGGTATGAAATAATCGAGAGACGTTCTATACCACACTTATCGGGCTCGGGAGGAGAGAAGAAAGGACGGAGAAGGGTGGGAGAGTAAGCAGAGAGTACATGTCTAAGAGCCGGGTACGATGTTGATGCTGATACCTAATCGATCGAGATCCAATCGAATATTATGGCTAACGAGCTGTCACGCCTGCCTGAACACGATGTTGGAATCATCCTTTTTCTTGCCAACGAGATCCTTCACCTTAGATCTCCTCTCGCCTAGCCATTCGATTTCCCCCGCTATTTGACACGCGGGAAATTTATGCCACCATCCGGTAACGATTATCGGTACACGCGCGCCTCGGTATCCTACGATTCATTCCAGCGAAATTAATTTAACACCGCGCACCGCACGGCGGTACCTGTTAAAAGAACGCCGTACGCAGCGATCACTTCTCAATACTAAATAGCTTCCCTCGTTTCAAGCGCGAATAGCGTACATCAAGGGCTGATAAAATTCCGATTTCGCTTCATCGCGATCGCGGAGCTCCTCGAACGAAATGCAAAAAATGATTAGACTCACCAGCCAGCTCCCAGAGGCAAGATTGCCCGGTTGGCGAACGACGTGGGAAATGTCCTTGGCACCACCTTCGTCAACCTTCATCCTTGGTCCCTTCCTCGCCACGAGCATTCTGTCCAGACTGGTCCTGGCGGCACGAGGTGACATGATTGCATCGCTTATTGGCCCTTGGATTCCATCGCGGCGTTCACCCCGTGTCTACGCGAACCCGCTTGATTGGAACGGGTGTCTCCGGCTCGGGAATACGCGTTTCGAAAGCACGAGTCGATCGAAAATAGAACGGCCGTGATCGACGACCACGAGCGGCATCGAGCAGGGAATCGCGGGATTAAATGGGAAGAAGGATGTTTTGCCGCGTCGCTCGGTTTTGCCATTCGCGCGACACGAAGAAACTGGCCGCGTGCACGGTTCTTAGCGCAGCGACAACAGCCGTGACATGCGGCAAAAACCGACGCGAAGAATTTATTTACGAGTTGATTTGGAAGTCCCTGAAAGTTGGCCGGTGTTTTGCGCCGCGGCCGCGGAAGCCGCGGGTGATTTGTATTCGACGCGTGTTACTACTTCGTTCGAACGGTGAAAAAAGAACGCAAACTTTTCGAGAGCAACGTCTTGTTATTGGGCATGAGTTACGGGCTTCGTTAGGAGTCGTTGAAACTCGTCTACTATGGGGGCTACATTTGTCCATACAGGTTATTCAAATATCAATTATTGGAGCTGGTTATCTCTTGGCAATTACCGGGACTCGAGAGGCATTGATTTTCAATGGGGACGTTAAATAAATATGAGTATATGAAACGAGCGTCGTATAACATTAGTTACACGCAATAATAGAAATGGGAATATCAGTTTTAAGACAATGTGGTCAGCAGACTAGTTTACTTGGATGTTACTTAATTTGTAACCGATTATTTCATTTATAACCGCCGTGTGCTAAACTGTCAACCGATATCGCCAGAAGAAAATGGTAAATTACAGTTGCCGCGACGGTTTCCAGGAAGGTCGAAGATTCGCGCTAATTCTGCGATAGGATGTTCTTGCGTCGTCGGTTCCGGACACTGTAAAGGGAGAAACGTTGCACGCTATCCACGCATACGGTCTTACACCCGTGCACCGTTTATATATAACGAGGCTTGTGCCACCGATGCCTGGGTCACCGTATACGGCGGAATATTACTGCCATTAATCAACGACAGACCGTCGCGGAGGTGACGACAGTCTGACAGTTCTTTTCTGCTCCACTCGCCTCAGGATTTTGCCTCGGATGCCTCGTAGTGTCTGCCTGGTCGCTGCACTTTGCAAGGAATGCCACGTGTTCCGTGGAAGCCGGCGGATTCTGAAAAAAAAGAAAAAAAAGGGTGACAGGGCGGAGGCATTGTGTCGCCACGGATATCTGGAAAGCGGCACGGAAATAAAACTGTCATCCCTTGGTGCCAAGGGTGGCGAACAACACGAGCGATTTTTGCTAACAAATTTTATTGGCGAATGATTCGAAAAAGAATTAAAAATACCGGCGACACATTGAGCACAGCCAGGGGCTAATTTGTATTAAACAAAAGAATAGTACAACTTCGAATTAATAGTAATTCACAGCCTCGTTACTCAAACATTAGCAACGCGTGCCCTCTAAGATATTCACCCTTAAAAATAATATCCGATCACCGAAAAAGCATCAGGCGAACTCATTTCCGCCATGCACACATCCGCAATCAAGCGGTCCAGGCGTCGGGGACGTCTCGTCCGCCCTTCTAATTACGCGTCACAATTGCGAGGTGAGTCTCCTAGGGGACGAAGAGGAGGGTGTGTTTCTTAGCCAGGCGAATGACGCCGATTAATAAAAGCGGAAAAGCCCGGTGCGAAACTACGAAGGATTTTCCAGTCACGTCCGCCACGGGCCGGAGTTAATTTACGAAATAAATAATATCTTCTTCTTGCGCCGCTTCCGCGGGACGGTACGGGAGGGTTGCAGCCGCTGGCGGAGAAGATACGGCAGAAGGGAGGACGTCCACGGGGGTTGGTTTGGGGAGAGCGAGAGACTCATAAAGCTGCCTACGTGTCGAGCGTAATGAGAACCGGTGATTTTTCTTTCCGCGTCTGCGAATGTAAAAGAAAAATGAACGTGCTCCCTTTCTTCTTCCCTTCGGCCTCTGCCTCGACGCTTCTGTGCATGACCACCGGTTCACTTGCGAGCAGCGAGTGGCGTGGGTGGTCCGCGTAGCAACCGATGCAAAAGAATAATGATCTAGTCGATATTTTTTCGGTGCAATTTATAACAACGACGTTACACGGAAACAGGTGGTCCCGCGATTAAACCGAACGGTTTCTTCTCGTTCGATACTCGAATAATAAATGTTTTCACTCTTCTCCTACAGCGATGCACCTGTACAAGAGTCGGTGAATGTAACGATTACTCGTTCATAGTCTGAACATTTGTTTAGAGAACAATTCCCATACGTATGACGATGCTGGACAGAGACTTACGCTATTATACACCGTGTCTTGAAATCAATTTTTATCAAAGGATATACGCTGCACCGTCCCGACATCGGAATCCCAAAAGAGACGCCGTACACCGTCAGACTTTCCGGCTAGCTAATACCCGGGGCATATACACGGGCATCATTTTTATAGCGGCAATTTCATTTGAGCCTCGGACTCATGCAGTGGTTTCTGATGAGCAGGCTGAAGCAGCCCCCTGTACCCGCCGCGTCCACCCTGCCAAGAGCATCGGCATCTCACAGTGTTCCTTCCTTTCCTTTCCACCCCCCTGCGACGCCATCTTTTCATTAAAACGGTTCATCTGTGAGCCGTGTCGAGGCGCTGCCCTTCTCCGCAGAAGCGGGCGAACGATAGAGAGCGAGGGTGAAAAAGGAATGGAAGAGGGAAGAAAGCGAGCAGAGACCCCGACACCCTGAAGAACGACCAAAGAGGGGAAGGCATCGCTAAGTTTTCCTTCGTTTCATATCTCAGCTCGCCTTCATCCTCCTCGCCCCACTCCCTTCTAAACTTTTCTTCTCCACCCACACCACCCCTTGTTTCATTTTCCTTTTCTCCCCCCTCTACATCCGTTGTCCAGCGCCGGCTCCTCCATCCGGTCCGCCTAGGCGTGCTCTGATTAATGCCCCCGCTAATAACGTCTTCTCCCAGGAGAAAACCCACCCGCACCACCTGCAACCCCCGTCACGGTGGACCGTGCGGACTTATGCGGAATTAAAAACACATCTCGCGGCGGGGACGAGTTATTGCGTCAGGCATTGTCCTCCGGTTTTCCGCGTCGTTGAACGCTTTTTGAGTAGACGATCCTATGGCCAAGGAAACCGTAATTCGTTGCAGGAGGGGGACAGGAATCCTTATTCCGAAGCAAGCCTCGCGTTTCGAGTGATGAAACTAACGATACTACTTATTAATTGAATCAGCGAATTCAATTTCATTTTTTTTATTGACTAATGGGAACATCCTTTTTAACTTTACCGAATAATCTCGCCGATATTAATTATGAATGCTTGTTCTAATAATTATTCCGTTTCTATTTCATCATACAGCATACACTCCCACAATTAATCCCGATTTCTCGACTATCGCGGTGCCCGGTGTGAGTCACGGTGCGTGCGTGAGGCGCAAGCCAAGTATCGTTCCCACTGTCCCTCATTTATATTTCGCTGATTGCCATTATTCCTTCCGATTCATTAAGTTCGGCCGCATCCGCCGACGTGCCCTTATCGGCCGCCACCGGCTGGCGAAACAGAGGGAGTGAGAGCGGGACAGAAACGAATAGCCACGGAGAAATAATGTACGTAACTTAATTATCGATAAAGGCGGCTGGGAATAAAGGAATAAATGACAGCGATGAGATATATGTAGTATATATACGTGGTGTGCAACAGCAGCTTGCTGAGCCTGACGATTATACTGGAATTAATGCCAGTGATTTGTCGGCCATTGTAAATCGGGGACTATTTGATATTTTAAAGGGTGTCAAAATTTTAAAGCTCTTCACAAAGTGTGCAAGAAATTTATGAAACTTATGAAATTTATGAAACTTATAAAATTTATGAAATTTATGCCAAGAGACAGACCATGGAATATACTTAATGGCCCACCATAGTAAACGTCCACACACATAATTGTACTGCAATCTATTTCGTCCAAACAATTCTAATTACAAGCACGCATCTCAGACTGATCTCCGAATATTGAGTAACAGACACCAAGAATTAATTCTTTCCACGGAATAAAATAATCCACGCAGCATTCGCAGCTGGCGAAAGGGCAGACGGAGACGAAAGGGACCAGAACGAAAGATAGAGGGCCCGCTTTGGCTCGATATAATCACGGGTCGCGATCGGGATCGGCGCTGTTATTACTGTCCGGCCCGTGAAAAATGGTTTCCCCAAACAAATTTCTGGCTGAAGGGGGGGATGTCGATTAGACGATCTGCTTCGCGTCGTTGTCTCCTCATAATTATCCTGCTACATTGTGAGTACCGCCGACCGATTATGACGAGCTAATCGTTTCGAGGTTCTCGGATCCAGAGATCCATTTTCTCATAAATCGAGGAACATCCGGTCTGCCTTCCACGATATTTCGGAAACATCCCTGCGGACTATATAAATCATTCGACTAGCCTGTCTGTATACTTAAAATCGGCCACGGTTTCGTCGCAACGAGTATACAAATCATTTCACCGGCCTGTAGTTTTTTCGGAAGGGCCGTCAGGAAAACGATAAAAGTCTTCGGTCGTCTTGGAAGAGGAGTGGCCCGGAGATGGTAGTCCGTGGTGGATTCCCGATGCCAGCGAGTAGGGCTTGTTATTAAGCCAAGACGTGTAGCAACTACAATGAGGGAGGAATCGTATTTGTTCCTCTGCACGACGCATCGTAGAGCGTTTGCAACAGGATTCGATCAATCATCGAGCATCGATCTTCTGAAATTTTTCGACCTATGAAACTCTGCATTTCTTAATCATCTTTAACATCCTCGTTTCACCTGCGCGATACTAAAACAGTGGTTTCGAACCGTGGCGTGTAAAACGTCACTCTGCCAAAAGAAAACAAAAATGGACAACCATCGAAATCGTTCATCCCCGTGTTCGATGCGTCGATGTTCGCAACTAAAGGAAGAGGCTCGCAGGGTCATCGTCCACCCGGTATATATATATACACACATCTCGTTGTAATACCGCACGTTGGCTCTACGTCGGTTCTGAGCACGGAGTAATGCAATAATAGGCGTATACTAATGATACACGGTGGTCTGGCGGCAGCGCGGGGCACCGGCCAGAAGGATTCAGTCACGTAGTTGCATTAAACTTAATATAAATAATAGCGGTTTGTGGAGCGTTCGAGAGAGCCACGAAGCTGGCCGGCGTGTACCCACCTATCTCCATCTTCTCATCCAGCCACTCCGCGGGACCATAATACACCGGCCTCCACGTCCCTGGACTCGCCTCCACTTAATAAGCAGGATCGCCCTGAATCACCACGGCAGCCGAGCCTCACCTCGGCTACGCTCGATGGATCGTTACCGTTCCACCGCGCCACGTACGCGCGTCCACAGGGTATTATTGGTTTTGGATAGGAATACAAGATTCGACTGGGGCTGCGGATTTCTTTGCTCCTTTTTTCTCTTGGTCATTGGAACTGGACTAGGGTCGGCATTAGATCGCATCCTTGCTCTGTTCCGCTTTGATTCGAATGCTCTATCATTCAGAATATTCCTCGCATCTGCGATTGCAATGAAGATTGTCCTGTGCAATTCCCTTGTAATTGGCCTTACCCCTTTATGCGTAAGCTTATGTAGAATTGAGAGCCTTTTCGTATAAAGAGATCGTGACGCAATGGAAAATGCGATTCGCGGATCGTCGTGTGTAGATAAACATGGCACAGATACGCGGTAATGCTTTTCGCTCGTGGAAAAGCGCGTGGCGTGTATTCAACGCGTGTCGTCTCCTGCCCAAGCGGACACGTCTATATGTATACGTATGTACACGCGGGTAAGAGTTTACCGTACGAGGCTTTGGTCGATCAAAGAATTCCGAACGCAATTTCCACGCGAGCGAACAGTAAAGAGGCACCTTACGAGACGGTGCGAATTCCACGGCGGTTCTGCTCCTCTTGCGAATTAATTTCACGCTGTCTGTAAGAGGCAGCCGTGGAAAGTCGACGTGCTGCCGAAAAGGGAAGCAATCAACGGATCCTGACGTTCCTCTTTCGCCTTTGCTCTCTCTCTCTCTCTGTTTCTCTTGTTCGCGCAAAGAACGCTTTATTAGGTGCAAATTGCACGCCTCTGCTCGAGCAGAGAGAATCCTCGTTGCCCTTTGGTTTCCGCTCGGCGTTGAACATTTGAATTCGCGGATCATGCGAATTAGAGATAATGGCGTGCGCGCGAGACTTGTATACACGTGTAAGAGCCACGGCCAGCGTTAAGATAGGTATCTTTATGCAAATTCCTGTGCCATCGCGGGATTCAATCTCTTCATAAGGAGAACCCGATGTCGAGGACGGTCAATGGAAAAGCAATTGTATGGAAAGCGAAGCCGTCCCGTGTAACGAGCCCTGCGAGTTCTCAGTAAATGCTGGGATAATGTGTATTATTGCGAGGGAAAATAGTGCAAGTCGCGCGGAAATCGGAGAAAAATATCAGATAAAGAACAAAAATTGCCTCGTCGCAGGAGCGTCATGCGTATGCACGGACCGTGCAGAATTAATTGTGCATGCGCAAGAATTCTTTTGTTTTTATTTCAAAAACGAAAAAACATATTACAAAAATCTAGCTTAAGCGACAATTTAATCTGCGCAATTCTTTAAACGTCACTCTACCATGGATCGTAGTCACTTCGAACGAGTGACCGCGGGGAATTTGCGTTGAAAGAATGCTCTTAAATTATCTGGAACTAATTGAGTGCCACTAAATTTAATTTCAGCGTGTCCTGGTTCAAGGCTCGGTTAATACACTATTGTTTGTATTTCCCGGACTGGATCATAGGCCCGGGGTTCGCAGCAAGGAGTAACCGATGATACGTTATCTCGACACGAACGCGTGATTTTATCCGTGCATCCGACTTTCAGCTCGATAATAGCCCCGGATCGGCTGCGCCAGATTCAAGATATCACGCTCCCTCGGACGGGGTCGCGATCAGATCGGTCATCGTCGCACGTAACGCGAGCAGGGCTTTCCATCCTCACGATTTCTCGAAACTGTTAACAGGAACGCAGACGGTGCCTCGAGACTTTTGCCACCACTTTTGCAGGAAAACTCTTTGATTTAATATTTTGGGGACCAGTTTACGAATTGGATAATGACGAAGTAGTTAAAAATCGTGTAAGGTAGTCGTGCAGTTTGGAGGAATTTAAAGAGCGAAAGGGGAACCATGTCTCGAGGTCATTCACGATTATGTTTCTCTGATGAACAACTTTTGTCCCCACTTTGAATACCGATCAGATGGAAATCTAGCTAGGTCGCCACTTTGGGTGACTTTTACGTGACCGAATCGTTTCCCTGTAAATTGTTCCAGTTCGTGCGCTGCCTGGAAAAAGAACGCTGCTCGACCTCGTCCAGGTGTTCGTGGAAACCCCGGTGACTTTTACGAGTCCAGCAAGTAATGGCGTGACTGTTCTCCTCCAGAATCGCTGACACGACCACGGCCATCATCCATGGGATCTCTGATTTCCGAGTTAGCTGGGTCAGTTCGCGTAAAGCAAATCAGATCTTTGTTGATACACGATATTCGAATGACCGAAGCGTTCTCTTCGTTGCTCCCTTTAAAAATGTTCGCCTCAGAAAAAGATTAAAGATCCACCGAGTAAAATCATCGCAACAACATATGTCTAATTGTCGCTGGGCGATAGATCTTTGTTCCCAGAACAAATTTCCCCCAGTTCCGCAGTGAGATAAACGTTCTTTTGTTCGCGACCAGCTCGTGAGAAGAGAATCCTCGGCGTGGTTCCAGCGGCGCGTCGGTAATTTCGGCGTGTGTATGCTGACGAATTTATGAATGGCGGGACGCGTATTTGAATGTTGCCAGGAGGGACGGCTCGCGTCTAGCCTTTTCGAGCAACGATATTTAGGACGATAGGGGTGGGGACGAGAGGGGGACGTAGAGATTTAGAAGTGGACTAGGCCACAGCGAGCCGTGCCTCGTTCGCCGGGATGTAAATCATTCGGAGTTCTCTAGCGCCACCCCTATAATCACTGGAACCAGACTGTGCCGCTTCCTTGACCGGGTATCTCCAGCGTGGAGAAATTTGCGCCGACAAACTGCTCCGAACGATTTCGTGGCTAGATCCTGGCGCACACGTGTGGTCCCTAACCAATGTTCCATTGTTATTTTTCTCATCTGACCCTTGTTTCTTAATTAATCATCGTTCGTTACATTCTCCTGCAGTCTCGAGATCGTGTATTCTCCCTTTTTAATTCATCTCCGTTGCACCTCGTGATTCATCAGCAATTGGCAATCGGCTGAAGCGGCCGGCTGATAATTCACGTGCGGTTTGATCGTCGCAGGTGTGCACGGTAAGGACGAATCAAGTAGCCAGATACTCGACTCCAGAAGCGGTCGGCCACCCATTAAATCATCCCTTCGGGGCGCAAGGATAGGGCACGAGGTACGCAAGCATTGTATACGTAGAAGGGGTCGTAAATGACCGAGCGCGACGATTCGAGCGCCGGTTTGCAGGGCGCGAAGGACGCCGGTAAAAGGGGCGAGGAGGAAAGAACTTCGTAGCGGGTTGGCCAAATTACAGCTTCCATGTCAGGTGGGCTGATTGATGCCTCCGCAAGACAGAAACCGCCGCGATGTTTTCCAGGAAATTAAATAGAGGCGGAAGATCGGTAGTCGCCCGGAGGAATGGTCCATCGTCCGGGAGGGAGAATGTTAGAAATCCGAAGGTCGACCGGAGGTTTTAGCGGGTCCTTAACGCAAAGTGATTACCCAGAGGTCCGTCGGAGGCTGGTTATGTATATATATATGCGCAAACAGCGCGTTAATCGCAGCGTTTCGCCCTTCCACGGATCGTCGAGCTAAATCTTCGAGGCTGACAGATTTTACGGCAGTCTCGCTGCGCGAACAATCTTCGAAACGATGGAGATACGTGCAGCGATTTTGGAGATTGGAAAACGATCGTAGTATCGCGTGCCCCAAAAGTGGACAGCAAGGTTCTGAATAATTTGCAGCCTGCCAAAGTGTCTGGCAAGTAAATTGGACGCCGGATAGCGGCTGGAAAGATACTCCCACTAAATAGTCTACAATATTTCTGCGCATATCGCGATGCACATAGCGCGAAGAATGCACTGCACCCTGTTCGAGGAGGCGTCGCGTTGTGAATCGAAAGCAGGGGCGCAAGCAACGGGGCAACAGAGATTCACGATCGTCTGTGAAAGTTCTGAAAGTGCATCGCCGTGGTCGGTGCAGCGGCGCGGAGTCTCCGTTGGAGTCGTGATGCAATAAAATAGCGCCACCCACCGGGACCGTCGCTATCTGCCGAGGATCTTCGTAATGCCTCACTTCGGGCCGATCCACGGGCTGGCTTGCACGGTACCCTGAAAAGGAGAGGGCCCAGGCGGAGGGCAAGGGTGCATAATGAACTCGTTAATTAACTATCAGGAAGCTGGATCGAATCTGATAACGATCCCTGCCACACGACGCGCCTGTCTCTGTCCCCGCCGGGACACCAGCCGTGTGTACCTTCGTCCTAAAGGATCTGTCCTACCGCGTCGCAGGCCAGATGGTGCCCCGTGGAATTCCTTTTCGGCCTACCGTCAGGCGTCTCTGTGCGAAACCTTCGGCCATGTGGCGAAGCCCATGGAAAGTGGATAACAAGGGAAGAGGGAGAGGCAATCGAGAGATACTAGGGCGAATAAGAAATTTGGGAGAGTGTAATAATAATTGCAATGGGTTCAAAAGGTGTGCAATTGTGTATAGTTATGGTTCAGATACGGGATAGAAAAATATAAATCGTGTTTTTTCTTTTTTTCAATTTGCTGAGGAACAATGAGTAAAATATTCTTTGAAAATGTTCAGCAGCTGAACTGAAATAGAACTGGGATAGTAATTCGTTATGTGATGGATGAATTCACGGGAGAAATCGACGACGCAATTATATGCAAGAGCCGTGGTCGTACGTCGAGGCACAATTATTGACGACAACCTGGAACGGTCGCGATATCTGCTTGGCAAGTACAGCGGCCGCGTGGAAAGTATGAAAGAAGAGACTGTAATTAGCTGGCTGCACTTAATTACCGCGTTGCTCATGCAAACGACTTACTATATATATATGTATATACATGATCGTTGACCGCGCACCCGTGCTTTCGTGACGAGATGTACGTGCACGATAGTAGGGCGACCAACCGATTGGGCAATTACAGCTAACCGTTTCTTATTTCCCTTCCACCGGCGATATGTCACAGAAATCTTCGAGGACATCGACCATCGATTTCGTCACCCGTATGGTGCTTTGGAATTTTTATATCAGGGGTAGATTCTGAACTGCAGTGCCAAAGGGTGAACGTTTCTTGGAAATATGTCAGACGCAATGAAACGTCGTGTTAAATATTTATTCATATTTCGGACATTAAAATAATTTCTCAAAGACTGGAAAGTTAGTATTCGCTTGAAAATTTGAACCATTTTTTAAAAGCCCCTCCCTCCCTCTAAAGAAAAAATAAGATTTCGACAGCCGAGATTTTCCCGGCCAAAGTCCATCCATAAGTTTCACCGACGCAATTCGAGTTCGACCTTCTCCTCGAAACGGGAACACCAGCGATCCAACAAATTCAGTTTTACAATAGTTTTATACAGGAATCTCGTAGCAGCGCGCTCGTTGGCGAGGAATTAATGGAGCGATTTCGGTGTCCAAGGACGTTGTCCGTTCACGAAATCGAAGGAAGAGGTCGATAAATCAAACGGGGCGCATTTAAAAGCGCATCAAACTCTCAGCTTCGAGAGCCTTGCACCGTCTTTCCTTCTTCCTCTTATGCCATCTGATTGATATGCGTTTAATAACAGAGATCCGGCGCCGCTAGAGACGCTTCTCTAGGATGTTTATGGGAGCCCTAGAAATAGTGGTGCGAGAAAGGACGAAAGGCGAGAGGCGGAAAAGAGAGAAGAAGAGATACGAGGATGTGGATCTCGATTAATCGGAGTCCCTGGAAGCCGGTTGCGGGTGGTTCCCCGTTGCTCCATCGAGCTCTAATAATACGGTTTTATTCGCAGAGGCTTCCGACGCCGGTATCGCGACGCCTCCGGTCAGATCGTCCATGTTTCTGCTTCCACAGCTTCCTAGTCTTTCGATACTTTTATATTCCTAATCCCGATTGTCTTTAACGAGGGGCTTCATCATGAGAAACTTTTTCACCATTTTTCCCACTCGGTGATTCTGATACTGCTTGGGAAGAAGAATTAAAAAATTACAAGCACAATTTCGGATGTATTATACAGATTACCCAATGGCCCGTTCCATTGGCTAAGCAAAGTATTGGTATTATTCGCAAGGCGGAGAAAGGAAACATTAAGCAATTTTTGATCCTGGAAGAAAGTTTCACGAGTCGATCGATAGGCAGGCGCGGCTCGCGCGTGTTTATTTTAGTCCTCGTCGAAACCGAACGTTGTGCATGCAAATCCGCCTAAATGTCTTCGCGGCGCCGGAATGGAAATGAGTTCTTTCGCTGGAAGCCGCGGCGTAAATATATTATTATGCATTCAAGGCGTAATTCGTTGAAAACCGGGGACCGGGAGGAGCGATCATCGCCTGGCAGGACTGCGATCGATGCCCGGCCGATCGATCAAGCATTCAAGCACGATCGATGCAATCATCCCTTCCCTTTCTTTCCGTCGTTATTTCATCGGCTTTCTTTCTCGATTCGCCGTTGATGTATTTTTGGCACCGGCAGGAAGCTTCCAATGCAATTTCAGGCCTCCACGTCTGTTAATTTTACACGCGACCGTCGTCCCTTTGCGAAACGTTTTCCAACTATTAAAAACTTATCCGAACCGACTTGCGATGCATGCAGCAGGTGTGATAGTGTGTTCGGATTGAAACAAATTTCAAATTGCCGTACAAAATTGGCGACTACCAGATTTTCGATGAAAAATCGTCGATCTTTGAACTGCCGTGACTTTGTGAAAAAAAAGGCGGACAGGTATCACCGCGGGCTCGCTTAAAAAATGTAATGAATTGAATAAATTCAATACGAACAGAGACGCGTCGTGTGTCGTATTATGCAAATGACGGATAAACGGGTGTTTGCATATCATCCCGGAAAAGCGTAATTCATTATGCGACACGCAAACGCGCGGCGAACACGATTCCCGATCCGCCGTGCTTCATGCGAGCAACGAACAACCGTTTGTCTTGTTCGGTTCATGCGGATAATGACGGTGCGAAACAGCGAAGAATCGGCACGATGCTAATACCAACGATAATAATAATAATTATCGTATGGTTTCGCGCGATTCTCTCTACGAGGCTTCTTTCTTGATTATTCGACCAGCGATCCCAGGTGTGCCTAACAGTGTTCGCGTCCCTTTTACTTCCTCGCTGTCTCCTTCTGCGGAACGTACGACGTGAAAGTCCCGGCTGGATTAAATAAAATGTATTGTATCTGGCCGTTTTACTCCGGTGCGCCGCGGCCGTTTCTTCGCACGGTTAATTTAGCAAATTGAATATATCTCGAACAAGCGAGCCGAATGACTTGCGCCGTTGTGCAGCAACGTTGAACTGCGGTAATTAAATGTAGAATACCGAATGCGGGGAGAACGCTCGGTATTCTATCCCGTTCCAGGGAAGAATTTAGATGAGTTTGTGTATTAGGGACATGCACTGCGTTAGATCTCGACAGGTAATTGCATCTTTGTTTATTAACGAGGACGCACGATTAACGTGCTCGAAGAACGGTTCGCACAGATAAATCATTGTATAGAGTGCGGAGCATTCCAACGCGAGCACACGCACCGTCGAGTTGCAAGTTGTGTTATTCGTATTAAATGGTAGGAGAAATGAGTGGGACAGATGATAGATCGATAGATAAATAGTAAAAGGGGAGGGAGAAATCGCGATCGAGTTATTTTTCCCGAAGGCGTCGACTTCCGCCTTTTTCACACTTAATAAGTCTTCCCGTTCCTTCGCGGCATTCTCATGAAATGGCAGAGTTGTACGATAGGCATCGAAGGGTTGCAACAAAATGACTGCCACTTAAACGGCGTACGCGGCGTATAAGTCACACTTTGTTTCATATACGCTTTAATTGTATAATAACCTTCTCCCGAGAATCGTGCCAACGAAGGAGGAATTATGCCGAAGATATTTTAATGAGCGCGCAGAATATGATATCTATACGTATACATGCACTTAAGTACACAGACACGAACGCCGCGGCATTTCTCGTTTCACCGCTAATTTGTATTTATGAACAGAAATTATAGGAACACTTTTATTCATGAGCCGGCCGACTTATCTATCGTGATCTAATAGCGATGAATTATTTTAATTATATTAATTATATCCTTCTCGGAAAATTAAATTTAAATGAACCCGCCAATCAGACGATCAAGTTCGCGTAAAAAAAAAATTAAATAATAACAACGATAATCGCCCACACAGCCGGATCCGTTTTCTCGCCATCGAAGGTGCATACCTAGAAGAAGTTTCTCTGCTCGAAACAGGGCCAGATCTAGTAATGGTAAGTAGCATTTATTTATTAAGTATTTCAATTTCTTTCAATCGTTCTCATTGCAGGATATTTTATTTCGCGCCACAAACCATTGAAATAAAAATATTTGATATAACCAAATCTCCACACCTATACAGTATCATTTCAATCGTAATACATATTTCTTTTTAAAAGCAACTTAATTCGAGCCCCCATCTGTGCAACAACATTTACACGATTATCGAGCGTGGTCGTTTCAGGTGAAGTGGTCAATAAGCTCGGCCGTATTCGATGCACTCTCGTCCGATACTCAAACACCTTTTTGTACACGATCCATCCCACCTTAAGAAATACCATCGACGATTACCATACGCGATACCGTGTCCGTGCCTGGCATGCGACACGTAGACATTAGGAAACGACTTTCAGCTTTCATTTGCATCATCCGTACACCGGGTGGCATTTTTCTAGATCGTTCAAAGGACAGTTTATTGTTCATTGCATTACGCATATCGATCAGTCGCTGTATTCTTGATTAACGCGACCGCGCGTACAGTGGTAGCTACGTTTTTTCTTTTCTTTTTTAGACCAATCGACGTATTAATGCCTCCGGATGCGTTCTCAGGTGACACGAACTGCAATTCCGTCGTTTGTTCAGCGTAAAAACTTTCTCGCGACAGTGTTCGCCTTTTTCGCGAGGCGCGTACACCTGTGTAGGTACATATGTTGCAAACGATGCGCGAGAGAGATAGGGAAACTTATCAGATCGCCAGGGAAACAGTGTCCACTTGTTTCGCGGGTTTCCGACTTGACGAAAGGCCGAATTTCCGAAGCTGAAATTCGTGGGCGTCGCGCGAGCCGATTTTTCGGTTAAGTGTTATAATATATGGTTGCACGAGAGTTGACGTAAGGGTACGAGAAATTGTTACAGCATGGAAACAGGTTGAGTGGAGATTCGTTCCCTTTTAATTGGGGCATCACAGTTCGGAGGAACTGTAAAATTGATACTCCGCTTCCTGTTGGAAAATCAGTAGCAGGAGCGATGAAACTTGTCCTCATTATGTGGCATAATTTGCGTGAATTTTCTCGGAATTGCGCGTATGTGTGTACACGTACACGCGGCGGGCTCGTTTTCGTGGAAATCGCCGCAATTTGCGGCCACGTTATGGAACGACTCTTGGGCCTATTTATTACCGTAGTTTTTATTGTAACAACGGAGTTCAACTAATCTGCGGTTTCTTTTCTCTCTCTTCTAATTGCAAGGACTGAACGATTACGATTTATTAAGTTTAACAGCTGATCGCATTACCCACTTCTTCTGGATAATTAAAATTCTCCGCTGTTTAATTCAATTGGATTTAATTGAATCTAATTTCCCAGCATTTTTGTGTAAGTCGGTGATACTCGAGTGACAGCCAATCGAGGTTCCGCGACAATGATTCGTCGATATCGACACGCCGACGACGAGCAATCCGTTTCATAATCCAGCGTTTCCCCGCTGCAACGAAATATGATGGGGAACATGAAGAATACGAGGGATAGAGAAGGACGGAGAAGGGATGAGATTTCCAAGAAAACCTTCTTACTATCGGTAGGATCATGAGCAATGCTAATAGGCCGGCTTGCAAGCGGCACACTGGTTACACAAAGATTCAACAGGCCGGGCATCGCGTGTTACCGTTTCGCTCATTTGCCTGGTAACGAACGTCCTCCGCGCCACGGACACACATTTATTTAAATAATTAAACACAAATTGGCTATCCTCTCTGACGGCGGCACAGTGCCGACCACGTGAGGAACAAATTATTGCCCCTTTTTCTGGAAACATCCCGACAAATTAAACGAATTGACTTAATTATATCTCTAATTGCAGCAACAATAAAAAGCCCTAGCATGGCTGCTTTACAACTGCACGCCAATGAAACGTATGCACGGCTTGAATTATTTCGTTTCACCCTTCTTTCCTCTGCCTTTTTTCTTCTTTTCTTCTCTTTCGCAATACTTGCGCGAAACTGTGAACGCCGCGCAAGAGTAGCCATAATGCAAACTCGTTTCCTAAGAACAAACGAATGTCGAGTAATCTTGTTGCAAGGTAGAAATGTTCGCGTCGATTTCGTTTAAAACTATCCTTCGGAGAAACAGTGCACGAAGAATCAAAAGGAGATCCCCGTGGATTGCATTGTTATCGGAGTGGAGAGGAATATTATGCGGCCTGTTCTCCAGGCTTTGCAGGAACGTTGCCAGACGCGGACGAACTCGTTTCATAGTTGCTGAAGAGTCGAAGAAATCGCGAGAACGAACCGATGCCCGTTTGCATGCGAGCAAGTATTCTCAGAATTTCTTGCATCGTACGTACACGCGTACATCTTGGTGTAAGTTTGCGTGTACGCTTGTATATCGGCAACGAAATCTCTCGGTGGCTTCCTACGAGAGACAGCTACGCGTGTTGTACCTGTAACAGAGTGTATTCACCTGGCGGTGTTGTTTCCAGACACGTTCTTCGTACCTAATCACGGGTCTGTCTACGCTTCTGCACACTGTTCGCGGCGAATCATTTGGACGATGCAAAAGTCATTCGGAAATCGTTACTTGTGTCACCTGGCAGAATTAGAAACGGGGGACGAAGCAGCTGATTGAAAAATCAGTGCTTGCGGATCAAAGAAAAGGATAAACTTTGAGTGAAGCTTTTATCTAGCAAAGAATGAGCTGCACGAAATAAAAAATAATTAGAAATGTTCCAAGCAGAGATACCCTAATCATTTAAAGTTTTTACAATCGTTGTAATTCAAAGAGTATACACGCGAATTATCTCGGTGGCAAATTTGTTTAGTCCTGCTTTCGTGTGGGTGGCACGTTCGCGGGAGCGGCGTGCACGTTTTAAGGAAAAACTCGCGGCGAGGAAAACGCTTTGCAGAATCAGAGAGTGCAGCCCGGACCAAGATAGAATAGGGTAATTTGGGGTTGCTACGTACGCGGAATGTGAAACGAGGCCAGCTGGCCTGCGCCGCGTGTCTCTTTGCTCCTGGAGTTTCTTACGGCCAATTTCACCATCGCAAAAGGACACAATACCTTGTCTGTTGTTATCGAACTCGTGTAACAGCCCGCGCTACACGTGACTTCGTTGCGTTTCCATGCATCCGTATTTCCTCATCCCGTGAAATCTTTCCCAAACGAGATCATCCGCTGTAAAAAGGAACGATTTATTTATGGGACACCAGACGCACATGAATTGAAAACTCCTTTACCTATCATTTTAGAAGCCGAACGAATTATTCATCTCGCGTATTCCTACGTGTATTTACAATTTGCTACAGAAACGATCCCCCGTAAAGGCACCGTCGATCCGCACGAAAGCAAGAAAAGAAAAGTGTTACCGAGTCGATGCACGAGAACGCAGCGAAATCGGATGCTCACACGCGCAATGAATTATTTCGCACATAAAACTATAATAAAGACTATAAAACGTTGGCGAAAACCGCAGAGGCGGTTCAACCAACGCAGCGCAACGAAGCGACGCGACGCGTCGGCGTCCTCTCTATTATCCCCCCGTGGTCGCACCGCGAGGGCATCATATAAATGCGTATTGAGCTGTACGCTTAATGGCGAGAGTGTCGCGCTGAATATACGGCACCGAGGCCCACACAACGCGCAACGCGGACACACTTACCGCAATTTTATTGTCGGCATATAGAAGCCACTGTGCATAAACGATTGGCCTCTGCTCACTGACCTCGTACACCTGGCTGACCATCGGGCTAGCCCCTCTTGTCAGCTTTCTGCGCTATTCTCTTACCCCGTGCCGCTTCCTGCTACGGTCCTCGGGACACAACGATTTCTTCTGCTGTGCTCCGTTCCGTTCCGTTCCGCGGTAACCTGCGTCGACGTGAAGGCGAACATTCGTTGCACGGCGCCGAAAGGTAATTATTAAGCAGCTCGGCGCGATCGTCACTGATAAAATTAAGGGCGCCTCCCTGAGATAACAAGCTGCACGACTGCCACGATAAACGTCCCGATATCTTCGGTTCCCGAGAGCGAATCGCGGTATTAATCGAAAGATCCCTTTGATTGGCCCGTGTTTATTATCTGCTTCTACGATTTCCGCGACGATAACGTCGGACGGCTAATTTTCAATTTAACGGCGACGCAACGGAGCACCGGCCAATAATCGTCTGGTATCGGTATCTGATGCACAGGCGTGGTATACATGTCCGTCAGTCCGTCACTGTGCTATTGGCCAGGGACGAAGGTGTGCAACAGGAAGTTGAAGTAGTGCGTGCCAGTGCACGGGCAATTTCGACGAACGTTCTACCGCGCTGTGCACTACCTGGCCGAGAACTTAAAGGTGTATCGAAGGAGAGACAGGAGGGAGCTTCTTCCTGTCACATCTCATTACCATAATACGGGGCGTAATTAGGACAATTAGCATCGTAATTAAGAAAATTGCCTTTCGTCTTGTTTCCGCGCGCGGAGAGGCCTGATCGTGAGGTGTGTATATATGTACCTGTGCCTGGCTACGTGCAACTGTTTCCTTATTTCCTTCCCTTTTCGTTCCTCGTGCATCTTCATCCGTCGACCGCGCCACATCGTGGCTTTGCATTCAATTAAAGCCTAATTAGTCAGGTCGACTTCCTAATGACTATCTACGCCTTTCCTTGGCCACGGAGACACACAACGAACAAAACTATGCTCCGATCTTTGCCACGCTATTGTTTCGTTTATAGAGTGGGAAGGAGAGAGAGGAGGAATTTAAGAAGAAGCTTTTCCTCCGCGACGATTCTCCCGGCAATATTCAGAGGGCCGCCGTGGTATATTTGCTGCAAATATGATTCTTCGTCGTGCGAGTAGGTATGGAGTAAATAAGAGTTTAATCTGTTTGATGGATTAAAATGTCGATGATTCAGAAGTCTTGTCAGTTTTGGAGAACGTGTCCTTGCGGCGTCGCGCATAGAGTGCAACGCTAGATGTATCCATTCTCGGTTCACAGTGACCCTGACTCCGTAGCCTAAAAACACCTACGCTACACGAATTACAGGTGCGCTGAATCGTGGATAGACTTAATAGCTGTACGTGGGTGTTCGTTTGGATAGTATCGAAATAATATTTTCAATGGCAGCATCAATATACTACGAAAATAGCAGTGCAATAATAATAATAATGATTATGAGTTGGCATGGTACGAAAATTATTACTGAATGGAAAATTGAAGCAAAAAAAAACGAACAAAATTGCAGGACGTTTACCACAGGTATTAGCATGCAGCATTGAATCAGTGTCGCGAGGTGATCAGCGACGAATTATCTCCGAATTGTCCACGATTAATTTCGGAATGAGGAACACCGAGACTTGGCAGTCGTTAAACGTCGGGTGATCGACATCCAAACGCCGATACCTGATTCGCGTTGCTCCCTTTCGTCACGGCCGCGTGGGTAAGATAAAAGGAAGAAGAAATAGCGTCGGGCAGGACGATGGAAGAAGGAGAAAGAGAGAGGAAAGAGAGAAAGAAAGAGGGACAATTTTCGAGGGAGCCCGCAATTAAAACCACCGCTGGCAATAAAGGACGGTGGCTAAACTCGTTGCACCGATCGACTACCGAGTATCGCGTTAGTCCCTTTTAGTCACGGTTCATGGTATAGCAGCGCTAATAAAACCCACAGCTTGCCGATGGAACTTGCAAATTCGAACGGTGCTTGTCGAAGATGAACGGTCCCACGCGTATAGCTTTAGCATCTGTGGATTTTCTTGAACTTGATAAAGTGGGTTAAAAATTCCACGCTTCTTCTTAGGAAGAGATACATTCTAATCCTTCGTTAAATTTGTTTGATTAAATCAGGTGATCATTATCGTGCAATACACGTTTATGTACCACAAAGACTGTCTTCACATATTTATTGCACCCCTAGTTCTTCAATGTTAACAATTAACAGTTGCGATTATCTATTGATCTTAAATTTCAGTCAGGCAGAAATTTCACCTTAAACGTCTATTAGAACACGTTGCACTATCACTGCACCGTTAATTACAAGCCTCCGCGAGATAAGCTGCATGGTAATCATAATCAGCAGCAACTAACAGAGAAACAATTACCTACAAGACCATCGCTCGATTGCCATGATTGCACCTCATTAACACCAGCCGAACATGCCAGTTTCTACAGCGAGGTAAACTTTGCCGTTCATTATGGATGCATATCGTTAGAGGGAATTAATTCAGCCCGGCCGAGAGATCCAGGCTGACGATATCGTCGAATGCAAAACACGGTCAAGACAATCGCGTCTCATCGTGAATAGCTGGCGAATGAATTGGTCTCTCCGCTCACCCTTTCCTTCCGTGTTATGTGGGATCCTCGTAACCATAGCTCATTTCATACCTCGAGGAGCGAGCGGGGGCAAGAACGAAAAGGACGACGGGAGGCGCGAGTTCGAACTCGATGCGTGGCAGATTCGGTTCTTCAATCTTCAGGCCCCGAGCACTTTCGGGCCCTTCAGACGTTCGCCGCCGCGCATCGAACTGTCCGTGCAAATTTCAATTTTAACTGCTAATCTGCCAGCTAATAGCCCCCTGTTCCGTCGTCCTGCTGCTCACGCCGCCTCGTCTTTTCTCCATCAACGACCCCCGTTCTCAATACCCGACCTTCCTCGCTCCGCGAGTTTTTCTCTTTGCCCGATCGACCTGTGTCTCACGAGAACAAGCTGCGTATACGCGTCGCTCCTTTGCACTCCAAACATTCTCACACGCGGCATTTTTATGGCAAGATTCCGCTTCGGCGACTGTGGTCGCGAGATCGACTTGTGGGAGATATTTAACGTTGATTTAGTTTAGGCTAAACTGTGAAGAAATTTTAATAGTCATAAGAATTGAGTGTTTTCTACGTTTCTTTTTTGTTTGTTCTTTTTTTTACTCAGTTATTGAAATATTTCACAAAGGTTCCGGTTAAGTAGAATTGTATTAGATCGCGAGAGTGTCTGTTTATGTGATAGCAATCGGGACGATAAATCTTTATCAAGCGACCATTTATTTTCACGTTCGTCCATGGTGTGCATAAATACCAAAAATGTTTTTCCAACGATTAATATTCCCACGATCGCGAAGGAACGTCCCCACCAGCGTGTCCATCGTTCTCTTAACTTACTGCAGACTGGCGTCTTTTACCCCCTATCGCCCCTCAGCCAGGAAACTGCTATTCGTCGCCGGTCCGATGATTTATTGCAATATTTTGACATGAAATATATATAGAAGAGATGAATTGACAGGCGAGTCTTTATGGGCGAAAGTTAGCCACCCTCCGCTACTGACAACCCCCACTTTGCACCCGGCTACCATTCTCGACGAGAGTTCACCGAGTGGCCAGTAATCTTTTCCTAATTTGAGTGTTAATCGCGCGTAGCAAGAAAACTCATCGAACAGAGAAGAGGCGAAGCCAATAACGTCGACGTAGCAGAGGAAATTAATAGATCAATTTGAGCTAATGGAAACAGACGCGATACAATATTACCAACTACTGAAATTACCTTCTGTAATTCTCCCGTTATCTTATCTATAGTCCACAATTCACCCAACTAATTACCTATCAAAAATGCGTGCGCTCTTAATCATGGTGCCGCATCAATTCTAATTGCAAGAAAAATTATCGATACGATAGAAACACAACGTCTGTAACGGGATGTTACAGACGAATGTCTATATAGCAGCTCCAGAGTAACTTCAATTAATCGATTCATCAGCTCGGTTGCGTTACGCAAAGCGTGCCGCTCGATCCGCCCACGTTTCTCGTCAACTAATTATCTAATAAAACGACGCGTCTCTATGCGCGTCGCGACCGTTCCTTCGTTTAGAACCAAGTATGTGGTACATATCTATGTGTATGAGTGTGTATATGTATGTACGTAGAACAGCGCTGGCTCACAAGCACGAGACGCTTCTGCACAGAGGTCGCAATACCATTAAGAGGAATGCATTATGTCCGGCTGGTTCATTGTATTCAGATACCTGCCCTCGACAGCCAGACTCGTCCTGCTGGGCTAAGGGCTACCGATGCGGATGGGCCTTATTTGCCATTCATAGAACCGCTAGAACACGCTCGTGATCACGCGTTACACCCACAAGCGAATTGATGAAACTTTCGTTACTTCCTTGTTGCTCAATGGAGGCATACGTATATTCGCGAATGGGACACTGGGTTTATGGTTGGAAAAATTTCGTTCCTCTTTCGGCTTCAATAGATGATTATTGCCGTGGTGTTTTGAAGATCCCTTTAAGACTTGATTTGCAATAAAATCTTTTTCGTTCATATCCGTGGACTTTAACTTTTCACATTCGTAACGTTCTTGGTATTTGACACAGTATTTGACACAATTGGGATTTTTTTGACACCGCGCTCTTAAAATATTAAAATTTGTTTGATAAATGGCTTACCTTCGAATTTTCCAAAAGCAATCGAAAGTCAGGAAAAACTTAATAATCGTCTGACACGCGCAACTAAAGTAACTCTACTTCAATAGCCGTCCCTTTATTAAAACTTTACGGGACTTCCACGTAGTTGTTAATGCAATGGACATTTAACTATATCCACGGAACAAAGTTATATATAGAGACGTTTGTCACAGTGCAGAGTGGATGAGAAACGGGTGGATCAATCATCTCCGTGTTTTTTTCGTCCACAAAGGAGAACAGACGGAATCGAATGAAAGTCACCGCCATCGAGATAACGAAGGGAAAAAGCGTGATAAGGTGAGAGGCCGGCGTTCCACCCTGCGCAATTTCAATTCCGGAAATCGGGGTGTATCAAAGTACAGGCGGTTCTATCTTGCTCAGCTTTTTGGAAATTACGGGCCAAATGTGACCGGCCAACTGTCACGTTTCGCTTGTGGGACAGAGAGCGACAGAGGAGGGGTCAGCCGAGAAAAAAAAAAATTGTACCGCGTGCCTTTGTGCTTCGAATAAAAGGGACGACTTTTTTTTCTGTCCACTCCGATAGACGGGGAATGGTATTTGCATGAACGTAGTTCAAGGATCCGTGACGAATCGTGTGCACGATCGTTGCGAGTCGTTTGCATTCGATGATTCTTCTGGGGAACGTTAGGGGCGCGTGCTGGCGTTTTTATTTCCACGGAGTGTTTAGGCCCCTCTGATAAATGACGTTTGATTTCCTTTTTTTATCCTCTGATATATATGTGTTTATACGCAGAACGTCGGGCTTTGTTAAATACCTTATTACAATGGTATATTTTTGCATGGAAGAATGACATACGTACGCAGGAAAAGAAGAAACGTCCGTTCGCAGATTCAGGTTGCGTTTCATTTTATCGCGCGATATTATTATTAATGCCGGTCGTAAAGATCGATAAACGTCCCCGTTTTTTCTACACCTTCGTGTTTGCATCGACTTGCAATAATTTCGAAGGCAGAGCCACCCCCGGTTTAAGGAGAACGCGATCCCTATTTCACATGGAACGTTTGCAATCGGGGGGAATCGGTCGTATCTTGACAACGGCGGCTTATATCTTGCTCTTAATGCGTACGCGACACGCGAGGCCCGTTGGCCATCCGTAATCGCTGCGTTTCTTTTCGACGTGGATCTCGTTTCGTGGAAATCGCGACATTACTCCAAATCATTCTCGGCCAGCTACTTTTTCGAACGAAAGAGTTCGCCGCGAGTATCGCATGATATTCGGAAGCATCCCGTCTCAACCACCTTGTACGCGCACCTCCCTATTAAACCCTACATGTATTTCACGTCGCGCAATAATCATCACCCGACACCATCGAACCGCGCAACGTAGAATCAAAGAATCGTACACGAGCACAAGTATTCTCACTGTTGCTTAATTCGTCGATCAAACAACTCGATACTTTCCGCCTCGCGCTTGTGCACACCCTCAAGGGTTAAATCGCGATCAAACGAAACCACTTTCCCACACGGCCAGCATCGTTCCAGAAACGGTTAAAGGATTCATGCAGCCTTCACCTTCGAACCCTCTCCTCATCCGTCGTGCACAACTGCACGCGCTATTATCATACAAACTTTCACGAGAACGTATCGCGGCTCCTCGGACGAAAGCCCTCCTCCTGTATCTCTCCTCCCTCTTCAGCAACTATCAGCCGGTCTTTTGCCTCGCTAATGTGAAAACTCGAGGACGTTAAGTGGCTCAACTAGCCAACGTGTCTTTGATGTTCACCGCCCACCAGTGCGTACACACTCACGCGACGCAACTGCGTAACGCTACCATGCGATTCCACCGCGGTCGGCGAATATTATCGTGCCACCGACCGACAACAACGAATCTTCCCCCTTGTATTCTCGCACGACCCGCCCGCCCCCTCCCACGCCACTCTCGTATGCACGCAATGGACTTTGTGGCAGGGATCATTTCTTCGCCCTCTTCCTCTTCTTCTTGCTCGGCTTCTTGCTCCCCTTCTTGTTCCTCTTATTCTACGTCGTGGCCACTTAGCATCTCTTCCACGAACCTTGTTACCATGACGAATAAGAACCGCACGCGGGGTTGCTGGGCTTAATTATCTTACTACTTAGTCGGCGAAGAGGTGCTGCGCGTTTGGAAATTTGCCGGGGAGGCTTCTTCGGTACTGTTCTTGTTATTGATTTCGGGTTGCGATATCGATGGATAATAAGGGTGTTGATTCTGAGGGAATTTATTTGCGATACTTGACACGTTTGCTGCGCGTAGATATTATATTTGACGTTGAAATGGGTGAAAAGAGACGAAGCTCAATATTTCTACGATTTTCAGGACAGGACAATTGAAATCGCCACTTGGCGCAGGATTAAATTAATTTTCTCGTCTTTTTACCATCGTTTCGCGTCGTACGCGAGTCGTGGAAAGAAATTTTACGACCCTACCAAGTGGTCCAGGGTCTAATACAATTCGGCAATCCTTGGTCCAGATTCATTACAATTAAAACAAAAATTGGAGCAACGATGACAGTCGTGGGATACTGTCGTGGCTAGATTGATAAGTAAGAGGTTTCAGGTGAAATCATTCGACTGGACTGCACGGGACACCTGATTTCCAAATGCAGCGGGGCAAGTTTCGCGGAGGGAATTAATCCTTCCGGTCGTTAAAGTGCAACTCGTTAAGTGTGACAGTGGCTGGCAGCTGGATTGAATTGAGGCGCGTGCTATATTACGCTTGATATCGCTGTGAAACCCAACACCGCCGGCTTAGGCCTCGACCCTATGAGCCGCTACCACTGCTGGCATTGCTCTGCCATTGCCTCCATTATCACTAGTGCAAGTGTACATAGTACTTGCAGGCGAATACCGGTGTCGACGCGTCCAACAGATTTCGGAGTAGGCATACTCATTTCGAGTTGATCTTTGAAAGTACAGAACAATGATACAGTCGCGCACACCCTTTCTGTCTGAGAACTTGTTGGAGAACGAATTGATATCGCTGGCAGAAAAATGGAAAAGTTAGAGTTATCATTATTGTTATTACCCCCTTTGGGTGTTATTGTTTTTTGTGTGTTATTATTATTGCAACGAATAGGATGTTTGAGGATTACCGATTGCCGCAATATTTTCGGCACAGGAATTGTTTATAGCGCATCAGTGGCATGTTAATAGTGTGTACAATGCAACGGCGGTGTGTTTTTATTGCGACATCCGCTTTCAAAATCGTTTACGCGAAAACATTAATTTCTCAGAAATTACGTTTCACTCCGTCGACAATTCGCGCGTCAAGGCCGGCGCTTGAACAAGTGCAGTCGTTTCACGTGTCAACAAGTTCAGCTACTGCATTCGGATTGCGACGGCGGTGCCGTCCTTCATTCTCCATCGGTCTTGCCAGCTGATATCAACCGACGCCCGATTCAGCCTTCCGATCTTATCGAACGGTTGAAATAAACTTATCGAAAATCGTGTTCACCGTCCTCTGCGCGCAGCTATGCAATTCCCCTCAAATCTAATTCCACTCTACCGCACCTTTTTCCCTCTTACCATTAACGTGCTCAATAAACGCAACGCCGTCGACAATTCTTATCGTCGCGGGTTTGTTTACAAGTTCGCTGGCAGTATCGAGGTGGCCGGTGTCTCCGTCGAGCTCGCACACTACTGACGACGAGGCAGAGTTACATAACGACTCCGATCGCTCTCACGCCTTCACGAGCGCGGGTTGCACGCGTGTATGCACGCGGCCCACGCGGAATGCGTACACGCCGCGGCGCTACGCGGAGCAAAGGCAGCGGGCGAGCGGGCAATTACCTTAATCCGGTGAATATTCCGCGGAATAAAAGGGGCGAGAGTGGAAGAAAAAGAGGCACCGGCCGTTGGAAACGGCTCACGGATGGAATGCAACGGGGAACGACGGAGGGAGCGCACGCATTAGACAATTGGCAAATCGCGAGCGGCAAACGTCAACGAGCCGAGAGGTCGCGCTCGTGCCCGCGAAATATCGCGAGCGCTAAGAATGCGCCCACTTTTTATTGCCTAATCCCGGAGCCTAAGTAGAGGCAAGCGGCAAAGATTGCCGTGAGACAGTTTCGTAGCTCTATCTTCTGGCGGAGCCTCGAGGAACGGGGCGGACGAGAGGTTTCACGATGATGGTACAAGTATGAAAAAGTTTCAACACTTCTTCTTATTCGTCTACTTATCGGACGAGGCTGGTCGTTGCGCGGTACGTTCCAAGCTGTTGTTAGCGATATCGATGCCAACGGGGCTGCAACAATGTCAGGTGAACACTGTGGGAAGGATATCATCGATTATGCAAAAGTTTTCATTAGCCGGTGAGACGGTTACCAGAACAGCGGAATAATTCACCCGAATTCATCGAGGACTGGCCTTGATCTGCTGATTACCACAAAAGGAACCGCTTGTTTTATAATCACACGCTGCGCTCCCTCGCATGCGTAATGCCAGGAAAATTACCGAGCCCAGCTCGAGCTCTGTCACGCGTGCCATGGTATCGCGAGTGCGCGACCGACCGACTCCGACGAGAATTGAGAGTTCCGTTTCTTTTAATTCAAAACTTCCGCGAAACCGAGATGCCTTAACAGAAACGTAGAACACACTAACGCGGGGACACGTTGCGTGGAATTTGCGCAATTGTGTGAATCGAAACAGGGCTCCCGACGTTCAGAAACATTCTATAAATTTACTGTACTGTCGAAGTGAGTATACTAAAACGGAACAGCAGGATTTATTATACAGCAGAATATATATAAACAACCCCTGAGAACTATCCTAATTGCATCATCACTAATTGTCCCAAGAACGTATCGGTTTGCCGGGGAAATAATTGCAGAAAATCAGAACGAAGCGTTCACGCCTCGTCCCACAATCGAGGAAACGAGTTTGCTTGTCGTCCCTCTGCGGCGCACGTTAAAGGAAGAACATTCGTTTTGCCTCGTGGAAGGGTGGTCCGGCTAGCATGAGTGAGGGAACCGTCCGGAAAATGGAAGTCGATGCTGGAGGTGTTCGAGAAAGGGCCTGGAATTGCGAAAGGCGATAGGGTCGGCTTCCTTTGAACCATAGACGTTGGATCGCGTTGTTCCGAAAAAACCGAAACCTCATTATTATCCTCGTGGCGGGAATTCGGTAGGTGTTCTGTATGAATCGTACTTTCGATTTCACGCCCGCGGCGTCCCGAAAATTAATCGCTTCTCGAAGACCGCCCTTCGAATTTTCCCTTCGTCTCGTCGTAGGTACGCTGCGCGCGATTCCACGAAACTTTTCTTTCGAGGAGGGCACAGGTGTACGGGCATATCTCGCGTAACTAATTGCCGTAATTGTTTCTAAATATATCATCCTCCTGGTGGTCGAAATAATTCGTGCACCTGTATTCGTGAAATGGTCAGCTTTACGGCACTATGATCGGCACAGTTCTCTTTCGCGTTGGCAGAAAACAAAAATGCCGAACAATTTTATAATGCTGTAACTATTGCACGGGGCCGACTTAAGCACGGGGACCGCCGTAAGACTTTCGAAAAGGAAATACAAACGCGTCGTAAAAAGGTGTAAAAAAAGTCCTGCGCCCCCGGGAAGTTTTAGCCTGCGTCGTAAAGCAATTAGTGGAGTAATAAGTGATACCCATCGATCGATACCTCGCTACCTGAGCTCGGCCCGATGCCAAAGGTGAAACGAAGATCTTGGTGCATCGTAAATGAAGGGGCAGTAAAACGGGCCGGAAAAACTGTAAAATGAACCCGCACCGTGTTTCATACGGTTTATTTGCTCTTTTCCCTTGGTTCCTTCTTTTTTTCGTAATTGTTCGAAGTGAATTGGAGGGGGTAAGGGAAGATGAGAGGAAAAAAAAAACGAGCACGGTTTTCGGTGAGAATAGAAGGCCAGTAAAGTTTGGCCGACCTCTTAAGAACTTTTCCAGCGCGAGAAGGTGGGGATAAGAATCGACGGTGAATGCGTTAGAAGTTTTCCTGCAGGCGGATGAAAAATTCGGAGAACAGAAATAAAGGAGAAATATGGACGAGCAACGAAAGAGGGCGTGAAAAAAGAATCGTCCAAAGACAGATAAAAAAATATGTAGCTTGGGGTGCAAAGTATGTGCGCTTGACGCTAAGTGGCCAGGTACAATTGCGAAAAGTGTTCCGCACTTAATGAAACGTCTCGACAGTCTTATGATTTTTTTATGTAACACACTTGCGCCATAAGTGTTTCGAGTTCGGGGACTTTAAACGAAGTTACGGTTCACAAGCAGCACGGAAAGCCTATCGAGATTGGCCCAGTTTCCGAGTCCCAACAAATCACGGAGGGAAAGAATAATATTTCGACGCACCTGGCCCCTCGAGACCTCCGACGTATCGACGAACGGTGGTTAAAACGTTCGGGGATAGAAATAAACGTTTCTTCCCCGCTGCTTGAGCGCGTACTCGTAGAACCAAAACCTCTAATTTCGAGCGTAATGGGACGTCTTTATTATTCCTGGAGGGTGGCGACTCACGGGCAGTGTAAAAAAAAGCTCCTCCCTGGGGGGTGAAACGATTTTCGCAGGGTGTGTTAAAAGAATATCGCGTGTCTTTTTTGTACATTCGCGGAAAAAAATCGAGCGGAGCGTAACGGTAACTGCTTCCTCTTGAATCACCGAGTCCTGTATTTTTCAATTTCGCCGTTGAGGCGTTCCTTTGGAAATCTGAGTAAGAAGGGAAGCAAAGGAAAGAAAGAACAAAAAATAGGTTTCCTACCAACGGGAGAGTGGAAGGTACATTTAGGAAATGTAGGTCACGGACCTGATGCCAAACCGTTCGGCTTGGTTCGTTTCTCGCTCCCAGTACCGGATAAAATTGCCACGGGTAGACGAACGACTAAGAAGTTGAAATGAACGATGCCCGGTCAATTAGTGTCCGACGATCGGCACCGTGTCTTTCACGATTTTGACGATGCTGCGATCGGTCGCATGGGGTATACAAAGGTGACGCGGCCAGCACGCTTGCAAACAGGTTTCGAGGAAAGCCGAGGGCGAGGGATAATGCACCTTTGTCAAAGAGTGTGTTCGCGCGTGCAAAGAGAGGTGTTCGTTCGGTCACTACCGACGCTGCTTGAGATGTCAGGAGCCGCAGGTGGCCAAATGGTAGCCTGCGATTCACGTGTACACTGTATAGACAGGTCGTCGGGTTTGTCAGGGGGTCACGAGGTCAGGAATCTTGGGCTTGCAGTCGTGCCTCTATCGGGTGACCAGGAACGACAAAAGGTAGAAGGGAGTTAATAAAAATAGTAACGACAATAAGCACAGCAATGGAAAATATGTATTCCTAAACATCCTGAAGAACTGAAGTACAAGATGCATAGATTTCATTGAGCATAATATTCGAGCAGGTAAGGAGTGAACCCTACAGCGAATGATTGTTTCACCTGTGCAGCCAAGGGTTCACGCTCAGGTGCGCCCTTTCACTGAATCAACATACGACGGAGAGGCGTTAAGGATCTATCATCGGTTTGCCTGGCAAATGGTACACCATAACGAAGCCGCCACGCCATTTCCATACAAACGTGGTTACCCCTTGCCACGGCAGGTTCGTTTTATTCAACACGAAGGAAAAAAAACGAGGGGAACGGATGGGATAAGCACCTGCGATCGAGACGCGGGCCATGCAAATACCTGCACGCGATGAATAAAAAAGAGGGTCCGCGCCCGGGGAGAAAGGGTTCACCTTATTCAGATTAGGGTTCTGAGCAAGGGGTATTTGAACACCCTTCCGTAGTGGCACTCGAGCCTCTCGATTTTCGGCAAGTGCCTCTACCCTCTGGCACGCGTGCCGTACATAAATATGGCCGGCCCTTTTTTTTTTTTGAGCAACCCTTTATCCGTCAGCAATCAGATACGGTATGGAAATGATCCCACTTAACGAGGAGGACTTGCTTCACACCTTCGATACATCACAGCACCTTACTCTCGTGTAATTGTATCACTTGATTATTTACGCGTCGTACAGTGTGGACGTTTTTCGTAAAAGTCAAAACACAGGGATGCAGCTGTGCAAGTGTTCCAAATTATGACAAAATAATTGAGATCAACTGCAATATAATTTCTCACGCAAAATATATCTTATTAATCTATTGCAATCGTGTCCGATCTTTCGCACTTCACTCGACGGAATAATATAATAAAAAAAAACTTGTTGCATAAAAAACATAATTGAAATGGGATTCGCAAGTCCGCCGCTGTCGTCGTGGAAGGAGTGCCGAATGAAAATTGAATAGAAATGTATATCCAGATTGCAGAAATAAGCGCTCGAGGAGCGACCACACGTTCCCATAAAGTTCCTGCTGAGCCCGACTCCTGGAATCAGAGCGCGTAGATATTATTCGCGCCTCTTTCGTGAATTCGCGTCGGTAGGGGCGTCATTAAAATCAATACCAGCTCGCCCTTCGCTTCTCCACCCTCGTTCCGCCCCCACCCTCGCGCTGCCATCCACTGTTCTATATCTATCTTCATCCGCCAGCGTTATTCATCCCTCTCTCGCCTCCGCTGTTCACGAGAGTGGCGGCGAAGCGGGGACAGGGGTTGCTCGCGTTTCTTGGCCGTCGTGGGAGTGCGAGCAACGACTGGTGGGGTGGCTTGAGGGGCATAAGGGGAGGAAACGTGTAGAAAAAAAGGCACGTACAGGAGGGAGAGGGGTTGAAACGCGATAAGAGTAAGGGTGTTCGCAAAGTTAGGTAGCCGGTACACGCGATAAGGAGTGGGGCTGGCGTTTCCATGGCCAATAAGAACCTCTTTAAAGCGCCCTTTTTGCGCGCGGAACTGCGCATGCCGGATTCAAATCTGGGCGAGTTGGATATCGAGTGGGGGGCGGTGGTGGAAACGAGCGGGTGGTGGCGGCCGCTGGCTGTATGGAAATATGATAGCGCGATAAAAAGAGGAAGAATGGCAGGGATGCTTGGGTACGCGAGGGAAAAATACCGGGGTGGGGATACTGCAAGGCGGCTACGACCAATAAAGGCACAGTTTAAAGCGTCTGATTTATTTTTTCTCCTTATCGCCGGCACTGCGCATGTCGCATTCAAATGTTGGGAGTGGTGGCGTCCGGTATGTGTGCATAGAAATATGATAGGTGAGACTTGGGTTCGCAGGAATGGCGTCGGTGGTAGCGGCGTCTGAATATTTTTCTGCCCGGCGGGGGTGTGTGGATGGTTCGGAGAAGAATGGCGCCTGGGATGGATTTCTGAGCTTGCTTCTTCCGATAATTCGTTGGATGGATGTTTCAGATAAGATTGGATTCAAATTGGCCCGCGTCCAAGGGTTTTTGGTGCGCCGGGAGGGACGAAGTTCAGCGGACAAGTCGCGAGGAAGATTATTGCTCGAGGTTTGTCGAACTCGGTGGATCATCGTTGGAAATGCTATGCAAATAAACGTCAATGATTTTGATGCGAGAAGCTTGCGCAGTGGATTTCACTTTTACCCCGATTGTGCAATAACTGTTACGCAGACAATAGTTATTTAGAATATGGAGTCATTGTCCAAATCGAGCCAGGCTACGTTGCACAATGACTCTACTGTTCGGCAGATCATCGAACCAGGCGGCTCTTAACCTGCGGAAGCACCCACCTGCTGTTAACCTGAGATTCCTCGGACCGCGCAGAGTGTTCCTCAGGTATCTCGATCTTCGAGGTGCTTCAAAGGAGTATTAACTACGAGTGGTGCAACATCTAGACCGCCCAGTATTTTATTAACGATTTCTAAACACCACGAGCTCGGCACGCAACCAAGAATTCAATACAAGACACTACTGGCCATCCGAGACTGGACCATCTCAATTTCTTATCATCGATCGTAACGCCGCTAATCGTAAAAGCATTCAGGATGCACCTTCCAACGATTCGCGCGTAACACTCGCATCCCCCAAAAAGTACCCGTCCATTCGACCCAATACCTCCGCAAGCAGACGCGCTCGTCGCTACCCCTCGTTCAATTACCCGAAACTTCTAATCCCTCTCGCGACGTCGCCAGAGAGGGGACCTCGGTCCCCGATTGGCCGCCTTTTCCCGCATATGCAAATTGCACTCACCTTCTCTCCCTCTGGCCGTGCTCACCTTGCAGCAGTAGCAGCCGGTACACGCGAGGTAAAAAGGCGCGCTCGCGCTCGCGGCCAGAGAGCTCGCCTTTCCTCGCCGGGCGGAGCCGCGCGCGATCCGCGTTCCGCCGCGATTGGACCGCCGTTCCCCACCGACGCCGTTCGTTTTCCCCACCAACGTAGGCGTCCGGACGCTCTCGTCCGCCGCTTTCCGTCCCGATCTACCCTCTTCATCTCCCTCACGACCGCACGAATCCAGCGTACACGACCCTCTGTCTCTCTCTCACCACCTCCAACACCCCCACTTCGTGTGCCACGGTCCGCGTACGCGTCCGCGTCCCCCGTGGCCGGTAGGCGGCCGACCGGGCGTACGTGGGCCCTCTAGTGTAGCTGCACACATGCACGCGACAGCATCTGACCGCCGTACCAGCCGCCGCAGCCGTAGCTGCCACCGTCGTAGCTTGTCGCGGATGCTCGTGTGCTTGCGATAACGATACTCGTCTATTTCTACGATTACTCCGCAATTGAAAAGGGAGAAGAGGGCCTGGCACGGCGCGAATCGATGTGCCTGACGTAGCACGCGTGCCGCATCGACGAACACATGTGTACACGCGTGTTGGCATACGTGCGGGAAACGTTGCTTGAACGTTCAGGGAGGAGTGTGTGATATTTCGGCAGTGACAGTTCCCGGGGTTGGAGAGGGATTCCACTGGGCGCATGGTTCGGGTATGGTTGCACTTGTTGCGGATGGTATTAGAGAGTTGACTGATGGGTGACGAGTTTGGAGAACTTGCGGGGGAAACGTGATAGTGAGTTATCGGTGTCACAGCTGACGGGTAGGAGGCACCGGCGCGGTAATTAGAAGACCACGGTCGTGCCCGATGACAGGTGAACATCACGGGGAACAGGGCCAGGAACTATGCGATAGTAGCGACGATAAGGTTGTTACGTTGTTGTATTTAATAACTGGATGCCCCGAGGAGTGTTCGTTTAAGGGGCGCGACAGATAGCCCGTGTAAATAAAGAGTGACTACGGTTATTATTGGTGGCTGGAATACGCTCGTAGCCTGTGAATGTTCGTCAGTGCAGTGTTTCCGTAGGAATATAACGTGACACCGTGGGATTATAATAAGACGTGCACCAATATTTCTCGTTCGGCGTATTATTCCACGAGACTGTTGATATTGGAGATAGTGCAATATACGAAGCGTACAGTCCTGAGCGCAGTCGGTGGGTGATATATGGCCGCGGCTGTTGGCGAATCGAACGATTGCTCCCGTCGAAGGGCTTGAAGAATAAACAAAAACCGAGGGAGATCGTCCTGTCGAAAAAGGGAGGCCGGCAGGTGACCACGTTGGATCTCGCGGCGTTGGCTGCTTACGGGGGCGTCTCAGGACCCAGGGTCGCGGTGGCGGGCACCGGGGTCCTCGCGCTACCCGGCCTGATACCCGACAAGGGTTTATCATCGCCCGGTGGACAGTCGAAAGCAAAGTCCGCAGGGCTGGCGGGTCTCGACAGCGAGGCGGTGCGCCGGTGGGTCGCCGAAGCAGCGCGGACCGTCCGGCAAATTCCGCCTCCGGTCATTGTACCATCTGGTTCCCAACACCAGCAACATCAACATAGACAGCAGCAGCAGCATCATCATCATTCGGCTCATCGTCAGCGTCAAGAATCTAGTCCACCTTTGCTGGCTGCTTCCCCTTTCGCGTTGCCGTCGTCGATGACGCAGACCCCCAGCATGCATCTGCTGGAGAACAACAACCTGGTGGAGGTTGTGATGGCTCAACAGCAGCAGCAGCAGCAGCAGCAGCAGCAGCAGCAGCAACACCACCAGCAGCAGCAGCAACAGCAGTCTCAGCCACAGATGCAGATGCAACAACAGAAGCAGAAACAGACCAGCCCTACGAATAACAATACTATAGAAGCCTGGAGGTCTATCCAAGGCGGCCACCAATGGTGGAGTCCACCGAGCAGCGTTCACCAGGAACAGCAACAACAAGTTTCGCCTATCGGACAGCAAGTCTCTCAGGCGCAGAGTTTGGTCGCTGCATCCGTGTGCGGGCAGGTTCAGAGGCAGCCGCAAATTCAGTCGGACATCGACCAGCCGTTGGATTTCTCGGTTGGTTCCCTTCAACAGCAGAGGTTGCATTCACGAGTGAGGACTATGCACGAGAGGCTGCTGGGTAGAATGCACGATAACAATAACGGGACGGCCGTCAGCGGGCAGAAGATCCCCAGAGGAAGCGGAAGTAGAAGAAGTTACAGCCCTAGCGAGGGTAGCAGCAGCAGCAGCGAGGACGAAGGTGTTTCTACCGGTGGCAGCCCATCCGGGCCGCTTCGTGGCACCGAAAATGGTAAGTCGACGGGGCGTGCATATTTTTAATATTATCGTCGCGTTGCGTGTGCCGCGGCTCGTGAAACGATTGTATCACGGTGACGAGCATGCACGGCGATAAGTCAAGGTGACGCAATTCATTGTACGCTCGTGAATGGATCGGGATGAAGCAACAAGGCGTGCTCGTAATTCGGCGGTGTCCCATTTTACATCTGTTTGCGCAATCGGTTATTCATTTGAATCTCGACTTCATAGAGCGATGTACTTGGATTTTTGATAGCGCGCCGCGCGACGTGCGATGGAAAATCGTTTGCTTAGATGACTTCATCGTTCAGCGCGTAGCGGAACAATTTTATCGTCGCTATGTGGACTCTGGTATTGTCAATTAGTTTTCGAGCTTAGCTACCGTACGCCCGGTGCTGAAATTATTTAATCGTGCGTTACTATTGGACACCCTGTTTGATTCATTAATTTGTAACACGTACGGCGACAGTGCACGATACTATCTTCGATAGATATACGTGTCCATGTATCGAGTGCAGAGATAAGAATAATCATTTCTCAACTACTCTGCTTAATTGTACCTCTGTCCAATTTTCTCTCGTAAAAGGGTCAAACCGTGTAGCCAAATTCGGAGTTCCTTTCCCCGGCAAACGGAACGCAGTAAACACCAAGCAAACCATTTTCCATGACGTATCGGAAAGCTGCGACTGCCGGAACGATCGAGTCTCTCGCTCTCTGTCGAATTCGCCAAAGAGTTGGCTCGATAACCAAACGGGAGATTCCCGCGACAAACGAACGTGTGCGTCATGCCAGCCGCTATTTGTACGTTCACGTACATTCACGAAACAGGAAACGATCTCGTGCATTTTGGGGGAAAATCGTGTTCGATCCGTCAGCTGTCAATGGAGCCTCCCTGCTTGCATTCGACACTACCACCCCCGCGTAACCTTGCCGCAGGGCTTTGTTACTTCCCCAGGAATGGTTGATGTATTGTGCATTCGTTCCATTGTACTAATCGTGCGCGAAATCGCAGGAATCGTGCCCTACCTGGGACCGCTGGCTTTCGTCATTGCGTCTCGTTTCCGTACGCAAAAATCCGGCAGGTTTGCCAATTGCTGTACCCCGTTTGGCATCGGAACGCTGAATTCCCATTTGGAATATGCTCCTTGCGCACTTCCACCCCTCGTTTCACCTGGTGCGTAAAGTCAGGCGGAGCATTCTTTGCGCGATAAAGAAATTCTTTCGCCGAGAATCGCGCTCGGAGGAGCAATTAATTTTGGAACAAAAAGTATCGTTCGTTTCTTCAAGTTACGCCATGCGTGTAAAGGCCGTACTTATTTTCCACCGGGAAGTACGCGGTTCGTGCTTATCGTTAACTAGAACGATAATCATCGTTATTTAGTGGAAAGGAAATAGTGGTTATTCATTTATTGAACGCCACTCGCCTATAATCGTGTTTATCTGCGAAAGAAGTCGGTTTCCTTCGTATCTTAGCCTGAGTTGATTAAAGTGTGTCAATAATTTGCGCCTTATTAATCGCGTGATTCATAACACGAAAGTGGATTTCGAGTAGGGGCATTTTTTTCGAGCTAACGCCAGCAGTATCGGCGAATTTTGTCGGCCGGCCTGGTAACTTAAAGTAGGGAAATATTTTTCGACGGCGTGCGACAGTTGCGTCGGGCTCTTAATCATAATCGAGGCGAAATTGAACGATTAGGCGTAGACGTGACTCCGTTTCAGTGACACGTGCTCTTAACACCAGACACGTGGACGTTCACGCACATGCATACTTTGGTTCTTGTTAGATAAAGCCGGAGTAGAAAAATTCCTGCCACGATTTCGACGCACACCTTTGATAAAGGATAGTTCGAGCACGTGGAGTGGGGGTGCATGAAGAGGTTGTAAAAATTGCTCATATCGACGAATCAATTTGCTCCGATAAATCGCTGATTGTTCTATAAAAACTAAATATTATTGTATTTATACCTGGCCTGTGGGACGAGTTATCTTTCGTGTTTATTATCGCGACGTAATGTGTCGGCGTCGCGATACCACGAAAATAAGAACGATCGTAATTAAAATGATCCGCGGCGAGGCGAGGCGAGGCACTATCTGATTCTAAACAGCCGGATCTTTATTAGTTTCAATAAAATGCAATGCAAACGCCGTTACGAAATACATAGCTCGCCAAACGTCGCTCCGTTCGTAGCTCGTTGTAAACGGGGAGAAAAATTGATAAGAATAATAATTACGACTGCCTGGTGCACGCAAATGTTACACACGCGTGACAAAATTCAGGAACTAAATACTATTCGTCTCGAGAAAACAATACATGTGCCTGCTATCCAATGACGACGAGTACAGAGTGGCTGTAATCGGAGAAAAATGAATCAAACAGGGAAAGAGAGAGAGAGGAAAAAGGGAAGAATTATCTTTGATTTTGTGCTGCCGATAACGGCGCGAGTATATTATATTACGATTAATCTGCGGGCAATTATCGTTCACCGATGTGTTCGCCGATGCTTGATCGTGTACGTATGCGTGTCTACATAATTGCACTAATGCTCAAAAATGCAACGGCAAACAAACGGCGTGGTCGAAGCCGGTGAGAAAAAGTTGGCCGATATCGTATCTCTCGATAAGGTCTTAGCTCTAAGGCTTGTTTGAATAAATATTCCACGTAAGCGCGTGATCGCGCGGTTATTTTCGATGAGCAACGTGATACGACAAAAAAAATCCATTTTTGAAGAGAAATCGTCGAGTGCTCCAGATAAATGCCCGCCTTATATAACGTTAATGCTTGACTCCGTTTAAAAGGTCTCCTCGCGGCTACCATTTACCTGCCGCTACTCCCACACCTCGCAATCGGATTTCACTTTCGTCCATTTCTTCTGTCCGTTTTTAATTGTCGCGGGAACAAGAATTTGTTTTTTCCTTTTCGCCACAGCTGCTTGGGGATTGCGCCCAAAAAGCGCAATTATTTCGCGCGGGGGGCGATTCCTTCTTTCCGCGGTGTTAATTTCTGTCGAACAAAGGGGGACGGAGGGAAATATAATTAATCGCGGCGAGGTACACGCGCAGGACCCAAGTTACCTTACATCTCGGATGGCCGATTGCGGTTCACCGGGCCCAGAGACCTGTTCCACACCCGAGGGCCCCGTGTATTACGGTGTAACGTGATACGCGTTTGATTCTATGTTATTTACGGGCAGGTGTGCCGCGAAACAATGTTTATCACATAATTAGATTCTACGCCCGAACAATCTCTATCGCGCGTCAGTAAGTCGTGAGACGTTTGTGCTAAAAATGACGTTTGCACGACCCTACACCGCTCGATCACAATAATCTTCTCCGATACGCGCTCTCCATATTGATTTCATCCCCGTGCGTCGCGACGGTCCGCGCTCGTCCGTGTATTCCCCTCTAGTCTCATCCAGGTACGTCAATTCCTTTTCTTTCTCCAGGAGCGACACCCCCCGATATCCAACGCTCTTGTTCTCAACAAGCCTGCACGGAGACATTTCTTTCCTTTCCCCCGGAAAAAGAGTGCAGGCGCGAACGTCGTTTCTTCAAGTTTTCTCGCCCACCGCTGCGAAACTCGCGGCGAGATAACGATCGTCGATCGATTGGTAATCTCGCGATTTCTGCTAATTACACGTCGCGCCACTCTGGCCACGTGTAATTAATTATGATAATGTTCGATGGCAAGTAAATCACGTCGAGGCGCTCGACGTTATTGTGCGTCCTAAAACCGTTTAATTACCGACCACCGGATATTTATCGTCGATGCATCGTCGCTGATCCGTACCTCGATAGATCCGCGCTCGATGCTTCCGTCTTCGTCCGTCACTGCGACGAGAAGCTGCGCAACGACGCTCGCAGTGACGATTCCTTTATCCGTCGAATATAATTTCCCCTTTCGAGGAACGTACTTCTCCGACGGAGTAATTATTGGAATGAGGTCTGGCACGTAGTAGAGCCGTCCGTTCGTTAGCGAGAAACCCTCCGCAAGAAAACGGCTCGGCTTCGAGCTCCGCCGAGTGCCGTCGGATCACTCGCGTGCGGAAAATTAGACGGCCTCCTTCCCGTTCCTTAGAGTAATACTCACGGTTCTTCGTTCTTTTGTTGCCGCCCCCTCCTTCTTTTGTCGACAATCTTCATTGATCTTCGAGTTTCGTGCAACGACGACACAGTTCCACGAAATAGTACCACTATCAACATTATTGTTCTTCCTTTGGGTTGCTTAACACTTTCATCGCCGCGTTTCGCAGAGATCATTCCTGTTTCAAGGATTCCTTTTACAAACGCTATCTGCTGCAGTAACTCGACTTTGCTGCTCCAATTTGTGCTGAATTTAATACAGAGCATCGCGCGATCCCTCCATAGCGCCGTTTCCTAATGTATTCCCGGCAATCTGTTTCGAATACCGCAATCGCATGTGCATTATAGTGGCAAACGATATACGAGGACTAGATTTCTGATTAGTCCGGGCAGATGTGTGCACAGTGTCGGTGCTCGCACAGCGTCGTTCAGAGACTCCAATGCTCTCGAGAACACTGTGTTTCGATTACTAATGCAATCGGGAAACCCATGAAACAGTCTCGACAATTCCATTGCTCGATAACGCGAGGCCGGCTACGGGGAGCGGCCCATTCCCTTGAATCGTTCCGCTCGATTATTGGCGACGAAACGTCACCGGGTCGCTTGGTGTATCTAAGCAAAAAGGACGAAGGAGAAAGGAAGAGGTCGCGTTTGTTAACATTGCGCGACGATCGATTAATCCTGCCTGAATAACATATATTTATTTTCGCGATTCGCGTCGCTATCGAAACGGGTGAAACGTCCTTTTATCGATCGGCAATCTCGAGCGCGTCACTTGAGAAATGAAGGCTTGGCTCTCCCGGGCCTTCGAGATAAAAAGACGACGCGGTATGTATGTACTTCGGACAGGGGAAGGAAAGAGAGAGATGGAGAGAGTGGACCGGAAGCGTTCGCCCCGTCTCGGCTAATACGCGTTTCACGTTCGTGTAAATTTCGTGGGTCAACGCAAACTCGAATGAATAATGTGCCTCGTTTGGGCGTATCCGGGCCGAGATTGTGTCCCTTCAGAATCGGGGAAATTCCAAAGGCGTCGGCTGTGGTTTCGTAGCGAAACAATTGCACCGCAATTATAACGAGAGTGCCGCGAATTCACTGAATCAATTGTACAAAAATTCCACTTCGTATTACATTTCGTGCACTCACGCTTTTAACACCTTCGATTTGTTCCGTTTGAAACACTTGTTCGTCGAGAATTCGTTTAGCTAATAGAACAGGGTATCGGCGTTATTATTGCGTGTTTATTTCTTTGACGATTATGGTCCGCTTTAGATCTTCAATGAAACTTCTTGTTTTCGGATGAACCGGAAGTGGAGTGTTTCTATTACATCATACACGGGTGGCAGAGAATAGCGGGGAGGTAATAACGTAGTTGCGAACTAATTTGCATTGCCCAGCGACTGTCCGATTATAGCCTACCAGGCTTTCGTATTAAGGTCGGACCGGAACCTGTTCGAAACGCTTCGGGCTAGTTCGAATCCCGGCTATTATGCCTGGTCTCGTACGTTGGTTTCTCCGGAACAAGCTCGTGGGCACGTGACTCGTAGGTGGTGGACGGTAGGTTTTTATGGAAATCGCCGGCGAACAGCGGGGACGAATTTGCATTTAGAGATTGAAATTCGCCGTGGGACGCGTGTCACCGGCGAGAAAACAATACAGAATTAACGTGGCAGACTGCCGGACGCTTTTGTCGAAGACGAATCGCCTCTAACGTCTGGGTGACGTGTTTAACCTGGCCGGATAAATTTTAAAACGACGGCTGCTCTTGGTATACACTTTTATTCTCGTCGCAATGGACGCGATATATATCCAGAACATTTAGCCGTTCAGGCTTCGGAGTGAACAGTGTGCGAAAAATAATCTGGAACGATCGCGGTCGCTTGGCAGCCCAGAAATCTCACCTGTTACGTGGCCAGGACACGCTCGTTCCGTACGAAAACGGCCTAGGATACGTGAGCCGGAGCTGTGGCCGGTTCACGGGAATGGGGAATGAGAATGGGAATGCGGGGATTCCCGGTAGGTAGGCAGAGACAGGAAGGAAGGTACAGCGGTGCCTATATAGCTGGTGGCAGGTAAAGCCGTCGGATAAAT
Source organism: Nomada ferruginata (assembly GCA_963583965.1). Lineage (NCBI taxonomy): Eukaryota > Metazoa > Arthropoda > Insecta > Hymenoptera > Apidae > Nomada > Nomada ferruginata. Next base: position 3,642,344 of record OY757217.1, read on the forward strand.
CTCACCTTGGATAGGTCAGGTTGGACCAGGAGGATTCCAATAAGGAATGGTGGACCGTGTAGGGGTCACGTGGTGGTATCCTCTTTTCTCTTTCTACGGGCCACCTTTTTTCCCCTTCTTTATCTGTTCGTGTACGCTGCTCGTCCAGGTATACAGCACCGCAACCCTTCCACCTTAACACATTCGACCACCGTGCTACCTATACACGTGCTCACCGTGAACGTGTATTGGGACTGGAAGCTGTAATACATAGCCATCGACAAATCACTGCCGTGTCGTGACACGCGACCAACTTTCCTGCGCCTTTCTTTAAACATTCAGGCGAAGGGTTGAACTGGCCACGTGCCTCCTGAGGTCTTCTCGATTAACCGTGAAGATACGCGTGCACGAGCGGACAAATTGTGCTTCCTCTGAATTCCTCTTCTGGAAGAAATTTGTTAACCCCCCGCGTGGATGACCATTTTTCAACCCCCTTCAAGGACTTAAATAGAAACACTTGGCTTATATCCTAATGATAATATTAACCCTGTTTAATTTGTAAGCTTGAATATTTCAACGATATACTATATCCTTCAGTGCACTCCCGTATCCTAAGATTTACCACCAGACAACACGAGTACCTCCTTAACAAGTACTACCACCGCGGCCACGCAACCTCTTCAGTATTCGTCACTCGACCACCCCATACCCCGCGGACCCACCTGGGCCCAGCGCACAGCGAGACACCGTCACGAACCTCGCTCTTACTCCAAGTCATTCCCCGCTGTCGATCGCAATCTCATGCAACCTCGAATGATTTTCCTCCGCGAAAACTTCTGCCTGGCACTCGTGTCCATAACTCTTCGTTACCCGTGGCACCAGCCCGAGACATGCAAATTATGAGTCGCGCGGATCCGCTGTCCCACGACACAGCAAGCGATACGATCTCTCTCGCGTTGATGACGAATGCGTCGAAGCTGGACGAGTGATTCGCACGGCGGGCAAGTACAAGAACGACCTTGCAGCTCGCGCTGGAGATCGGAAAAGGAAATGCACTTCTCGTAATGAAACCTATAATGGCAAGCGGGTTAAGATAATTCGACGAGCGTGCGGTGGATCCGTCTGCAGTGTTCGAGCGTTCGAATCGCCCAGAGTTTCTTTCTTTTCGGGGTTGTCAGTGATCTTCTGCCGTGAGAGGATCTTGGAAAACTCGGAAATGAACGAGAAAGTATGCATAGCTTCTGTGCGCCATCGGAAATTCAACTACAGGTTCAAGTGTGCAGCGAGATAAAAAAAGATTGAGAAACGGAGAGACAGAAGTTAAATCCTGTTACCAATTTGTTCCAATATAATCGTTTAATACCTTAAAAGAGCAAGCCACTGTGTAAGTGCATTATCTAGGTTGCTCGGAGAAAGAAATGTATGCATGCCCGTGGTGCTGCTACAGACGTACAGCCATTAAGAAATTAAGCACTGAAGCTAAATAGTTATATATGGTTGTCAGATCGTAATCTATCCGTGGCACCAGTAGCCCAAGAAAGCAAATGCGTTCGTTTTCCCCGCGATACCGGGCCGCTGCTTTTCGCAGCTTACCTGACCATCCAGCGTTACACGCGAGAGTGCAAGTTTCGATAGCCGGCTTGGCTACGCGCCATGCATATTCATCCGACGGCCGGTCGATCTGGTTGATAATCGCGTTCGGATATTTTCAGAGAACGTTTTCCAGCATTTCAATGTTAATTTTCCATCCCGCGGCTCGTTTCCTCTCGCGTTCCATATTCATCGTTCAGGTATCACCGCGATAGAGCGTGCGTTTGCGCCAAAAGTAGAATGCTGCCCGGCGAAACTCATTATCCCGCTCGGTCGCTGAAGAATTATGAATTTCTGTTTCGAGAGATACTCGCAGCCTTGTTTGCGTTAAATTTCCCCCTTCTTTTCTATTTTTTTCGAAGTGCGCGAATCGTTAATAGTTCTCAATGATACCGCGAATCGTTGAATATGCGCGACGCGTGTTCCAGCTGCATCTCGCCTCAAGGATCGGGAACCTTTGCGCCTAGCCAGCCGGATAAATGATGGAAATCACCATATTCATCGCATTTGTCGGCACCGTGCGCGCAGGTGAGCCGCACACCGTATTTGGCGCTCGGGTATGCTGATTCCGCGGGATTGGCAGGCTAGGCCGTGCATGCTCGTGTCAAGTCGAAAGGACAAGTATAATAGGTGGCTCCTGGTCGGCTGAGGCACAATGAATTATTCGTCGGGACGAGGTAAACGTTGTCGTCGCCAAGGTGTTTTATTGGATGCCTTTATCATTGTCCTATTGGGAGTCGATGGTCTGATTTCTTTATACGTTTTCGTGACCGCTGTATTGCTACTGTCGTAATTGGCCACGGGTTTCTTGGCATAGTAATATCTGATTTAATATAATTGATTGAAAAACATAACGAATATAAGCGAAACATAAGCTAATTTCGAAAGAAAAAGAAAGTTAAATAAATCGCAGCAAAGGTATGGACGTAAAGCTGTTTGTGATGTTCGTGTAATAAGTGACGAATCAGAAGGAAGAATAAAAGAGAGTCGTTACAAGTCCCAGAAATAGATACATTAGTCCAGACTCGAGCCCCTTCTATTCAAAGCAATCCGGTCCGCAGTTAGCTTATGAAAAATGGAAACAGACTCCAATCGGAATAATACCGCCGAGCAGTGTTTGTTATTATTCAATAGCCGGGTCATAATACATCCCTCTCACTGCCTGGCTATCGTTGCGCAAAGACAAATGTATTTTTGATTAATCCACGGCGCTCGTTCTCCGTCGACGCGGCGAGGCTTCGAGGCGATTTAAATAGCCCGGTTAATTTGCCAAGAAAATTCCGACTCCCCGTTCGAACGAAGCTACCGTTCCGCGTGTACCTATGAAACTCTTGTCAATCGATTGTAAAATAAAACAGACCGAGGGAACTGTAAATAGTTTCTCACGCTTACCGATCACTCGATTCTTTCATCTTTCTCGCGCACGGCGTTGCTGGCATTTAACCATCGACAGACATGTGAATCAGAGCACCTCCATAATGTCACAGTTCTCGATGATTAACCGTCGCCGTACACTATTAGATCCTACGGGAAGTAACTGTATTCCGGGTCATCAGCGTGGAATGGAAGGACGATCGGTTGCGGAGACACAGGAAGCAGGAATCGTCGGATTCCGCGGGAATTGTGAAACGCCGGCGATCATCATCGGACGGAATTCGTTTGTAATCCTTATGGAAAACGCAAGGTCGTGCGCGCAGAGTGATTCTTGGAAATTTCCCCGGGCGTTTATTAATTTCGCCGTTACGTAAGCCGAGAAATTAGCTGACACCTGCGGAAACGGCGCGCCACCACCGCGACACGATTTTCCTGTTTTCGTTCGCCATTTGTTTCTTCCATCTTCGTGGAAAAGCTTGGAAACGACGGGAAGTCTACGGGCGCCGATAGGAAACGAAGGGAGGAGAGGAAAATCGCGCAATATCGATTACGTCGCGCCGCGCCGACGTTCTCCCATGATAATTACGACCAGGTGATAGATCGTTGTCCGCGGGTATTTATCGCAACACGGGAATGAAATATCGACGAGCATCGACCGGCGCGTTTACCATGCGATTTAATTAAAATCTCGCAACGGTAGCCACTTGATCGCGAGATAGCCGTTCGGCTGTTTTTCCCCTTTTCTTTTTTGCCCGCCAACGTTGCGTACGCCCGCGGAAAAATTGCCCGCTTTTTGCCGCGGCGATCGTTTCAGTGGAAGCTTAGAGAAATCGGTGTAGACGATTTTACTTTTAAAAAAGTGCCACGAGCTGCTGACTTTCATCGTACGGCAATTGCGGTCGCCGCATCCTGTCGCGAATTCGCTAACCAGTCGCCGTCGAACGATTCACGTGGCACGCGTGCCATATGTCCGTATGCAAATTTTTCGGCGATTCCACGAGGCATCTGGTTGGCCGTGCGTATCGTGTATCGTCAGCGAGGAATGAATAGTATTCGAACGGGTGGATCGTTTAAACATTCCTTTGTGAACAATAGATACTTGTGAAGCTGTGAAATTAATTTTTTTATTACGAAGAAAATAAACGAAATTCTTTAACGTTTCAGTATTGAGATTTTAGGGGTTCCATTAAATTTGCAAGAGGGAAATATTTATAGTACATTTTTGATTCTGTGATGGTTCCATTATTTTGGTCGGGAGATCCAAATTGTGTTTGCTCTGGCGATAATATCTGGGCTCGAAACGGGCTTTATTATACATGGTCGGTTTTATTATTCTCGCGGCTGTTTCGAGTTTCATCCACCTGATGGTTACCGCGTTGATGCGGATTTAATTATATTGTTTCGTGTAAAGCCGGGCTCAGATTGCTCGCGTTAATGAGCGATTCCAATCGAAAAGACTCGGAACTCGTAGCGAAGAATAAAGATCGTCGATACAGTTGGAGTGCTAATTAAAGCGGACTGACAATCTAAAAACTGCGCTACTACATTGGATCACCGTAGAAGTTCCTATTAAACTATAGAAGTTTCATATTAAAAATATATTTCTGACAGCTCCGTAGGATATCCTTCTGGTTTTAAAAAAAACATTCGACGTACTGATTTCCACGAAAAGATCTTCGAGTTGTTTATCATCGCGACACTTTAATTTAATTCACCCGGCGAATAAACATTAATATTTATTGAACGCATCAAAACATATACCGACATATTAGCAAATATTTTAAACGCTCGCGGGGCGATTTGTCAATATCCGTTTATGTTTTGCCTGCATTGTTTTCATAGCGGGCTTTACGAACACGTGAAACAAAATCGCAACGAATTCGCGATGAAATGGCAGGTTGCACGAGTCATTACACGTATCCTAGTAATGTCCCGAATAATCGCGCGGTATCAACAGTTATTACGTAACCCGCGAAGAAGACAAAAAAGAAAAGGAAAAAACGAAAGAAAAAGGAAATAACAACGTCGGTGGTCGTTTCGAATTTCGCAGCATTACGCGAGTCGGCAGCGCGATGCTTTTTGGTGGAATGCCGACGCGCACCAGCGGGAAATTTACACGCCGGGATCACCTTAAGCAAAAGATAATGCGAGTGTACAGAGAAACACGCGTGGATAATGCTCCCCGGCTGTTTCCTGTCTCATGTATTCAAATTAAAGCACGTAACGCTTCATGTAGCCGGGTGTGATGGTAATGATGATGGTAAACGAGACCCGCGGACGCCTTCCTCCACTGTCATTGTCCAGTATCTTACTCTCAACTGGATAACCGCGGCGGTGCCTGATTGCGAGAGCTCGATGACGGTGCAAGCAGTCGGGTCAATGGCGCGATGCTTCGTCGGGCTAATGCGAAATTTGCTCGCAATTTGTTGCCTGTTACCTCGGACGGCGCAGGCTGTAATTATGCTGTTATGCGTGTTGGCATTTAGCGAGCCCGCCGCGTGCATAAATTGTCACGATAATTGTCGGCGAGCGGCGGGTGACCGGGGTACGAACGGGATGCACGATTTGCGAAAATCAATCGGGACGGGTCGGATGGAAATGAAAGAGGTATGGGTAATGTCTTTATGATTCTGTTGGCCAGGTGGAATTTCATTTGGCCGATCGTTGCGTACATTCGAGTAACATTATTCGATATCTCTTTGAAATCCAGTAGGAATTTAGCTGATCTATAACTTCGATAGGATTTAAAGAAAAATGCAACCCTTTTCCCGGAAAGAGACACCACCGTCGCGTTTGGTCTTTCCACCCCGGTCACGGCTTGGCCTCACCTGCAATTACTTGCGCAACGGCTGCCACCTCGATCCATCGATATTACGAATAGTGAACGAAACCCGAGCCGAGGTCGTTCACCTGCGCGCAAAACTAATTCGTCCCCAGAATCGTTCCGCAACGGTCTTCATACTTCGGATCGCTAGAAGCGGGCAGCTCTGCCTTTCTTTTCTTTACCTTGCGTACGCGCTGTCCCTTCCGGAATTACAGGTCGCTCCTTCGGGGCCGAGGACGTTCTCCGAGCGACATAATTAAGCACGACCCCTTAATGTAATTTTAATAACTGGTTAAATAAACATAAGCGTAAGCGAGGCGTAATTTGAATCCGGATGTGCCACGATGAGCGGTTTCGATAAAGCACAATGTTAATGCCTCGTCTTAGAAGGAGAATTGCATCGTCTCGCCGTTTCTTCGTCCCTGCCCCCTTGCAAATTTTCTTTCTTTCTTTCTTCCTCCGCTACGATTACCTTTCCTTTTTCCCCGCCGTCTTTCTCCCTTTCCCTGTCCTTCTCTTTCCCTCTCACCTGGAATAGTGCACCGATGATCGCCTCGCGCGCGAACGCTGTTGCGTGCGCCGCGTGCATGCGTGCACAAGCATGTTATTTCGCAGTTTATGCGTGGTATGCTAATCCGACGAGACCATACGCGCATCGAGCATTCCCCGAATCATGAATAGTCAGCCTTATCGCGTTATTTCATTTCTTCGCCTTTTTCTTCTTCCATTTTTTTTTTTCACCTGGCTAATTGCACGTCTTCCTCTCTTCTTCTCCCCGACATTCGATTCCGTCTCGTTTTCCCTTGGAATGCAGCAATCTTTCGTAATCGATACCCAGTTAAATTAACTCCCCTGTCCGTGTTATGTTTTGTATTCTCAATTTCTTTTTTTTTTTAATTTTTATAACGCGAATTGGATACGATAATTATGGCGAGGATAATTGATTTTTATTCCGAGTCTCGACCGGCGAATAGCAGTTATTTTCGCGTCGATTACGCGTCAATTAGCACATGTCAGGGACTCCGCGATCTCTGTCCGGGATTTTACGATGCCGACATCGTTGAAAGAGTACCATCGGGATTCTTTGCATACGGAATTATTTCGATACCCGCGAGCGTAGACAGGATACTCTTTTCTAAGTCCGAAGACCTTCGGTTTTGTTTTTTTTTCTTCAGCGACACGCCATTGCTAAACGCCGGTAAAAATGTTTCTAGACGAGAGCGGTATCTTCTATTCAAGGCTGAAACGCTGGAATTCTGCGCTGTGTCACGGAATGGCGACGATTAATGCTGTCAAAAGAATGTAGTTTCCTTTCTTTCTTCTCCTTTCAATTCTCATACTTTTTTTCTGCTTTCCTCGGAGAATTTTGAAGATTATATTTCAATTATCCACGCAGCAAAATTTTGATATGGACCGCAGCGATGAAAATTGTTCGCCGAATTTTTCGCCGGAAAGAACGGCGATCCATGAACGATCTCTTGATTCTCTATGATCGTGATCGAGATGGAAATGCTAATCGTCCAGCGTAGACAGGTTTATTAATTAACGACGAACCGCGTAGTCATCCATGGTGGTCCTTGCTTGTTATTATTTATATGTTTTATGTAACTCACCCCGACGATTACAATGGAAAGCATGTACGCAGACAGATGACGCGACTGTTATTATATCTGGTACGCTTGTAGACCCGCGTATCGTGCATAAACATCGGTTTAATGATCTAGATGGTCGCTGATTACGCGGCCGTGTTCGTGCATTAACCCACACCGCACCACGCCGCCGCGTATTCCGCTTACCTGTGATTCTCGCACACCTCGCGCGTTTAGTGCCGTCCAACCGCGTACAATCCACACGACACTCTGTTCCTTAATTCACTCGTACAATAATTAAGCCCACCCAGTTTCTATCATTTCAATTTTCCACACAGTTGGAATAAAATTTTCTCTGTGCCATTGAAAATGTACCAAGTACAGAATACCGAGATAATCCAACGTTTTCAGATTTTTCTCCCCCTGAACTATTTTTATATATACGAAATATAATTTCTTCGACGACAAAATGACACAAGAAATAATTTCCCCGACAATAAAATTATATACAAAAATTTGCGTCACGCAATAACGTCGAATAAAAATTCGAAGGATCATCGAGGGGAAATGAGTGACACGTCCATAGATTCGCGGGTCGAAATCGAAATTGTTCTGTTTCATAATCGTTATTACGGATGATGGGCTTGTAATGCACGCGTATCATCCATAAACATAAGCCGGCCGATGTAGATGGCAACTGATTAGTCGGCCGTGTTCGTGCATTACCTTACAGACGGCGCATAATGCGGCAGCTGGATTACGCGTTGCACACATACGTACATACGTGTCGAGGATTTTTCTGACGTGCCCAATGTTGACTCCCCTTCGGTCCGCCATTGTTTAGCCGCTTTAATTAGCCCGTTAATGCGACCGGGATATAGCCGCGGGCCCTTATCTGATACGTTTCCGGCGAATCATGGGAATTATTTCCGCGCATGCAAATGCCAACGAAAAGGCGAATCGAGTTATGCTTCCGGCACGATCCCGCCGGACGATAAAAATGAGCACGCGTGACTCAGGACGACGCATGTTTCCATTCCGCCACTGGAGATCTTCATTCGATTCGTATTTGTCCTCGCGTCGAGCATCCTCTCGCTTTTCCTCCCTTACGAAGTTCGCCGAAAGGAAGCTGGATTGTTGTTAACGCTGTTGGTGTGAATTAAAGTGAACTATCGTTGGTTATTGTAACGAAAATTCGTTTCCATTGTCGTACGTATCTGGCGTACAGAACAAATCGTATTATTTAGCGGATCGATTATGGGGAAAATGTGACGGCAATTAGAATCGTCAATGAAAAGGTGCGCTCCCTCGTCCTGCGATGATCCGCAGGATACACCGGCCACGTATTAGGCGACTCAGCGAGTTAAGCGTGGTTAACGGCGCGTTGAGCAGTTCTTTGGGATTAACTGGCCGTGCCTAAATGCGCTAATACATTATTGTACACGGCCGTTCAGAAAGACAGAGGTAATTAACCCTGGTGGCGTCGTAAGCGGCTATATTTTAAGATCCATTCGCACCTGTCGCCTCGCGACATTTCAATCAATTCAACGACTTCGCGTTGTCGTCGATCTCGATTCGCTTCCCCTTCATTAGCTCCAGAGCTTTTCAATTTCGCAGGAATGTTTGCATTTGTCTCGCCCCCTTTTAGCTTCGTTCCGTATGCATGATTCATCGTCTAGGTCCGCGTGTAAGTCATTACGTACCATTCCATGGCGAAGACTCGTTGAATCGTCGAATCGAGTTTATCAATTTTCTGTTGGAAAACAAAGACTGCGCGGTTGTGGTGTGACTTCTCGAGTACTCGGACACAAAAATATTAATTTAAATACCTAAACGATGGCGGATGTGTAATACAAGCGGGAAGTGTAATAGCTACCCAGCCGTTAACAGCGCCCCAACCGAAGGCTCCGGTTTTCCCCTGAATCGTACTCATTACCGCAGGAATTGCAGATATTCCGCGCATAATAGACGGAAAATTAGTCCCGTGAATCCCAGTAGCATTTTTTCTTCCGCAGGAGCGTACGCCCCGCTCGCTTTAAACACGAACGCTCGTACGCGTAATTTGCATCACTTAGGTATGTTAATATCGCGCTAACTAGCCGGTGGAATATGCCAGAAGACCAGCGCCGTTTGTGTGCACAGGGAAACCGCGAAGATCGTTCGTTCTGCATAAACGTTCCTTCCATACAGATTCGTGCTTATCGAGAGAATCGAACCCGGACGCAGCACGGGCCTCGTGGAAGCCCCGGAAAATTCCGCTTTTCCGCGTCCCTGTTTGCACTCCGTTCTAATAAAAACGAACGAGGAACGGAACGAACGTTTACCGTGCAGAGCCGCGATTCATCAACGCGACCGCGGTTCTGCTCCAAGATCTCCTACCTGGGTCGCACGCGAGACACACAATCAGTTTACACGAGACTCCCTTCTGCAGTAGGATGATCGATCTCCGTCTCGGGTACGACGAGGATCGTTGGACAAGGTTTACGCGGCGGGCTCCTATTGTTGATCACCACCTAAACTCTCGTGCCGGCACGAAATGCGTGCCAACCACCGTGGTCGTTTACATTTTTTGCGCGCGGCGTAACTCTCATTTTGATCAATTTCAGATTTTTTGCCGGGGCGGTGACTTTAACAGCGAGGAGGTCTCATCTCTGCCCTGTCAGTTCCTGTGCTGTGACTACGCTTCTCTCTCCACGCTCCATTCTTACCCTTTCTCGTCCGCTGCCACGAACGATCGTCCTCCTTGCTTGTTCTGGCCCCTTGGTCCGTTTGTCTCGCTTTTGTTTCGCGTGTGCACACGTACACGCTTTCGCATACGTTAAGTCCCCATCTTCCGCACCGCGTACACCTTCCAACGGGCGACGGTGAGTCGATGCGGTGGGCTTGAGCTTCCGTGACGTCCGGATCTGGTCGAGGTTCAGGTGACGGATCGTCAGCCTGCGGCGGTTCTGATACTCGTCACCCAGGCATTGTTCCGAGAGTTCGGATGGTTTTTTCGTTGGGGGTGATTTCGTGATGTCAGAACGAACGTTCTATGATTTCGATGGAAGACATTTGTCACGAGTCGTGCAGGTGTACAATTAAGGCTTTGCAGGAGTTCTGGCAGATAGTATTTTAATACCATTCAGAATATACAGACTGTTCGAGAATATCTGAGAATTAAGTAAACTAAAATCGTTGATAATCTTTTTCCCCTGAGTCTCTTTCCGTCGTCCATCAGCGACTTCAGTAAACGTTTCTTAAAATCTTGCAAAAACGTTTCCTTCGGCGCGGCATTATTTTTATTATCGTTTCTGTAAATTGCGCGGACGGATCGAGGTAACCGTCCCGCAAAAAGCACATCCTTTTTAATCTGAAGAGAGATGGAATGAAACCGACTGCGATTCACACAATGTCAAAGTACTAACACACGGAACGCGGATATAACATCGTCTGTCTCGGTAATTAGCGGTCGTCAGCGTCGCTACAGGCCTTTCACTGCGCGAGAAAAGAAGTTACGATCTCTTGATTACTAAATATCCACAACGAGCCTCTCGGCTTTGATTAACCGGTACGTCGACTCATCGGGTCCACCTGAGGCCCGGGTTCGTTCTCCTGACAACCCAATGAATCGCCGATGGAAGCATACCTGGCGAAAGTTTCCGTCTTTTATTAACCGATAGAATCTCTCTCGGCGCGTACACGCACGGGACCTTGGCCACTTATTGTTCGACGTTAGGCACCCGCGTGGCTAATCGTGAAATCGTACGTGACCGATCGTACGTTGCTGCCTGAATCTTTTCAGGGATTCGGGGGCCAAAACGGAATCGATATGGGAAGCGTTGAACGTCGCGCGAACACGAGGCGGCTGCGGTTCGTCGACTATCGTGGGATACGCGCTAATTTACTGGGTAGTGAATGGAGAACGATATATGCGCAATGAACGAGAGATGCAACGTGGATTCCACGAGGGCGACTCTTCTTGAACTGTGTGCAGCTTGTTAGGAAATATTACGCGCGTTGCGAGAGCAGGTGGCTTTTGTTTTTAGACGTATTTGCATAGGACTGATTGGGTGTTGCGCGGAAGTGCAACAACACTGAGGGCGAATAGAAACAAATTAATCGCAGTATCGTGCGATTTATAGTAAATAGTATTTCGCATTTTTTATCATTAATTTATAATTAAGATAGAACTGCGAGTTGCAGGTGCAAGGTGTGGATAGGTTTTCGTGTACACAGGTTTCCCCTGTTGTTCTAATAACGAATTAACGCGGATGGAACAGCAAACCCGGAAGTAAGCCGCGATTCAACAGACGAACGGACCCCGCGAACTATTATTTAACTCTAATTGATGACGGTTCATGGGTTGTTTCGCATCGATCCCCATCGATAATGCCTAATGATTCCAATCTCTGGCGGCAACGCCAACGGGCACCGGGTCGAGCGTCGGTGCTTCGTGTATCTCTCAAGAATACAAATACTCGATAAACGAATTACGATACTGATTATTACTCAAACGTGATCGAACTTTCATCGACAAACGCACTTCCGTTTGCCGCTCCGAATAGCGACCCACATATGTACTCTCGTTTTCTTCATTCGTGCGACCGTAGTTCGTATCCCAATAATTTTTACCAAATCTACTGTCTAATGACAAAATTTGAACAATCGATACCAAATTGTACATATCCTGCCACATCATTTCATTTATCCTCGCCTTAGAAAATATCAATAAATCGTACAAGACTCTACAATATATTGCAAGTTACATTTTGTAACCCTGAAAGTTATGTAGTCACGGTGGCCCTGATGCACACGCGACGCGTCGCAAAAGTGGCCGATCCCTGCCACGGAGATCCTTAAGGCGAATCGTCCACTGCTGCCTCGATCGTTCCTTCGCCCTTTCTTCTTCTATCGCGACGACGAGAAAGAATAGTGCTCGAAAGCACAAACGCACCCGCGCCCCGATGATTAACAACCAGTCCAGCCGCGTATCCCCAGGGCACGGACGGAGCTGGCTAATCGATTAATATACGATATCGAACGCGCGCGTCCCACGGCCATTGTTTGTTGTTAATTACACTGATACATCTACTATTCGAAGACGGGATCGTCGGCATCGACCGCCCGTCGACCCGCTCCGATCCGTGGCCCCGACAGGATTTGAATCTAACTCTTGACACGTATCAAGCGGCGTCTCTTTTCTCTCCGACTCTGTGCAATTACTCTCGAAACGATCGGCGAAGGGAAGGAGAGGGACAGGGAGAAAAGGAAAACGACGGGAGGAACGCGAAGGATCGGTATATTGAATCGAGGGTATCGTACATCATCCACTTGGACACGAGTTACCCGCTGTCATTGTGTTTGTTACTCTAATCGGGTGTCAAGAGGCGCGATACCGCTTTTGATAGGATTGTTACGCGTCGAAGAGACGCCGGAACACTCGGATGCTGTGTACGAGTGTTTGTCGAATAACCGCGAATCGTATAATTTGCACGGTGCTGGGGATCCGTTTAGAGATAATCGAATTTTCCGGCACAGAGTCCTTCTGTGTACACGTGCACATTATACGTTGCATATTACATTTACCCGTCCCTTGCTGTACTCGTGTTCGGTAGCCTGTTCCTTCCTGTTAGGTACTGTACCTTGTTAGGTACCTATAGTACTGATAATAATAATAGCAATTATTATTATTATTATTATAATCACCGCGTATCGATAATCACCGTCTCAATGAAATCCCGTGGCACGTTCAGCTAAATGGAAAGCAGGAGACAGACTAATCGGACAAGTCGGACGGTCTTGTAAATACGGCGGACGCCTCGTCAGGTGATGGATCGGCCGACAATACAGTTACGTCCCGCGAAAGCGAAGCGACGACTTCCGGGGGCACTCTAGTCGGAAGGGTGAGGGGTCAGGCGAGATTCCGTTTCACTTTTCAGCCGGGGTTAACTGCTAAATCGACGGCTAATTGCCAGCGCGGCATCGGCGGGGGTAGAGGGCGAAAATGATCGCCCGATGGTGCGTGGATGGTGCACGGTTGTGTGTTGCGTTAATTACCGCGCGTTAAGCAAGCCCCTCCTTCTTTGCACGCGGCTAGATGGATGGATTGCTTAACACTTGTCACGCCTCGCTAATTAACATTCAGTCATCTCCCTCTCGGAAGTATTTCCCCTCCCTCCCGTCGTATTCCCCTTAACGCTGGCTGTCGAAAGGGGAGAAGCGTGCGGCGGCAGGTGGAAAGTCGTTTAATATTTATCGACTATCGCGTGCGATCCCGTTGGCACCTCCACGGTCCGGGAAGGTGGGCGATTGAATTAGAATTCGTGATGGCGCGTCGCGGTTCACGGGAATTATTAGAATACGACGCCACCGGCGCAGCGGCGCGATTACTGTCCAGAGAAAAAGAAATGTCGTAACCCGGGGACCCGCTGGGTGTTTCGTTTTCGGGACGGAGCAACGAACTAATGCCCTTTGGATCGTTCCTGTTCCTTCGTGGACAGGTCGTTGAAGTATGCACGTGACGATCGTTACCTGCCGGTTCCGCAAAATGTGTTGGCTCTAAAATAATGATCAAGGTATCGCGATGTGCGAATATTAATAGCCGCTTGATGGATCGCGATGTTTAGGAATAATCGAGGAGGCAGGCTGATAGTGATAATAATTGGAATGGGGAAAAAAATTTGAAGGAAAGAGTTTGGTAGTATTGCAAAGGTTGGTAGGACGTTGAATGGCGTTCGGAAACCACTGCGGCTACTGCCCGCGGGCAGTAGTCTGGGTTGGCTCGTCAGCATCATCAGCATCGCTTTTGTTGCGGTCGATGTCGTTGTGCCGTCGACGACAGGTCCGACGGAATACCAGATGCGGAATGTTTTGTCCTGTCGAATCTAATCTTTCGATCGCCGCAGCCAGCCAGACGACCCTGTCCGTTATTGTACGCCCCTTCCGCGGATGACTGGCCCGGCCATTCTGTTTTCTGATTAATGCAGAATTTCATTTTTCAGTTCTCCGATTCGAAACATTTCTTCTCGTGCGACTTTATTGCGCTCGCCTTATTTGCAGGGAGATGAAAACAAAATTAATGCTGTAGCGATTCCTCAATGTCGCGGAGGAGTGTATTTAATTCGATATTGTAGTTTTCTCTGATTGATGTGAAAGTGTTTAGGTCGGTGGTCCACGAGGAATCGTGTACACACCTGTACCGTGATATCTAATGAGGCTATTAACACGCGCTGCACCACCGAAGAAACTTCGTCGAGAGTTTATGACATCCGATGACCTACCTGGCGGCTTCTATTAGGCTCGCACGATTACCTTGGGCGAGACCTTTACAATCTTCTAGCTAGGCCAATCCGTCTGTTCGTTCGCTGCGCGTTGTTAAAAATTGTCGGTTTTTTTCCAACGATTTCAATGATCTTGCGACCTCGCGACTCGTCGAATATTCCACGATCGTCTGAAACTTGGAACGTTACATTCCTGTTACACTTAAGAGGAATATTGTTTAAGCAAATAGTCGAGCCGTGCACAATCGAGAAAATGTTCACCGCCTAAGTACCAGATAACAGTTTTATCTTGTCTCCATTGCACAGGCATCGAATGAAGATATTACATCGGAATCGATGATATTCCACGGCGTGCAATCGTTAAAGCGTAAATTGCGAGCAATCTCGCGGCCCGTTCGAAATGACTTAACAGAGACGACAGAGGATCGCGGCAGAAGGCCTCTATTAACACAGATAATGCACGCTCGGATGCGAATAATCGCGGCGACGTTCCTCGAGAGTATGCAAATTGAAAAAGATAATGACCACGCGAGTGTCGCTTCGATCGTTCGTCGATTACAGCGTAGTTATTACTCGACAGAGAGAGAGAGAGAGAGAGAGAAAGGGGGGAACCATGGTCGTTTTAAAATTGTCTTGAATAAACAACCCGAATGACTGCGTAATGATAGCTCGATAGCAAGAATGCGAATAAAGATAGAACCGTGGAAACGAAATACATGTTTGCTTCGCAACCACGAGTTCCTTTCCCGATTGCCCTCGAAGAATTTCTCATTGTTTCATTGCCCGTAATAGACGAGCCAAGAATTCGTTACGTCGCAGTGGATTCCTCTTAACGAATTTTTGATTTTCCTCTCTCATGTTGCAGACTCCTGCGAGCAGCCAGTCGCGGATCGACCTTACGGTGAGTGACTCACGGATCTCTACTAGAAATTGCAACGGTGCAGTGTTACGCGCTCTCCGAACCGAGAAAAAAATATCACGGAACCACTTTTACCCAGGGTACGAGGTATCCTCTGTGGAAAAAATGCTGCTTCCTATTACGTTTCCATTGAGCGGCGAACGGGAGAGCCGCTGTATAAAACGGCGATTGCGAAATGCCGCGTTTCACGATGTAACGCCTTCAACGTGCCTCCCACCATCGACAGTTTTCCCTTTTTCTCTTTATTACTTGGAAACCGCGGCGTGGTTTATGCAAACGCGCAAATTAGATCGGATTCTCGGAACGACCGTTTCAGATAGAAAGCGCGACTGCCGGTGATTTATTTTACGTCTTCCCGCTTTCGAGAGCTGGTCAGCTCGAATCGATACGGTGGGTTCGGTTCCCTTGGAAAATTCAGCCGGAGAAAAGAGGCAGAATTTCGTCGACCATGCGTAGACGCTAGAGTTGCAAATGTTGGGAAAAATTCACTTTCTCCAGAGTAATTAAAGGACGACTAAAATCCGACTAAAAGGACCTCAGTTTCGTGTACGTGCGGAAAATGGGAAAAAATTGCTCAACATGTACAGTGCACTTGCAATTGCACCTGTCAAAATATATCGAGCCTGCTTTCTATATTGTCCAAGTATTTAAATCCCTTAAATTGCATTGACGCCTGCAGCGTAGACTATCGTGGCTGACCGAACTTAAACGAAGAAATATCCCTTGGCTCTCCTCCCTCAGCACGTTATTCGAAACTTTTAAACATCGTCCGATTCGACTCGATACATCGTCTTCTTCCTCGAGAGGGTCGTTCGGGGTGTTGGTTTCCAAGGGGGACGGCACCTTCTTGTTGACATCAACCCGAGCGACGTTAGAGGGAGGTAAAAAGTCGCGTTGCATCCGGTCGCCTGTCCTCTATGTCCAGAAGTCGTAAAATTCAGCGTTATGCGATTCGGGGCCTGTGTTTTGTCCCTCCTTCGAGATTATGATTACCCCGCCAGCCACCGTGGCTAATATCACGCAATAAGCACGCTGCCTCCGAGAAAGTCGTCCCTCTTTTCTTATTCTTCCTCTTCTTTTTCCGCATCAACCTCATCCCTCGGTTTCGTCCCTTTCTGCCTCCTTTCCGCAGGTATATAATATGTGCCACCAAACTCGACTCACTGTAAACGGGTATCCGGTGGAAATGCGCGGACGCCGCAAGGATGATGGTGGACGAGAAGGAGGAAGAGGCAGGGGAAAAAAAGACGAAAATAAAAAAAGAAAAAACGATAGGGTGAGGTCCATCAAACGAGCCGCAGGACCCTGCACGAGGTCATCCTAACTTTCCTGGAGCGACTTCATCTTCACGGTCTATTCCGAGTTCGAGGACTCCGCTGGAATTTCACCAAGCCTCCCGGTATCGCGGCTCGCGGCGATAATTTTTATTATGCGCTTTATTCCTTCCCGCGGAATATTTATAGGTCGGCTATATTGGCCTTTTACTCGCGTCTTATCGCCGGGACCGTAAACGGAAGGGTCTTCGCCCATGCTAATGTAACAAATTTCGCGTCCGCCACTGCGAGACGTTATTGCAACGTTGATATCCAATTTTCGCGAGCGCCTATTAAAACGGTATAATCGTTCCCCCATATACATACGCGATAATCACGGGCGAAACTGTCGAATGGACCGATCAGACGCGTTTGTGAAATCTTCATGAGGACGAGCTTCGCCACGGTAGAGAGACATTAACCGTGGCGAAATTTATCAGCCACTAAAACGTCGTCCCGAGGTCATCAGGGTCCCGCGGCAGCGTCGAGTCAATCGTGGTATGACGAAGCACGTGGTAAAATGATTTTCGAGGGGTGGCTGCGATTTTCGACACCGTCAGAATCAACAGGTCTCGGTTATGAGAGTGTAAAGCGTTTTGAATTCAACCCCTCGAAGGGTATGATTCCACCGCGTGGATCTCGTCGTACAGAAAGGGGCGAATCTCGTCCGCGGGAGATCCGGCGTTCGTGTCTCTCTCTCTCTCTCTGACGCCGGTTGTGTTTTTTCTTCTCCCCCTTCCTTTGCCGTGTCACGTAGAGCGTGTGCGAGCAAAACGTTGGCACGTCGTGTCCTGGGGGTGGCCTGCGACCTCAGACACGGGGGTGGCTGACAGCCGATTAGGGCAAGATGGGAGAGCCCCCATGGAAAACTTAAAATAACATCGCTCGATCATCCGGGTGTCTTTGACGACAGCCTACCAGGCTACTCCTGTATTCAGCTTGTCCCCTCTACGTCGATCTTCGTCTGCGTTTCACGCGACCTTCCCTGCTGGTACCTTCGCATCGAGGTTTCGTTAGCGACCGTCCGTTTTTAGGATGACCCGCGGTGACCCTGCTTTCGCTCGGACGCGTGTATCATTCTGTGATATGTCGGCGGCATCGAAGGACGCATGCGAGCCTGTACAACTTCGTAATCTCGCAATCCCCACCGACGTGAATAGAAATGAAGAATTATTTCACGAAGCGGCACTTAAATATCTCTTTACAGCGCGCTATTGTTTTTATTATCTTCCGTTCGAATTACGAAGGACGTCTGTGCACGTCCTCGGGAATTTTTTTAATTATTTCCATTTGTACCACCATTTATAGAAATCACGAGAGCCTTCCGTGTACTTTACTTCTGGAAACTTGCCATTTATTTGTAGATCGATGACTGCAGTACGGTATCTTAACTTTTATTCCCGTTTGTACGAGTGGGTCTTTAATGAAACTTTCGTTGAAATAAGAAAAGAAAAGTCAATTCCGATCTCTGCCTCTAGAAAAATTGGAAGATCCTCAATTTGAAAATTGTCACAGCGGAACGGTCGCGATCTATGCACCTCAAATATACCTTTCCTCTTCTATTGTCACCGTGCAAGTTTTCTCGGACCCTCCACGGTACCAAGGAATTACATACATGGATATGACACCATCTCGTTTCATTTCCTTAAGTTCGAACGGGAACACTCGTCGAGGTGAAGTTGAGCACCTCTTCGATGCTCATTACAGTGTGTCCCGCCCCCGGCTGCGGGTAATCAGGGTGTGCGGGGGAGTGAGAGGGTGGGGGCGGTAGGTGACCTCGCCCGGGGCCTCTACTCTCCTCCTCGCAATCCGCCTTTCTCTGTTCTTTCACAGTCTCAGTGGCTGGCTGCCTTCCTGCTCGTCTTCTTCTCTCCTTCCGCCCGACGCTCGAATCACCCTCTCCGTCCGACGCTTTCGACTACCTGCCAAGGTGACGAGGCAACGGCAACTCTCGATTCATTCAAAATCGCGACCTTGCTTTGCATTCGCCGTGCATTCTGCATCGTCCGCCACCAACTTTCTCTCCCTATTCCTCTCGAAATTCTTTTTTCTTCCTCTTCGTTGCTTCCTTCATCGGCAACTGGCGGAAGTTGCATGCGGGCGCGCGTCGCGTCAAATAACTGAGTTGTCCTTTTCGAGGAATTGATCTGCTGTGCGCCTCACTTTGGAGAGGGATGTTAAGGGTGGTTAAAGGGTACGCTGGTGACGCACATTGGTTTTAGGGCATAGATTAATGCTTTCTGAATTTATTACCATTTTCTTATGAGAAGGAAGAATACGCGACTCTTTGGCTTACGGCTCGCGCCACTTCTAAGTCACAGATGGGCACAAAGGGCGGAGGAATTTCCGTGAAACTCGAAGTTGACCATTGAACAATGGAAACGCGGTCGGTTAACCCCGAGCACGCGGTGAACGAGCTTTAATGCGCCGCTATGGCTCCGGAGAATTGGTATTTTCGAGATAGGGAGACCAATCAGTGCGGAGAAAGAGAGAGCCACCGGCTATTTGGCCACGAATAATAATGATTACGGGAGGCACTCTCCGAGCAGGAAATGGCGCTACCAAATGGTGGAAGGTGAAATTTTTCGGTTGCTCTTGAACTCTCCACGTTCCTTTCGAGCCTTATGCAGTTCACCATTCGAAGGAAACGAAACCCCCTCGATGGAATGCACGCTTGCTTCAAAAATCGAGCATCCCTCAACGCAGCGCGACGATGCTTTGTCAAACGAACGTTTCCGTACTTCTCGAGAAACTCTCAAGTGAAACGTTGGGCTGACCGTACCTACGCATCTCTGCTCCCGGGATGCAAGGATTTTATTGCTTCCACGAAGTCAGGTACCGCGAATAGACAGAGACCCTCGCTGGTCAGTTGAAATTACTCGAATTTTATATGCACGTTGGCCGATCGTTTCCAGGAAATTTTTTATACCCGCGTTGCGTATACGATCGTGGCTCGTCCGCGGAACGATGTGCACACTTTTCTCCGTTACGTATCGGAATGTGCTGTACGGCGCGACGGTAGGCAGAGATCGCTCGTTTATCCCGTTAGCAGACTCTTTCTTTCCTCGACTAACACACCGACCCAGGTATCCGTTCGAACTCGTCCGATAGGTGGTGGTCAAGAAAAACGCGACCGACATGTCGTCCAGGGGACACCGTGCGAGTCCTTTGACTATTCCTGGATGGAAGACCGGGTTCAACTGGTCTGGACGTTGTATCGTTGCCGTTCGAATCGTCCGCGGCTCGTGCAACGGATCTTTACGAGCTCCCTTCGTCGGGCAGCGACAAATGGCAGAGCGGAATTCCAGTGTACGCTACTTTGCGAAAATCCTATTTACTCTCCATTTAGAGGCGCGTGATTCCACGGCGATCGTAATGTTAGCGAGGATAAAGATCTCTGATATACCGATTGCTCGGCCCGAGGGGTGGGACTGAATGGTACGGGTTTGTTCAGGGATGAAGAAACTTCTTGGTGAACAGGAAGCGTGTCTCTTGTTGACACCCAGTGGAGAAATGGAAATGTTCGGTTTATCCGCATGATCTCGGCTAGCAGGCCCAATATCCGTGCTCACCTTCGTCACCTGATTGCCAAGCAGCGTGGCGAAGCTACCTGGTTTACCTGACTGACAGTCTCGTAGGTTCTGTAATTTTGGTTTAGGTCTGGAGAGTTCCAGTCGAAGCGTGTACGGAGAACGTCGCGCGTTTCCAAATGTGGAAATTAGTCAATGGATTGATAGAATTTTGTATTATTCTGTAAAGAAATTTTTAAAACAGGACAGAAAAAAATGTTTTGCATAATAATAGTAATAGTTTCTAAGTTCTTCGCAAATTCGTAGATATCATTTAGGACGAAACTAAAAATTATATGCCCACGTAATAAAATTAGATATTCGATTATTTTATAGACGCCAGGCATTCGTACACGCCACGTCATTTACGATAAAAAAGTCGCATAAAATCATAGATATTCACGCGTATTCATAGACGAGCTTGTCCATTAACGTGTCCATATAGGTATAAAACTTTCATCGCGCAAACAATTAAAAGAAACTTTCGACGGATGATCTTTGCTCAATTTGCTCGTGAAACGATTGACGAACGAAACGCTTTCAATAAACAATTTCTCTCGTAAGGGCGCATCTATTGGAGTTGCAGTCCTTCACCAAACGCACCCTGAATTCAGATACATGAATGGACTATGCCAAGAGAGACGACGGCCGGACTATTATTTAGCATAGCCACTTTTTCTGGCAGTCGTCCCGTTCCTGGCGGCGTTGTCTTTGTATCGGGACGAACGACGATGACGATGCACACTAGACCCCGGCCCAGCAGTCGATCTGGAGCAGCTTCGTTCCAGGGAGAAAGATTTCACGGGGTAACTAATGGACGCCGCTCTTTTCCGTTGGCACGCTTTTATTATCGTTATTGGCCCACCACCACACTACGGACTTCTGAATGTTCATCTAATTAAATTGGATGCTTCGGGGGGCGAGCACTCATGCGGGTGAGTTCTCGGAAGAATATTCTAATTTCGTTGGACGAATTCGGTTCTCACGGTTCGACATAACTGTGTGTAGGGGGATTACATTCAAGACTTTATATTGCACAGTTTTTCTTTCGATCCTCCAGTCGTTATTGTTGTCCGTGAAATATCAGATTCCATCCGTTCACCCTTAAAACAGATAAAGCATAGCCACCGTAATATTCACCACTTCACCCACCCCTTGCTTTCAAACAGGATCCACCCAACTTAATCTCACCCCCATCGATTTTTCCAAGAAGTCCAACGTCTCATCGGCCCTCGATTCGACGGCTCGCAGTTTCCTATCGGGACCCGCGGCGATCCGGTCACGCAGTTCCATGGTGGTTCACCGTAGCCGGCCCCCTCACGGGGACCTCGTACGGCGAGGCTAATCAACGACTAATAAAAGGCGGGTCGAGTGTGAGCGGCCAGGAGCTGGCAATCAAACGAACAATGACACCGTCGCGAGATCCCTTCGCGCGTCGTGCATACCCTGGACACTGTGCGTGGGTTTGGTCAACAACGTGTTCGTCGCTCGTGCTACCAGGTGCGTGCATCCACGGATGGAGAAACGCACATGGGAACGAAGAAAATCGACAAGATCGTTAGCCCAGTTAGTCTGGACGCGAAAGATCGCCCGTTTGCCCCCTCTTTCATCGCGTATCGCATTTACTAAAGCGATCGGGGATACTCCGTAGAATGGAACAGAGATTTCTATACAGTTCTTGTCCTATTAATTGTCCATGATATTTCTACAAATATTCATCGCTCTGTCTCTGAGATACATTTGGATCGAGGTGCCGCAGTCGGACGTTTAGCTAGTCGATCGATTAACGCGGTGATTGTTCCGCGGGAATTTATGTATCGGCGATGGCCGGCGCAACAACGTTCGCACTTGCCACGCCGGGGTTCATGAACATAACTTACGAGGCGAAAGGAGGGCTGTTGCGTTGCCCGTATAGCCGGCGTGTTGTGGTTTTTCGGACGATCCGATCTCGAACCGCAGAGGGAGCGATTACCTGGCTCGGTCATCCGGCAAACGACTATTAATGATATTTCGTGTTGGATCTGCATGCTTCGACCCCGGCAAAGGGAGCCGACCGTGCCGAACTTTCGTGTTCTACCAGAGGAGCTTTTAAATGTGCTCGCCACCGCGCCAGTTGCGGGGGGGAAAGGCTTGCGCGACGTTTTGCAGCGATATAGCGCGGCAACAACGAAATAGGCGATCGAATCTCGCAACCCTCGCCACCTCGATCGATCCTCTTCCTCTTGGAGATTCTTCGGGAGGAACGTAAGCTCCACCTCCGATCTGGCGACTATTTATTAGGTCAGGGATTCTCAAAGTTGCTTGCAACAGATGGAGATGAGGATGGTGAGGCTATTTATGAATTTTGTAACAGCCAGATAATTTTATAATATCGGTAGAACAGTAATATTATTATTCATACATGTATCGTAACACCATGCTCATAACGATACCCGAAAATTGGGGGTGATATTGTAAAAAGATTAACGAATAATGGACGTAACAGTGGTATCGTTTTCTATAGAGAAGCATTGGAGCAGGATTGCACGCCGCACGTACGCGAAGGGTTAGCACGATTTCGTTTCGCGTTTGGTCGCTAATTCGCGCACACCACGACACACGCAATAAACCGCAGCGCAACGAGGTGGGTGGATTACGTAATGCCGCTTAAATAATGGTAGGATACGATGCACCGGCAGGCATGCGTTCCGCGGCCATGGCGGTGGATTAAAAATCGGGACCGGAGTTTAACGGCGGGTCGCACGAACAGCAGATACACAAATCAGGCCGTAAAGCCGATCAATTAAACGGCAGGCCGCCGATCTGCCGCGCATTATAACCGGTAATTATCTGTAATTAAATATTGGCCAGCCGCCAGGCCGCTGGGGCCCAGCTTCACCGAGCATTTTCAAGGGGTGTGTTCGCTGGATTTCTACCAGCGCTTGCTTTATTCCCCGTTCTCTAGGCCATGCTGCTTCTTTTGCATTTGGATCTTGAATTCTTTTATTCGCTGCCCGCTTCAC
Source organism: Nomada ferruginata (assembly GCA_963583965.1). Classification (NCBI taxonomy): domain Eukaryota; kingdom Metazoa; phylum Arthropoda; class Insecta; order Hymenoptera; family Apidae; genus Nomada; species Nomada ferruginata. Next base: position 3,665,765 of record OY757217.1, read on the forward strand.
TCTGCCACGCACTGTTACCCTTCGATGGTGACGCTCGTGGACCGAATCAACGAAAGGGTTACTGTTCTTTGTACAAATATGATTATTGTTATTATTGCACAGCTCTGGGGCGCAATCCAAAATTCTGTCACCGCCCATCAGTCGCAGGTGCGAAATATTAAATTGCTCCCATTTACTTTTATCGATTGATCCCATATAAACGAAGAACGCTGGAAGATACGGTTCGCAGGATTTACACTCGTTCCCAAATTAGAACTTGTTATCTCAAAATAGGTGGCCTTGGAGAGACTTGAATTTCGTCCCCCTCTGCGGCTAATCAGCCTCGCGTTAAGCGGCACGAAAATGCTCGGCAATTTTCTCGTAATTGCAAGGACGTTTCAATATTCATCGTTCAGTTGCCCGTATCCTGGAATCGCGTGCAATTAGGTTGACCGGTAATCGCCGGTTATTTCGTCCCCCCGCGATTCGAAACGAGAGCATACTCGTCGTTACGAGGCTTCGGTTACGCGATTAGGTGCAGAGGGTGGTGGCTACAAAGCCGCTGCATTCCATCGAAGCAAAGGGAGACGCCAGACTCCGTTTAGGCATCGCATGACGTTCGTCTATTTATCAAGCGGTATCATCATTCGCCTTTCTCCACCGTGATGCCGCCCCCTACGGCGATTTAATCTAATTTGTATCGCCCTTTGTTAATCGCGGCCGCGCCGTTCCTTCGTACCAGGGCCCTGCGAAATTCGGGCCCCCAAATAAACTACCGTGCGTCCACGGTGCGTCGGGACTCGTCATAATAAATGCCGTGGACGACCACGTGTATGCTGGCTCTGCAGAAAATTAAACGCGCGCGGATCTTCGCGTGTTATATTCTGCTGAGGTGATTCTTCTAATTTATCGAACTTCTTGTCGTATGTATAAATAAACGAGCGAATGAAAATTGTCAAAAAAAAAATGTAATAGGGCAGCAATGCAATAGTCAGCCTCGCGCAATAAACTACGCAAACGGAACAGCCCGTGCAATATTGTCCTATCGAATAGCTATTGTATTTCAACCTGTACCACGGCAGAATCTACCCTCGAAGTTCGCCATAAATCAGCCGGCGGTGTACCCGCAAATCAGGCCCAATCACTCCGGCTCGATAGCTCGATCGGGCACTGACAAGCCGACAGAGCGGCCCGCGATCCCCAACGCAACGATTCGATCGATGGATCAATAAACCACGTGGATGGAAACGCGTGTACTCTCACTACCTGGCCCTCTCTCCATCTACCTGCGCGTGGGTGTAATGTACACGAAGAGTGCCGGCAGGGGGGAGCGCAGAGAATTCGAGGCACATATTAAGCAGGATTATTTATCGGCACGGCGTGCAAGCCCTTGATTTGATTTAACAAACAGCGCTCGCTAACAAATTGATAAGCGTTCGCGGGCGGCGAACATCAGAGGATTATACGTTCTCGCTCGCGAGCACGGGGATGCGCTCCGACGAGGAGGGTCAGGGCCGTACGTACTCTCGCGTCTCTGTCAGCCCTTGCGTCTTCGTGAGAGGGCGCCATTAGCATAGAGGGACCCCCCACGGCGAGTGCGGGGCCCGCTGTGGTACTCCACTGGTACATATTACATATATAGGTGAGGCCTGATATATAAACCGACCTCATTGATTTATGGGTCGAACGATTCCTTTAATTATAATACGATATTTATTCAGATGAGCACGGCCGCGGACGCGAGCCGACGGAGTCACGCTGCTATATGGTAATACGTATGGGCCTGTTCCTTTTGCCTCCCACTCCTTCGAGGATTATTTTTATACAGGGGTGAGCCTCCACCTCCGGCTGGGGATAGTTTGTATAATTCGCTCCCGAATGAACGGCCCACGGGACATCCCGGTGGCCCGGGCGTATCGTTCGACCCGCTGTTAGAGCGTTGTTAAATTCGCAAGGGGGTGCACGATTTTGCGTTCGCGGAAATTTTGCAAAAGGTTTTTCCTCTGTTTCGTTCAATCGCCCTCGGACTATTATTTAAATCGTCCGAAGTATTCCTGAAAAATGATTCCAATTATTCCACGAAGGGGCTACTTACGCGACAGTCGAATACAGAATAGTAATCACGTTTAATGAACCGCGTGCATGTATCGGTTGGCGATCTTTTATGATTCAGGCCATTATATAGCGGTCCCCGTCGCGACCTGTCGGTGAACTTTGCAATTCAGAGCGGGGCATTCGTATTGCTGAAACACAGGCATACCCTTGCCCGCGATGAAGCCGTAGCTGAATCGTGCGGTCACGATTAGCTCGTACGTTCTAAACGGAGGCAGCTATACGATCTCGAGTCATCCTGCGAGCGTTTATCAGCGATAACATCGGGGTATTCGTTGCGGAGGAATGATCTCGATGCATCGACGGAGATCGAACGGAGTGACTGGATGGAAGGAGAGGAGAAAGACACCGATGGTAGCGGACCAGAGCGGTTTGGAGCTTGTTCCCACACGTAAGACCATCGCGTTCGACGATCGCTGGATGTAGTAAAACACGTGTAGATAATTACCGACATGCGGTACGGGTCGGTGATATTAATCATGATTAAGAAGATTTCGTGGCGCCCTGGTGGTTATGTGTATACGTACGTTTGGAGATTCCTTTCGTCCGTCGCTGTGGCACTCCGCCTGCGCGCTATGTAGATTGAAAATGCTGCTTTCCTATCTCAGTGTGACGGGCGGAATTTTTGGAAAGGTAGATGGAGGGGTGTTTTAATTTTATTTATTTCGGCTCGTGGAAATGCGGGGCGGAAAATTCAGACGACGATACGGAAAATAGAAATCCTTTGTACATCTTGTCGATTGCCGCTCGGCCAAACATTTTAATTCCCCGTTGAATATCCCGGGCCGCAAGTCGGTTACGCGTGCACACACGTAATAGCGGCGCGCGGCATAAATCAAACGCGGTGCCCCCGCATTCCCACCGTGGCGGTGGATCGATCGGCATTCGTTCCTCGATACGATTCTCAGAGGTCCACGAGGGCAGACGTTTTAATCGTGCAGCCTAAACATTCGCGGCTCGTCGCCAGGCCCGCCGTCGCAGCGTTCCCCGTTCCGACATTTTGGTGCACCGTTTCGTTTCTTCCTGCAGAGGAATGACAACGTTGAACCTGCATACGCAAAACGTCTACCAATCGCCGGCGCCTCGGAACACTTTTCAAAAGTTCCACCGCGATGGCCCTTTGGCAACGGCGATTTCCTTGCGCGCGAGAGGAAGTCAGCTTTCATTAACAGCGGAAGAAAAATCGAAACGAGGCGCACAGGTGACGGCTAGAGGTGCAGCTGGCCCATTCATTGGTGTCTCGCGGACGTGCACCTCGGTTGATCGAACGAGCCAGCGAAGACAATGCGATTAATTTTGCACACCGTCGCCGGTACCTTGCTGCCGAGCAACAGAGGGAGAAGAAGGAACGATACCCACGAGGCTTCGAGTTCCGTGGTCACGTGTGCATAATTAGGGACAAACCGATAACGGCCCGCAACGCTTGTCAAGCGGTTAAGCGTTACCCGGGGCCACAGCCAGGTGGACTAATGATCTCCTTGGGCAACCTCGAGCATCCACGTCCCTCCGCCTCCGCTTCCACTTCTTTTCACGTCTTCTTCATCCATTCACCGCGCGAGACGCATTATCGCCGCGCTCATTGTTACCCGTTCCTCTGCCACAACTTTATCCGCCCGCAACGCACAGTCGCTGCTGCTACTCGCGAACGCTGATTACAGCGACGATGGTCGAAAAGGGTCTTCGCATCTGTGCAACAAAGCGGTTATTTGAACGCTTTCCTATTATTCTACGTAAGGGGTTAACGGGTGGAGAAATACCGTGCACTAATATCTAGACGCCCTCTGTTCGATTAATGAAACCATTTTACCGCGCCCTGCAGAACGTTTTCAATTTATGGGTACGACACATCGAACCGTTGTTAAATTAATCATTTATATTTGCTTACGCGTGTCGCCGATTAAGAGGTCGAAGCGAAAGGTGCGCGATAAGCTCGATAGAGAGCTGTTCCTGACGGGGGTGCACAAGGTGTCTCCGCACCTGGGCGGCCAAACCCAGAGGCGGCCGCAGACTGTTTAGTAGTTTCGTATATGTAAAATTTTGACTAATATTATTATTATAAATTATTATAAATCAATAGGGATAGCGGTGCTGTTTCTGCACTTGGGCGGCCAACCAAGGAACGGCCCTGGCTCGATAGAATATTAAGCAGAACGGGTTGTCGATGTTTCCAGGCGCGATCCAAGCTTTCATGATGTACTCCGAGTCTTATTGCTCTCGCGTTGTACGCGCGAATCGACCGGCTTGATTGCGTTTACGCCAATGAACGCCGCTGCCAATAAGAGGAGCCGCATCGGCGGCGATTGATATTTCGCGCTAACGCGAGGGGAATTGCAAAACGCTACAAATTATTTCCACTCCTTTATTTAGGCACGCGGGGAATTAACCGAGCGCACGCGATCACAATCGGCGTAGAGATGGCCGCAACATCGGAATTGCGTGCGTCTCGGTTCGCCCGTTGTCTATTTCTTCATTGTTCGCCGCTTGCAGCGCGCATCGTTTCATGCACACGAATTCTCTATCTCGATTCGACCATCGTTTACTCTGTATTCATATTTACTTCCCATCTTTCTCCCTCTATCGTTCCGTTTCGTTCCGTCCTCCGCGGATTCCGCGTTTAGTAGAATCTCGGTTTATAATGGATCTTGTAATAACGAAAGTTGCCGATCCTTTTTTGCCCGCGGTAATTGCGAACAGATATTCTAATGGAATAGACACACGCTATGGCATTTCGATTACCGTATGCAAACACGCGAGTGAACGTGTCTTAACACCATGGACGATGGTCTGATTGATATGTTTACGGAGTGGTTACCCTGGTTAGGCGGAGCAGCGCAACCATGGCCGCTCTTGCACGATGATTTAGGGGCCATATATTACGAACCCTCGCCACCACTGAAATGAAACTCGCGCTCTGGTACCTGCATTGAGACGTTCCTTCGACGGAAGACAGGTATAGGCGACTACGCGAGACGCGATTGGAATATGAAATTCCAAACGAAACTTCTGAACCACCCTTAACTCTAACCTTCGACGATCCAAATGATCTCGTCGCGAGCAATCGAAGCTCTCGTGATTCACCTGGAAACCGAGGCAACGAATTTCAGCGGGAGGCAAAGAACCTCTCTGCATCGAATCGTGAACGGTGGCTGTCCATCGCAAGTATCGTGAAACTCGGCAGTGAACGTCAGGGGCTGTGTAGTTCCAGCATGAAATAACGTACGAGTTCCAGCGGAGGTATCGTCGACGAGAGAGGTCGTGGCGCTCGCCGAGGGTTACGACACTCGTAGGAGGACAGACGAGGTCGAAAACAGAGGTTGTTCTATCCCGTGGGTTGATGGATGGTCCGGCAGAGATATGACGTCCGCGATTGGCCGATCGTAAAGCAGACGAGAAGCACCCATACGGATCCGTTCGTCCCGAAGCTGCCTCGTTTGCTGTTGCCGCCGTCTTCAACTAATCCGTCCTCTTCCGCGAGCGGCTCGGCCCGATCCGCTTCGCTTTATCGTTCGTTTCACCGAATGCGAGCTGATCTCCTGGCCATCCCTCGCTGGAACCGTGTTCCTTACGAGTTTCTTCTGCCGTTCGTCGACGGGGCATCGCCGCCAGCTGCTCTGTATACGATACGTCCGAGCCGAGGAATATTCTTTATGGGAAATTTGGAGTTCGACGATCGAGATTGCTTTCGATGCATGGCCATTTTATAGAGGGTGTATCCGATGTCGCGGTACAATGGGAAGGCAGACGATTTCTCCTGCGTTCGTATAAGATTGTGTTTAGCCTATTGTTACTAGGTAACAGATTTCGTACTCACGTTTGTTCGACGAATTTCTTTAGGATCGTTGCTCGGTTCAATTTTTCCTCAAGTTTCGAATCAATTACAAGTACCTGTAAAAAAAACGAAATGTCAGAAAATCTCCCGCAAGGAGTACGCGTCAAATAGGAAGAGTTAAAATCAAGCCGTTCCAATTCTTCTTGTCGAACACATCCAGTCTATCGATCGCAGAGTTCGATTTACCGAGATGCTGGCTGACAATGATCTTGACGGAGGCGACATTTCGCAGATCGTAGGCGTGCTCACGTGCGTGTACCGGGACGAATTGCTGCACGTGGGTGGCAAGAGTCGCCCCTAGATCGACGACATCCCCGCGATCCAAGCGTAGCGGCGCACGATCGCGTGTTTTATTTATCGGTAGATCGTGACACTACATCTCGGTACTGGAAGCATTACTTTCGATGGAAATACGTAGACGCGATCGGCGAAAGTCAGTCGGACGATGTCCCGCGGCTCGATTCCTTTCTGTAAAACAAATATCACCACGGATCATTAATACGTTTCTAGGTAATCAATTTTTCGTATTTTCTTTCGTTCGTTCTCAAGACCGTTGAAGAATTTTGTTGCGCCTCGTCGATGGTTTTACTATTATGGAAGTATATTGTTCGGCTGACTTTATGATTTCATATCCGTGAGAGTTTTCACGTAACGAAACTGACGGATAGCGAATAGAAAAGTCGGAAACTTTGAATGTTTCCTGGTTCCAGAAGTCGTAGGAGTCGCGGCGCGGTAATTATCCGTGGATAATTAACACCTCCGCCGGTGGTACGTCCAACGCACGCGGCGAGTCGAGTGTGCAGACACGATGCACACAAATCGTTGCGCAACGGTCGTTACGTTGATCGTCTGGCTGGTAGCCGAATGCTAATTAGGAAAGGAAGTCGTGTAATACGCTCGTCGTGATAAATTGCTGGAGCGATAAAGCGCGTCATGAAACCATCGATCGTAAATTAATTGGATTGATGGTTCGTCAGGTGCTGCGTATGCTAAACAGCATGCTCGCCGGTGAAAGTCAATTTCAACGTTATTATTCTATTCTTTCTAATTCGCAACAATTTTCGAACGGCAAGTAATTTCGTTCTGTCCGAATTGCAATAATTATTAAATTGACCACTTCTAAGCTCACGCGAGAAATAATACCTCTTAAAGTTTCATACTTTAGTAAAGGCACGGATACTTGCCGAATGTAAAGCGCAATGTAAATAGAATGAAATTTGTGTAAGGAGTACAAAGGCGAAGAATTCGTTCGTCGAAACAAAAGGAGCGGAAGTTTGCGAGGTGTCCCGATTCCTCGGGCGTGTGATAAAATAACTAAAACAAACAGCAGTCGAGGCGGTACCGGAAGGAGGACGTAGAACGAGGCCGGAAAGGACGTCACGTGCGGGTCCTTTTGGCAGTTACTTTCTCTCTCTGTCAAATTCATTCTCCCCTCGCCCTGTCCCTTTCTCTCTTTCGGCCACGCATACCACCCACGCCGGTGCACGAACCCCGACGCGAGCAAACAACTTCAGAATTTCTTGCCTGATGAAGAACGCTCGTTTGTTTAGGCCCTGCGCTTTTCTACGTTCCCGGGTCCTCGACTTTCTCGTTCGCCAGATTTTTTCCTCAACGTTTCCACAAAATTGATTGGCAAATCCTGTGTTACTAATAAACAGTCCGAAATTAGCAACTGAGAAATAAATTAAATAAATTATTTCAAATTCGTAAAACGGCGGAGGGGAATGCGACTAAAAACTTTTCAGAGAAAAGGGAAGGGACATTTCTTCGGGCGCAGGCCTCGATATAAACGGAAACTTGCGGGTACCGGGAATCAGAGGAGAATCGAAGAGAAGCAGGGGTAGAAAGTTCGATCTGCCATGAGCAAAAGTCGCGTTATTTTCCATCTGAACTGCTGTCCGCGAGGCGAGCTCGTCGAATAATCTGTCGAGAGAAATTTTCCCTTTAAAATGCGGAATGGTCGAGTGGAGCTGGCTGGTCGATATAGCGGTGTTCAGGGGCGGAATTAAGGGTGGCGGCCGCCTTGCCCCCTTCGAGGACCCTCTTCCATTCAGTCTCGTAAATAGCCACCGTTTCTGAAAGCCCTCCACCTCTTCTGTCTCCCTTACTTTCCCGTTTTTTTTCTCCTCTCGTCCACTTTCCACGTACGTGAACACCGGTATCCCGTGCACCTTGCGAAAAATTTCCTCGGTTCACCGAACGAATTGAAATACCATAAACTTGATCGTGGAAAATACGAGCCGGCCATTATGTCAGGTTAATCATTGGCTACTCGGTGATTGCTTTTGAGGCCCGCAATACTTCGGTGCAACGGCGATGAATTTTTTCTTCTTCTTTCTATTCTTTGCTCTCGCGAGTCAGGGAACATTCGGAAAGAATTAAACGGAAAAGTAAATAAAACTGGAACGTCGCTGCGAATATTCTGTCGAAGGCAAAACTAAATTCAATTGCACACTGTGGCTGAGTGTGGGGATTGGCATGGTTCTGGGGAAGGAAGGAGAAGTGTGTTTCGATTTTCTGGCAGCTTTTGCAGTCGCGAGCAACACGTTCGAAACACTGCCAATAGCCAATGAAGTAGCTTGCCAAAGGAAATAATTCAGTGTAAGATAGCACGTGGTCGCGTTATGCGGTGGATGTTAAGGAGATAATTTAATTATTTAATTTGAACATTTACCCATATGGGCGATTAGGATTATTTTACGTCAGAAAAGAGTGCGATACATGCACGTGTATCGTTAGCAATTTGCCATAAAACTGTAAAATCATTTACTCAATGTTTAAGCAGACTAGATAATAAAATTACTGCACTCCTCAAATTACTGCTTCACGCTATAAATAAGAAAATAGAAAAATTTCAAAAATTATTTTATAACATATTCATCGTATCTGCCATTCACGTTTATCATCAAGGCATCATGTATAAATGCGCAGAACAATTCTACAAGGTAAGTAGGGAATTCTATCGTCCGCGAGGGTCCGACTGTACGAAGCAAAAATCGCCCATTTCTCGTCGTCGGTTGAAATCTTTTCGGACAATATTTACCTTCGAATCATCGAAAGGAGAGAGCGCGCGCAGGAAAAGACGACCAAGAAATAAGAGGAATGCGAACAGGGGGCGGAGTGGGACAAGAAGGGGGCGAGAAAAGCGGAGGCAACCCCTTTATTAGATTACCGGACGAGTGTCGCAGCATGGGCACTCTTTGAGTTCTCGGCGAGAGGACCCTCCAGGCTTATTGTCTCGTTTCCACAGGCTCACCCTACACCTCTCGCTACGCCCACGTCCGAATCTATTTATTTACGCACTTTTAAGGCGCCAGTCAACGCCTGGCGTTCAAAGGCTCTGCAAATTGCCTTGGAATTGATTTCACCGCCAACGAAACCATTTTACTTGCGCTTAAATCGCTACATTCGCGAATGGGACAAGCTTCGATTCGTTTACCGGGGCGAAAGATCGTAAATATGATGAGAAGTATCGGTTTCTTTGTAATGCTCGAGGGTTAGTTACTTTTTCAAACGGAGTGAAACAATAGATAAATGATTCTCGCTTGAAAAGTTCTCGAGTTAAACAATGTAGAAAGGGATGACAACGTTAGTTTGATACCGTAGGATGATTCAGAAGATTGGATTAGAAGTGCAGGGTTCAGTTGCAGCCGCTTTTATTCAAGCGACCGTGCGCCGAGTATGTCGAACTGTAAGAGTTATGGTGACGAGGCTGGTAATGATGGGACAGCTGTGCGCCGTGCTGCATTGTTCGTTTTGAATTCACCCTAGCTGAATTTTCAAAAGTCACATTTACGTCGATCGTCGGCGCGCACGTGCTGCCTCGATCTCCGGTACAGAGTGAACGTTCGCTTATTAACAATTCCGTATTCGGAATTTGCAACGCGTTTGCCATCGGCCCATTTCAATATTGTGCAATCTATCGTATCGAAAATTTCGCCACTTCCCATTTCCACTTTAACTCTCGCCTTACCTTTCGGAAACTCTTACGAGCTCTTACTGTGCATCTTCGAACTGTGAAAGTAAACCTGATCCCCATTTCGAATCTACCTTGCCGCCTAATTCCACTGTATCACAAACGCAACAGTTTCACGTAAGACCTTGGAAGAAACGATCCTCCGAGTCCAAGGATCGGACGGGAGGGAAAATCTGGTGGATCGTTGATCCTGGCTTAGGACCGCGGCATTTCACGTAATCGTGAGGGAGGGAAACGTGAATTAAGGGTGGTTTATTTTTCTCCCTCCTGCGTACGCACACGCACAAGGAAAAATAAGCGGGGGATGACGAGTGAATGACAGGACAATGAGGCCGGTCTGATGCACGCGAGCTCTTTATGACGATTCAATATGAGTCTGGATGAAGAGGACCGCTCGGTTGCACCCTCAATGCATCCAGACTTCGAATCTCGAATTTCTCGCACACGTACTTCGGAGCAGTTCCGATAAAGGAGCGATTCATTTACATTCGGAAATGATCGCTTATTATTCTGTGAGCGAGACCGCCGATGATTAGGTTATTCTGGAAATTCGATCAGGGATGACGCTTCCGTGGATCGTGGTAGTTCACCGTTATATGATTCGATTAATTATCGATATAGAATATTTTCTCCTGCCGTTCTCGTGTTGGTGAATGCTTTCCAAAGGAAAGGAAAAAGATTCGAAATTAAATATTATACTTACATTTGTGTTCCCTTCAGTTCACAATTAACCATTCACTCTCGAGAAAAATTATACATACGTCGATTTTCACCGAAGCTACAAGTCTCCACTTCGAGAGCGAAAATCTAACTACGAGCTGCGGAGAAAAAATCACACGGGCGAATGGAATATCCGTAAGGAGGCGCATCGTTAAGGTCGATGAAAAGGGCTAAAAAAAAAACATCGGTTTCCAAGATCAGGGCAACGCGGTGGCATTCATCGCCTGCTACCTTCCCATGACCCAGAAATCGGGAATTTCTAAAGAACGATGGATTTGCGTTCAAAAAACAGACGGTTTCACCCCGTTTCGAACCCTCCTTAGCATTCAACCCCCTTCCCCTTATAGCTTTTTTTAAGCCTGAATCGCTTCTTCTCCGCCACTTCTCGCTTTTTTCTCTCCTCTTTTCCAGCTCGGTTTTTTTTCCCCAAAAAGACGACCCCAAGTTTTAGAGAAATTCTGTGAATATGCAGGATATGCATCATCCGCGTCCCCCTTTGATTTCATCCCTCTGTGCTCGATCCGTCCGAGATGATCTTCCGAAATCCCGAAAAAATTTACCTGCGTACCCCATCATTTCGCTACGAGCTGCTTCTCCTCCCCCCCTCCATCTCTCTCACTCGCTTTCTCTCTTTCTGTTCTACAATTTTTTAAGGGGATTTGTTCAGGGAAAAAAAGTGTTCGTGCAGCGTCGGATTTCACCCCGAAATAACGCTTTTTCACACAGTTTTTACGCGTTTTCGCCGAATCGGGGGGCTCCATCGCGGCACAAGGGGGTCGTTCACGATTTTAAAGCAGACACCAGCTTCTGCCTTTTTCCTAACGAACGTTCTCATGCCTCTGGGACGTACGTGCACGCGGTCGCTGCGCCTCTGTGTGTTTGCGAATAATAAATCTTGGTGGTTGAAGAAAGGAGACCTTCGAGAACGATTGATTCAATTTGACGTATGAGCTTCAGAGATGGGGTATCTGCTAGGAGCTATGTATACAGCGGCCGCCATAAGTTCAAGATTAGAACTGTAACCTAGATTATACCAGTATCGTGTCAACCTAATTTACTGTATATTACCTGCGCCGGAATTGAGATTTCACCTCGGCTATGTTTACTTGCTCAAAAAAAAGAAAGAGGAGAAAATTCTAAATCAAATACTAACTGCGCAACTGGCAAAAAAATAAAAAAATGAGAAAAAAAGGGAACGGAACAATACCGTAACAGAAGGGCCTGGTAAAGCTTGTTGGCAAGTTGAAACAAGTATTATCCAGTTTTTGGTCAGGTAGGAACCACCGACCTCCCCAGAGATGCTTCCTCTCCCACTTCCTTTGTTCCTGCGTGGCGAACAAAACTTTCCACCGATGAAACCACCCTTCGATTAATCCGCATATACCCACGCGCGGAGAATAGCAGGCAAAAAGGAAGAGCGGCGATATTCATCTGGCATGGAGAGTCGCGACAAAGAGACGAACGATTCGACGGGGCGGAGCTCGGCTGAAATATTGATTGATATCGACGGATTGCGGTTTTCAACGATGCCTTCACGTAAGATGGAATTAGCAGTTCGATTGAAATTCGAGAATCGAAGATCCCTCGATTGTAACGGACGATCGGCGATGTTAGATAAAGCTATTAAACGTCCGTTTCTCGATTAAGGGATTACGAAACGTATCGGCAATGTGGAATTCAACGTTGAAACTTTCAGTCGGCGAGATCGAATCGACTAATGATAATCACTCGCGAATAGTGCTCCTTCGCGAGAATTTTTCGAAGAACTTTATAATCGCTTGTTCCTCGGTGCTCGAGAGGTTACAATATGTCTCGGGTAACTTAAGTTCAATAGAATTATTATAAATCTCGTTTTTCGAAATTTTCTGGCATACTTAACGTCGTTTCGAAAGCAGAGCAAACAGCAATCAGGTCAGCTTATTGAAGCGGCGCGTTTTCCACGTCTACGGTCTCACTCATCGAGGTTATCGATACGCGCGAGTTTACACGCGCACCGGTATTTGATTTATTCGACATTACTCAGCGATAATCTTATTGACTGTTAAAACATGTAAAACCAAGGTGCGCCGTCGAACACGTCGTTATCGCCTTCGTACGTACACGCACATAGAGCCGGTTTATCAGTCGACCATTGTAGAAGTCGATACACGGATTACAGGTTACACGGGACCTTTGAGAATTCCTCTTCAGGTGCCCATTCGAATTTCCTGAACGGCGTTAAACGAACCATTTCGGGGTCGAGTTGGAATCCCTTTATCGGTCTTCCCAGCCGAGGAATGCCTGATAAGAATTCAAATTGCCCCTAGAACGAAATATAGGTACTCTAGATTGATAACAGTTAACTGGAAATCTTTACGTGGTTAAAAATGCGACGGTTTTCCAGTGAATATATATGACTAACTGATTTGACTTTGTTGATTTCGTGATAAAAGGTAGATGGTCCGACTGGAAAATTGGGCGCAAGGGAATTTGAGGTAGATACAAGAGGCGTATCTGGGAAGCTTTCAGTTTCTGTGACATAACGAGACGTCACGGCAATTACCTTCGAATGCGTGGCAGGACGACCAAGAGCTCGCGTGTTGAAAATTCCAGTTCGTGGCTGATAATTAACAGTCTAGTCGGAACGAATGTCGACGGCTAGACCCATCTTCATCATTTAATATAGTCTTCGACTATAGTCGCAAATTTCGAACAACAAAATCAAGATATCCCTGACCACTCTAATTTATTATGGCACTGACAATTCTTTCAGTGAATCGTTTAACAAACTCCCCGCTCTGTCCAGAACTACACCAATTGACAAATTATTTTGTATAAATAGAACATTCCATAGTAAGATCTTCACAAAACTATCAAAATATAATATGAAATATGCAATGAATTTGCTGCAAGCTAATTGTTCCTTCGGTCAACAAATTATCGTTGCATCTGATGGCCAGTTGTTTCTCCGACGAAAAATTCTAAAATCTTTCTGAAAAGCCACAAAGAGCTCGGCAAATCCGAGCGTCCGCAGAGGGCAAACGGTGTATTTTCGTTTAACAACCAATTGGTACAAGCAGAATTAAAGGAGACACAGTCCTCTCATTCCACGGGAGGCAGAATCGAAGCGGCTTCTTCTCAAGCGATTCCGCTGCTCGTTCCAGGGCATCTTCTTCTTTCTGTTCGTCGCTCCGTGAGAAAAGTCCTCCCTCGATCGTCCGGCATTACCTCCCCCTCTTTCGCCGTTGGAGAAGCGCAACAGAACGATCAAGAGAAGTCGCGTCGGCAGAGAAGCAGCCCGCAATGGCAATACGGGCGACCGGTCCACGGGCCTACCAGTTTTTGTCCCTGTCCTACGGGGTTTCTCGCACACGTACGCACGATTCTACGCTTCTGCACACGCACGCACATCTCTCGCAGTGCACCTACGCCGGCGATAGACTCGTTTGTCCGCGGGGATAACTGGACTAGCCGCGATTCTGCTTCGAATTTCTCGAGGTAAGAAGGGGTTGTACTCAGAGACACGCCCTTTACTCTCTTTCCACGGAATTCAAATTTCTACTCCAAGATTTGGTAACATGTGCTTTCGCGTAGATTCTCACCGCGAATACAAAATTTCTTATCAGTGGGAATCTACGCTTACCAAGATAATTGCTAATGTCGGGGAACCTTGGGTTTTTAAAGGGTGTTGGAAAGGATGTAGTAGGGATGGTGAGGGCGAATTCCAAAAGACTCCGGATGGGTAGGGATTGTAGGCAGTATGACTAGTTGTTTTGGAAGCGGTGATGTGATAAGGTTCCATGATGAGTATTTGTGATGTCGGAACTTAAAAATATTTGTACGTATGAATCCTTAAGCGACTAGTAGATAAAGACAAATACAGAAATATATATCGTAAGACTAATATAGATATTTGGGGGCGAATACATTACACCGAACAGCGCCTGGAATTAACTTATTACCCCTACTCGCGGATTCGAGTTCCCTACGAGAATCGGCCTGATTGCCAGTTGCATTACGCATGCACCGAGAGCCAGTGCACGCACTCGTGCACGCATCCACGCAGAAGTGCATCAGCCGATTGCATTCGCGGAGAGTGCGGTTGCATTGGCGGCGAGGCCAACCAATCGGGTTATCGGGCGACGAATTCACCCCTCCAGGTCCAGCTGAGTCGAGCTTCGAGGCGGGCAGTTTGCTTTAAGGATCTGTGTTCGTTTCTTGTCTTTTCTTTTCTTTTTTTTCTTTCCTTTTTTTATTTCTTGTACCGTTTCTTTTCCCTCTCCTTCTTCTGTCGCTTTTTATTCCTCTTCTGCCTCTTCTTCTTCAACGTACGCATTCGATTCTTGCCTTCTTCTTCGTGCGTTCTCGTCCGTCGTTGCGAGCAGCCGCTGCTTCTCGACATAAAGATTACACGATTCTACGGTTGATAGTTGATATTCGAGGGAATTTAAATTGGAGCGGGCTCCCTTTTTGAATGAAGTTGTAGAGCTCGGCGAACATAAGGCCACGCAACTTAGTTCCTCGTGAGAAAGCAGGGTAAACGTATTGTAAGCGTTTTTCCAACGCTTCCAAAGCGTACCCGTGCATCCTCCTTTTCCTGTTCCTAATCTGCGGAATGAATCCTGATAGAAAGCGACGGGTTACTCAACGTTTGCCCCTGGAACGCTACTCCTTTTTCTTTATTGTTTTTGCGCGATTTATCTGGTTGCCCGTCGTAAATCTCCGCCACGGTGTTCCTTTTTAAACGTATGTATATATGTACCCACATATTATAGTATCGCCAGGAACGAGGGAATCGTCAGTGTCCGTAACACTCTCCTGCCGACAGCGTACGAGAACGTAAAAAAAGTTATTAACATTTCGCATTTGAATACAAGCACCGTGAACAAGTTTCCCCGCTAGCTTTCTACCAGGAAAAATTCAGTCACCACAATGGCGATAATGACAAAGACGACGCGTTAATTAGCCTACCTGAAGGCTCGATGAAACAAGACGCGGCCTGGACGCGTTTACCGGCAAGCACAAAAGTAAGAGGCTAGAAAGGCACCGGCCAGTCGAATGGGAAATGATTTTCTGCCACGTTTCCGTCCCTTTCGCGTTAGTTATTCACGGGCCCGTAATTAAGTATCCAAGCGAGCGGCGTTAGCGTAACGCTTCTCTAAACCTGGTCTCCCGTTCGTTGATGGTTTAATAAGTTTAATTCATCATTTAAGGCGCGTCGCTGTTATGCACAGCTGCATCGACGGTGGGCCGCGATTAATCTAAATAAAGACATGCAATCATTGCGGGCAGCGTCCGTCAATGTTTGCGTATAATTGCGCCCGTGGCTTGCCGATTCACCGTGGCTGACACGCGAGATGGTTTTCCGTTGGTATCGCGCTGAATCGTGGAACAGGTAGGCCGGTGGAAAAGAGAAATGAAGAGCATAGTGCAACGAACATAGACGTTGCTTTGTGCAAAGTATGATTTTTCTAGTAGGTCGATTTTTGGAGCACTTTTGACACAGTTGATTCAGGGAATAATAAAACAAGCAAAGGTTCCTCGAACCCTTCAATGTCTTCCTTCTAAATAAATTCAGTGAACAATTCGGCAATTCGTAAATCCATTAGGGCGCGCAATTAAGCGTCGATGATGAGTGAGACCGGGCCGCGAGGCGGATAAAAGCGCGAGGAAACGTCGACGGAAAAGTAACGAGGTGCCGGCAGAGCCCGGCCATCGGTAGATTAATTATGTAGCAAGTGAAAAAGAGAAACTGGGAGGTACGAGATGATTGTCGGCGATTGGCTCGGGAAACAGGCAGGAATTTAATAAGCCGTCCGCCACCCGCCTTATCGGCTGTTCCCACGTGCATCCGCGGCGTGGAACTCGCATAAATGCATCGCGAATTCAATCTGGTCGCTGCTGTGCGCTCGTGTGCGATACCGTGTTTCGCGATGAATGCGAATCGACTGGCCCGTCACGGGGAAATTATCATAATTAATCGGTGGAACGTTTCTTTTCCCGCGTTTCTGATTTCTTTGCCCGTGGAATTCATCGTTACTGCGCCCGCTCGAACCGAGCGGATCTTAATTTTAAATTGAAACTCTTACGAAGCGAGCAGCGAAATAAAAATATTGTGCAAGCCATTAGAATTGTACAACAAGTCCCCTGTTATCTGCAATTTCATTATGGCGGATGGATTACAGAAGCACGGTCGGCGATAGAACGAATGTTATACAATTTTATTTTACATAAAATACACGTGCACGCTTATACTGGCAAGCGTATGCATCGGTACCATGCATTGCTATTCCGTGTGCAAGCTCTGAAACGCGTGTAGAAAATTCGCTGGGAATTTCGATCCAATCTCCCCAACAAGCGTTACCGTATAAAAAATAAAAAATCGCGTAACGGCAGACAGCAGCAGCCACCCCGTAGCGACCCTTTTCGATCGAAAGTCGTGCGTCGTTAGAGTGTAGCCTCGCGCGGGGTGAAAAAGAAAGAGAGTCTTTCGGTGGAAAAAAAAAGTTTAAAATGTTTGAGGAAGGGGTGGCCGTCCCGTTTACCCCCTCCGCCGAAGCAGAGGTGCCGGCAGGGGTTGTATTCCTGCGGAATCCTACGAAACGCGTGCTCGGTCCGTGCCACGCACCTTTCCACACACGTTCTACTGTTTGTGCCGCGTCACACGGACGCCAGATTTCTGCTGGTGTGCATTGGTACGCAGGAAGAAGCGTTTAGGAGTGGAATAGACGCAGATGCTTGCCCGGGGAACGAACAGACGGAGCCAGCCGGCTTTTTGGAGCGAGGAGGGGCGGATGAACGTGTGTCTGCCATTGTGATTTTAAAATCGGTTCCCTCTTGCCCCCACACCCCCGGCCGCATTTTCCACCCCTTTGAAGTTGCGACGCTGGTGTTGCCGGACTGAATTCTGGTCTCGAGTGTGTCCCAGCTTCACGGAGGATTTTTTAATCTTAATGGAAAATGTTCGATGGCAATCGATGTTCATCCCCCTTGCACCCCTCGAGAATTTTTCGCGCGGCTCATTTCATTATGCATTCGTTCACTTCAGCTTTGTAGTCCTTGGAAGGTAAAGGTGTTGATGATAGTAATAATCGTAATAGTGGAAATCAAAAATTCATCTTTATTTTTGTCCCTACAAACGAGACCGATGCGATGATTTTGAAGGCGGTGGGAAAAGTATGGAGTATATGTAAATTATCCAAGGCGCTACTAATTATCCCTGTGCTCCTTTACCTACGAAGTCACCGGGTCCCTGAAATCCTGCGTACAAAGTTCTCCACTCGCGTTCGTAACATTTCAGTCCCGACAGGGATTGCTGACACGCCACGTCGACCACGAGCCTCGGGCATAAACATTCAGCTGTACTCACAAGAGACTCCGGCCTATCCCCCCTGTATCATCCGCTCTAGAACGAAACGCAGCGGGTAACAATATCCATCCAACCTCGCTGCTTCGATCCACGAAAAAAAAAGAAACTGCATTCGTACTTCCCAAAGAGATATTTCGAGTCGTTACTTTTACGACCGCGGCCGCTCCATTTGTTACACACCAAGGGGTGATCGCGAAGGGTTGCGGAGTACCTCCCCTTTGCTTTAAAGTCGAAGCAAAATGGCGTCTGCTGCCGCGGGTTTCATGCAGATTGGCTAGGTGTCGGTCGAAAGGAGTTATGTCGATGGGTGGTATCCCGATTGCCGTTCGCGGAGGGCGGTTTCGCGCTTGCGCTCACAACCCTTGCCTCGCGGTGCTTTGATCCCCTCTGGTCTAGCCCCTTCGACCGTGCCAGCTCTTTGTTATTCACGTTTGCTTTTTTATTGGTGGATGCCCTGCTCAGGTAGCCGGGATTTACATAATGGCGAGCGTCGTCGCAGCTTCGATCACGCTGTTGAATATTTCAATAATTCCACCTTGCTCGTTCAATACGGGATGCAGTTTCGCCCGTTTGTGCTTCAACGGCGAGGAGGATACGTTGCGATGATCACGTTCGCAACAATGTTCGTTTCTCCGCATGAATTGCAACGTCAATTGTGAAATAGATTACAGAGGCGTGGAATGGGAAATTGCGGACGAAGAGGGAAAGTGCATTTCGAAAGCTCAAAGCGTTTCCGTGGACCCACGGAAAACTGTACATAAGGGGTGGACGAGCGTCAAGGTAGCGGCGAGAGGGGGTTGGCTTTATCGATCGTCAGTCTGACAAGGGCAACCAGCAAGAAATAGGGAAACCGTTCTCTCGCGATGAATGCCGGTCCTTTGTTTTTCTCCTGCAGCCGAAATGAATTCCTCTCTAGGGGTGGGGGAACGGGGATCTTCTTATACACGGCATGGAGATGATGTGGTGGAATTAATCTGGTTAACATGCTTTCTGTGCTTCGATAGGAGGACCCTTTGTTCGAAACAAATGTAGCGATGGTGACCTAGTATACGATGAAACGAAATTGGTTCATAGGAAAATTGTGTGCTAGATA
This sequence comes from Nomada ferruginata, assembly GCA_963583965.1. Classification (NCBI taxonomy): domain Eukaryota; kingdom Metazoa; phylum Arthropoda; class Insecta; order Hymenoptera; family Apidae; genus Nomada; species Nomada ferruginata. The sequence continues at coordinate 3,684,822 of OY757217.1, forward strand.
GAGCGCCGTGATTTCGATTGTAATCAACTATTTTTTTCTCATTGTCGACCGCTGCTCTTAAACACCAGACGTATCGTCGCGATGGCCGATAATAAAATTCGAACACGTTCCTGTGCACGCGTGCACGCTTGATTCTCGTTTTGTTTTTTTTTGTTTTTTCTTTTTTAACAATCCCGTGAACGTGGCGCGCGCGCGCGTGTTAGTGTTATTATCTCGCTGCAGCGTAGTAGTAACGCGAGATAATCGGGTACTTTTTCTAGATAAAGCCACTTTATTAGTTCCAAAGTAAACAGCATAAATTTTCCACTATAATGCGTCGTCCTAATGAATCTCCCGAAGTAATTTAATTACCCCGATGCAATTAACTTGCATCGTTATCGATAAGGGGGGCGAAATAAAATTCCTCCGTTGATTCGCCCGGTCGGTCTCCCCCTTCTTACATCGCACTGTTCCTCTTCTACCTTTATTCCTGTGTACGACACTCCGCCGTCCATCCACCTCTTCAGACTCTCGCGTTAATTTCGTTTTGAATGAAAGAGCAATTAACGAGATAAACGCGTGTCTCGTGCAGAGGTCCGCGTTGCCCCGGATAACGATAACAATTTTACGCGACGCCAATTCTGGTCCAATTTTTTCTTCTCCCTTCAATTTTTATGGCACGTCTTGACTACGTTGTATGATCGATCACGGCCACGATTAGGTCTGTCGGACTCGCGTACGTGACGCGTTTATCTTCCATCGAGTGGAATGCTCGGTGTTTCCCTTTATTGAAATTACGAAAGAGCGAACAATCGGGTCCGTGATATCGTCACGTTTCGGCGTCAGAGATTATCAATATTATTCCTCACCAGACTACCTGGGGGAAAGCATTGACAGATTAAAGGTCATTCACACGTGCACCAACCGAGGTATGTACATATATTCCCAAGCCGTGTGCATCGAGAAGAATCTCGCGTTATCTCCGTCGCTTCTCCTAAGGCACCGCCGTGACCCCTTTATCAGCGGTTCGTATCGACCGGCACGTGGCCGACGGAGCTTATCATTCCAGAGACAACAGGTGATGGAGAAATTTGATTATCGAACGATACTCGTCTGGTATGTTCTTTTACATATCCAATTTGCCAGTAATCGCGAATGGACGATAAACTGGCAAACGACGTGGATTTATTCACGAAACAGTTTGCAATATCCAACCGACAGCCATTCGCGTGATATTTATTGCTCCGCATCACTATAGAGTATTAAGGAAAGTTATTACCGAACAGGCGGACCTTGTACTTCGTCAAAGGCATGTATACATGCAGACTGATTTTATCGTTACAACCTATCGGTGTAATTAAGTCCGCGGGACTGAAAAAAATAGAAATAATCCCAAGTTAAACAGACCGTCGTCTATAAGTAAAGATCGTCGACGCGAGCCTCGCGCAATAACTGCTGTCGATCCTGTACAAAGGAATTCGTCCATCCCGGTACCGCGCGACACAGCGATTTTAATTCGATTCGATTCCGCGAATGGCCCCCAGCGTGGAGCAATTTATTTATTGGAGAAAGTGCCCGGGGGCTTGGGACTCCTGTCCTAAGCAGGATTCAATTTGGCCACTGCCCACGATTCCACCTTCAAAGAGGAATCACCGTCGTCTATATAGACGGGCCGCCCTTTCGTCGACGTGCACAGGCACGGTCAGCGGCCTCCGCTATTAATCTTATATCGAACGCTTTATCCGCGTCCGCTTTCTCCACGAACTTTTACCCCTCCCTCATCCGGCCGCCCGTTTGCCGACCTCTTCAACCCTTGGACGAGCAGGAATTTTCAATTCTTTCGAGTGCCGCGGGAAAAGCAGATCGCCCCCGGGGCCCGTCGCTTCCATTCGACCGGCGAAATTTCACGTCCACCTGGACGCATCCGGGCTGCTGCTCGTCAGTGAAATTGCGATGCACGTGACGCCGCTAATGTCGCGCGACTTCCCGTGAACCGGAAGTTAGACGCCTAGGAACTCGAGCCGGAGGGAAAAATACCGTGGACGGTGATTTTTCGAATTTTCTTTTATAATAGAAATTCCTTGGAATGAACGTGGGATTTTAAATCGGTGGGCTCTTTAGTATCGAGCAATCGGTGGATAAAATTATTCGGCACAATTATTTCCATCGTAACGATACGATAATTCAATGAAATCATTCTACTCCGTTATCCCGTATCGTCGTTTCATTTTTCGACCGTCTAAGGGCCACTTTAGAGTCGAGGCGATCGTTATCCAGAAAATTAGATTAGCTTAAATCGTGTAGAGTATCGAATACTAAAATTCACCTGCGGTTTATCTATTCTCGCCTGCTGCGTCATTGTGCGACGATATTTCACGGAACGATCGAGTCATCCACAATTTATATTAATTGCCGCGCGGTATCCACTTTCCACCACGAGTATAATTTTGTATTAACATAGCCCGTGAAATACAAGGAGCTTCTAATTGCCCCCGGCAATTTATCGTCTTCGAAAGAAATAAAAGAAAGGGACAGGAGGAACACGGATCCCGCGATTAATCGCGAACGGAAATGGAAGGACGTGGAAAGGAGCGCGGTTCGCTTCTGGCAGGACATTGGCCAGGACGAATAAGTAATGTAGAGGTCCATTATGCTGAAACGGTGAAGGGTCTTCGAGCAGGGTCAGCCAATCCCCCAGAGGGCCGTTAAAGTGAAATACTTCTGAATGCAAGGTGGCTGACCGCCTCACCCCACTCTTTTCTCTTCTTTCCTCTACCTTTTCCGTTTTGGACCCTACGCCGATCCTATGAGTCCGTAGGTAAATCGTTGTTATCTGGACAGTGATAAACCCGTGAATGGAGTTCGCGCCTGCCCGACGAATGAGCCGGGGGAAAGCAGAGGGAAAACCACCCTCCGCGCTACAGTATTGCCGAATAGATGGCTCTGTTTATGCGAACTGGTCTTGCCTTGCTTGGAGTGATCGTTTCTCTGCTAATCGTGTATCTCGATTAGAAAATCGTAAATTCTGGTCGCGCAAGAGTTAACAATTGCAAAATTTTCGTTGAGACATAACACTTGGTCTGTTGCAAGCAATCGCGCGTCGATAGTAATTGAATAATTGTTTCGTTGTTTTTGAAATGTCCCCCTCGTATGCAGGTAACGATTTTCCCTGGAGAACAAAGAAGTAAAGAAGTGCTCGGATTGATGAACGATGTTAGCCGAAGGAACTATAAGCGTGACTCTCGCGAGCGGGAACGTAATTGAATTTTCCAGGGCGCGCACGCGAAGGCACGTTGATTTCGCCGCCCCTCTAGGGGTGGTTCCGTTTGTCTCCGTGGCTGGAGGGGATTCGAGGGAGCATGCAAACACCACGAGATTAAAGGAACCGTCGTTCCATGCTGTGGGCTCGTTGGAATCGTGGCCCGAAGACACGCCGCGAGCTACAAACCCTCCACGAAATCCAATCCACGTTTAACCGGCAATATTGAACGCTAGAGCGTTCATCGAAATCATAATCGTAATTAAAGCGACACCTCGGTAATCAACAGAATATTTCCGCGCACACGGGAATTTTACCAGGAACCATCAATTATTACGCAACGGTTGACACGAGCCATAATTAAAATAATATACATATATAGTTTAGGAAGCGGTATCGTTCGATACATAGACTTCCATCCGGTACTATTATTAATTACAGAGCTGATGGAAACACCTCTGGGTTAATTCGAACGTTTCAGAACGATCATCCCCCGTTTCAAATGTTTCCTTCCCCATTAATTATTCCCAATGCATAATGCATCCGTGAGCTGCATCCGTGTTAGTCAATATAAATTCATGGACCATGTGACCGGCGAGAAATCGCAGGAGAAGAAAGTCCGATTCATCTTGATCTTTCTTCGCTGAAACTTGGCATACTGAACAATGGAGGGTCCAGCCGAGGTCGGCGGCCATTCTCTGATGATATTGATTAGCCGACGCCCTTAGTTAGCGCCAGCTACACTTTCTTTCCTCTCCGTGTTCGCTGCCTCCCTCGCCCACCCCTCTGTTCTTCGAGTCGTCTCGAAAGAGCTCGGTCCCGGCCCGTTCCCCCTCGTTTCCCTACGTTTCTCTATTCGCCAGTCTCCGGGAAGTCTGCTTTCTCGCCCTCGTTAACAAGAGCGGGGACGCGAGATGCCGGTGAAAAGAGACAGACGGGACTAAATCATTCATCAAACAAGTAATGCGACGGTGACTCACGGTTCACGCATGCGGGGATGACATTTGCGTGCAGCGCTAGTCACGTAGAGAGGGGTGGACAGGGGATACCAATTTTTCCACAGAGATTCGGATTCTGGGGGTTGCGGATGGAATCCAGGTTCGTCGGGAATAATTATTAATCATTTATGCCCGGAACGAGTGCGCGGCGACCGTTGCCGGAGATTCGACGGGAAAGAGTGGCGGATATTTTTCGAGATATATAATTGTTTGGACTTCTAAGGTCGGAAGAATTCGATACACCCCGTAGAGGGTGCCGCAGAGTACGGAAACGTTATGTGGCCGGGGTGTAATTAGACACTGCAGGCTGGAACAACATCGAGCGGCCGGTATTGTTCCCAGAAATTAAGGGAAACGAGGGAAAGCCGGGAAAGCTGACAGGAATAGGGGATACGCGGAGGGTTGCTAATTACGCGAGCTCGTGAAGGGGAGAAGCCATTTTCTGCGTAGGCACAAAGACCCGGTGCGCGTTATATTAATGCAGCCGGGAGGGGGACGGGAAATTTGTTTCGGGAACTTCTTCTGCAATTTGATCCTGATGCTCGATAGGCATGCTCGTGTGTAGGAATAAGCTCTAGGTGGTTATTGTTATCTCGAATTGACGAACACGTGAATCATGATGGCACTCCTTATGTACAATATTAATGGATTCTCCGATATTTCAGGAAATGCAGACAGTGCCAGAACTAATCCCGTGGCTGTTTCGTATTATTGCTTCCACCGTTTCGTCCGAATTTGTTGTTCCAATTCGAAGATAAATTCTACATGTCGCGTATCTCACAATGAGTGTCGATTAATATTAATATCAATATTTCTTCTCTCTTCGCAGGTAAAGTTTGGATAGGCGATAACGAGGTCGCGTGGCGGACAGAACAGTCTTTCAAGAGGACCTCACCCCTAAATCCCTGCGCCACCACGACCACCACGACGACGACAGGTGGCGGGGCACCGACACACCCCCACCTGTCGCCACTTATTGCCGCCCCCGTGACCACTCCCGATCATCGAAGTCCCAGCAGCCTCCACGTGAAACTTGGCATTTCTCCCGGTGAGTAACAACAATTCGACGCCCTGCGTCAACTTTGCTTTCCAAGCCAATGCGATTCGCCATAAATGTTTCATTAACATCCGTCGATGTGGAAGCTGGCCGAAGTGTTAAAGAGATTTCACTTGTACTTGCAAATTCACCGTAAGCTGCATCCATCGCGGAACACCGAAAAAAGACGGTTGTTTCGCTGAAGAACGATGACAGCACTCTGAGAAAAAAACCCGGAGGGTCAGCGGCTTAAAACGGCCTTAAAGCTGGCTCTTTAAATAATGCAATAAGCTTGATGTCATTTGCCGGACAATGGAGGGGGCAGTCCCTTTTAGGGAAAGGTCCAGCGAAATTGCCCCTCGCAGGTGCTCGCTTCCGACCCTCGACGTCCACGCCGCCAATCACGATTGTACGATTCGCGATGCTCGTCCCGTTTTCACTTGTGTCGATAATTGCCAACGATAACCGTTTTCCTTTTTATGCGATCTTGAGCAACGGCGATGATGCACGACGGGACAATTAAACGAGAATATTCAAGCGCGGCCCTCTCTCTCGATCGTGAATTATTCCGTCTCATTTCGAGCGATGCGAAATCGTTGCTCGTTACAATTGGCTCGCTCTAATCACTCGTTGCTCGTTGTCGTCTCGAAGAAGCGTCACTAAAGCGTCACTAAAGATCGCTATCGAAGAGTTTTTTCGATTTAAGATAATCGAGCTGCCAGGTCTGAATTGCGATATCATATTAATTTCGTCACCTAACGATCGACCACACCTGTCGTAATGAGAATTATCATGTGCAATGACTTCGAAGAGTTTCTTCTTCGGACTCTGGTTCTGAAATATACACACACACGTATACTTTGTTGTACGATTTTCCTCTTGGACGATATCGATTACTTCTCCATTTCCTCATTATCTGCCTGCCAAATTAAAAATTGCAGTTGAAAAAAAGACGAAGCCAAATAATCCGTAGATTGTCTAGAGGCGTTACGCTAGAAGTGCGGCATCGCATCGCGTGGCTATCGATCCGAACCGGAAGCCGGTCTAAGAGCGTGGAGGAAGGTGGATTCAGTCCTTGGAACAATGGATTCATTCGTTTGCTTAAATAAACATTGCTCGAACAATAGCATGGCGGCCCGTACGGGGGCCTCTTTCGCCGATGGAACGAGCCACGAGTGAGGAAACGAAAAGCGGGCTGATTCCTCCTCCCGTTTCCGTGAAAAAGAGAGGAAGCGGCATGTTTAATGCATCGTTCAACATTTCCATGTCAAACATCGCTTTGACTCGCGGAATTTAAAACCGTCTGGCCGGCGCACACATAGGGCCAGCTATAGGGTGCGTGTGTACTGGCTGATGGGAAAACCGGCCATCTTTATTTACCGTCGAGCCGTCGCTGGACAAGGTGCGCCCACGCTTGATAAGGGTGCAGGATCGATAAGGGTCGAAAGTTGAAAGCAGCGTGGTTGTAACGCGAGACGAAGTTACGTCTTTGTTCGATTAGTTTGCGGGGGTGTGTTTATGGGGTTAAATTTCGCGTCCTTTCTGAAGATGCAGAGTGCACTCTGAATGCTTTTACCTTTTGACCTTTCGAATTTATAGACAGGAGGGCGGTTGGTAAAAAATTTGGAAAATCTTTTCTTGTAATGAGAAATAACAATTCGGTACGGTCATTTTTACTCAAACCTACTTTGGCTGAGAGACGGCTTCTTCAGTGTTCGTACACTGATACTTTTTGCGAGAATATTTGTACACTAAATTGGGTAAAGATCGTAGCGCATAAAGTATGCAAATGTTGCAGCAAATAATGGCAATTGTTCGGGTACAAGTACTGAGGATAAACTTTTCCCTCATTTATATTTTTCATTAAATATATAAAAGCATTCAAGCGAGCACGAAAACTGTACATTTGGACCATGGTCTCCACTTTAAGACAGGATATAGCGTAAGGAGTACCGTCCCTCGGAGTCTATTTGCCTGGCAAAGCTATCCTGCCTAGCTGCCAAGTGTGTTTATTCGGTATATCAATAAGAACGAAGTAGACGAGGTTCCCCAAGGGTTTCCTCCTCTCGCTGCCCTCCTCTCTGCCGGACGGCTTGATAACATTATGTTTCTTGCGTCGACATATGCACTGGCCGGGTTTTTAAGAACGAGGGATAGCACCCTAAAACGTTGTACGAACCCACCGTGGACATGTGTCGAAACGATGATCCTTTCGCCTCTGAAAACGGTACGAACCCCCGAACGGACCTGCGGAAGACTATAAATCACTGCAGTAATTAAGAAAGCTTCAAGGGGCCAAACAAACCCCCTCAACATATCTCGCACCCCTTCTATATTTATATAAAATGGACATTCTTACTCTCTACGTCTACGGTTTATGAAATTTACGGGCAAATCGATAGTTTATGAATTTCCGGTAAATCTGCAGTTTATGAATTTCCCCCCCCCCGCAAACGTCGCTTTGCAGCAGGGGTGGCGCAGAGGAAGATGGCGCGGAGAGGAATTGCAGACAAGTGCCTCTTAAAAAGTAATCTTCGAAGTCAGTGAACTGTGTAACGTAGTCTCGTCGCGTGTAAATTACGCTGTCCGGTTACGGAAGGATCCTTTCTTGCCGTTCTCCGATGTATCTCTCCCCTGGGACTATCATTCTTTTCCTTGGGATCGCCCTTTTCCCCTCTGAGGTATTTAAATTTCGTTTACTCGACCGTACCGCGGGCAAATTATATCGCCCGTCTGCCCCTTTCCCACGTATTCGACGCTTCAAATCAAAACATTAGACGTCGCAACTTTGTTACAGTTCCTTGCAACAGCCATCGGTTTCCAGACATTTTTGTGCGAATTCTTTTTACGCAACTTTTAGAGCCCTCCGCGGGGACGTTTTTCAAGCGGCGACACCGGGTCCGTTCGTATTTCCATTTTACCGTGCACTTTGAAATATCGAGCAGCAGCCATATGCGAGCCAATAACCGACGCCACGCGTCGCTGGCGTATATACACGAACGTTTCATATACGATGGCGCAGGGACGCGTACGGGGTGAGAAAGGGTGGCCGGTGAAATATTGGCTACATAGATTTCAACCATTATTGCCGCGTGTAAAACACGGCGACATTTGGCGCTAAATCGATCAGGCTGCTCGCGCCGTGTCAATGGTCCGCTTTACACGAACCGATTATATTCGTGGACTGCGAAAAATACTTTACGGTGTCGTTATTCGATAGTTCGACGCGCCATAAGCCTGTCGCCATTCGCGAGAACTCAGTTACAATAAAATCTGCATTCCATGCTCGGCCGTTCTAAAAATCGTCGCGAACAATAAATGACAGAATTGGCGGAGAGGCGATTGATTGGCTTGCTTGTCCGTTTAATATTCAGAACGGGAGCTTGGCATTTGAGTTACGGTGCGGTCTAAATTTTCTGGGGAGACAGTTTCAATAGTGAAAGACAGCGCTCGAACGGTGTAAATGTTCGTCACGGGGAGCAATGTATTTATGGAAGGCCGTGTGGTCGCGGCCTAAGAATAACAGCGGATAAAGTATTCCCGCCATGAATATTTCGTATCTTCTATGGGGATCTCCCAGCTCGAACGTCGTTCAAATTGAATTCTGATTTAACTGGCCGCGTCTTGCCAGCACAGAAATACATCCCTCGCGCGCTCCCGGCCTCGCTTTCATCGCGAACAGAACGAAGAAGAAAGAGAGGATGCCCGTAGATTCGGGTGGATCGATCTTTTACGTAGGAATTCTCTTCGATTCTTGTCTCAGAAGGGAAAGATCTACGCGACGAGTTTCGCAGTTTCTCTCTTTCCCTCTTTTTCATATAACTTGCGTGATTTACAGTCACGCAGTTAGCAGTTCCGATTTATAGTGGCCGAAGTTGCGCCAGAGTTTTATAGCCTGGCGAATTGTTTCGAACTGTGCCGAGAGCACTCTCTCTCTCTTTCCGTAACCTATGAACGCGCCGGAAAATTCAATTAAACGTCGAACAGAACGCTACCGACTGTATACGCGGAATCGTTGCCGGCAACGATGAAACCGGAGTAATGAGATACTTCGAATATCAATCCGTCACGTTCAGCAGAATTTATTTTCCGCTCCCAAGGAGGTTTCCCGACGTCCAGTGATTCAAAAAAGGTCCCGAGGCACCCGTGCGTCCTTTAAATCAACGTTTTACGCACTTAATCCCCGGTAGCGATCGCGCGAAGTCAGGCGCAGGAAAAATGAGATGCACGACGGTAATTGATGACCCGCTTTAATAAACCGAAAGACGCGTTGTTGCGGCAAAAAGCTGGAGGCGGTCGCGTGGATTCGTTCGAGGCGAGAGCAGCTGCTCGCTGCAAATTAGCATCGGGCTATAAACGATAGCGGTTTCGGCGGTCCACGAGCGCCTCCAGTGAGGGATTCGTTAATTGAACGTTTAATTAGCCCAGCTTCATGGTCACTGTATACGCACCTTGAGAAATCCATCGATAGGCCGAGCTCCGCTTTTTCCATTGCGTCGCGCGAACGTGAATCACGTTTGCCGCGTACTCGCGAAACGATTCGAATTTCCCACGAAACAATATCGACCCATCGCTTGGAGAATACGCATCGATGCGTGACAGCTACGCGATCACGCTGATTTACCACGGCTCACCCTTCGCGAGGTTTCGCTACAAGGTAACAGCAACACGGCCGAAAATAATACCGATCACCCTCGAAATTTATAATGAACCGCGATTTACCATAATTAATCGATTACACCGGCCGAGACGTGCGGTCTCGCGATCCACCGCGCTGGCCGGGGGAATTTTTTTTCAGATTATAATTTTAGATAGGCCGCTCGCCGTTCTTGCTCACGCAAATGGCGGCGTGTAGGCAAATTGAGGTGAGATTGGAGGTCAGCGCGATCCGTGGAGAGTTGCGGCGAGCGTGTACCGGGCGATACAAAAGCAATTTGCGACTTTGCTGAACTGTTTCTTATCTAATGGAATTAATCGAATGAAAATAAGGGCGGGGGGGTGGTTAAAACGGGGCGAGGAAAATAAGATTCGCGCGACAACGTGGCTGTACTGCACGGGGATGTTTCACGCGGGCAATCGCGAAGCGACGAAGGGAAAATCGTCGACCGTCGTTTCTCGTCGCGATCTTAGAATGCAATCGGTGGATGCAAATTAACGAAGCTCGCAAGAAACCTGCAAATATCCTCGCAGAACGTCTGTTTAAAAGCCCTATAGTCGGGGGGCCTCTATTAATAACGGGCGGTGGAAAAAGGACTGGCGGAGGATCAATTATTTTCTTGTCTCGCTCAACGCCACCGTTACCTCGCCAATAAACCTTCGACGTTGTGCACACCTGATGACTCTATTGCGCCAATCGTGTTCGGGGTCGTCGTGTTCTGCGCAACGTGGCAGAAGCTCGACGACAAGCCTCAGCCAGGTACCAGCTGTATGCAAAGAGAGGAAAATGGTGTAATGGCGAGGACTAAATGCGCTCGAGCTTCCTGCGATCGAGCGGATGTGCGTGAATACGTAACGAAACGAGCATTGCTCTCACGTGCTACCTTCCAGTGTCCGACAGCTTTTGTGCAGGGGAAAAATTGCGCGCAGCATAGACTGAACTACTAATTAAGCCACCGCGACCGACAGATGAAGCCCTCGTGGCTCTACACCTGCGTCGTTCTATACTCTCCAAGCATAGGATAGGTGCTCGATCCTCGCGTCGATGGATCGATCGGGCACAGATTCAACGGGTTCGCGAAGTCGAACTGGACCCAACGCAATTTCGTCGATCGGACGACGTTAATATTAATGATCGATCCCGGCAGCGTATTCCAGAAATCGTTTTCTTTCTTCTCCCGGAGCGTTGATTTATGGGAGCAGGATTTTTTCGCGCTCTCTCGTCGTGCCGGTGGCACGAAGAGGACGCGAGATTCATTTTATTCATCAAGATTTACGGCCGTTCGCGTAACCAGAAAAATCGGCCGCGAGTGAAAGGTTAAGGATATATTGGAACGATGCTGCATCGATATTGCCTCGCGAACTGTTTCCAATTTTCTGATTCCTCATTTTCCGTACGGTCGAGCGATACGCTGAAGAAGGAATCACCCGGTACGTGAATCGGTGCGAAGCACCGCGTAATACCAAGGGATCACGGTGGACCGGCTAACGTGATTATTATAAAGTCAATACGTTGCTAACTCATCAGCCGGCTCCGCCCTCTAACAGCCCGGTAATATGCACCGGCCAAGAAGTCAGTTACGCTCTATCAGTACTCTCTCTCTCTTCCTCTCTTCGTCTCTCTGATTTCCTTCTCCTTCGCCTCTTCGGCTCGCCCTTCTTCTCCCTGTCCCACGATCTGACCCTTTTTCCTCTCTCCCATCGTTCGTCCACTCGCCTCTCCTTTCGTTGCTTTTAACTTTCCTCGTCGGCACGACGACGCAACGTGCGTTCGATCTTGCTTCATCGGGAAGGAAACGACGAGCGGTCTACCTACGTCGGACAGGCACGTAAGTACCTACCGTACGTACCTATATACCTTCGTAGCCCGCTGCCACTCCTTTCTCTTTCTTTTCTTTACTCCTCCCGTCCGCTTTTGCACGTGCAATACACGCTCCGCGGTACAGCACGACGTATCTGGCGGATCTCGAACGAGCCGCACGAAATCGCTGCCTGCAATTACCCCCGAGAAATATATTACTTAAGGATTGCTCGCTAAGAACGCAGACGATAAGGATGCTTCCACGTCCGGCGATCGGGGTCCCCCGCGCGTGAACTTGGACTCCGTTCGACTCTTCCTGTGGACGCCTCGGCATTTTCTATTTATTGGAAAGGTTAATAGCCGTGCCCGGTACCACGGAGGAGGTGTCTTCGATTGGAAGTTCAACAGTTTCGGCGCTTCGAATAGGTTTTGACGAGATTCGAGGATTCGTTCGAACATTTCTTTTCAACGGCAACTTTGCTGCCGAATCGCGATTCCGATGGGACGTCGAGGGAAACTGTTCTCTCAACTTCTATCGGTGCATGTGCATGCGTGATCGTGATCCGCGCAAACGATCGATAGTTATCGAAACTGCAACGGCGACTTGATAAATGCACGCGCAGCGGCGTGCAGCCGATAACGTAATACGGGAAAAAGGGAAAAAGCAAAGGATCCGAGAGTGCTGCGAGTATCTGTTACACGCCTCGTGGAACGCGTTATTACAGCCGCGAGAGGTGCCGTGCGAGTAGAACCGTGACTTTTTCCCCGGCAACGCGAAGTTCAAGGTCCGACTTGGGCTGGGTCGTTTCATTCATTCGCGTTGGAAAGCACGTTGCGAAACTCCTTGGATACGCGAACATCGTTTCTCTGCACCGCCTTGATTGCGCGCTGCCAAAAATGTGCTGCTGTTTCGTGAAAGCGCAGACGAAGATATTTTTACAGCACGTGGAACATTTTATACACCACTTACATCCCTTTTTTAAAATAAAATATTTATTCGACGATGTACTGGGATGAAATAATTATTTTTGTTATTCTTAGTCTTAGTATTATTCATCGAGAGCACAGAATTTTCTATTTCACCCTCGAATCCAAAAGGGACCCCGAAACGAACAAACAAGACTACAGCATATGAAACAGCCGCTTCAAAATCGACCTCTCGCGAAACTGTTCGCGCTTAGGTATCGCTCGGTGGGACAGGTTATCGTGCCTAATCTCGCGACACGGGGACGCGGATCGACGGCGCAATTTCCACGCAAAGTCCACCCTGAGAGTACTTGTCGGGACGAATTGAACGGGCTGCGTATAAATCTGTGTTAGTATATCGTGTGTGTACACGCGTGTGTGCCCGACCGGACCACAGGGTCAGGGGTTAAGCGGCGTGATTGAGCCTTGCTTACAAGGAGCCGCCCTTCGTTGCTGCTCTCGGTCCTACCTTCTTCGTGGGGAAGGAAACCATAATGCAATTTAAGCCATAATGCTTGACTTTAAATTGAAAAGATTGCCCGGGGGATGCGAGGGAGCCAGACCTATCGCAGCGACCACGGAGGCGGTGGTGCTGATGCTGTGCTGCGGTTTCAGTTTCAGGAGGATGGGGTGCGAGGGAGAATCGAACACCTCTAGATCGTTTTCCTGCGCTGCGATACTTTGGAAAACGCGTGACGTTCGGCGCGATCCGGGGAAGCATCGCAGCTGGCCAAACGAACGACAGCACAGATATTCCGTCTATGATGGAGTTAAAAGCATAGAGACGTGTACAATGCAGCCTGCTCGCCGTTAGCAGCCGCCTGCGATATAATGCAGATACTCACCCCTTTGAGTGCTGGGGAATAACGATTAGATAGAATTATATAGGCGCTACTTTCGGGAAGAATGCAAAGCGGATGGTCGTTTACTATTAATCCCGATTATTAGGCACCACTGTGCAGATGGTCCACGTTGACTCGGGTATTTTTCTAGATCGAAATGAGATAGCTGCGCGGTTTTTCCAGGTTGATTGTTGTGAGACGAATCTTCGGACAGATGCGGGTGGAGAACGATTGCTGTTGGAGAAGAGTGGAAAGCGGTTTAGGGTAATTTTCTGTCGGAAGGTAGAGGGCGATCGTTGTTAGCGAAATTGCAAGAGCGACAGGTGTCGAGGAGCAGGAATTCTAGGTATAATGAGTTCGGGGGGTGTAATCATATCGAGCAGATAGTCGTAGTTCTTTTCTCCATTGGCAAACTTCGCCGCACAGCCCCGCTGACCAATGGCCATCTGTTGGGTCGCTGCTGTACTGGTTACTCTCTCCTCTTTGTTGGAGATTCGTCCCCGCGTTCTGCCACGCTCCAGCTTACATTTCCAATCAATAACCGATTGAACAACCCCCTCTCAACCCCCAGCTGTTCACATTCCAGCGAGCCAACGGCCGAACAATCTTGCGTTCCGCGAGTAGCCCACCCCGATCTCAGTTTGCCTTACGATTCTTAAGAAACGAGAACGGATAACAATCAGTTCGATTTGTTCATTGAAGAGATTTTAATGAACGGAAGGGTTGCCGTCCAGGGATCGTCCAGTGAAACAATTCGATGCATGTGCCCACACAATTCGCCACCTAGGTTTACAATGGAACGGATCTATCGATCGTAGGACGATTTTTTCCAGGGTCGAAGATGGAGAGCGATGGCTGGAGGAGGCGAGATGATAAATCAGATAGGTGGAAGCAGCTGGTGCTCGGGAAATTGGCCGGCCATTGTATCGGGACGTGTTATTTTGGAAAATCATCTCTCGGCTCTTTGCCTGCTAATTTCGGCGGGCCTTGTGCCCGAAATTACTACCTACTTCCTGGGTCGCGGACCTGCCGGTGGCCGGCAACCCTCGGCCCGGGCATATGGAATGCGGTTATGGACAGCCTATCGGGTTTCTTCGGACGAGCCTCAGTTTGCTGTTAATTGCGCCCGGCCTCTCGTTCTGTTTCCCTCTTCCGGAAATATTTTCCTCGCCTGCTCCGCTATACGAGATGGCGAGATTGCGACACGGTACCGTAATTAGGGAGTTTTCTCTGAAAAACTTTCGATCGACCTTAACGCCGAAATAGAACGGACTCGAACAGCGTGCAAGCGTTCGAAATTAATTTCTTTCATCCTGGAAGAAATTTGCATGTCGAATTCACGGATCGACATAGTGTTTTACAGCGTGCAAAGGGTTTAATTTTCGTAAATCGTAAATTGTTGACCAAAATGAAATATACCGATGAACGTACGAATTCGCAAATCGTGCCAGAAATAAGCCATAGCTATTCTTTCTGCATCGCAAGAACAATTAACGGTTCCTACGGTAACGTCTTCCCCGATTTGCACGGCACGGCCGGTGGTTCCGCAATCATTGCCCCGTTTCGGTTTCCACGGATTTCGTAGAAGCATCACGGCCCTTTAATGTTCGCCGCCAGTGAATATTAAAAATTCCTGCCGAATATCTGCCAGGCCTACCTGGCCCTCACCTTCACGCTTTCCTTCGATCGCCAAGTGCATAGACATGTAAATGTACTTTTTGCCGACGCGACGGTGTGAATGGGACGGGTCGTAGAAAAATCGGCGATTGCGGCAGGCACGTATCGGAAACGTGGGTCTGACGGTAATGAGAGTCTTAGAGGTCCTCCGGACATCCATTTGCATTAGCATGTCGAAGGATGTGCCGATCGGGCCGCGCTTCCGAATGGAAGATTGAAATCGGCTTCGACCTTAGCCCAGGTAGCCTTATGAACTCATTAAGGATCTTTTGTGGCCTTGCCTTTTAACCGTCAGCCACAGCTGATGGACTGACGTGGTCGTTTTTAGAATATTTCCACAGATTTTGGGGCGAGCATAATTAGGTCTCGAGGAGGGAAATTGAGGAATACAGATTACACTAGAGTCTTGCCTTGGATGAAATTGAAATTGGAACAATGTGCTGCGCTACGTTTGCACGATCAATCCCGCCGTTTATTCTACCTCTCTCGTTTCACGGAAAACACAGACGCGACCCTTGGTGTGTTTCCGTCATAATAAGGGTATAAACTACCCCGTGCGAGTTGACGAAAATCTACCCTCTGACCCCACTGGTTCACCGGTGGACACGAGCGACATACGAGCAATGTCGCTACACAATGGCGCAGTCCAGTGCACCCCATGCTCCTTTGACCCCCTCTCGATACGGGACAATGCGAGAATCCTGCTAGAAAATGCATATAATCGTACCTGCAATGTTTTCGTGCGATAGGAAACATACGAGTACATCCTGACACCGTTCAATGCCCTTAGAAATTATTGCGACCATTTGAGTTATGAATTTCGGGGGCATTTAGCTCCGATCGCTTTTACAGTTCCCTTCGCAACAGATTTAACACCTATGCAGCGCCTGTGTCTGTTCGAGTTCTGACATTCGGGGACACTTATCGAATCGTTTATAAGTTGCTTCTTCTTCCTCGACAGTGTTGGGGTACAAAATTGTAATTAACAGGAATTAATTAGATATATCCAACCGCGACGAACTCGAAGCCAATCGAATCTTCCACACGAGTTCCAGAAATTTCACGGCAGTTCACAGCAGTTCACAGTTTCCACTGTTCGGTAAACCGCCGCGCCGCATGCCACGTGCCCTTTCAGTTTCCAACAATCTGCCAGCTTTCCCGCCCGGAAATTTGTCCCAGTCCAGCTATTACCATGGGCGCAATTAAAGCCAATAATTCACCGGGGCGGGGGTAGCCTCTGGCACGAGTGGCACGCGTGAAAGGACCGAAAGTTGTCCACGCTCCAGATTTTCGAGTGTGTTCATTTCCCTCCCCCTGTATAGTTCCACAGATGAGTGGCGGCGTGCACACGCGCGCCATTCGAACAATAATGGCCACTGACCATTGGCCATCCCTGAATATTCCAAGCCCGGACGATGATTCAATCCGACAATGGACCGTTCCGCCGGACAATGCTCTGGTCAAATGCACTATCGACGGCAAACGGGGGTGGTTGCAAAATAGGGGCGCCGAATGGTCCCTTACGTTCATCCCTCTCGCAGGACCGTTGAAAGCGTGGGTGGCTGCACGAAACGCGGCCTTTCACACCGCACATCTCGCATTTTCTTCCGAGAACCGTCGCTCCCTGAAAATTTGCTCGATTCTGAGGTTGATCGATCTCGAACAAAGAAAATGAAACTGGAAATGATATATTTCCCGTGGAATCCGTAACAGAAGCGGCGCGGGTGATTTTCCTTGCACGAACGAATACGCTCCTCGTGGATTACGGCTATTCACTTGCAATTGTAAGGGAAATGACGATGCGAAGTGGAGGGGATTGCTTTCTTTTTGTGCGAGTGTTTTTTTTATCTGGAAACTGGTAGCACATTGCAGCCAAGGGTATTGTGGTAATGAGGTGCTTGATTGTTTGATTAAAACCCGTCCAGAGATACCGAGCGATGCCGGCCTGCCTCGCTTACCGACGATAATTAAGCCAATAAACTAATTAACCGAATTAGATAATTTGCAGATCGATCCGGGTGTAATAATAATTGGGCCTCGTTTTTCTTGGCCGCTCGCGTATTTGTAACGGCGCGCCGTGGGAAGGGCCAATTCCATTGCAATTGCTCAATCAACATTTACAATAACGATCAGCGCCGGCCGGCTGCTAGGATGAGCGTAGATTAATCCCAATTGTTATTGAAGAGCCTCGTACCGTGGATTTTTGTCCGAGTTTGACACACGTACCTATGTAAACGTCTCGCAGTCGATTCGTTTCCAGCACGGCCGGGACCTTCGCAAGATTTACAAGCGGATAGGAGCTGGAGATGTAGATTTTTGCAAAACACGAAAAGCCCATTTGGAGTTTTCGTGGCCGCGTGGAAAAAAAATTTACAGCACCCCTGCGCCTGGTTTTCTAGTCGGGCACGTAAATTTGTTTTTTCTTTTCCTTTTTTTTTTGCCTTCTTTCCGGGGAGGCTACTCTCTAGTTTTACGACTTAATGACTCCTCCGGCCGACAAGGCATACCGAAATTCCGATGAACTGCACCGCAGTTGTTCCTTTATATTTTTTTTCTGCCCCCCACCCCTCCTCTCCCTAGGATACCCATCGTTTCGACGAAAGGGATAAGAGAATAACCGTCAGTGGAATTTACAACGAGACCATATAACGTTGGACCGCGACTGTCTTCTTCTCTGCAGCAACTCAATTCGATTTTCCATGTTTCCTACGGATGTTGCACTTTCCTGTGGCGGTGCATTTACTTTGCGAGTTACAATTGGATATCTTCACCAAACGTTTGCATTAAGCACTTCGTAATTCAATTGCACGACCACCTACCTAAGCGGCCACTGACCTATATAATCGCCATATTCAGCAGAACGACTTCAGGTATCGATTTAAGTTCCCATCGAGACAACAAAATTATTTACAGCTGTGCAATAAATATGCGTAATCGTACTTACGACAAATATGTATTGTCGCGCGAAGATATACAGTCGCACTTGAGTCGTTTTCTCTCCGACAGCTTTTTCTTCTTCTAAAAACAGTCGGGAATGAAATATTGCTTTTCCCAATTATACAGCCGGCCTTATACAGAACTGTTTACCGTTATACATTTACCATTTCGACGCAAAATATCGTATTCCCTTACATTATTGTACCATCATCGTCATTGTTGCTTCCCCAATTAACCTATCCCCCCCTCATGTAAAATACGGGGAACCTCCCCCGTTGGAAATTAAAAGGCTGAGCGACGCGTGGCGTGGAAAACGGGGGCGACAAAGAGGGAGAAGCGTTTCTATAATTCAGCGCGGTAGCCAGCGAGATGTCGATCGTTCGGGATCGAGGATCAGGGGCGGATAATGTATGTACCCTCTGTCGAGCGTGGCAAGAGAGAGGAGAGAGAACCAGAGAGGCACGTACCAAAACTCTGTCTCTTAGTATCATCTCTCTCTCTCTTTCACGTTGGCCTTGCGGAGGGTTTGCGGGGGTGCACCCCCACGGGCCAGCTGAGAAGAGGGGCAGTGCTGACCAACGCGAACGGACAGCTCTTGGCTCACCAGTAGACAAGTTGCCCCCGACAGGCTAACTTGGGGCACCCCTGGTTTTTCGAAAACGTGAAACGCTCGCGTGAATAGTTGGCCGTCGGTTTCGTTCGTTTATCGTGAACGTCCGTTCGTCAGGGTGGTACACGCAGCCTTGATCGTCCTGCCTCTGTTCTCCTACGTTTGCACCTGGTGAAGAAAGTGTGTCGTAAGAATTGAACCTGGTGAAGAAAGTGTGTCGTAAGAATTGAAGCGTTCGCATGCTTCGAATGACGCCGATAGATTAGAGGGACAGATTGATACCGACGGACAGTGTTGTTGTATTTTGTGCGCAAAGGCTATTGGAAAGCTTTTGAATAATGGTTGTCGGAATATATCAGTTCGGGAGCAAGAGGAAGATGCATGCTTATGCAAAGCCGTCCTTTCGAATACGTAAGCAAAGACATCTTTATATTGTAACGGGGGACGGGTTTAATAATTTGATGGGGGTTCGACTTTGCTTGTAATTGAATTAATAAACCTCGTCCAGTTAGGGTTTGGGCCCATATCATAGTTCGGTGAATGATAATACCAGCATGAGTCGAGGCTGGAGTATTTTTGTGGAAAAATACGAATCCCGCATGGAGCAACGTGTTCCCTCCCCCCAATTATATCCTCGCAACCCCATTTCTTTTCAGCATTCTGACACAATTTGATCGTTTTATGGTTCAGTTTGCTACCCTCATCGTGGCGCAAATTGCGTATATTTAATTTAATTTGTATTTAATTCTATTCATACGTTTACGTCCCTCGTGACGATTAATTTAGGCTGTCGAAGCTTCGCGGTTTGGCTCGTGGTAGAAGACACGGGAAATGGTGTCGGTGTTTTATCTGTTAGGGAGCGAAATGCAAAACCAACCCCCTTTCTGTGATTAGGCCAGCGTGCAAGGATTGGGGTTGCTTTTAGGTCGAGGAGGGATGCTCCCGCCATTTTAAAGTCCCCACCCCCCTGCGCTTGTAGCTGCTTCTGCCCCATACGCTTCAGATTATCCGCGGACTCACTTGAATTCCATTCTGTCCTCCCTTTCGGCTACCCTTCTGCTCCTCCACTTTTATTTGGAGATTGTTTTTTTTCCCCCCCATTATTCATTGTTCGATAGAGAATCGATCAGAAAATGTATCTGTAATTTAATCTGCCCCTGCGATTGCATATTTTTCCATTCGGACAGCTAAAAATGCATAGTCGGGCGTATGCTAATCGACTTACAACTAATTCATAAATTTTCATGAAATATCGGCAAGCACTTGCGGTGATTCCCTACTGAGCTTATAATGATAGTTTAATAGGATTATGCCCGCGATCAGGCGAATGTCAGTCACGCTTTGCATTATCGCCGGATTTCTCGCACGTCCATCGATTCACTGCGGAAGGGGTGTACCTACAAAAAAAAATGAAAAAAAGAGTGTCCCACTGTTCCACTAATGTAAAAAGCATCGAATCGGAAATCGCCTTCGTTCGTTTAAAAAGAATACTGTTAAAGCTACACGAAAATGAATTACAGCAGTTTCATGAACTTTAAATAAGCATAAAAAAGCAGAAATGCATATATGTATACGATATATGAGGAGAGTTAAGGGGGTGAGTGCTGACAGATCCCACGGAAAATCTAATTAAGTCGAGGCGCAGAAAAACTGGTTTCACTGACAATGAGCGGCGTGGAGGCTCGAACGAAACTCCGCTCGTAATCTTGGGGGGGCACCTTATCAGATCGTTATCAGCCGATCTGACCGCGTTCCTGCTTCTTGGTTGGTCACGATCCGGGCCCAATGGCCCTCATACCTTTGCCACCCCTCTGCCTCTCCCCTGGATGCGGGCCTTACTTCGTACAGTACCTTAATTAAGCGTTATGACTTGAATTCCTTGTTAAGCGAACACGTAACTCCCCTCGTGCCGTAGTCGACCAGATCCTCCTCGAGTTTCGTACAAATTTGTAGCCGTGTTACGCGAACAGTTCACTTGCCCAGTGAACTAGTCCAGTCCGGCTCTATGCAATATGTTTCCCATTATTTATTATTTTATTATCATCTGTTGCCCTCCGCTGGTAGACGCGTTAATACAAGGCAGAAAGAAGATCGAAGATTTTGAATGTTTCGTTCCAGCGTCAGTAGCAAAATGGCGCTCGAATTAATTAATTACACGTTCGCCGAAGCGCCTCTATGTAACGCGATTTCGCGCAATTGAGTTGTTCGTTCGGAGGCGGGCATCCAGCCCCCTCGGCGTACCTTCGTATCCTCTCGCCCGTTTCACGCTTCCAAGTCGGCGTATTATCGATATTTGCACGCTACGATAATTATCGAGGTTCGATCTCCTCTCGCCTCGACGGCATTTTAATCCCACCCCTTGTTCACGGCTGGCCAAGGTTCCTTTCGGCGTTTCGGAAAAATTACTGGCATTCATCTTCTGGACGTTTCATTTTGCTGCAATTCATTGCCCGCATTAATTCCTTGAATAAATTTTTCGTGACTTAAATATGTTTCATACAATAGCAACAACGTCTGTGTCATTTATGCTAATATCATTCTCATTACTAGTATTACGTAGATAATTGTTTCAATGCATTGCTATATTCTTTGTTCTTAATGAAAACTAGTATCGGTACAATTTTTTTTCCCTAAACAAAAGTGTTCGAAAGATGTGGAGCCGGAAACTATGTGCTTTTATCTTGTTGTTCTTTATCTCTCTTTCACTATAGTGTGTGTGTGTGTGCTTGTATATAGATGCTGGCTTGGCCGTGCCAGAAGCACTCTCGTTGGATATAATATATCGTCTGGATTAGCGGATCCCTCTTATTGTTTCCCACTCTTGCGAGGATCCGCTTTACCCCCCTGGCCACCCCCTGCTACGAAGTGTATCCTGGCGTTTCTTCCTCCGCCTACCACTCTGGCGTCTTTAGTTATAACTTAATTACAAGAAAAGCTGCTCGCACCAACGGACCGGCTGCCTCGAAGCGATATATATTAGATTTTCCATTATTAGAAACTTTTTGTGTCCGAGAAATTATATCTCGGGGGGAGAAGATGGAGAGATTGGGGGGGGAAGGACGGTAGAGCAGACTAAAACCTAATTGATGAACGTTATAATATAGATTAAGGCTGGTATTTAATTTTTTTATTCGCGTCAATTACAACATATTGTAGTGCAGGGAAATGAACAAAAAGTGTAGGACTTTCGACGATTCTCGGGTCTAGACGGTTAAATTGCATTGCTAATACACCCGGTACATAATCTCCCCCATTAAATTTCCATTTCACATAAGATTAAAGTTTCAAGTTGCTCGAACGAGACATCGCATCACTACAGGATCATCGAACGGTTCGTGGGTTTACGTTCAAGATGTCCGCTGTGTCCTCTCGACAAAAACCTCCCTAATTACCGCGTAATTATGAGCATCAGCATGAACGATCCTCTCGCCAGCTTGCAACGCCGCAAGGATCTTCGTCAGGGTCGTGTTGTTATCGTCAGGACTAGGGAGGCTCTACCATGTCGCAGCCATCGCTATTGTGCCAATTAAGGCGAATTTCTGTCATTATTATTTTTCAATGGATTATACGCGCGTCCCGGTGGCATTTGCATTCGATGAATATTTCATTTACCACCTTCATGCTGTAGTACAGGACGGAAAGCTTGTTAATTAATCGAGCGAACTGGAAGATTGTGTACCAAAGCTCTTTTAATGGAACGAACGCACTTGCTACATTAGATGGCAGATAGCAGATAGCGGTCATGTTTCGGCAACTTCGATAAACGTGCTGCGTTATAAAAGAGTTAATTGCGGAATTGGGTTCAAGGTGCAGTGGTTAATTAGTCAGCAGCTGTAGCTACGCTGATACAGAGTATATAATGTACTGCGGCGAATTTTTAAAAGGACACTGCCCCCAACTTTCAACCTTTCAGGGATTCTCTATTTATTCTTTCACTTTCATACATTAGCGGAACGTACGGTCATCTTTTGATCTAATCAAAAGCTCATTACTCAACATCCAAGGCGTTCGCGTCAAATCCTCCCGAATCCTCCTCGATTGCTTCGGGCATGGACGTTTTCCTGATGACTAATTGTAAGTCGACCTCAAGTAACTCGCCGCGTGAAGCACTTACGCTTACCTCCCCTTCCGTCTTTCGCGGGACGCTACCGCCAGTGGTGGCGACAGAGTCGCGTGGAAAACCACCCCCTGGGGCGAAAGGTCCGCGTACGCATACCCTACGAAGCCGTTGATGGTCGCCCGTTTTCTTGGTGTACGTGGAACGAAACTCGTCCTCGTGGTACGACTGGCTGTACGTGTCTGTACACTGTCACGGTAATTCGAACGAAAATACAGTAATAAGGGACGTGAGAAACGTGCGAGTCTGGGGGTGGTTTTATTCGACGAGCTTCTGTTGCGTGGTTCTACGTAAGCCACGATTTGAGTGTTATATTTTGGTCTACGGTGGATCGTGTACGTATTTATACTTGCATATAACCAACACGTATACTTCACCGTTTCCCATGCGCCACTGTCAATCGTTCAGAATATAAACGCCCTGGGATACAACTATATCATTATATCCCGGAGGCAAATCTTTCGAGCCTCCCCACAAATCTCGTCGAATTAACCCGCAGTAAATAACTGCGCCATTTTCGAATTGCCACGGGGCAGTCAGGCGGGGACTGTAGAAACACCGACACGAAGAAGGGGTGTAAGATTGCGCGCGTGTCGCAGAATGGAAAGCAATAAAAGGGGGGCTGAACTCTTTTATGCATCAGATGCATGGCACGCGACCCCAACCCTTCACCAAACGTCCTCATCAATTTCAAATAATTTCCCTCCGTCGCGACCATTTTTTTCTCTCTCTCCTATTCTCCCTGTAAAAGCGTGTCTATCGATGTCCATGTGTTTTACACCCCTGGTGCATCTCGTCCGTTTGTCACTGTTTCGTACCGGGTCCGATCGAAGCTGTAAGACACCGGATTGATCGTTCACCCCCGTCGGATCGCACACGACTGTCCCGTGAGCAATTATTCGGGGATCCATCAGTTTCGACGGGGGATTGGGCGTTTCGAGGATAATAATCGTTCGATGATCGATCGAGTTGCGCGTGAAAAGCAAAGAGACCGTTTAATTGGTCGACGTAGAATTCTCGTCACGTTTCGCGAAAATATAGAAGGGCCGACCAGATTTTTGCGACGTCGAGAAATCTCGATGAATTCGAAGTCGAAATGTTAGCTTAGCCACAAATATTAATAATAATACCTGGAGTTCCGTGATATCATTGGTACTATTATTACAAAGCAGCGAACGAAGTGACAAGATTCGAAAGAAAAATGCAGACGATTATTTTCAATTATTCTCATGCACAGGACGTAGTTCGCAATCTCATTTAAAATAAATTTCATTCCCCCCGCGTAAGTAAGAACCACCCTTCGCCAATAAGGCGACAGCGACTGGTTCTTGCCACCCAAGCACACAGTCGCGACGCTTTTTAAAGTCATCGCCGCCGGTGCAGCGTTGCGAATCGGGGGTTGCAACCCTTTCGCGGGTGGAGCAAGTTTCATAATAAGAGAGAATGCTCGCAGCCGCCCCGTGTGCGAGCAGGGGTCCGTTGGACAAGGCGGTCGCCATGGAAACGGATGATCAAGTGGGCAGAGGGGCGGCGTGGAGGCTGAGAGGGGTGGTGGACGCGGGGGTGGCTTGATTTCTTCATAACGGCCGCCATTATCGCGCCCTCCGACCGTGCTCTCTCCTCCTCCTCCTCCCCCTCCCTCTCTTTCTCCTCATTATGTCCCGGAGCGAAAGGGAATATTCTTGTTTTAAAAATAATCGCCGCCAGCCGGCTCGCGAATGGCGCCGTTTGTAATTGGAAAAAGTCTCAGTGCCAGAAGCCAGTTTCCACCGCTGTATTTCTTTTCTCTTACTTTCTTGCTTCATTCGTCCGGTTTCCGCCATCGATTCTTCCCCAACGAAATTCTAAATTTTTGTCCAATATTCTGAAATACAAACGATGCGGGAATTCCTGCACTCGATAATCGATATACTTACGTATATAGCTTCTCTTCAAATCACCATTATCAATCGTTTAATAAGAGAAAGATCGAAATACAGAAAATCTGTCCCCGTATGGCAGCCGTTAGAAGCATTCTCGCAGCGATTTCTCATCGCTATTCACGCCACTAGCCAGCGTCACGATTTTCCCCGCCGTATTCACGCCGGAAACGTGGTTTCCATATCCAACGCCGGTGCATACGTATTACAAGGTGGTTCTTAAAAATTGATGAGAGGGCCGGCACCACGCAAACTAGATGTTACCCGGATCCCCGCATCTGGTATTCATGGTGCTACATCGGCGAGAGAACCAGAAGGAGGGTGGTAGTCAGACTGACCCAGACATGAGAAGAAGAAGAAGAAAAAAAAAGAAAAAAATATGGGAAAACGCGTGCTAGCTGCGAATTCAGCGCGATTAGAATATATCGCGACGGGAATGGGCGAATGCAATATCGTTCCACGGAAACCGCAGCCTCGAGAGCCACCGCCGTAAAAGTGGTAGCGGAGGATGGGTGTGCGGTTAAACTACCGCAAAGCAACGAAATGTCAGCGTTAATATTTGAAACGTCTCTTGTGCGCTGGCCAACGATCGCCTCTATGCTTATTACACTTATTGTATCGTGGCCGAGCTTTAAATATTAAAATCTCGTTTTCCTCGACGGTGGACGGAAGAACGCGGACTTTGGAAAAGTACGTTCGTTCAGTTTCAGAAGTCACCGGTCTGCCGATATACGTACGTACGTCTAATAGCGTCAAACTAATGTACCGACCGGCGTTTTTATTGGAAATAATTGCTACGCCGTTGAAGGCTGCGATATAATTAATATTTGAACCGAGCGATTCGAAACCTGTCCCTCAATATTCGAGAAGCAAAAGACGTAAGATAGACTCGCCGGGATATTCTCTATTAACCTGTCGCGTATACAAAAATCAAGTGATTCGCCCACTGCATTATTTCGCGGCGGCCGTTGACTGGGTACACAATCGAGTGTTCAATAATCGCGTTGCCCCGATAGAGCTTCTGGCCACGAGCTGTTCTTCGGCAGCCGGTGGATGTTCGTCGAGTTCACCTGTCCGCGGCTAGGCTGCCCGCTAGATGTACAGGTGTCTCGTAACAGGCTGAATGGGAAATACGTGCACGAGAGGTGGAACTCGCGATCCGCGTACGTCTGACCTTTATGAATACTAAGGGAGACGAGTTTGCGGCCGCAGACACGCGATTCCATGAGGCCTGTCAGAAGGGGATCGTGTCGAATTAATAAGCGACCGACTGGCAAGCTGGCGGTGATGTTCGTTTGCGGTGAATACGGAAATCTCGTTGGGCAAATGTCGATTGGACGTATTACAATTTTTCCCATGAATGCTCGATAGCCTGATGGCTGTAAGACTTGAGCGCGAACAAATATGCCGATGGGTCATGAGCAGTTAAAGAAATTCTACCGCGGTTGTGTCGCGATTAAAACTTTTGTATCTATGGTAAATCTCTTAAGAAGCTAGAGTGATCATTTTCTTTTCTAATAGAACAAGAATTGTACAAAAACTACGCGAGCTCTTCGCCAGCACAGTATTAAATAGGACAGGATACGTCTATACCAAATAGTCTGCTGCGTTCGTACAATTTTTTATACGATTCGGAAAAACGACAGAGACAAGACGAACGTGTTTAGAGCGCAATTCGAGGCTCCAGATGAATACTGCATAGATGCATGTGCAAAAGGTTAGTGGTTTACGACGCCCCGGAGACTCTCCACCGCCAAAGGGGGTGGTGGCTCGTATTTATCGAAGTCCCTCCCCGCGCGTACGCTTCCCATAGTCGTGGCGTCGATTAAATCGAATGGAAAAATATTTCAGGCCGATGTATGACCGTTCGTGCGTCGTGCCGGTATTTATGGATCGCAGTCCTCTGCCGTTTTAATCGACTTTTTCCTTCAGAATCGACAGGGGAGATCGCTAGAGGCGCTCGTTGTTACGCTTTGTGACTAACGCGCCGTTGGAAAAAGTCGATGGACACACGAACGAGGTCGCTGTTCATATTTAATGTAAGCGTGTGCCAGTTTCCAGCGTCAGTCCTTCGTTTAATAATGAAAACGAGCGCATCAAGGATCTCGCATTGTTCGTTTTTCAGAGGCGCGCTGATCGTCGTTAGACCGACTCGCTCGCATTCTCAACACCGTTTTCCTTTTCAGTCACTGGATCCATGAATACGATCATGCCTCGCGACCTGTTCTATCAATCGCGTGTACAGGGTTTTATATGTTTCGTGACACGAAAGGAAGACTCGATTGTTTCAATTCTTGTGGAACTTGGGGACTGGAAAGTCAGCAGAGGACTTAAATAATTATTTAATTATCTCTACTATTAACTATTGTAACGTCGAATCGCTATAGTATAACGAAAGAAGCAAACCTCGAATAACAGTGAAAGTACCAATACTGTGGCCACCCTATTCCATCGATATGTCATCGTTAGAGCCTCCGTTATTTTCCAGGGCGTAGAACCCGTAGATCCGGCCGTATTTGCGCCGGGTTATCCAGTGGCCATCGTCGTATTGAAATGTCGCGTGTGTCTCCAAAACTGTAGGAGAGGAAAGGTGGGATTATCTGAATACAGTCGTTTCGGGGGTGAATTGTGAGACCCTAGGGGGTAGTAGGTGGCCGGCCTCGGCCTCTCTGGAACGATGCTCGCCCCTTCGTGACGTATAGTGGTCATCTTTGCTGCGAATTACCAGCTTCTTCTATCCACCAGTATTTTCCATCGGGGGTTCTGGATAGATTATTTGAATATCGATCCCAGATTCCCCCCTTTTCTGGGAGCAGCGACATGTGCGACAATGATTGGCCGCGTTTTAGCATAATTCGACTGACCGATAACAATTCCCTTTCCTCCCTGACGCTATCTGCGAGATCACATTTGCGCGTCCCAGGTTTAATCAGCCTCGACGTGGGCGCTGAACGGGGAGGCACCGAAATTATAGGGGCCGAGGGCGACGAGGTCGGTCGTCGTCAAGATTCAGAGAATTTCCGTCGGTATTGACCGGCTGATTAGTGATATCTTTTGCAGCCCGAGTACGTATATTGTACCAGTCGATTGTTGTAGCAATATTATTTTATTCCGGCAATCAATTTCATGAACGTGCCCCTCCGTCATCCGCCGACTCGTAAAATAACCGCGGAAGACCCTTGCTCCTTTATTAATTACCGCGACGATCTTTACGGTCAAACGGATTCCCCCGGCCAACGTTCACGTGGAAATTCTTTTTCGAGACGGCATCTATCATTTTTACGAGAAAAAGGCGAAGTTTCCCCGGTTGCTTTATAACGCGACGTCACTAACGAGGCCCCGTTGCACTTTTTGTTGCAGCCAGCGACGCGCTCGGCCGAATCGATAAGGAGCCAGCCTCGCCGGAATCCATACAAGGTGAGTTTGCACAGAGTTTCGTCGTCCGTCTGTCGTTCGCTTCCCTCTTCTTCCTCTCTTCTTCTTCCTCCTCCTCCTCTTCTTCATCCTTTCCTTCTGATCCCCTCCTCGTTCCTCCTCTATCCGCCGTCTCTCTCCAATCTCGATACGATTAACGTACCAAAGGGTTTAACCTTCGCCGATGGCAGGAACATAAATTTCACAAACGAATAATACGACACGGCGGAGTCTGAGCGAAAGGCTCAAGTATCGGCATTATAAATCCGCGTCGTTATTTCTTAGCCGGCTTTTTGCCGCCACGGCCGATCGGGCCGGGGCAGCATCGTTTAATTGCAACGATGAGGCTTTTACATTGTGGGCTCGCGCGCAGAAAATCCGTCGCGGGAAAGGAAACCAGGGGGGGGAACCGCTGATTGAGAAATTTTCAGACGCGACAAAGAAATCGGCCGTCGCCGCCAGACACGGGGATTTTATTAATCGACCGACTCTGAAACGGGTTCGGATCCAATCGCGAAACCAGTCGCTCGAAGGATGCATCATTCCCTTCGTTTGCCCCGTAGCCGCGGTACTTTCTTCGCTCCTCTTTTTATTAGTCTCTTTCTGTTCCTCTTGGTCGTACGATCGCGTTTATGGTTGCCTCTCCGGCATAGTAAAGTCGCGATAATAGTATTGGCAGTAGGTCACTCGCTATTATTCGTGTAAAGTTTCTATTTTATTTGTACTGTAGGGCACCCCTCGCGGGACAATTATATAGGCAACAGCGAAAATATATCCGCCGCGTAACCACGTTTATTAAAATAGATCGCCGTCTCCGTCGCGACCTAAGGCAAATCCCTTTCCAAGTAAAATATGCCATAAAAGCAATTACACTCGACGAGCGAAGCGCACCGCCTCTCGGGCAAAATGCTGGTCTGTCATTCGTCCCGAAGAATTGTTTCGCGGACCTTTTAACTCGGGGCCCTATCCGTCCCGGCCTTGGCCCCCTCTGGACCAGATCAGGAATTCTTGTACGCTCGTAAAAAGGATCTAATTCTGTCCGAAAAGTATCCTCGTCCACACCCTCGGGATTTTTTCGAAGGTTTTCTGAAAATTTCGACGGAATCACTGTTCTCTGGCGCGTCTCGTCGACTTCTCCAGGGGGAGGCAAAAGTGATACTTGGAGGGGCGATTCTCACGCGACAAGGGGGACGAGGCGAAGACCGTAGGCCGAAGAAGATGCCACTGGACAATTTAAGCTCGCGTGAGAGAGGTCTCTCTGTTTCTGCGTGTGCGATTCTGCTGACCGTCCGTTCGTCTGGAAAACGCGGCTCCTCGGGGCTGTCACGTGTCGCGAAACGTAACACGTCAGGGATCGCGCCTTCGAGAGGACGCGACCAGTAATGACGGACCTCGATCTTTAACGAGCCGGATCAGCGGCACGTTTCGTGCCCCCCTTGATGTACATTACAATCGGTCTGTCTTCGGGACGTCAAAGGAAACGGCTGGGATATCCATGCTGACGTAGTTTTTTGTTTTACTGTAGGTACTGCGAGTGGAAACCCTTTGAGCTTAATTCTTGAAAGAGGAACTGAATTTTGGCTTGACATCTAGACTGCGTTGCGAGAAATGTGTGATATTTAATGTATTACGAGGCCAGGCGTTTTAATATCAGGCTACTAATTTATTCCAAAATGTCTACCCGTGGCACAGCGACTTCTCTATTAGAAAAGAAACCTCGAGACGACAATCGCAATTCGTCGACCTTGCAGACGACTGTCCGGAGCCCGCGTGCAGATTGTCCAGAGGAAAAATAATCGTCAGAAGCAATTTATTCTAACGAAACTCGGGAAGATTGGCAAAAAATGGTGAGCCGGTCGCAGGAGATCTCGAAGATCCTCCGGGAGTTCTCCTTCGTCTTGGTCCACTGCTCGTGGACGAAAGTTAAGAAAGGGCGAACGTTCGTTAGAGATCGTCAGGCAAAGGAAGAAACGACGAAGGATATCATTGGCAACCTGTGTTTTACTTTATAGCATTTAGCCCCCATTGTTTGTCTTATTGCTATTAGCCTCCGTCAATTAGTAATTGCATTTTTAATGTGGATTCCGTGAATCGGTCCCGAAGAGTGGTCCCGAGCAACCTTGATGATTCGAGGGGAGGATAGGTAGGGGAAAAGCAGAAGGAGGGGAAGGGATTCGAGTGGTCAGGTGAGAGAAGGGGCTCGGTGGGTAGAAGAGGGGCATGTCATTAGGAGTCATTAATATCACGGACCTCTGTAATTTGACACACTTCCGATCGCCTAGCGCCACCACCGCCACCCGCTCCATTTTTCTTTTCTTCCCTTCCTTCTCCTTAAACCTGTCTACTACGTTCACCCTTTTCTCCCCCGTTTCCTCTTCTTCTACGAGGAGAATATTCTCGTCGATTTCGTTTCTTCTCTCGTCGATGGATTTATCATTTACATCGGTCAGAACATTTCGTAACACTTAATAATAATAATTTCGCGCCCAACGTAATCGCACGCATATAAATTGGATCGATAAGCTCAATTCGATTGAAGGCCGCGCGGACACGCTTTTCAATTTTCACTTGAAACTTTTTGCCGCCATCCGAGTGACGCAGCGCTGGTTAATTAACGCGCTCCAATGTCCTCGGTAACGAATTACCGATAATTAACTCGGCCGTGGCGTACGAGGGCGCACAGCCGGGGACGCTCTTCTCAATGGCGAACGACGCGCAAGGGTGATTGCGAAATCGGGCTGCGAAAAGAACGAGCGTCGTATCATTCGGAATGCAAGTAGCCGCGATCGATATGATCCACGGATGCTAATCGAGCCGCTAATCGTTTATTCCTGCGTCGTACAGGCACACCTGTTCGACCGATATGGTCAGGCCAGAGATTCTTTTAACGCGGACTTTATGGAGATCTCTCGAACGGAGAACGGCCAAGTCCCTCATCATACTTTGTAATGTGAACTCTCGGCGATATTTTCTACGCTCTTTGTCTTTTTCCACGACTGTCTCTCGTCACTTTTTGCCCCCTCCGACGTGGTTTAATCACGAGCGCTACGTTACGTCGCGATTATCGAAAACTCCCGACTCTGCGGAGACTTCAGAATGAACTTAAACGACGAGGGGCTGCTAAAGACATAGGTGGATCCCCATCGTGGAACTCTCTCGATCGGTAACTCAGGTGTTCGCAGAAGAAAATAGACGATCAAGAACATTTCGAGAGCCGTCACTTTAATCCAACGCAACCTCGCCGACTCCCGGGACCATACTTCCCTGTCCATAACGAGCATGCAAATCGTAGGAACCGGTGACTCTATTCCCGGAGTCGCGGCAAGGTGCACGTTTTTAGCCTCGTCGATTTCACGGAACGGATAGATTCCGAATCGCTGCGACGAGATCGACGAGGATGGAAACGGCGAGTGTCGCGGGTCTTGCGAAACGGGAATCGGTTTCGCTTGGAATGCAAACGATTCACGGCGATAAAGTCTCGCTTGGTGTGGCGGCGAAGGGCCCGGTCGCACGGCCGCACGGGGACGATAATACATCTTCCTGGTGATTTTGTTATTCAAATCGACACTGTCCGGGACCGTGGCGACCATGGAAAACCGCTATTGAATGCCGAAACGGCTTCCCTAACCCTCCGGCAAGGAAGCTTCCATTCACGCCCGCCAATCCAGTACGTCCGGTTTTTGCGGGGCTCCTTGTCCCTGGAAAAGTGGCTCCGTTAGTGGCAAAAAGCTTTACCGCGTATCGCTCAATTCCCGTTAAACTCGACCTCGCGTCTTGCCCCTGTGTTGACTCTGGCGAATTAACGCTCAGCTCTGTCGATCTTCCTTTATTTTATTTTATTTTTTGTTTTCGTGCGAAAAGAGGCGAGAAGATGGAAAACGGGGGATGGGTTTTAATGTGGACGAAGTCCAATTAGGGTTAAACATCGTTGCACAGATATTCGAGGAGGTTTCAGAGGATTATTGTTACGCGGGGCGACTGGAATATCTTTTAATTAATGTACGAGTTGGTTCATGTGCGACGGGCAGGAATAGATTGACGGTACACATGTATACTAGGGACATCAATTATATAGACCGGACAGAAATGGGAGATTTAGTTAACGCGTATTTATTGGGAGAGCCGTGATTCGCAATTCGATTTACTCCGGGTGGACGTACAGATTGATTCGGAGATTGAGGATTTGAATTTCGAGGAGGAAAGTGTTTTTCATGGTAAAACAGAAGAGGGATACTCGGCTGGAGAATTTCGCGGGGTGTTAACGAGTGGGGCTCACTTTGTTATTCGGATAGAGGGTGACGAGGTGGACCCGTTTCGAGCGTCGACGAGAACGATTCACGCTCCCCTCGAGCCGAAGCAAATTCAAATTCCTTGCCGCGGCTTTCCCAGGGATTTTCAGATTTTCATCGTCCACCCTCCGCTGGGGATGAAACGTCCCGTAAACGGAATATGCTGATTCATTCGACTGCTGACTACAGTGCTCGCTCATTCTGCTTGTACGCTCTCTTCGCGAAGTGTAGTCTACGTTTCATAGCAGATTATTTAAATCCTTCGATTCGTCGAGCCCGAATCAGAATCATCGACAAACGATAAACCTACCCTGTACATTTTAGGGGTGCGAACAATTCCAACTTCGCAGCACAGAATTTCTGTCCGCTTGGGCATATTCGAATTGAACAAGGGAGCCAAACATCGACCGCCCGTCGAATAGGAAAACGAGGAGTCCATGTTTCCTCGGTTTGCACGCGAGCTGATCGCGCGTGTAGAAGACGCCGCGCGGGCCGGCAAATCGCGTAAGGAGAAATGGAAACGAGTATAGCGAGCGTTTCTTGGAATGATGAGGAGAACGAGAGGCGGCAAAGAAAACGAGAAGCACCGGGCGAACGGACCAACTCTGAACGAGCTCCAAGACGTTTTCTTTCTCCGACATATTTCTCACGGACCCCGAGACAACTTCCGTTCCTCTTTCTTCCATTCCTTCTACCCTTTCGTTCCACCTTTTCTCTCTGTCCTAAGGCCGCAGAGAGGAAGGATCCGCGACAGACAGGGGTAGGGGGGGATCGAGTGGTTCGATTAAAAGAAGATTAATTTCGCTCGCCCACGAAAATTGAAACGACTCGATTGCGCTTACAAAAAAAGAACGAACGAGGCAATATGGCGAGGCTGTTTATGAAAATGGCATCCGTCGAGCGGTGGGTGTCGGCGCCATTGTTGCTCGTTTCGCGGCGGTACGAGAAAGATGGAGACTAGCAATTAGCAATTAAACCAATAAGTGTGCAATTGGTGATTCCATTAATGGGACGGACGTTCCCACAGAAGGCGAACATCGTTTTTCGCCGTTCGTCTCTCTGTCGACAGTTCCTCTTGTGCCATGATCCCCAATTGCTACGAGAACGTATAATTAGTAGACGTAGAACCGAGGCGCTTCTCCGACGATCACCCCTTCTTCCTTTTCGATCCCTTGACACGATAACGTTACCGAGAAGCCGTGAATTAGGCCGAACAATTTGTTCAGCATTAGCTGTATTTATTTTTTGTCCTTTGTTAGTGCATCTCGCTCGTTGAACAGTTATTGAGGAAAGTATACCAGTTGCACAGTTCAATAATTGCAGTCCGCGAAATGAATTGAAATAATGTTAAAATTTCAAGTGCTAAGAGCTACGAATAACGTGGAAAGATGTAAATTTCAGTTGAAACATATGGCGGCAGCAAACGTTTAATAAATTTGTAGCCACCGGTGGGCGGGCCAATGGACTGACGATAGAGGTCCGTGTCCCACGCGTCGATTCCACATTAATTAAACAATCAATATTTATTAAGCTTATTACCAGACACGGCGGCGCAAGCCAAGCACGGTATTAATTCGATTCCGCGTCCACGGCGGGGCCCGTATTTCGCTTAATAGGCGCCATATTGTTCCTGACGATGCAATAAATATGAACGTGGCCAAATGAAGACGATAAATTGTCGAACGCCCCCGCTGTCGGTACAGTGTTGCCTCCCGTTCTCTCATTGTCTTCCTTTCCCCCCCTTGCGCCCGAGCCGCTATTTAATTTCCTTCTTTCTTCTGTCGCTTTAACAATTTTTGTGTCGTCGACGAGGCCGTCCAACGGCCGGGAAAATTACAGTGCATTAGGGTGGCTTTGCTGTTTTAATCGTTTTAATTAAATTCGACTTATCGAATTCTAGACAGTCTCCAATTAACAGATCGTTTCGCTATTAAAATGGAAGCCACTCAATCTTGTCACTCGATCTCATCGATCCTTAGTTTGAATTTATTTTTCGACCAACCCCTTCGATGAAAGTGCTACCCCGTTTCCGTTCGTACTTCCTGATCGCTTATTATAATCAATTAGCGACCGTCTATCTGGCATCGAGTATACAGAACGCGCTGCTTTAGGGGCGCAACCCTCCTGATTTTTTATACATCAGTTGTTACCAGTTTGGAGAGGGTGAGTTTTGCAACAGGCTGATGAGTAGTCAGATCCTCGCGGCACTTTTCTATACCCCTACCCCCTGCTCGACGCTCCTCCTATTTCTTTGCGTGTTGCACAATTTTTTTTCGCGTTACAAATTGGCATCGGTTTTTTTTTTTTTTTTTTCGTAGGACAGTAGATTTTTTCCATAGATTTTTTGTCTCGCTAGCCGAGCGAGAAGGTGAAAGTCGGCTGTATCGTTTGTTTCGCGCCCTTCCCCGAAGATCTTTTACGCTTCTGCAGAAACCCGATAGCCACGTCAGCCATTAAGCCAGAACTGTGAAAGGGAGGGCAGAAGGGCGAGAGAGGAGTAACAATGGACAGAGAGGAGATCTCTCGCTTACACGCCACCAGAGAAAAAGGGTGCTACGGGTAGCGTAATGGCAATAGACGTTAAAAGATATTCGAAGCAGAAATTCTTCTTACCTTCGAACGGCCATATAAAAATATTTATAACAATCCAACGTAATTCTCGCACTAAACCCGAGAAATATTGAGTAACAATTTATCATCACCGCGGGGGCAATTAATTCGAAGTCAACATCGGACACCCTGAGCGCGGCATCGGGGAGCTCTATATACCTGAAAATATAATATTCCAGGGTTTAAATTCCTTCATTAGGATTTATTCCGTCTTAAAGCGTAAAAAGTTCCACGGTCGAACAGTTAGCACAGAATGGAGCTCCTTGCGGAGGCGTTCCTCAGAGGACGAGGCTAAGGATGACCGGATCGTTTCTTCCCTCGAAACGGCCGAGGAGAGGCGATTCCGGCGCTGTGTAATTGTCATTTCATGGAGAAACGCAGGCAACGTCTAGACGACGGTAATTGTGGCAAAAGGACAAAGGACTACGCGGCCAGGTAAATGGCGCCGTTACGCGAAACCATCACGGAACGAATACGAGGACTAACCCTCCGTAGGGGGTAATTAAATATATTATCAGACTCCACCTCGATCGTTCTGAGACGCGTTCAAATTCACCATTAATTTGCTCCCCAAAAACAGCCTCTACCGTTTCTTATTGGAATTTCCCTTTAATAATTATTACTTATTTTGAAATAATTATTTTATCGGATTAATGTGCTCGCCTATTCTTCCCCGAAAAGTTTTCTGCATCCTAAAAATAAAGATTCCTTTTAATATCTCCAAAAAAGCAAAATCGAAAGTGCAAAAGTAAGAAAGCAAAGAACAGATACGAAGGTAAGGGTAGATAAATTCAGCGCGGCCTCCTCATTACAGGAAATATTTCAAGCTCGATTAAACGATTCCCACTATAAAGGTATGGCGTCCCATATCGTGCAAAGTTCTTTTTTAACGAAAAGTTGCGGGGTCGAGGTCGATGGTGTTGAAGCTGGCCAGAAGGTAATAAAAAAAAGCTCTGCAGTGGCGTGATAAGCCTGAGGGTATTTCACACTCGGACAGCCCTTGTATCGTCGCAGGACGCTAATGTAGCGTTATTTAACTCGGTTAGGTGTCCTCCCTATGGCGGGTTCGACTCGCGATCAGCCCCAGGAAAAATCCGGGGGTGCTCGCCGTCCCGTGAAAACACTGTGGGGGCGGTGACACGCATAAAATAGCGGGCGAACCCTATTTAGAACGTCAGGTGCTCGTCATTTTTTCGGGGGGTTGCTTTGAATGGCTGGCATAGGGTAATCGCTCTATTTAGTCCTTTGATTATTAATGAACTTTCAGTAACTATGTGTTTTTATTCGCACTTCATTTTCGCAACATATCCTATGTTGTACTGTCGGCTACATAAAGGAAATGGTGTAAATAATTTTCAACAATTGTCTCATAACTGAGCGCATCTGTGAATGCACTAGAATGTAACAAATTTTTCAGCCTCGAGATTATTGCTCGTGTTAAATTTGTCTGGTATTTGCTGGACCTTCATGGTGCCCCTTTAAGAGTCTCGAGAAATCATTGTCGCGTCGAGAATGAATATCGATCAGCATTGGCGAGCACGTGCCAGCAGGCAATATCTGGCGAATATGTTAAGAAAGTCGCATACATCGGGGTCAGTACAGCGTGAAAATAGAATGTAAAGTGTTCGCGGCGCTGGCCGTCGGCCTTAGGCGCAATAAGGGTGGTTTCCATCGGGGGTAGGTTTGACGTGTATGACGTGCCGGCCACGTGACCGGCCTGCCAATTCGGCAATCACTGCCCCGTACTACGCCGGACGAATCTTAAATATGGGATATTCAAATAATCTCGCCACTTCCCTTCGCCTATCCTCCATTTTGGTTTCCTCGTGCCTCGATCGCCAGTTTCCTTTCAACCCTGTGCGGTCGCCACGTTAGCAAGGGTTACTCGCGGCGACTGAAGATGTCAGAAATTTTTTGCCCAGGGGTGACAGGGTTGTATACGAAAATTTATTGCCAACAAAATTGTGGACTTAAACTAAGGACTTCTGCAGCATTATTGGAAATAGTCTTGCAGAGTGGGATGGTTGTAATATATTTTGCAACGTTGACGTCTACTACTGTAATTATCGTACGTTCGATACGACTCCGTTTCTCTTATCGATGGAGCAGAACTGTTTTCGCGCCATCGAATCAACGAGAAATCGTTGAGAGATCGAGTGTTGCCAGGTCGAATATGAGGAAACGCAAAAGATCGTCGATAGTGGTCAGCATGCAGAGCTACAGTACCATACATCACTGCCAGCCAGGATCGAGGGTGCCGCAACCAATGGGGCGGTAGTCGCAACGCGAAGCTCCCTCGCGGAAACCACCTCTTTTATATGCATAGTCTCATTTCCTTATCGGAAATTTACGGTGAACGTGGCGGCGTGCCTTCCTTTTCCTGCAAACCATTTCTCTCGCCTTACGGGAGGAGACGATAGAGTTCTCAAACCCTTAATTGCATCTCGTGCAATTAAGTAGAGTGCAGTAGAGTGCCCTCCACTTTAAGTTATTCTTCCGTTCCTCGCAGAGAATTTTTTTACTAATTTTTAATCAAAATCAGTGTCAATCATCGGGATAAGGAATAAATAAGGAGTAAATACAGTCCCACGTTTCTTTTGTCGGTTAGATTTTTTTCATCGCGTCTCCAGCCATCTGCAACTGCAGTCCGCCTTGTTGCACTTCGGAGTTGCCGAGTGTATCGAGATATCGATAAACAGAGGCCCCGTGTTTGTTTCAGAAGCACGCGCCAAAAGGTCTGCCTTGGTATCATTATAACGGTAGCTGTCGATGACGACGATCTGCTGCCCGTACTATTTACCGATCCTACATCTGTCCCGATCCACGTCATCCTGGAGTATCTCGTTTTCCCTGCGGTTACTGGCGCCATGTGTCTGAGGATCGTGCACTCGTTGCTTACCTGCCGTCTCGTTTCACTCGATCGACGAATTTCCGAGATATCTGACCCCGGCCAGAGTTTCCTTGGCACTTTGGGGCGGAACAAATTCGAAAGCCTATTACCTTTAATTGGAAAACTCGATGCGCTCTGAGTTATTATACAGGCTAGGCGTGTAAACAGCTTTCTGCATATGCCACATCGAGGAAATAATTGTCAGGCATAATTGGAATTTTCTTGATTGATTTTTTTTCACGCTGGCGATTACAAACATTTTGAACCGCTGAATTTTTTGGGGCGGACGATACCCTACGAATTCCAGCTACGAAAATGGATATCATCGAGTTCACTTCTTTGCGGAAAATTTGTTTCGCGATGTTCAACGCAATCAGAGAGAACCACACGAACGGAGGGACTTGTTTGTGTATGCGTGCGCGTGCGTGGACGAGATAGAGAGAATAAGAGATGAAGAGGAGAGGAAGGCCACGTGCCTTTGGTAGCACGCGACCAACCTAACGGTTTTAGACTCACCCCACACGTTGCCTCGAAAACCAGTCCACCCCTTCTCTCGTCACCCTTGCCGAACCGCCGGCACCGCTGGTTCAAAACACGCCAAAGGAAACTGTTATTCCATTGGCTCGTGGATCTAACCCCCTCGTGCCTTCCCCATGTTTCGATGACGATCCTCGGGCTGTAGTTTAATTCCTGGGGCAATACTTTCGCTGCTGGTTGCGCAGCGAGAGAGATTGGAGTGGGAACATTGAGAGTGCTCCATTGCAGGAAATGCAATACAAATTTCTCCGAATGATAGCAGCCGCAATTGTCGCGATTAAATTCTAGTCGAACTAACATTGCATCGATAATGACACGAAGATAAAAATTCGCAGGCACGTCTTTTAGTAATAATACGCGGTGACATTATGCAATACAAAAGTGTAGAATAATTTCTGTCTAATTAATATCTCGCGTGAAATATAATGTGACACGAACGATTAGGAATTAAGAATGAATTAACGAAATGGTGCATAAAATAGAAGGTCCCGAATCCATCGTTTCTTTCTTCGCACAAGTTTCCTCAATGCCGCCACGCATGAAAACGGCCCGAGCAGGCATAATCGAATGATGTAAGGCCCTAATAAAATCGTAAGTCGGTTGACAGGCGGTGCACGCAGCACGGTATAATGGGCCAGGCATTCCTCCCCCGTAGATCGGGGGTTGGCCGCATTGTCGTGCGTTCCCTTGCGTAAGAATGGCAACGGAGGAACGACGCGGAGGCAGATGCTGTTTGGACTTTCTGTCGCCTCGTGTGATACGCGAGACGAAGATGGAACGAGACTTAATGCGTTCTTACGAAGCTGGCTGTGACGCAGCCAGGTAAATCGAGAGCAGAGATTTCTGTCGAGACGTTTCACTTCGACGTGCAACGGGTAGGTCGACGAGTTTCTTCGAATCGTTCCCAGATCATTCCATTCACCGAACGTTTTACTTCTTAGAAGCGGCGAAGCTTTTCGACGATTTTAATTTTCCATTCGGTGAACAGAACACCCACGTGACAATAGATAACAGGGAATAAAGAAACGATATAGATATATAGACACTGGGAAAAAATGTTTAAGATGAAAACTGAATGTATGATGTTTCGGATTATATACAGGGGTTGTGCATTCTAGACAATCAAATTTGGATTGCAATGCCAATGGCCACTGCAAGTATCTATTCTATTATCTTCCTATATTACGTATCGAAAAGAAACTCGATGCCCACGAGACGTACTTGAACCAAATGACGAAAGGAAAAAAGGGAAATAGGAAAGGGAGACGAGCTTCGAGTAAATTGAGCGAAAGGAGAACCGCGATAGGAAGAGGGCCAATTCGAGGGCGGGGTTGCTGGGAGGGAGAAGCATGAGGAACGAGGGATGCAACCGCGAAATCGGACAGACCCGTGAAAATAACGATTTCCCCTTTTGTGGTGGCGTTCGTTAAGCCGGGAACAGCCGGTTTCACGATCAGCAACGGGTGCAAGAGAAAGATCGCCGGCTAGTGGGAGGTTCTTCGTGCACGGTTTGTTCGTGACTCGCCGACATTCTTCCTCGATCCAGAAAGAATCGATATTTTATGTAGATCGCGCGAAAAAGGGCCAACGGTGCCGTTCATAGTCCTCGTCCATTCTCGCCCGGACGAACAAAAACATCGGCCGATCCTACGCAAGAGAATGGAAAGAGACAGGAAGAGAAGGCGCAGGCGAATGGCGAAAGCTTTGTTGCACCGTAGAATTCATCCGGAAAATGGAAGCTCTCCGTCGCGGGTGGAGAAAGCAAACGCAACCGGCTATTCATGCGGTGCAACCCGGTGAATTAGATAGAAATATTCAACGCGGTAGCTTGCGGCTTGAATGGAACTTTATGATGCCGTTTCACGTTGAGGTAACGCCGAGTTATGTAAATAGTTATTGGAATTTAAGTGCGGCTGGTTTCTGCGGGAAGTGACTTTTCGTTGCGGCGGTTTACGAATGGAAAATGGGTCCGAGCTTCTACCATTTCTTTTTTGTTTTCGTGTAGAGAACGACGAAAGGTAATCTGTGTCGAGCAATAAAATATTCTGTTCCTTTGTCCCTTATCAAAGGACGATCTCAGAGAAAGTACTGATAGAGCTATTTAATAATAGAAGAGCAAGCACTTCTAATTATTATACTATCCTCCAATATAAAAAAGAACACATGTCACAGAATTATGGTCCTCGTAAGTTCAAGTACAGTAGCCTTAGAATCGTTCAGCTCAGGTGCTTCATTGTGCAACTTTATCACCTGACGTACGTGACATGCTCTGCGTTTCCCTGGATCTGGACTTTTGTTGTGAACACGAAGATCAGGTCGGTGCTCGGTTTTCCCTCTGCCCGGACTCGTGAAAGAGCAGAATCGACTAGGAGTCGAAGGTCGTTGCGAGAGTCCAGCTGCAGCCCCCTCGTCGAATGAATTCTGCTGCGTGCGAGCGTGTACGGGTCGATCTGCTTGGAAACGTGGGTGGGTGATGGATAGACGGTCACCGTGTCACTCGTGCGAACGTTAAACGGGCCTCAATGGATGGAAATTGCATGGGCACCGGCATTGTGACCGGCCCCATTTCCAGCGACACCTAAATGCGTCGGTGTATGCAGATAGGGGACAAAGAGACGTCGAGGATGCAATTCGAGATACGATCTTGTTCCCAGGGAAAAGAATTTCCAGCTTACTTGCAGCTGGGGACTCGTTAATTTCCGATTGACACTTAGCTAATTGCCCCTTGTAATTTATTTTAATAGTTGAACAATTGAAGTTTGCCTCGAGCCGCCTCGAATTTATTCGATATACTGGAATAATTGCATTTCACTTGCCAGTTGGATACTCTCGAAGTTGGAAGTTCGAATCAAGTTTGACGCTGGTGTCGCTGTACTGGTGGATATTCCTCGAAAAGGTCCGTTAAAAAAGCCGTTGGTCCTAACGTTTTTTTCTTCTTCTTTTAACACCACTTCTCCTTGTCCGTTCACTTTCATCCGCACGATCTATCCTATTGCAAGCTGTATCGAACGTTCGTCGTACTTTTTCAAATCCGCAGGCTTGTGAAACCTGTCTAGAGGAGACCAATCAGGTCGCAGTGTACAGACGCGATACCGTGGAAAAAAAAGGAAACGACGGTTCCCTTATCTAGAAGACGGTTACAGCGGAGTTACAGGTTCACACCTGGCGCATAGTGGGTAAACGTTAACGATAAACGTTATTTTTTCCAAAGCAAGTCGCCGCGATGGAAAAAGGGTGGAAAAATGGGAACCGACGGATTTCGTCCCGAAAAATCCTTTCTCCCCTTTCTTTTCATCGCTTCGGATGCATCGAGGCCGCGGTAGCTTCTCACGGTGGAAAAAAGCGTAATTTTCGATGAAAAGAGGGGAATCGATGATGCAAATTTAGGGATGAAAAGGGAAACCGATGTGTGTATATATATACCTGTGTGCGTGTACGCTCTGTGTACCTGCTTTTTGCGCCGTGTCGCGTTAGTCGAGGGGTGGAAAAAGCGGAGAGCAGGGTGTAATCGGTCTTGGAAGGAGAACGAGGACGAGTAACTGAAATTTTATAGGTAGCCCACCAATGCCGAGGCTTCCTCGCTGTTTGTGGATGTTCTACCTGACCTGTCGCCTCTCCTCTGTTAGTTTTTTTTTCCACCGTTTCAGGGGAATCCACGTCAGGTATGAAGGCACGAAGGGGAGGTACAGATGCGGAGGAGCGAAAATCGGGGCAATGCACGTGAATCTTTTGCGTCGAATTCACGGGATTCACAGGATTTGGGAATTCTTTTTTTATCCGCTACCCGTGTCCCCTGCCTCGTCCCACAGTATCCAGTAGCCCCACCTGAGATCTCGACCTTTTTACGAGCGTTTCGCGAGCGTTTATCTCTATTCGCCGCTTTTGTCCCGATGGGAAAGTTCGACGGTCCAAGTGGCTAAGCGACTTCCTTTATTCCCCACTTTGGTTCACTGACCTCACTCAGTTTCTGTGCTCCAGATTCAAGCCCTCGGAATTCACCCTCGTGATATAAAAACCATGAACCTGATCGGTCTCTAGGAGCGTCCTTATTTGACAATTTTCTTTTCATGAGAAAATAATGGCAAAAATAATTCAAGTTTATGCAATTCTTCCTTACTGTGGAAAGTACCAAGAAAGAAATATTCGAAACATAATTTTGAATCGGAGCTCCTGAAACGCCAGGCTCCAATGCAGTCGCCATGGCGTAAATCCCCCTTTGACAAACGAGCTGGCGTATCGAAGTAATTATTATTAAAAACCGTTATGCCACGCACGGGCCAATGGCGACGCGTAAGCTCGTTTTCTCGTACCGAACGAATCGGTTCCATGCCATTATTCGTCGCGTACCCCTTTTTGCAGGAGGGCGCACGAGCGACGAAAGAAGAAGGAAAGGGTGGCGAGGGAGGCAAGTCATAAGATACGGTGATGGATGCGCGAAGGGTTGTTTCGCGCGGGGAACAGGGAGAGAAAGGGCCAAAGGGTTTCCAAGGGCCAATCGTACGCAAACCTAGAATTCCAACGACCAATCATCGAGGCCGTTGAAAGTGGTGGGGTGGGTTGGTTCGTCCTTAGGGACACGATTTCGTTGCGTCACTCTAACATTCGTTCTGTATCGGCCCTTCGACGTGGACCTCTGACGGCTGCTCTTATACTGTGCATTCGAATATTTAATTCAAGCGTGGTGGATAGTGTTTGAATATTCATGCCACTGAATTATAATAATTATTAAAATTCGTTGAATATTCATGAGTATGAACGAGATATCGCCGGCGTGTTTTAAATACATTTGATTACGTAAAAAAAAAAAAAAAATAGTATGACGAACCTGTATCGCTGTGTGCAAGAAGAACGTGCAGAAACGAACAGATAGTTGATCGCTGAGATACGATTTGTGAGTGAAAAACACGGTCATTGACCGGCGTGCTGGATCTTGGAAGCAACCCCGATGTGACCACGAGTTACGGGCCACGGGGAT
Source organism: Nomada ferruginata (assembly GCA_963583965.1). Classification (NCBI taxonomy): domain Eukaryota; kingdom Metazoa; phylum Arthropoda; class Insecta; order Hymenoptera; family Apidae; genus Nomada; species Nomada ferruginata. The sequence goes on from OY757217.1 coordinate 3,728,334, forward strand.
CCTCGAGAGTAAACGAGGCTAAAATGGTCTTCCTGGAGGACCCGAGGATGATATTTGCGGATATGCGACTTCATGCGACCAGCACGCCGACCTCCACGCCCACGCGTTACCATCATCGAAAGTACAGGCCGCAGAATAACAATGATTGTACGATTTTTTCCACTCAATTCCACGGTGAATGTAAAATTGAAGTAGAACTTGCGACGAACATCCGTTTCTTTGTTGAGTGAAGTTTATGTCGAATTAATTGAATGGGAATGAACAGAAATTAAGACTCGTCGTTTTCGTTTTACAGATGCAGACCTTCATGGCGAGGTGGACGGGCCGGAGCTCAGCGGCGACGAAAGAAGTATCGCCAGTGACATCCAAGATGCCACCGAGGCGAACCTTGACCATGATTCTATGGACTCGGACAGGGAAGCGCTTAATCTGGTTAGTAGAAATCAGTGGCGAACCGTTGCGTCCATATCATTTAGTAATACATTCAATTTCCATCGAAGGAAATGGTAATTTCGTCAATTCGAAGTGACGACAGACGCATTCATATCTTTTTACAATCGCTAATATAAATCGTAATAAGTGCGCCCGTTCAATATTTGACAAATAAATAACGGACGCCACTAGCGGGATGAACGACAGGGTTTTAGGATTTTAGAATACACAAAAGCACAGGATGAACCGTAGTGACCAATATCCTGGCCCGGTCGAGTGTAAACACAGCTTTGTTCGACGCCGTTTGCTTTGCAATATTTGGGAGGGTGGTTGCCCCGCGACTCCTACGATCTTTGCTTCCGCGTGCACAAGAATATGAAGCACAATAACGGTCGATTATTATTATTATTATTGCACGGGCTTATTGTTGAATTTAATGATTGACAGGTCACAGACGTGTCGCACCGCAACAGCAGCAGCGGTACCAGCGGCAGCGCCTCGTCACCGAGTTCCGGAGTTAGCAGCCAGATAACCGGAAGTCATCAGCAACAGCAACACACGTCCGGCCAGCAGAACAGCAGCAACTCGCAGGCTGCATTGGCTGCCCAGCTAGTCAGCCAGCAATTGCTGATGCACGGATCTCTGGGCGCTCTTGGGCCACAGGAGATCCAGGCGTTGGCTTCGACGTTCCAGCAGCAACAGCAATCGTTGCAGCAACAATTGCAGCAACTGGCGATGTTCCAGCAAGCCAACTCTGCAGCGGCGGGTCAGCTTCCGGCCCAGGCTCAGTTCTTCCTGCAAAATCAGGTTCGTGAAGACATTTGCAATTCTTTTGGTTACCCCGAAAGTAAAATGCCGATAAGAGAATCCCCTTGCTGGTAGAGAACCACCGAGATCTTTTAATTAAAAAAATTCACGATAACTCTATTTCAACGGAATCAGCGTTGACAAAGATCGGGCTACATTTTTGACAGTAAATTGATTTCAACGCCGTTCTATGATAAACTTTTTACGCCCTCTTTAATTATTGGAAAATCGAAATAGATACCGGAAGACAATATGCTACGGGGGCAAATGTATATACGTTCCACCGTGAAGATCAATTCTCTCGCGTCCAGCAACAGAATCCTCTTTCCCTCCTTAAGACACAAAGGCAGTTCAATTCGCAAACACGTTTCGTATCACCGGCAAAGGGAATTACGCCGGGAGCGCGAACAAATGCATCCCGTGAACTCGAATTCCGACGCCATTGTTCTCCCGGCACCGGGTACTCCACCGAATTACCTACTCGATGCGAATTCGATTCGAATCGCGATGGGCGAGGGGCGGCGTCGGAGGTAGATGAGCGTGAGTCCAAAGTGGACGTTCCTCGCGGTATCTGATCGACCGGCCGAAAAGAAGTAGACGTCTTATTCTTCGGGGACGGTTCGGTCGATTTGACGCGGAGATAGCCTGCTGCAGATGTCACAAAGGAACAGGGTTTACTCTCGCGTTTTGCTTCATAGAAAAGCTCGAATGATTAAATTCTGATGAATTCGATGGGTCGCTAAAAATGTCGCCGAAATTCTGATGGTAATTTGTATAAAAGTATATTTCAATACAAGAAATAGTACGCGCTCCTACGGAGGTGGAAATTCGCACGTTTATGAATAACGTAGGCAAATATTTTCTTTTCAAATTGTCCTACGTTTCGACGAAGAGAAAAGAAAAGAAAATAAGACGTCTCGTACAATTTTTCAAGATTAGATCGAAGGAAAAAAAAAATGGAGGGTAAATGCATTCATCACCTGCGCCCCCATAAAGAATCTTCCTTGAATCGTTCGTTTTGTGTATTTTGTCCCGATCGAGGCAAGAAAAATCGATATATCCGGGGACACGATGAAAAACGACCCTCCCTTCCTGGATCCTGTACGATTCCACCCCCTCTATCCAAGCTAGTTGCTCAATGAAAAGGTCCGTTCGTTTACGAAAAAAATTTCTATAGATTCCGTCACGTGGAGCGCGTGCACGTCCTACGTAACCTCCTGGAAAAACTAACAAAACGACTTCGAACTTGAGCAGATTTAATGGCCGTGGTACGTAGCATTAAGGCCGGGTTCTCCGTGTCTCCTTTGAAAGGTGCAACAAGGAGATCCTACGGTCCCTTCGGCACCTTGCCACGGGGTGCCTTTTGTTACCTCACACGTGGCCAAGCTGTTTCTTTTCTCCTTCCGCGTCTTTCCTATCCCTTACTTCTTCCATCTCTGTTTCTTTTTAGTCGTCTTTTCCTTCGTTCATATAGAATCGCGTAACCCCCTTGGTTGTATATATATATATATATATATATATATCTGTATATATATTTTTTTTTTTACCTATCGGGAACAGTGTCTGCATTAGAAATGCAGACACACGACCTCCGTCATCGTGCAACCCTTCCTCGAGTAGGTTGCAACCTGCGTCGAAACCTTTTCAAGGGTTACACGCATGACATAAGAGCGTCATCGTCGGCAATAGCGATTTAATTCCCCTGAAGCGCGTCTTATACGCGCTCACGTCAAACTGACGTATAAAATAATAGAAGAAAAGAATTGTGTTTCTTTGAAGATCTATCTTCGCAGATCGTAGCCGTGGATTTCCTGGATTTTAATTTTAATAACACACGATTCGCTTTCCAAAAGTTCTTATCGCAACGCGGAATCGATTTGATTAGCATTTCCTAGGCAGCTGGCGTTCCGCCGATATCACTTTCGCTCGCTTCGTTTCGCGAAATGAACGATACCCCGTTTTCCCGGGATACAGGAAATAAAGGGAAATACACCTTCATGCTTTCTAGTTTCTCCATTCTAAGCGGATTTAATTCGAAGAATCATATGCACAGCACAGGTGATCTATTATTCATTCAACTGTGCCACGTGGCGGTATTCGAGGCACCCTTTGCAGGGTTGGTCTTCGCGACCAACAATAAGCATAAACAGGCACGACACGCGACCATTCCTAAACCATTTACCTACCCCGTTTCGCACGAGACCCTTATTCTCGTAATCGAGCATCTGGTTAAGAAAAGGGTGAAGATAATCGATCGATCCGGCCGCCCCTGGAGCGACTCTTCGCGTACCTGTCCACGGGCGCAACACGTGTCGCCTTTCGAACAGAAACCGCTTAATCCTGCGTCGCGTGGAGCTGCTTGGTTTAACGTGTGTCATTTATCTCGCACGGGGTTGAAAGATTACGGTATTCGATAACTGGCAGGGTTTTCGGGCGAAGAAAGGATGAATGAATTCCTGCAGAGGCTTTTGTGGTTTAAACTCTTATGGATCGGGCTGTTCTTCTTCGAATCGTTTCTGAATATATCTCTGTTCCGATGATTTTTAGAGGTGTGGAATGATTGAAAGCATTTGATTAAATGTAGAAAGTAGTAAGGTATTGTACAACGTGAAAAACTTGTACAACGTCTTGCAGGGGCTGTTGCAGAGCGGTGGCTACACGTCAAGGTCCAGTCATCCGCACTCACAGTCCATGCAGGTACTGTCCCAGGCCATCAAATCAAATTTTAGCGATAGACAATAGAACCGCCAAGACGATACACCATACAAAGTACTGTTAAAGGCTAACGAAAGTATTTGATTCTATGTTACCAGGTGCAGCAGGCAGTGGCACAGGCAGCTCAGCAATTGCAAGCTTTGCAAAAGCAGCAGGCTCTTCAGGGTAGCGGTGGCCTAGTTGGTCGAAGCTTGACGCAACAAAGGTCACCACCGCCACCTGGCACACCTCCGGCAGTGAAGCAACCGCCACCAAGACTGGAACCGTCTCCGGAAGAAACCACAGACCTCGAAGAACTAGAACAATTCGCCAAGACCTTCAAACAGAGGCGGATCAAGCTTGGCTTCACACAGGGCGACGTTGGCCTCGCCATGGGCAAACTTTATGGCAACGATTTCTCCCAGACGACGATCTCCAGGTAATTGTCCTTTTTTTCCAATCATAAAATGTGCAAAGAGAAAACTGGCGGGTATTTAATAGAGTTCACGATAAATCGAGCATCTCGTTTTTCACCTCCAGGTTCGAAGCGTTGAATCTTTCCTTCAAGAACATGTGCAAACTGAAGCCACTCCTACAAAAGTGGCTAGAGGACGCGGATAATTCCTTGAACAATCCCAACTCCCTCTCCAACCCACTTACCACACCGGAAGCTATCGGGAGGCGGCGGAAGAAGAGGACCTCGATAGAAACTAGCGTCAGGGTTGCGTTGGAAAAGGCGTTCATGCAAAATCCGAAGCCCACTTCGGAAGAGATCACTGTGCTGGCAGACAGTTTGGGTATGGAGAAGGAGGTCGTTAGAGTGTGGTTCTGCAATAGGTGAGCTCGATGAAATGATTCTAATTACAATAAATGTATAAATATCGATCGCTGAATTATTCCATTATATGAATTGCTTGAGCAGTTACAATTACAAGAATTATTGTAACGCAATCGTTGTCCCGTTGCAGACGACAGAAGGAGAAAAGAATTAATCCGCCAACAGCAGCGATGGGTAGTCCAACAATGGCATCACCGGCTCCCTCAGTCTTCGCATCTCTCGCGAGTTCCATGTCTGGTAGTCCTCTAGCACTCACGACGCACTCCTCCGGTATGGGACACTCTCACCCTCATGCCACGCCACTCGGCTCACCTCTACCCTTAGCCCTGGTGGCTTCGGCAGGAGGAAACTACCACCCGCTCAGTGGGAAATCGCATGAGTGACACCAACAGCCCACCCATCAAGGGGACAGTATTTTTCATCATCATCAGCAGCCATCGCATCAGCAGTCACAGCAACGACGTTTGTGCAATCTACCAGAGTTCTATCACTAATCCAACCATCTGAACCCTCGCTGATGACGATTCAGTGTCGGTTTGGCTGACAACCTGTCGACTGGTTTCGCTGCCAAAGGGAATTTGGCGCGAGGAACACGACGAGGTCGAGGAATATATAAACAGAAGCTGAGGACAGCTGGCTGACGGCACAATACGATTCGAAACATATCCTGTTGTCGAGAGAACTCCGTTTCTAGGAGCATATTTCTGTGTGAAAGCGTACGAGTCGGTGTCTTTGAGGAAAAGGCGCAACCATCTCGCAAAGAGTATACGAATCGTGAAGAAACGTGAGGGCGCACGAGAAGCATGCAGAATGTGAAACGCCGTCAAGAGATTTTCGAATAATTACTATCCTGTTAAGGGAAAACAGTGAGCAAAGGTTTGTTGGACATTGTGTTTCGTTAAACGTTTCGTAGTCTCGTCAGTATTATGTTACCTTGGTTCGAAACGTGCGCCGAAATCGTCAGACTGAAGTTCTCACCGTTCGAGACAGTTCGAATAATCTATTATTATGCCGAGAGTCCGTTGTAATTTCTTCTTCTGCGATCTGCACTTCTTGCTTACGAAATGTTCGGGATCTCTTTGAGCACTTCATTTCATAATAACAGACGGTACCGTTTTTAATATTTACCTACAAGATGCAATTAACGACGCGGATGCAACCGGCGGCGGGGATCGCTATAAAACAGGCCTTTAATCGGCCTCTGCGGCTTGTCATTTGAATTATCATGAAATATTTATCAAGAGGGGAACCGTTCGACGATACGTGTAATTATCGACTGGTTTTCCTCCGCGTCCCTCGACTTTCCTTTTGCCCGACAAATTCGAGTCCAACAACCCTCAGAGCAGGTTTCTGTCCGCCGTTTCACGATGTTAAAAAAAACACAAAAATCACCTTCGAAAAGCTTCTCGAGCATTCGTGTAAAGAATTCACGGCGAACCGCACGATCCAGACCACAACGAACAGCGAGAGACAATGTTGAAGGAACGACGAACATTCGTAGGGGACGTACGTTCTTCAGGGGTACTCGTCTCTCGGTGGTAAGCAGGGTTTTATACCACTTGCAGGGGAACTTGGGGAGTTTCTTCAAGATTGCAAGCTTGTCTGTTGGCCGAGAAAAGTATGCAACAAATTCGTGGAAACTAGAATGAATATTCACTGCCACCGGAAGAACGCTTGAACTCGTGCAGCCAAACGGAAGACAGGAATTGCGAGTTTCTTCCACTGGGAATGGTTAGCCAATATTATTTAACGGTTGCACACCTGTTTAAGCTTCGTAGAAATAATTTACATCGATTAAACATCGTTCTTGCCAGCGTCAGACGAGCTTTCGATCTTCGAGTTCTAAGCACCCCTGTCGGTGGTGGACATACGGCAAGGTCCGACAATACGTTTGTACATATTCACGCATACGTTTGCGCGTCTGTCGTCATACATATCCGTATACAGAGTGTGTACATATAGGGGGAAGACGTACCGATCATAATAACGAGATTCAAACCAGAATCGCAGAGAATGCGAGATGCGACTCGTTCATCGTCATCGACGAAACCTTCGTTCAAGCTATGGACGACGGATTTGCAATGAATCGCAGTTACTCAAGCCAAAGTATCGTCACACTTAACAATTAAATATATGCGACGGTTAAGTAAAGTAGAATAAAAGAGAGAAAGGTGGGACGCCAAGGGGAGGATGAACGAAGAAGGCGCGCTCGTATTCTCAGTTTTTGTTTCTCTTTGACAGACACGAAGATTAGCAGATGTAGATACGTATGTACGTGTAAATATGGTATATAAAGGCAACACGCGAATTATTCCAAATTTCTAGCTCGTATGCGTTTACACGAATCGATTGAACGCGTGTTTCGAGAGTTCGAGCTTCCGTCATTTTGGTACAGAGAAAAAGAAGAAAAGAGAAAAGTGATCGCAAGGCTGCCGGTGCCTGTTTCTGAGGCGCGAATTCTGATACGGGAACCGCGATAATCGATTCCCCAAAGTGGTGAACTCCCGGTGACTAATTAAGGCTATGATTTTTCGTCGACACGAGGAGCATATAGAAATGAATGGTGGTGAGGATCGTGGGAAGGGATTCACATAAATAAAAGTTCGTAATCGTAATCGCCGTATGCTAAGATACGTTGATATACGTATAAATATATTAAGTTATATGTATACGTGTGCGTGTGTACGAGCGTGTAGGACATTGAGGATCGGGATATACATATGCATGTATAAATATACATACTATAAATAAATGTATAAAGTTAACGCGCTGTAAATAATAGGGTGAATCGACAGAGAACAGCGATTAGCAAATCCGCGGTGAATGTAATCACCGTGACGATCGTTTCTTACTATTGCGACGATTAATTATTAAGTAATCATTAATTGTATGTAGGCATCATTGAGAAACGCTGTCGTCATGATGATCGCGGTTTAGAGAGACTTGGACGTCGAGTACGCGTCTTCAATAACATTCTCATCCACGGAACAATGAATTTTGTTCGACGAAACTAGATCGGGAAAATTCTATATCAATCGATAGTGAGACGATAGTTACAGGCGTGTACTAAGATAAGAGATCGAGACGAAACTAATTCTTTCGAGTGCTGATAAATAGTGATAACTGTTACACCCATGAGATATTAATTAATACAGATATATTATTGGCATTGAAGTTTATTTCTGGTAAACTTCCGTTGCTCGATTGATCAATCTCTCTCTTCTGCGATCAGCAAATGTCAGCGTTGCGTCGAATCCGTGTACATTTGTTGCGAAATTCTTTTTCATTTTATATATATATAGCGTCGAGCGTGCGTTAATCGGAAGTGTACGTGCGTACCTCTAGCACGATGTATGTATATATTTGATATTATATTATATGTAATTTTCTATGGGAGCCACTTCGACGCGACGCGATATATTAAAATATATTTTCGATATTTTGATATATCGCGATCGCGCAGTTATATATAATATAATATATCATGTGTATGTTTGAGAATGTATGTATGTATGTATGTATGTATGTAAACGTGTACGAGACGAGATCTCATATCGATCACGCGCTTCTTTCGTTCATAAATCATTTGCACACGCAAACTGTCATGACCCATTTTTCACGTTATCGTCCCATAATTCTGCAACCCGAAGTTTTCATTCCTTCGATCGATCTTTTACTTTATTTTACTTTGAATCATTAACTTCCAGAGTCGTGGACCAAACTGTAGCGAAACGAAAGTGCGAATGAGAGAGAGAGAGAGAATTCTGTGAAGAGATATATGAAAAAAAGAGTTCCTAGAGCACCCATTTCGCGTGCGTTATTATAGACATTTTATAAAATGACCACGGTGAACGGGTGTAAAAACGATAGAAACGGGAGAAAAATTGATAAGCTGTATGGAGAATGTGTTTCAAATGGTGCAGTGAGAAAGAGAGAGATAGAGAAAGGATGAGAGTGTGAGAGAGGGGCACCTTTGCGTTTTTCTTGCATTCTTCTTCACTTTCGTCGGAGGTGTACAGTGTTTTTTTTTGTAGATAGGAAAGAGAAAATTAGAATCGACCCTCCTCTTTTCGTGGACCTCGATGAGTCACGATAAGCGCATTCCGCGAGCGACAGACACATTATTACAGTGATTATTATTATTATTATTATTATTAATTATTATTAATTATTAATTATTATTATTTCATTATATTTTAACTTTTATTATTTGAAAATAAAAGTGCTAGACAGACTTTAGTTATTTTTGGTTTTTTGACTTCTTTTCGTCCATCCTTTGTTTCCTGTTTTCGTTTCTTTTTTCGCGTACAATGTTTAAACAAGACTGGCGATTTTGCGAATCTGTACGTACTGCAATTAATGAATTTTAAGAGATTTGTATTGATTTCAGGAATTAAGTATCAACTGCAGTTAACGCGTTGATTATCGCGTGCATTGTTCATCGCAATATTATATCGTAATATTTTACAATTACTCTTCAGTCTACGTAAATTTTTGGTTTTACGTTTTTTAGCGAAAGTTATCTTCTCCGGTATTGACGTGGTACTTGAAGTTTCCTTTCAATTTGACGCGTACATTCGTGGAACTTAATATAAAAACGTGTAAAGTTTGTCTCCTACCGTCCCATTATGTTCTTTTTGTAAATACAAGTGCGAAATACCATGAAATGTCGCATAATCATAAAAAGACGGGCATGAAGTAAAATGGCAAGCACGTCTGGAGAGCGAATATCGAAGGAGTTCGTTTACCGAGAATTAATTGATTAATCTCAGTAGCTTCATATAGAAGACTATTAACGATTCGATGTGTAACTCGTAAATATTCGATGCCTAGGAATAACGTTAATTATAAGGGCGAGGTACCATTAAACGGTAACATTGTAAGAGGCGAAACAAAATTACACTTTAGGAGATATAATTAATAAAAAAACGAATAAGAGCACGGTATGACAGTTCTTAAAAAAGTAAACGAAATAATAGTAGAGTCACGACAATGAGGAGGCTCCTTCCTCGATGACAAAGTCGTCTAAACTATTTTGTACTGAGAATTAGAGGCGTGTTCGCGATGTTTCGCGACGTTTTTAAGACATTTACGCGTTGGGACTTTCGTGTCACGTAACGCATTACGATTAGGAATTAGTTAATTGCGACGTATGTTTCTGAGGTCCGCCCGAAAAATATTCCACGTTAATTCTGAAAGGATTGACCGGAAGTTCGAGTGAAAGGGAGAACAAGAGGAAGATTGTGTGCGCGTTTGCCAATGGAACTGTATAAATAAAGTCATATCAATCTGGAATAGTTCATGTTATCTAGGATGTACTATTACTACGATCATTATCACAATATGATTAGTAAGAGTATTGTAATTGTATAATAAACTGCGTCATAGATATTTCTGGCATTGATTCTGTCCCCAAGCATGACCCACTTTTTAAAATTACCTTGCACCGAAATAAAATTGGATTTTTCTTGGAACATCGCGTAGACTATTATTACTTCTTTTTAAATCAATCGCATGGTACTATTAGTTTTATTGGAGATACAAAATAAATGCTTAATAGTATGATCGTAAGTCTCTATCGAATTTGAATTCAAACTTAATTCCTGAAAAGGCCGCACGGTGCCAGTAGTAGTCATCTACGCGCGCTTGTTCGTCGAAAGTTGCGGCTCGTGGTAAGTATTTAATTTTATTAGATTATTATGGACGATATTACGCAAATTTATACACATTTTGTTCCCTAAATATTTAACAAACTAAACCATGCGTAAGCAACAATTATTACGAAACGTAACTTTACTTTTCTACGTGTCCTTCTATCTTTCAATTTGAACGATCGACTACTGTGCTCCCTCTTGCGTTCGCGTTTCGCACGCAGCATAGAAATCAATAACATAACCTCGTTTCGAACACGATTATTGTGAGAATCACGTGCAATAACGGAGTAAACAAATACAAAAGCTTTTACCATAAATACCGACCGGAATTAGTGCTGTCAGATCGAAAAATACATTAGTATTATTTTCGTAAAGTGAACATAACCTGTTGAGCGTTTCGCCACGTGAGGTTAGCATTCAGAATTAAGTGCACAGTGCAATGATACAGTACTGAAATATTATGCAAAATGAGTGATTCCGAGAAAGACGACGGTCCCAAAACGACCGGGCCAGTTGACAACGCCTGGTCTTTAAAAGTACCCTCTTTTAAGCCCGAGGACAATCCTCATCGTCTACTCGAAGAAAGTTCTTTCGCGACCTTATTTCCCAAGTATAGGGAAAAGTATTTGAAGGAACACTGGCCATTAATTCAGAAAGCCTTCAACCAGCATGCGGTCAAGGCCGAATTGGACCTCATCGAGGGTAGTATGTCGGTAAAGACCACGAGAAAAACATGGGATCCCTACATTATAATCAAAGCTCGCGATATGATCAAACTGATGTCTCGATCGGTTCCGTTCGAACAAGCTGTCAGGGTACTTCAAGACGACATCGGCGCGGACGTGATCAAAATTTCGTCCCTTCTCAGAAACAGAGAAAAGTTTGTCAAGAGACGTCAGAGGCTTATCGGGCCGAAAGGATGTACTCTGAAGTCCATTGAACTGCTGACAAACTGTTACGTTCTTGTGCAAGGACAGACAGTGGCTGCCGTGGGCCCTTACAAAGGTCTTCAGCAAGTCAGACGCATTGTCGAGGACACGATGAAGAACATTCATCCTATATATAACATCAAAGCATTGATGATTAAAAGAGAACTGGCAAAGGACCCGAAACTGCAAGACGAGAACTGGGAGAGGTTCTTGCCCAAGTTTAGTGGCAAGAATATTAGCAAGAGGAAGCAGCCTAAGAAGAAGAAGGAGAAGAAGCCTTATACTCCGTTCCCGCCTGCTCAACAGGAGAGCAAGGTGGACAAAATGATAGCTACGGGAGAATATTTCTTGAAGGAGGAGCAGAAGAGGGCGAAGAGGAATAAGGAACAGGAGGCCAGGCACCAGGAGGCTGAGAAGAGGAGGCAAGATCGCAGGGCGCAGGCATTCGTGCCTCCTGAAGAGAAGCCCAAGGATAAGAAGGAAGAAAAGAACGATATCAATCTGGAGGAGCTTAAAAAGAAAGTGCAGAAGGGACTGAAGAAACGCGGCTTTAAAAAATAGTATCGCGATTCAACGTTTTGTTGATTGAATCGTTTTGAATAAAACTGAATATTTGTTGGCGAAGGAATTGTTTAAGAAATATTCAGAGGCTTCTGGAGTAATTCCATCGTTTTATTAGAAAACCTTGTTCCTATAAGTACCATAATATCGCGTTCTTATCGTACGAATTTAAATATATATAAGTATATACCAGCTGTATATATTTACATATATTTCGTTCAGGTTTTAGTATGATACACATTTGCAAAATACAGGGCCGCAGAAATACAACGCGTACACTTTGAAGACAAGTTAGTCGGCGTCGAAAATGAACGACTGTATGTTATATATTTTCCGAACTTATTTTCATTTTCGGACGTTGAGTCAATCGCTACAATTCCAATGTAGCTAAGTGTATGAAGGGATGAGCGAACCTTCCCTTCAAACAGATTTCGTGAAATAAAAAATGTTGAAAAAAATATCCTGTAGAGATTCAATTGATTTTACGTACCGAGTCTTCAATGCACCAACCCCTTTTAGAAGAGTATCAAGTCAGTAATTTGTATACAACAGAATTTAAAGTATCAATGATCACTTCCATGCGGCATCGCGTTATCTGTAGAAGTACGAGATTAATAAGTAATTCAACGTATGATACATATTAGATGGAAATCAGAAATATTCGTTTCAATGTACAGCGTATTTCTTATTGTATTCGGACACGAAACTGGAGTGCCATTATTCCTTAATCTTAAACGTTAAATTAGAGACGCGCGTTTATATTACAGCTTATAGATTCATGGAAGTACAATGTTTCGTTAGCTTATATTTGTAGACACGTTATTTACAGCGTAGCACGCGATTATGGTTGCCTCGATACTCGCGACAAAAAGCGACGAACAACGTTTGCCCGCTTTTACTTTATTCAGTGACGCCTGAGGACGGGAAATAGACGATTAATCGATCAGGTGGAAGTATTTACAGCGGGTTGATTCGTAAGTTAGTAGCGGAGGAGCGAAACTTCGAAAGGAAATCATCCCCCTTTCGTTGGACAATATTCTGCGATAGCCTTTATAGATTTTTCAGGGGCTGGGAAAAGGCTTGGGCGTAATACATGATCGTTCGCTGCGTTTAATTTTGTAGTCGTATGAAAGAACTCGAAGAACTTCAAGTATTTAAATCAAAGCATTGACGGGGGCGGCGTATAATTAGTGTACCTTATGTATAACAATTTTCTAAATGCACAGGATATGTATCGAAGCGTTCGAAATATTATTGTAAATATAGTACACTAATTGCACGTAAAATTTCAAGATACAATATGCTTATCGTAATGTTGCCGGTAAACGAGATCCTTAAACTCATATGTACAATGCACCAGTTTCGAGATCATTGCATCCAAGTCTCGATAGCTTAGCTTAATTAGTTTTTAGAGTAGAAACAACCTTTCTCTGAATGTATAGTACACGCTATCCGTAAAGCTACGAATACGTGTATGCGATCAGGGGCGCACTCTTATCATACAAAAGCTTATAATACTTAATAGCATAACTTCTGCATACATACATATATACGTGTGTAGATCTTGAATGCTAGTTGACGGCAGTCAAATCATTGTCGTCGTGAAAGTTTCAGTGTACAAAAGATCGTTCTTTCGCTACGTATTGCTGCATAGTGGTCGCACCATTTTCTCGTCTTCGACCGACTCGACGCGTTATAGACGAATTAATTATTGAGATATCCGAGTAAGAAATTTTTCTATCCAAGCAAACTGTGTCATCGGGCATGGAAGAGGGTATGAAACGGGAAAAGAAACAAAGCTCTACTAGCGTAGGCAAAGTAGACGAAATGATAACAGTTCTAGAACACGTCGAGTACTTTGTGAAACGAGCACAATGCAATTCCCAGCTATTCGCACAACCAAGTAAGTATACAACTTTCTTATAGAAAAATAAATCTCTTTGTAAGAATCGTAGCGCACGCCTTCGGGTCGAAAAGCTTCCGATTTATATATAAATGCGATTCCATCAGAGACACGAGTCTCTGTGTATGTTAATTATTCAGCTAATTGTACGAAACAATAATTTGACAAATCGATTTTTCGCCTTTTTTCTTATTCGTTTAAGGCCGTGATAATATGGATAATTGATAGAACAATACTGTCTCTTGAATATTTGTCTTATTCTTCGCGTGATCAATTGATCGCTTTCGATTGAACGAGAACTCGCAAATCTTTCGATGTTTGCTCAATGATATCCGAACGGTAATGTGGTCGTGAGTTCGCTTAAAATTATTCGTCGGAGTATTCTTCGTTTCTCACCCCTCTCGATTTGTTATGTTACGGACGATGAACTTCCGAAATGATATATCGTCTGAGATCATCGAAGTTAATATACATAAATGCATCGGAATGAAAACTTTGAAATCTCTTCAATCTTACAAGTATACATACATCGTTGATCAATAAAAATAAAACAATCAAGAAAACCGTACACCCAGACGTGTCTCATTAATTACAAATCAATTCCATCCGCAGAGGGTGAACTTTTTCGATTCTTCTTAAATCTTTGTCTAACTTCTTCCTACTTAAAAAATAATTAAAAAAGAAGGCAACCTATCCTTCGCTAAAATCGCCAAGAAAACAGGAATACCAGATTTTCGGTAATCTTTCTTCCTTCGACACCCTTCGAAGCACTTCTTATTTTTAAACGCACTATAATCTCAAACCAATGTGATATCACCTTCCTGATCAGATTGTTCTTCGATCGTTCATTTTTATTTTTACGAGAAACCACAAATCCTGTACTCATCGACGGGCTCGATCGAGAAGCCTCGATCTAGGATCGATCAGATCGCTCTCTCTGATCAAATCGACCCGCCTCCTTCTAATCAGATACTGAACTCCATCAGTTCTCCGTGAATGCCGACGGCATCGCAATCTTCACGAGCCACCGATGGTCCTCGTGAGCTAGTGATTATGGTTGTACAGGTGCCACCTCTGTGTTTCAGCGTTCGAATCGCATTTTTCTGCGGTGATGCCCCTTTGCGCGTGATATCTCGAATCCACGCATACGGGGATTCTCGAATGGCGTATCAAACCACCCTCCAGGTGCCTCCATTTTTGGTTCTCGCTGCCGTCGCAGATTTGCATTAGTAACGTGGTTCCCTTCGCGTAGATCGGAAGTGTTAGGCAAAGATCGTGGTGTTTGATGAGGCCGTCCTTTGTCAGTCCCCATTCCTGTTTGAAATAATTCAAACAAACTTAGTCGTCTGTTGATACACTTTAATTTATAAAATATTCCTGCATTTCTTTAGCGCGCAGTGATACGATGTCTATAATAATAATCGTTGGGGTATAGCCCAGAATTTGCTTTATTGAAGCAGCACCGTGAAATTCTGGACGTGATAATTGAAACGTGAAATCGAACGTGCGAATTAATAATGGAAGCTAGTCGAGGGGTTACTTCTTATGAAAACCAACCCCTTGCGGAGTTTACTGTGAACGCGCACAGTGAGCCACAGAGAATAGCGAAGCAACGGTACGTACTTGGTTGCCACCGGTGTCGTGACAAGGATAAAGTCCTACGTTTCCGTCCAAAAGATGGCCCATGCTGTCCAGGCACGCTGTGCCCTGTTTCAACGATCCACCAGGACCACCCTCGCTGGTCGGTATAACCAGCTCGGGATACACGTTTTTCAGATACCAGCTGAAGGGTTTGCAATGCAATTTCCGCTTCAGCTCCATCCTGTCTTGAATACTGAAACAAGGCAAACGACGCCGGGCCGTTTTATTAATACCGCTCACGTGCGCTGACGCGTTTTAATGAAATCGACTATCGGTATTTCGGGGCGTCTGCTCGCACGTGAATCGAGCGACTGCGCGAGACGCCAAATAAATTAGCTGGTGATAAATGATCCACGCGCCACGGGGAAAGAAATTTGATTCGCAGGTGAACCGAATTGTTCAAGAAAACCATCACGAGAGTGTTACCTGTATCTGTGTTCAATCTTAGTTTGTGCTCTTCGAAGAAGAATATACACAGTGCCGTTTATATTATTTATATTAAAAACCCCTGATAAAACGCTGTCAGACAACAATATATACTCACTTTCCGTAAGGGATGTTGCGTGCCAGTGGCACCGCGTTGTAGTAGAACTGTTTGTAATCGTCCATCCACACCTCGGCCGCCCGTCTGGTGTTCCTTGCGAAAACGTTGCCACTACCCCCCGGGAATGAATAGGGGTGGCGTTTTCGAAACACGTGGCCCACCCGCGAGCACGGAATAATCTCCAGGCTGCCGCCGCATTGCCACACTCGGAACGATATCTCTGTAAAGCCCCGTCGTCGAGAACTCGAATCTAGTTCGACAAAATTTCCGCAGACGACAGACTGATCGAAGATTCTCACCGAGATTCTCGCCGCCCCACACGTCCATCTGGGTGTCGTACTTCCCCAGCTTCTCGAAGTACGCCTTGTTGATCACGAACAGACCGCCGGCGATCATCGGCGTTCTGATGGCCTGCGTGGGATCCTTCTGCCTCGCCTGTCTCTCAGTTTGGCTAAGATATTCCCATTTGAACACCAGGCTCCAATCGAAACCGCCCCTCAAATCGGCAGACGCACCTGGGGAAAGGGGGATGTCTAGTTGAAGGACTAATGAATTTTCAATGTAACAAGAATTGGTCCGTGGAATATTTGAGTTCGTGGCACCTTCAGGGTTGCAGAACTTTTTGATGGTGTTGTTTTATTGCATTAACATTTTGTCCATGGTGCTCCTGGGGTACCAAAATATCATACGCGACGTACAAATTTAAAAAAATCACTGAGTTTTGTATTTTTTATGCGACGACATTATGAAGGTTAATAAGTAATAATAATACCTATGTATTGAAAGGTGTCCATGCTTATCACGTCGATGACGGGGCACACGACTCTTGAAGGATCTTCAGCCACCCTCTCCAGAAGCGGCTCCAGCCAGTCGGCGTTGCATTCACAATGAGAGTCGAGGAACGTCAACACGTTGGCGGTGGCTGCATCCGCGCCTCGCACCCTCGATCTCATCAAGCCCTCCCTCTTTTCATTGCGTATCACCCGCACTTTGTGTATCCTCGACAGCTCTTCGCCATCTTCCGCTGCGAAAAGGTAGGTGAATTGTGGTTGCACCGTTCGATACTCGGCGTAAAAAAAGCTACGCTAATCCATGGAATACCATAGTTAGAAGAAAAGAAATAAAAAACATAAATCTTATAAAAATTGCTTACGATGATCGCTGAAATCGTCGACCAGAATAATTTCTTTGATAAGATGCTCCGGACTTCTATTTAATACGCTGAAATAAAAAAATTTTTTTCGTCATTCTTATATTATTTTTATCTCTGATAGTCGATACGAATTAAATCGACGGTCGTTTGCGAAGAAATCTTTGATTTGTGACAGTGTAAATAGAGGTACTATTCTTTCAATCGCTCTAACTCACAGTCGCTACTTTTTCAAAAAGTTTGGAATGCCCAACGATGTCAGTGAAATATTGCGAAAGCTATAAATGTCACATTTAATTTGGTATCTGGTTGACGGGGATCCGGTTGTTTAATAGTACGCTAATTGCATGCACGAAGATTCGCGTATCCTAATGTCAAGGCTGTCAAGAAATGAAATTCACGAACAGATCAACTGATAACGTCGAATGTATCTATTTGATGGCATTAATACACAATTGAACACCTGGTGTTATTTATGCGTCGTATTGAAGTGAAAGGATTACTACGGTACAATTTATTTACAGTCAAATACGGGATCGGGGTGTTTTTGGTGGTGGGATGGTTTCGAAGCTGTGGAACGACGATTAGAAAATTCCACCGGCGATCAGTCTTGGGACTGACATCGAATTTTCTCGCGTTTCCTTCATTCACGCTGCGATCACTGTACGCGCGGGAATTTCGCTGCACGTGATCAATAAGGAGACACTAATTTCAATTCTCTGAATTCCATTCGTTTGTCTCGTCGCTCGATATTTAATTATCCACTTGCTTAAAATAATCGCGAAGCGTATTGGATTTAATTCGACAGTACCTGACCACAGTTCTTAGCAGTGTCGATCTAGCTTCGTTGTGAAACGTGATTATCACCGAGGTTGGGGGTAGATCCCTCCTCCATTGTTTCATTCGACACCTGAAACAGGAATAAAATTCCTCGATAGATTAAATTTGTCACACTAAGATAGTATTATAAATAATAATAATAATAATAAACGAATCATCGACCAAAGCACACCGCGCGCACTATATTAAACCTCCCTGCATCGAATAAAAAGAGTCGCCCTCCAGCATCGGCCAATTCGTATTTCCCGCGACTCGTGCTCCGGAATAAAAAAGCGTGGGCTGACTCGTTCCAACGTGGATGGAAGCAAATAGAAGGCGGGCAAGAAAAAGGAGGACAATCATTTTTGGCGCGGCACGCCAACACGGGGGGGTACATAAATGCGAGTAGGCGGCCAGAGCGATCCCAATATGTCAGTCCCACTTTTCTGAGATAAACTCGAGGAACGTGTACGGAATGCGTCCACGTGTAGCGTTGCGCTTTCAGCCACCAGTGCACACCCCTTCTCTCGCCGCCCGTCCACCAGCGGGATTGTAAAAGTTCCCTGATGAGATTATCGATCGTGGGAATTATTACCGACCCGACAACGCAACGATCGGAAAAGTTACCATTTTCCGCGGACCAGCCACCCCTCGTTTTCTCGCGACATTAGTAAACGAGGGCTTTCCGCGATTCTATTATGTACGCTGACTCGATGACGCTCCATCGATGGAAATTAGCGAACGAAAGCGGCGCCGTGACGACGTTAAATTAATAATACCGAGAACAAAGGTGGGAAGGGTGCAAAGGGACGAGGGGGAAATTACTTTGAAACGCAATAGAACGCCGCGGCCACGCTTCAAGGAGAACGAGGGGGGGTTGTTTAATGCAGTGGGTGGGCCGCTGTCTTGTTGATGGAACAGTGCCTCGTTCCGCTGGGTAGGGAGAATTTATTTTCATGCGATGGAAGGTATACATTTTTAATTGAAGCAACAAAAACAGTCTAGTTTTTAATATTCCTGCGTATCACACAGAAGCTAGCGTACTTCAACAAGAATTATTTACTTTTATTTTTTATTATGTACTAGCTGCACGTACTTTTTAATTACAATTATTTAGACCGTCCAAGAAGTTTTATGATATTCCAAATCTTAAATAAGAAACCATTACTTTGTGCTAGTATTTTTTTTATATTGCATAGAATTTCTCAATAAGGAAATTAGGAGAATCGATTGTCCGAGACTCGCCCTTAAGAGCGGCCTGGACAGAACGAATAGTTTAATTCGAAACTGCAAATCGGGCTATGGTCTCGACGTTAAAGTGGATAACGCGTGACTGGGATCGACGATCCCATCGAATTCTCAGGACACGTGCAGACTTCCATGTTCCAGTAGCGTTTACACGCGACAATGCGCGCCCGAAACAAAATCACATACGCTCCAGTTCGACGGGAACACGGGGAATCGCGATTGTATGAGCAACCCCTATGTGTACTCGCGAAATTGACGCGCAAATCGATCGACTTCCGGGCTGGTGAAATGGCTCAGCAAACTTGCGAATATACTGGAAGGGGCTTTTAACATTGTTGCAAATTTTGCTGCGAGATTTCCGTTTGGATTGGATTTACTTTTCGGTTCGTCGTGCAGTCTTTTGTAAATGTAATAAACGCATTGGGGCATCCCAATATTTTTTATCGTTAATTATATTTTTCTGTCGCAAAGTCGGATGCATTTTTCTGGAGCCATGTTATCCTTTAGTATTTCATTGCGCAACATTTAACTAATCGATTATATTTTTTGTTTTGAATCCAAATACGTATTGTACGCCACGTCGAAACCTGTAACAATTTAGTGCATATCCCTCTGTACAAAGGACTCTGTTTGAAAATGGCACAACGTGGAATACAGAACGATTGAATAGTCTGTCAATAAAATAATCTACCAGGGCACAATTATTCAATACCACGAGGGTGCTGCCAAATAGAGGAACCATAAGTTCTTGTCGAAGAGGAGGGGGCGAAAAGTAAAGTGGAGTAGAATGATTCGGAGAACGATGTATAAATTTACGTGTGCACGGGAGAATTGCATGTGCTGAAAATACAGGGATGAACTATCTCGCTCTGTGCCCGATCGGAACGAGTTTCGGATTAATTCCACGCGGAAGCTGCATCCGATCTCACAACGAAATGCACTCGTGGATACGGCCAAGTGGCTACAACGGATCAACGTGACACTGGAGAAACTCAGCACACAGCAGCCGTGACACGGAAAATAAATTTCAAGATAAATAAACGTTGTTCCTCTCACGTGCCCGGTGTACAAGATTTTCAGATTATCGTTATGATTTCGTTCCGTAGAATCTGTATGTGTGTGACGTGTGTTTCGACAACAAGGGAGGTGTGTAGGTTTTGGACAAATCCAATAACAGCAAACAATTCCTACGATGCTGTGCAAAAAGTGTAAAAAGCGTTGCCGCTTGAGAAAGGCTTTAAAGATCAAGGTGATCTGTCTGAATAATTTCAATTCGGTGTTGCTGATTCCATTTGACAAATAAATTCTTGTTCGTATCGCAACTGTCGTGTGTAAAGAATTCCACGCGCTTTTTCGTCAATTAATCTCCGCACTCCCACGTATGTATGTATAACCATTCGAAATCGCTACGTCACTGAAGTCTCCCGTTCAGGGAGAAAAATAATCTCGCTCCGACGATTTTTACGCATACCGCTTCAACATATTATCGTGCGCCCCTTTCTTTCGACAATAGAAGCCACGGGCCGAAAGAAAGACAATGGGGAATATTATAAAAAAATACCGTCGAAAAATCCGTGAAACTTCGTTCGCGCCGCTTGCGTTCCGGAACGCGTGCAAAGCATTCTTGCATGCGGGCAACCGCGAAAATGTGCCTTTATGAGATCAACGTGGTATCGCGGGCGGTTGATCTCGTGACGTCGGTCGAAATAATTTCAAGTATGACTCGGGAACTTTGCTGCCATTGTTCAACCCTTTATTCGAAACGAACCGGATTTCCCTGTTGTCTTTCGACACTGAGACAGAGGGACATGGCTTCCGGCTGGAGGTTATAAATTCGTTGATGTCTGGGACGCGTCTGGCGTGCTGTAAACGTGGATTTAGATCGTACGAGGTGGATCAGGGATGAAAAAGATGGCCGCGAAATCTTGAAATTGGAGGAAACACGAGGTAAACATAGCTTTGAAGGATTTCGTCGAATCAAATTGCTGGCAGGGACGGTAGAAAAAGGTTTAGAACGGAGATTTTAATGCGACCGGCATTAAATTCGCTGCCTCTAAACTTGCTTAGATACACGGCCTGTTTGTTCTAGAAACTCTGGAAACTCCCATTTGCAGCACGCTGCTCACCTTTAAGAACATACTCCTGGATACACTACTCGCAGCTCGACTTGCATGATGTATGTGGTTTCCCGTGAAATCTCACCAGCCAAACATGGCAGTCGAGTCGTGTTGTTAAGAATGTCAGAAACGCGCAGTACGCGTGTGCTGTAACTTTCGAGTAACAAATTCGAACGAAATTGGTGGTGGATAATTATTTAGTTGAATGTTTCGAGAACCAAGTAATATAATTCCTAGGCATCGCGAGTTTGGTCCAAGTTTACTTTAGTTTTCGTTTGGAAACTATTTATCCGCCAGACCAGACGGTTTCCCCCCTCGAGTTTGGATAAGTTTGCAAGCAAATGGAACAAAACAGAATTAATTCCCAATTTTATTAGGAAATGCAGTCTGCAACGGTGCTTACGCTCCGCCAAACGGACTAATTCGCTAAGGGCCCTGACGCTTTTATAATCGCAGCCAAGAGGAGCTCCGCCAGTCGAATTCGTTCCACAAACGTTACTCCATGAAGGATCCAGGGCGTACGGAATACGTCGCGCTAGACTTCCTATTGATTTTCTTCGCCCCGTCTCTCGGGATGAAAGTTCGCTGCAGTTTTAAATTACTCCTCGTTGTTCTTCATCAACGAGCTCGCATCCTTTTGCGAACAGCTAATAGAGAACTTCAGGACGGTACAGTTCTTTATACTTTCAATTGCAGAATCGAATTTTCCTGCGAACAAATTATTGCAGGTTGAATCCTGTTAGATTTTTCTTCACAGTTTTCCGTAATTTTCTTCGATGGAATTAAACAAAAGTGAAGTTACATATTTTTCGCCGCAATATCGATTCGCACGCGCCAATAAATATTGCGAAGTTGCCACGAAATGTGAAGGACCGTCATGTTTTATTCTTCTAGAAAAGATGCCAAGGTACATCCGGCAAATCTAAAGATCAAAGTGCAAAGAAATAACCTTAGAGTATTTCTATTGTTTCTTACGCTTTTGCTAGACTTCAGCTTCAACGGAGCATTATATCTTGATCGAAAGAGAGGAAAGTTCGATATATTGCGACGAGGGGGAAAGAATTTCTCCGGGCACAATGCTTCCTCCGAGGAAAACGAAATAATACTACCGTTCTGCGCTATTGTTCTCGATCGAGAGCCTCGAAAATGCAGTCGATTGAAAGATTATTGCGTGCTATTGGATTCGAGCGAACTTTTGGTGACGATCCCCTCGACTTTTCTCCCGATATCGACATAAAACTATATAATTTAGACGGCGAATCTCGACTTTGACAACAATCGAACGTTTAATTAAAAGGTAAACGATTGCCGGTCAATTGTGCAGCACAGTGGACCGATATTGTCCAATCTCGACAATTCATTGCGCAACTTCAATTACTTAATTACAACAATGCTTCGTTGAAACGAAAAATAGCGCGACAAATTCGATACCGTTTCGATCAGACGTGTATAATCAACGTTTCACAGCGATACTCGGTACCGTCCACTCGGACGAAAAGCATCGATCCAATTACACAATAGAAGAAAGCTGTGTCTGTGCTTATTTTCCCGTTTCCATTTGCCCGTCCTCGAAACCCTATCACGTTGACAGAATCGTAACGCACATGATCAATAGTTCGTTCGCGGATGCGACGAATAAATCTGGTTAATCGTGTACCACTTGATACCCGTTAACGAGCCACGCGTTTTACCAGCGCGCGTAAATGGCGAAAATACGTTCGTCCCGTGCGATTTGTATGGTTACAACGACGAGTCGAAACTCGAAACGAGGCCGCGGGACTCGATAGCGGAATCGACGGGAAAATTTATTAATTTAAACATACCGATTCTTTATATTGTTATTTAGTAATACACGAAAATTAAGGATAAAAACGTGAGCCACGAAATGGGGACCGATCGTCATACTAGCTTTCGGTATGCTGAAATTGGGAGTTCAAGATATTTGTCAACGACCGAGTTGATTAAAAAATACCAGGTAGAGGCGGGGAAAAATGAATTTAATAACACCGCGCGCCTTGGGCGAGACCGTAGTCGAATCGTGCGACAACAATACTGAAACAGCTCGATATCTCGCGACCAATATCGCTCCACTCTCGATGATTATTTCTCGTCGATACGACGGCGTTCTCTTCTGCCTCGATAAAAATCCCCCTTCACCCGGAGTTATTCGGTTCTCTGTCGCGTCGTCGATGCAACGCCGGGTATTCGTGAATCGAACTCGAAAGCCCGTTCTTGCCAATCGATTTCACGGGAGAAAGCGAAGATAACTTGGTAATTTACAATCGAAATCGTGCCTTACATTTCGTTTGACGATATTTGCGTCAGCCGATGGAATTTCGAGAGGCGAAGTTTCGAAAGCGTACATTCCCCCTCGAGATTCTATGAGCGATCCTTGAAGGATGATTTTTCTTTTAAATCGTTATCTTCGTAAGCGAAAGGACGTCACGGTTACGAGAACGTCGCTCTGATATCTTGGACACGGAATATATTTCTCGATGGTTTCCGTTGACTTCGCACGGCTGCTATGGCTCCGCGTTGGCCAATGGAGCTGGTTTCTCACGGAATAAGAGTGTGGCAGGTGCTTTAGCTACGGACCGACGGTAAATTTCCTGGATTTTATCGGCGAAAATTTAAGGACACCATAAAACAGCGCGTCGAAGGAAGACGCATGTTTATGTGTATGGATATTTCTGGATATTCCACACTGCGAGATAAAATAAGCAAATGTGGTCATTGTCGTTAGTTGAACGCCTCGTGGCGTATAAAGCAACGTCGAGACTCGACGAATCGACAAGTTGAATTAACATTGGTCTATTTCTGTCCCGAAAAAATATACGATGACACGATATTCTGATACGTAAGGTGCACTTCACTATTTACCAATTAATTTTTGAATATAAAAAGAGAATAATTAACACCGCGATCCATGCTATGTTCGCTGCAATTGCTGTTTGCCTTCCAATATAATATTCTTCTTTAACGATTATTTCGCACCCTTAGAGACATGGGGGATGTTTTGAATGGTTATGCTGAAGCAGGTTTCAGCTTGTTTAAATAGCCACGGTGATTTTGGAGTGCGGCTGATTCCACGGCAATCGCAGGTTTAAAGCTTGGAGTTGCAATTTAGATAGCGAAATGTCATGGCTGTCGGGAGATTAACGAAAGCAAGCAACATCCACTCCGTATTTCCTCCTGATAACCAATCCACTCAGGCGTCATACAAAATTCATCGCCTGCATCGATCTTTCCGCAGTCTTGGACCACTGAAAGCCGCGAATCGATGGTTTTGCAAATTCAAAGGTAGCCAGCGTGTTCCGACACGAACGTATCGGGCTGTTTTAATTAATTTTCCCTTTGCGTCGCCGGTCGAACGTAAACGACGCCGGCGTGACTGTTTCAATTTACATCGGCCAGCTCGTAATTATTTCATCGAACCGGTCGTGGATTCCGGCGGAAATCTGCCACTGTCGTTTCAAAACTAAATTGCGTCCCACTGTTTCAAAGCGATTTTCGCTAGACTCGAATCGACGCTCGTGTCGAAGTTTAAAGCAATCGTTCAAATCTGAATAAATACGCCTCGTCGTTATTACAATAAAAGCGTTAATAATTTTACGATTCCAAGCAATTATCGTCTATACATATTTAAATACATACGCTACAGCCATGGACATGTGGCATCCCCTACAAATTCAGAGAAACTATCCGAACAAGATGTCGACAACGATCCACTAATTCCATCGACGAGAAAGACGAAGCAATTTTCGAGGGCACGGATGCCGCTGCATAAAACAACCACGACGACCATTGTACTCGGAACAGATGACTAATTAACGAAGGAGTGTTCGAGCTTTCCCTCGAAGCCGGCTAATGAACCCGCGGCTCTGCTTATCGAGCTTCTCGAATTGGCTAGAGACTGCAGCGCGAGTCATCCCCAAACCTGTCCATCCGAGCTCTCTGAAATCATCATTCGCGCCCTCTTCCATCCAGGGCGAAGGATCCGCCAAGGCAGAGAGTGTAGCCGAGGTTATTGAAGTGGACAGCGAAGAGTGGAAACAGCAAGACGGGCGCTACCGAGAAATGGACAAATGGCTGGCGTGGATGAGAACGAGGGAGGACGGGTGGAAAAGTACGAGAGATGACAGAAATAGATGGATCTTTATTACGCGGTGCAGGCATTGTGCGAGCTGCAGCTTAGCCGCGATGAAAGTAAATCGAGGATGCCACGATATCGAAGCCGGGAATAAAATGGATGAATGCGGAGGGATGAATCCGTCGAGATGGATGAAACTGGAAAAGTGAAACAGCTTCTCAGGCTGGTGCTCCTCGATGAAACCGATTATGGCTCCGCATTTCGCGGAATGAATACGCTGATGGACGGGTTGGGTTCATAAAAGGGGTAAATTAATAGAGTGCATTCTTCTGCACCGATGCGGAGCATTAATCAGTGTCCCTTTTGCAGTCCGTGAAATTGAACTTTCAATTGAAATTGGGGAGAGTTTATGTGGACGCAGATGAGAGGATAATGTGTAAATCATTTTATTGAACTTGCTCATTTATAGATTGACGGGTTCTTCTTTCGTTAAGAAATTAGAGAAGGTGGAAGGGAAGGCGAGAGATTGGACGGGAAAAATAGCTGAAGTGGAGATAAAGGAACGGTTTTATCCTGAAGATAAAGTGAACATTTGCGCGACAGGATAGAGAAATAAAAACAGTTCTAATTCAATTTTTATACCGCAATATCTTTGAAACGATCTTCGAAATGGGATAACCGGATACTTTATTACTAATACAGAACATCTAAAGAAGTGACCATATAATTCAGTATTAATAAAAAGAAACTCGACCCCTCCATAAATCTAGCCGATAGCCGAACTTTTAATCGATTTCTCATCCACGAGTGCTCCATCATTTCCCTCTAATTGCTTCTCAATCGACCATAACGACCGTCCATTCACGGGAAAAAGAAGAAAAGGAACGTAACAGCCTGGCTCGGTGACGTTAAGGGGTTAAAAAGACAGTCATCCGCTAAAATTTATTTGCACCATTTTCCTGGTACAATAACTATTTAATGTAACGCCAGGAATTGCCGCGTATCTATCAGAACGGTTGGTACGATGCCTGTGTACGGGAATCATAGTGCAGTACTTCATTAAAGCGACAAATGCATTTTGAAATTAATTAACGCGACCGTCATCGTGTTTATTTTTAAGTGTCTTTGTTGCCGAGGACTTGCAGGGAAATAATGAGGAGCGAACAAAAGGACGGTGTGGCCGCATTGTTAGACACGAATGTCTGTGGTGAAGCATTGGACGCATAAAGGAAGACGGGAAGCGACGTCGATACCGCGTGGCACACTATTACACACGTTTCCTGCGTGGTTTTCGACCGTTTACACGATTCACCTCCTCCGCGAAACGTTGCAGTTTATGGAAGCAACAGAATATTTCTTTCCCAACATTTTTGTTTCAACTGTCTTAACGTAACAAATGGTTCAGTATACACGAAACAAAACTCATGTTCAAACCCCCAAAAGTTCGCCGATCCATAATTTCATAGTCGCCAATGACCACTGCAGTCGATGCGACTATAAACACTAATGGGGAAAAAAATTCATTCTTTCTTCCTGTCTTTTTTTAATCTTACAATTTTCCGTCATTTAATTTAGTTTCTGCCTTTCAAATGTTAATGCTGCAATTATTAATCACAGCCGTTGTCGATCATTACGCGCATTACCAAAGTTAAATATCGAACATCTGGTTTATTACGCTTGACTCTATGATCCCTCTGAGTAGAAAAATTACGAACCGCCAGTTCTCTACCGCCATTCTCCCAAACTTCGCCCCCTTGGATACACCGATGCCTCGGAAACTTTTCTCTTACGTCTTCCGCAAGATCCACCGACGGAACACGTGTCCTCGTCGTGCAGATGTGCCGTCGGCGCATATCGACGTAAACGCCATCGAAACAAGAAGTTGCGAGGAGTAAGTGCACCTTCCAGGCTTCAAAATCGAATTACATATTCGCAGGCGGAGACGCCCTGCCACCCCGGATTCCATTCTTTCCTGTCTACCGGAGAAGTTTGCGGATGAACAGGCTGACTGCGCCACGAGGTGAAAACATACCCGTTATCTGGTTACTCGCTTCTTTACTTGAGAAATTTGGATTACGAACGAAGCTCCGGTCGGGAAGCTTTTCGAAGTTGCCCGAGTCGTGTCTTCGCGACTACTTGTTACTTGACTTTCCAAGTATGTTTCGAAGAAGTATCTGCATTGTGACATTAGTACTTTTATCGAGGGTGTAAATGTTACATTTTGCTATTAACGCGAAGAATTCAACGAGCGCCTTTTTCCTTTGGTTAGCTATGAAAAATATAGCTCTAAAAAATTTCTTCGATTAAAAGTTTTGGGTCGTTGAATTTCTGCTTTTCGTTTAAATACTCGATTAGCCGTGGAAATGTTTCGGAGTTTCTATCATTCCTGCTAAGAGTATTATATTATACATTATTTTCCCATCAACGTTTGCGAAGCTGGGGTAAACTGTCTTATCGCGTTGTTACTTAGCGATAAGCAGAACGCTTTAGGGGGAACTTATCGTGGATTATCCTCTGTATATTTGCGATATTATGCAAATTGTCGAACCCTCTTGGCGATATACGGAGTGGAAACTTGCAACCTCTTACCTTTCTATTGACGCTCTGTTTGGGCGTATGTATTTGTTGGACATTTATGATTTAAAGTTATTTCTATGTATCTCAAAGTCTTATCTTGCTGTAACATTGCACCATCGAGAAACTGACAGAAACTGTAATTACTATTTCTGTATCTTCAGTTGCAAGTTAGGGTGGCATTTAAATAAGCATCTCCACGTGGGAGATCGCCGCAACAATCAAACGCAGAGTGGCAAGGGAAAGATTAATTTTCGGCCACTCAAAGTTGGCCAATATTTTTTCGATGAGCATCCTTTCCACCGGTGCGATTCGAAATCGAATGGGAGGGCAAAAAAAATGTTGGATTACGTTACGAGCTTGGAATGCGGATCGAAAACGGTCAAGCGGACGAATATCGCGTCGAGACCATCGGAATTCCAATGGCAATGTCTCGGTTTCGTGTGTCAGAGATTTAATCTCGCCACTATTCGGTAAACGACCTTGTCAGGAATGTCGTATAACCGCTACGTCAAAACGACGCGAAAGACAACCTGGCCAACTGACCAGCGCAATTTATGCACGGTAATCTCGCGTGACGAATATCTGGAGAAAATGGACGGAGGCAGAAATTGTGCCCAAAGTGCTTGGAATTCCATTAGGGATTTACGGCGATAACCGGTGGATATTTTTAATCGCAACACTGCCTTTCGAAATTCTCCGCTTCGTTTTCACCATAGCCGACGGCGATCGTTCCATTAGTCACGCGCAAGGAATAAAGTTTTACCGATCGAATGATGGCTTGTCATCGTTTTTATCAATTCATCGTATATTGTGCATCGCCCCGTAGATTATGCTACGGCTGTCTCGTAATACCTGACTTATATCGTCTATCGCCGTGCTCGCGGCATCGATAAAAATGCAGAAAATCGTGCGCATAAATCTACAGGAATAGGTGTACCTATCAACGTTACGAGTCGCGCAAGTATCGCCAAAGTCTGATAGCGTAATTGTCCGACCTCTGCCATATTCGTGAAATCGTTGTCTACCTGACTGCTTCACCTCGTCCCTTGAAACATAATATTCCCTCATTAGCGAAACCGCTGACTCGTGAGACTCATTAGAAATCCATCGCGGAAATTCACGAACCCTGATGTCATTAACAGCCATAGGAAAACGTTTTAAGTTTCTAAAGTTTCAATTAAAGCAATGTCCTGGAAGTGTCGATTTTCAAATAGAACAAGGCAGTCGAAAATTGCCAAATTCTTCAATTTCTATATTTTCTAATATTACGGAACACCGTGACGATTGCTCTTCATCTTCAAGCCGATGCTAAATGCTATTCGGAGTAGAATTACGTTAATCGATCGGCAAGGGGGTGAATTAATTGGATCGGATCGATCGTTAGAATTGGGAAGCGAACGATGTTTCGCGTTGTCAGCGTCGTGCACGATTGCGGTTTGGTTTATGGCGTGACCAGGATGAGTGGTAACATTTCGCAGAGCGAAGGGGACGGCTCTTGTTCATGGCAACGGCCCCAGGTGGCAAACATTTGAGTTGGCAACGTGCTGCCGGCCAAGGCAGGTCAGAGACTTTTGTTTGTTCAGAACAATCTGCTTCGGTCCGTTTTATCGCGAATGTCCGTGGCAGATAGTCACGGGAAAGGGGCATAATTCGCCGTCGAGTTTTCCACGAAACAAGTGCGCACCCCCTGGGGCGAGTTACAATATTTGCCGACTGTAAACTCTGGCTACCAAAGAACTCTAATATCGTATGCTTCGTACACGAATTCTTATATCGCGTGCTATTTCAATTAGTAGATTATATAACAATAAGACTATTGCCTTTATTGTTTAAACCGAGCTGCTAACACCAAAATGAATCGTACCACAAATTTATTATTCTCACGTGCTAGTTCAATATTTTCTACTTCCGCTACAAACGTATATACCAATAATCCCAACCTGGATTACACTTCACTCCGATCCCAAATTCCCCCCCAAAAAAAGAACCGCACATCGTTCGTTCTTGCCCCCGAGATTTACCTTCAAACTTTTACTGCTCCGTTTGATTTACACCGAAGATTACTCTCGCCCAGAATCGCCCCTCGTCTCTTCGCCTCCCTTCTTTTCCCTGTCCGATCCACCGCGCCACGAAAAACGAAAGAAGTCCCTCTTCGTCGATAAACCAAGGGGTACCAAGCATCCGAGTCCGGATGAGAATCCCGTGCATTTCTGCTTCTCCGCTGTGCTCGTCCCATAAATTCCTCGGCTGTTCGTAATTCAAGCTGTTCCCGACTACTTCGCACACGCTCGCTATATGCATGCACCACGTCGTACGAATATAATTCCAACGTGTACCCGTGTTGGCGGGCCCGACGATGGAATGGAGTAGCCCCCGCAACGGTAACGCTCGTGGCCCGGCGAATTATGCAAATCAGAGACAAACGATTTCGTCGGGGGTGCACGTGGTTTCGTGGCCGCGCACATTACGGACGTTCCTCTGCCTGGCCGCGACAATTACGGTTCGTTCGCGTGTGATCGTGGCCGGTGGGCTAGTGTGCGGCACACGATCGGGCGGTTAATCGTCCGATTCCGGCTCGGAAATCGAAAATTTCGTTTTTCCAGCCCCGCGTTTTACGTTGCTGGCTGGACGCGAATTTGTACCCGGCGATAATCTCGTTAAGCTGGATTCACAGAGCCGTTCGAATTTGCGAAATTGCGCGCGTTTCACCCGTGCCTCGTGCACGCGGCCCGTTGCGAAACAAATTGGATCGCACTCCGTTGCACCGCTGTCTAATTCGGGGCTTCGACACATTATCGCGCCCGCCGCACACCTGGAACGTTGCTGTTCCGATATGGGAACGGATAAGAGGGTGAAGGGGTTTTAGGTTCGTAGATGCGGTCGTTTTTTCGGGGTTTTTCCTTGGTCGAATAAGTGTAGCAGGAATGTTGGTTTTTTTCCTTGCGCTGAACCCGTGGTTACGTGCAACTGTGCTCTATGGGTTAGAATTAAACGGATTGGTAGAGAGCATAGATTTAATGAATGATAACGAAGATGGATGAATGATAACAGACTGGTGAATTGTGAGATATTTAACCGCGATTGACGTGGGAGATAATGGTATTCATTTGACTTGAATGAATTCCAATAACGTTATTCCCTGTTACAGTCTATTTTCTATTCTACTATTCGCTTCTCGAGACGCGCTCGTAGTTCAAAATCGGACTCGATAAACCGGAAATCTGAAGGAATCTCAGTCACCCCATGAAATCCGCAGGAACGGAGGGTACCGTGTCATTTCCAGAGTCGAGAGCCCGCTGCTGATTTCTATTTGCAAGCATTACGTTGATAACACGCGGAAATCGAAGGATATCCTTGAAATAAAGTCGAGAGGCCACGGACGATTTGCCACATCTCCACCCACGATTTCTTCCCTCCGTTACTTTTCTCACCCCCTGAGAGCTCTTGGGCCGCTATAACGCCGCGAAGAATCGCATCTGCTTAAGGCTCACCACGGTCTGGCTTTCTATTTCCTTCGTAATTCGAGCCGGGACGGGGTACGGCGGTTGCCGGCAACGCGAGGAATTTAAAATCTAATTTCGCATAAGTTTTTAGAAGATCGCCGTACTCCCGTTGCTCTTCGACGTCCTCGCCACCCCTTTGCTAGCGTCTGCAATTCCACGCAAGCTGCCGCAATCGCCTTCCCTACTTCCCCCCATTCTCCTTCCCCTTCCGCTTCTCGTGGATATCTCCTCGAAATCATAGCGTCCCTCAGCCGCCATGATTCTTCCGCTGCAGGTTACGCATCTTTCCCAAATGGTACTCTTATTACGATATCACGAACTCGTAGGAAGTGTGCAGAATCTGGTGTCCAATAAATAATCCACAATTTATTTATACTAGGAAGAAGTTAAATGGATAAGAAATTGTCCTACGATAAAGGATTATTGTTATTATAAAATAGGGTCGGTGGAAATATTCGCTGCACAGGCTGTCAGAAATTAAAAAAGAAATACACATTCCCTTAATTCTTAATTCGCTTAATTCGCATTCCCTTGAAATACTGCGAAATGTAAAAAGTAAACCTACAGAGAGAGAGGGAGTGCATGGGAAGTACGGAGAATCCTCTCCACTAGGTACATGCGAGATCGTGTCACGTTTTAGGGAGATCGAAATAAACGAGCTTCCGCAAGAAACGAGTGCGTGAGAACCGAACACGTTCACCAGTCGACGGAGAAGAACTTTCACCGTGTATCTACTCGTAATTGGACCACGTGGATTCCTCGCCGTGACAATGATAAATTAACTATGAAACCCGAGCGATGTTGATCGACTAACGCTAAAACTTTCTCCACGATCTGATGTATTGGTCATCAACGATTACTCGTGCAACGAATATCGAATGATTCGCAAATGACACTTGCAGACTGTGACATCGATTTTCGTGATAATTTCAGGCTTCTGACTCGCGCGGGATTAATTCTGAATGATAGTGAAACGCTATCGGGGCACGTTATATATAAACGTCTTGATGCAAACGTGACAGGTACATGATTAGCAATTCCGAGGTCGATTCAATATGGAAACTCCGTGGCATTATTTCGTTAAAGGGTGAAACGGCGTGTAAATAATTTTTGTAAGACTAATATTACTGCAAACGAACATTGTAATAATAATTGTAATAACGACAATAATAATTATTGATAGGTGATCATTTTAGTACAGAATAAGCTGAAATTAATTAGGTTGTTGGGACAGCGATAAACGCTGAAGGGAATAAACCAGGTCGCTACAAAGAAGAGAAAGAAAAGAAACGTCCGCAAAGAGGTGAAAAACAGAGATGTCCTGGAAGAGGTGGACGCCGCTGGATGAAACGGCAGCCGCGCGAGTTTTAAGTATTTACACGAGCTGTGCGAGTGGGGGCAAAAAAAAGTTCGCCTGGAATGAGACAGACGCAGGGCGGGTCGCAACTTTTTGATTTTAAAAGCGGTTTATGTATTATTCAGCGGGAACTAAAACTGTTCCCCCAGCGTAGATTAGTCGGCGTTTTAACGGAGAACCGGACTCTCTGTTTTACGTGCTTGAAGAGAGGAAAATGAACGCCGCGAGCGTGTTGCGTGGACACAATTAATTAACGCTAACAGCAACGCCGATTTTCTATGCCAGTGCCAATTTTTAGTTCCAACAGACTGGGGAAAGTTTAGAGTTTACATTTGCCCGAATGTAGATCATTCGATGAATTGGATACCCCTCATTTTATAATATAAATCATGTTACGCCGAAATCTAATGAGTGATAAAATTTCCCTACAACCCAAAATAGCCAACGATAATAGTGAACACTGTTCTTAAATAAAAAATCGGGAGGAAAATACGAGCTATAGTTTCTAAATGACTGCAATCACTATACAATGAACGTAGAATACACGGGCGAAGAAGAATGTCCCGCTAAATCGTTATACCAGTGTCGTATTGCATCCTGCAACGCTATTAGAGTCCAGCGTCCTATGATTAATGGATGCACCGAGTTTGCAGTGTTTCCGATGATCATCCGACGTCGTTGGCCGAGCACCGCAATGTTCTCGCGGTGATCCCATCGAAACAACCGATACATTCGTCGATTAAATAGTCGGGGTAGACTTGCCGCGATATAGGCGCACACGATTTCCGTGTGTCATCGTCGGGGAAATGCACACGTTTATACCCATTACCGATTTCCATTGCACACGCCCGTCAATGATAATAGAACGCGCCCCATAACGGCGGCGGTTTTCTCGTGCCTCGCAATGCGATTCCGCCTAACAATTTGGTCAGCCAATTTAACGGGAAATAATAGAACGGTGTTTCCCAACCAATTATAACGCGCGCCATTTGTGCATTCTATCTAGACATTTACTATAAGATCCTTGATAAGGAGACACTGTAATTACTGTAATTACTATGTTACGTGGATTGGATAAGAGAGGCGGAGGTTTCGTTTTCTAACGATGTTCTCACAGTCTCCGGACCCCTCTCGAAGCCGCAAGTGACGGTATGCGGCGGGGAAAGTGGTGCACAGCACTGCTTAAGGTAACTGGAGAGTAAAGAGGAAAGTTCACTCGTAAACTCGTTTGCGATGCGTTTATGTGCACTTCCCGTGTGATTTCCTCTAAAATGGACAGCGGGTGCATTGGCGCGTTGCGATTTACTCCGTACACATGGCGGATAAGATTTTTGAAATCTGATCCGATCTATGGAAGGATAGTTCGACGAGCACGACACGCAGGAAGGTGCTTATTCCCGTTGCGAATTTCGCGCGATAATACTGCTTGTTTCAACAGAGTATAGCTGGCGGAATATTCCCGGAGGGAGGATAGATTCTTTGATAAAAATTGTCTATGGGGATGATTGATGAACCGAAGAGTAATACAGAGTTACAACACGCGTGAATGGCTCGTACGTGTATGATGAAGCACGCTTTCAAAATCACAGAGAATCGACAGAACTGAAATTTGTACGAGGGAACTGGCGAAAAATTAAAATGGACTGAAACTTGAGCCAATCCTGTGACGAACGAAATAGTAGTCTCCGTAATATCCAGATTTATCCCTTCTATTTTACTATTTATTTCTGCTACCTTCTTTTTTACTGCAACAATGCAGTATTTCGTTTCACGAACCCTTTAGCTTAAACAAATTGTTCTTCCGATCGCCGTGCAAATATTTGCGACGATTATCTTATCGCTGAGTCCATACGCAGACACACCAAATTCAGTCGCACAATTAACACCGGTCTCCAATATTTCTTGCAACGTAAAAAGGGGACAAAAGAGGCAAGAGGGAAGAAGATGCCTGGGAAAACGAAGATGGTTGACGAAGAACGAAGAAACAGCTCGCAACTAAGCGGCGGAAAGTTGAGCTTGCAGACGCGTCTTGCTTTGGGGGAGAGGGTACGAGGTAAACAGAAGTGCAAACAACTTAAATGGAAAGCAAACACAATTATGCCGTCGCCAGTAAGCTAGAGGATTAGTTTTCCAGGTGTAAACCACTACATCCAACTGTGCTCGCACTTATTTTCCAACACCCGCGACAACGGGCTCGAGCTAAATTTTTTCGACGGTTTCGTTCGTTATTTTCCAAAGATTAAACGTTTAATTTCATTGAACAATAGTCGTGCTAAAAATTTTCCATCCGCGTAAAAGAAATATGAAATAATAATAATATACAAAGAGGTGCAATGCAACAAATGCCGGTGATACAATTTGAAACGCAGATTTTCTGTAACACGGTAACGAATTAATTGCGCTTTATATAGTTCAAGTGAAAAATTGTCAGATTTCAGCGCGTTCCTGTACTCCTCGAGTTCGCACGCTGTCATGTTGACGTTCTCATTAATATTTTTGCTCGTTTCACAGTGCAACCAAAATGTAAACCCATGGCGCGCACACGCGTCTGAATTTTGCTGGGAGATACCTCGGTTTGAGCGCCAGAGGTTCGCAATTTAATGTTTGCCCTCATTTAATTATTCGCCAGTGTTAACGTTCCGAAAGAATAGGAACATAATGGAAGATGGTACTTTCTATTTTTCAAGGGAATAAAACGCTTCTCTCGGCTTGTTCATTTACTCGGCGTGGAGCAGGAACTTGCTGGCAGAAGGACATTTGCGAGGCAGCAGTTTCGAAGCGTTCACAGGGAAGGTTGCTTATTGTTAGATTCTTAGACGATGTTTCAGCTTACGGGGAAGCTGTAAAGCAGCCGTGATATTTTGTGCAACTTTTGTGATAATATCTCGACGTGCCAGAGACGCAAGATTTTCTCTTTACATTTAAGTGATCTTTGCATTACAATTTTCTCATGCGATTTTAACGTAGAACTCTGTGCCTGTGATCTTTGCTTTTTAATATATTGTATCTCTGTTTCACTTTACTAATATATTTATGTCTATTTCCTCGCTGCGAGTGAGAAGCACGTTAAAAAGAAATTACGAAACGTTAATGTAATTACTAATTCAATTTATAACTCTAACGTCACTTCGACGCCTAAAAGATGAAACGTACTGCAAGCTTCGAAATCTGATAAGGCTTGGCGTATGCTTTCGAGGCATCGTCGAGCTGCTTAGCGTCGCAGAATTTCACTAAAACTCCACCGTTCCTTCTTATCTTCTGTCTCGAGCCTCTCGAAGATGCCACGTTCGCGGAAGACTCCACCGGAAGAGCCTCTCGAAAGAGATAAAAAATAAAAAAAGAAAACGACTAAGCGCCCGGATTACCGTAACCTTATCCAGGTAATCCAAGTGACCAAAAGTGCTTTCACCTCCTTTTTTCTTCCTTTTTATCTACGACCGTCTTTACTCAACTCTGCCGACCATTCGTGAGTTCTCTAACTACCCGCAGTATCCAACAAAGGACCCCTGCGCCAATGACACCGATTCCTATCGGCGTATCACGTTTTTCAATTGAATCGCACAGTGTCGCCATTTCGTTCGAATTACTATTGAACATAAATGCATCAAGTGCCCCTCCCTTTCCTGAAATGGATACGCGAGGATAGAAATGGAAATCAACGGTGCCCATTCAATATTGCAGTTCACGATGTTCTTATTAATTATGGAGCGGTGCCGCAATTAATTGAGGAATCCCTTGGATTACGAACGAACGTAAATAACGCATAATTGTATCGCCCGTTTGCTCTGATTCTACTGAATTCACTGGACGGCATCATTCATATCGTCGAATATCGAAACCGCATACGAATTGTATCGAAGAAACTGTTCTCTTCTGCACAGATTAGTTTCCCATTTTCAATCGAATAAATCCTGGCGTGCACACGAATGATCTCGAATGGTGATTTTATTGAAAAAGAAAGTTCATGTACATATTGTACAAGAATGGGACAGAAATGGACAGTAAAGATGGCGATAATGTATCATCTATAACTTTCACGATCACCGATATGAAACATCAGACGGACGGTCGTAAATTTTATTAGCTGGAAGTCGATACGAATATAACGGCTACCGAAACAATGGGAACCGTTCATCGTGTCGAACAAAATTAACTTTCCAGCCTGTCGCGTGGTGAGAAGAGAGAAGAGGCGTCGATGCGAGTCGACGAAGAAGTCTCCGCGACAAAGGAGCGCAATTTGGCGCCAGCAGGTGGAACAATAAAAAAAGAATCGAGTCAAAGAAGCGAACAGCACGACCGGTATACCCCTGGATCTCATTTTAACGGTTAATAAACTTGACGGGCAATCGTTTCTCTTGTTCTATTTTACCCCCCTCGGAGAGGACCCTATAGAACTTCTATTCTTTCTTTCGTTCTTGTTTTGAGGAAATTTCTTTTCGAGACCTTTGAGACTTTTCAGTCCTTTCATGGAGATATAATTCCTGTGCTAAAGAGAATACAGGGCTGATCAATTATTGCCCTACATGGCGACCAAACGACCGTGGGCGACTTGCTTTGAGGTTGTTCGGGTGGTGTTATACAGGGGGGCGAAAAGTGATGCACAATTGATTATAAAAGGCACATGGCTGTAAAAATAACGCGAACATTCACTGCATCATAGGTTGATCAGATTGTTTTAAAGAGGGTGCGATATTGCAGATCATTCAAAATAAATTTTATTTAATTTATATGCGCCGTGAAATTATAAAAATGAATCTATATCATACAATAGATACATATTAACGTGTTATCTTCTTCACAAAATCCAACAAAAAAATTGTAGTCAAAAGCTGGCTGAAAAAGAAGTGTATTGATTTGCAGTCTCGAGTGCATCTGCCAGAGTATCGGCAAGATCAATTGACCTATTTCGTACGAACTTCAAATTAGAACGATCTTACACACCCGTGCAACAAATTGCAAGCCAAGTCACAGCAGCATTAAATGAACACGTACCAAAGATCATCGCGTTGCGTAACATCCCCGCGGTCTTATTAATACTAGTATCTGCCCTACCAATCTCTTACCGTCGGGAATATTTTTTCAAACGATCTCATCCGCTGGATTCAATTTCCCCTAATTAAGGGCGCTCGAAATTCCAACATCTCTCGAATCGATTGACGTTCAATTCGATATTCAAAACCAGCACCACTCGAACGCCAATATGCGCCACAGTCACTGTGCCCATTATATCACGTTATTACCCATACATTCTGCTGCCAGTTTTGGGACGAAAATAATGGCTTCCGTAGCGTTACAAAAAGACAGAAAAATCCGGGAAAATCCTACGAAAAAGGACACGTAGATCCACTGCGAACGGATCCCCATTGAGACTGGAACTGTCGTACAAGATATCGCGGAACGACCAGTTTCCCTGGCTGAAATCAGTTTCCTCGCGATTCAACGACCTTATCGAGGCGTACGAGCAAGCTCTGTTTCGTTGCACAACGGAAAGCAACACCATTCCGCTGGTAGTCGTTATTGAAGGATTTAGAAGTGCCTCGAACGAACGCGTGTCGATGGTTAGTTCTATACACGTGAGGCGGTTTTATTGCAGTCGTCACGTGTACAGGACAAGGTACTATCTTTTACGACGCTTGTTCTTTTAGTGAATTACTTGGGAAGGGTAAAATGTCTGTATCGTAATTGATATCGAAGATCAGGGCTGATAGTAGGATCTTGCGTTATTTTTTTTCTTGTTTTTATTTTTGGGTCAGCTTTCCAGCGGAAACATTGAAATTCGGTTTAGCCTGCTTAAGTCGCTTCAGGGAGTACGAGCTGTCGTGGACAGTAACTGGAGAGTTCGAACGGATCACGAACAGCTTCTGTCGTTGAAGTGTACTGAACGAGACGGTGTTCTTGATCACGTCTTCGAGTACCCCTTGGAAGGATCTACTTGTTCGTCATCGACAAGAGGCTAGCTCTGAGAATCTTTGAAATGTTTTATCTGGATAATCTGTTTTTTTAAAGATGAACATTTTTTATCGCACGCACCCGTATTTCGTATTAAATGAAATTCGTTGCTTCAGGTGTAATTGACAATACAAAATACAGCAAGCTATTTTTTCAAATACAGCAATTTATTTTTAAAGACAGCAGAAAGATAATACCTCATATTTATTCGGAACTTATTAATTTTGTAACCTCATGTAGGTACCGTACGATCAAGAAGTACGCGCAAGTAGAGCAAGACGATATTAGTCAGACGCGAGGAGATGTCACCGATAGATCGCGTGCTTTCTCAGGCGAACGATCAATATTGTGCGATTTTTCTTCCAGGAGACAGACGAGGGACAAAGATTGTTTCGCGAAGGGAAAAGAAACGATCGTGCAAAGGAGTGGAATCAAACGAGTGCACCAGCACAGACGAAATGAAAATCCAGGACCTCCGATGTTTTATGCAACAAAGGTACTAAATCGAAAAAGCCAGGGAGAAATTCCTGGTGCGAATATTGATTTACCAGGACGCGAATGTTCTTTCTCGTTTCCCCGAAAAAATATTCGCTTTCCGCGACTCATTTTTCTCGATTGTCATCGGCGATAACTTTTCATTGACGCTTGAATATTTCACCGGGTTATATCTGAGAGACAAACGAAAAGAGATAGAGGGAAATAAGCAGAACAGTAATTCGATCATGAAGAATCGTCAAGATCTTCATCCAGGAAATTCTCTCTTTGCCAACTGAAACTTTCTTCACCCTTCCCTGAATATTTCTATAACCTATTTTCCATAAAAAGCTCGATAATCAGTCCCTTGAAATTATTAAACAAATAAGACAGAATTCGACTTAAACGTGATTAAAAATGCACAGCTTTCCACTCTGTTTTCTAATATAAAAGGATCTTCGAAAAAACTCCAGTTGAGTTATATAAATTATTTCCATTTTAATAGTTGTGAATTTATTCCCCACTGTTTGCCACAATTAAGACTACAATTTCCCAAACGGCCATGAAACTCCCATTTATTTTAATGTCTGCAGCGAATCTCTTGGAGCGTCGTTACGACTACAACCTGTAAGTTAGAAACAAGGTGGAACGACGGAGTATTCTTCCACGACTTCCGGCCGTGGTGACTCGTTTCACGTTGACATGTTTAATGCAACGGCTGGTGTGCATTCGGGCGCGCCTTGCCTGCCGCATAAATATTTAAGTTCCCCGCGTTGCGTATAAGTGATACAACTATTCCATTATCGGAAACAGCCGGTCGCGGGCTAAGGAACATCGGTACAAGAATCGCGACCACGGAGATGAAACGCCGCCCGTGAATAATTCATGAGAAGCCGGCTTGTACTTTTTGACGTAACCGCGATATTCTACTTATAACAGTGTTTCCACTTTAATTATATTTGGGAGAGAACCGAGGGGGCAAGAGAAGGATCATGGCGTAGAGGTAAGGTAATGTTCGGAAGCAAAATATACAGGAGAAGGGTAGTACAAAGGAACTAGTCTAGATAGAATGTAAGATAAATAGGAATCCGATTAACTCAAAGAAAGAAGTTTAATGGGTGTTCCAAAAACTTGATCGCTATCCTATTTTTCGAAGCAGTATATTTTTCCTTGGTATCAAAGGGTGAAGAACAATTTTCCGAGCGACATGAAAGATCATGAATAGAACTCACCGAATACAGCTAATGTATATTAAAGAGTGTACCCTTCCGTTTTTAAGAAGTCACGATAGTTTATTCATATCGTTTAACATAACATTCTGGATTTGTAGCGATCGACATTTACTGACTCGTCGAAGCACATTGAATCTAAACAGCAATTCACTTTATTCCTTCCATTCCACGAAACACTAACTCGATCGCTATTTTCACGTTTCCAATTTCCTCTCTGTTCTCACTATACTCTCGCGCTTTTTTCCCAAAAGAGAAATCCGATTCCCTGGAACAACACGTGCAAGTACTTTAAGACGATCAGAAGCTCCCGGAATTCCTACGGACAGAATCTGAGCAGGAAACACAATCATCAAAGCCTCAACCGTCGAAGTAGTGTTCCTGATTTTGCGATACTTTCGTTCCTCGAGAAATGGGAAAACAAATTGTATTACTCAAGAATTCTCGAGAATTCTCCAGAAATTAAAGGTCAGGATCCGCAAAAGTCTAGTAGGCATGACCCTAGGATCGTAGATTCAGTTAAAAGTTGGTCAGAATTCGTAAAAACCATGAGTCAGACCAACCGGACTTCTACCGTTTCTGACCAACTTTTTGCGGAACCTGCGATCCTTGGGTCAAACCTATTGGACTTCTACTGTTTCTGACCAACTTTTAGCTGGACCTATGATCCTTGGGTCAGACCTACTGGACTTCTACAGGTTCTGACTAACTTTTAGCTGTACCTACGATCCTTGGGTCCAACCTACTGCACTTCTACTGTTTCTGACCAACTTTTAGCTGAACCTACGATCCTTGGGTGATACCTACTGGACTTCTACAGGTTCTGACTAACTTTTAGCTGAACCTACGATCCTTGGGTCATACCTACTGGACTTCCACCGTTTCTGACCAACTTTTAGCTAGACCTACGATCCTTGGTAAAATGAGGTTTATAATAATTTTCTTCAACTTAAGTTTCTCAAGACATATTGTAATTTCTCGAGAATTAAGAAATAAGCAATTATAATGTTTCTCGAGAAATTCTCGCGAAGGAACACTGCGTCGAACACGTTCTACCGTGGCATCCCAAGATGCACGTCGAATTCGTTAAAAATTTCTTTGCTCGAGTTCGTCTCGATTGCGTCGGCAAACGGGTTGCGAGTCCCGGTACTTGTTGAACCCGTCTGTTCGCGTGAAACAGGATACGGTCGAGCGTGGGTGGAGAGGCCAGGAAATTAGATCAGCGCGGCGGATTGAGAGTCCTCCTGTTTCGGTGGAGACAGAGAGTCAGAAAGGTGGCGGTGGAAAATGCATTCCGAACACAGAGGGAGAGCATTTCGATTTCAAAGCGCTATCGATCGCGACGCGCAGCAGAAGGAGTTTCCACGTTCCCTTTACTAATACCTCGTCGAAATCGCTTCGAAGCGTTTCAATTAATAAAGTGCATCGTTAATTGAGGCTTGCATTAAACGGCACGATACGGCACGGCACGAGGGGGGCGCTTTATCTCAGCGTAAACAGCGAATAAATTACGAGTACATAAAAGTAGCCGGGCCTTCGAAATTAGATTGCTTCCATTAACTATTGATTACCCCGTGGTTGAATGGACATCGAGCTGGTCTGGAATTTATTTCTAAAGGTCGCTCGATAATTCATTCGTTCCGCGTGAAACTTTGCTAGGCTGTGTACGTTCACCCTCTGCCCTATCTCCTATTCGTTCTTGGAACAGAAAATTCGAGGGCTGTGTATGTTTACATCACGATTCTCGAGCGTGGCGCGGGGGGGGGGAAAGTGGGGTTTAGGGTACGATTTTAGTAGCTTGGGAATACGCGTTGGGCGTGGAAAATAGGCAATACCATTAAGAGACGGCTCCCTAAACCTGGCGAACTCAATTCGAGGTTCCTTGCTGGCATCGCGACTTCTGGGTCTGTTTGGGATCCACCAATAGCAGAAACACAGAGGGAACGTTCTTTGTTTCCTTGTTGGCAGGATCTAATTTTTTTTCGGAAACACGCGCCGAGAAAAATATTTCACGGCGCGTGATAAAATAAGATGCAAGGTATACAGTAAAATACTACTAAACGCGAGAAATATATAAGGAGTGGTACAGTAGAAATCGTACTATTGATTGTATTAAAAAAATTGACGTTTCTCTTATGCAATAACGCTGAATAGTTTCCCACAATTCTGTTGCTGCGCCAAAATAAATATTCGCCCAATAATAATATTTAAACAACGCTTATCCACGGAGCAAAGAAATGGTGAATTTTCCACTAATTCCAGTCGAAACTTTGTCACGGTTCTTCTTCATTCTGCGCAATCTATATAAAGGAATGAAACGAAAAACCAATTGTAATTGACAAGTTGCCAATATTCTCGACCGAACATACTTATTTTTTGTAAAGTGCCCGGAACCATCGTTTTCGTTGAATGTCCGCGGCACGAATGTAGATTTGTTTCCAAGAGAAGTGCATTCGTTTCCAACGTTGCGCCGCGATTTTCGCGATCGTCTGCGACGGATAATCTTTGTCGAGTGATTCTCGAAGGTGCCAGTAGTAGTGTATGAAGGGATTGATCGACCGACAAGGCAAGCAGCGCCTCCTTTTATTTCCCCTCGTTGGACGGCCTCTCGTCGTATTTTCCAACGACTGCCTCCATTCGGTTAACTGCATCACGCCGACTTGCAACGACTGATTCTGCTTCGTGAATATTCACTCGCGAAATTTTGTCCAGTTCGATTCGTCGAACATTGACGTTTCCGACGTGTTGAACGGTACGAAGATGGTCAAGGGAGATGACTTGTTTCTATTTGATTCGAAGCCGATATCTCGCCATTGCTCAGTTGATTTTGGAGTTTCGATTGTTATAAAGAATATTGGAAACGATTTACTTACATGGCACTGCGAGTGTCAGGAATATCGCGATTGCTTGGAAGCCCATCGGACGCTTCCTGGTTGAATTTGTTCCTAGCGTAAGGGTCTTCTCCTGCTCGCAATCCTCCCCTCGAGACGTACCTTGAAAGTTAGCAGACATTTATTTGAAATAAATTCATTGGTTCCGTTTTTACTGTAAATGGAATGAATTCAAAATTGTGATTTTGAATACCCGTCTTACCCCTGTTCGTCGAAGTAGTTCCACGTCACCCTCGGATCCGGAGTGGGCGCAGGTAATAGCTCGGATGACATCACAATGGCTGTGCCATCTGGTTCCATGTAACTTCCGGAATTTCCGGCAGAGATGGCTAACGACGCCGGCTCCTTCAGTCGGAGGGCTCTGTTTTCGTTCTGCAAGCAAACAAGTATCTACTTGAACACTCGTTCGACAAACATTGCATCGATATAGGATCAACTTAATAAAATCGCAAACAT
The DNA here is from genome assembly GCA_963583965.1 of Nomada ferruginata. Lineage (NCBI taxonomy): Eukaryota > Metazoa > Arthropoda > Insecta > Hymenoptera > Apidae > Nomada > Nomada ferruginata. The sequence continues at coordinate 3,772,197 of OY757217.1, forward strand.
ACATTACAGCAAGGAAGTTCTATCTCGACCCCTTTAAATGAAATTTCGAAATTTAGTCTGCAAATAATTAATGAAATATATCCTGTTCTTTTTAAATCAACAGCATACTCAAGTTTCCAAGTATTTAAAAATTATACCCCCGGAATTCCCTGCTGAAATATTCCATCAACTATTCGATATATTCGATTCGTAAATTCGTAAGGTATTCACAGCCAGACGGTCTCCGACGGGGGTAGTTTTCAGTGGCACGAAATCGATGAGAGAAACGCCGGCCTTCGCAGCTCCCCAGGCCTTTAGTTGGCTTCGGTACAAGGACCAATTGTAAGGCTGGCAGGGCTGGCTGCACGCTCGGGGCTCTTTGTATTGACACATCATCGAGATACGCCGTATTGATTTTGAATCGATATACGGAGAGTCGCGAGGCACACCGTATCTCCCCCGCATATGCCCTTTGTGCACGGGCAACGCATTGTGCATCGGATATATAGGTCATCGAATTTTGCTCATCGGCCTGTCTGTTTGTCTAGCATAGATTCGCGTCAGCGACCTGCACCGGAATCATGACGGCACGTCCTGGCGTTGGAGTGCGCCGATGAACCATCAATGTTCAATATAAACTCTGTGATCGTTGACTTGTATAACGGTTGCAGAAATCGCAGTGGAAAATATTGTGTATCCGTTGCGGACGGTTTTATATATTCATGGTCGACCGTTTCACTGCGCGTGCTATTTTTAAGGGCATGGCGTAATAGATAATAAAAAGGACTCTACTATCCTCTGTATTCTGGAAATTAGCAAAATGATTAACGAGGGTAATTAATTATTCAGTTCATGCGCGAATGGTAACCGTTCGAAAATTCAACAGAAAGGAAAACTTTAATTCGCGTTCTATAGAATTTGTGCTCGCGTGATTTCTGGCGGGAAATCGAATTTTCCACGACGAAACGACGAATGCAAAAGCCTGGCTGTCCCTGTAGAATTGCACGAAGCAATGTCACGGTGCATTAAGATCGGAACAGGGACGCGGGATCATTGATCGATCGATAGAACAAAAGGGCGAGCGCAAACAATCCCGTCGTCCGGGGAGTGAGCTGTAAATAGCGATACCTTCGACGAGGGTGGTAAATGGCGTGGCTTGGATTCACGGTCAAAGATGCAGAGGAAAGTAAATGACTCGAGCGGGAACAAAGGGTCGAGTCGAGCAGTCGATGGAGAACGAACCGCGAAAGCTCGGTGAGAAAGACGGAGGGATTGAGAGAAAAGAGAGAGAGAGAGAGAGGGAGAGCGGCGACAAAACGTAGCCACGTTGAAATATTAATTCACGGGTCAGAGGCTGCATTAAACCGGAAGTGCAGTCGGCTAGCCGTCGCGCGGCAAGCTGTTGCATCCGGTTCCCTCGCGAACCACGTGTCGTTGGAAGAAGCATCCGGTTCGAGGAAATGAAACTCGATGGACTTTGGAAATTCACTGTAAATTTCTAACATCTTCGTAGAAAGATTCTGTGTAAATATTTTTCTGAGAAATCGGTGTCTGATATTTTGCAGTTCATTAAAATTTAAATCCATGTGTAATAAGAATTATGATAATACTATCGATGAACATATTTCAATATCTAGTAATAATAATCATCATTTCCATACACTATTATCGCGATGAATGCATCAGGTTCAGCGATTGAGCAGGTGGATGGTGTTGCAATACTAATAAATTAAATCTGGAAAAGCGCATCGAGGAAAATACATTTCCATGCATTTGTTGATCGATTGGTCGAACTGTTTTCGTGATTGCACCGACTAATCCCCAACACGATCGTCGCTCATCGAATTATCTCTTTTCGCTTGACAAATTCGCCGCACGTATCCTTCATAAAATTCATTGCGCGTGCGACGATTACACGAAGCCCTCCCGGAAATGCAGCGGCGTGGGCTTATCGAGATAAAGTTGAACAATGACCGTGGCTCTGGCCACAGGATGGTGTGTGCCCGCGACACGAAAGCGGAAGTGCCAAAAAAGAAGGTCTTGTTAGTGGACAGCAACCACGTACGATCGCGTGCAAACTCGACGAAATATCTGATATACACCTTTGCCATTTCCTTAATTCAATTCATTGAAATAATTCCAATTATCAAACGAATTTAATGTAAAATACGTTCAATCGAAATTCTACAGCTACACGGTTGTGAGATGATATTTCATTAGAACCACCAATAATCAAGTAAATAACTAATCACGTGTATAAAACTATGAATTACAACTTTATCGAACGCCTATCGAAATATCTTTATTAAGCTTGCAATTTTTGCGACTCGAAATAATGTACTACAAATTCATCGCTCTTTGTGGATCGATGATGTTTAACGAACGAAAAGCTTCTCGTTTCCCAGTTTGTTATTTTGACAACGACGCGTCGCAGGATTCAACGAACTGTCCTCAATTATCGATCACTGATGATGTTCACAGTCGCAGTAACGATTTAACGACGCCGTAACAAGTCGTTACGTTGAAAACTTCTACAGTAACCGCCTATCGCAGCGGGGGAAAAAAATGGTTGGCAAACGATAGAGGAGGATTAATTGAACGCACAAAATGCATCTGTCTGGTAATTCTGGATTTCTGGGTTCCGCTGTGGTTAACCAAACTCCGAGCGGGCCGATATTGGTGTGGTACGTGATTCCGCAATTATTATCGACGAGGGTCGCATTATTAATCTCGTTATTGCCGGCCGACAATGCGTGCGCAAACGTAAGCGAATTAGAGTTAACGATATTGGCCTGTTTCGATATTGCCAGAGAATACATTTTCCCCGAGTAAATTATGATGACGCTGCCGTCCGTCATTCGGAACGTTATGCCACGAGGTGAACCGTAATCGTCACGTAGATTGTGTCGTCGCTAATACGATCCTCAATTGCGTGCCTATCCAAATGTACGTGCTACGGGGCCTCGCAATGAAAGAAACGATCCGAGGAATGCGATAGACTGTAGACTTGATAGTTTAAAATGTTAGACTGTGTTTAACGAGACTGAGTTGAATTTATCATATTCATGAGTAGCCTAATTACGAGGCAGTGCCGATTAGTCAATAGTTAATTTAAATTACATGCAATGATCTGGCTTGCAGAATTACGGAAACTGTTATCGTTATCGAATTATTAAACTGCAGATTACCTGGACTATCGGTGTACCGAAGTTATCAGAGGATCGGGATCACGAGACAATTGGGATTATCGAGGCATCAAGTCAATCAGCAGACTATTACAGGTATCGGATGTTTAGGATCTTCATATTATCCAAACTATCAGGGCAATTAAACCCCCAGGTTAGTTACAGAAACACGATATCGAAATTAATGGACGAAACATTGATCAATCCATTGGAAATTATACGGCATAAATGAGCGATAAATTTCAGCCTCCCAATGATGATTAAAAAATTTCGCCGTCCTCTAGGCAACTGTAATGAAATGGGAAAAAATCATTTTGCCAATGGTTCTTTGAATTTCGACGATGGGCGAATATATCCTAACCCCTGTTGTTCCTATTCTTTTATCCTTTTCCAATTGTTCCTTGATGGAACGCGACCGGAGGGTTCTACAGCACTGTTTGCCCCATACATCCCCGATGAGTTATGAGCAGATTTGCATATAGAAACTGCAAGCCGCGGATTTGCTCGGATACGCTCACGGATAAAGTAGACAGCTGACACTTTGGATGTTTAAATTCGCGCCGCGGTCCCGCACGGATTAAATCCATCCGCGAAGGTTTTGCGGACGCGTCTCTCGAAATACCTGCGTTGTTTCTACGTTTTCTTGCCTGCTCGGTTTCAGTTGAAATCTATCAGGACCTTTGTACGACGAACGATGTGTTTCTTACTGTGTTTTAATATTCTAATTATTTTCTGCGGGAAGGTCGGTGCATTTTATAGAAGCATATACGAAATCGAATCGAAGGATTCTGAAGTTTTACCGCGAGAAAAATAGGAACGCCACGTATATACCGGGCGAAGGGGTGAAGGGCTTTCAGCCGTCATAAAGCTTATCCCGAAGAATCGACGAGACGTCTGGCGAAGAGGGCGGAGAGAGAATCGGGAATCCTGGTCAAAGCGCCTTATACTCTCACGAATAAATCTCCTTCGATTTATCCTTCGAGCATCATTTCCCTCCGGCCAGCAAATCTGTCTCAACCTTAATACTTTCAAACCGGTACAGTGAACCGAATAATTTCCAGTTAATCCTGGAAAATGTCGAATTACCAGCCCGTTTCGGGGGCCACGACTTCGCTGTACGGAAGTAACACACGAGCAATCAGCGCCCATAGTTCCAATTAACCGTGAAATTACACTCGGGATAACCGTCGGGGAAATGAAACGTTTATTACATTCCGCCGGCGTAATTAACGTGCCCCCCTCGCCCCCCAAACGTATTACGAAACGGGGTGAAAATTAATGGTATACATATTTCCGTGATTCATTCACGATTCTTTATTCAATGTCTATTCGTCGCAATTACCAGATGAAACAATCGCCGCAGCTGCAGGAACCTCGAAACGAACGAAATTACAATGTTCCGTTCGTCAAATGACCCTATTCGCTGGTTAATTAACCCTTTCGTTGCCGGGACATATTATGCACCTTTGGAAATTGGGCAATCGTTTTGATGGAAGTATATGCAGATGGTTTCCGTGGTGTGCAATCACTCTTACGCGTTACTCGTTTCATGTAATCAGTATTGAAAATAAGAAAGGTGGAAGGTTTATTAATGAAAGTTGTACAGTCTGCAATTAATTTACTAATTTCTTTTCACTTGGCGGCAAAGATTACGCTCTCCTTTTTTTTTGTTAGATTAAAAAGTACAATTTATTTTCGCCGCCATTCAGCTTGCACTTTATACATCTGTTATCGTATAAAATATCGGCCATCCGTAATTTCATTTAATATTCGGCGAAAAAAGTAAGGTCGATCGTATTCATTATTGGTTTTATTGATTAAACGCAGAAGGCTTTTCCTGTCACCCACAAATACAATAATGCCGAATCCACGGTAACGAGGCATCTCAATTTTTAAATACACTGCAACGAAAGGATCGAGCCCAGCCATTATCAGCCGCCATTCTGCAAAGGATTGACCGTGCTGGTAATTCGAGTTGATCCGCGAGACCTGCCATTGTCTCCTGTACACAAGATTGTTGCGGCTGCTGCGGTCTTCGGCGATTGCACGCTGGACCGCCACAGTTTTCGGTTAATTTAATGCATCCACTGCAATCCACTTAGCATCCAAAAGCCACCCGGCCAAGCACAGTTCCAAGATCCTCGGCCGGTTGAGCTCCGACTATTTCTACGTTTACGGTCGCCGAGCAGCGCAATTGCTGTGATCGTTGCGACAGAATTGCTGGCCGCGTGCGGTTTCTCGCCCGACGTGGATCGATGTCCTGGTGAATGCAACCCGATGATTCTATTCCGTTTCTGGGCTTGTTAGCATTAACTCGAGTGCGCGTGGAAGAGCATCGTTGTTCAAGTAAATAACATAAGAACAAAATGATCGTACACCTTTATGATTAACCTTGCCAAATTATTCTATCAACCGAATTACTGTACGGCGAAAGTGACACTCCCGATAGATTTCTCCGCAGAGGAATATTTTGATCGGAGGTAATCGACTCGTTGACGAAGATTAATTCCCCTGACTCAATTACGCCAAGCGGATATCGAAAAAGCGGAAGCAAGATCTAAAAGGGGGGGTGGAAGAGGAAAATAAAAATCGCTAGAGTGAGTCAACGAAATACGATTTCTCCACACGCCGCGGGAGAAACTTTTTTGCTCCCTTGCTTGCTGATCTTCGCCGACACGGCCAGACTGCCATTAATTAATTACTCGAAGAGGCGAATCTCTGTGGCAGTCGAGGATGTAATTTTTATCCCCAGACAAGGCCTCAGAGCTGCCTCGATGGCTCTTGCACTCCCTTCCAGTTTTCAATCCGCCCTCCGCGCTGCTCTATTGCATCTTCCCCTCTCCGCGCGACCACGTACAGCAAGGAAGAGGGAAGATTCGATATCTGAAGCACAATGCGTCGTCGATCGACTCTCTCATTTGAGAAATTGGCGTGGGGTAATGGATGGGGGGAAGGGTATGTCGAATGGCAAACGACGACAACGACGAGAAACTCTGTAATCTTTCATCAATTCCCTTAATTAACCGACAACAATGGACCGCGAGCTCGTTCGATCCTCTGGAGGGACTCGGGCCTCCAGGAGTTCCTGGGGACGCTCCGTCGGGACGTATTGCTGGCGTTGAAATCGGACGTCGCAGCCAGAGTCGACTCCGTGAAAGAACCCTTCGGGAGATGTTTCCAGGCCAGATGCCAGCGACTGCTCTCCTACCATCGCTTTGTATAGCCACGGAACGATGCTCCGCTAGAGAATCTGTCGAAGATGGTTTTCGTGTGCCGCGTTTGATATGGTGTAAATAAAGGGTGAAAGCTTGCGGACGTGGTACGCTCGAGTCAGTCTTTTGGAGGATAGAGTTGACAAGAAAAATATCTGTGTATCTTTACGTTCATTGTCACATTCATCGGTTTTCTTTCAATGAAATGAATGGAGTTGCCTTTTAGTGGATGTTAAGAATATTTAGGCGCACGATCTTTGTTCCAATCGCACGAAAAATTTCGTTGGATTATTCTTGATTGGCGATCGCGACAGGGAGAAACGATGGAAATTATACGCCCGCTCGTCCCTCCGGTAATCTCCATAGATTATCGACATGATTGGGACGGGGTGACTTTGGAGTGGAACGTTTCCGAGCACTCGACCCATTTCGCCAGCTCGTTCTGCTCGTTACCTTTATCGCTGTCCTTTCCATCCAGTCCCGACTTCGAGCACGGTGCATAGAGACTCGACTACAGTAGCCCGCCAGATTTTTCTCAAAAGAAACCCTTTTTAAAACGCTTTTCATCCCCCGTGCAACTTCTCTTGAAACTTCACTACCACCAAAGGACCCGAGTTTTATATTAAAATTAATTTTTAAACTTTTCCACCACCCGTTATTTTTCTACTCTCCCTTTTTTAAATTCTGCTCGCGAACATTAGTTAATTATATCACCGACAAGCTTATCCGCTCGACAAAGTTCCCTCGTCCCAAAGTTCTCGCTGCCCCTAAAAAAAAGTATCGCACATGTCGATATATTTATGCTTCTCGGCGTGGGTCGAAGTTCATTGTGTAACTTACGCGGCCTGGGTTAATGGAATTTCGTCGTTTTATCGGCGAAGATTACGCGAGATGAAAACTTTCGTTCCTCGAACCGTAGGAACGAAAATTTCGTTCAGGAACGACGTTTAAATTTCGCCTGCAAGTGTTCGTACGCCCCGAAACTCTTGGCGCGTAGCCAGCTTTAACCGGATACTGTTTCGAATGCGAGCACGCGAATGGGATAAAAAAGCATGACAATTAAACGAGCGACTTTATTAAAACGCGTCGCACCTGTGCGCCCGCAAAACCGCTGCTATTTTTCTCGCGAGGATCGCTCGAAAAAAAAAAAGATCATCTGAAGCGTACGGTTTGGTCGGCGTCGACCCAATTTCTGTCGAAAAAAACCACGCCGTTTCGGAGAGTCTGACGCTTCGAAAGCTCCATTCCATTATTCCCTGTCAAAAATTCACGAAGAATAGCGGGGGTGAAAACTACCCACTCGATAGTCAATCGATGCGCTTCCTTTCTGGTCTGATCCTATCCCAGGATAATCGGATTCTTCTTTGCTACTGTGTTCCATCAAATGAGATAACACTGTCTAATTGACTATGGTATGCATAAAATAGACCTTCAATCTTATTTAGATTTACATAAAATAAGACGTCTCGAGGAACTGAAAAAAATCAAAGACAGCATAGGAGTACTCCGCGATATTACTCGGTAACGTTCTTAAAGTATTTGCAATCCAAATAATACGAAAATATGGCACCACGCGCATGGTCAAGTTTATTTTAAAAATTTCGGAAAAGGTACCAGTGGGACCGGGAGGTTTACACTGGACTTCAGCGTGCCCCTGGTATCCAAAGCCGACTCGGCTCGCATTCGCGAGATCGTCCGCTCTTTAAATTCACTTACTCGTATATTTTCCTTGTACGTCCGCCGACATTGCACAGAGTTACAATTCCCGTGGATTTCTGAGATTCCGCAGTTTCGTTTTCCGCGTTGCTGGCCGTGAATTCGTTGTATAACGTTGGCAAGAAATACATCATTTAAATAATGATACAGCGCAACTCCGAAACCCTCCAACAAGAAGAACAGTTTGCATTTTTAACGGCGCCGCCTTTCTACTGGATAACATGACCGATCAGGTCTGTTTCTCCTTCTTCCGGGACGCTCATCGACGCAGAGGTATCGACGAGCGTGGAGCACCTTGATCGCGCTCACCGGTTACATTGATTTTGATCGATGAAGGCTGGATGAACGAGCGGCTACTTCGAATTTGTTCCGTGCTTCGAGTGCTTCGCCAATTTTAATTCATCCGATGACCCGTGCCAGCTGCTCTCCGACTGTTTCAACGTCGATCGGGGAGAAATGGCCGGGTCAATGAGATGTGCATAGTCGACGAACGATCCAGGCAGCTTTTGTTCGAGATTGCTTGGGATTCGAAATCTCTGTACCGGGCCCCTCTCAGGCTGTTACGTGCGTTATGATATGATCCCTAGAACTTTTCACTCGTTTCTGTGGGATTGCAAGGATGGAATTTTCTTTCCGTCGCGGGAATTTTCAGGAAATAGAAGAGATAAATTTTTCTGTTTAATTTTGGAAAAATTTTAGTATAATAGACACTTTGCTTTAATTAATAGGAAAAGTTTTGAATGCACCGCCTGAGACGTGCAACAACGTCTGAATCGAGTTTCACGGGCGAGCACGAATCGCCGAGAGGTCTCGATGATGTATCGACACGAGTGTCACAGGATGCGTCGAAGGGAGTCCTTTTCGGAAACCCACCGGCACCGGTTGAAAACAAACCGTCATCGACTAGTCGACGGTCGTATAAACGGCACCGGCGACAGATAAACCGGAAGGGGGGGAAACATTAATAGATTCATACTGGTTTGCCGCGTGAATCGAAGGCAGCGCTGTTTGGAGGCATTTTATCTCTATTTTCCGAGCCCGTGAATACCCGGGACGACGCATTGAAATATGTGCATTTCCTATTTGTCCAAAAACTCACCTGCGATGTTCGGCTGTACGTGCCACCGATACTCGGCGAATATACGGTGATATAATGAAGTAGAAATTATGGCAACGGTTGCCCAGAAAATTCTGCACTCCGGTTTCGACGTTGGAAATATATTTCCTCGTTCATACTTCCCTTTAGGTGCTCTTCAATATTTATCTGTTTTTTTCTGGTACTGGGAAATGGAGTTCGTAGAAATTGGAAATTCCACAGGTAGACATTATTTGCGAGGCAGAATACAATACACTACAGTTCGCAATAATATTAAATAATACAAGCGCAGAAAAATTGCACAAGACTTACAAAATATTGAAAGCGACTGTATTGCACTTTGCGGCGCGCGACGTCTGACGACCGGCCGACTTATACTACTGCGAACGCTCGTACGTAGTATTAACCGCGCATAAAGCGGACATGGGGAAACGATATCGAACCCAGTCAATACGAAGCGATGAATGGAACTGTATTAAGAAGACGAAGATTGTAGAGTGAAAAGGGGGCGGAAAGTGGTAGAGAGGATGCTATTATTTTCAATGAAAGGGGAGGCAGAGGAGGATAGATGAAAAGGATAGAATGCTGTAATTCAATATAAAGAGATGGAGTAAGTAAAGACCTGCGTACGAATGCAGCAAGAATAAATTGGAACATTGTAGAATAATTGCAACGAGACGAATACGAATTCCACCATCTAACCTCCCGTTTGCTCGAAACGTTTAATCGCAGCCGAATACCGGTATCTGCATCCTGCCATATGTGTCTATACCGATCGGTTTACTGTGTACGCGAATCTGTGCATCTGCTGCTCTGTAAGCGAACGCGTCTCGTCCTTCCCTCGAATCCGTGTATTTATCAGGCTCCAAGGAGCCGAGATCGACCACACAACGGCGTACAGCGGCAATTGGCCGCCGGTCTCAGGTGTGGCAGACTGCGTATCGTTCGACTGATCGACCATACGAGTCCCAGCAGCTCGATTTCCCCATTGTTCTCGCGCGGTGTCACTGTCATTCCCAATGTGACATCTATGGGACGGGACTGTCTTGTCGGCGCCTCGCGAGACTACGGTTGAGAGGCAGAGGAACAGGTTCAGGAGACAGGGGATTTCTGGCATTGTTAACGTAACACGGGACCGATCTATCTATCGATGCAGCGAATTTTCTTATCCGTACACGCAGATATTCGTGCATGTTAAATTGAGCGTACACAATGATCTTATCCCTATAAATCAGATTTAAAGTAAGTGCTGAGTGAATGAACAACTTTCTAGGGGTCTATTGCAAGTTCGTCTCGGGGCAAATATATCTCCCGCCGCGTAGAAAAGTAGACTCAGCAGGATCTCGGCCGGAAGGGGACGCGAATTTTCGTCCAATTGCCCGCGAACGGAAGAGGGAGTCAGCGTCGTTCCCGGCGGGAACGTTCCACTTAAAGTTACCAGTAGTGTCACATAGTTGGCCCGGCTATCTATGTCGGCTTTAATTAGAAAATAATTAAGCGGTGCAATTTCCCGCATCCTTAATTAGCGGAATGCGTAATTGCGGACGAACCGCGACGAGGGCCAAGGAAGAATTGCCGACGACGGACGAGCTTTTCGCTTCCACGCGCTATTTTCGCCGCGATATCAGCTATCTACCGACAGGAACTGCGGGCCAACTCTTGGAAACCCGTCGACTTTTCGCGTTAGTTAAAGACAGAGGAGAGGAGCAGTGGAGCACAGTGATTCGCAACTTTCGATCTGATTCCAAGTTACGACCGCTTCCCTCCAAACATTTCTAACTCGGATTTGTGTACAGGCCGGGCTACCTGCCATCGCGATCCTCCTCGGGCAATTACGGGGAACATCGCTGGATGGTCTGTCGTCGATAATTTGAGAAAGGGTCACAGGGCCACGAAGGAGAGGGGGAAGAGAGTTTGGGAAAGGTATTTCCAGGTGGTGGTGCTCTTTCTGTTTTGTCCGTGGAGACAGTTCAATTTAAATCGATGCAGATAGTATAATAAGTTTGCGGGGGGTAATTAATGTGTTCAGAGATTACCTGGCAGGGTAGTTTCGTTCTTATTAATACCTTAAGACAAGATTCCCCCTTATAATGTTGCTTTCTATTATATAAATCGTTGAATTAAATTAATAGTTAATCCGCATAGTTATTCGCAGTCGAATAAATCAATGAAATATTAACATTTGCGAGTATTCCTCGGTGAAACGATTGATCCAAATGATCCTTCATAAATTCTGCAACAAAATTGTCCCGATTTCTGGGAGATATTCTAAGTCCAATTCTTGCAAGATTTTCTGCAATCTTTTACGCGTGGACTCGCAACACGGTGGCGAGTTATTCGCGGTGGAAAAGGTAGGATGGACGCGAGGTTTTTAAGGTCGGCAAGGCGCGAAAGTTTCGTGAATCAGTCTACTTTATCACGGCATCGACAAACTCCGCACACCCACCGGTAAAAGAATTCGAAAGTTCGCGCAGAGGGCCAACAAACCTGACGGCAGTCGAGTTTGCAACTAGTTTTTCACGAGTTACGTAGCCGTTACGGAAGTTCCTCGAACGAGCCACGATCTCGTATCGCTCTTGGATACCCTCCGTTTTTAGCTCGAGCTGCCGCTTCCTTCGAATGGCTTCGTCGTTTAACGAGAGGCAAACGTTGCCTCGTGCCTGTTTTCCACGTGCATGAATTTCCCGCCGACTTCGATTTGCTGTGAGGTTTCGAAAATTTAAAGTCCGTTTTGTTGTCAGAGTAAAGTTCTATGGAGCGAAGTTGTCGCACGGATGCGTTTATTAAAAGTTCCGAGCGACAAGTAGTTGATACTGTTACCAAAGTGTTTTTCTACTTCTCTGGAGGACAATTATTTTTCCCGTGAACATTTTGTGGTCCTTCAATTTTTTTGAAGGGTGTAATTCAATGGACAATTTCTGTTTCACCTTCTATATTAAGACATGTAAAGCAACGCTTCATTTTGAATCCCCTTTACCCACGATATTCGCACAACCTGACACCGTTCCGCCGAAGAAAAGTCGAGATCGATGGAAAATAGAAAAAGGGGTGAAGGGGAAGCCTGCACAGCGTATAACCGAGTTCCGCCCTTTATCTTTGCTCGTGGCGAGCACGCGATAAATTACCCAGATGAGATTGTTATGTCGAGGCACTTTATTCCACGCCTCTGTAACAAGTGCCTCGGTACACTCTTCGTTTCTTTGAGGCGAGGCGCAACGCTGAAGAACCTAACGCTCTATACGACGCGCTATAATGAATTCCAGTAACCCAGTCTTCGTTCAACCCCCTTTCCTTTCAGCCCCCTTTCCATCGTTCGTTGGCTGAATTAATAACCAGCCGCTACTCCGTGGACGAGGCCGTACTAATCGGAGCAGAGGGATGAATATACAGTTATTGCAAAGAATGCCTAGAGAAACAGATTCGAGTGGTATCCACCGTAACTAGCTCGCTCACAGTTCTCAGCTGCTTTTGCGTCGATTATTCTGTCAATTCGATAGCTGTGGCAGTGCTATAAATCGCGATACGTATATTCGATCCTAATGAAAAGTTTCGTCTGACAGTAGTGGAATAAGTATTATCTACAGATTTTTCAGAACGAGGTGGATATTGGATTTTCACGTTTGTCCGTCGAAATTGATACGACAGGAATGTTGCACGAATAAGTGCATTGAAGACAAATCTTTATCTCCGTGGCCATTGATCTTTTTTCTCTATATTATACTCCTCCCTACTGAAATCCTCCCCCCTTTGAAATTCTGCGGGGTGAAGTTCGTCAAGTGGGCGGATCGTAGAAGAGGTAGATCAATTAGTATTCCGAACACGCGTGGTTTCAGTCGAAATGTCTTGTCCTCGTCATCCGCACCCCCCTTTTGGTACACGTACGTGGCATCTGGATGCGCATCACGGCGCACACTCGTATCACTGTAGGTCGATGTAGACAGCGGCACCCGATACGTATCTACCTGTATGCATCGATATAGAGTGCACTTCCGGCATGCAGGACGTTATCAAATATTCAACAAGCGACGGAGGTCGACCGATGACGCTGGCGGGACGAGTTGTAGAGGGTTCGATCAACGAAGTCTGCCCGAAGCTACTCGAATGCTCGCGTCGCAATGGAATTTATATCGGTGTTTGATTTTTCCCAGCCGTCTGCTCCGCTGCCACTTGCCGTGCACCGATCGCACGAGTGATTTTTCAAAGGCGAAGAACGAGCCGCGTTGACTCTTTTCGCTAATAAACGACAGTGGCTTCTTTATGGCGAATCGTCACGCGGGGTGTTGGAAGAATAAGATGGACAATTTTACTGAATAAGATATGGATAGCTTGCGAACAAATACCCTCTATATATTGTATATTGTAGAAGCATTTCGAAATAGTACATTAATTCTTCTAATTTCGTATAGATAAGGTTTCCAATATTTTTAAGAAAAAATCTAGCGAGCAGCACGACAAGCGGGTATACGAAATCCAACTTCCTTTGAATTGTTTCAAATAATAGCCGACGTGAGCGATTTAGAGAAGACAAAGGAAAGTAACGCCTTTGGGAGAACCGGAAGCCGAGGCTTCCTCGTTCCCACTTCATGCACGAGGATGAACGTCGCAACACGTTACCAAGTGACGTCTTCTTTGCACGCCAGACCCGCTAACCGTGGCTTGAACACGTTCGAAAGATCACCGCCGTTCTGTTTCACCTGTCCTGAATTCACGAGCCTAATGTTGCCCATAATTAATGATCCACTGATTGGGTTGACTATTGTTAACGCTCGAGATTGATCCAGTTTATTTATGGGGGATGAATAAACTGAACTATTGATAAAAAAAAATAACGAATTGGTTTGTGGAGAAAATTGTGGAACGCAAGTAGAATGAGTGATCGAACAATTCAATTCAGAAATCAGAATTTTTTTTACTGCACAGTTAAAATTATGCGACAACTAATGTATTGAGAAATTCGCAACTGTAGTTTCAATGCGAAATTTCGAAACTGTTTAGAAAGGAATTTTCGTTGAAAATGTCGTGCCTCGAACATTTTTGCTCCACTTCTTTCGAATACAGCTTCGGTATGCCATTCCAAGAGCGTGGATCTGGGAAACAGGAACGAAGAGCTCGCTAGATGCATCGCGAAGGATACCTTTTCTAATTTCCTCGGGGAAGATAAATTCGGTACTGCGAAACGAACACTCCTCTGCCTGTTGTGTAAGTATGTCGAGGGTGAAGGTGAAGAAACGAGGACTCGATTCGATTCATGGGCCACACGCTCTGGCATTTTCTTAATACACAGCCGACGCGTGACATATTGCGACGCGTCCAGGGAAATAATTGAAACTGCACGCCTGTAAATACGCGCCTCCGTGAGAGCGTGCCTTCGAGCAAATTTCACGTCCCCCGGTTCTGTCTTCTCTTCGTTTCCACCATTCCGTCGACTTTGTTCGAATTATTTCGGTAAAGAAAAATCGGCGATTTATATTGGAGATGCATAGTGGAACGTACATCGGGCTCAATTCAATGGAAATTTGGTTCAATATTGTATATCACGTTCTACCATACATGGAATATTAAAATTGTTGAAGGATGAGTGAAAGTGAAAATTAATTTTGTCTTTCAGTAATAAACAAACGACGAAGGATAATTTTGATGGAACAAGAATCAGTGTATAGTACTTTACAGTAATTATATCAGCATAAAGTAGATGCAGCATGCCAATCACTTTTCGAGGAGGATCGGTACCTTCCTAAATATCTATCGACTTACTAGGTCAGCGTTCGAGTTTAGACCGCAGTTCGCCCCTAGATATGTCTGACCAGCGACAGGTACTATACCACTGCCACCGCGAATCCGACTAAAGCGGTTCGCAAGAGAGTAGAGAACCACCCCTATTGGTTACACTATCCCTCGCGACACTGGCTTAAACTATCTCCCAAGTGTTACTCTGCCACCCCAAAAGATATTTCCTTTTCCATTGTAGTTCCTGCGCTCTAGTCGCAAATACACTCAGCGATAAAATTAGGGGATCACCTTCTGACTAAAATAATGCTCATTTTTGAACTGCCGTCATCTTTTCAACTTCTAGCTTTCACATCCGCGAATTGAATTTTTTCGACGATCCTTTTATGTTAGAAAACGAAGTGGAAAACTTATCGAGTGGAAGACCAACAATCGCGTTTATTTGAAAAGAGGTTCGCAATGACGGGAAAAAGAGATCAGCGCGACGCAGCATCGCGGCACCTTTGCGGAGTCAAGCTGCTACTCCTGGAGGAATTTCCACGAGATGCACAACTATTGCGGCTAGGGAAATAATTGAAGTCCTACCCCTTCCGTATTTCTATTTTTACTCCCGACGGTCGGTGTGCAGTTCCTTCTTTGTTTCGAGCACGCTCGCAGCTTGTCCCGAGGCATTTTAACGGAGGAAAGAAATTTTTCTTCACGGAAAGGACTATGTATTGTTAATGAGAAAACAGCAGGAGAGTTTTCTTGGGCTCCCTTGA
The DNA here is from genome assembly GCA_963583965.1 of Nomada ferruginata. Classification (NCBI taxonomy): domain Eukaryota; kingdom Metazoa; phylum Arthropoda; class Insecta; order Hymenoptera; family Apidae; genus Nomada; species Nomada ferruginata. The sequence continues at coordinate 3,787,873 of OY757217.1, forward strand.
ATGAAACGTCGTGCAACGACGGAAGCTGTTGAACTTCCGTTTCCGTGGCCGCCTCAAAATGTAAATTTACGCAGAGAATTTCTCACCCATGGGATTGCAAAATTCAATTATAGTTTCTACATTCTGGCCGGCCTCGTGGAATTCATAAAACCGAGACAAAGTTTTATGAAGCCTGCATAATGTGTCATCTGCTGCCATTCTCGGAAATCTTGTAAAACTTCTTCTATGTAAAACATTTCTCTACCTCTGTCAATTGAATCCCAACTTTTTTTTTTCCTGCTAAAATCGCCATGAATTTTGCAATCGCCCCGCCGGTTAATATTCCCGCCTCGGAAACAGTCACGTACGAGCTTTCAGCGGGGAAAGACGACACCTAAAAGCTCTGCGCTAAATCTATAGACAGGCCACGGTTACTTCGTCGCCGTATCCCTTTCGGGGCGGTCTTTTTGTGCACTCAGATCGACCATCCCGATGACTGGATTTCGTGGCTGCGATTGGTTAACGAACGTTCACTGTCCGCGAGTTTCCAGTTTCCTCGAGAAATATCCAATACATTCTGTGTTTTTATTGCTTTACAAATTGTATCCCAAAGCTTGGCGGCAGACGTTTCTACAGCAATCATTATTTTGCCCCATTCGTTTACTGTTAATTCTCAGCGGCACACAATCCTGGAACATTACACCGCTGGATTATTCTTTTGCTTCACGTTCTCCGCCAATTTGTCGTCCCATTGCGCGACGCGAAAAACGGGGTAGACTTGAAAAAATATAATAAAAGCTATCCTAGAATGCAGTAGAATGTAAATCGGCTTTGTCCAATGGGTCGCCCAACAGTGGGACGAACAAAAGGAGAAGAAAATCGACAAATATTATCGAACCTCGTTCGAGGGGTAGAAAAGTTCCAGCAACCACTGGACGGAATGTTCGGGAATAAATTTTCGCATACCGCGAACAGTGCAAAGGATTCAGGACGGCAGAGGGGGTTGGCTGGTCGTCCAATCGAACAGACGTTGCCCACCACACCCTCACCTTTGGCCCGTGGAGAGGCGGGCAGAGTCGCGGGTGGTTGCAATAAGGGATGACATTCTCTTACGTCTGGAACAAAGGACAGGCACACCGTGGCCCCGGCCGAATGTCAGGAAGTTCCATTATGCCTTCCACACAATCCAGCTTCTCTCTCAAGAAGCTCGCCTACGAAGCTAGCTTGTGCACGACACGCGACACACAGAGACAGAGAAACGTTGCCCTCAGCTCGTCGGATGTTTGTTCGCACCGTGAAGTTGCTTATAAGGCTACTGCTGCCCCGAGAGTGTCACGATGAATCGGATTCAAGCGAATCGATAGTCGACGAATCCTTTGATCGTCTATGGAAACGTTTGCTTAGGGTAGCAGTGGCTGTTTCTTGGGGTTAGGGGAACAGAAGGGGTTGATTTTCTTGGCTGCGTTACACAGCATGATAGCTCGTTTTTTTGGGGAGGAATTTGGTGCAAAAAGGAAAGGGTTGATAATCATTAGTGAAATCGATACAGAGAGAATCATTGGAACTTTTGTTTCTCATCTCGGATCTAATTAATTGCCGAGGTTTCCTCGAAGGCGAGTACAGTGGAGAGAGATCGGCCTGAGGAAATGAATTTTCCTCGCTCCCGACAATTACACCTCCCTTCGTGAACGAATTAAGATTCATTTTATCAGAGACGTGGCGCGGAATTTATGCGCCAATTATTTGTCAGACCGAGCGCCTCGGCAAAATTAAAGCAGAATTAAAATCTCCTTCGTGTACCGTGATTTCTATTCCTCTTCTTTGCAGTCGGGTTCCCCATGGTCTGATTAGGGGAGGCATTACCGTTTCAGATTAAAACGAATCCGGGGGCGCCCACGATTGCGCGAACATTACGGGAAACCGTTTCAATCTGCCGGTGCAAAATATATTACGTCCGCAGATGGAAACTTCAGTTTCCCGGTGTCTCTCCTTTCAACCATTTATAAACAAGCGACCGTGATGTTTCTGTTGGCCTTCCTCGGTAGAAACTCTGGGCTTGAACGCGGCGGAAAAATGTATCAATTTGCTGCTTCCAAATTCATTGCGGTGACAAGGAACAATTTCTGTTCCCGCACGTTTCTCTTGCTCCAGTATTTTCAAACGAGCACGCCTAATATTGCCCTTCTGCAATCGCGAATCATGAATTTCACCGCGCAACATTGTCACAAGGAAAGGGAAAAAATGTCCAAGGGATGTATGTATCACGAGAAAAAAGGTGATCGTAAACAGCACGATTGGGCGTGCCCGGCTAAATAAAAGTCAAAAATCGACAGAAAATTTACGACACTCGGTTGCTCGTTAGATGCAGCTGCCTTAAAACGTCCAATTAATCATTAATATCAGTGATGGAAGGGGTTGCACACCACTCGCCTTCCCGTTAGAGCAATAACATAATTTGCAGCTGCATAAACAAGGCTTAGCATGATTTACTCGCGCGACTTCGCGTGCACGGCAAAACGCGTAAGCCTCACTTAATTCCGCGCCAACAAAACGAAGACTCGGCGTGCATCAGCCTGTTTGGGAGCACCGATGCTTCCATTTGCTGGTCATTGTTGCACAATTTTTACCACGTATTAGAAAATTAAATGGCTCCTCGTGTTATTTCGTCATCCCTAATTGTGCAATAGTATTTGCATAAAATTAAATACAACATTGCGAGATGAAAGTTTTATGCAGAATAAACGCGTCATAAAATTCTGAAATTAAATCTTGCTTTACCTTGCGCGTTCCTTCGCACAGAAGTGGAATTCTTGATATTTCATGGCGCCATGGGGAATTCGTGGGCAACGATTGCACGAAAAATAAGGAAATGTGGAGTGCTTGTTTAACTAACGTGCGATTCCAGCGAATTCGACAATTCGTTCAGTGCCGACACTAACGAGCGCCAATATTTGTATCCGTAAATCACGTGCCAATGTTTGCCTCGTTGCCGGCAACATTTACCTTCACGGAAACTTTTCCAGCCGCCGAATTTCCTTCGCCTGTTCAGCCAATTAGAGGCGCCCGTAAGCGGGGTCTGCCGCGCGCCGATCAGACCGTTCTGACATCCAGGAAATAGTTTTGCCGGGACTTTTGCAGATCCGCGGAGCGGGTCGCGGCTTCGGGCATTGAAGAAAGACCGGAAGAAACTTAAGAAACCGCGTGCATCTCGAAGGAAAGTCGAAGAGAGGATTATTAATTATTCGTCCCGAATTGTCGACCGTGGGGGAATCCTCTTTTACTCGGGTACTCCCTTCTGGAACTTCCGGGATCTTCTTTCTATCGTTGCCAAGCTTAATTAACCCCGAATCGGGAAACTAGGAGGAGAGCTGAAGTTATGAAATCTCGATGACACCGCGCCACGACCGGGGAAATTCCTCGATTCTTTCCCCTTATCGTGCTTTTCATTCCAATTTTCTTAGATCTTTTGTAGGTCGATGGCGAGATAATGGCCGGTTAAGCGTAGGACTCCGCTCGACCCGCGTTAGAGAAAGGGTTTGTCAGGGGTCGAAAATCTTTCGGGGAATAAAAGATATGGAATCGATACCGCCTCTTATTAGAACATCGAGCTTGAGGTCTACCTTTCTCTTCGTGGTGACGGTAATGCCTTGATAATTAGTTACTTACGAGCCGCAGAGATTCTGGTATTAGCAGCATTCTTACCTGAAACCAATAAAAACTCGTATTTAGTTATTATTATCTGGAAGTTCTTCCGTGGAAGTTCGCGCAGCAGAAGCACACGAAGCTTGCATAATTGCGGAAATTCAAATATACATACGCGGGACGAGATAATGCATTCAGAGGTTTGGGATTCTCAACGGAATCGATGAGATAACACCCGGGGCAACTGTAACGCGCTTGGGCGTAGATTTCTGGGGAACAACGCGTTCATGTATAAACGAAACGGTAGAACAAGAAGGCGAGATTTACTCTCGTACGTGGTACGAACACGACCAGGCAACGTCACGAAGCTACTCAAATTTGAGGCACCGCGCTGCCGCCTGTATGTGTGCAATAATACCGCGTTGCAAGGTTTAATTAACCTGGTAGCGTCCGTGGCTTAATTTCTTGTGCGCCTCCGCGGAATAATTACTGCAAGGATATTAAAAAGCTCGTGGAAACAAGGGCGGATGCTTCTCTGTCTGAAAAGGTGAATCGCTTGTTGTCACAGAACAACAACGAGAGGTAAATACGAGCGTCGCAAGAGAGTTTTCGCTCGTTGACTTACGGTTGCCGAATCGAATTAATTACGCGAATTCTTCGCTCTCCAACTTCCTTCCTATTGTGACGTTTTCTCGGTATATAGGAACGAGACGTATATAAATACTCTGTGAATGTGTACGTTTGTTTTTTTCTTCTATCTGCGAGATGACTTTTTCATGTCAGTCGTTGAAGAAATTGTTGGTCTAATGTAAAATTAATAGTAGCCCCCTCAACCAAGGGTACTTTATGCTACTGAAGAGCTCCAACATTTTTTTTTACCCTTTTCAAGCATTCTTACGCAGCATCTGCACATTTTTTTCTCCTTTACGGCAGTAGTTTTCATTAATTCCTACCATTTCGGAAGACTTATTTTTTAAAATCATTTTAAGCGTAACCCTTTTTCTTTAAACGCTCTTGTTACCTTAACTTGTTGCATGAGACACGTCTGAAGGAATTTGTTTCTGAATTTTCATTTTGAAGTTTCAGGAATTCTGTAGAATTTGTCAACTCTGTCAAACGTTAGATTGGAGACTAGGAAATTCGAAATGATCAGATTTCAGAGCTCGAGAGAAATATAATTAATGTGTACACAGGAGTCGCGTTTAATTCGTGTCAAATTTAACGACTAAACGGCACATAGAATAATAACTCTAATGCTAAGATCCTTCCTGCTTAAGGGAAGGGGACTAGAAAACTCGTTAATTCACAACTGATGGACAGAAGAACGAGCTCTGAAGCCTTAACGAAGCCCCAAGATTTTCACGAGCCATCGAAGCCCCGATTTAAGCCGGTCCGCGGAGATCGCGCAGAGAAGCGGGCTCGAGGGAAAAGTTGGAAAGGATTCTGCTTTTCAGACTACTCGAATAATGTTCGCGCTTTGAGTATCCGTTTCTGCTAAACTTAACCCATCCCCATGGCCTCTCGACGCGGCTGCAAAAAGCGGAAAACACTTTGACGGGGTAATATTCGAGTCCCTTTTCGTGTCGGTTGCGCAACGAACTTATTAAAACGACGCAAATTATGAGAGAATTCGTAACAAAATTTCCCATTTGGAGGAAAATTTCATTCGATTACTTTGTCGCAGGGAATATTCGTTGGAAGTATCCATTTTGCAAAATCTATTTATAATTTATACCTTCATCTCCAACAATCTGTTTTCTTTTTTTCTTCTGCGTTTTACTACGCTTCCTTTTCAGCCACTTCCTCTCGGATTAATTTTTCTCTGTAGGCTGAAAAGAGCTCGGGAGATATCCTGCTGGTATAATGGCGGACTCCTCGAGGTTTGTACCATTACACCAGGCCAGGAAAAAATATATCATCGAATCGTGGAACGTACGCCTCGTTATTTCACGACAGGAAAGCGCTCCTTGGAGCTCTTTGAAGCCGCAATTCCTTCACGCTTCCACCGACATTTTTGCTTCTTCTTCTTTTAACTTCCATCCATCGCCTTGAACCGCCCAAGGCAAACCATTCTGCCAAAAGTGAAAGGAAAAAAACGGAGAAAAAAAAGGACCAGGCAACACCCTAAAAGTCTGCCGTCGAATATGCCGTGATCCTCTGCAACGCTTTACTTTTGTACGCGATTTCTGCTCGCACGTGCGTCGCAGCAACGCATTACAAAGTGGACGCGTGGTAGATCCAACGGACCACTTTCGACTTCCCTCGGTTTCCAGACGCTAAATTGCAAAAGGTACAAGAGATTTTCCTTGATAGAAATGATTTCTTTGATGCCTACTATGTGCTCCTTCTGTAATTCTGATTTCAGGTGCAGGTTAATAGATAAGTTCATTTATCCAGTAAGAGTTACTTCTCCTTCAATATTCGAAGAAGAAGTAGAAAGGTCTTACCTACTTGGAAGGTGAATCGCGAGGAATTAAAGATTCGTCCTTCTTACAATCCTTCCAGGCGAAACAAGCTTTCCGCTTAAACGGAGATTAGGAAGTGTTTGAGAAAATACCACCGATAGGATTTACCTGTGAAGAAGAAACTCGTGGCTTTCGCGATCGATGAATTTAAAACGGTCTCGGCACCGGCGTAAACGTAAACGTGATTGGATTATCCCCTTTTCTCTCGTGCGAAACTTTCCACCTCGTAAAATCCACGCTGACGTTAACCCTTTAACGCCCGAGCAAGTATTTCACACCGATACCGTTTGATACGTTTCCTAGCTGAAGTTCAATTTCTCGGTTAAAATAAATCGTCTAGAGTATTATTGTCAGGACAGCACGTCACTGTCCAAGCTTTCTGCACGTTTTAGTGTGGGTGTATGAGGTTGTCCTAGTTTGCTTAAGATCCGCCGCACCAGCACTGTCTTATTCTACTTAAACGCATATGGAATGCTCGCTGCTATATAGTAAAGGGCACGGCTGACCGACATTGACCTGTTCCACTTATTTTGTCTTATTTTAAGATCATGTTTCACTCGGGCTTGTTGTACCTAATAGTTCCAGTCGCATCCGTGGCTGATCGCGAGATAGCTTATTACAGAATAAAGAATATGCTTGTGCAAGTTTCCCAACCAAAATTAAACGATCTTCGTTTCATTAGTGTATAACAAACTCTTCATCCAGAAAGTACATATATTTATTCGAAATTTATCGAATTCGGCATTGAATGTCGTCGCGAGAAAAGTGTAGAGAAATTTCGCGAGGGATTTACCACTGACTAATTCGCTGGCCGGGTTTCCGTGCCGAGCGTGGTTAATCGTCGGAATGCTAGCCGCTTAGAGGTCCAGGCTGCATGGAAAAACAGACGACCTTGCTTCTTGCGGTGTTCCGTCGCGCTCGTTTCACCCAGGATATAAAACCACCCCTTTAATCTCTGTTACACCAGCGAGGGGGTGAAGTCCGCGCGAGGCGTTTATTGTCGAGACTTGGCCATCCCCCCTGAACGCTTCATGCCATCTCCATCGAGTGTGAGTGCCGCCGTCGCGTTTAGGTAACCGCGAATAGGCGTTTTTACAATCGAACGACAGTTTCCTGGTGGCCTTTTAAAGGCAATCCAATTTTACGATCGGTTCAAACGATCCTCTGGTTATTTCGAACATGCTAAACTAGGGAGCACCGAATGCTGCTGGAAGTTTCGGAAAATTATTGCAATCCTCCTCTGTGCTCTTTGGTATTCGTGTCAACGTCCGCGCGATAACGCTCGAGATATTGCGTGGCTCTTCATTTGTCGTTGTCTCGAAATGATTGCAATATCAGCAATTAATTTAATTGAATTAAACAATTTCGCCAGAAGGTAAACAAGAAAGATATTAGAGCCCAGCGATATTTTAATATTCGTATGATAAATTGCGCCCGAGGAATTTTTATCCTGGGATTTTCGGCTTTTAATCAATTCAATTGTGTACGAGAAATTTCTATCGGGGAATAAATTTGAAAAGAGCGTCGAAATTCCAGGAAAATTATCACGCGCATAAATTACGCGACCCAATAATCCGTTCCTAATAATAAATTCAGCTTCACCTGCGAAATGTACGGCGATCGTGATTTCAATGGCGCGAAGAATCTAGCCGACGTGAATTGCCGCATTTTTAAGGTTTCCAAAGGTGGCAGGAACGACGATGGAAATTTTCATCACAGCGTGATTGGCATGCGATACGTTACACCATGCGCGCCTCTTTGTGATACGATTTGAAGGATCGTAATGCAATTTTTGTTCAAAGAATCCTGTTGCTTATTTTACGATACATAGCAATGCTCATCAATACCTTCTTCATTCATCTGCATCGCTACTATTGCTCGGTAATTATTGCTCCAAACTTGATTTTTTAATACCTCATTTAACTCTTTTAAGATGAGCCCCACACAAGTTGTACTTCTTCTTTGTCGACATAATGTAAATATTGTATCACTTTGTTCATTAATGGCTTGTATCTTTCCCGTTCAAATAAATAAGTAAATTAACAAATATTTACAGCAAAAAAAAATCCCTGGAGTATTCTCACAATTATCCTAACAATATCGACAGATTGCCATCGTTACTATTAATATCATTATTATCGTTGAATTAAAATACAAAATGAGCAGCTAATAAGGTCGCAATTCTCTCGCCCACCCTCCGCTGGCCCCACGCTCACCCTCTTTGTTCTGCGCACAATTATCGCGATCGAATAGCTCGATAATTGAAAAGCTGCGAGGCGAATCAACCGCCAATCATGCTAGGGACAGCCACCCTGCGACGCGAGCAACACATGGACAGCGGTGCGCTCGATCCTGAACCCGTTCCAAAGCGGCGATCAACTTCCATTAATTAAAGCCCACCGGTGGTCGCCTACGTTCGTTCGCCGTGCCCCGTGTCACGTCGATCCAGGCCAGAAACTTTTCACGCAGTAACCCCTTCTTCGCGATGTCGCGGGCGAACGATGTCCAACGACGCATCGTCCGAGCCACGGATGTTCCGCGGTCGTCCGGAGGCTTCTGTCCCGGTCGCGTGAAACACGCACCCCGGTCGCAGAGTTGTCGTTTCGAGTCCATTGTGTTTGGACAATGAACGGATACACGCCGCAACGCGGCGCCGCTTCGTTCCACCAGGGGTTAATCATGGCGACTCCGCCCTCGATCTTGCGCAGCTTTGTTACACGGATGTGGTCATTACTTTTTTTTTGCAAAGCAGAACGACCACGTACCAGACGCTCAATAATGTTTCGCGCAGATTGCGAAGGCGATTCTCGCGCGGTGGTTTTAATTTCAATTTAGGGCTGATAGGAGGCCGTGCTAATAACAGGAACTACCTTTGTCTGATAGCCACGTGACGTTGAACAAAGTTAATGCATCAAACTGTAGCGAACAGTGCACGATAATGACATGCGAAATCACGGATATCGGGCAAATGTTCCATTAAAATTACACGGCAACGCAATAGATCAGCCGTTGCTGCATAAAGTATGGAATAATCAGTTTCAATTTAACCGCAGTCGCAGAGAATACACATTTTCCCCTCCGCGCCGTAACAACCGTCCAAATACCCAGCTCGCAATTCCACGATACGCCCGGCGTATTAATAAAGCAGACAATGTCACGAGACTTGGCTTTTTGCAAATTTGGAGTCCCGCGAGGTGGGATAATCCTGGCTGAATGCGCGTGCGGCGAGGAAGAAAATACGGGAGCACCCGGGGACAAGCGGGGGTTGAAGTGGTGGACGAACGAGCATCGTCGTTGTGAAAGTTTTCAATGGGGTAGGACAGGTCGAGCAGCGTCCCTTTTCCCTCCCTGTTTTCTGCTTCCCTTTGATCGACGGGCGCAAGCTTTTATTTTCACGAGAGAGGGGGTGAAAGGGGAAGGGAGAGAGAGAGAGAGAGAGAGGCGGGGAGAATGTGATCGAGGAAGCACGCTTTTAACCTACATCTGCTGTTCAATCGCCAATTCGAATTACGCCACCGGTACAATAGTCTTTGTTGCATCTCTCTGACGAGCTCGTACCACGGATCAGCGTTTCCACGATGTCCCACTGTTGTTTTGATGCCCGATCCCGACCGATACTGTGTCTGTTCAATGTTCAGAAAATTGCAATATGAAATGTGAAATTTGCTGTGGAATTCGGTTCGAGATTCTTGGGTTTTCAATTATTCCGGATTATCAATTATAAGAATTTTTTTATACCTTACGCTCGTGTAATTATTTTCTTTTTCTCTTGTTTAATATTGCCTGCTATTTACAAATTGTGCAGCAAAAATGATAGAATTAGAACAAGCGCCAGAAATAGAAATTTTCTGCAAAATTATTATTATACTTGGTACTATTTTTTTTTACCGAAAAAATAATATTCCCGGTTTTCAGAAAATTTCATCGTTCACCATTTGAACTGAAACGAACACGGCCTGGAACATTTTCAGAAAACAAATTGGAACAGTGTACAGTCACGTAAATCCCTGTACATGTTTCTCCACGCTTCTCCGTGTTCTTCTCGTTCTCCATTAATCCTACCACGGCTATTTACTCGCATTAAAAAATTACCAACGGCTGTTCGTTGTCCATGGTTCGTGCAGCGACCGGATAAAAGAGAATCTGTGTACCCGATCGTTCAAAATGAACGGGTTCGTCTCCTCGAACTGTCACTCTACACGCGTGTATCGCGATGCAGCCTGTTTGCAATGTAAACGGCTTATCCGCCCGCGTGCTATTGACAACGGCAAGTGGAGTCAGAAAATAGACGGATGCTGGTACCGTGTGGCTAGATTCGAGAGGTAATCGTGGTGGCTGATGTACGTGTTTTGTCATTATTATCTTTTACCATATTTAGAACACAACGGAAATAATGATAATAATAATACAGAATAATTTCATACTGCAGTTATCTTTTGATTGATTGCAAATGTGGGATTATCTTTCATTCTCATCGATGCACAATATGTTTGGAATACCAGAAAAATATTTTCATCTCCATTTACTGTTGAAAATATTAATTTACGGATAAAGAATTTTCAATTTTATTGCGAAAATTTATTGCCCCATCGTTTCCAGTGAAAGGAGCGCGAAACATCGCGACAACTTGTCGCCAAAGAAGCGATCAGGAATCCTGGTGTACCGCAGCAGGCAGGAGTCGACTTCGATCAACAGGTACGACAGTGAAAGTATCAATTACGAATCTATTCGAGGTGCATATCTTCCCCTTTGCCATCGACTTATGAACAGCATTAGACACATTCACGGACGATCGTGAAAATATCGACGATTCAAGACGCTTCCGTAATTTCGTCGATTATTAATAACACGCTAGCATAATTGTCGATTAAGTCACCTGAATAGTTTATAAACTATTGTAGGATGAATTGAGAATGTCTACGCATGAGGTTCTTATTTGACATCCGATAGAAAGGATTCGCCGGTAGTTTTCGCGTGGTTAGAATAATTTCTCTAACTTTTACGTTGCCAACAAATCTCCCTGCGATCTCTAAAGATTCCTGAGACTTTCGAGCTTTCGCAGTCGTTGCAAAATTGGGTCAACGTTTTCTGATAAATCATCGGAGTACCTAATTAATATTAATAAAATTGTTCACCAAACACACCTGAATGTACGCTTGTCTGTGTAAGATAAGGTTGATGCAAATGGAGACGGATCAAAAGTCGAATTGGATCGACGCATGATTCGAAACGAATAACAATAATCCTGACAGTACCGTACATGTATATGCATCTTCGATCGGTTTCATCCACGCGCGGATCATCCTGCTTCCAATTTCAGTTCCAATCGGTCAGAAGGATGACAGGCCCATGATACACGCGCGACATGTTCGTTCCTAATGCTGTTTACCGGTCGACGACAATGGGATTGCGAGGGTGCCCATCGCGCTGATTAGTCGTTGCTATTCGTTTCCATGACAGATCGTTGGATATTAAACGGTAACCTGTTTCGTGACAAGCTGCGGCACGATCTCAGCATCATATATTTCGCTGTTATTAAGTTACGAAACAAAATAATGCGTGTCGAAGTAATTTCTATGAATTCTAAATAAATGAGGAAATAAAAAGACCGATCTACGCTAACGATGCACTTGCCAAATAAATTGTGCATATCAATTAATGAAAATGCAAAGGGTGTTTTTAATGAAACGAGACGTTTAGTCATTTTCTTTTATTCGATTCGTACAGTAACGCTCAAAGTGCCTCGGTCTTCTACGTTTTTAATTACAACCACTCTCCATTACACACCCCTTTCAGAGAAACCCTAGCTAGGTGTTAACATTCTCCCTGTGATGGCAACGCGGCTGTAGAAACATCATAATCCTTTGGTCTCGTGCAATTTTCGTCGACCTGGTGAAACCTACAGCTCTCCCCTTTCGCAAAATGACCAAAGTCGATTGGCTTCGTTGCAATCTAAGTACGACAGGACGTCAAGAGCAAGGGGTTACCGATGTCACGCGTGTTCCCTGCTCGCGAGAACGATGTCATGGATCCGCTGACGCCGCTTCGACTTCCTTTTTTTTCTGGTCTACCATTTCACAAAGCCGTGGCGGTCGTCTTAAGCTTGCCATTGTCCCACGTCGAGACTGGCAAGCTGGGGACGAAGGGAAACGGGGAAAAAGGGTGGGTGATGGCGAGGAAGAAGTTGAAGGGAGTCGAGTTTCCAGGTAGAATAACTTCGTTAAGATGGACTGTATTAATGCCGGGGCAACTTTTCTAAAGAAGATCCGAGACACGAGCTTCGTGGAAATCGCCACAAGAAAATTGCTGCTGGCTGTTAGTTTCTATTTGCGATTTGGAATAGTGGGTGTGGTTGCTTCAAATTCAATAATTACTTGTATCGATACATTCTCTTTAAATTTAAATGCGCAAGATAATTTGGTATGCTATCAATGGGTTGCATTAAATGGGCGTGTGCAGGTGTACGTTATATGTTTTTTTTTTCAGCCAAGAAAAATTATTAGTAAAAGTAAAGAAGGAAAAGACAGGGGCAGAGACGAGAAGAACACGTGGACCAGGGAAGAACGAGTGGAATTCCGTTAATTGAACACCCAGTGGATACCCGACGGATGTGAATGCTTACATTCGGCGCTCAGATAACTCTGGATCCAACTTTAATCAAATTACATCCGTGACTCGCTGTTTCCCAACGGCAGAACCTTTCTGATCGTTTGGCTGAATCACTTGGGTCCTGCTCCAAATACACGAGTATATGTTGCAAGAAGCCTAGACTTTTAATTAAAAATTCTACCCCTACGGAGGGATGGAATCCACGCTATCCACGACAACTGTTTTTTATGTCAGCATCGCTGAAATCCGAATTTTATTCTTGCTTCTTTGCATGAGATCCAGATACTTTCCACCCAAAGTGTCCTGGACAAGACAAATCTTTCATATCCATCGTTTTTGCGTCGTTTTATATCGAAAATAAAAATATTCTGTGCGCTGCCCACTTCTTGTTCGGGTACGCAATATTTCCAACTGTTTTACCAACTCGAAAACAAATTGGAATACTGGTCTAATTAATGCCGAACCCATCAACCGGATGAGACCGCATTGCGACAGATTAGAAAGTAAGTGGATTCGTCGACACAAAACCCTGCAATTAATTGCGGAGCGATTTGTAGAGGGTGGGCGGCGGGGGTGTACAATTATTATTTAGTTAATCTGATTAGCGTCGCGCCTGACTGTCGCAATCAGACGATGGATATTCTACGAGGTCAACACTGCCAGACATTTCAACGTGTCTGTATCTAATTAAATATCCGCTTCTAATGAACGATCAGCGAGCACCAGTCCAATTATCTTGGATGGAACAATTCGAAGATCATACGTTCTAATTGTAACCTCCGCCCATCGGGAATTCTCACGTCGAGCTTGGACAAAGAGTCTGATGATTATCGATGCGTTTATCAGAGGCTCGGATCGAGCCAGTGTGACTCTGGAATAGTTCCCCTGGAGAATGGAGATTGCGATGAAAGGAAGGGAATTCATTGAGAACAAGGTGGAGATCTTCTTGGAAGTGTAAATTCACATAAAGTATACATTTGTTTCTCGGTTCTAAGTTTCATTCTCTTATCTATCCTATTAATAATTTACCGCTTCCCTTTCCCCTTAATATTCGATCAGTTCTTGCGCTTATCTTCCTTGTTCATTACCTCTATCCTTAACTTTGCTTGATTCAAACAATTGTTTTTGATTCATAATCCATCTATTCGCAATACTGTTAGCTGCATTTATTAATAGTTTTCGTTATATCGTTACTGTTTCTCTTTCTCAATTGGAACCTGGTATTTTGTTATTTCCCCGACCTCCACGCATTTGCAGTTCAATTCCACGCCCTTTCCATAATAATAAACAAGGGGGTAATAATAATTATATTTTAATTGTTTCGGAATGATCGTGCAGCTGCAATGTCCAATGCAGCTTTAAAAAGTTCTCTGCGTTATTTACCAATGTCTGATATTTACCAATGTGCGATACAATTAGGTAAGCATCGCTGATGACTATGGCCCCTAATGACTGCGTACATCCACTGCAGCATTAAATGCGATGCATGCGACGTGTTCGGCTCGTCCCGGGACGAGGGTAGAAACCGAGTCGGAACATTGTTCAGATAGCTGCTGGCGGTTCCAGGAGGTGACAAGTCTCGAACCACGTCGAATAGTTTCGTAGTTGGGTAATGAACGCTGCAAACACCGGCGTGCCGCTTCGTTGTTGCTCGAAATTTATTGTGCATGCTACGCTTAATTATTTTGACGAGCGGCGCATTATTTGGAGATCCAAATAATATCTACGATAATGGAGATAGAACTGATCTTGCGTTATAGAAATTGTCGAGTTCACGAATGAAGAGTGCTCTGAGCTCTGAGAAGAAAAGTACCTTCACTTTGCCATCGTCCCCGCGGTGCAAAAAAATTCGTAAAAGAAAATGAGCTCAGGGACGTTACTGCAGAAACTATACCCCACAAAATGAGCCCAGACAGAATGTTGAATGACGTTTTATCACAAACTTCATAAGAGTTCGAGTATCGGCATTTTCCCGGACACGATTTAGCGATCCTCTAATTTTGTTGACTGGTGCAGTTATCCGATAGCGTGAAATCGACGGTGGATATATATTTCCAGAAACTTGCTACACCATGTTAATAATGTACGTACATTTTAATGATCGCCTGCGCAATAGTAAATGGGTCTCTGCCAACGTGAACCATCCAAACCTACACAATATATTTCCCAACTCTGACGCATGGAACGTTTCAGTCTTATTTTCACAAATGCCGTGTATAAATCCTTTCTCTTGAAGCCGACACATCGTTGCAAGTCAGAGTCTATTAAATTGCCCTTCATCTCATTAAACGAAAATTTCTGGTTCCTTGTCGACACCTAATACGAAACTTACACTAGGCATCGTTCCGACTAGCGGGAACGAAATTACTCGACAGGCGGAGTAGGAAGCGCGAGATAAATAGAATATTTCTTTCTTCGCGAGCTTCTTCGCGCGAGCTCTATAAATCCAGAGGGATGGGCGGCTTGGCCGGTATTGCGTTATGCCAGCGTGCAATAAAACGTTCCTCTCTCGAGAGGGAACATAAATTACGCTTGGTACGTTGACAGCAAGACCGGTAATATCGGTCACGCCTATCTTCCCCGTTTGCGAGGAAGAGACAACTCCTGCGAAACGTTTGTTAGTACAGTGTAGGCCAATCTGCTTTACTGCATCATCCTCTTGTTGTTATTCAGAATTTTTATGCAATATACAGAACAGGAATTCTTTTAAATAATGGTAAGCGTTGATGCAGATTCTTTTTTGCCATTATCGTTACGGCCACTTGGCGTTTATTATACACGAATGTTTTTTTAAACGCCTAATATATCAGCGGTCGAGTCTTCAATGCTTGGAATTCAACATACGGATCCTGAGACTCTTTTTTGCTTTAACAAGATCGTAATTGATCTTCTTGCGACTCCGCGACAAGTTTATGAAATTCTGAACCGGCATACCGTTATCGCGGCGTTGATACACGTTGGAAGCTGCGCGAGGACACGTTAGGTAAATTCCACGCGGAAATTCTAAATGGTTCGACGACGCCGACGATGATTTATGCGGCTTCCTGGTCGACGCGAAGTCACCGTAATTTAGGTTTCTCTGGAGGTATCCAAGGAATCGATCGGGAGCAAGTACACGTATGCCATCGTGATCTAATCAGTGGAACAAGTATAATATTCTATAGCAGTTGTCAATGAAGCATTCTAAATGGTTGAGCAATTAGACACAAAATTAATCAAATCGAGCTGGTAATGTCCATAAATATGAAACGCTTGCGCGGTTACAAAACCATTATTACGAATCGCTCGCGAAGAACCTTTCCTTTCTCAAGGAAGACTCTCGAGTGAAAGGAAGAAGGGAAGACCAGGGTTCTAATAATAAAAACATTTACGTCTTAACATTTCCAACAGTTTCTCTCGACGGTAGAACTCTCATTGCCGATTAACATCATCTCATTAGC
This sequence comes from Nomada ferruginata, assembly GCA_963583965.1. Taxonomy (NCBI): domain Eukaryota; kingdom Metazoa; phylum Arthropoda; class Insecta; order Hymenoptera; family Apidae; genus Nomada; species Nomada ferruginata. Next base: position 3,804,008 of record OY757217.1, read on the forward strand.
TCCTATCGAACCGCGCTTCTTCAAACGTCGTATCACATTAATTCCACGAGCGGATTAAGCTTGCATCACCGCGACACCGGTCAGACTTAACGTTGAATAATATACGTACACGGTCGCCACGTCCTTTCACTCGCTTAATCTCATCCGGCGAGCAGACGCGGCCGCAAAATGGACCAGTTGTTGGATTTAAAGATTCTACACGGCTCCTCGACCAGCTCCTTTCACCGTTCTCTTCGGAGAGGATCCTTCGTTTCCTCGTCCATCGCGACGTATCACCCTCAAAAACGAACACGCGAGCGTTCTCGTCTCACAGTATAGACGCCCTTTCGATAGATCGTTCGACTGCCTTACGATTCTATCGACCTCCCGTTCGTCTGCCCGACACCAGAAGATTCTACACGGACGGATGACACGATCCAGGAAAAAGCTCACGCGAGTTTCGTCGCTAGGGCGGGCAGAAATTTTACAACGAGCGTAAAAGTTCGAGACGTTCGTACGCTGGAAGCTGTCTGGTTTTACAACCTGCCTTCGGGTTACAACGATTCGTCCCCTTCGCATCGGGTAGAATGGAAAAGTCGTTCACCGACAGATATTCGTGGGATGTGCCCGGGTAATTTGAATTCGACAATTCGTCGAGTGAAATTTCTCCGCGAAGTAAAATTGAACCGGGTACTCTGGGGCGAGTTGAAGTTGGATGAAATAAGAGCAGTCTTGTTCCACCGTTCTATTTGCTGTCTTCTTTGCTTTAACGGAAATCTTTAGTTGGCTTGTTTCGCTCAATGCAAACAGTCGATTTATCTTTCTTCGTCTCTCCGGGGTCGTACGTCTCCCCAAGGGATTACGGATTCGAATCATTCGCAAACGTTGCGAAGCAGCGGCAGCAAACTGGATTGTATACACCGCGGTTGAACCTACGTAATGATTTGTCAACTAGCACAGAACGCAAACGTGAGCGCGATCGTCCGATTCCACCGTGGCTGTGCACCGTTTCTACTGCAGCATTCGCGGATAGACGCGGCAAATGCCTCTGTCCCTTTTCCCCTATTTCTTTCTCTGTGCGAGCCGCCGTCGTTTGCCTACATTGTAGGAAGGAAAAACGCAAAGTGCCCCCTTCTTGAACGTTTCCATGTGTTCATGTTATCCGGAGTAGCGCTGGCGTGCAAACATTTGTTTTTTCCTCGCTCATTCAACCGTTTGCGGAATATCTGTAATTCACTTTGAAGCTAGCTAATCAGACCGTTCGTTTGCGAGCGTCTGGTATAATTAGAGAATTCTCGGTAGTCGTTTCTTCGTTTTGGTTTAAACCGGTTTTTTTCTTTCTTCATTACTTTTATATTTCGTGGATAATTATTTAGCTTCCTTTCTTGTTCAACGATACGGTTATTACATAGTTTCTGGCTGTTTCATAAGTTTGGAAATTCGTAGACGATTTCGATCTATCGTCGGACGGCACATTCCCTTTCGTACGTGGACGAAATTTAATTAGACTGTATGCAAATGTGCGGCTCCGGGGGAGGTTTGTCCTTTTGTCGCGAGCCTTTGAACGTAAATTGCCGCCAGAAGTGGCTGGGCGATATAATGCTAAAGAGGACATGCATTATACATCAGAACGGCCGGCAGAACGCATCTCTAGGCATGTACGTAATACGTCATGCAAAACATTACACGCAAAGCCTCCCTGAAATTATCGTTAGGTTTTCCCTCGCATTTCCGTTTATCTCGAAAGTAGTGTAAAACACAGCGAGACCGACGCACCTCTGAATTCCATTCGGAGAATACAATCCAGAAGGACGATTTCGCCGAACAGAAATATTGCTGGTAGAAAAGAAATTGTTCAACTAATTGCGAAGCTCGGATGCAATCGCGACTTTCACTCTTCAAATACTCTCTCCTTATCCTATCCTTTTCGCACGAAGCAAAAAGAAACGAAGAAGAGTACACGAGGCACTCGCGCCGCCTTCTTTGACACGTCGCGATGGAACGTGCCACGATTCAGTACGAACTCGAAATACCAGCACGGTCTTCCAAATTCTCGATTATAGCACAAACAAACGAGAACGTGAGCTCGAAACCATCGAGGAATCGTTGGAGAACACCTCAAAGTCGTGCGCCAGCGCGAACAATTTCCAGGAACCCTTAACGTTTACACCTGGTACCCCTTATCACTGGCAGAAAGCACGAGAAAGACCCCCCTATCGTTAATTGCAGCCGCAGAGGAAATCCGGGCGTGTTCAAATCAGGCTGACTTTCCATGTTAATGTTCGCCTAATCGAATCAGCTCTCGCGACGAGCGTGCGTTCGCAGTGAAACTCTCCTGACGAGAGCGGAATTAATTGGCTGGCTCTGTTTGGCAAAGAATTCGTAATCGCGATCACGAGCGTGTTACGCGAGAAAGACGCGGCCTAGATTCGAGGGTTTAATTAAACGTCGAGTTACACCCAGCCTCGGAACGATGATATTATTGCCTCCGCATCGGTCTCTATGTTAATGAATTTTATCTCACGTCCCGGCAGTGGCAGTATTTATTCATTCATTAAAAGGATATTTCATAAAAGTTTGTTGCACCGATCAGTTTCCAGACGGTTGGATTCTGTTGCCTCGCACGCAGCTAATGCAATAAATAGATGACAAAAGTTTATACAAGTATATATCATATAAAATAAAACAAATGTAACCATGTACAAGAAAATTTGAACAGCACGGCTGACCTTTTTACAAACAGTATACTCCCTGTCAGATGTCTCAATTTTTTCTCTACGCAAGACAGCTTAGGAAGAAACATAGACTCCGACTTGAGGTACATGCGTCAGAACGGTATCAGATCATCGATCAAACGAACTTGACAGGGGATTCCCCTTTTTCTTGAAGTACCAGTGAACGGTTCGTGTGAGGAACGATTGGGAATGTCCACTGGACGTGTGTGTCGCAACGCTTGGCTCGTTAAGTAACATGAAAAAGGAACGGGGAGGCCGAATCCGCGATCACCTTTCACAAATCATCCTCACGGCCCCGTTCGTTCTGGAAACCGTGATCACGCTGCAACTGGAGGAATCCGGGAATACAGCTGGGAATCGGGTTCACGGATCTCACGGAATAATCGTCGACCGAGTTCGCATCGAGAAATCTCGAAGAGGAGTTACCATAGCGCTTCTATCCTTCTGCTATTCGATTCGTTTTGTGCACTTCTCGATACCGGTTACTATTCTATTTGGCAACTCGACGACAACAGATTTATGCGTGCAATTGCAATACAAAATAAAATCGCTAATGGAAAGTTGCTATTATCAAATTTGCCATCAGCGTGTGGTTTGTTTAATTGTTAAAATAGTATATCTTTCATAGGAATATTGCAATATTTTGTTGGAAATTAAATTGGCTAAATTACGTTTGGTAGAATCACGTTCTCCTGCTTTGTTTGAAACGAGTACGTCCCTGTCAGCCATTACAATATTATTCCTCTTCAAATAGACCGAACTGCTTATCACGTTACACGGGACACCATTAGCCAAGCTACGTCAGACATCGCATTACGCTACTTGGAAATTCCAGCTGCCGGAATTAGCGAGTTTCGTCAAACTTGCGTATTCATGGAAATACTAACGACGCCGCCATTCAGCTGGCCCCGTCACGACGTCGTTATCGACTTTCTTGCCGTCAGGTCGCTTCCACTTGAAAACGCAAGCGATCCCGCATTCTCGATCAACTTTCGAACCTTCCCGCCGAAATAAATTCACCGATCTATCGGCCAATGCACAATGCAGCTGACCACTATTGCGAAGTCGTAGTTATTTATTTGGACGGAGGGTTGTTTTCTAGCGAACCTCCAGGGGTTAATCGATTCGGCCAAACTACTAAATTGCAAGCAATATTATGTTTAACAAAAAGGGAACTATATAAATTTCCGTTTAATTATTTGTTTCGTCTCATAAGAAATTCATTTTTCCTTTGCATTTACGTCAAAGATATTTCTTTTCTTTTCCTTGCTATAATATTTATACTTGCTTCACTGGCAAATAGTATATAGCACAGTTCCACGATTAGCAGAGTCGAGAGTCATAATCATTTGTAATTACAGTTACCTCGGAACGAGAGCACAAAGAACTCGTTTAAATCGTACTCCTGAAAATCGGCTGCGTCATTATCTCGATCTCTTTCGACCAGAGAAATCATAATCAATTACTTCGCTACGCATAATAGCACCCACTGGGCACGGAATTAATCAACATTTTTTCTTGAACTCGTTTCCTGCACCCGGTATGTTCTTCGGGTTCGTTTAGCAGTTATTAAGGGCATTTTCATCGATCCCGATGGTTTCGTAACGCCGTCACGTTGTCATTATCGACGCCGTGAACGACACGATCGAACATTAAGCCTCGTTTACCGAGCAGACGTGAGATTTGGCTGGTACCCAAATGACCGCGCTTCCTTTCATGGCGTAATTATTAAAAGTGTATTAATCGCGAGCCAACGAACTACGATTGGTAAATTCTCTTTTATTCCACGACTTTGTTAGAGGCAGAACAAGATTAAATTATATTATACGTTAAATATCAATCAATTAGATTTCGCTTCGATTTTCCGTTCTAATAAATAATTTGGAAACGAAAATGATCGTGAATGATCAGTTTTATTATTTCAATCTTAGCTCGGCGAATTAAACTTCTTTACTCAATTATTTTTTTGTTTCAGAGGTAACAAACATTATCTCTGCAATGTTTTGTCGTAAACGCAGGACAAGATTCTATAAAATATTTTTATAGGACATACCGTATACGATTGCCGTTGCGTTAAGCCTGTTACAATACTATTTTCCAGGTTTATTATACGCGTCACTTCGAGAAACAGGTACTGACCGTGCGGAATCCGCCAGAAGCGATATTCTGCTATAGTTAATCGCCGCGTTGACGGCTCGCAGGAGATAGTCGCAGTGAAAGGATCGTTCAATCGCGACGATCCAGCCGAAAGCTCGGCCACAATGTAGCCAAGCATCTCCGGTGAAAGGTAATAACGTGAGTTCGCCACTACGTTTTTGCTCCTCTGCCCGGTTCGGATCGATCCCGCGCGGCTAGACGATAATTTGGACCTGCTTGCAGAGAAAGCGGCCACGCATTTCTCTCGCTCGTGTTGGGAAATCGTGATAAGATTGTTATCGCGTTATGCATGATAACCTATTCTTTTTTTCACGACGAAATGAGCCGATTTGATTATTACACATATTAATAGTGAAATGATTGGTATCAATGTAAATTTTAAAGTGAGAATATGAAATGAAGTTGTGTTATTTCGCGATATATGCATGCAGGATTTTTCTTGAAAAAAATTTATATGCTGAGAAATAATTTAAACAGTCTATTCGATTTTTACTATTATTCGTTAATTTTTTTATTTCGCCAGTATTCTCTTATTCAATGGTTCGTATATATTTGGAATCGCCACGCAGTAAGCATATCTACGACCGCGGTTACGTGTCTGGTACATTAGGAAATGTAGATATGTTAATTGGAAAAATTTGTAATTCGATAAGACGAAACGAGTGTCCATTGGGTGGTGAAAGTCTCCGCAGAAAAAACGATTGCAAGTTAACCCACAGAATGCTCTTGCTCTTGCAATCGAATGCACGTCGCGAACGGAAAGAAAGTGAAACTCGTCGATAATGCCCGAAGCCTCGGTTCGTTTCGTAATTCCTACAAGGAAAGAGGATCCGTTGCAACGTGAATTACAATCTTCTGCGTTAGACAAATTGTAAGGAAACAGAACGGTTGTATATAAGACACGAAAGAGATATGCATGTTTTGTAAATTTTAATTTGATCAAGTAGATCGAAACCCGGTGTTTCAAATACCAGTAATATTCATATTGCAACGCTGAAAGATTAATATTACCCATTAATTCTGATTATTTGAATGCACGATTGATTAACCTCTTTCTAAAAATAAATCCACAATCCCAAGCCCTGTTAAGTACAAAACATTCGCGCCTCCAAACGTGTTTTAACGTCTACAAATTAAAAGACGCCGCAATTCCGGAATGTGAACCGCTTTACTTTCCATGAATAACCATATGCTTGAACGCACGGGGCGTCCGTTGAACCCGGGATACTCGGTCCATGTTTAAAAATTCCGTCTGAATAGCGCGTTGCAAAGATTCAGCAGGCACAATGGTCGCCTTGCCGGAATCACGAAAAAGCAACGACTGTTGCTCGCTCTCGTGAACGCAGACGTGAATCGTCTTCTCGGCGAAAGTTAAATGGACCGCGCTCTTAATTCGACACAATAGCTCCGAAAAATAGTCGTTTCGCGAAACAGAAGCTCGGCGAGCGTCGCGTTCGAACGCTCGAAAATTGAAACGCACCAAGCGTCGTCGATTAAATTTATTAAAACAATTCGCATCGACTGATCGACTACCTCCGTCCATTGCATTGCAACCACTCTGTACGATGGTATATTTCATTAACACGTTCGCTTAATTGCTTTTTCGCCGGTGGCCACGTTCAATGTAACAACATTATTATTGCACGGACAAGAGAAACCGTAAAAATTGATGGTTTCGAACTGCTTCAATTAAACGGACCGTATAACGATTTTTTTTGTCATACGTTCCCTGAGTCGGCGAACGCGGGTAAAATTTAACAGTTCGGTTACTAATATATTTAAAAATAATACAGTAATCGACACTGGGAAATAAAATTTAAATACATCTGTAATTTTCGATTAAACGAGATTGACGAAAGTTTTGAAATATCTTTCCGGGCACTCTTATACTCGGAAAAGTCGAGTGGGTATATCGTTCGTCGAAACAATCATCCGTAAAGCAGAAACGTTCGAGACGAGCTGGCAGTTCTTTCACGACCGGCTGATCCAGAGAAAAACATTTTTCTGTCGTCGAGAAACGTTTCGATGATCAACGACGGCGATACATAACGTCCTATCGGCCGACTGTGTGTTAATAGTCACCACGATTACACCGGTGGCCTTGTTACATACCTGTCGGCCTTGAGTTGCAGTATGCATACGCCCGGTGCAGCGAGGCGTTGGAGAAATGCTCGTAAAATTAACATAACAAACGTATGCGTAATTGTTGCCTGCTCACCTGACATTTCACCGCAGTCGAACGCGTACCGCGGGGGAAGAAAAAGAATTTTCCCGATTGCTAGGGGAGATTAAGTTGGAGGGGTTGCTCGTGAATCTACCCTTTCAATCGAAGCGTATACTTTCAAGTATCCAAGACAGTAGTGTTCAAGTATTAGACCACTAAATTGCCGCCTAATAAACGCCTAGAAAATTTAATTTACAAAGCTGGAGCGAATTGCACAATTTTTCCAATCCTTAATAAAATCCACATGTGACGAATGCTGGCAGACAATTTTTCGAGTCATAAAATGACCATTAATAATATATGACACGATAAAAGCTGTTTAACTGACCGTGCAATCGCAATTACACGCATACACAATCCTTTCGTTCCCTGCTGTGTAAAAGTTTTCTAATGAGAATTTCTATTAGACGCCGTCGCTAATAACGTCATTCACTTTCCACCAGAGGCACGTGACTACTGTAAATGCTAAATAATCTACCAGACAACGGGAAGGTAAGTCCAGATGATTCGTCACGTCGTTCGTGGTTGCCTTTTGAAAAGCGCGAAAATACGCGAAGGCACCATGGAATTTGTTTCTCCCGATGAACGAAGCAATATGCAAATAGCGTCTTGCTTTCAGCTCGCGACATGTTTCCCCGTCTTTCTTGACAAGAGTTATGGCGTATCCCATAGCCCGGCTGGAGGTTAAACCGTGTACTGACCAGAAGATAAGTTTAACTGTACTGTTGGGAAAGTGGCTGTTAGACGGGAAAATTGATCGTGTCACTGGATTCCATAAATATTTTGCAATGAGATCCTCGACGAACTTTCAGCAAAATTTGTCGGCCTATTATTTGCATTTAGAACTGTTCCCTTCGGCGACAATGGAACCAGCAAGATTATAACAGTAACAGGACTTAAATAAACCACGTTATCACGACGAATAGAATAAGAATCAACGATGTCAAGATACGTCGCTGTTAAATCCAAACCATGACAGAAAGCGATCTACAAGTATAATGCCTGTGCGTGGATAAGCACTGTACATTCATATAAAATGTCACGCCGTTCTATTTCTACGCAGAATATTACAAATACAATTATACTGTACGTAACCTTTATATTCCAGCAGGTCTACGTAAGATTCTATAAAAAGCAGCAGGTGTGGAAACACCCCTTAACACGCGGTTTTTTTCTTTAACACAACCAAGTAACAATTTTCATAACTAATATAAAAAAAATCCTTAACAAGCTTACTGTTAATTCCATTTTCGTGGAAAGTGCAAAATAATATTTAAGATCGTCAGATCACATGTCGACAAGAAAATAAATATATTATTAAGCATATATTAAAATGTACCTTAGAAGATTTCTATCTTTCGCGAGCAAAGGATTACGGGGCAAAGCGAGTCGTCAAAGGGTGACTGCTCTTGCCCCAGGTTCTTGTCCCTGTCTTTATTCGAAGTTCGCCATACTGAACGCATAATTATCGTCGACCAGACACTCTTTTTTTTATCACGACTCGGACTCATTAATGGCGAGCCGGGGACTATTAATCAAAAAGCAGGGAAATGTGTTGCGCTCAAGTTGCGCCGTCGTTGACACGCGCAAGGTTCCACGAATAAGACGTATAATAATGCGGCTGTGCACGATACACGCTTAAAAAATGATGAGGGAATAAGAGGGTTAGTAATTGTGCTTTCTCATTATTAGTGATTAATCCGTGTCTGGTTGGAATTCATTTTAAATTCAATTCACGCGGAAGATAATTGTATAGAAAGAAATTGCAGTATAATAGTCTTAAAATATATTCAAAATAATGTACAATAAAATATGAAACAAATTATTCTCATATAAACGTACAGTGCAGTCTAGAGACAGACTAAATACCAAATTATGATTATCATATTTTATTATTTATTTCTAAGCCCAATGCGATATGGGCGTAGCTATTACTTTCGCAACTCGTTTTACGATTTTTCGCAAAAATATCGCGCTCTCCCGCGACGTGGCGCGTTCAAAAAGCCGAACGAGATTCGAATAATTAAGAGCCTCATTTATGCACGAACCGTCCACGAGGATCTCTCCACCTCAAGCGCGTAATTTCTAATTACCCATGCGTTTCATTATTGCAATTCTCTCGAATCGCATTCGTATATAGGCCAGCGATTCGCAGCGACTCATCCTTCGAATTTTTCCCCGCAGAGCGGCGGCACACGCGCGATCGCTCGTGAAATTTTCAATTTCTGCCCGAACGATCGCCAATTTTCGCGATGCCCCGACAACAAGCGGAAAAACGTGCCGCGATAAATCGTCCGTGTGGCCGAGTAACGAAGACAAAACGTCGTCGGTGGTTTCGTCGCGAGAACATTGCGCGCTGAAACGTTTCAAATTGTCCCGTTGCATATCTCAAATACGCGCCACGAATTATCGTTTTATATGGCTCTCGCTTTAATCCACGCTTTCCAAGGCTGGTACGTACGCTATTTTATAGATGATTACGGTCGCCCCATTCAGGTGTATCTCCACAGACCATTATGTTTAAGCTATGACTAACGCCGTACTTAGTCCGTCTTTGTCCGCGGATTAACGTAATTAAGATGTATCAGCCTGGGTACAAAATAAATCCGCAGTATATTTACAGCGATAGGATTTGTAAGAAATTTAATCGGGGGAAAATTGCGTACGTTCCTGAAAATTGCAGCGGGGCATATGTTTAACCGAGTTGCACCGTATGCAGAGACATACTAGCGGGAATTTTTACGTAGCCATAACGCGTCGCATAATTCACCACTATTTTGCGAGGCATTATGCGGTTGAACATGGTGCACGCCCATTTTCAGCTAAATTGCGTCGGTAATTGCTGAGTACAGCCCGTGTATTCGAAGGTGACTGAGCAAAGGTGACGATTAATCGCGGTCATGGGATAATCGGAAGGTTAAAGGGTGGATTATTTCACGAAAAAGAAACGGGAAAAAAATATTGCCACGCGATCGTAGCCGCACGCGATCGTCATTGACGATAACTAATGGCTGCGTGAGCTTGGCTATGCATTTTAAGGCCTGCGACGCATCGCGGCAGGAATCTCGCAATAAATACCCTGCAATTCACGTTTCTGACATTTCTATATTTTACTCTAACTCGAGGCACGAGGATTGTCGGTCGTTGAACAAAACTCGAGGTTATCAAATTACCCACGCAGTTGTACAATATAATTATTCTGGAATTATAGTCGAAAAAGTATGATTAGTATGAAATTAAAATTCACAGATCGACGAATCCAAGAATTTCAATGACTTTCAATTTTCTCCCCTTCTATCTGTTGATATTATGCAGTTGAACGAAAGTTATCCCGCAAATCCTTATCCGCAGTTGTTCGTGAGAAAGGGATATATTCAGAGCGCGTAAAGAATTGCGGGAATCGTTTCACGCATGACCATTCGGCGTAAACGATTTTACACGGAGCAGCGAGCAAGTCGAACGAATGGTGTTCAGGTCTGAATCGCGGGTCGGAAAAGCGGTTTCCTTCGATTCTTCCCTTTCGAAACGACGGAAGGGATTAGGCGCGGGATGATAATAGATCCAAATCAGGCCGTTTAAATTCTAAGCTCGAGTGCCGGAGTCGGATTGCATTAGGTTCACAAATTAAGAGGGCCAGCCGTTGGCGCGGCGACTAACAAAATTCGCGTGGGACGTTTAATGAATTCTTACGAGTCGTCGCGACGTCCACCCCCGACTGAATTAAAACTGAACGACGTGACCGCGTGCCGGAGTCATAATTTCCACTAACTGGTTGCTCGAAATTCCTTCAACTTCGCGCGGAAATTTCCCTCGACTCCCTTTCGTCGTTATTTTATTCGCAAAGATACAACGAAGCTTTCCTTCGCGTCTGCTCCACGATTGCAATTAGATCTCGGTACGTTTCGCAGGTGATACTGCCCGTTTCCAGACACGCGTGAACGGACGAGCAAGGTGGCCCTGCGCTTTCTCTAATTATAACACTTCATTCGTAATGCTTCGCAACAAGGAACGTTACGGCCATACGAAACGCGGGGACGATAATTACGCTCGAAACGATAATTGGTTGCAGCTGTAGCAGGGGACTGCCTACTGCTTCGTGGAAAGAAGATAGAAGCGGCTGACCTTTAATCTGAAGTCATTTCACGTCGCGAAATTGCTTTCAGTTTGTCTTGTTGCTACCCCCTGAAGTAGAACTTCTGTAGTTTAATATTTGCCCCATTAAAAATCAGGTACACCGTGGTTCTGGTGGTACGGAATCCACCTGAAACTGTAGGTCTAATATATGTGTAAACTCGTGTTTCGAAACTCACTTTCATCGTTTCACACACCGTAGTAGTCGCTAATGACCAATAGCGGGCGACTCTAAATAAAATGAGGGAAAACATTGTATTTATTTATTTTCCATTACAGAGACAAGCGGGATATATGTGTAAACATTTCTTTGACGCTTCTGCAAATTGTGTAACATTATAGAGGAATATTTTGAATAGAGAAAAACAGGGGAAGCGGAATAATGTTCAATGAAAATAATCGCATTCGCTGTAAAAACGGTAAATCTCTTTTTGAAAGGATCCTATTTATGGATCAGGGAAATAAGGTGGAAATGAAATGGACGCTACTCTGGCGCCATGGAATTGCCATCGAAATGGTGTCAACCAGGTTTAATCAGCCCCTTAGTTATGGATACTGCGATAATACCGATAGATGTGTTTCGCGTAACCAGCTTTCTAGCTGAATTTGCCCAATTAATTACAAACAAACTGCGAAGAGGTCCAGATTTTTTAAATCAATCTTTACTTTTCTTATTTCGCGTGCGATACTTCTATAATAGTATTAACGCAAATAATTTTTAACAGCTTTATTCTGTCATTAAATGTCTGGCAAATTGCGATAATTTTCTACAAATGGTACTAATTAGAAGCAGCTTGTATTCCTCAATGAATTACTGCCGGGAACTGTTCTGTATTATATTATGGCGTTTCCATAGATATCTGTCGCGACTTGGAGAATCAGTGCGACAATGTTTATAGAAGGATTCATTCTGTGACAATTATGGGAACGTTGAATGTCTAATTTCGACTGGTGCAAGCAAATACGCTCGATTCCGTTAAAGCACCATGAAGTGTTGAACCAGCTGAATCAACTTTGCCGCTCGAATCAATTGAACCAACTGGATTAATTTAATCTCTGTCGTTCCACTTGACCGTGATCATGTGCGACTAACATCCGCAACTGGCGAGGAAAAATTGCACGAGCAGCTTTGGAATGAATTATTCTCTGAACACAGAACTCATCGATCTACTGTTCATGTTTATATTAACATTCCTTGTTTCGTATTATTAATGAAACGAACCGAATTAATTAACGGATTATTATTATGAATTTCGAACCAGTTTATTTGTAGGAAATATAAAGCGATTTTCAGACAAATTAACAGCAACAATGACACTGCAGTATTGTTGGGAGATAAGCCTTTGGTGGCTTTATTTTAACAGGTGCTCTCGGTCGAAAACGAGATCGTGATAAATTAATTCAGACATTAATGACGCACAATCCGAACGCGAGGCTCAATGGGAACAAAGACGATCGTCCATCAGGGAACGAGGTCGAAAACGAGAACAGAAATTATCCGAATTCTCCTCGTGCCATTCTATTTAATTATTCATTTCAACACGGTTATAGTCGACGTACAGTTATCAGGAACAAAATGTAGATAGTCGAACATATCACCCTGGTGTATTCTTGTTCTAAGTAAAATAAATATGAAAGATCAAAGTCTTGGAAATTTGGCACAGCTCTTATCTCTCTCTTAATCATTCACTTGTTCTTGCGCTTACGTTTAATGAAAATTTTCCATAATTTTCTCTTCGCGGGGAACGAATAAATCTTTCCCAAAGACGAACGCGAGCACACTTCGTGGAATAATACTTCGGTGCATTTGGCGCCCAACGACTTGGCAATTACGTAGTCGCCGCTAATTAATGCGATTTTCGCTGTGCCGGTAACTTCTTCGACCCACTAAACATTAATCAGTGTTAAATTGAACGGTACCGTGCGATACCACGACGGACGCGTGATAAATATTAATTATAACTTGTCGGTGAGTTCGCTAATTAGTTGGGGCATTTACCACCGTGACACACGGAGAATCACTGTGCTTTCACGCGATTATTCCCGCCACGCGTTCATCTTCCCAGTTAAATACCACCCCCTCTCGTTCCTGTTTCAACCTTTGTTGCACTCCGCCGTTGGTCTTTCCGCACGCGTGCTTTCTGTGCTATTCGAAAGTTTAGGGAGAAACCTCAGAAGATTCGAGAGTCTGGAGCATTGGAGAACGGATGTGTACGCAAAAGTTTGGAGCGTGAAAACGCTTGAAAGTCGAGGGTTTGTTGCTCGGGGCGCTACGAATTGCATCCCCCTTCGGAAGTCGCACGATTCTTCTAGTATCTTATTTAAAACCTTGCAGGAAAAATCTGTCAATTCCTGTCATATACCATTGTTACAAAAGTGTGCATTCTTCGCCACAATAATAAACATCAAGTGAAATTAATTTCCTTGAAACAATCATCCCTGCAGCAGACAAAGACTAGCATTCGTGGCTCCGTCGATGTGCCCGCAACTCGATAGTCGTCCACCGACTGAATTATGTATGCCAGCTCCGCCAAAGACAATCCGTGTGCAACGCAATCGGCACGTACCTTCCTTTTCTGGACGTTTTAACGCGTCCCTGTTCCATTAAGCTTCTTTCACCCTTGTTTTTCCGGCCACTTTTCTCCTCCTGTCGTCTTCGCCCGTTCCCGCCCGCGTGCACAGAGAGGCGAATGCGTTTCATTCTCGAGAGCAACGTCTCGAAATCGATCGAGGATTTTCGTGGGATTATTGGTTCATGAACCACTCTCTCTTCCCCTCCGCCCCAATCGGTCTAGACGTTCCACCTTTTATCGAGAACGTCGCATCCGGCCGATGCGATGGCCAGGCCGAGATGGAACCTAATCAGTAGGCATTACGTTGCACTGGCGTCCTAACAATTTCCGATAAGATTTACTTCAACTTTAACGGAGCCACGTTGCACGCTGAAACGACGACTGGGCACGAGTATCGTCTGTGTCTGATCTGTTGCAGCGGAACGCGATGCCTCTTCGAATAGCAGAGTATTTCGAAGGGAACTCGAGTCGTAATTTAGTGATCATTTTCTTTCGTGCCTTCGAGTCTTGTTATCGTTTTATTTATAAAAGAGAACATAGTATGTTCACCAGTCTTGTAAAAAGAAATTCCCTTTAAAATCGCCCGCAATACTATACTTTTAAATATCGTCGAGGAAAGTTAATATTATAGTTATCGCCACTTCATCGATCCCAGGGGCTATACAATATACTATCACAGGACCATCAATCCATCGCGCGAGAGTAACCGTGCGAGATAACGATTCGCTCGAGATTCAGCCAGAACGATATTAATTGTTACGAGTGTCTCTGTCCTCGAATATTTCACCACGTAGTTCGTCGACGTGCAATGAAATATCCTCGCGTCTAATTGTGCAAAAAAATGTCGATTCACAGTCGCCTCTGTCTTTCACACGATTCTATGCAGCAGGCACACACTGGTCGTGAGCAGTTGGTCGAAAGTGAAATGCGGATCGCGACTTTCGCGAGGAAAACAGACCGTATGCATCGCTTGCGTAAGCGTGCAACATCCTCTCGTATTTTCCCAGGCGAATCAAGAGAGTTGTGAATGTCGGCCGAGTTCGTTTAAAGTTGGTTGAATTCGTGAGACCCGTGGCGAGCTATTGAATTGTTGAATTACTCTTCGTTATCGAGATTCTTTCGGACCTTTTATCAATCCTATTTTTCACCGTGTCCTATTTGTTCACCGTGTCACCACGCTGTCAGCTTGATCATACATTTCAACGGATCTTTCGCGACGATCGTTTTTATAACCAACGCGTTACTCGAATTCAGAAACTGAGATACCAAGAAGAGCATTGATCACGTTCCCCGTGTATTCGCATTACATCCAATTAATGGAAATCAATAATATTGCTAGTAATTTGAAACACTCAATACCGTGTCTAAAAATATCCAATTGCTAATAAATATTTCTCCACTGAGCGCTTACAGAATCCACAAGTATCACAGGCATAACCAGTACTTGTATCAACGTTAGTACTCGTCGTAACCTGACAATAAATTCCCTTCTAAACAAATACCCTTCCAATCCAATAGCCACTGGCCGCCACCGAACACCAGTTCGTCGTCCCGAAAGTGCGTTGGAATTTTCCAGCGGGGTGATTTTCGATCGCGCGGGAAGTCAAAATAAATCGACGAACAAACGACGGCGCCCGCGTCAAAGGTGAGCGCGAAACGCCGAAACGAGAGGGTCGGAGACTTCGATGGTGACGAGGGATAGGGGGCAAAAAAAAAAAAATATTCCTGTCCGCCGGGGTGACGCGAAAAGAATATATCGGCGGTCCTTTCGCGGAAAATGGAGCACACAAAGGGCCTACGGAACGAAGGCTTGTATCCAGACGCGCGGGAATTTCGGAATGCAGCCGGTGAAACAAAACCTACCCCCGTCGGCTGTGCTCCGTTCACCGCTCTCCGCTGGGGGTGGTGAAACGTGGCACAGCCGTCGCGTAATTGCCTGGCCGGGAACAAAAGGCTGGTCGCGCAGGTGAAAAATATACGACGGAATGGAAAAACTGGCGCGTCTCCAATTCGTGCCTCGATACAGGCTACTATCGTCCCATCTCCTTCTGTGAAATGGTGCAACGAAATGTCCGACTGGTCCTCGAGCGACGCGAATGCTCCCGTTGCATTCTTTCCTTTGGGGGGTGGGGCGGGAATGGAGGGATGGATGCGGTAGTTTCGAAGAAACCGAATCGAATGGTACATAGCTCGAGATTATGTAATTTTCTTCTGAACAAGTTTCGAGATCGATTTACGTAACACGAGCTATGAATATCGGCGGCCTTTTCAGAAAATACTGGGAAATTGCGGAGGTCAGTTTCCCAAGCCCCAAGTAGAAACATACAATAATCTTGCTGCGACAGGAAATTTTGTTACGCGAAGAATTCTTTATTGTTGCAACGCGAAAGGGCAAGAGGAATTTAAGAATCTCAGGCTAATACTTCATTTGATTAGTTTCTAAATGTCTTTGAGTTTTTTCAACTGTCTATTATTGCTATTGTTGTCACAATATAGAGGTGGGGTTTTCGTGTCACTTTTCCAAACAAAAATCTGGTCCAGCTTGTCTCTAATCATCTTTCTTTTATTTTTTCTTCTTTTTTTGTGAAACCAGGAACAAGCAAAAATCGCGACACAAAGGGAACGAAAGGCTTTCGTAATTGTCACACGCAACAAAGCCGCGGGTAGAAAAATTGGCGCGATTCCAGCATCGATGTTTCCACGGCGTCGCGATGACAAGACGCGAAATGGGCGCACGCGCGCGTAATTACGCTGGAAAATCGGCGTGCACGTTGGCCTACGCCTCGTTTTGTTTGCACAGCTTTCAACCGACGTATAAATCTACGCATTAACGAGTGGACGGCATGGTCGCCATTATACGCGTAAATAAAATCAGCTGCAGGTAAACGCTACTGCCAAGCGGTAATTAATGAATTATCGCGTGAACCAGAATTCGTGGAGTCACTTACGGTTATCCTGTTCGATGCTCGGCACGGGAAATTCGCTCAGACAGAACACAATGGACTCACCTGTAAACAAACGTATTAACGTTAATGGCGATTGATATGTGGGTAGAGATTTCAATTAATAATTTCAGCAGGAATAAATTTGCCCGACGAATTGGCCGAGATATTTTTAATTAATCGTTTAACATTCGTTGATTATCAAGTACTCGACAAATGCAAAAAAGTATTGTATAATGAAAGAACAAATTTCTTTTATCCTATAAATATGAGAAAAAAGGTCGATTCTGTACGTGTTAAATAATTTATTGTATCACACTCTATTAATATGCATTCGACTGCTTTCAAATTGAAAATATTCCACATTATTATTATCACATTGAATTGTTCACTTACTACATAAAAGAAAATACTTAAACAATCCCCAAAATCCTCTCCCAGAATCTATAAACAGAGAAGTCCTCAACTACCTATGAACTTACATCTCCTACACCTTCGTTCTGACTTGCTCATCATAAAACCAAGATCTATCCTGTGACGGCACGGTAATCTCGCAGATGCCGCAGTCATCCACAGCGGAAGGACACGGAATCGAAACAGCAGCGGCGAAGAAGAATGACAGGGATTACAGACACCGTGGGTAAGACGGTGGAGGGTGACGTGGAAGATTCAGCAGAGGGTAACACGGAGACAATCTCTCTCTCTCTCTCACTCTCTCTCTGCGTCTCTCGATTAATCGTCGCTTCCATCCGAACGGGCCTTCAGAAGCAACGTTCAACCGGCAGATCCCCCTTGACGAGTCTGCGATTGAGACGTCTCCACCCCTCGCAGGATCGTACGTTAAACCAACCTAATCCACCCTCTTCTTTGGTGGTGCACTGTTCCACCCGGTGAAACCTCAAGGTTACTCCTCACGAGCCGGCGAATAGCCAATTTCACTGGCTTTATTTAAAAAAAAAAAAACGTGGTTCTTAGTTCACTTATTTATCAGTGAAGGGTAGGGCGAGGGTTGATTTAAAGGGTCGCTACAGGGAGCCTGGATTGCCTGAGCATTCCAGTATCTACTCTATTCATTCGTTTCGATCTTTCTCTTTTCAAGGAAAATATTTAATACGGACGCAAGAGATTTTATATAATACATAAGCAGTACTCCTATTGAGGATATGGATTAGAAAACAGAAGTATTAAACAGCCTGCTCACGTTGCAGCGTGGTCGATTATGACTTCGGAAATATGAAATAGTTTAGCCCGTAATACTCACCGGATTACTCGGCTGGGTTTGTGTTGAAAAATTTATTTAACGGACGAGCGAAGCGGCGTCGACGAAACTAATTTTCCACACTCTTAAATTGGGAACTTTGATTAGATATGAACCGTCCCCGGGGCTTCGTTCTCGCGCGTCCCGGAGAACGGTGGTCGCTTGAACTTTTATTTAAACGAGTAACCGTGGTCAGGGAAGCAGCGAGGAACTTTTGTCCATCGCGGGGAAACCCGGGGTAGAAAGTTTCACCTCCTAAATCCCGGCCCTCTGGGGTGTCATTTAATCGATCCCACTGACGTCTGGAACGTACTCCAGCTCCTCGAAGAACGTATGCCCGTCCCTTTTTCGCCGCAGCGATTGCAAGAGGGTCGACCGCGGACGGAAGTAACGTACAAGCGGCTCGACTTCCGGAATTAAACGCCAAGGTTTCCATCGTGAAACACGGTGGCCAAGATTAAACGACACCTCGAAAAGTCTGGCTCTCCCCGTGGAACCGGCAAGTGCCCCTTTCTAAAATTTCTATCGCGAGTGGTGAGCTCATTGTCGAGAGAATAATTGGCGAAACAAATATGGTTCCTGCTAACGATCAAAACGGCCGCGGTTCAATTTAGACCTAGGTATAAAATAGAAGGGGAAATTGGAGATAGCTGTTCCCGGCTTACGCCAGTCCGTGCGACGTAACTCGAACACCGTCAGACAATAAGCTTTGGCTGGAAAATTCAAGGGTTCTCGTATCTTACGCGTACGTATATACCCTCGTCCTCGAGAATGCCCAGTGAATTTTACATTCAAACCGTGAGCTGAACCTCCGTCGCACAGTGAACTCTCTGGGGAGTATTCCGCATTCCAGAAACTCTCAATCTTCGTCCCTACAATATGAAACAGTATCGTATATTCCCGCGACCTTAAAAAAAATCTACATCCCTCCAGTCGAGTACCATAAAAATCAATATAGCGCTGGGTAGAGTAATCCTCGATAGAGCGAGAAGGAGGAATTCTCGCCAAACTGGCAGAAGGAACGACGAGAAGAAGGGAGAACTCGTTCTGACGAGACTAATCTGCAGAAAATACCACGTAATCGATGGTGCGACCGGATGAAACGAATCAGAGCATCACCTCCAACCTTCCGCCCTCGGTTCACCCTCCGTGGCAAGGGAAATCCATCGTGTTTGCGCGAGCTAGACGAAGAAAACGAGACGTACTTTGCGTCCCGCGACGCGATCGGGTCAAAGGGAAGGGACACCGGACCGGTTAAGCTTCAGAAAATTGAGTGCTCGCCTCGAAAGAATCGCCGCCGTTCCCGTCCCCTCGGCTACTTCGCGCTGCCCGTCTTTTTACTCTCCTTGCTGCCCACCCATCCCCCTTCTTTCCCCCCTCGAGAGTTTCCAACGCGAAAAGTCTTGGGAAAGTTTCACTGCTAGGTGCAGTCGACTCTTTGCTCGCCCGTTCGGATTAGATGCTTTCGAAATGGACGAGGCGACGGGCCCTTTAAGGAGAACCACCCCGCCGCTGATTAAGAAATCGTTCGGCTAGTTGGCTGGTCGTTTTAGCCTGGCTACTTTAAAGCTTTGACGCACGTTTTGGAATTCTGACTATCGTTTGGTTATTGCATGGTGAAATTGAATGAAAGCATGGCTTTCATATAGGACATATTTCATATATTCCTGAAAAAATTAATTGACTCGAAGCTGTGTTTAAAAATAGTTGACATTCCAGTTTTGTTATATCTTTGTGGAACGTAGGTCTTAATAAAAGTATCAGACGTGAACTCTTTGCCATTCTTCATCAACACCTGGAGGATGAAGATCTGCTCAGATTCTTTCATAACCTGATTAAAGATCGTTTTGCTGAAATGTAAACTTCTTAAGCTACCATCTAAGGGTGAGGAAATACAACCGCAACTTTGGCTAAGCATAGAAATAAAGAAGACGGGGAACGTTGACGCGTCTCGACGCCGGATACGACGCTTATTCTAAATTGATGGATGCTAATATATTCACCGCGAGCGTTGCACTAATTATTCGCTATCCAGCACGTTCCTGCTGGTGCCTCTGTGCGTCAGCACGAACAAGAACGGCGGGGAGGGTAGAAATGTTGTCGAATGTTATCCTTTTATTTATTCAGAACGCAGTCTGCATTCCATGTTACGTTTGATTAATAATATTTCTTAAAACTCGCGCAAGAAAAATGGATGAACGGAGGTGTTATGGTAATTAGGGGGAAGTCGATGGGTTGTGGGAGTTCTCGGTGCCTCTGGGGCACATTTGTCGAACCAGCACGATGTTTATGATGTAAGTTGGCTCTGCACGCGAACTGCAACAATGCATGTCCATCAACGATGTATCTAACTAAGTGTTAGGGGCGAACGGAATTATTAATGCAATTAGGTTAAGAAGTTCCAAGTCCTCTCAACTTCGTAATCTTAGGGCCTAATGTGCACACACATTCTCTCCAGAATAAAACGCACAAAAGGACTATTAATATTAGAAACAAAAGTCCACGAGCCAGATCTACCGGATTTATGCCGGTTTTGACCAACTTTGACCAATTATTATAAATCAGGTTCACAATAATTTTCTTAAACTTAAGTTTCTCGAGGCATTGTAATTTTTCGAGAATTAAGAAATAAGCAATTATAAAGTTCCGCGAGAAAGAATTCTCACGGAGGAACACTAATTACAGCTATTTCGCTGGCAGTTCATGATCCCTGGGTAAAAGGTCCTCCGTTGCTCTCCGTGCTTTCGAAAGGACTGTAACTGGAGGCGTACTCGTTAGACGTGAAAGCCTCTGTACACAAGATCAAGGTGTACGAATAACTCGTACCCCGTTCCTCTGCCCCCTCGATGCTCCTCCCGTGGGAGCAAAGCTACTTTCAGAACCGGGAAAGCTTTGAGGTGTCACAGAGGAAGTCCTGTCTCACTACGAGAACCGAAACTTCCGATAGTTCTCGAGGCCAGACTCGGCGGACTGGTCGCTTCGTGTGTCAGCTCGTGCTTCGATCTGGCTCCTCTTAACTTCTGTCCAGGAAATTAGTGCTCTTGCGGTGTACACGTGTTCCATTCGCATTATTTTTCCTCGGCGGTGTTAAGAAAGTTTCAGAACTTGTCGTTCAGGCATAGAGCGATCGTACATTTAAGGAAAATCATTGTATCGGAGAAAATTGATACTGGTATATATTACGGGACAGATCATTTGCATTTAATGTTTTTCCAAACAGTGAAATGCGCAACAACAACAGACATCCAGATTTCTACTTAAAAAATTAGTCGAAATAATTCAAAGGGAATAAAAACATGCTGCCTTTTTTCTTGTCAATTTCACTTATATATTCTGTTTAACGAGATACATAGAGATACCGCAGATAACAATGGCCAGACAAGATATACAATGCGAACTGACACATCTGTTCCTCCAAGAAGTCCAAGCTTCAACTTGGACAAGACAATTCGGCGTTCCCAGCCTCCGTTTCCTCTCCAATATCCCAATACAACAACGAACCTGGATGATCGTTTGATCTTTTTAGAAAGCTAATAGCACGCAAAGGAACGGCAGATCGCGTAGCATTAAGGTCGCCCGCGATCAGCCCACTTTCGGCTCGGAATCGTCCGTTCTCCAAGAAGAGAAATCGACGTGTGCACGTTCGAGTGCATGGAATGCTGGACGCGGCAACTTCTGCCCATCTAAAGTTAGATTACTTTCGCGCAGCTTACGTTACACCAAAGAAGTCCGCTTCTCTAATACGCCTCGTGAAAGAGTCGGGCGATCCGGGCCAATAACGGCGAAACTTGCCGTTTCTGCCGTCCGTTCGATAACTTCCACAGTCAAGTTGAATTTTCCCAAACGCCTATCACTGTACGAATTTTCCCGTGCGATTTTTACGCGCCGCAGAAAAACTCGAACATATATCTTCAACGATAGAGCTCGGCGAACGATTTGAACGACCCTGCGAAGAAAATTGCCGGTCTGGTAATTGAACGAGCTCGTGACCGTCTATTTTTGGTCCTGCGAGCACGATTATGATGACCGCCACTTACACGAGCGTTCCGCCTCGAAACAGCTCGCACGGTACACACGCGATATCGTTTTCTTATTGTGGTTGCACGTGAAAGGAACGACGCGAGTGCACGAGGCTTTGTAAATTTTCATAAGCCCGGAACAAAGTCGTTTCCGGTGAACAGACCACGCTGAGGGGCTTTGAAATGTAATCGCGACGCTTAACCGTGTTCCGGACTTTAAATAATTATTTCATCGAGCGTCGTTCCATCGGAGGTAGCCCCAGAGCGGAAGTTTCCCGGCTTCGTTGATTAAAGTTCCAATTATCTAATCGCCGTCTTTTGCCCTTTAATTTTGTCGTCGCTGAACTCCTCTGCGCCGGCTTACTTTCTTCCTCGCCTTTTTCCTTGATCACGCGCCCGCGAGTTGCGAACGGGCTTTCCATCCGCGCTGGACGAGGGGTGAAACGTTTCTCAGACTACGCAGCGTATTTTCCAGCTTACGCAGGAAGTGGAACAACAATGAAGAGAGTTTAAGGGGGCGGAGTGTAGGGTGGTCGCACGATTGTTTTCTAGTTAGCTTGTTATACGCTTGCCGGGCGGTAATTTGTGGCAGCACACGGAAGCTGCGGAGAAAACTCCTCGTACGGAATTGGAGGAGATGGCCAAGATTTCCGGATGAAGCGTTGCTCGTTGGGAAGGCTACGTAATTTTTCTTGCCTTCTTATAATTAAACGCAGACTTCTAAAGACATTACGAAATGTATAATTCGCATAGTGCCGAGGCGCAGATTACTAACGATACTATAAAGGAAAACTCACGATAAATATTAGAAACTCAACTCATAGGAAGTGTAATTAAAATTCCATTAAATCTGAATGTAATCATAGGCCACGCAAAAGTTTACTATCAGCATCATTGCCTGCCTTCGAACGTCCGTAAATCCTGATTTCCAAAGTTCCATCAGGAGACATTCCGTTCTAATGGGGAAATCGCGATTGCCTGGCGTATTTTCAATCAGACACGCCGCAGCAGACGGAAAATCATCGTGATCGAGGATACATGGTCCCGTTTCAAGCAGAATCTTGTTAGTCCTGTGATTTTCGCCGGAGATTCGTGGCAAGGACGATTACCACGGAACCAATCAGCGCTTCTTGGCCTGCCTCTCTGTGCGCTGGTGACATTAACGAGGGCTCGTTCGCGAAATGGGACCAGTTCTACATACATAGACGGCAAGGAAGGAGGCTCCAAGCTTTGCAACTAGTTCGTCTGCTTTCGTAATGAAATGGTGATGCAAGAAAGTTTAAATCTACTGCGTTCGTCTTCCCCTTTTCTCGTTTCTCACTTTATAAATTGCAAACGTTTTCCGGGGTTTGCTTGGCGCTATATGTACATCACGGAACAGATGCACAAACCCTGTTAAAAAATTGTAAATAAAAAAAGCATGGACAAGAACGTGGCTATTCGTTTAATAATAGAAACACGAAACATCGTATTATGTGCTTTGTTATTGATGAAGCAGCCTCTCAGAAGTGGAAGACAAAAAGCTCCCGACTTATGGCCGCAAGTTCACGTGCTCTTTGGCCCCATGCTAGTAACACAGCGTCGAAACGATCGACCGTGCAACTTGCATGCGAACTCTCCGCCAAAACGAACGAAACGCGGACAATTGGCTCGCGACGTATAGAATTTTTATATAGCTCGGCCCATAACCGGTGGCTTGGCTTCTTCGGGAATTTCTCCGAGTATCGTTAAATTATTCCAACGTTTAGCACAGTCCATGCATGCCCCTACAATTTTTCCTTTTCACCTCCGTTGCAGAAAATTCTATCGCCGAGGAAACACGATACCGTGTACAATAACAAGGTAAAATATTCCGCAATTTTGTATATTGTATTTCGTCGAGCTGCTGACCCTTCTACGATTGCTTTTTCAATATAATACTAATAATAATATATGTTCTATTGTGAAACGACGGAGATCTACCAAAGGATGAAAATATTTATATACGACTGTACAAGCATTCTGACGAATTAACAGAACTTCATTTGCTTTGAGTTTAAAAACGGAGTAATTACAAACTCGTTCGGTATCTCGGGGACCTCTGGCTATCCGCTTACGTTATGTAATCCTGTTTCTCGTTCGCAAGGCAAAAATCATCATCGAGCACAGATTCTGTTTCACCCAGCTGAAAAGGGAAAGGGGCTGCATAATTCCTCCTTTCGAGAATTACCCGCAGATTCTTGGAAGCCTGCATGCAGCGGCAAGGGGATTAAGGACTCTTGGTCAGACGCAGGTAAACGTGGCTCGCAGTTGTGTAAGATCCCAGTTTATGACATAATTCCACATTGCTGAGATCATCATAGTATAGCGAAAGTCCTTTGGGAATTCTTTTACGCGATCGTTCGAAAATTTCATAAGCAAACTTTCGCGGTTCCATTCTCATTCGAGACAGACATTGTCTGGCGTTGCAATAGTCGAAGTTGACCTTCGACTAGGACAATTCGACCAGATGTTACGCCAGCGAATGCTTCCAACTATTCTTTACACTGTACTAAAATTTTCGCTTAATATTCCGGGACTGCCTAAATAATAGAACTATTTTTTCTTAATCTACAATATTACTTTTAAATTGGAAACTTCTTTCGAAACTCTTCTGCGAATGATAGGGGAAATAGGTTCTTTTTAAAATGAGATTCTTTTAACTGAAAGGGTTTAGAGTAGAACGATTAAATCCTTGGTAGATCGAAATGGGTCAAGAATCATTCTAGATCAAGATGGGAATCTGAAGTTTCTGTTTCGCGAAGAGGCACACAAACGCCAGAGCTTCATCGTGATACTCTATCGAATAGTCGACTTCCATTCGTTGAAGATCTTGGGTAACCTCTGAGCGAAAGGTCTTGTCGAAACACCTTGGTGGTTTTCAATTCAAGGCAAGCACTGGCTCGTTTGTATAAACTCTCTTACGGATCCTAGTGCTTTCTCTTCTTTATTGGTGAAGTTCCTTGCGAAATTGACTTCGCGAACATCGAAGAAATCAATGGGATTCTAAGAAAATTTACTCCGATCCAATGTAGAACAACGAAGGTGAAGTTTTTCTTCCAAGATAATTCTATCTTCGAATCTATCTTGAAACTCCTTTGTTCCTGACAGAAGAAAATTAAGATATCGAAAAAACTTCTCTTCTTCGGAACTAATACTAACAATTTGACGTATTTTACTTCGTCCTTAAAATACGAATTTTGTAATACCCAGACTGTATTCCCACTTTTGCACATTTGTAATAAAACAATTTCCATTAAAAGCAAATAAGTTTTCCATTCAATTCCTCGCGTAATCTACCAGAATGTCCAACGTTTCACGTCATCAGAATTACCGTGGCCTCGTCAGACCTTGCAGTATCACGATTATCGCGAGACGCAGGGAAATAAGGAGTCCATTAAGGGATAAGTAAGGACAATGACTGTCAGCCGCGAGATGGTCGACGACAGGGCGTCGTTTCGCGACCTTTCTCCACGAAAAGGAAGACCAGAAGAGAAGACTCTGCGGAATACGCCGTGCCTTCGTTCCCTGACGTGGCAGGAACACGCTATTATCGTTAAATCGCGGCACTCTTCCGACGCGGTAAGTGCTAACCGGGGCTTACGAGCCTTGGCTCAGAAAGATCGTTTTCATATTGCGGCAACCGTCCGCTTTATCACTCTGACGATTATCAGTCGAACCTCGGGACTGTTTTAAATCGATATCAGAACCTGGCCATGATACTTTTTATTTCAAAAACTTTCCCACGCAATAGAGCGTGGAAATAAAATTTTTACAGATCTTCTGCTAATGAGTTTGGACCTCTAAAGTGAAAATCATTCAAGGGAAACCTTTTCATTTATTTTGAAATAGTCGTTAAAAATATGCGCATATATTCCAAGACATGAACAAGCTTCTAGTCCACATCGTGAATATAAAAATGTGATAGACGTCGGACCCTAATATGTTGGCGAGAAATTCGAGGGTAATTCAGAAATGTAATCCACCTGTCCTTTCGGGCGAATGATTTAGCACGCCGGAACTTTTATGCGGCTGTCGGGGACGATTGTTCTACGATGATCAAAACCACGGTTACACGGAACGGAAGCGGCTCGCGTGCTTATGAATGAAGCGATCATCGTTTCGACCAGAGGCATTCATTCTCTTCTTGAGATAGATGAAGCCTTATTACCGGCTGGATTTAAATCGTTGGATTAAACCCGAATTTTGGGACGAAACGATTCATTTCGCGGGGCATTTACATTCTCTATTAATTCCTCTCGCGTAACGAACATGTGTGCACAGTTTACAATCGCAGAAATGTTATTCCACACCGGGTAAAAATATTGTATATTTTAGATTCCGTGTTTCATTTATCATAAGAAGAAAGGAAAACAATATTCTCATTCAACCATCTCTACAATTCCAATCTATTAAAATTCCTTTGGGCCACAGTACACTTTCCCGTTAAATATGTATCTAACACGACTTCCATACATTTATCACGTGCCACCGTTTTATCTCCAGCCGAATCGAGATAACATCTCGCCAATCGTGGCGCAAGTTATTTCTTTCACCCAGGTGCTACAGCTTGGAAGAAAATAACGAATCCGTTCTACGACCTATTTTCCGTTTCTTCCCTTTCCCCTTTTTTATTCTAAGCTTTTTCTCGTCGTTCTGTCTCTCGACTGTTGGCCATGTCTATTCGCCCAAAGAAGATTCAAGCGAATCTCGACGGTCTTGCCGTTCACACCTTGGGATTTGTCGTCAAGTAGGAGGAGAAGCGAAATAGGGAAGTGAAGAGAAAAGAAACGAACTGGCTGGCTGTAGAGGAAAAACGAAATAACAGAAAGAGGTCTCTGAGAGCGACACTAATTTTTCGAATGATTAATTTCACTTTTATCGAAGATTCGATGCAATTAAGTCGAGTTCGTGCAACTTTTATTCAATTGACAGCGAAACATTCGACGCAGGGCGACAGAGTCGAATGCCTGACCAGGCGCTGGCCTTTTCTACTGCGCGCCGTACCACTGTGCGGATAGAAATATCGTTACTCTTTCTCACGCGAGTCATGCGATTCTTCTCTGATAATTATTGTAGAATATTTATGCACAAATGAATGGATAAAATGTGATACAAATAATTGATAGACGCATTCGCGATTTTCATGATTCAAATTAATTATTGAAATGATTACTTCTTTTAATTACACCTACCTCTGTCCGGCAAATTAAATTAATCTTCCCCCTCGAAGCATGTTTTTAATTACTCGCAATGAATGGACCCTATATTTATGCGATGAAGAATTGAAACAACGCAGCGTCCTCATAATTCGTTCCCCACTTCCAAATACTGTTTCTGTATTTCATGAACGTGCACGATAAAAACGAAATTGGTGGTGAAATATTCGGGCAGAAGTTTCGCATGCTTGTCCGCGCGGAAAAGTCACGTAGCCGAACGCGTTTGTTTCGCGGGAACTTCGAATCGAGACGGGTCGGTGGACCACGATTATAAATCAGCTGCAACTTCTGCGATGTCCGGCCAGACGCTAAACCGCCTGCACGCCGAATATGCAATTCGACACGTAGAACCGGCGATGCACGTACGCGACAGCCTGCTAACTGTTCTAAACAGCACTCGAACCGGCGGAACTCGCACGATCGAGTTATCTAATGGCGTGTAGCGTGAGTGGAACCCTGAACGCCAGTCCGAGATAATAGGGACCCTTGGAACAATCATCTGGCACTGACAAAACAGATTTAAGATTCAATTACATGTACGAGTGACGTGCTCACTCATTGTCAGTTTATACATAAGTAAATCTTTCAATAAGAACGCGCAGCACCATTTAATACTAAACGAGGGAATTTTAAGAAATGAGAAAAATTAATGACAATTTTTATGGTCACTTACGTCGGATCAGTAATGCAAATTATGTTTAAAATATACACGCTCTCATTTGACCAAGAGATATGCAAGTCACTGGTTTAGAAAAATCATCCCTGCATTCATCTAAAGTTTCAAGGGACCAGGGCAGACCTAGTTTATCGCGCAGCCAGGCATTCGGTCCCGAGAGAGCACGACAATCTGCAAAGTCTCTTCTGTCACGCATATTCGCGGAGACAGAATAAATTCAAGTCCCTTAATTCACGCGACGTTCCAAAAAAAATTCCAACCGTTCCGTTCGGACGACAAACGTTTCTCCGGAGAGATCCAGGGTAGAATGTAAACCAGTAAATTTAATCTCTCGAACGAAGAATCGAAAAATTGAAGGTGAAAGACAGAGCAGTACGAATTGTTTAACAAACCTAGAAAAATATATGTACAGCGACGAGCAACCAGTTTTCTCGCAGTGTATATCTGAATTTCCATCGCAATGGAAATTAGATATACGACGCGTACTCTCCAGGGTTCTCGCAGCGAAAAGGACGAGACGTGAAACGCGAAATGAGGGTAAGAAATCGAGAAAGAGTCAATCGGAAAAGCTACACCATCGCCATACACGATCAACCGTTCCGATGGGGTGGCTCGCGTTTCTATTCGCCAAGAAATGCATAAAATACCCTTGCATAACGCGTTCACGGTGTCCAGTTCTACGAGGCGTAATAAAAATGCAGCTGGATCATGGTAATAAGAATTGCTAGGTTCAGTATCCATCAGTAATGGATACCCTTCAGGGAGTAAAAAATGGAGCAAAGAATTCTGCTTCAAAACGAAACTGATAGATCAATAGGTAATTAAAAAAGTATTGCACGAATTAGGAGAGGCGTGAGACAAACAATTATTTGAAAAGACTTTTATAAATCTTCGATAGCTGTTTGAAGAGAAATAATTTTCTACAGGATCTCTTAGTTTTTCTTCTTTCGATGCGCTCACGAAACGGGGAATATAGTATCACAGGTGCACGGGATGGATACTTCCAGTCAAAGACACGCGAAAGGCAAGCAATTTTACACGCGCCGAGTATACAGGTGGATCAAAGAGACGGCTGTCTTAAAGGAACATCCAGTTGGCTACTGCTGAGCAGGGCTAAATAAAAGGAAAAAACGGGACCCACCTATGCGCTGAACCTGTCAGCGACTCTACTGCATGACTGAGGTGTATTAAGTTTGTATGTATGGCCCGAAGTTGAAGGAAAATATCACTCTGGCAAATAAACCAGGGAAAGGTAATGTTCGAATTAATGAACAGTAGAAATTCCGCATTAACATTAAACAGGATTGAGCGTAGAAGTTTCGGAGTAAAAATTCAGCGTACATCTTCGAAAGTTCGGAGCAGAGGAGGGCGAAAACTTTCTCGTACAGCGTTACATTACATCATCCGTAGGCAGTCTGCTTACAAATATTGCAATACGACGATGCAGTTTCGTGTTCGAGCCGGAAGCAGTGGTGTCGTGCCAGAAAATCTCGGAAGTCGAACGGGCGAAAGTCCGAACGCGACAAGCAGAAAGCGGCGGCGATAAATAATTTATCGACCGGTCGAACGTCGTTCGATGAAGCGCCCCCCGTGCTAAATAATTTATCGGGCAGTGGTAAAAATCACTTCGTCCCCGCTATCTCCACTCACGAACTTCGACCATTCGTGAATATTCCACCGCTGCACTTACGACTTCCGAAGATTTATAACGACGTCTAGTACGCGACCATTAATCCATTTCTGGACGTCGATGATCACATTTGCTTGAATTATTTCATCGCGGTAATACGTTATAATCCTCTATTTTCGTCAGGCCAATGATCTCTCTTAAAAAGTCTTCCGTTAGAATGTAAACTAGTAGGTTGAAAATATTCCTCCGTCCGGGCGACATATTAAGTTATTAACGCTTGAGATAAATCGTTCCCTTTTACCAAAGCAATTTACGTATCAAACAATGTTATATTTCTTATCGTTAAAAACATTTGATCGATGATTCGATGGAACGATCCTTTTCTTACGAGCACACGGAAAATAATGTAAACGTTAAAAGTTGGTGCAATTTTTGGAATTCAATTAACGTGAACCGCGTTCGATTCCCGAGTGACCAGCGCGTAACAGGCGCACGGAAATTTTGCGTACTCATCGACGTGCTCGTTTACCAGCCATTATTTTACTACCTAGGCCGGTATGGAAAACTCGTTTTTTCATTGTTGAACATTTTCAACGAGGGAGTGAGGGCCATCGGCACGTCGCGGCTGGAAAATTTATCGCTAATTAATTCCAATTTGATCGAAATTCCGTGGAATATTGCCTGAAAATAGCCCTGCTCTCATTAGGGGCGATCGTTTAATCAAAATGACGAGGAAAGAAAGAATCGGGTACAAAAGAAATACTTGTGCAATATATTGTTAACATTTTGCTGAAAAAATAATTGCAGCCAAACACCTGCTATTTTGTGTCCCTTTTTCACCAGCGTTGGCTTGCCCCGTTCATTGCTGCGGCATGAAAACGATTTTTCCGAAAAATTATGCGCTCGTTCCGGCAATGCGGAATATTTAACGTCAATTCAACGGTCCTGTTTGTTCGCACTCGTTCGTCCGGCTGGAGAGGTGTACGCGTAAATGAGAGGAGCAAAACGCGAGGCTGACTGGTTGAATGGAAATGAGGAAGGAACAGAAACGAAAGGAAAAACAAATAAAGAAAAATAATGCTCCGTTTATATATGTGCATGGAACTGCCGTTCAGAAGAAATGCCTGCAAAAATTGCTGAGATAAAATGAACACTGCTCCGAACAGGCGTCAATGTGGAAGAAGTTGGTTGACTTACAGTCAACACGTGAACGTACATACATTCCTTTGAAAGAATTTATCGACCAGATTATTCAACGTCCACGTCGAACGAAATTCAAGAAGTTAAAAGAGAAAACAGATTGATTTTTAGATAGCACTCCGCCACTCGAATAATCTCTAATGCCAATTCTATGACATATCAAACTCGCATATCGACTTCTCGCCACGCATTCTTTGATCTGAGCATTCACACAACCATCCATCGGAGTATATCCAAGTCTGGATCCATTCGTGATACAGGATCCACTTCAACCGAGAGAGTTTTATAACCGATGTCTAGTCAACCGTTGGCCGAGCGAGGTCCGTTCGAATCGTCGACGTTTTTATTGAATTACAGATTTCACGGTTGCCAATAGCGGGGAAGCACTCGACCACCCTTGTCGACGTTACGCGATAAACCGTGTTCCGACGATCGCCGGACAGACGTCGACGATAAATTTCCACGAGCCCCGGCTGATTCAACGGCGCCGTTCCGCCATCATCATCTGCTACGTTCTTCACCAGAGAATTTGCTGCATTTTATCGTTCTTTATCTTGCAGGTTCAACTACTTTCGCGAGACCATTTCGTTCTTGGCTGGATTAATCGTTGGATACTCGCGAAGTACTCATTTCCCTCTGCTAATTCATTTTTTGTTCCTTCTTCGTTCTCTGCTGAGCTATGTTCTTCTTCTACTTCTTCCGTTGTATTGTTCCGTGTTTTTACGAATTACTTAATGGCTTATTTTCCCCGAAATTCAGAAGCTGGCTTCTCTAATTTACTCTTTCATTACCGGCGGGCTAACACTCGAAATGGTCGAGTAAAATAATTCAGCATTAAATGAAATACGGGCGACACGAACGTCATCATGATCTCCGTAACTATAAAATATGGTTTACGCGGCAATGAATTCCAGTTGTTCAACGTCGCCATATTCCGGCGTGAAACAACTTCCTCCGCCCGAAAATTCCAAGCTTTACGCTCGCTACTCCAGACGCAAAAGGCAGCAATACTAAATTCCGTGCAATAAACCGCGATCTTTCTCCCCCAAAACGACTTCCACTTCCGCGACCACGAATTAGAACCGCCATCAGCTTGTCATAAACCATGTGACCGACACTAACAGGAGCATTGCTCGTCATTATTCTCCTGTTTCACAATGGGATGCGTCGATCTACGATGCAATTTCTGCCGACGATACTTTTTATGGTCAACTTTAACTCCTGAAACTGTGGGAGGATAAAGAAGGCCAGGGAAAACGATCTTTTCTCTAGTAGAAGCCTTAGCAAGTTGACCTACGAACAATAAGGAGACTGTAAGCATCATTACTCGAATTCTTTCAAATTACTCGGCCACAATCGTGAATAATGTTTTAACTGTCTGGAAGTCACGATTTTAGATCAAATAATTTGTCCATAACTAATTTTTCCATTGGTGCAATATACAATTTCTTTATTAAAGATTATTAAGAATGCTTTAAAATAGAATGAAAAATAGTGTTACATTCAATTATATCGAATTATGAACTTCCTGATTTAAAATTTCTTCAGATAAACTCCGTGATAGCAGCAGTGAAGGATTGAGGCAGGTGATAACTAGTTGATTTAATTCCTCTGCTATTTCAAAGATCTTAACACCCGAATGGCTATTCCTTCTAGGGTACTTAACGCGACTATATCGAGCTCTGCACGAAACCTCCTTTGCTGGAGTGGGCTTAATAATTCCCCGAAGAATCCCCAACAATAATTCCGCTCTTAACGTTCGTATTAATCGACTCCCAGTCGCCTTATGCATAAAGATTACGTACGCGAAGACGACCAGTGGCTTCGTAACTATGCAAAATAATGCGGAATTTTAAATTCTCCCTTCAGATCGCGGCTAGCTGACAAGCGCTCGTCTTTTTCAAACCTACAGATACCAGAGATCAAGTGAGGAATCGAAAAACTCGCGCCACAATTCAAACCGAAGAATTTCGAAAGAATCGAAGATTACTAATTGAAACAGTGCCAGAATCGATACCAAAAAAATAATATTTTAAAAATGATTAACTAGGTAGGCAGGAAACTACTGACGTTGCCTATTATATTCGATTTTATAAAATTTAATTCAGAATTAAATGGTTTTATCGCAGCGCCGATGAAATATCAATTTGAAATTTGAAACACCTTTCAGATAGGTGTACAGGCAACCCGAAAGGCTAGTCAGCAACAAGTTGTAGCTTTCTGCCAGATGGAATTGGTATAAAAATACGTGTGCGAAGTATGGCCAATGGCAATGAGTTAATGGACGAAGAAGGCGCAATTTACCGGCCTGTCGTCGAAGGAAATGTGAATTCGTCGCGACGATTATTCCACGGGTGACTAGACGAATCCGTACTCCGTACCAATAAAAGCTGACTCGGCTTAACGAATTCTGTAACTAATAGCCGTCGTCGGCAGAAATGAGTTACTCCGCGAGTGGACCGCGTTTATTGAAGATTCCGTCCCGTAGGAGGTAATTCGTCTTCTTAACGACGCGACGTCGACGCTGAAGTTGACCAGGAAAGATTTCCCGAAAACCGATCTATCGATGTAAAGGGAATAAGAAAGAAAGATCGAGCTACAGTGGAGACTTAATGAAAATCCAACATCTATAAATTAAAAGGGCTGCGGAAGTTCCGCCTGCAGGTGGATTTAATTAACGCGCAATTTGTTTTACTTGGGGTGGTTCATCAACTGTTTTTCGAACAATTGGCTCGGAATGTTCTCCGTTTGTGACAGAATTTGCTGCTTCTCCTGGAGGGAGATGAATTGAAACGAAAAATCGGAGTGTATAGCTATAAATTTAATACGTTTCGTACGTACCACTAAGGTTTAACAGAAATACCCTGTACAAAATTAATTATTCTGGTTCGTAAATTTTTGTTCTCAGTTGCGATCTAAGAAAATTATGATTCCAATTTCGGAAATTGGTTTCAGTTCCAGTTGAGGCGGATGAAATCTTCGAGCAACTTGAATATCGTCGAAACTTGTACGATTTCACAGTTGTAACCGAGAAGTGGGTGGTGTAACACGTGAACCCGTTCACAGTCATCTAATTGCCAAATGCACGGTTGCCGGCAACTTTCTCGACGTTACAACGCCCGATTCGGCAAAATTATCGCGACATTTCGACCACAGCGTAGCGCCGTAGAAACTCGCTTAATTATTGGCAATTCCAACTTCCTCCTTGCCCGCGACAACCGCCGCGTAAAGTGTATTAATTATTAAACAACCCCCTCGAACCGACAATTTCTAATTCGCGGCGTTAATTGCATTTTCCTCGACAATCCTACGGATTCGAATTTCGAACGCTTATGTGGTTTTGAAAGTTCACTTGATTTCTATATGCACACAGTGTATGCAACGTAGTGAAGTGTGGTTAAGATTGAATGCAACTAATGGTTGCATTTCGTAAATTAATCAAATTTATTTTGTAATTTTTAGAGCAAAAGGCCAATGATAAAAATAATGGTAATGATAATAAAAAGAATAAAAAAATAAATTATAGATTATACACAATAATACCTAAATGATATGTGTATGAAGTAAAATAAATACAAGGCTTTGCAGTTTTTGTGGAGTGCAAAAATATAGAGTAAAGTTGATCAAAGTGGAGTAACCGTGGAATGTTCAGCCAGTTACCCACTGTCTAACCACAGCCGGGCTATTCTACTGCGGCCGGCTAAAACTCGCTTCGCTATGTTTACGCAAGAAGTTTGAAAATACAGATCGATCACAGTGCAAATATGCATTGTTATACAATAACAACAGGCTTTCAAGCACGAAATGCATCGCCACACAATTTAGGGAATGGTGCTATTCGTAGGTGGGAAAGTAGCAAGTTTCTTTTCAATAGACTACTTACTATAGACCAGACAAATAGGTATTCCTATTTTTTCGTAGTTTGCTTCATTGCAACTAGAACTATCAATGCAACAAAAATTTAGTTTATTTCTGTCCCCTTTGTAATTTCAATTCGAAATCATATGGATTCGAGGTCTGAACGCGAGATACCACTTTCAACCTTTGCTTCAATGGTATCTTCTGAATAAACACGCACCTGAGTTCATCCTCTCGTAAGAACCTCAAATGAAATTAATGAAACAGAAAATGATGTGGAGGAAAAAAGGGTGATTAAGAGAAGTAATATAACGGGGTCAGTGTACGGCACTCCCTGTGTACTGCTATCAGTTATGGTTATAGTCAAGCAACGTTGTTATTTCCAGCGTTATTACCACGCCAGTCATTAAACTCGAGCCGCAGCTGGAGGAGTTCGAACTCCCATAGAACAGATACCTTGTACACCCATTTCAATCTGTACGCAATGGCATTGGCAATGCTCGTGCACGTTACAGTTAGAAATATTTCTTCATTCCATGCCGTATGCACGCGTGTCACAAGTAACGTTTTCGCGTGACAAATTGTTCAAAGAGGAATCGTTTGGAATGTTCAAAATTTTCGAATCGATTCTGTGCACACTTGGCTGCAACAGGGGCGTCGAGTCGAAGCTTGGCGTTGTTTCGGTCGCGGAATATTCGTCATTAGTCACACGTAAATAAGTAACCCAGCGAGAAAAACGTTTGACGATTGGAGGTTGCAGCTGCACGCAATTCCTCTCCGTCGGTCACAGACCCGGCCAGTTTGTTCACCTCTTGCGAGTTTGATTCCGTGAAACACCGCCCCGTGATCGACTATCGTAGAAATCTCTTGACAAGAAATCGGGTTCAGACGAGTATACAGCGAAACTAAAATATTACTATTCGAGGAGTCGTTTAAAATAGTTAACCTGGAAATGAAAAATATCGCAGCATTGAATACCAAAGTTCCGAAAAACTTTCCAGCTTACTGTTCCCGAATTTCTGCGAAATTCCACGATCTCCGTTATCGAGCTCGACGGTGCGTAAAAAATTCACGAATAAAGAGAACAAAAACGCTAGCGGCAGAAGAGCACCGGCACTCCCGTAAATGTGGCTGGTCAGCTGATTCTCTTTATAAACCGCATGCGTATAGCGCGTGTATCTCATCGATGCACATAATATCGTATATACTCGTTGCATCGTACGGAGCCCGGGCTCTGGCCAGTAAATACCCATTATGGAATAACTCACTCAATATTGCAGTTTACAGAGCGCCTTTACCATGGCCATACCAGGTCGCCTTCAGATCGCACATTCAGAACAGCTACGCTAGACCTTAACGATCTGCACACGATGTACAGTGAGTGGTTCGAAATTCCAGACATTTTTGTTAGACAACCGGACGAACCTCTGTTGGCTTCCAACTTATGTAAATTTTGCCAGTGTCAAAAATTATATGTCTACGGCAAGCAAATAAAGTTTCGAGTATACAGAATTTAAGCTCGCAGGGGTTGAAAAATTAATAATTTCCTAGGATTCAGATTTGGATTCAAGAAATTTCGACCTTTACCTTTACCTTTCTTTTCTTCAATTTTTTAGATCGACTGTGTACTGGTATTCTTTGTCGAGGCACGATATCCACTCGGTACAGCGGTGTCGATTAGATTTCCAGGAATATCGCGGCGAAACTTCGGCTACTGGCGAAATGGCGAAGTTCTCGCGCCACCCCGTCGCGACCAGGGCGAAACAGTGGCGTGTAAAAATGGTATAAACTTTTCAAATACATCGCTAACTCCCGCGTTCGTGAAGTTCTCCGATATTTTCTGCCCGATTACGCTTTCGAACGGCGCGGGATTCATCTTGCCGGGCAAACGCGTTCGAGAGGAACGCCGGCGATTTCAAGGATTCACCGATACGAACGCAATGGCAAACTTCAAGTTTCACGCTACCCGGCATGCCGACGATATTTTTGCAGCCATTCGAAAAAATATCCACGTATATGTGTATGCATATATTATCTTGCCCAATTAATGCCAATATCAAATATTACAGCATTATGAAACATTTATATAGGCGCACAATTTCAAATTAAAATTCCATTATTCTTTCTTAATTTTGAGAATGACATTCTGACCAAAACGAGATGCATCCCCTTTCGCTACAAAATTCTACAAGCAGTTGCAACCCCCGACCCCAATTACCTCGCGATCTGCATGAACGCATGACTAATTTCCACCCCTGTATCCACAAACCGAGCACAGATTACACGATATAATATACCAACATCTCCAACACAACTCCTATTCTCTCAGAATGAACGACTTCGTCGATCATCCTTCATACGCAACCAATGTTTCACTCGGTTCCTTCCATACGTCCGCGGTCCCCTCTTTGCACAGGATCGATTATGCCAGTCTGACAGGTGCAATTAGCGCCAACGTTGGTTAGGAAACGAGCCCGTGCGTGCTCAGGGCTGTGTTGCTGGTAAACAGAACCGCGTATACGCGAACGTTGTAATACGGATCATAGAGGAATATCTGTAGGTGGACAGCAAACAAACGACGATAACGCGATTAAATGCTCGACGTGCGTCGCCGGATCCGGTGAGGCACTTCTCACTGACCATTGCGTCGAACAATCGATAACAAATATTTCCTTTCCAATCACGGAGTGAACGACATGGACGAATCTGCATTGAGCGACAGCACGGGATTTTGCACCTCGTTGCGAATTAAAATAGAACTCGATTCCTCGATCTAATTCCGTAGCCAAAGGTCGAGTAATTTTCTTTCCGATAATGAACCGATCCGACGCTACTCTGCCGCGCTGGAAGTTTACAAATGACGATTTAACGAGCATCGATTTCGAATCTCTGCAACGATACAGATCCTCCAGCAAATGAAACAGTAATCAAGAATCTTCCACTCCCTCTAACTGTTCACCCTTCTGCCTCTGGCGCCTTAAAAAATGTTCACAGTTAAGCTACGCACCGCAGCCTCCTTTTGAACCACACGGTTAATCAGTGATTAGAAGAAATACGCACGCGACAGCGAAAGCAGAGAAAAACCTCGGCTGTTTCATCTCTCGCAGAGGGATCGTTTTACGAGTTACTCGATCGAGACCACTTTTCAGCCGTGTTTCTCCGCGTGTTTCTACAAGCAATCGCGTTTAACGCCACTCTTGGGAAGCCGATTAGACGGGACCGTTACGGTTTCAATTCGTGGCAGGGTGGAAGCTGCCTACCGGACGGCAGCCTCCCTCGGGATGCTGATAATTCTGCTGGAATCAACGGCCATTGATTCGTGTTCCTCCGACAACGCGTCTCCAATGAATCTCATTAGCTAGTCAGGTAGAAGCATGACCGACAGCACCTTTCCACGGAAATCGTGTCTGGCCCGAATGCTCCACGAAATTATCCGTCTATCGATCGTCAGGAAACTGCTTACTGCCTGATGTGCTGCTTTACAGCGAATGTAAATTACGTGGTCTTCGAACGGCATTATGGATTCAGGAGATGTGTGGAATATATTTCTAATAGAATTCAACTATAAGCTGGATATTATAATTGGGAGTATTCAAATATTTTTGTGATAAGTTATGTTGAGGTATTGCAATTATATTGTAGCATTCTTTCTCGGAAATTAACAAAGATAACATTTTTTTAATTCTCCTGATATCCTATAATAAGTACGCATTGCTTCGAAGAATCACAAAATTTTTGTACGAACAACTGTCGATGTTTGAACGTCAGTGTATTTAACTTCGAGATTTCTCAACTTTCGAACCTCTGAGGCAATTCAAAGACGGAATCAATGTTGAGCAATTAATTTACCAAATTCCACACAAATAAGAAGAGTAAGAAGTGAAACTACTGAACGCTTAATCGCAGAACAGTTTTCGAAGTTCGACGACTGATGCCGTGATAAAAATCTTTATTTCACCCACCTCGCATTTGCGCCACTTAGACCGTGAGGTGCACGGTCGAGGGTCCTCTAGTTTCTATTCCTTCTTTTTTCCATCTCGCCTTTTCAACCCTTCCTTTCGTTCTCGACCATCCCCCTCTGAATCGCCTCTTTAAATGCGCGTTTCCCTCATAATATCATAACGACGTCCGTGAAGCGAAGGAAGCTCGCTGGACCATCCTCGTCGTTGTCTTTCCTCTTTCACCAAGAGGTCTGCAAAGTTTCTCAGGGCCGCTTTCTTTTAAAAGCCTTAACGAGTCCGCGCAGAGTTTCGCGGCCCCCCCCTGCTAACCAGAAACACCGAACCTTATTATTCGCAGAACGAGCTTCACTAGTCGCCTGGTTTTCTTGCTTGGCGAAGAGTCTAAACCACTTTAATATACTTTAATATGGTGGCTGATCAAATCTCTGAACAATTTAAAACAGAAAAACCGGGAAAACAAGCATTTGCGAGTAAATCGTGATACTAAATCCGTTTGGTTGCTGTGAAATTTCACGAGGAGAAGATCTGGCGCAACGTTTTCCTCGCAGCTTCCGGAACAAAAAGCGCGGCCGCAAGTACTCGTGGAAGCTCGTCGA
Source organism: Nomada ferruginata (assembly GCA_963583965.1). Lineage (NCBI taxonomy): Eukaryota > Metazoa > Arthropoda > Insecta > Hymenoptera > Apidae > Nomada > Nomada ferruginata. The sequence goes on from OY757217.1 coordinate 3,843,185, forward strand.
GGGGAACGGTGTAATTGTCCTCGAGCCGACTCTCTCGCAGCATCCGTCGTTTACGCCGGAAGTTAACGTCCGAGTCGGTTTTCCCGTAGTTTTCCAGCTAACCCGACGCCCCGCGCGAGCTACTCAACGAGTTAGAATAAATAATTGCTCAGCTGGAAGATCAAATAGGCGAAGATCCAAGGTGATGCAGGGGGGTGCAGAAGCCAGCAACGCCAGCACGCAGTGAAAACTTTTAACAAACTTTACTGCGACTGCGGACAGGCCCGAAGATGTTACAGAAATGATGCTGACAGCTGCACGGTGTCGAATCGCAGTGATTGGAATTATCTTAGGGGCAAAGAGCGCGCGAAGAATAAATTTCACGGGAATGTTAACTTTGATACGAGCAAAAATTCTACAGAACAATCGCGAGGTGATACAAGTTTTGGAAAGAACACTTCTTCCACAGTTCTCGAACGCCCATATCGGGAATAAAGTAATGAAAAAAAACAACTCTCTTCTGCTCTTTCGTCATTGTTATCTATCGAACTACATCCTTCGAAACGTTCCGCTTCATTTCCCTATTAATCCAACAAGCCGGGCGAACTTCAAACTTCATTACGAAACACGAACTTACCGGCTCGCTAATTACGGAATTAATTTAACGATTAATTCCCCATATTCCCAGACCCAGGGAACTTTCCCCTTCGTTTGCATATTGTGCACAGTCTCTGAATATGCAGCTCGATGCTTTGGCGAATTTACGTCGCAGATACGGCTGAGCGTCTATGCCTGGAGAACGGCCGAGGATATCGCGACAACTACGTCTATTACGGCAAGCAACGTTAATATCCCCGTTAAGACACAGCTGCAAAATTTCCCGCTGACTATCTCGCATTGGAGTCAAGCAAAACGAAAGTGACAGATGAGGGTATCGGGAAGCGGTTGTCGAAATATATACAGCTGGCCGTGTGTGTACATGGTTTCATGCAAATGCGCCTCGTTCCTGGTCTACCACGAGAATAGATAAACGAGCACACGAACAACGATAGTTTGAGCGTGTGCGAACAGGTGGATGTGGTAGTATTGGATACGGGAAGGCTGCGCGGAATTATATTAAACATATTTTGAAGTGTATCAGCCCGACGTTGCGCGCGTGAAATTAATCCCTTAAAAATTAACGGAACAGAGAGATTGATCATTTTTGGAAATGGGATATTGGTCGCCGCGGCGGCATCGTGATACTTAAACGATGCTCGGCACTGAACGGAAGGAAGGTACCCTCTGTTCAATGAAGAACGAATAACTGTCGGCGCGTGTACTCCTGGGGCACATGTAAATATGTAAAATGCAGAGACGTTTGGCCCTCGGAGCTCTCGTCTGCGGTGCACATTTTTCGCGTCGAGACGTGACACGCGTGCGACACGCCGGTGTATACTTTAATCTTTTATTATGCGCATAGTCGATGCATGTTTGTGCCCGGAAACGATGATTTAAAATCGGGATTCCGAGGTGTTTGCATTTTCGAAGTAGAAAACCGGGCTGCTGTGTACCACAGGGGCGAATCAGCTCGAGTCTCCGTTTTTAATACGCGCGACGAGTCTTACGGATCGCGACTTTCGACATTTATGGAGGCGCATTTAAGTATCGTTCGCACACCTGTGTATAAAGCTTCCGACGGAATCATTGATCGATTCCGTGTTTCGACGAACTGTAAATCCATAGACGAACAGATTAGCGGGGCTTCGAGATTGAACGGTAAGGTATCAGAAACAGATCAAAACCGTTAGGAGAACGTACAAGTTTTATCTCGTTAAGATCCAACGGGACTATCTCCAGACTTCCATCGAGCAATCGTTAATTCACTACGAAGAAACGGGGATGATAGTTTGATTCACGAAATCCAGATACTTTCGTAGCGGGACTCGGACGATATGGTTCCATCTGCGCCAAAATGGAGGGACGACGGATCTATAAAACTGATCCACGGAGAGAGAGCGACACCGAGGATGTCATAAAGCTAACGTGAATGTTACAATTCTGTCCGCGACAAAGAGCTATTCCCCACTTTTACGGGATCTCATCAGTGGCCGATCGCTGGAAAAGACGGCCACGGGCACGGGGAGAATTACGTCCGGTGTCGTGTCTGAGACTGGCAGGCTCGTAAAACCAGTTAATAAAACGCCGAGGTTATGTGTAATTGAATGTCGGGTAATTAAAGGCTCGAGTGCCTCGTACTTTTTACTACCGCTCCGTAATACCTGAAGTAATGTGGAACGTCCATTGATAGTATATACTTCGGCGAGTAAAAACTGTACACGAACGAAGCTCACAAATAAAGCACACGATCAAAATATATTTAAAAGCAGAGAAAAATATTTTCCACAAAACAAACAGATATCAATCAGACTGTATACCTACATCGTGCATATAATATCATTCCTCTTTCCCGATCTGGGTACTGTGTACCTACAGCTTTACAATTATACCGCGCGAATCTGCGATTGAAATAGAATCATTATTGCCGTGCAATAATTAATTTCGCCTAGGATTATTCTTATCAACTCGCGTGCTCGACGCTTCAATGGAGACAATTTCGAGGGGCCACGTTGCAAATTAACACGCGTTCGGCCACTCAGGAAATCGAAACGATCGGGCAATCGTTGAACGACACGAACATCGTCGGTTATATACACGATCGATTAGCCGGCCAGAGTTCCCCAACAGTGATTAGAGTTAAACACATGTCTTTCATTCACGCTGCCAAAGGCGTTTCGTTTTACTACTATTAGCGCCGCTTCCACGCGCCGTTCCCATTGTACACCGGTCGACGTAATAGCGGTGGCAACCGGCGGCGCACCTGGAGGTGGCTTTATGAATGGACACGAGAGCCGGCGTGTTTTATCCGGGAGACCGGATAGTCACGCGACACCGTGGAACCTTACGCGACGCTTTATCAGCGTATCGCGACGACCTAACGCGACGATCCGTGCGATTTCTTCACAAATAATTTCATTTCTATTTTCTGGAAAGTCGGTGAAAACTTACTGCTCGCGTCCATTGATAGAGCAAAGTTCAGTTTCTCGTCATTTTTCCGGGATTCTCATTTCTTTCGCGGAACGTGCTACATTCCGGGTAGCCGTCTCAATTTTTAATTAACTTTCTAAGAGAAATTATTTCTCTGCGGCAGTAGCTATTTTCTGTGGAATCATTTCGGGTCACAGTTAACTCGTTCTCTGTTGCCTGTAGCTGCCGGTGATTAATAAAAATCATTGTGACAGAAATTAATTTTTTTCGCAGTTGTGCACGCTTCTTTCAACATTTTTGTTTTGCTCCACTGTTTTTTACGGATATTGCCGCAGCACTCTTCGAAATGGGTTTCGATTACCTGGTGCAACTGTTTAACTAGACGAAACGAAGATACTTCGACCATTTGGCTAGGTGTCGTTGCGGTTTCGTGGGCGCGAAACCGCAAGTTGCCGACGAGCAAAATCAATCGCGATTATTGGCGACACGATAACGAGGCGCGGCCGCAAAACACGAACGCCGCACCGCGTTATCGCGTGTCCGGCATTGCGTTTTCATTCGCGCATGCTATTCTCGCGTTACACCGCGGCGAAATAATTTTAACGAGCCATTAAAACGATTATCTATGAGCTGTAGATGCAACTTTAATTCTGGCACCTACGAGCTTGCACGGAGCTTGCTGTCTCTCGTTGCAACGCTATTTCTGTTGCGACCGCATGCACGACAGTTCAAGGTTACAAAGGGAACGTTGAAACGAAACAGAACAGACGTGAAAAAGCAGAAGCAAAGCAAAAGGGAGCACGAAGTTTTTCCGATAGAAATAAAACGGCAAAAGCCACAATAATCCAGCGAAGTTGAAATAAATTTGCGGAGCGTAAGAAAGCGTGAGGTCGAAGAAGACTGAACTATTTTTCTTTCTACTAATGGCAGACTTTCTATCCAGCAATTTGTCGAAGAATCTTCGGAGTGCACGAAAGCCATTGGTTTCTTTATTTCTTAAAGAACCTCCTAGATGAACGAGTGTATCCAGAACTGTCATCCAACACTGCGACGGTCGCCGTCACGCAGAGTTTACCGCTGATCTCGTTAAAACTTAAAGTCGACCGGAACCATCCACAGAAATAGCCCCCTAAATCGCTTTCCACCGCGGCGGGAATGAACGCGATAAATTTTTCCCCGAAACTCCGCAGAATCTTATGGAATCCGTTTCGCGCGAGGATTCAGAGTTATTCCTTAAATCTCCAAGAAAGCAAGGCCAATTCATCCTGGCGCAAATCTTACAATTTCGCCGCTGCACAACTTCGACCAGTAACTTCCAACGAGCGTCGCAAGCGAGATAAATAGAAATGAAATAAAAGAGAAGGTGACGAGGGAAGAAAATAAATCGTTCGACGTCAGAAATTTAATTATTAATTCGTATCTCCAGTCCCAACGCCACCTGGAATTTCCATCGGCACACACTGGTGCCACCCTAAAAATGCAAGCCCCGAATAGATAAGAGAAGACACCCGATATGTTTAGCAGCAGGCAAGCTTGTTGACAAAACCAAGCTCGGTAAGCAGACAGCAGGGGGTTGACGCGAAGATAGCAGCCGGAACGGGGGGGATGGACAGACAGACGGGTAGATAGCGAGAGAATAAAGAAAGATGGTGCATGTTCGCGTGGTACGGTCCTGGCGTCGATGTTCGACATGATCAATCGCCCACTCTTGCCGAGCAGAAAACGTGATCCAAGGACAATATTGCGGTGATATGCCCCTTTGAACTCGAAATTTCTGGCAAGCCACCGTGTCTCTCGCCCCTGTTCGATTTTCATCGTACACCCCACGTACCCCTTGCACCCTAGCGCCACTACGTTTCGTCGTGGAAATGAAATCCTTATGAAATTCCTTATGACGGGGGTAATTTCAGGCCGGGTCGAAAAATCTCACCCTTTCGACAACGCTTTGGCGTCGTCTAAATGGCTCGTGGAGAATTATAAACTTTCAAACGAGTTCGCATTCAAATACTTTATACCGATCCACGATGTTTGCTCAAGCTTTGACACCGTCGTTCGAACATAACTCATCACCCCCTGAGAATGTCCGTCTATCTCTTTGCCTGGATGTTTCCGTTGGCCATAGTTGACGATCTGCCACTACTGTCACTCGATAATGCATTCAGAGTCTCGTCAATGGCAGCCAATCTGACAACGTTCGATCTCCCTTTCCGTATATCCATCTACATATATATGCAAGCTCTGACGTGCCTGTATAATCATTTATATGCGGACAAGGCGGCCAGGAGTCACGCCGTGTACGTGAATAATCTGTTATTAATCATATCAGTCTAGACAGGTCGAAGCGTTAAATACGCGGTGAATATGTGGACCGACACTTTTGCAAATTAAACCCTTTCGAGCGTCCATAAATGTTTTCATAGAAACGGTAAACCTTTACGCGTTATCGAAATTGAATTAAAACTACTGCAAAGAAACCTGTGCCATAAAACTAAAAATCATCCAATGGAACGCAAGTGCAAATCATAAGTTCGATCACGATAAATCCGAAAGTGCAAGGAATAAAATTCGCCTCTCCACTTGATGAGCACAAGAAGATCGAGAACGATATTGTATCTAGATCGACACGGAACCTTCGTCGTATACTCGCCCCCTGTGGTCGAAAGCTATCGCCAGGACGGACACAAACTGCTCGTGGGGGTGGTTTTGCCGTGACGTGACGAGTTTTAAATTTCCCTTGTCGTTTCGCGGTCGGGTATCAGCTGGAGAGTCATAATGTCGGCAAAAATCCAATATCGCATTCAATAAGCTGCTCCGTTCGAGAGAGATTCTTCCCTTTACCGGCGCCGCCCTTCGGTTACCGGTGCATCCATGAGCACCACCACCATCAACCGGGCACACTTGATGACTATCCCTTCCCTGCTCCTCAGATTTTTTCCCCTCTTTATTGACTTGGATCGGACCCATCCCTTCGATCGAGTCCTCCACCTACGATGAAACCTCGCTCGGGTTATAGCAACTGTATATTACGGAAAAATTTACGAGGACACGCTGCGCGACGGTGAAAGAAATCAAGAGCAGTGGCTCGGTAGAATCACCCGCCATTTTCGTTTTAGTGCTATGCAAGTCGAACGTGTCTTCCTTCAATTCATTTTTGTAGCCGCGCGTTTTTGCAAACGATACATTGTTTAAACGGTGTTGGCAGGATATCTCGAAGTCAATAGAAAACGAAGGAAAAAAAAAGCGTGGCAAACAAGCTGAATGGCACGTTCAAACGGAGAGTCCAATAATGTTTCGGGGCAAACGACGCGGCTCTGTAATGAAAAATCGAAAACGCAGCGCCCGCATAACATTTCCGGGAAATTTCGGCCTCGAGAGGGCTGAATAATTTCGCGCGTTCGCAGGAATTTATTGAGAACGATTTCCCACCAGAACTCTGGCCGCGGGAGCTGCAAAATAATAAAACAGAAAAGCGCAAAAAGTTCGAGAAGAAAAATAAATAATCGCGCCAACGAAATAACTGCACAATGAATTTACAACGGTTTATCGAGCACCCCGCAGCGGCTGGAAGATTAATTCACTTCCGCGCGATAATTCCGCCGCGCGTTGGTACCGTTCACGCCAAAAGTATGCAACGATTAGGCAATTTGCGTTCGCCACGGATCGTCCGACGAATTTATGGCCGGGCAGATCAATCGGTCGTGAATCGAAACGAGCGTGTACCACCTCGTTCACCGTTACCCGCACAAGATAGAGTGGATGAATAGTTAAAGGTTCTATTTCAACGTTAGCTACTTCCGTTCCTCTTCATCCACGTCAGAAACAGGCGTCGGTAAATTCAATGAAACATAAAGTTTCGCAGCGATCGATTAATTGAAACGTGGCACTTATATAAATTTCATACACGAAGCCATTAGAAGATGACAGAGCAGACGGAGGAAATTCACAGTTTAATTCATCAACGATCCGATATCTGTCTGACCAGTGACAGGATGTTTCTACTAAAATCAGAACGGTCGTATTTTCCCTCGAGGCAATTCCATTCCCGCGTTTATCGCGTAACTACGATGAACACCGTGATAAAACTTGAGTTAAAGGACCGGTGAATATTTTTACCGAAAATCATGGCAATACCGTGCGATAATTCTTTTCTCATGGGCACCTTTGCGCTCTGGATACAAGCAGAGAGATAAGATGCGTATTTCTTTCAGTTGCAATTTATCTGTACAGACCACGACATCAGAACGGTTTTTCCAGAAAGAAGAGCGACGTCCCAGAAAATGCTTTCCGCTCTATCGATTCATCCTGCGTCGTTTCCCAACCGGGTACCTCCTAAATTACAGGTTGCGCGGCACTGGCTTGTCCAGCAGGTAACACAGGAAGCGACGCGGCGCACAGAATAATAGTTATTCGAGAACGATGCAACGGTACAATGCAATCATTATAGTTCACAGAAGAAACGGTATTCGAAATTGGCGGTTAGAATCGCGTGTTCGGATACGCATAACTGTATCGTCTAATTCCTGTGACGGACTGGTCGCGTGCGGGACGCGTCTACCACGAAAAGACAGCAGAACCAAGAAGAAGGAAGACCCGACGATCCTGCGGCGTCGAGGCGTCGCGTCGACGAAATCGATTCGATTCGATTTTCCCGCAAACGCGTGATTTTTCTCGCCTCGCCGGCTACGAATAGAGACGATTCGCTTTTGTCGTATTTCACGCGACACCCCCCGTTTCCAGATATCAAGGGTGGAAAGGATAAAAAGAAACGCGGGCTAAAGTTTTACGACGCGAGGCAGGAGTACAAAGAAGCTTTTGTTACGCCGGCTGTGCACACTGTCAGTCAAGACTGGATCGTAACGAGTGCTCGATCGACGGAAAATTGGGTCGATATTGAAGGAAATGTGGAAAAAGGAAAAAAACCGTCGGGCAAAATTGCAACGTGAATGGTTCATAAATGAATGGAAAGCCATTGAGTCGTTGGACGGCCGATTCTGATGATCACCTGAATTCTTAACGACTCGGAACATCCCGCGGATTAGTGTCTCCACGCGAATCACTGAATTATGAAACTGGATCGCGAGAGCAATTATGGAGCTGCGAGAAGTCGATGAACGAATATTTCTCCACGAGCGACTGTATCAACCACGCTGCGAACATCGGCGAAACAATCGAACACGCTGAGAAGGGATAATAGTCGACAGTTCCATCAGCGTTCCATTACGCGGGCAGCTTTTCTCTGGGATGAAAGAAGCGATACAGGAGGATAATCGAGGGAAAGTTAACGACGACAGAGCACTATCCCTACTACCTGCTCACATTTTTACATTTTCCCAGACGATTCCTTTAATTTTCCTATGAAAGAGCCTTTCGCGGCTCAACGAATCGAATACGAAAAACGCCGCCTGTCCCGGCCATGACTCTCCATCCTGCGACGTTCCTCCGCGAAGCAATCTCCGGCGAAAGAAGGGCGGTAAAAAGTAAAGCAAGAAAAATAAAGGGGCAACGTTTGTATTTTCGGAGGAAACGCGACACACGTGCCACGCCATATGGCGATCCCCGTTGTATCCACGAGTCTCGTCCAGAATTTTCTGCGCTTCCTCTCCATTTCTGCTGGGCGAAACGACAGGGTAATGGACAAGATTCGGCCCGCCGGGACGAAATAAGGCGATCACTATGCATTCGACCGCCGTATTCCAAGCGGCAGCCAGGGGCGTAGCTACCAATAGAAGTATCTCTCGAGATTTTCCTTTATTTCGGCATCAGCGATCACTCGATGCTCGCTGGCCCGGAGAATCGTGCCGGGGGGTTGTCGAAATGACGCAGATGCCGTGGCTCGTTTCGAAGCGCGAGTTCTCGAGCCGACCAAACGAAACTACCCCTTAGAGCTTCGATATTGGGAATCTTCAATAGCTATGCCACGCGGTGCCCGGTATTACGAAGTTCCCAGAGATCCATCTGATCGAAGACGCTGAACGAAAGCCGGTGGATTTTTTAATTCACAATAATTGGGAAAATATTTTTCGAGAAACATTCGATGATTGAGTTTTAGTATTAATTTAAGACAAGGTGCATCATTAATAAATCGTACTTCTGCTGGGTGAGTAAAATTAATTTAGAGTACCCATATTTTTCTCTTCTTAAGCAAACAAAAATCTGACAGAAATTATTCTAAAGGCATCGCGTCTAGTGATGTAGCATTGTATCGCAATGTTTCGTTCGCGAATGAACCGGCAATGTTTCGACAGATTCTCCGTGCCCCGGTGGAGATGAGATTTACTGAAACCGAATTGCTCGCGTGCACAAACTTTCGCCATTATTTCGATGGAAATGAGCTGCTCAATTTTAAATTGTGCGCCGAGCTCTACACGCGTTGTCGAGTTTCGCGTCGATTCATACCGGGCGATGCAGCAAACAGAAACTCATTAGAAGCGATAGGCGGTCAGTTTGGAGGCGTGCTAGATGAATTTCGTAGGCAGATATATCAGTCGCGGTGTACACCGGGTCGCTGGTAAACGTTGCTCTGTTAATTCAAGTTAGTCGACTGTAAGGGCCGGTCGGCAGCCTGTGAAAACGCATTAAGTTCGAGTCGGCGAATCCATTTTCTGCCCGCGGTTTCCGCAGCGGCGTGGCTAGCCGGGGCAGTGACCGACGTGAAACTGAACTGACTGAATGGCGTCAGGATTTAAACAGCGTTAAATAACTTTGTAAATAGCACGGCGATGTTATTAAAAGAACGAGCTACGACCGGGCGTGCGAGACGAAAACGAAATGGCAGAAATTATGTTGCTTCTTCGAGTTAAGGTAGAAAGTGCGCGTAAAAGATACCATAGAAGTGTTCAGTGACATTGAGTTAAATTAACTATCTGCACGGTGCACTCTGTAATTACACTATTATCGTTATTCAATCTAAAACAGTAATAAAACGCCGGCCGATTGGTGCTGCATTGTTAATTAAAAATAAGAAGAGGGTGCTACGATAATTGGCTGCACGAAGACGGATGGATAATCGTCGATACGTTTAGTCAGCGCCACGCAGGGACCAATTTAGAGCGGGAACGAAATTGATAGGGCGTGATTGAAAACTGAACGCTGTAGGATCTATCATTTTTCAGAGAGCGGAAGCTGGCTGGTGTTCGGAGCGGGAAAACCGCTCGACAACGCTGTTCCTCCGCGGTGTTTCCCTGCTGTGACAGCGCAACTCGAGCGCGTGATAATTATCGTCGGCGAGCGTTCCGAACGTCCAACAGAATCAATTAACCGGCCGCGACGCCAACCATCGATCCGCGTGGACAGTGGAAAGATCGATTATACATCGCATGTCGCGATCGAGTAATTAATGACTCGTAGCGGAACGATTAAAGCTCTCTTCCTCTCTCACTGTTGTGGCTGTTCGCGAATTGCGAACATTTTGGGACCTTGCCGAAAGCCGAGACCGAATTAGCCCTGTGTACGATTGGAAGAGAGAATATTTGGTGAAATAAAGGTTTGACAGGTATTGGGCGTCGCAGAAAGTTGCCAGAGACGTGTATTCGGTGTAATTTAAATAAATAAAATATATAATTTATGTGGTATCCTAATTGTTTCGGAGACGTAACATTTTGTACTTTGTAAAACAAAATGTATACATAGTAAAGAGTGACACGTCTGTGTAATTCGCTTGCACTGTAATACACTTTTTATTACTGAGACTTCTGAGTAACGTAAGTAAATACTTTTACCTTTTACAATAATTGAAAATGGCCAGTCGCTTGAAATAGTTGGAAAGTTTCAATATTTCATTTCGAGCGAAGACGTTTCAATGAGGCTAGCGAAGTCTACTTTCTGGAAGATATGCGTCTTTTCCAGGCGAGAGGAATGCTGTCCGAGATTGACGAAACCGGAAATTGAAACTGGATTCGCTGTTTCCCCGCGTCCTCGATATTTGCGTGCAATTACGAGAGTGCAGTTTACATCGGTTCTTTCTCCGCTCCCCTTACGTGACATTTTACTTTACGGTACCCAATAACGGTTTAATAAGCTTGCCCCGTGCTGCTTTATGCGCCACATAAAGTTAGCACGAACATGTTCTACGATCGTTTCGCGAAATGAGCACATCATTTCGCGTTAAATCACTGCAGATTAAGATCACGTCGAATATGTGGCAGGTGTAAACTAGTCTTGGACACGGACAAACACATTGTACTCCGAGGGCCTTGTACTGTACTTGCTTAACCCTTTAAAAGCTGATGCAGCCCCACGTGGTACGTAATAGACATTCTCGTCGAAAGATTCTTGCCGCAACAATTTCTGAATTACCCGAATTCAATTTCCAGAATGCAGTTGAAAAATTGTTGCATAGCAAATTTATCTATGGATTCGTTTTAAAGTTCCACGCCTTCGATTAAACATGAACGACGCGTCGCGTATCCAAATATGCTCGAAGCAAAATATTGAAATCATACAGGCAGAGCACAGGACGCACACCAATTCCCTTGGCTGAGATTCCATCGACTCTTTTCCTCCGCCACGGGATACTTTCGCGAAAGAGGATCGATCAAACACAGCACCTTGGTTCTTTACGGTCCAAAGGCTGATCTAGTTCAACCTTCTTACCTCCCGTACAACTACTAAGCGAGAGGATAGCGACTCGAGTTCAATTTCCTGAAATCAAAGAATCTTGAACAAATTCGAGCAGCCGCTTCAAGTCACGAGTAGCCGAGTGCAGATATCGATTCAGCCTACAGACGATAGTATTATCTCTAACTCGTGGTGATCTCCTTGCAGCGTGTTCGATTCGCCTCTATTCTACTGGCTCGACTTGATTTAATTCCCACTGTCGATAAATTCGAACCAAGTAGGGACAGAAGCGAGGAGTAATGTCTCCAAATTAACCGAAAATTAGAAATCAAGTGTTCGAACTGGATATTATACAAGCCACAAGCTTTCACCCCCTTTCTTCTAAACCGTATCGAGAGTACACGATCGAGAGGATTCCAAGATGTTCGAACCGTGCGTCGCGTTCCTGTTTCACCTGGCCTCGATTGTCCAAGATCGAACCATCAAGAACGCAACCATTTTACCGACCCTTTACATTCTAGCATCTTCTCCCTCATCGCTGAACCAAATTGCTTCCAGAACAATAAGCTTTAATCAGAAATATACGAACGCATATACGTCTAATAAATCAGCGCGAAGGATGACGGCATTTCTTTTCGCTGCACAACTTTCGACGTAAAATAATAAACGTTCTGCTTCCTGTTCCGTTGCTGGCAGAAACTTCTAACGCAGTGGCACACGGGGGCAACTATCCAGCCAGATTTCCACGCATCTGCCGCGAGCGTCTGGAGCAGAGAGTGGCCTGCGGTTTCTACGCGTTCGCATTCTGGTTAACTTCGCTGTTTCCACTCGCGAGATTCCATATACGCACCGCAGGCCGATCGATAGTTTTACGTTTAATTAAAACGGTCGCGGCAGTCGTAAACGGCGCGTTATCGCGACGAAAATCTCGAAGGCACTTCGTTACGGTTTGAAGCATTGCGACTTCATCGATTGTACTGTAATTGGAAGGTATCTGTTACCAATTTTTCCACCGCTCTTTCCGTCTATTAATTCTCCTTTCTGCCCTTGCGAATTTCATCGCTCTTGAACATCCATTCGAATGTAATTCAAGAACTTGACTAACATATTACTTCTGAGTACCTTTTTCCCCAGACACGCTCGTCGTATTGAACTAGTCACAATATAACAATATAGACTTGTATAACATAAAAATTGATGCTAATTAAATAATAACGATGGAAATGTGATTCATATTTTTACTGGCGATGTTAGCTACATACTTTCCAACAAGTTTAAGCGTGGATATGGAACAGCTGGTAAGATTAAACAGGCCAGAACTATCGTAGATCAGCTTGGATACAATAATGCAATACAGTTAAGTAGAATTTCAACGTGGGAAACCGGGTCTTATAATAAGTGGAGCCCCGTCAGCGGTGTATCCTAAAACCTGGTGACCCTGATACGGCTCCGCTCCACGACCCTGAATCGTAAACGGAGAACGAAAGTGGTTCGGCGTTTGCAACCTTTAAGGCCCGACGGCGTTCTCGGTTGCGCCATCGTGCCCGCGAGAGCACGCGAATAGAATATTCATGACAGCCTGGAAAGGGAGAGGAGAGGAGGAGAGAGGTGGAGGAATTCCGACAGTCACATTCGAGCAACACGGATAACGAAAGGTAGCAAAGATGTTCGTGGAAATTTCGTAACGATAATGATTATAATAATGATAGGTTAAAATGTTCTCGACGTCAACACTTCGAACGAACAGGATCCGCCGAGGTAAAAATGTCTGGAGGAATTTGGACGCGGCAAGAGATGTACTTGGTAATGTTCCAAGAAGAAAGCAAGTGTCAAACGAGTGAGAAGGCAGCGGGGAGGATAGAAATCGCGTACAGTTCGATTGTTCGTCGCGTGCTCACGTAATTGTTTTCGCACGTCCAGCGAAAAGAAAGTAAATCGGTATTGGTAACAGCGTGACATCGTTTTACGTGGCACACAGTGCCGTTGACGAAGGGGCGAGCAGATATCGTGGGAGATATTTCTGTTTCAATTAGCTACCACCCTGCATGACTAACGGGAACGTTGTCTAGATTGTTGATGCAGCAACGATTCATTGCTATCTCTCGATTTAATTTAAAACAGCGGTATCACCTTTTTAACGACCAATACCATAGCTATTTTAATGTTCGAATACTGTACCGTTGGTAATTCGATGAAGGCGTAGAAGCTTGAACTATCGGATGGTAGATTGCTTGGCAATTTCAAGCTTGTTGAAAAAATGGAAAAATTCTTTGAACGCTTAGATGTCGAACTGGAAAATACTTTGTAGCACACTTTCCCTAGTTTATCTTGTATTTGGTGGCTCGAAATCCAATGGCAAGAAAGTCCTGCTTAGTATCGCATTATTGCGCAAGGTCTGGGCAAGTGCGGGGCAAAAAGAGTCGAAAAATGCTGCAGAACCTCGCGATTTCTGACGGTGTTCTCCATTAAGGACAATGAAAAAGTCGCAAGAAGTCTGAGGGAAAAAACCGAGATCGGTTTCGTGAGCCAGGGCACCGTTTCTCACAGCAGAAGGAAAGTAAATCGTCGTCGCGTGAAACGCGGAACTATGCAGCTGCTCCGGCGCATCGTGATGAATTTCACGGTGAATAAAGCGTTGTGAAAGAAGAAAGACGAAGATGAGACAGAACATAGTAGCGGAGGAGACTGGATCGAAAGTACCTTCCATTGCATTTGCTGGTAGCGAAGCACCTACTTTATATACCGTGATGTATATACTTTAATAATTTGGTCTACGTAATGCACGATCACATACAATAATATATTCAAAAGAATAATCGTCGAAAGAATTATTGTCCATGGATCTCTCTATTCCAGGAGAACGCGCCTATATTTAATTATCACGTGAGATCTGTTTGAATGGAAATTGCTGTAATATTTTTGTGAGAACAGAAATTGGACCTGCAAGAATATTTTACGATTAAATCAGGCGGAAACGTAACGGGCTAATGACTAACGAAACCATTTAACTCTGTAGTGTGCTGAACTCAATGAACAGAATGCAACGCGATAATAGGATTATCGCGAAGTCATTGAACATTAATTGCAATGTAATGTGCGGAAATATGACAACGATAACGGAATTAAAAAGATTGGGCGGAAGCTTTCTGTTACAACAGCATCCTAGTTCACTGTTTCCACATTTATATCAGCTGCTTTCGCGTGCTGTACTGTTTATCGCACGAGTAACTGTTTGCAGCAAGAAGAAAGAGTAGGAAAAAGATGGAAAGAAAGTTGACAGAGATTGGTCGTCCAACGTAGTAGAGAGAAACACGTGAGAATCGTGTGTATCACCGTCCGGGCAGGCAAGCTGGATGGGCCAAAAATTAATTCCAGCCTGGTAACAGCATAATTAGTAATGTTGTACTAATTAAGAGAAAATCGTCGCGCGAAGAAAACAAAAACGAGTCGCGGCGTTTCGACAGTTGTGCAAGGGACAACTGGAGAAAAATGAAGAACCAGCTGTAATTAACCCTCGATGAGATGTTTTCAACTCTCCATAGTACCCAGCACGGTTTAATTAACTAATTACTCTTTCACGAATGAGTTCCTTTCGTTTAGTCGCGAGTAAAACATTGCTGACAATAAGTGTGCAATTATCAAAGTGCCCCTACAATTCTGTGGAACAGATAATTCAATTTCTATAATTCGATATAATTAAAAGGGGAAAAAGATAATGTGTAAAATATAAATTCTAGTTAAACAATCCTATTTTAATGTAATTCATCCCCCATGTATTATTATTATCACTGCTATAAATATTGCTGTTATTAATATAATTACCATTTTAATAAATTCAGCAAAGGATTATACAAAGCAAAATATATTAGCCAACAAAGATAAACGATTCCTCGGATGAAATTGGGTCGGCCAGCAGGTCGCATGATATTTCCACCCTGTGGGATGAGAATCCAACCCCTGCACGTCGAGCGTGAAAAAGCAGACCAACGCAGGGTGCAATGATTTAGAGGATGTAGATGACACTTGTAAAGCAGCCATTGTACGACCTTTTTCTGCAACCGGTCCAGAGCGACCGCACGGTTCTGCTGTTGCGCGGGGTGCATCCTATTTTGCAAATACCAGGCTAACGACTTGAAATCGACGAAGCAGGGCCACCCAAAGCATAGACGAGTGATTTACCGTATCCTGTGCCACGGGGCTATGCATCATCCGGTGGCGGAATATTCAGCAGAATGAAACCGAATTTCCTTCGTTCTTCTAACTTTCAACCTTTCGTGAATTTTTTGAACCGGATCGATACGGATCGTTCGAATGAACGATAGCGATAATGTTCTTGTCGAAGATTCGCGCGAATATCGGTTTTAAAATAGACGATTGGAATAATACAAAAAAATCTAGATGAACCCTACGAAACGATTGGCTGAAATTTTAACATGGTCGGTTTCCTCGTACAGAGATAAACGAGTGTAAACGGGTGATAAGGAAACGTGGCCAACGTGGTCACGGAAAAATTAACAGGGAGACGCCAGCCAGCCGGACCAGCTTTAATTAAACAAAACTCGACAAGAACAACTTCCGGCTATTCGACGTTCGTTCTCATTTTTAAATTCTCGTGAAATTCGTGCCGTTCGTTCCCGTTTCCCTTCCGTCGTTACGTCCGCGGTTAATGCTCGCATGATGCTGGGTATAAAGCGTGAAAAAGTGGATGTTATCTCGCCTGTGAATCGTGAAGAAACACGAGTGGGAACAGCTACGATCATGTTTTGATAACACATAAAAGTATACTGGAACGAACACCGGTGCGAAAATAAAAAATGAAATAATGTTTAACCAGATAGAACGGTCCGGTCATCTAAAACATTCATTCAAGATAACGAGAAACTGTATAAAACAAAAAAATACAGTAGCACGGAAAAATGTTCGCAGCATCGAAAGAATATGCACGTACGCTGTCAAGATAACAATCGTTCAATTTGCGAGATCGAATGCCGTTGTAAGCTGCACCGGGGCCGGATAAAGGGGTCTTTCCATGGAAATATAGCGACTTTTTTCCGCGACGCAGCTCCAACGTGTACGCGCCTCGCACACACGTGCGCAGCCGGGCTTAACAAAAGGGTTGCGCGCGATAAATCTCGCCGCACCAGCGAGGGGGTTAAAAATTAACCCGCTTGATGCCGCCGTGCCCCCATATCCCGGTTATTTATCATGATCTACGGGTTATTGTGCCAGGGAAACTTTCTCCTAAAAAAAAATCCTGTCTAGTAAACGCACACGGTTTGGCGGAAGGAGAAAATTTAAAACTATAAGGGAATCGTGCGAAGATCAGAATTGACTTCGTTATACGACTTTTCTTAAAAATTATGTAATAAGCCCGGGAACAATAATAAATCTGTGCAAATTGATCCGCAATGATAAGCACGCCACTTGAAAAGAATTGTGCAACAGGGTTCGAAATTCGATTTCAATATTTCCCCTCGAATTTCCCCTAACTATCCCACGGGAAGGAGACACGTGTCCCTGAACAAATAGCAGGAAGCAAGTCGTGGTGGATTCGGCTGTTTTGCTTTTCTTCGGGGCTCAGACGCCGGGGTGGAAACCCTATTTAATTGTGATTAACGCGCTACCCAGGAGGCTACAGCCGGTGAAATAAAATTAAAACGGATAAATACTGCGCACTGCGGTATTCGCCGCGTTCCCAGAGGTGGCTGCACACACGCCACCCCTCGCACACCACTTGAAACCACTCTGCGCACCTCCGAACCACCCCTACTTCTCTTTCTCCCCCCCGGTGTGTGCATTCGTATCCCTTTTTAACCCCGTCTCTTCCTCCCAGCGCCTTTCTGTGGCGCCCGTTCGAGCTCGTGTACAATGACGAAAAGCACTTCTCGTATTTCCATGCGACGAAACAACCACCCCGCCACACCTCACTGTCTTCCACCTGGTCACAGAGATATCAAGCAAGCATTTTATCGGGCGAGAGATTCCCCTGCGAGGATCCGGCTAATGACATTAATCCCCAAAACCGAGCAACACACTGTTAAATCTTCATAATCGGCCCGCTCTCCGACCAAGATGTCCTGCAGAGCCACCCCCGTTGCAGGCCACTGTGCTCATCGTGGAACAACAACGATACACACGGCGGAGATACGAAATTAGGGGAACGCAATTAGAGTTTCCACTTATGTACTTCTGTTTCATAATCAGCGTTGGTATTTGGAGGCATTCGTTTGTTTCTGTGCGTCTATTTCACACAATTTTCCCAATTATATTTGTGAAGATTCGTTTTTCTTTCATTGCAAATAAATGTAATCCTGCTTCGAATTGTTTCGGGGCTATCTACAATAGGAATATATTTCGTACGCTGAAGCCGGGTTATATCGTTGCACCGTTTCAGTAGAACAATTGCGAAGCAAAGGGCCACGCAACTTCTTCAACTTCTTCGTTCGATCGCATCCGAGTCGATCGATAATTCGAGGGTCTCTCTAGGCAACCCGCTTAGTTCCGCGAACCGATTTTCGTCGAGGAACGAGCACTTCCTCGAAGCTATCGGCTGGCATAAGGGAGCGTCGCGTGTGCGAATCGTTACGGGGTCGTTAAAGATTTTTAAGACCCTTCCCTCCGTTCAAACTATTCTTCATAACGATCGTGGCTGTGCGGCCTGTCGCGAGAAACCACGAATAGCCACCCTGTTTATATTCCCGTAAACATGAAAATATCATAACCAGCAGAAACCTCTGCTCTCTGCCGCTGGAGAACAACAGATATTATTTCGAACAATTCCTGCTCGTATTCCATGTTCAATTACGTCGAAACGCAACCGCACAATACCACTCGACGATACCTGCAAGCTGGAACACGCTATGGGCCAAATTATGTCAGGTATCGGCTACATTAGGAAGCCATTGTCGTGTGGCCGAACGAGGCATCGAATGCCCGTGTAACTAGTTCGTTGTTGAGCCAGAGTCGAGTAAATCTTGATAATGAACCGCGTGGAATCGATTTCTGTCGAAGATTGAACGATTTACAGTCTACTTGAATTATTCGCGCGTCAATTATGCACTCGAGATTTAAATATTTCGCAGAAGTAAATGATGTGGGCACGATTGGATCATTTTCAGGCGTGTCAGAAAGCTTCTTCTCAGAACCTCTATATAACAGAAATATATTAACAATAATAGCCTGCATAAAATTCGGCACAATTTTCGTCTCGGAAGTGTTACAAAATAAGTGCGATGAAAAGAATTTGTTCAATTCGTCGAGGCGAGAAAGCGTTAAACGAAACGACACTTCCCGACGTTTGACATCTCAGCTTTGCTAAACTCTTCGAAACAGAGTTGCAAGCTAATGGAACGGGGTTATTTTACATCGCTGGCCATTTCGCCGGGGCGAAAACGCGTCCATTGTCTCTCGGGCTGAAAAGGGAAAACTTTGAACCCACGGAATGCAACGTAGAGGGCGTCCAGCATTTGCATTCATTAATTACCCGGCTAGACATTAATGCCAGACAGGTTAAACTCGCTATACGTTTTCAGCCACGTCGACTCCAATGATTGTGCTCACGGTCGAGCGTGGTTTGCGTGGGAAAGTTCAAGATTCGAGGCTGCTAACCTGCGAGAATGGCGTGGCGAACGTGAGCCAAGGGAGACGAGGGGAAAGCGAAAAGGTTCCTCTGGAAACAGTTCGAAGAGCTGCACGAGGGTTGTCGCGAAGTCGACGAATTACAAGAGGGGAGAAGATGCGTCGTCTTTTCTGCCTCTGGGCGAACTTCAAAGCGAGGCCAGTCCCCACCAACGATTCCAAAAGCGAGAGAGTTGATTAAGCGAGCTACCATCCGGTTCTCGCGAATATTCTCGAAAAAGAAAGAACGAAAAAAAATGGAAAATCTATACTCGCGCTATTTTTCTTTTCCTTCTGTCGTCCGACTCTGAACGGATTCCCTTGGCGACCCTCGTTAATTACGTTTAATTAGAGTTACTTCGCGCGTGATCGTGAAGATACAGCGTACATTTGTTTCTTCTTTCTTTTTTTGTTCTTTCTTTTACAATGAAGAAGACAGTTTTTTGCTCCAGTCCAATCCGAGCTCACGGAGGAATTGTTGCACGTCGACGAGCAATTCCACGGAGAAAATTAACGCGTCTCAGGTGATTCGTACGTAACCATGGAAGAATTAACGCCATTAACAGAGATCACCATCGCCAGCCACGACAGATGGTAGAAAGAAAAGTGCGATTAAACTGCGCGCCATCGTCCACCGCTGGCGCTTTAATTAATCTAGATTTCGACTGCGCCACGAAGAAAGGAATCTTCCCCCTGTCTGTCGATCTAATAAAGTTCAAAATTTGTCCATCTACTCTGAATCCATGCCCCCATTAGAGGAGACAAGCGGTATATCCTGGATGTGCTGAATTGGTCGAACGAATTGGAGATAATAAAAGATGAACTATCTTCGTCTTGCCTAGAATTGTCGAACTTTTTAACTTTCTTTAACACAGCACAGTCGTGCACTGTGTTTCTCGTTCAGAATAATTTACTGATAATGGCACTGTTTCTTGCAATTGTCTAATTAGACACATTTATTCGGATAAGACATGTTCGATATATATATTTATTATCTACCAGCATATATACTTAGCTACGGAGAATCACCCTGGAATGTGTAAACGATGAATCTATTTATTAAAACCATTTAAGACCGCGCTTGGCGCTCCCCCCTTGCATTCTACATGGTGGCTCCGCACGAACAAACCTATCAGATGCAGCACAAATGGAACAAAGGTCAAGTACCCCGGTGTCCCGGTTCTTTCTGGCGGCTGCACAGCAGTAAAACACGCGAGACTGATAATTGGCACCGATTCCGCAGCATGCAAGTCACACACGACAACCGATCCTCCGGGGAAATTGCATCAAACGTGATACGCCGGCACTCGAAGCTCGCTATCTATGTTATAATCAGCGAAACGCTGAATCCTCAAGAAGCAAAACAGAATAAAAAGACAAAAAAGAAATGATTGGATCAGAGGAACCAGTCTCTCGGTATTCATCGGAAGAAAAATAATTCAATTTGCATCGGGAAGAAATTCTCCTAGAGATAAGAACGCAAACTCGTCCAATATTTTCCCTCCCTTTTATCCGGCCCCTTTGTTTCCCGCTTCCACGCGTAATCCTTTGCGGAAAGACGAGCGCAGGATATAAAGGGCAAAGGCGCGAGACGCGAACCCAATTTCCGTAACGTCGTTTGCAAACGCGTTAAAAGATGGCTCGACGTCGCGACGAGTCCCTGCTCTGTTGTCGAAGCTTCGAACGAATCATCCGCGTTTCCGCTTACGTGAGCTTTACACCGCGGAATATCATTCTCGAGGAGGTTCGCGGTGTAACGATGAAATTACGAATAAAATCCAGGAGATGGGAGTGCCGGGTGTGTCGCGGCAGACAGGGCGGCACAAAGACGCGATTCTTAGGAAAAAATAGATAAAGCGAAAAGAATATCGATCTCTCGACTGAAACAGTATTGCAGGATTAAAAGCAATTAATTCGGAAAGACACTTTCCAAGATTTCCCTGTTATTGTTCCGTTCAACGTTTCTTCTTCTTCTGCCGTGCTCTACTAACTTCGTAATGGGTAACAAAGGTGTGCTGTTATTATAATTATTCCAAGATTATGGTTCCAACTGTTACGCACAATAGAAGCAGTCTCGTTACATGAATCTTAATTAGCGAACGAATTAATCACTCGACATACACGACGTTCAAATACCGGCTTCAAGTAGACTGTATCGAAATTATCCGCGTGTCCGCAGTTTCTGTATGGGGAATCTCATTTCGCTGTGGTTACCGTGATACGTGATGAACGGCCGCACAAAATTTCATCTCGTGTTTCGGCCAGGTACCCGAATACGTACCGTACGGTGGGACTGTCATGTTCCGACTGAAATGCAGTGTACTCTATGTAAATACACGTACGAGCTTACACGCTTGTCTGAAGCTAGACTAATACTTAATACCAGTCGAGGCTGAGATATTAATCACGGCAATTCTTGCGGCCCCGTCTGAGCGTTTTGCATAAAGTGAAACGAAACACGGCGCAACGGATGTTTAACAAAGGTGGTACAGATACGACTGGAGAATTGTATGCGTATTGAAATTATTTGGAATAAAACAGGAGAATGTCTATTCTAAAGCGGAATTCCTCGAAATTCGTTCGCAATCCATTCAGTTTTGGGAAACACTACGATTATTAAAATAAAAAATAATGAAATAATAATTATTAATAATTAAAAAATAATCTTCGTTAGAGACGAACGGTATTCATCCTGAGCAGTTTGCATCGCGACTGGTCCCTGCCTGCGCGAGCAATCTGCCGGTGATTCTTGCGGCCACGCGGAAATTAAAGCGCGGAAAAACGTATGCGGACGTGGAGAGGTTGAAAAAGCAGCTCATGGTTCATTTACAGAGACACGAAGATGAGTTGACGCGGGGACGCCATTGTCTCGTAGCTGCATTATAATTCTTGTAATTTGCGTCACAATTATCCTCGCTACACGTATGCATAATTCTACGTCCAAAGAGGTTCCCCGCGAATGCTGTCGAATGAGTCGCACGGAATAAATAAACAATTTCCATCAAAATTTTCAGGGATATATTTTACTGAAAACCGTCCACCCTGTAATCCATCGCGTAATCCATCGCGTAAAACAAAACACTAATAAGCAAACGGTAGCCCAAGAGCTTATGAAACATTTCCATCGTAGAATTGCTTTCGTAGACGGTATACATAAATGTATGTGTAGTATAATATTATGTATACATGTTCGCGACAGTCCCGATTGAAGGGACAGGTCGAGAGCCAGTGGAAGGATTGCCAAGTAAAAGCAAGAGAGCCACAGTTGCATACACATGCAAATTCGTACGAGACGGAAGAAAATCTTTCCACCCAGTCAAATGACTAAATATTTGCACGGAACCAAGAACTGCCCCGAAGCGCGATCAAGATTAAGCTCCGGCGTGTTTCCTCGTAGCGGGACCAGCCAACAAATAAACCGATTAACTGTTTATCGAAACTTAGCTGCACGCGAGGCTAATGCAACCGGAAGACTATTAACGCTGTGAAAGGGATGGGTCGGAAGTTCCAAGTTTCTCCTCGATAGGGACATAAATGGGGCATCTGCTGGTCGATGCTGCGACGTCGTTAATAGTATAAATCTGACGTACCTAAGTATTACGATCCAAATCTATCGACATTATCAATATGGGAATACACCTTGGCCGACGATCCCTCTGGAACAAGAAAATCTAAGACACGGCCCGACAGGTGTTTCGGCAAAAGGGCGTTAGACAATTTTCAGGGGTGAATCGATCCTGCTTACCGCGGCCACTCGTTTCGTAGCATAGAAAATGGCATCGATCCGCGTGGAAAGCGAATTTAAATGGATCCGTCGCATCGGTTACAAATAATGCAGACCCGGCCACGTTTGCACCGGAGACAAATGCGTTCAGTGGCAATTACACGTGACCAATTATGCAAGCCGTGTCCCGGTTATTTAACACGACCCCGTGCACACCCGGGCCAACCCTATCGCGTTTAATTGCGTCGCATCTTCGAAACTGCATCGCGCGTTTGTATCGTGCCACCGCCGCTCTCGAATGGAACGCATTTACAGCGAATAGAGCGAATGTGTGTGCGTACAATGTGTATACGTGCAACGAGCTGCCATTTAACATTTAGTATTTCGCCAGAAATACTTCGTTTTTAACTCGACAGAACGATTCAACGTTTCACTCCCTTTTAACGAATGCTATTGTTGTCGCGGAAAAGAAATAAAAGGAGTCTGATTTCGTTAGGAATTCACGAGGAAGCTGATTGATCCATTGGGGCCGTTGCAAATACGATTTGCTTCCTCAATACCTTCCTTTTATCTTTTTACCTCGTACGACAGAGACACGAATGTCCTTTGACGAAACGTGAATAGCTGACGTGCTCTAGCACGGGACGGTATGCACGCATACCACGGGTTTGCGCTGCAGAATTGGGTCAGCGAAATGGGTAACCGGTCCTCGCACGAGCAACCCTATTTTCCAGATTCTGAACGCATACGTATAAATCTTCTCTGCGAATCGACGTTAAGGCGTTCGCGCACAGACGCGCCGGTGAATTTGCGTTGCTCTCTAATGGCTTCACCGATTAACAAACAACAAGTAGATATGTACGTGTACACGAGAACCTGCTGCGCGATAAGGGATATTTTTTTAAGAAGCAAATAGAATTGATGCAAATATATAAAGATAGTACCATCTCCCGCCTATCTAAAACAAAACAAAATGGCACACGTGGACGTAAGTTTCGTGAAGGGCGAGTGTATTTTTAAAGCTCGTGAAAAGGACGGCGTAGGAATTTTTAAATAGAAATCTGCGAAGGCCTCTGCCTCTAAAATGCGAAAGAAACCGTCGTGTTCAACTCGACGAAAATTCGTCTAAAGTGGCGAAAGTTCTTCTAGCAAATTTTTTGGAAAATTCGCTCCGCCACGTATCGCATTCTCGTTCGAGGGATAATATTGAGGGCCAATTGCTGTCTCTGTATCCAATAAAGGGTACACGTTAAAAAGAAACACTTGCAGTCGTGCAATAACACGGGTTAGATGGAATCGATGAGCGGAAATTAAAGTCTGTGCAGAAGTTGCCGGTAAAAACGAAACTCCTTTCTATTATTCGTCCCATTTCGAATTTTCTACGCAATCCTCCCGGCGGGAAATATATTTTTTATTCGGCACTTAATTTTTTAAATTCCACTGCAGAATTCCTGAGAAGGGATTCCAGCAAAATGAAAGAAATAAATATTCCCAAGGAATTTGATGGACGAAATTTACGAAAGACGTAAAACACGATCTCGTTTTAAACTTTCCGGAAAATTCAGGACGATTTACGCTGTAACGAATAAACATCGGCGGCGGCGGCCGTTTAGCGAGCTGGACAACGAGAAAATATCACCCGACCATTTGTTAACAACGCGTATTTTACACTGTGACGTCGGTTACACGCTGTTCCGCCATGTTTTCGTTTTGTCCTTTTTTTTGTTACGAGAGATTGCGTCGAGTTTTCCAGGGAAACCCTATCAGGAATTATTTTTACCGTCCATCGATGCCACGTGCGCCATCAACTAGTCACCTGTTTTACGAGCATTCGGATGTACCTTGCGGCGAAAATATTTTACCGTCCTCATATTTCTACAGACACTGAACGTGCTATATAAAGCGACTCAATTTTTACCGACACGAAACTTACTCGGGGGATAGATTTTAAAAATAGTACAATTTAAGGTAATTAAAAATGAAATTCCACGAGAATCGTACAGCTACAGAGGATTTGAACGGGAGAATTCCGATTTGTGACAGATGGAAAGGAAAAGAGAAAAGGTTTTTACGAATTTGCAAGTCTGGTGTCCCGAATGCTCGATCGTGCAATCAACGTAACTCGACGGGGACGCACAGAAAACGTTTCGATCGTGGCTTTCGAGTTTAATGGCCGAATCGTTTCCTGCAGGATCGTGCGATTAGTCCGCTCCGTTAGAGCGTCAGCGATTAACGCCATGCCACCAACGACGGAAAATCATGGTCGAACCTAAGGGTTCGTTCTTTTGCGCGGATCTGGATTAAACGGGACGGGTTTCAGCGGCTAGGAAAAAATGTCGCCTTAAATTCAGATATCGAAAATGTAGGCCAAATGTATCTTTCGTTGATCAATTCACTTCTTTCACATTGCAATAGAATAATACTTTTATTTCTCTCTTTTCCGATCGTTTCCATTCTGCTACGAAGCCAAGTGCATTGTTTCAGTTATTCATGGCAAGCAAATTTTAGCCAGATATTTCACGGACGAAACTGTGAATGGTTGGATTTGAATAATTACAGAAATTGCACTAGGTAGTTCATAAGAATTTTAACAGCGATTTCAAACGAGTTAATGTTGTACTAAAATTTCACGTTCCAATTTCGACGAGAACATACCTCCGCCGGGAATATACCGAACTGATCGGGCTTTAACACGCTGTTAAATAAGTTACACTGTTTCGTACTCGAGAATAATAACCTTAATTTCACATATAATCGGAATGCAAATAACTGCTTTACTTTCAGCCATTCAAAGTGAAATTTACCTACACCCATCATCGACTGCATTAAATTGGCGTTTTTTTTTGTTTTGTTTTTTTTAAGAAACGTTCAGTCTCGTTTCGCGGAGAAATTTGAAAGCAAAACGTCGGATGGCGAAGAAATTATCTTGCGTTACGTGCTACGGCTAACGTACATGCACGACGTTCGTGCACGTTGAAACAAACAGCGTACAACGAGGTATTCGTGACTCGTGAATCGAAAGACCGTCTCGATAACGGTGACTTTAATTCGGTGCTCTGTCGAAACACCTGAGATAGTTTTCACTTCACTGTCCGGTGCGTAACGGAGTGGCGATTGAGCTCGTTTCGACGTTAACGGTACACGGTTCGTTCGGTCAGGATCTAATTCGTGATGGTCAGAATTCACTATGGTAATATAGATATTAAACGTAAGATATTCCACCGGTTCCGGTTAAACGAAACAACCCGCGCAAGTCGAATGCAAAGTGAAATTTTGAAATTGAGAAAAGACAGGAATTTATTGAGAATATGTATGATGTCCGAATGGTGAGAGCTACTCAATTCTTTATGCGTACCTCCAACGCAAAAGTACCTACGTCTCCATTTTTACTCTTACGCGGGACTTCACGACCTCGATTTCGACGAAGACGAAGAAACAGAAAAATACAAAAATGGAAGATGGAATCGCGTCGCTCGCAGAAATAATCAGCAGTCTCGCGACGGAGATGTAGATAGATTCGAGTTTATACGAGCGACGGTGTAATAACGTGGCGGTATTTTATCAGACGGAAGGACGCTGAAATGTACGCGTGGCGCACTCGCAACAGTCCGCATTCCAGGCCCGAACGAAAGCAGAAAATTACGGGACTATAAATCAGAAAAAAGTTGCGGTGTATGAAACGCAAGTCGTCGATACGTAAAGCCGTTTTAATATTGCGGCAAAAATACGGCTATCGACTTTTCGTTTCCGTTTCGTTCGTGAAAGCACGCGGTTAAGAAAATAACGGCGGACGATAAAAAAAAGGAGAAGGCCACGGTTATTCGACGGCTCGCGGTGTTCATCTCTCTGTTCCGTCTGAATGTAATTCAAAACAACGTTCATTGACTGGCGATCCACGGGAAAACTCGTGGACACGATTTTACCTGTTAATTTAGCGAGAATTACCCGGGAATGTTTCGAGCATAACAAACTCCTCAACATTTCCCACGCGGCGCACCGGGCAATGCGAAATATACGAAACGATCAAACTTTTACCGTACTTTATAAATTACAGTGCGCCGCGCTGTACGATGGAATAAATTGCCAGGTTGATGCACGAGGTAAGAAAGATGAGTTTAGCGATTTCCCCGCTAATTCGTCGCATACAGATTGTTGCGAGATAGTGCAAAAGACCCCACGTGGCGTTCAGCATGTCAGAAATAAGTTCACGCGAGTTTTCTATGCTTTATTCACCAGTTGCTTGGAAGCTGCGCATACTGCTACAAACGACGGGTGCACGTGCCTCGTTCTGTCCATTCATGAGGCCGTAAACACGTCAGTCAATCTTTCGTGCTCCAAGTCACATTAATGCATGTAAAGTAAACGATCTTTTGCGAAAGGTGACATGAATTTTCCTCTCACGGGTGGTCACGCAGCATCGCGCGCGTTTAATGGCGGGGGCAAACGTGCGGAATACGCGGGGACATGTTTGAGACGTTTGAAATTTTTATACAAAAAATCTGCATAGGAAATACTTTGTTTTAATGATTTTTTTGTGAGCGGGAAAATGCTTGATCGGATCGAAATATTAATTCGTCCGAGACGTGTACAAGAAAAGGACGGCGCAGAAGAAACTTTCCATGGCATCGTTCGTTGCGATAATTTGTTGCAATCCTTTCCAAGCATCGTGTCTAATGACGCGAGCAAACTATTAGATCGAGCAGCCTAGTTCCGCGCTTTGTTTAACGCGTAAGGCAAAAGTATCCATTACCAGCTTCTCCATGACTAGCATCGAGAATCACTTTCTCTGTTCTTTTTGCGGCACCGGGAGACCCATTCGTCGCAATGCCTCGCTTAATTAACGCTCGCCAGAAGAAGTAACGAAAATGAGCTGTGAGCTGACCGAGTTACGGGGAGCGGAAAATCGTGGAGGAGTAATTTCAATTATGCTGTGCATTGATGACCACCTATAAATATTAAACAAAAAAAAAGAAACAAGAAACAATACAAATACATACACTTCCCACATATTCTCTATAATCTATAACATAGCACACCATCGATCCACGCTTGGCGTCACTCGCGTCCTACAGGACCCATTCGAATTTTTCCAAAGAATCGTACGCACGTGCAGCGATAACGAACGCAACAACGCTATCCGGAATCCGCCTGCGGCGTTTATCCGTCACGCGTTAACCGTTCTCTCGACTTCGCGTTACAATTACCCTGAACCCGTTCGATTCTCAGCCACCGAGTAACATGTGAACGGAACACGTGATCCGGTGTTCCAGATTCAAACGCGGACTCGATGCACGCCGATAGGAAACGGATATTTACTGCGCTGCAAGTGAATCGTGCGTGCTGCGTTATCGATGCACCGACATCGCGTTTCACACGTTCCTTCCCCGACATGTTAATCGACGATTTCTTGTCCTCTACGTATGCACGTAGTTCGACGTTTCTGCACGCCAGGCGCTAAAATACTCCGCGAACAGGGGCGAAAGAAATCACCTCGCGGTGACCGCGAAATTCACGCGCAAACCCACCGCCTGTCAAATATTAAAGCATTCCGTTCCGCCGCGCGAGAATATTTGAGCGCATGAACAGCGCGCGCCGGCGAACACGCGGCAGTTTCGACTGTGCAACCCCCAGCTGAACAAGAACCGGCTATGCGCATCGTTCCCCTTGCAGCCTCGTATGGGAGCACAGCCTTGGGCAATGTCACGTTCGCCGTCGTGTCAAGGTTGCACGAATTCGACCAGCGTGCACGGCGCGTTCAAGGGGAACGACATTTCTTACCCTGGTCAGAAATTAAAAAAAAAAAAACCGCCCCCACCGTAGGCAAAATTACCATTCGGGGTTGCAAAACGTTTGTAAATAATAAACGATTAATATACCGACGTACCTTGGTGTCTCGCGACGTGTGGTAGTAGTAAACAAAGGCGAACATCCACGCGCATGACAGCAGCAACACAATTTTCACATTTCGCCGCATCTCCGTCCCGTGTCTCGGCAAACTCACCCCTTGGACCCTGCGCCCTGTCGACGTTCCGCTACCCCCGTTTTCGACGTCCACGTTTCACGAGCGGCGTTTCGTTTGGAAAACACGAAACACGCACACCGCCGGCCGAGAACGCACCGTAACACCGTGGAACAACACCACCAACGCGAACGAACCGGCAGCCAAAGCCATACTGCCCGGCTTCGACGAGAACGACGGCTATGCGGTTACTCCGAACGGGCCTTGGTTTCTGAATCCCCTCGTAAGAGAGCGCTAACGCGGCTGCGACGCCCACCGGCTGGTGAATGGCGGTGAATTTCGAACGGATGGAATATACGTGGAAGTATGTCGCCGGAGAATTTCTTTTTCATGGAACACGTTGCAGCTGTTTTGGGATCTGGAATGGGAATTTTTGTTTGGATTGCGCGATAATCGGATGGCAATGGAACGTTCGTTTTTATATTTTAAGGAAAGGGTTGATCGGATGAATTGATTGGGGGTGCGAACGGTGTTGATCCGTTTTATTCGTTTATATTTTAGGAATTTCTTTTTGGAGATCGTACGTTGGATTGTGAAAATGTTTTTTGTAATTATTGCTGGATGGCAATTGAACATTTGCCGGGTGCAACAAGTGTTATGGTTTAAAGGAAATAGGATTAATGTATGCGTCGCTCATTGCAGTCACCGCTGCTCGGTTCTGGACAAGAGATAACAAAATGGTAATACAAAATTGGGAAGTCTTTTCAATATAAAAATGTCGCGCTAAAGTCTCAGTGAATAATTATTAACCATTTCAATTCAACACGTATATAATTAATTTTTTTCACCAAGAACAGCGTAAGTGATTATCGGTTAATATTAAAATTCTCCTCTCGATTTTGACTAGGAAAAAATTCCTCCGTATATTATCTCTAAAAAGGGACCACATTTTTTTTCCTGCATTCCACGCTCTAACACTTTACATCGAACGTGTAATCGATACTGGGTGGATCTCGATAACTCTCCCAAAATACGCCCACTTTTAAACGAAGATGTGCCTGGTTCTTGATCATCCGATGCAGTTTACAACGAACTTTCCAGCTGGAATAGTCGTGTACAGCATCCGGCAAGAGATGCTACAATAAAATCCGATCGAGCACGCATCAAAGCATCTTGGCGACATGGCAGCGGGATGGCAATGGTTGCTGCTGACCTGTTTGGGAATTTGCACGGCGTGGATGGACGAAAGGTCTGGCGAACGCAATTTCCGGCCGTTCCGATATCTCGGGCAGAAAAAAAGGCTGAAAAGAAGAAACGAATCTTTCAGACGACACAGCGTTGCATAAACGTAATTTTTAACTCGTTGCAGGCCCGTGCTGGAGTCTCGGGACGGAAATCTCTTCATTTCCGCCGCGAAGGACAGGAACATCAGCCTGAAAGTCCTTGGGAGCGGCTACGTGAACGTGAACGAAATTAATTTGCTCCACGTCGCAACAGCGGTACTGCAATACTTTGACCCATAAAAAAATTGAAGAATCTCGGGGGAAAATGTATTAACTCATGACAATATTCGTTCGTTCCAGGCCGAGAGTGCGACGCGTTTGATTGAACGATGGAGAACAGGATATTTGGCGGAGGTGGAGTCGAATTTGCAACGATTGATGCAGATCGTAGAGGGGCCAGAGGGTTTAGAAAGGAGGATAGCCACGATGAAGGTGTTTGGGGAATGGAATAACACCGTACAACCCGGAAACACGTATAGAAATCAGGTATTGCTTAAACAATTTCACCTTAACAGAAATCATAAACCGAATAATTTCTTTATGAATTTCAGTCTGTCACTGGGACGAATTTAAAAATTCGTATGCTCGCTCATCGCGTACGTATAAAATAACGAATCGAAAAAAATGTACGGTGTTACGGATTTGTTAGATAATTATTAAGATCTTCCAGATACGAAGAGTGGAGGATAAAATGAAGTCAATGGAATTGAAGCTGAAACAAAACGAGTGCACCAGCAATCCTTGTTTAAATGGCGGTACGTGCCAGGATCTTTACGAGGGGTATCAGTGCAGTTGTCCGTCAAATTGGGAGGTAATATATTGAACGGCAAAACATTACGCGAATCAACTGTGAATAATTTATAAAATGAATGTTGCTAGGGACCAAACTGTATAGTGGACGTGAACGAGTGCGTTCGATTGTTAGGAACAGATCTTGGATGTCAAAATGGTGCTACTTGTTTCAACCTTCCAGGATCCTACAGGTTTTAAAATCATTCATATTTACAAAAAATATATATGTGTCACTAATCGTTCTTATGTTATTAGATGCGACTGTGCACCAGGATGGTACGGTCTTCACTGTACGAAGAAAACATCTGTCTGCAACACTCAAAATTCTAACGAACTGTGCGGCCACGGGGTCTGCGTCACGAAACCAGGCACTCCACTCGGTTACACCTGCATTTGCGATCAAGTAATTACACTGAACGATATTTTCTCCTGTGCGAATATTATTGATCCATAAATCCGAACAATTCCACTCGGTTTTTTAGGGCTGGCAATCGGATGGCACCAATCCAGCCTGCATCAAAGACGTGAACGAATGCATCGGAAACCACAGGCCTTGCTCAGTGAATCCCTGGGTCGACTGTCGGAACGCCCCGGGCACGTTCTTTTGCGATTCGTGTCCCCGTGGCTACACAGGAAACGGATACTATTGTACAGACATTGACGAGTGTCAAGTGGACAACGGAGGGTGCAGTACGTCACCCAGAGTCCAGTGTATCAATACAATGGTAGTATCCAACTAGTGAAATTATTCTGAATCCTCGGATAAATTATAAGTACAACTGTAACAAGGTTGCGATCAATTTCTCTTTTTACTTTCGTCAACAGGGTTCGAGAATGTGCGGTCAATGTCCCACGGGGTATCGCGGGGATGGTGTTACCTGCATCTACGTTGGTAGTTGCGCGATCAACAACGGCGGTTGTTACCCATTAGCCACGTGCGTCGAGAATCCAGCTCTCACGAGCGCCTACGTGATCTGCCGTTGTCCAGCCGGCACGGTTGGCGATGGTATCGGTCCAAATGGTTGTCAATCGTCCACCGATGCGGCAACTACTTTGGCCTGCCAAAGTAATCCCTGTGTGCACGGCAGGTGTGTACCTGGAGCTTCTAGGGACAGCTACACTTGCGTGTGCAATACTGGATTCACTGGTGAGTGCCTTTTCCACACATTTTGTATCCGGAGTATACGATTTAAATTGAAATTGATATTTACGTCATCCCAAGTAGAAATGATTAAGTCGATAATCTTTTAGAAGTGAATTCACCGAGTACTCTGTCCATGCTGCACGACCTTTCGTATTCTTTATAAATTGGAAACGTCTAATATATCCAATTATTCCAGGCACTACGTGCACCATTCCGGTAGATCCGTGTGCCCCCAATCCATGCAAAAATAATGGTGTCTGCGTGGTCACCAATGGTGGGATAGCCTGCGATTGTCCGTCGACGTATACAGGTAACAGATGCGAGACTCCACGGCAGACCTGCGGCGGCGTTTCACGAAATCCCCTGGGGCATCTCGAGTTCCCGATCGGCGGGACCGTTTATCAGCACGGGCTGAGCTGCGCCTGGGTCCTGATAACCAACAGCTCGCAGGTGTTGAACGTCACGTTCAGCCGTTTCCACTTGGAGCAGTCGATCGACTGCAAGTACGACTTTCTACAGGTACCGGATCGTTCCGCGTGCATCTCCATTTATTCTCGTGGGATATTTAGCCCGACATCGATCGAAACAATAATCTGACGGCACCATTCACAGATACACGACGGCCGAAACGCCGGCAGTCAGATGATCGGCAGATTCTGCGGCAACAATCTGCCCCACGCGAACGGGAGCATCGTGTCCTCGCACAATTCTTTGTACTTTTGGTTCCACTCCGACAGCAGCGTGTCGCACGACGGCTTCGAGTTTCATTGGAACAGCATCGAGCCTGTTTGCGGCGGCACTTTGACCAGCAATTACGGCACGATTAGCTCGCCTGGATCACCTGGACGATACCCACCGAACAGAGACTGCTTCTGGCAAATCACTGTCCCGTCGTCCAAGAGGATACAGATACTTTTCGGACAGCTGATGATCGAGGAACACCCTACGTGCGAGGCTGACTTCTTGGAGGTGTGCATTGGAATTTTGTGCCCGTGACTTTTATCAAATATCGATGCACTGATTGCTTTCTTCAATTTACACAGATCGCTACTATACACAACGAACGCTTGGGGCGTTACTGTAATCACACTCATCCGGCGCCTCTAGTGATACCATCCTCGCAGGCTATCGTTTATTTCCATTCGGACAGTGCTGGTCAAGATTCCGGCTTTCAGATTCACTATTCCGCCATCGAAGGTGATACAAGCGACCACCTGCATAATTCCTCCTGCCAGAAAACTTACGCTTACTAATTATTCTCGCAGGCATTCCCGGTTGCAACGGGGTGTACACTGCCTCCGCGGGTACAATCACCAGCCCCGCGAACGTCGACAGTTATCCAGATTTGGAATGCGAATGGACAATCCAAATGCCTGTTGGCGAACGAGTGCAAATAACCTGGTCCGATTTCGAGCTAGCCAGTGAGGGCTGCACAACCGAAAGCATTAAGGTACACCATTCTCTGCTTTTAATTCTTGCAAAATCCATTACAATTTTTTCCATTCTTCTGCCCTTAAAATATTTGCCTACGAATACGCTGCAGGCAATGGGCGAACCATAATCTATGCCTTTTTAAAAGGCATTCCTATTTTTTGTTTGAACATTATTTCCACAGGTTTACGACGGGGACAGCGTCGAGTCTCCCATAATAGAACGCTACTGCGGTTCCACCATACCGCCAACTATCAGATCGAATTCGAACGTACTGCTGATCGTTTTCAAGTCCACCTCGATGCAAAAGGGTTCGTTCACCCTTTCGTACAGCGTTCTCTGCGGCACTGTGTTCACCGAGGAGACAGGAATCATTCACTCGCCGATGTATCCGATGCAATACGATCGCGGCACCGCGTGCACTTACGAGATCAAGCAGCCGCCAAACAGAAGGATCGTGCTAAATATTTTGGACGCCGATATACAGGGTGTCCACACGTCTGATTGTTTCCCAAGTTATTTACGGGTGTTCGATGGACCCACAGAGAACTCCACACGTCTCGCCAATTTCTGCGGCGCGGACGTTGTCTCGAACATGGACGACGTAACATTTTACTCGACGCACAATTACATGCTGCTCAAATATTCGTCTATCAAGTTCGCTGGCAATCATGGACGCGGTTTCTTGGCGAACTACACGACGATTTTAAATCGTAAGTTGCCAACCAGATTATCGATTACCAATTGCACAACAGTGGGAAATTGCGTGAAATAAGTTGGCAGGGAAAGGAGGAGAGAAAAATAATATATAATACTTAAATAAATGAGTAAAGAAAAATTCGATCGCAGGCGTATTGCAATTCTTCTAACTCAGCGTGAACGATTTTAAAGGATGCGGAGGATTGCACAGAGAGATGAGTGGAACGATTCAGATGCCGCAAGACGGCCGTTACTACCTCAACGACGAGGACTGCATTTGGACTGTGGAAGCCCCTATAGGATACGTGATACAGCTCACCTGGCTGTCGTTCGATTTGGAAGCCCACACTCGATGTCGACACGACTACGTACAAGTCTACGAGAATTACATGTCCCCGGGCAAAGAGTTAATTGGAACGTACGTATGAAACGGGCTGCGACTCTTGTGAAATTTTTTATTAAATTTGCCTTGGGTAAATCCTGCAGTTTCTGCGGCACGAGGATACCGCCGGTAACGATGAGCCAAAGCAACACGATGACTCTTGTGTTCCACACGGACTCGTCGATAGTTCGCGAGGGATTCGTTGCATCGTACGTCTTCATCGACGCCACGAAAGTCTGCGGCGGTCATTTCATAAAGATGAACGGCGTCCTGAAATCGCCCAACTATCCGGAACGTTATCCGAACAGAAGGGAGTGTACATGGGTGATCGAAGCTCAGAATAGACAGCGGGTGATTCTCAATGTGCAGCGCTTCGAGTTAGAAAGCCATTCCAATTGCATATTCGACTACTTAGAAATCAGGTAGACCTGTTAAAGTCACTTTAAATACAGTACTCTTCATGGAACGCGTGCAAATATATTTCTCAAATAATTTCGCTAGAAACGGCGGCTACGAAACATCCCCGTTGATCGGCAAATTCTGCGGTACCAATATCCCCGCAGAAATTATAAGTCAGACCAATCAATTGCACTTGAAATTCGTAAGCGATTCAACTAGATCGTACACTGGATTCAGCATAGAATGGGACAGCACGACGACGGGTGAATAAAGGATTTTCTTGTTCTTCAATATCTGTTTCGACGATGTATTTTAATCGCCTCTGCTATGTCCCAGGTTGTGGAGGAACATTGAACGCCGCCAATGGCGACATTATATCTCCCAATTACCCGCAACCGTACATGCAGCAGGCGGACTGCCTATGGAATATCGCTGTTTCGGAGGGAAGTTTGGTGCGACTGCTAATAGTCGACCTGCAACTGGAGAATCACGACAGGTGTAGATTCGACTACATCGAGGTATCCGAGGGGATCGATCGGCGTAACAGCCAGAGATACTGCAACAGCCCTTATCCGAAAGTCATCCAGCCGAAGTCTAACATGGTGAACGTTCGGTTCCGCAGCGACTTTACGAATTCCGGTCGCGGTTTCCATCTGAAGTACGAAACACGTGAGTCGATTCCCTCAACAGTTGCCTTAAACTTTACCCCTTAAATGAATCCAATATTAAAGCATCGCAATCGTATCTGTTCCTGTAATCTCACTGTTCCATGTTTTCTGCCGAAATTCCCGAACGTCTCGAACGATAGAGAAACTTCCTAACAGCCGGGGGGGACATTTTATTTTTCAATGCTACCGCTCATCGTCGATCGACCGATTCCATTCCGCCCTGCTACTTATTTAGTTCGCTTCGCTGAAATTTTTGCAAGGAACAAATGAATTTTCCAGTGTGCCAGAACAGAGTGCGTGGCTTCCACGGCGTGATAGAGTCGCCGAATTTCCCCAACAAATACGAGCACAATCTGAACTGTAGCTGGACCATCGACGCACCTAAGGGCAACAAAATCAATCTAACCTTCTCCCATTTCGATCTGGAGGGAGGTGGCAGGCAAGATGCATGCGTATTCGATTACCTGGAGGTGAAAGAAGGCGAGGACGACGTACCTGGCACGCAGCTCGCGAAACTATGCAATTCGGACGTCCTTCCGCCAAAGATTCACTCGTCGCAGCATCAAGTCGTCGTGACACTCGTCACCGACTCCATGCTCGCCTTCAACGGCTTCCGGTTGGAGTGGCTGGTCGACGGATGTGGCGGACACCTGACGAGACCATTCGACGAGTTCACGTCCCCAGGATACCCGTCCGCATATCCAACGAACGTCGATTGCGAATGGCTGATCGAAGTGGATCATGCTCACAGCATCGAACTCACTATTCACGACGTGAGTAAAGTTCTGCGAAAGAGAACCTTCCAATTGAGACCAACAAAATCGTAGGAAAATTATTCACCCAGCAAGAATTGCTTAACGATCGCCTTTTCAGATTGTTACGGAGAAGCAGAAGGGATGCTACTTCGATAAACTTCAAATCTACAGTGGCGACGACGAGGAAGCACCGAAATTGGTAGAAATTTGTTACTCAGAGAAGCCGGTGGTATACACCAGCTTCGGGAACAAGATGTTCTTGAAGTTCCATTCCGACGTGACGTATTCGGCGCGAGGATTCAATGCCAGTTACAAAAGTGTGCTCTCCACTTGCGGCGGAAAATATACCGCCGATACAGGGATACTGTTCTCGACGAATTACCCGCAGAATTATCCTCATAAACAGAACTGCGAGTGGTTGTTGCAAGTGGATCCGAATTACGTCGTTAATATCACTTTCCTGGACTTCGATATCGAGGATACTAAGAATTGCACCGACGATCATGTCCAGGTAAATTTGCAATGTGTAATTGCATGAGAATGGTAAAGGTGTCTGTGTTGTAACGTCGTTATTTCGATAGATATACGACGGGCCAACTAGAAACTCGCCGTTGTTAGCGACCCTTTGTCGAAACGAGTTGCCACCCTCCTACGTTTCGACCAGCAACGAAATGCTGGTTGTGATGAGAACGGACAGTATACTATCCGCGAAAGGATTCAAGGCAAAATATTCAAAATCTTGTGGTGCACGTATTATCGTGAAGGATCAAGGATACATCAGCCCGATCGGCAGTTACACTACCGATAGTAATGAATCAGGGAACTGCTCCTGGATATTGGTCGCGGAGGATCCAGGTATTGTTTCTTCTAATATATATTAAACACTAAATGCTTACCATTATTCTCCACTTATCGCCACTGTTCTGAATCGAGTCGCAATTAAGAAAACAAAGTAAATATGTATAAATAAAATATCGTGAAAATATTTAAACCCTGCCGATTTGGAAACAGACGTTCAAGTATAAAATAATAATTGTAATAAAACGCCTCTGACACTTGCACTTTTATCTTCGTCGTTGTTGTAAGAGAATACATTTGTAGCAACGATGATAATAGTAATAATGAACTGATCATTTTTTCATAAAGCCGACCACGTTACCGTATCATTCACGCACATGGAGGTAGAGGTGGAAGGGATGTTCTGGTTCGAAGACTGCTCCTGGAACTTCGTACAGGTCTTCGAAGGCGAAGGTTTGGATGGGCCTTCGCGAGGCAAATGGTGTGATAACGTTGTACCGTTGCCGATAACCAGCAATGGGAATGCACTCACCGTGCATTTGTTCTCGAATTACGATTTCCTTGGACACTTCGCCTTCACCTACTCGGTGTTGAATTCAGGTAAACGATACGTATGCGCTTTTCTTTTTTCTCTCTTTATCGCGCGTCGTACGCCATATCGGCCTGTGGAAAACTTGCTCGACACTTCTAGTATTGGAAACGACTTATTGTGAAAAGTGTCACACATTTATCTACCTGTCCAACGTGTAGTGAGTTAAATCGCTATGCAGAACGCTTGCACAGTGTTCTTACATGACAGGGACTATTATTACTAGTATATTATATACATAGCAGATAATCTAAGAAAGAAGTCAAATAAGAAAGGAGCCCATGGGTGAAGAAATATGAAACTGACTATCATAGTCAGTTTAAGTACAGTTTTCTGACGCGTCTTTCGCACAGTAGGGCTTATTTGAAAGTAACTAGAATTTGATTAAAATAAAAAATTTGTTTCCTTCAAATTCCCTTGCTAAACCCCTTCGAAAGCTACAATCTTATCGATTGCACTGCAGCATGTGGCGGAACGTATACATCGTTCCAAGGAAAGATCGCATCCCCCGGCTACCCTAACACCTACCCTCTAAACGCCGAGTGTATCTGGATTCTAAACAACTCGCCCGGAAACAAACTCAGCCTAACGTTCTCCAAGTTCGATCTACAACAGAGCGAGAACTGCGATCTGGATTACCTGGAGATACGCGAGGACAGCGGAATCGGAAAGCTGATCAGCATTTCCTGTGGAATCAACATCGAAACGGTCCAATCGTCCGCGAAACTGTGGATCAAGTTCAAGAGCGATGGCGATGATGTCGGCAAAGGGTTTGTGGCTGAGTATACTGTAACCGGCGGCAACGATCTTAGCGGACCTACGGGAAGAATTACTTCGCCGCTCTATCCTATTCCGTACAAGAGGAGGGACACAACATGGTGGAGGATTACCGTGGAGTTTGGGTGGACCATTCAAATCGAAATTACTGATATGTTTATCGAGAACTCCGATGAAACCTGTTTCTCGTATCTCAGGGTGAGATTATTATAATTAAAATACTTTGATATATAATCGATATTATATATGTATAACAAAAAGTGCAAATTAATTGCCCATTTAATCAACGTTTAACCGATCAAAAATATTTCGGACTAAATTGTTCCTGTAAGGTACGTTACAATTATAGTTTTGCTTGTCTGCAATGGTCAGGTGTACAACGGGTTCAACAGCGAGGCGCCGCTTCTATTGGAAACCTGTGCCCTGGATCTTCCTCAGCCTGTCACCACCACTGGCAATGTAGCCTTCATCGAATTGTCGACGCAGGTCCTACGTCAAGGCAGCTGGTTCGCTCTGACTTGGCTTCAGATACCAAGGGACAACGACAACCTTGGTGTCGTAGATATAAAACGTAAGTTTCGACACCAGAACGGTAAAGATTAACGGTGAAAATCGCGGAACACGTTATCAGTTTTTTTGACACTGCATTTCGGTTCAGTGAGCGATTGCAACCACGAAGTGGCCCTCATGGCCGCGGAAAACAATAGCTACGACTTTACCTCCCCCGGTTATCCCCATGGGTACGAGGCAAATCTTGAGTGTTCGTGGGTATTCACGACACCACCTGGAACTCACTTGGTGCTGAGGATACTGGCGATGGATTTGGAGGAGACAACTAACTGCGTGGCGGACCATGTCACGGTTTATAATGGAAATGCTCTGAACGCCCCGGATAATGCGAATATGCTGCAACGTTTGTGCCTGGCGAATTCTACCTCGGCTTGGCTAAAGGCGGACAACGTGATGACGGTGAAGTTCGAGTCGGACAGTTATTTGAACAAAACTGGCTTCAGCGCGTACGTTTACAGAGGTGAGTTGGTTTTCGAAACAGCGGTAGCAGGTTAAAAAGATCAAAAGGATTATTTAAAATGTCTCATGTGTATTATAAATATTTATGAATAAACGTGATAGGAAAGAGGATATACATAACTTGATCGCGCAATGGTTGATGGTTATTGATTTTTCATTTTATTCAGATTGCGGAGGCAAGTTGGAAGGCCCGAACGGAGTGATCGAGATCAGTAATTCGACATCGAACAAAGGGGTGCGCTCCTGGCAGATACTCTGCGAGTGGACGGTCGAAGTCAGACCTGGTCGAACGATCGAAGTGAAAGTAGAGCAAATGTCGATAGAGCAAGGTCCTAGTTGGACGTGTACTGACAACTATCTCATGGTAAACTTCGAATGAAAAAAAGATTGTCATATTGGCCATCGACTACTGTCTGGCTCAATATTGAACGATTAATTATTTTCAGCTAAAGAATGGCGGTGAGGCTTCGTCTCCCTTATTGGGCGTTGGCAAATATTGCGGAAGCATTGCCCCAGCACCCCTTGTCACAAATGGAAATCGTCTTTACGTGAAGGCATTTGGCGTTCGACCCAATATTAACTTCAAATTAACTTACAAGTAATCTGCACTGCTTATGTCTAATTATACTTTATTGTTAAAAATACTGTCCAACATTCCGAAAATCGTAAATTAATGCGATAACTCTATTTTGAAAATTGAACGATTGCTACAGGGAAAAGAGCATGAACTGCGGTGGCGAGTTTGTTCTGACCAACAAGCAGAAAGAATGGGATATAGAGACGCCTAATTATCCGAACATTCCCCCGCCATATTCCGAGTGCACTTGGACAGTGCTTGCACCTAGCAAAGAAAGGATATCCATTCATTTCGTCGAGAGGTTCGACTTGAGTTACACTATAAAGTGAGTTTCGCTATTCATCATCTATCCCAGAATGTTGAAACATTCATACTGTTCGAGTAATAGAAGAGAAAATCGTTTTCAGCTGTGAGAGGGAGTACGTTGAAATCAGAGACGGTGGTACGGACAGTTCCAAGCTTCTTGGAAAATTCTGCAGAGATGTTGCCCCCAGCAGTATGATCAGCACCGGAAATATGATGCACGTACACTTCTATACAGATGTGCCAGAACCGAAAAACGGTTTCAAAGCTATATTTAGCATTGCAGGTCCGAGCTCGTAAAATACGCAATATTTCTTTACCTCGAATTTTTTAAATAAATGCATCAAAGTAAGGCTTATCGATACAAATATTCTGCTAAAAGTTCCTCGTTCATTTTGCAGACGTTTGTGGAGGAATTATCCGAGGCACAAGTGGTATAATCTCGTCCCCCAATTATCCATTCTTCTACCCAAAGAATCAGACTTGTTCCTGGTCGATAGTTGCACCAGCAGATCATACTTTGAAATTCACGTTCCTGGACATGCATCTTCCTGGCTTCCGTGGGTGCAAGAACACTGATTACGTGGAGATTAGCGAGAAATTGCCAGCAAACGATACCAGCAAGTAGAAAGAGAGTTCAATTTAAATCGGGCCAGACGCAACGTATGCTACTGTCTTTTCTCAATTGTATTTTAGACATTGAAATTGGCAACTATTGTGGCCTATCATTACCTAGCGTGGTTGAAACGGCATCTAACCAGGCTACAGTCACTTTCAAAAGCGACAACTTCGAGTACGTGGCGTACAGGGGATTCAACATGATGTTCGCAGCCAGCCAAGAAGGTGAGCGCTGATTTATCGATTCATTAATAGAAACAAGTGAAACTCTTAGTGTAGATTAATAAAATAATAATAAATGATATTGCAGTTTGCGGAGGAGAGTTCACTGCGATGGAAGGAACTATCAAGTCGAACGGTTATCCAAATACTGCTACTCGTTCAAGGTGCCAATTCAAGATTCGTGATAAATTGTATCAAATAAATTTGCAGTAGACATTTTACATTTTCTACGTATCACTTTCTAGATACTGCGATTGGAGGATTAAATTGCCGAAAGGTTTCCAAGTGGTTGTCGATATAACAGACCTGGATATTATAACTATGCCTGAACCACGGATCGGCTACTCCCTATCGGTTATTATCAATAACATCAAAGCATCGTTCATTTTTCTCCCCATTATCGTCGCTACTCTTCTATTCTTTTCTTTTAGTTCTACAATGATTTCCGATTCAGATCCAGGATCAAAATAGTGGGACAGAACTCGACCATAGAACGCATAAAGAGCTCCAGTAACACCATGATGATCGGTTACTATTCGTCGCCAGGCTATCGTGGCTTCAAATTGCGCTACTATGGCGAAGCACCGGCTCGTAAGTCTATATTTATTTCTAAAATGATTTTTCAAAACCGATAGCTCGACATACACCCCTGTTATTTCATAATTATTAATTGCTCAGCCTGTGGCGGAGTTTTGAAGGATGTCAGGGGCAATTTATCAGGCCCAGCCGGTCGACCCTTTAACGAATCGTCCTACTTCTGCCAATGGAGCATAGAAGCACCTGAGAGCATGACGAGCAACGGCAACAGCACAGGCTTAACTCTTTCGGTGATGGCAACCGGTGTAATTGGCGGCATAAAGGGCTACGCGTTAACGAAGTATTGCTACAATTATCAGTACATATCTCTGACTGGTAAGATTATGGCCCTTTGAAATCTGATTAACAAGCTGAGCATACACAGTTCGAGTGTAACTTTATTTTCAAGGTGTCGGTATGATTTGTGGGAACTTCTCGGAACCGGTGTATTTGAGAAGCCCGAAGCTCGTTAACGAGTTGATCGTAAGTGGTCGCACGTTGAATAGCATTTGTTCGAACGGAAAATAATGTTCTCCGGACGTTGCATAAATCTGTTAAATTTCTAGGTAGTGAACGGGACTTATGGGAAACCGATGCACTTCAATATGGAATACCAATGGCAACCCTGCGGCGGTATACTCCAAGAAACGTCCCACGTGGTAATGGCGCCAAAGAATATATCGTACCCTATTAATTGCGTTTGGTACGCCAATTATCCGGACAATGGCGAAACGATCAAGCTTCATTTCAACAGATTACATTTGGGCAGCTGCGACAAGAATTATATCAGCATCAGGTAATTCGAGAGCTTTTCATTTATGAATATTTCATTCTCAAATGTACGATTATTCCCGCGAAAAATGCAGGCTTTTCGAATTAATCATTACAGACTAACTGTCTTAAAAAGATTAATTTCTTGAACAGTGAATCAACAGCCCCGTTTCTTGCGATCTTTTTCCAGAAACG
Source organism: Nomada ferruginata (assembly GCA_963583965.1). Lineage (NCBI taxonomy): Eukaryota > Metazoa > Arthropoda > Insecta > Hymenoptera > Apidae > Nomada > Nomada ferruginata. The sequence continues at coordinate 3,886,055 of OY757217.1, forward strand.
GTGGACCATTTTCGCCAGAGCTCGGCAAGTTTTGCGGCAATGATCAACTGTACAACGTAACCAGCACGTCGAACCAATTATGGATCGAGTATACAGCAGTGGAGGATCCCAGCGATTTCGAGTTTGTCCTGAACGCAGCGAATAACGGATGCGGAGGCGCTCTGCGCGGCAGTCGTCGCGAGATCTCATCGCCGAAGTAATTAAACGAAGGATAATGCGATATAAATTAGAGCGAGAAAGGTATCCAACGCAGAAGTTCACTGACGATTCGCGTGCGTTCACAGGTTCCCGTCACAATACCCCAACAACGCGGAATGCACCTGGGAAATTACTGCGGATAACGGATACCACGTGGGCCTGGTGTTCATTGACCGTTTTAATTTGGAAAACAGCGGGAATTGTGAGAAAGACTATGTTCAGGTGCGTTTAAAATTTAACACTCAATATCGACAACGATAGTAATGAAAAGTCTTTTAAAAAATTGCATTCATAATTGCACGACTCCATTACATTATCAATAAAAGACATACGTTAAGCTACACCTATGCAGATTAAAATAGCACGGCCAGAATGCGAATAATTGATTGAACTATTTCATTTTCTTTTCTGTACCAATATTTCGAACAGGTATTCGACTGGGTAAAGGGAACAAACGAATCCTCGAGTGAAATGTGGAAAGACCTCGGAAAAGTCTGCGGCAGAAGCACGCCATTGCCATTCAATTCGACCAGCAATCGGATGAAAGTGACTTTCCATTCGAACGAGGCGGTCCAGGGTGACGGTTTCCACGCAATTTGGAACGAGAACTGCGGCGGGATTTTCGACGCCACCTCCCGCGTTAAAATCATTCAATCGCCGTCGCATCCGAACTTCTATCAGCCGAATGCATTTTGCAATTACACCCTGGTGGCACCGGATAAAGATGTCATCGTGGAATTCACGGAGTTCCAACTTGAGCACAGTTAGTGATAATAGATTGCATCGTTTGAATACGACGAATTACAAATACAAAACTGTGGTTTCGTAATTTCAGGTCGCAAGGACTGCCGTTTCGACAACGTGACGATCAAATCGAAAGACAGATACGAGAGCGTAGAGGAGACTATATGGTGCGGAGACAACAAGCCTTCAATAACGAGATCGAAAAACAGCGTAGAAATTATTTTCAGAACGGACAGATATATCCAGAGAAGCGGCTTCGTCTTCAAATACTTCATAAACGGTATACACAGTGATAATTCATCTTTCAAATAAATTGAAGAATTATCAATTCACTTCGCCTGTCGTTTCGACAGATTGTGACGGAACATTGACAGCGCCGGGAGAAATTAAACCGTTGATGAACGGCGCTGAATATTTTGGAGGTCTAAATTGCGCTTGGAAAATCCAGGCACCCTCGGATAAGAGTATTGTTCTTCGATTCGAGAGTTTCGAGCTGGAGTACAGCTACAGGTACCCTAATTTTAATATTGCTGCGCAAGTCGTTAAGAAATACTTCACGAAATTATTGGAATATTCCAGGTGTATGTACGACAACATTCAAGTCTACGATAGCGCAACGGCGGACAGCGAAAAGAGACTGGCCATGCTGTGCGGAAATTTGACCCAACATTTACCAGTTTTGAGGTCCGCTTCTAATTCTATGCTCGTCGAATTTCACGCGGACGAATCTCGTCACTATAAAGGATTTTCGGCCAAGGTACATTATACGTGCTGAATTCGAGCGTATGGCAAAATTTGGAATTTCGTTCATGGGATTAACAAAATTGTTCAAACATCGTAGGTTCTGTTCGTGAAAAGTATGGAGGCAGGCTGCGGTGGAAATATTAACTTGACAGTCAGTCGAATCCAATCATTCAGAACGCAAAAGGACTCGACGTACGAAAGCTTGGAGGACTGCCACTGGACAGTGGAAACATTGCCGGGGAGGAATATCAAGTTCACTATCAATACCATGGATATCAGAAACGCTACTAATAGAACAGCCAATGCCGACGAGTGCACTGGTGATTATCTTGAGGTAAATTTTCTATTAATACCAAGACTGACCTCCTTTCTTATTATTCCATTTTTATTTCGTTCACGTTTGAATTGTTGAAGTTAATTCTTTTCACTTCCACCAACCGTAAGATTGGCACTAAGGGATCCCTCCAAAAGAAAAGCTTAAAATTCCATTTTTCGTATTTTTTTTTATTGCAGATACGCGATGGTGGTGGGCCATTCTCCGAGCTTCTCGGAACATACTGTGGCAGTCAACCACCACGCCCCATAGTATCCGGTACGAATAAGCTTTGGATTCGATTCTTCAGCGATGGCACCTTGGAGGGTGCCGGTGTGAGTGGAACGTTTGAAGTAGTAGATGGTAAAATAAATGAGACATTTATTAATTGCTATCACCGCGTGAACTGTAAAATGTTGAAGCATCATATATTTATTTTTAGCACTGTGCTCGTATGCGCCACCGATAACAAACAACACGATGGTTACATTAACTTCGCCAAATTATCCGGAAAAGTATGAATCAGGAATAAGATGTCGCTGGTTAATAGAAACTCACGCGACGAACACGGAGAAAATAAGAATACAATTTTTGGACTTCGATTTGGCTGACTCCCCCACTTGCGACAATGATTTCCTTCAAATTACAGACACAGCGGTAATCAATTGAACATATAAGCTGAATGAAAAATAGTGTTCATATTTAATTGCTTCCAATATTATTCGCGTAGAATCGTAAGTACGTCGAGGAAGGTTTTGGAGAGGATTTCGTTTGGAACGGAAACTTGGAGTATTCTCATTACGACCAGGTATGAAAGGGTATTTTTTTAAACATCTAAAGCGTATCTAAAATTACGAACTCGCAAATAGACAAATCCGTACGTTTCAATTAAACAATTTACAGTACACCCATTTACCAACGACTTCCTACAAATACTGCGGCAGTGCTTTGCCTCACGATTACTACAGGTAATGCCTGAAGAAAAATCTCTGGCGGTCGCGATACTAAAATTAAATATCTTTCGTTCCGTCAAACAGCTACAGTACCGAACTCGAAGTGATGTTCAAAAGCTCCAGCAGCGGGCACAAAGGTTTCAAACTGGAGTACGGTGGCTCGTCTTGTGATAGAAATTACACAGGTGAACAGGGTAGAATAATTCACGAGAGCATTGAGGATTGCTGGATCACGATCACAGCACCGCCAGACAACACAATTTCTCTTTATTTCAATCAATTCATGCTCTACGACCCTGGCGAGTGCACGAAATCTTCTTTACAAGCAAGTGTTTTAATTTTCTTATTTTTTTTTTTTTCGTTGATTTTTAATAGGATTGTTTTCCCAAATCTTATTCGTAACATTCATTCATTTAGGTGTACGAGGGTGGTTTCAATGGTAAATTATTGGCGTCGATATGCGCCCTGGAAACGCCCAGTCCTATTTTCAGTACCGGGAATAAACTGAGTCTGCATTCTTGGTCCGAATGGCACAGTACCTTCGAGTACTACGATATCACGTTCACAACTACAAGCGCAGGTACGAAAGTAGCACGCAGAATGTGTTCGATTCCGCAGTATCGCGATCAGTCCGGTGTTCGATCGGTGCCACGATGGCATCGGTCTGCGCGAGTCTTAGAAAATATTAGCTGAGTGAAAAACTAATTTCGATTTTAAATGACAGTAACACAATAGATATCTTTATTGTTCGTGTCCTTTCTCAATCGGTTGATAAATAATCAGTCAACAAAGTTCGATAATCGGGAGGTATCGAATCATTAACACTCATTTCCACTTGTTCAGAATTGCGTATCTATTAAAAAAATTGTGGAATAATTTAAACAACGTGAAATCTGTCTAAATTCCATTGAATAATCCAAGTTTCTATATAACAAAACTACTTTGCGAAACCAAGGCGAAGGCAGGTAATCCGAACGGCGACAGAACTTTTGTGTTCTCAGCTAAGAGATAAAATTGTTGATTAGAACCGAGTACGAGACTGCGTCAAGTGTGTATAAGGATAAGTTGAATGAGCCCAGTGAAGTTTTATACGTGCAGATAGTAGATAATTCCCGACTGCAATATAAAATGCAGCCGTAAGAATATATGTGTCGCAAAAAAATCGTAGCCTAGAGCAATTACCAGTTCATAATGAATAATTACATATAGGTCGTGGCTGTGGTGGTCGAATATACAATTACGCGGGATCGTTCACGTCGCCCCTATATCCCAACGAGTATCGGAACACCACACTGTGTACCTGGGATGTGAGCGTGCCACGTGGTCTGAAAGTTGTCCTGGAATTCACAGTGTTTGATATTGGCACGAAGGACACCTGTATCTCCTCTCACAATTCAGTACAGATCTACGACGTCACAGCGTCCGGCGAGGAAATTTTAGCCACCACTTACTGCGGAGGGGTAAATCGATATCAAAATCACGATTACGATCAAGCCTATTTCCAGGACAGAAATTCAGAGATAATTTTTTCTTTGTTTCCCTAGGATGAACCGGCGGCGTTCGAGGCCACCGGCAATCGGATAATGGTACACTACATTTCGTCGGTGAACAACGTTGGAACTGGTTGGATGGCGAATTTCAAAAGTCGCGGCAATTAACGGAGAGGATTTCTGAATGGGAGATCGCAAGAACGGTTTATAAAAATATTTATTCTTCGTGTAAGTACATTTTCGTGGACACCGCGTGCTTATCTTTCCTTCACCGGCGCACCGTGAGCAATTTTAAGAATCAATGAATTATCGGGAAAATATTATTTGTAAATGACGTAACGTTCGTGTGAACGAGGATGAAGTAAATGAGATTTAATACAATGTGTGTCGCAATCATTACTCGATCACCCCGGATAACAAGAGATATTGGTAATATCAATTATTCATAATTACTTCAACAAATTTCCTCTATATCCCTGTACAGATGAACTGCGAATGACAAAATATAATATTGCAGAATGTCGTGGTATATTAAAAAGTGTTAGAAAATCACGCCTCGTTACATTCGTCCGCGCTCTCTTCGTTCAACTCCTCGTTGTTTCCTTCTTCTGCAACCCTTGGGCAGCTTTTCGTTTTTCCATTTGCTGTCTCCACCTCTACGACGAGTTCCTCTTCGTCGTTTTCCGGTGCTTCAATTTCCTCTTCCACTACCTTGTTTTTTTTTGGTGCCTCTCGCTTCTTTCTGTTCTTGTCAGCCTTCTTCGACTGCGATTTCGCTTTGGGTTCCTCCGCCGCTTCCACTTCAACTGGTTCTTCCTCTGCTTCCTCCGCTGTCACTTCCTTCTCCTTCTTCTGAGACTTATTTTTCTTATTCTCCTTCATCTGTTTTTTATCCGTTGCGACTCTCTTCCCCTCCGATTTCTGACTCGATTTTTTCTCACCCTCCAAGGTAGCCTGCTCCTCTTTGTTCGATTTATCCTTCAGCTTCTTGTCCTTCAACTTCTTCGAACCTTTTTGATGAGTTTCCTGTGTCTCCTTTGTATACTTGTTCTTCTTTTTAGTCTTGTCCTTGGGCGATTCCACCTTCAATTTACCTTCAGCATCCACATTTTCCTTCTGCTTCAATTTCTTGTTCTTCGATTTGTACCCTTTGCCGGAATCTCCTGCCTCAGCCACGTTTTCAGAAGGACCCTCCACATTGGTCCCTTCGGAAGCACTGTTCTTCCTCTTCTTCGACTGCACCTTCTTCGAGTTTTCCTCTCTGAAACATTCAAATTACTGACACCGCGAAACTTCCAAGCAAAAGCAAAGTCCATCGACCGTGGCGAAGATAAGACAGATCCAGCGCAAAACAATTGCGCAATTATCGCCACGACGAGCAAACGCCGATGCACTTCGTTGCAACCTCGTTAAACATACTTCGAATACGCCACATCCTTCCTCTTCCTTTCCTGATTCACATTGGACTCCGCTTCTTTGCCTGGCTTCTTCGCGAATGTCTCGGTGGCCAGAACCGTGACAATCAGAAGTGTCGTGAACAGCACCCAGATCCTGAGGAATCGTGTCGCAATTTAAAATGGTGGCCCACGAAGCAACCGACGTTCGGCCGGGTCACGTCTAAACGCCGAGATGTTTCGCAAACCAAAATATTTGCCTCACCGCATTGTTGCTCCGTTTATTGGCTACCCTGGCGTCCCTGTCGATATACAGATCACTTTCGAGACCGCGTACGATCGTAAGCAAGATCCAGCACAACACTGACTCCCGTTCGTCGGCCTCCTTATATCTTATACGTGTCTCCGTTAATATCTCGATAAACACGCGTGTCTCGTACACGCCAGCCAGCGCCGAGTTTCGTGATATCGGTTTCGATATCGCCGCAAAATCGATCGCCAATACGAAAGCGGGCAACACGTCTCGCTTTGTAACGCGCAAAGTTCGAAGTTCGTGCACGGCTCTTCCTTGTTTCAATACCTATCTCGATCGTTCTTGACCTGGAATAGAGATCTATTCCTGAAATAGCGAACCTCCCACGCGAGTGTTTTTCTTGTTTGCTCGTTTTCGTTTATTCTGATTTTTTTCTCGGACGTGTATTTTCGCCAGACGAGAATTCCTTGGCGATGTAGGTATTATTGAATGTTGTCAGATTAGGAGGCATCGTGATATTTAGGTCGGTCGTATCTAATCTGCGTACTTGCGGTCTTTGACGTCATGAGCACTCTGAAGGATCGCTGTGGCATGGCGCAATAAACAAGCGTTTATTCTACAGGTAATTTCGCGAACCGCTTATAAGAGTTCGCTGCACTGGCGCCTTTGTCGCGGATCGTAAAATTAATTGAGTACTATGCGGTTGTAAAATAGATGATAGATCGATGTAATTGCAGATTGGCGGCTGCGCCGCTTGTTGTCTCGTGATACTATGTGGAACGATATTTTTCGTAAATTCAACACGAACTCGTGCGTGGGAGAAAATTGATCATCCGCGTTGCTCTCGAAAATATGAAGAGTGAAAGAGCAGAGGTGCTGCAGATGTGACACAGAATAAAGCTCGTGTAAAGTTGGCAGGTATTTTTATGAGATGCTATTTTTTAAATTACGAGAAGCAGGCGTTTTATGCTATGTGTTAAAAAAACTCGTAAATTGCACGTAACTATTTTTACAGCTTCTTCGTTCGTTTGTCGGTGAAACAATTGGGTGGCGTTCTGTTATTAAGGAGTATAAATATGCATTTTACGAGGAGACGTAAATTTCGCGAATTTTCATTGCTCCGTTACCAATGACAGACGATTTATTTTCTGCAACGTGATGGTATCTCCCGCATAAAAATATATCAGCGCGATACATTCAGAAGATAAATGAAACACGCAAACGCACCTTTTCTTTCCTTAATTGTTTATCAAATATGCTAGGTCGTTAGCATCGCTGTTATCAGGGGACTGTTCTCCCGGTGGAAATAGAATTTTCTCGAATCCGTGAACGCCACGTAAGTATTATACATATAACTTATCGTGTATGATTTTGGGAATTGTTCATATTATCTTGCGATCAATGTTGGATATTATCGTGTGATGCGATCAGTGACAGGTATCGGTTGATGTAATTAAAAAAATCTTGACATTGACGTACATATAGTTTAATGGAAATTTCGATAAAACGTTCTTGGATGATTTCACGAACCAGGGTAGAATATGATTAGTTCAATAAGAATGCATCGTTTAATGAAATTATACGTAATTATATATTTTTTTCCCTTTGTTTATATATATATATATATATAATATATATTCGTATCAATAATTCATACCATATATTTCTTGAAGATCGATGGATCTGGTTTTAAACTGGCATGTGTTTTTAGACACTCGTGATCCATTGAAACTTTAATGTTGTTTAAGCTTAATATGACCAGAGCGTGTCGACCAGATCCTAAATTACGATACAACTTTCACGAATTACAACGTTCAATCGTGCCAATGGCACACGAGAAACACGGAAACGTACACGTAGACCCGCAGAATTCAGAGTGAAAGAAACAACCGGAAATTTCGCTAAGTGTACAGTGCGTGTTCATTTTGTACGTGTATTAATGCGAGGCACCGTTTGTTATTTTAATTTTGCACAAAATATTTTGTAATTGCACTAATCCTTGCCTATATGCTATTAAGTATTCACGTGTAACTTAACATACCTATATAAGTAATTAATGAAGAAGATAATGTGGCTTAATCGTTATCCTATGTATGTAGACGGCGCCGGTATAAAAATAATTAAAATTACAATACTTGCAAAAATTGTCTTTCAACATCGTGTAGCCTATACGAATGGAATCATTAAGTGTTGAGTTAAAAAGAAGGATCCATCTTCAGAGAGCATGAAATATGCATTTATATTTTTTCGTAACTTTTCTTTCTCTTTCGACCACATCTGTAATTTGTTTCTGTTCTTTCTTAAACATGTTCTGTATTCTTTAAATTACATGTGACTAGTAAGTGTTACTAGTGAGATAACAATGAAATAAACTTTTAGCAGAATGTAAGTACATACTATGTAAATAAACTACGTGCGCTTTAATATTTCGCTGCTCCATCGAAGCCAATTCGGGATATGAAAGAAACAACAAATCGTGGATAATGCAAGGCATCGATTAGTATACAATAGTGTGTACAGGTAGGTCTCGATTAGTTCGGGTAATAAGTCTCCGAAATTGGTCGCGTTATTCGTATTCCCGCTATACAAATACTTGAAATACAGTAATTGGTACTAATTTGAAGAAAATACTCCATACAAATTTCGAAATGTACCTTTCAATACGAATTTTATTATAGTGGCATAATCACGTTTATGTATCACTATATTTGCACTAAAGATCTTAAAACAAATTAAAACTTACTAGTAAGGGACTAAAACTAAAGTACGCAGAATATGTAGAATAAGTACATAGTTCGTCGCGTTACGTCGCGACGCAACAGAAAAAGTTCAGACACAGTTTATGCGTCGTTTCTACGCACTAGAAGAAATTTAGAGATCGTTCAAACGAATGGCGAAACGTTTGCATAATGTTTGTTCGCATTAAATGCGCCCTGGTATTATATTATAATTCGCACTAAATCGAATATCGCACTATTCGAACTCGCATTAATGGTGACCTACCTGTATTCTATCCTTCTTTCTCTCCTCATTTTCATTTCACACATTGTACTGTTTCTATTCTACGACGTATTCAACTTTTGTGGCGTCTCCCTGAACACTGGATAAGTACAAGTCATACGACATTCTTACAAACTTCTATTTTTACAATCTAAACAATCTACGGTAGTAAACCATCACCGGCAAAGTTGTAGAGAGGGAGAGATCATTATTACGACGGTCTTCTAATTACGAATTAACGATCTTACGAACAACCTGAAATCCTCTGGATTTCGATTTATTCTCCGACATAAAAAGAAGAGGAAAAGTATATTTAAGAAATTCAATAATTAAATCGTGATCCAGTTATAACTTATGTAGTGAGGTATTCAAACGAGTAAGAATAGTAGAAGCAACAGTTTCCAAACGCGTCAGAACACTTATATGTCATCGAAAGAAAAATCATTTATCAGTCTTCCTGTTGCGAAAACGTCACTTCGAAACTGAACATTGAATACCATTGTTCTAATTCAACAATAATGTTCACCCTAAGGAGACATCTTCAACGTTATCTCTGCTTCTGTTTGGAAAACTATTGCCTCGATGCTGTCACGAGATCCATGTCTTTCGATAAACTGGACACGAAAGAAAGTTTCGATCACAGAGAAGGTACGCGAGCAACAGATCACTTTGAACCGTGATAAAAACCAACTGCAATGCCGACCAACGTCGCCTTTGTGCTTTCATCTCGATACAACTTTCCGAGAAGTCAATGCAAGAAACTCGGTACCGATGGGCTTCGTCCACATAAAAATATTCTTCGAGCGCTGGAACGTACATTAACCCTGACTACTGTACATATACCGCTTCTCCCTTTTCACGCGCGAACTGCCACCCCTATTTACATACGTACAAACAATACGAAAAAATAGACATCTACCGTGTATACATAAATCTTTAGCTTGCCTCTCTTTTCGAGTAACAGGGAGAAGTATTTTTCCGACTGCATCACACACGGAAACCCATACGGAGTACTCGATACTCGATATTCGAGGAAATGATTCGGCCCTGTTACGCTTCCTCGGAAGTGTTCGATTGGGATTTCACGATGGTCCCATTCTTTTGAGGAGACTCGTTCAATGGCTGAGAATCCTCCTGAACCGACTGCGGATACTTTTGGTCTGGATAGTTCCACGATTGGATGTCACCCGTACCGAAAATTTGATAGACAATGTAAGTGCCGCACGCGACACACGCAGTCACAGCGAACACTTGCCTCCATGCGTCGAGAGCTTGCTGTGGAAGAAATTTCACTCTACATTTCGCGCACGAACGCCGATCGTTACGAGATAACAAAAGTTCCAGCGGGCTTTCTAATTAACAGGAACGGAGGAAAGGTATTGCGGAAGCTATGGAAGAATACATGTGAAACTGAAGCATAGAAAATGTATGCAGCTTTGACGTTTTACTTACGCTCTTTTGGGTGAGAAGGCCAGCTACAACGGGGGACAGGAAACTGGCAGTCATGTGAATTGTTTGTGCGAACGCCAATATTGGACCTAGTGAAATCGTTTAAATGAGAAAAGGTAATCCCGGAAAGATACAGTTAGTAATTAGCGGCTGTCTCGCACTAACCAGCAAAATTTGGCGCGATGTCCACGATGCTTGCCATGGCACCTGCATAGGCAGCCGTGATGAGTGTTACGGCTATGAACCAAACAACTAAAACGAGGACGATGTCGCAACCCAGATAACCGATCAGCACCAACAGAATTCCGGGAATTACTTGTGCTGTAATGAGAGAAAAATTCTGTCTGTTACAGAAAGCTGAAAGAAGAATCTTTTTCATCCTACATTTAACAAGTAATACCAAAAAGTACTTACAGGAGGCAGTGAACACTTTACGAACATTCGTCAATGTCATGATTTGTCGCGTAACGAGAACGTCAGCTACATAGCAGAAGGCGACGGAGCTGAAGTAGCTGCAAATGAATGGTAAACCAGACAGAAGTCCATTCTACAACCACAGAAAGGGGGTGTTACCAAAAACGAAGGATAAGAAGAAATAAAAATAAATGGATTCGAGTATGTACCGCTTGAATACTAAATCCCAGAACTGTCTTCATGTACATCGGTCCAGAGATGATGAAGATGTAGTGCACCCATATCCGTCCGAACGTGGTGATTCCGATCGACCACGCTGGCCAGGATCTGAGAATGGAACCCCATGGAACTGGCATGCTCTACGAAGAAACATAATCCAATTGATAAAGTGCGATGGCGTGTGCAATTAAAGGATCAGTCAATTTTCGATGACAAATTGACGAACATTGAACTGATGTAACTTTCAAAAAAAAAATCGCACAACAATCCACTTGGGCCCATTTTGAAGCGGAGAATCTCTACTATGGCAGGTGTGAGCCATTTTATTCTAAGATATTTTCCTGCGTCGCTCAAGCGGTGGCAAAGCCAAGGTACTTTTTTATGAAAATTTCTCCAAATTCAAACGCCTGTACGAACCACCAGAAATTGTTGTGAGGACTGAAATCATCATGGATTCGAAGGTTCAAGTTTTCCCTTTCGAATGAGTACAGAATATTTGGTGTGCGATTTTTTTTGTCGCTGTTATCGCACTCCAACGATAGTCATGCAATCTGCCCGTTCTGTACCTTAGGTCACTCGAATGCCGATAGTACACCTTTCGTTCAAAGTACGAAAACATGGCAACAAAAAATCGTACAGCAATCCGCGTGTACTCATTTTAAAGTGCAAAGACTCTACTTCGACACCTCAGAGCTCATTTTCTGTATAAAAATTCTTTGCATAATGTTCGTGGCGGCAAAGTGAAAGCACTTCTTAGTGAAAATTTCCACAAATTCAAACGCCTGTACGAACCGCCAGAAATTTTTATCGGGACTGAAATAATATGGATTCGAAGTTTGAAGTCTTCCCTTTCCAACGACCACAGAAAAATTGATGTCCGATTTTTTCCTACGACTTACCTCCTTCGTTCCATGAACCTGATCTCCAACGCTGCCCTGAATGTATCGTAGCTCCTGCTGGGATATTCTGGGATGGGAGGCGGGCGTGTCGAAGGCGTAGAAGTACCAGAAAAGGCACCAGAACATACCGATGCTGCCTGTTGTATAGAAGACAGCTCTCCATCCGAAGTGAGCGATGATGAACCCACACAATGGATAGGTTATCCCGATGCCGAAGCTGAACCCTGAATATAGATAATCTAGATGTTAGGAGCAGCTCACCCCACGACCCGGAAGGAAGCTGAAACATGATGCTTGTCGAATGGCTTCGCCTTGGCTCGTGTACGATTCATGCGTGGCGACGATCGCTCTTCAGCGGTGGCGTATATTTCACCCTGGAAAGCGATTCAAGTACAGACTTAGTACGATGAGATGAGGATGAACACGCGTGTCGATGCTGGCTACAGTGGGACAATGAAACTTCTATACCTGAAAATATCAATAGCATAGCGCGAACAGTCTTGCACCATGTTACATCGGGCAAAAAGTTTCGTGGATATTCATCCTCCGTTTGAAAGAATAAATCATCATGCATGAACCAATATATGAGTGGGACAATTTTCATGCATCCCTCAAATCCGGACTCGACTGTCAACATGGTGCAGCGTTTTATGAGAAATCATATGAGCTCCGACCCCTTGGCTGTTACGTCGAATCGCGTATTATTCACGATGAACGAAACAAAAGCCCATTTCACGAATTTTCCACGTTGTTGGCAACAGCAAGGGGACGCACAAATATTGCACACGCCAAGGCTAGCCCGCAGTTGGGACGCGCAACGAAAAGGAAGTAGAAGAGAAACGAAACTGGACATGGTTGCTGTGTATCATTGCGTTAGAAAAAGGTTCGTCGATTGTCTCCGGGAAAGTTTGAGTGAGAAGGATGAATTGTATCATTGAGTCGGCCGGTCGTCAACAAAGGCGAAAGAGAGATATCTCTGTAGAGGCGCTTCTGGCATAATAATAGATTTAGAAAAATGCTGAATAATATTTGCGTGTTACAGAAAACGTGTCCCGCCGAGCCCGGCTGATTCTACCAGCTGGAAGTATACTCGGCCTTTCTCATGCTGTTGAGCGGTCGCTGATGAGTATACCCCTCGGTCCGGCGAATGCAACCACGTGGAGCTTAAAAAACATAATCAGAGAACAAAATCGACTGACACGCATAGTATCTGTTGATCCGGTACCGTGAATTTTGACTGAAAAGAATAAAAAGTATTTTTTGCTTTTTTCTTTCGGAACAAGGAAATATACTGTGCTTCTCATTCGAACTTCCGTTTCTCTGTGTTCTGAAAGAAGCGTCAGACCATATTAGTAACATCCATATCGTTGAAGACAACGAAAGAAAACAAAAATGATAAACGAAATCACGAAGGACGAGCAGACACGGAATGGAAACTGGACGTTCTATCTCGCGCGATCATCTGTGCGCGTCTAAATTGTTCGCTATAATATAAAAAGAAAACAAAAGAAAGGATGTTAGTAGCGACGATACTCACCTTGGAAGGAAGACATGAAACGGGATCTCTCCACAGGGGGGATCCAGTGTCCGACTATGGCGTACATTGCTGGCCACGTGAGACCCTGAAGAAAACGCGAAAATTATTTTTCAAATAGTATACTTGGAATATATGTTCGAAGAGAACCGAGATAACTCACGCTGGCGACACCCTGTATGCTTCGAAGAGCAATCATAAAGCCATAGTGAATTCCTGCTGCGCATGGCATCAGCAAGCTACATATCGCCGTGATCAATTGTGAACCACCGAAAACCGCCTTGGTACCAAAGTACTGTGTGAGAACACCGCCAACTACTTGTGACAGAATGTAACACCAGTAGAATGAGCCGCTTATAGCAGACTGTATTGTAGGACTCCAATCGAACTCCCCTTGGTCCTGAATGGAAAGAAAATCATCCCTGTTTGCCTATACTATTTTCCTACTAATTTTCCTTGCATATATTATACTTATCTTAGACAATACTTTAACGGAAAATCGTTATGCCAATTGTAGTTCTAGCAGGAGAAAAAGAAATCAACACTGGCAACTTCTGCTAGATAAATTCGCGTCACGATTGCATAAGAATCCGCAGACTTTGTAAACGGTCTGCGTAATCGTAATGCATTCGCGGTTCTAATCGCTCGATAAGAATTTATAATTTTTACCCGATTGCGGACGAAGCCGTCCAGCAGTAATTGTTCTGCAGTTAATGGCAATTCCCTAACGCGTTTCTACGAGGACGACAACACACGTGACGTTACGTGGGCATCGCTTCGCCGCTTAACTCCGTATTACGTCTATTCGTAATCGATCCACTTAGCGCAATTGTGCAATATCTTTATTCCACGGCGGTGCAATTATCGGGATACAATGTTTCCACATTTAACTTCTAGCAATTAGTCGACCAATTTGTTTCACCGTTCACTGCTCTATGTTTTGGCAATTTTCTTGAAGCTCTTCTCCAGCGAGAACAGTTTACCTGATACGCGACTTATCGTTTTATTCGCGAGAACCCTACCTCAGGTACGATAGGTGCGCTGTTGTTGACGATGGAGGTGTTGTGCATTGCGTAACAATGTTGAGATGTCACGACGTTCGTGCCCGACGTCGGCGGCGGTGGTTTCACCATTGCCACCATGGCGATGTTTATGTCGTTTCTCATCATGAACGAGACGGTGAATCCCGAGAACGACATCATGTAGAGGACCACGCGTGCCGGCACCATGTCTGGAAATGTGAACGATCTCTGTGACCGACGTACCTCGTCGAGCTCGAATGCTCTGTCTTTCTCTTTCTCTCTGTCTAAAGAAGCTCGACTTCTCCCCGCGCAACTCCTACTGTATTATAAGAAAATTTGCGATTTGATAGTTTGAGTCCTTTACCTCTCAGTTTTCGCAGGCTGCAGGGTGATCGTGTCTTATATATGGTATGTTCTTCGTATCTGCGTAATAGATACAATCGATATTTTTATATTGAAACCAAGGATTTCATTGAGTAATTGCGTAACGAAGGGAGAACAAGAAATACAGGTGGGCGAACATCTGTTGCAGCAGAATCAAAGAAACGGGGGCTTGGATTAAAATCTATCGATCAATCGTTCCAGCAATGGTAATTCTTTCGTCGTCGTTAACTTTGACGCACCCTCGGCAGTACCGTTTAGTAAAGGGGGTACAGGTATTAATCCTCTGATCAAAAGGGAATGGGGAGAGAAAGAATTACCTCCGCCGATCTGGCCGACCGATAAATGACCGAATCCACTTATTCTTCGAACCTAGTCTAGCTCCCGGTGTTTAATCAACGTTTACGTCAGTGTCCCCTTGTGTTACCGCTGTCGCCAATGCGATACAATAACAAACCGCGATAAGGTGTTTGCTACTTTTTATGACAGTTTTAATGACAGACACCAATTCGGTTAACGACTTGCAAATTACAGCGTCGTGCTTTTTCAGCTGCTCTTTGACAGACAACAGGCGACGTGTCTAAATGCACCGAGGAACTGCAATTTGCATGCTTACCTCTGAGAGTCCTCCATCGTTTCTTCAGCTGCTCGTTGTACCGACGAAGAGGACTGAATCTTCGCGGTAGAACACCTGGCGTGAAGAAAGAAAACATAGAGACATGAGATCCACGTATCTACAGCCTCGATTAATGATTAATGCCTTGCCACGTGCTCATAAATCGTGCGCCTTTCAGGCAAATTACGTATTAATCGTGATGACACGATCGTTACGTACAAATTACGCGAACGTAAATCATCGGAACAGGAATAGAAATTAACGACAGTCATTAGGGGACAGATAATTCGCGTCGACGATTTGGTTATTAGCTTCATTCTATCTGTGCCGCTATTATCGCGTCGCATAGTCCTTCGTCACGACCGTTACCATGCATAAACGGTTCACGTGAAACTGTCCAGTCGAAAATCGTCGAGTGCAGGGCGTTCTGCATTCGATACCGCGAGCGGATCGCCGTACAGCAATGTCGTAATTCCACGCGACCAATTCGCAGCACAGGTTCGTAGCATTTTATGTAACATCCGTTATCCTTTTCCTCGTACGCGACGACTGTAGGCTTACGCGTATTTCCAAGACTAATTCGTAGAAGCAACTTCGCGCCCTGTTCTTCCAATGCACCGGAAGAACGACGAATCTTCCAAAGTCCACCGTTCTTCTACTATTCTCTTGCAAAACAAAGGAACGAGACGGCGGAAAATATTAAACGACGACAGACATTACAAATGACATATATGCATGTCAGAAATAATTCGATTATTTCTATAAGTTTGTTCGATTTCTAAAAGAATGCTGATTCGATGGAGGTTCTGGGGTAAGTGCCGTGGGGTTCATCACAGTCCTCTTACCAAAAGGCATAGCCTTCCCCACTCCGTGGCCAGATCCTCCAGGAACAGAGTCCCTATTCTTTAGCAATGCGACGTCAGGTCGCTTGCCATATTTAAACTCTCTCTTCTATCTAATAAACAATCCCTCGACACTCGATAGTTGAAAGACCCAGAGCGGTCGCCAACCACCGCTTGCCGACAGGATGTTTAGTTTCATTCATTCATTTCCAAAATACTCTTTGACCACCCGTAGGACTGCGTCCCCATCATAAATTATCCACAGGGTGCGTAGCACTTCGCCACCCGATCCCATTCTTTTCTTTAAAAATACGCTATCGCTAACATATATGCATGTATATGGATCAATCGAGCCACGTTTTCCACTATTTTCCACCCTCGCGTGACCGCGTGTTTCGCCCGCCCGCTTGACTCAGGCGTTTTCATTAGAAAAGCCAGAATCGATGAAAGGCGAAGGGATCAGCGTTTAATAGCGTGCTTGCGAGGGCGCGATGAAATTCCGACACGGAACTCATATAAACGGAATTCGACGAACGTGCATGAACATTCGCCGAGAGGACGGGGCGCAGGTCGCACGAAAGGTGAAAAAGCGCAATCTTCGAATAGCGAGACGTCCTCGCGTTCAATCGGGGAAATGATGCCGCGGCGTTTTTCTCACAAATCGGACTCCGTTTCCTGTAATAAACACGCGACGTAATCATTTACGTGCCTAGAGTTCTTGGGGCCAGCCCGTACCGTAAACACAACAATTTGAATTACTACCACGATTCGGTAAAGGGAAAACTAGAAACTATTTACAGAATTAATTATGAATAGGTGGTTAAGGTTAAGGCTCGCGAATTTCCAATTGCTCGATGACGGCGCGCGGTCTGAATAATTCGTAGGTATAATTACGCATCCGTTCGTTTCTTTGTATCGCCATTGTTAGAAGAATTAATGCGATAACACTGACATCGTACACTTTAGGCGTCCCTAGTTTTTGCGCGATCAGATTTCTACGTGTGAATCATTGTGTGCTGGTTGCATCCGTGACAATTCATGTTTCGCTGCGTTCGTAACATTTAGCACGCTTCAGCTCGTTAGTCACGATAAAAAAATGTATATTTGTATTCAATGCAGTGTACTGCCAAGCAAATTTCCCAACGGATGTGCGCTCATCGTGCGCATTGTTCGCGTATCAAAATCACAGCGACTTTCCACGACGCCTTTTCCGGTTTCGAAGCGCAACACGCGCTTGAACGACACAGTTGTCTTTTTTTTCCCTGTCTGCTCTTGCACGTACAAATTGTATCGATATGATGTAACTCGCCGCTGCTGACAATAATCGCTGGTTACATGTTATATTTTACATTTAACAGCGTGGAAGTTCGCGACGTAACGAGCGCATGGGTTACCGAAGCAACCGTGGAGTCTGTGTGGAGAAATGAACGACGAACATCGATTATTGGCTATTGCATGCCTATCGTACACGTGTGCCGTGTAAAGGACACGAAAGGTAGATAACTCTTTGCAATTCCTATTCTTTCCCTCCTACATTATATTTCAAGTGGATGCTCAATTCGTGCCGCGTACAACTTTGTAATTTTTATTAACAACTGTGATTCAGTGGAAGTGGTTTCGCCTTGGAAGTGTAAGAATTATGATTGTGTAGGATAAGTATTTATTTTTCAGAGTCATGCGCAACTATGGCTCTGTACGTAATAATTGCGAAAATATTCACAATAGTTTTGTGATCTCGCTTTACCGCGGTTTCGCGAAAGCGTGACTTAGCTAATATTGGCATGGCAGTGTCGTTCTTCTCGTCGTTTCCAAACACTTACTCCAACCTTCTATTGTATTGAAACATTAGTTCTCAAGAACTTGTTAGCGCGCATAAAATTGATTACCAATGAACGCAGGGCCGCTGATGTTGCAAAAAGAAAGGTACAAATATTTGAATGAAAGCCAAATAAATTTTGCGAAATATAAACAAATTTCGTACTCGAGTTGTGCCGTATGAAAATGGCAAAAAAGAGAAAAGAAATCCATCGAAGTTGCAGATTAAACACGAGAAGAAATCATGTGTATATGGACTGCAACACAGTCGAACAATTAATCGCAAATAAAATGATAAACAATCGAATTACTTACAACAACGTATCACGTGGCCAATTTCAATCCCGTTCCTCGTAATCTATTCCCACAGAAGACGTGTCTCTATCAGAAACGTGGGAAATCACAAATGAAACTCGCGCTTTGTATACAACTCAACGAAATCCTGATTAACGCCAGAAGTAGGATTCAAACAAAAGGACCGTCGCAAAGAATCCTTCGGAAAATCATCCGAGATTTCCACGTATGATATCTTTATCGGTATCAAGAGCAACGTCGCGACAAAACGATTGAAACGAACGGTCGATCGGCGCTGGATAATTGGTATCGGAGAACAGCGGCTCGAAGGGGAACGAAAGATCATCACAGACGAGGAGAACGGCCGACACTGAAAGGCGTCCGGGCCACGAGGCATTGACTATCTTCTACACCCCACCACTGTTGCATTTCGTTCGTTCGTGTGCCGTGTAGGAAGCCTGCAAGGACCGCGAACACACCATGAACCAGGACACGTGACGATAACGATGAACCATCGTTGCGACGAAACCTAGGACGTCTCGTATCGACGTTCCGCCGACCGTGGATCGTATCAGTGTGATCAAATTAACAATGGACGATACAATGACACCGGACAATAGGTGTTAATTGGCGCCCGGGCGCTACTCGATGTTCTGCGCTGCTTATTACTTTTCATTGTCGAACGGGACATTAAAGGGGCGCCGATCCGTGTTACAGCTTGAAACAACTTGTCGTTCACTTGCCCGGCTATCAATCTCGTCTCAATGAATTTTTTGGGGGATTTGGAACATTTCTGTTTGACTGTAACGCGGATGCGCAAACGTGTGCATAAGAGTATTCAATATCTGCACAGGTAGACATACGAGTAAATCCGTTTTGCTTCAGGGCGAATTCTGCGACTGAGAAACGCTTTGTCCACGGTATCTTTTTGCCGCGCAAAGTGACTGCGTTTCGACTTTAATATAACCGAATTTGAATTCGAAATTCCGCTTCCGCTGCGACGACACGTGGCGATTGAACCACGCGTGTAAGTGAAGTAAAGTTCGCTTGAAATCGATCGAATGCATTTTGCGCGCATGACTCTTCCGTCGTGTGAAAATATTATAGCTTCTTGAATCGAATACAACGCGGTGGGGTACGGTTCTAAATAACGATGCAGCATAAATAGGGGCGTACGGTTTAAATTATTCATTTGCGTATTATCTTTAAAGGTTGCTCCAACTATTCGGCGCACAATGGTAACAAGTTATTAAAGAAGGAAGTTGGGCAAGGATAGGTAGGGGATTACAACTGAATTAATTATTCGATGTATCGAGCTGTTTCGCGTAGAAATTTCCTTGCCCTTCGCTCGTGTTTTTATCGCATGACCACTGCATAGAGGCGAGCGAATTTTTTAACGATCGATCAACTCATTACGTAAAAGGCATTTTACTTGCTCGCTTCGTGCCTCCAGAATTCACGAATTGTCGCGTACAACAGGTGTCATTCGAGCTTCCGTTTCGTACACCTTCGTTAATTAGTGGTCGACGTTGCAGGGTTTTCAGGGATATATAATATAATGTTCGTAATTCAAAAGTGATACTGGAATACAATTTATTATCAAACACTAATACAGCAAATTGTGCAGAGAAACTGTAACTGCATTTGTATCTACATGCAACAATTACGTAGCAGTAATTACTCCGAGTCACTCCTATTTTTATACAATGTCACGAAACAGAATTCTTCATCAATTCGTAATCATTTTTTGCTTCCGCCAAAGATAACGATAACGTGTAGCAAGAAATCAATAAATTAGTATTAGAGGATGACCAATTCCTTTGTTCAACATTAATGTTTGGTATCAAATAAATATTGTTCGCACAGATACAAAATTATGAGTAAACCGGGAACGACAGAAACATATTAAATGGCTCTTCGAGAACGAGACCGAAATCGTTGAGCTTCAAACGAGAGAAATGCGCGGTCTGTGAATTTCGTTGACGGATACAGTTTAATTACTTTGTAATTGACCTTATCAAGCTTTATAACCGGCTCAGGTTACGCGATTCATTCGATGGTAATGCTCAAGCCGGCCGGCATAAGAGGACAGGAGATTAAACCTCGTGATATTTCTAGCTGCCCTTAATTTATCGAGCTCCGAAAAAATATAAGTGTACTATCTGCTAGACCAATTTATCTGGAAATTGTCTAACACTTGAAGCAAAACTTCAGCTTCCTGCATTTAAGTCAAGCTGTCCAAAATTATATATCTGCATCAGCCTCATTCGTTTGATCAATTCCACGGGCAATTATTCTGTTCCTGTAACTGGAATTAGGATGGCATTCTGTAAGAAAGAGGAGGGATTAGGTAATCAATTCTGTGCTTGCTATGCAAGTCTCTAAATACTCCGAAACCCGCTGTACCCGAAAAAAAAAAATTATTCCACGCGACGATATGGAGTAGTGCTCCAAAATAAGCGGTCGAGGCGCGTGAAAAAGACGTGCGGTCGGCACGTACTGGCAATTCAGATAACTAAACGCGTCAGCTATCGTCGCCTCGTGGCCCATAATTAATCTACTCCGAAGTTGCGACAGATTACGACATCCGAAGTATCACGGCCCGCTGTGATGATGAGGAAGTCCGAACGAAGCGCAGTAACGATACCGACGATTCGCCGATTCCTAACCTCAACTTGGCGACGCTAACTCGCGACTTTAAGGTTATGTACACACGAAACCGTGTTCACTGTGCAAATGTGTATCGTGGCCGTGGCCTTCTCTGTCAAAAAGAGAACAAGAAGGTGGAAATTCTCCATCGTGACAGTGACTCACCAACGTTTCCCGTTTGCCTTGAGTAAAGAGTCGTCGAAGTTGCACGGTTCCCTCGTTTCGGCTCACATCTTTCTCGGACACCTCGCTACGCCAGACTCCACGCGTTCACCGGCATCCTTTCGATAACAGCAGAAACTTTCAGGTCGAGATCTTTACTGCCATTTAAACACGGCACGACGTACACGCGACACACCGGAACACAGTACACCAGCATACGATACCCCGACGTTTCGACGAGGCGCTCTTGCGCTCATTGCTCCCAGGCACAGTGGTCACGTGATACGTATGGAACATACCTGCGCGCCGATCGATTCGGAGCACTGTGACGTCACGCCGCTTCGTGACGCGTCGCCGCGACGTCGACTTCTCTGCTGCTCCAAATCGATTCGCGAAATGCACTTTATCGATTCTCTTTAAAGTGACACGCGCGTCGACGGCTCGCTGGGCTTGCAAGGCCGAACGTAAAAGTCACAGGGTCAACTCGTCGGTAAACGACACTGGTATGAACTTGGAGCTGGGGAATCATTTACGAAAGCTCATCCTCTAGTTAATCGCTAATATTTGATGACGGTTGCCACGTGGAAAAATCATAAATTACGCTGATATGGTTGTTTTTAGAAGGGCGCGTGAATCGCTCGTTTGCGAATCTGAAGTAAGTCAAGGTCCGTTTAAAACGAGGGTCTTGGCACTTTCACTACATCGAACTATTTCAAACATTTATCGATCGGCCGTTTTACCTTGCACAATAAAACTTGTATATCCTGCGTTCAATCATTTATTTTCCAAGCCATATATTCGTGACGCCGGATTCCGCGCATTTTACTGCAACTTCTGTTCATTAAAGGCACTTAAAGTTCTTTGCTCGATGCCGCCGTGCGCCGTGACGTTTCATGGTAAGGAAATATTCAGTCAAAGTGCACCGAATAATGTTGAACGCTGCAGTGGTCGGCGACAACTTCTCTTCAATCGTTCGTTCGATTACAAATTGCCATCAACTGCGGAGTTCACGATCCATCCCTGTTTGCACCTCGTGCATATCTCGTGTACAACGTCCGGAATTACTTTCGGAAAATTTAATATAAATTTTTAACGTGAATGTTGGCAAACTCATCACAAATGTCGCCATATACACGATGAGCTATTCGAACAGTTCCGCGCATACACGGAAAAAACGTGCAAAGTGCTCGACTTCCACATCGAATCACAAGTATCGTACAACAATGTTAAACTTTCCTGATGAAATTAAACGCACGATACCCGCCGAACCCTTTGCCTTTAACCGACCAATAAATAAAAATCGTTGTTCGCACGATATGACCATTATCTTGAGGCTCGAACGAAACACCCTAGGTTATACCATTTCATTTTCTTTCCACTCGTAGATTGAAAAAAGTTGCCTCGACATCCACGTACGTATTAGACGACGACGAAATAGCAGATCGTGTGCAAAGCATCTCGTCGGAAAATACAAGTATTCTAGGTGACAGAGAGCGGCCGAAAGAAATTTGTCGTTACGAGAAAAGGATCGACAAGACGGTAATTACGGAGCGATCGAGTTCTTCCCGTATTAATGAATCCCATGAAATGCTCAATCTCCTCGTTCTGTTTCACGCCCGTTCGTAGACTGCGTCAGTGTTCTCTACAGGTAGAAAATTTTGGAACTGTAACATAAAGCCGACGAGCCTTTACGTGCCAGACAATGCTGTAATCCAAGAAGGTACGAGTGCAATTATTTACCCGGAGAAGAGACGCTGATCTCTCCTTTTACGCCGACACACGATCGGTTGCGTCTAGCAATATTTTTTCCCCTGTCGATCTAATCTCGCGTTCTTCGCTGGATTAATTCAATACACGGGGGAATCGAACGCGATAATCGTCGCCCGTCGATTACGACGGTAATTTTATCCCGATACGCGAATTATCATTGACGTGACATTGGTAGTTTCTCGATGCAGGATCGAGTTTATGGCCCCAGGGCCGTGTATGTAACTAAAACTCTTATCTAACTGAATAAAAATTCTTCCCCCGCTTCTTATCGTTCGCAACAATTAGGATAAAATGGTTTTCGTAGAGAACGAGCTGATCGGCGCATTGACGACTCAATTATACAAAGTCGAAACGCAGGTGCAGAAAGTGCAAACTGATTTGAGGAGAAGCGACGAACAATTGAAGGCGAAAGATCAGGAGATCGTTAGGCTGAAACGAAAGGTTTGCGGCTGTTTCGTTCGCCGATTCTCACCTCTTGATAACGTTGCCCGTTCGAATCGTTTCAGGTCAAGGAATGGGAGACCAAGAACAAGAATCAGGAAGCTCTGCGAAAAAAGGAGCAGCAACAACGGCGGATCCAAACCGATCACTCGGAATACTTGTACAAACGGTGCCTCATGCTCGAGAAACGAATTTTCGAGATGGAGGTTGATTAACCGTATTTGCATTAGTACACGTGCAAACGGAACACTTTATTACCACGGCCGTTTTATCTGTTGCAAAATTACCATGTCCCCGTTTTGCAGAAATTCTTGTCGGATTACGGTCTAATCTGGGTCGGCGATACGAAAAGCCCGAAGTGTCCTGACAAGATCCCAAAGTAAATCGAGTATACGTTACTATTTCAAGCGATCGACGCCCGATCGAATTAATGATCAGTTAGCCGTGCCTTTTAGCAACGCCATCGAGACTTGTTACGAGCAGATTATCGAGAACATCGATCAGCTGAACCTGGCCGCGGGAAAGGGCGAAGTTCACGTGCAGCATAATGAAAGAGGGAACGGTGCCACCTTCAAAGTAAATACCTGTTGTACCAGTGTCGTGCTGTATTAGAAACTTATGAATGTATCGTGGAAATTTTCTTTGAATTCTTCTCGCTTCAATAACGCGTAAATAATTCATGTATTATATAAAAGCGAGATGGGAAAAGATATTTC
The DNA here is from genome assembly GCA_963583965.1 of Nomada ferruginata. Taxonomy (NCBI): domain Eukaryota; kingdom Metazoa; phylum Arthropoda; class Insecta; order Hymenoptera; family Apidae; genus Nomada; species Nomada ferruginata. The sequence continues at coordinate 3,910,367 of OY757217.1, forward strand.
AGATATCAATGCCAAGCATGACAGAAATTCTTAAACTGTTCATACTGCACGTGTTTATATCAACCTTTATTGCGCGATCAGAACGATCTCTTTTTCTTGTTTCGAAATGTTTGTACAGCATATTTTTGGTGAACGCGTTCCATCGATATTCGTAGTTGAAACACGGTGTTAATTTTCGTCGTCTATCCTTCGGCCTGAATGCATACTGATGACGCATAGATACTTCATATTAATCCGCCTAACCGGTTACATACGAATAACAATGACGAGTATGACTTACGGCCACGTGAAATAGTTACGACATACATGTAGCCAGCACATACGGTGTATCTATACTTTGTATCGTATTTCTTCTTATTGGTTTCCCGGATGATCATTTAGCAAGTAATGAATAGATGTTAACGAATAATCGAACGTTACCAGAACGTTACGGTGATTCGCGATTAATAGAGTGTTGTTTAATAATTGTTTGAAGACTACCTCTTGCATGTCATTAAAATTCTACAAAAATGGAATGGTAGTTCAAGACGGTCCTTTACGATCTTACGACGATCCGGCGACGATATCGTTTCTGCAAGACATTTTGGACGGCTACTTCCCCTCTGAATTGCAAGAGGCTTATCCGGACGGAGTGCCTTTCAAGGTGAAGCTCCGATGTTACGGGCAACAAAGTATCACTTTCAAAGCTTCCTTTATCAGGTAGAGGATCACAGGAACCAAATGCTCTTCAACCCTGTCGATTTTCCTGGGCAAGGTTATCGACTAGGAAGACACCCACAAGCTGAAAGCCCACCCACGACGACTAGATCTCGTAGACCCCCTACCACTACTCAGAAAACAAATCGTCGTGGCTCCCTTTCGAAAGACAATATTCCCAATCACGAATTACCTTCGCAAATGACGCCAGCATCCCATAGGTAAAGAAACAGAATGAACGTGTACGCGATCTTTCACTGATTTGCATATCACATTGAATATTAGCAAAAACTTGAGATCCAAAAATCCCACTTTGGAATCTCCACCCATGGAGATGTACATCTTACGCTCGCAAATATTGGCATCGCACAACAATATTTGCTCCAGAACGCATTTGCAATCGCACATTAATGCCGAGCTCGGCTTCGGCAGCAAAAAGGAGAAGGTAAAATTCTTGAAATAAATCGACAAGCATTATCCTTCTACAATATTCATTTGAAATTTCACCATGCAAGAGAGAAATAAATGCTAGAAACTCGGATTACGATGCCAGCGCGCGCGATGGAAGCCAAAAATCTAGACAATCTACTACTAGATTCCCTAGCTCCAGCAGATGTTATCACAGTTCCGGTGATAGAATATCCAAATCTCCCAAGTATGGTCTAATTATACTTGCAATTCAATTGAGCATTACATGTGTTTGCAAAATCACGTTCAATTCAGTCGAATAGAAAGCGCCGAGGATCGTATGAGACAACGCCCTAGATCAGCCAGCTTGCCAAACTCTAGATTGTCTATCACTTCGAGGAACGCGCCGAGAACAAAAGTACCCCAAGCGGAAACTAGCAATTCGGATTGCTCACGATTTTCCGGTTCTCAAGCGCAGGTCGGCACAGCGAGAAGGAATCAAAGAGTGATGAAATCTGCGGCACCAGTTAGAAAAAGCGCAGTAAGAGAAGGAAACGATTAGATTAATGAATAGTTCATGGATCACGTTTTTTGTTGCTTTCATTTTGCTACCCTTTCAGCCTCCAATTTTGCATCAGATTAACGAACCATCGGGTCGATTTGGCGAGCTCAGGCTGAAAGTTAGATCTCTGAACGGCGGTACAGTTTATTTGGTGCACGTATCCGCAGACGAACCGATAGCTCGACTTTATCAGTTGCTAGACAGAGCTATGTCAAGATGTGTTCCACGGGGATACAAAATTGTCCTCAGCGGGTAAACAATAATTCGTGATAGCATTGCGCTTTAATTCTCCTAAACGTGGTTAATTGGATATCATTGAACTCCCTTTCCCTCACAATTTCAGTTATTCGTCGAGGAGATTAGAGCATTCACGGTCAACCTTGAGAGAAATCGGTATCACAAGGGATAGCGTTTTGCACTTAGTGAATGATTGAATTGTAACAAATTTTGTGAGATACTTTTGTGATCGTACATATTGTTTTATAGAAATTGATTAAAAAAAAAAGATGGTGCTGGTTTATGAGAAGGTATAAAAGAGAAACAATTCTTATCAGTTTACGATAAGTAGAGCTACGGGATCTTGATATTCATTCGTTGATAAAACGTTACACCACCGACGAGATATACGCTATTTATAATAGCCATTGAAATTCAATGATTTTAAAGATATGCTTTTCTTCTTTGGCGCAACGAAAGACATTAACACCACATACGAGATATAGGAATAGACTAATCACCTTATGGACATTCATGGCCCAACGTGACTGCCATAACGACCTGGGAACTTAAGGCTGACTTGAGCGTCCGCTTTTCATGAACGGTGGTCAGTTGAAGGACTATTATTTACTGAAATAGGGTGGACAAGGGGGATGCGATTGTATGAATATACGTGATTGCTATGGGGGGAATTAGCTCGAACTACCTATTGGATCAGCTAAAAGTTGGCCAGAAGCTGTAAAAGCCACGCACTTCCTTTCTCTGGTCGTTGGACTCTAGATCCGCAGTACCATTCCCACGTCACTGACAACGTTACCGACAGATTATAAAAAGCGATGTTAATTATAAATTTTATATCTCGGCTGGGGGTTATTCTTTAATCTATAAGGTGTCATATCAAAGGGAAAGAGATAAGAAAGAAAATAATTTAAATAAGAGTTACGGGCAGCTGGTTAGTCGCATACGAAAGGGGGTGCACTGGAGCAAAAGGGGATGCAAGGGAGTAAAAGTGAATGCAGAGTGGCAACTTAAGTCCCAAGCTGCAGTCTTAGATAACTTATTATACTAAGAAGAATAACAAAAATGTAGCTATATGATTTTCAAGCTGTAGTAACTGGACGAAAAAGTAGCACAATAATTACGATCAATACCGCGGCGCAACAATATACCACAGGTTTCCTTGGACAAATGACATTTATGTACCCAGACTAACCGTGCAAAACGTTTTTTTTTGGCCACCGAATCCATTGCCATTTTTGACGAAAACGTAGCCCGATATCATGGGAAAACAAGCGTACCTATCAATGTCTCATAATCAAAATAAGTAAGAAAGCTACGAAAACTGCGAAAACTGTACATGAAGCCCATAAGGTGATTTGTCTGTTCCTATATCTCGTCTGTGGTTACACGAAGCTAGTATTACCAGTACTGGGTACAAGCTGCAGTGTCGGTACACAGTACTGCTTGCTCGATTCATACGCACCCTCTGAGAGCGATGTCACAAATATTCGTCTGTAAATGCAGCTTAACGGAATAGCCTATAGTAATTAACCCCAGGGTACCATCTATCCTGCACCCTTGGGGCTCATTGATTTATGCCTAGTCTGTTGGACATGCACTTAGGTGCACACGTTACCCCCTAAAATGCTTAGTGAACGTCATTGTGATGATGGAACCCTCGATCCTTAGCACTGATCGTATCAAGAATTATATTAGGGTTTGAGGGCGACAATTTCTATACAGCTTCTTCCTCACGGCAAATAATAATACTAACTATTATCGTGAGAATTATTAACTGCTATATAATTGAACGATATTCAGACTGAATATATAATGCACAAGGTATTTTAATATTAAATGAAACATACCATTAGTAACGCGAATCTTTTCGAAATACACACTTATAATAAGAATTTACGTGGACGTTCGTTGGCGTTTATTATTAAGGCATCTTTCACAAGCTGCTCGTTGAAATTTAATTGCGAATTTCCCGAACTTTCTTGACATAAAGGATTCGAGCTGCACCGCGATTCGCAACGGAAACTTTTTAAGGAAGCAGCAACTGCTCGTGACGTTGATGTCTCATTACTGACTTCCATATAGATATACCATGAACTCAATGTGCCACGTTCGTTTATAAAAGTATCACCCTTGTTCTTTTTCTGCGTCTGTCTATATTTTATGAATTCTGACTTATCATGAAATAATGATAATAGCAATAATAATAATAATAATAACAGCAACAATAGTACCAATTAACAGCAACTCAAAATCAACCCGTTCTCTGTAACTATAACTCCTAGCGACCCATGCCACTCGTTTCTCGTATTTCACCTGGAGATAACACGCCAGTCTCCCGGAAAGTCATGATTACCAGCTGCAACTACTAGCTACAATGTGAACTAGTTCATCGGCTACCACTTGTCTCCAAGGAAGATTAAAGCCATGAAAGTGTCTCGCTCCTTCCGAATAGACGGCGCTGGTATAGATATGGAGGGCTGGCGACCCTCCCTTAAACGTTCCGCTCATTTCGTACGATTGAGCATTCTTTACGGACCCCTTCCTTCCTGGCGTCTCTCGAAAAAAGGAAGATAGACCCAGTGGGGTAAATGCCAGGAAGATAACAGTCGACGTAAAAAGCTAAGGGCGATATATACGTTACACTCGATTTACCGGACCTACGCCACGCGCAGTTGCTTTCACAGAAACATGAATCCTTTCTTTTCATTCATAGATAGACCGGGGCAGAGATGAGCACGATTAAGTAAAACGATTCGAGGATGAAACACGGCCAGGATCCGAAAGCCGTTGGTTTTCGTTTTGATGCTTCATTATCGCTTCGTTTCGAGTTCGTTACCACTTGGAACGCTATTCTATTTGCTTCCTCGCACTTCGAATCGATGAAGAGGCGAGAGGGTATTGGTACGTCAGGGTGAAGCGCAAGAGAGGATGAAGGGTAACTCAATTGAGAGTAATTAAATATTAATTGGCACTTCAGAAGTAGGAACTCGAAATCTGCTTAATTCGTTTTATTGAAAGCTATTACTTGACAATCCTTTATGGGACACTTTGGTAAATCAGCGTTAAAAAAAATTTTTTTATCTGCTATTATAACTTCTTTTTTGCGGAGAAGTTTTCGATTGAATTTGTGGAACTCTGTCTCCTAATGTTCGCGAAGATCGTAAGAAAAAAGTGGCGAGCACTTTTGTTAGTCCTTCGTTCCCTGTCACATTTATGGATAATCCAATCGGTCCATGGCCGAACCGTATAGGTGGACCTGTCAGCGCAAAATTGCTGATTTATTTATTCAGAGCAACGAGACATCTCCCCCTGTCAATCAACATGCAAATTAAAAAAAAACACGACGTCCTTTGGGAAGCTTTAAATTTAATCAGCCAGAATTTTCTCCGAGTATTATCTTCATCTCGTGTTGATTACCACGATGTTGTTGAAGGTGGCAGAGTCCCCAGGGTCGAAACTTTTAGCCGACCAGACTGATTAAACGCCTCAAAAGAAGCTTTCTAGGGGATTCCTTGGCAAATGAGAAAATAGGAGGATTTCACTGCAACAGAACATGATCCTCGGCTTAAAAGTGAAGATTGGAGAACGTCCACTGTGTCTAATGTAAAAAATCTAACAGACACGCACAGAAATTCAACGATAATAAATCATCAACCGACATTTAATTGCAAAAAGAGGAAAACGTGGAAATATCTGAGAAAGCTTCGAGATTGACAGCCGGACTGTTCGATTCTTCCACTCTTCTATATCCCATTTGTCTTCCACTCTCATCGTCCTTCGTTCTTCCGTCAAACATCGATGAGATATATGAAATCTCTGGCAGCTCGAGAAAGTGAATTATTAGGAAATAATCGCTCCGTACATTGCACTAGTCAATATCGTTAGACCGTCAACGAGCATTTGTCTTCCGTTCAATTTTTCAATTATCCCGCTTGCTCGATTTCATTGTGCCAACGAGGGTAATCGATTGGTGGGTCTAAAGGTTGAATAACGCACCCCTCCTTGTAATTCACTAACGAACACCCCCAAACGATAGAACGTAGGGGATATACTCGAAAGACGGGATCGTAACTTCTGCTTTGTAACGTCGAGGCATTACCGCAGCTTCCAATTTGCTGTAGCGTTTGAAAATGCGGTAGAAAAGGTTCAAAGGAACGTGGCAGGATCCTGTTAAAAAGGAAACTCAAAGAATAGGGACAATTTGGCCGATTCCTCGCATTGTTAGTCAAGGAAACGCACGATTGATTTCCTCTGGTTATTACCTGAAATAGCAACCTTCTGCTATTATTTTCTTATTGTTTAACGTCAATGACATTCTAATGCCGCAGAATCTGTGGAAGAATGAAATCATTTTTTTTTTGAACGGGAAACACTGTTTCAACGCTTCGTCACTCCATTCACGTGGAAGCTCAACATTCTGTGCTCCGTACTCTCATTAACGATGAAACGTGACGAGGAGAAGGGAAAAAGGACAAGGAAGAGAGATTCATTTTATGGCACAACGATATCGCAAAAATTAACGAGTACGCGTCGATTGGAAGCAGCCTGGGATTCTATCACCGCCAGTGATTCTTATTCCACCTCAGCTTCTTCCAATTCACCCTTCTTTCGCGCAATCCCCTTTCATCCTTTCGCCCTCCAAGAGCGACGACTAATGCCCCAGATTTTAACGGGCTCCCTTTGACGCGACGCTGTTAAATGAATGCAATTTCCAATGCGAAATGACGGTAGTCAGCCACTTTGCTGTGACAATTTCGTTCCATTTCTTTTCCGTCTCTTTCCCGCGGGAACTTAGCGCGGGAGCATAAATAGAAAGGCAATATTCATTATCAGGCAATTTTGGTAAAATTGTGAAAATTATTCCCTGCAATGGAAATGCCAAGTTGCCGTAGCCTCGTGCAGGAAGTAAGACCTTTTCGACCCGTTTCGTTATATAATTCTCACAATTCCCACCTTGACAAAAACCGGAAATGATGCTGCGTTCCCGTTTAACGATACTACGAAATTATTATTATTAATGGAATTGCAGATCGAATCGTTGATATTAATTTTATGTATCTAATCGAGAAACACACTTGACACGGTTAGTGTTCCTTCGCGAGAACTTCCCCAGAAACTTTATAAATGCTTATTTCTCAATTCTCGAGGAATGACTACACATTCCATTGATAACAATTGGTAACAGTAATCAGGAACACCAAATTCGGGGTCGACATGCATGAATGGACGAATAATTAATATTGAAGAAACATGTAGCGAGATCAAGTTACTTATGAAACACAGTTACGAAACATGACGTTTAATTCGGACCTGAAATTACACTGGTGTCTCGTTAATTACGTTAGAAATCCAATCCACGCACGTTGCTCATACATATTTGCATACATCAACGATTCGAGAGAAATGACACTCGTGCCCTGTACCAAAGTTCTCGTTAAATTCCACAGTTCTGCGAAACTTAATACAAAAGGGCGAAAAAATAGCGATTAAAGTCGACTGGCACGCTATTCATTCAGAGTACGACGACGTTCGTAAGTTGCCGATAGAATGACCCGAGTGGCCGTCGAGGAAATTGAAAGCACCAATTATGTAACCGGAATTATGTTCGCCCAAAACGAAGAGCCACTCTGAATATGCATCGAGGGACAACGTGGTGATTGATGAACCGTCTCGTTCACTTGCCATCCTGTCTACGATAATGTCCCTGTGTCCCCGTATAAACAGCGAACTGCTTCGATCAAGCCCTCTGGTATTGATGAATTCGCTGGCTGAAAAGGATACCGTCACTGAATTACTGGGCTCGCTTATTGTTCTCTTCGAATGGCGGAGTCATGAAAGAAAGGAATGCGTCAAAGACAAGTCGATCACGCGTGCACGACTTTTGAATTGTCAATCATTTTCGTTGGATGCGGGACGAGCATGGGATTGTTTTAATTTTGGTTCGTCTGATATAGATAGAAAAATTGCCTCAATGATATTGAGTAAAACATGTATATAACAACATTTAATTGTCTGTCTTAGTTCAGAGCGATATGTTTTAGTTGACGATTCACTGCATATCACATTCACGTAATCGGGGACCTGACAATCGAAGGAAGAAATCGTTTCAATTTAGCGTGTTGGTGGACCGAAAAAGAGTCGTTTTCTTTTCTAGATTATCAGGTCTCCAATAGCAAAGAGGATGTCAACGTGTCTTCAATTGCTGCGCCGAGTGTAGAAACGTCTAAGTCGATTAAGTAAATAAAATTTATTTATTGAATAGTGGCACACCAGTGATGACGCGACAAGTAGTCATGAACTGTTGAACTCTCTCATTCTCTCCCTCTCTCTGGCTCTCTTTCTAGAACAATATCTCACGCTTTCGTTTCACCTCAATTCATTTCCCCTCGTACAAAGTAATATCGTCGCAATAATATCCCCTTATCTTTGGCGAACGCTTCCGCTCTCCAACTTTATTTCCGCGAAATATGCAATCACGCCGATATTTCCGGACATACCTAGAAACGAATCGTGTCCGCAATTTATGCATTTTCGATGCAGATAAGACGCAATTCCGTTCGCGACTGCGAGCAAATGGAAAAGAGAGGCATGGCGGAAGAAAAATGAAACGATGGCTCAATGAATCGACGTGTCTTGTGCTTGATGAGGCTAGAACCTCTTAATTAATCGACGTGGATTAAGAATTCATTTATCAGCGGTGGGATTACTGTTCTTCTGGAGGCAATTACGCAAGATCTCGCAGGGGGTCTAGATTGTCATTTGGAACCCCTGACAATTTCTTCCATCGCGTTCGTCGAAACGAATTTCTCATCTACGTCGCATATAAATCCTTCGCAATCGTATTAATTATTTACCATGCATTCCAATTAGATCTCGAGCAGTAAGATATAGAATCGAAAATACTATTTGAAGCCTTGCAGTCACAATATCTTCTCGTTTATCCGACTCGACGTGTTTCGTGGCAATTTTCACGCAGCTCTTTTTTTTACCAAACGAGTAAAAATTCCAGAATGTCACGATAGCCCGTCACCCTTGACAGCATTGTAGATTATTCTTCCCTTGTGACACGATTCGTTCCCCTCTCTCATCCATCACTAGCATCCTCATCCATCCCCGTCTATTATCGCTAATAACGCTTTAATAAAACCGTCGAATGACATAATCTCTCTTTCTTTCAACAAACATCGTTTCATGTGTATGTGTGGCTGTGTGTTCGTGTGTACATTGCGTACGTGCCTGTAACGTGTACGTATGTCTGTGCACGACGCGGTGCGCAACACTAAAAACGCCCATCGACAACGTGCCTCGATTGCGGCATCTGTTGCTCGAACTTCGTGAAAAAACTGTCGCTGTACAACGCATGTATCGTTTCGTTTCGATAATAAACTGTCGATCGTGTCAAAATATGACTAGGTCTCTTACGCGGCTACGCACTTACCTACGGCATTTACGTGTAAACTAATTAGACGATGCGTGTACGCGCGGGTGCACTAAACCACACGCGTGTACGCGCCCATACGCGAGTTTATACAGACATACAATCGTCCGGTGAAGTGTGTCTAACGTGAATCACCGATCGTTGAACAGTTCGATCATTTACAACCGTGTCCATGATACTATCCCTCGAAGTTGCTCTTACGTACGTCACGCAAGGATCGTCGTGAACAATTTCGTTTTCCTATTTCTTTATTCGATCCATTGCAACAGACAGTTCATTCGATTACGATGGCTTGATCTTTTGAGGCTGCCTGGCACGTCGAGATTCCCGTCATTTTTTCCCCGCACAGTATTCGCCCCTCGTCCTTTCCTCCGTTGTAGAAAACGCGTGAAAAAATTGTGATCCGCGACGCAGCCAGACCGCACTGTCCATCGCTGCTCGCGAGAAACTGCGCGACAAACGAAAGTCCGGGGTGCAAAATCAACAACGCAACGTTCAGGTAACGCTTCGGTAATTTTGTACTACGCCCTCCACTTCGTTCAACGAACGCTCGAGGTTCCTCTAGGTGTTCTACGTTGTCCTCCGGACAACGTACCGTTAATGGGATTCCTTCGTCTATATACTTCGCCGTCCTGTGGTGGTTTGGTCGAAAAGATGACGAAACGTACGCCCGTCCCGGGCCTTTCGATTAAGAACCTCGTCCACGTAATTTCCGCGTAATCTTGCTCCAATTTCATACAATTTCCGCGAGTCCACAATTCCTAAATATACTTCATTGTGCATGTGCCGTGTAACTTTGTGATCGCTGGTGATCATGTTGGTGGAGGATCATACTTTAGGCCGTGAACATTCCCTTCGCGCGTCCAGGTTCAATCTTCCGCTCGGTCGACATCGTACGAGACCGTCTCACTATGTTAGGCTAGCTGTTGGCAGTGATCACTATGAGTTTGGTCCAAGTCTATTCACACGTTTTGTGGTCGTTGGTCCGATCTAACTCCATCTCGTTGCCGTTTGCTCGTGCGAGGCTACACCTTCAGCTTACCAAACCGCGATGAGAACCACTCACGAGACCTCGATTTCATTTCTGGTTCCATTTCGATATGTTTAGCTAGAATACCGGCACATTGCCGGACGGTTCGCGGAATCGTATCATCCGTTTAGCCTCCATTCGATCCCGTCAGCCTCGAAAGTCCTCGTCCAGGGTAGGCGGGGGGGTCGAACGAACATCCCTTCCGTTGATTGACGTTCCACGCAGTGTTTCATTTGCCATTCAGCTTCGTCAGGCCGATGGAACGCGACCGTTTACACGATGACGCTTTTCGATCGTCGTGTAATCGATTCGGTTTTATTACCGCCACTCGACTTCCTCCATCCATCTGCTGCCTGGGGCAATACGGACTACATACTCGTAACAAATAGCTCGTTTTACGATCGATCTTTTAATTCTGATCAGCTCAACGTGTCCATTCACGGCATCGAGTGAATTTCGTTCACCTTTTCGAGCGGAGTTCCATTCATATTTCCGCTACTGTTGTTGTCTGCTATGCGTTTCACAAATATCTCCGATCAAGGTCTTGCTCGTTGGTGGCATGGTCCTCGACACGATCTCCCCTCGACGATCGCAGCTTGTCCATGCTTGGCCCGTGTAGCTCCCGCTAAATGAATCTAAACTGTTGTATAGTCATGTGAACAGCCGATCGATCGATGATCGAACGTCGCCGATGGCGCAGGCCAGTCCGCGTTGTGGTTGACTCAGTCGCCCCGGCGACTACATATGCTATAAGCAGGTCTCCTTCTGGTCGACCAGGTTCACGACTACCAGGGCCTGGGTTGGCAGCTCCTTCTGGACGGGCACACCTGTCGGCACCTCTTCGAGTATTGGTCAAAGGGTCGTGGTCCTTGACACGGCCGCCGAGGGCGGCGGCGGTGGTGGTGGCGGCGATATCACCACGTCTGGCTCACCCGCCAGGTCGCAGTCGAATCTCCAGAGAATACTCTCAGGGTGGTCACCTCCTGGGCATCAAAGATGTTTTCCCTTAACACTTGTACGAGGACAGGTAATTAGAAAACTCGATGGAAAGCTGAGGGTGCATTTTTTGCCCGAAAAGCTGTCAAAGTCACACGTCTGCACGAAGTTCAAAGAATTTTTGCTGACAGAATGGATACAATGGTGTGACAGTAGAGGATTCGCTCTTTAAAATAAGCCCGGATAGACTGTCGTACGGCTGAATGGAATTTAATTTTGCACAAATATCGCATAAAGCGTGAAATTGAAAAACACTACTGGAATTTGGTGAAATATTTCAAAATCCCTTACAGAATATACAGATATTCGCAACCATTTGAAAACGGTGCAATGAGAGAATAATTGAAAACCTATGTAGTAATAAAAATAATAAATATAATAAAAATAATAAAGGTAATAAGAATCATGAAAATAAAAATAATTTAAAGCTGGCAGACCTTGCCCCAAGATGATGCTTGAAGAATCCCGTCTCTGCCTCGGTGGGGGTGGTTGGTGCTTGTGCGTATGACTGTGACTGTGGCTGTGTGAATGTGAGTGGCAGTGTGTATGACGTGTGTGCGTGGTCGTGGCTTTGCACGGTGGCGGTGGCTGTTGTTGTTGCTGCTGTTGCTGCTGCTGAGGATGAAGATGAGGATGAGGCCTGTGCTAGGTGCTCCCGCCACGGGCCGCTGCCACTTGATCGAAGCTCAATGATTTCTTCATCTCCGTCATCGACAACGCACCACCCTCCTGCTGATAAAGGAGGAAACATCGGGTGTTAGCTATATCGAGGCTGTGATCGTTGAACAACCCTCCTACGAAGGCTACCCGTCAACTTCCTTTTTTTCTTTCTCTTTTTTTCGTAGCCGCAAGCGAGCGAGTTATTAAAAGTTGCCCGGCCTCGTTAAAACTTGTCGAAACTTTTTAAAAGCTCGTAAAGGAGTTATCGTCGGCTCACGTGGCACCGCGTATCGAATATACTACATTTTACAGCTTCGTTCAATCCGTGCCTCGCCTCGATGGAATGGTTTCTGTATATATATATATTTTTTGTTAAATTCATCAATCAATTGATGGCTAAATTTCTTCTGGATAAATTTATGAAATTTGCAGGCCAGCTGTGATCCATCGGAGGCGACGTATTTGCAATGAAAATATGTGTACACGCGTTGGGATGGTATGTATATGGGGAAAAAAACGACTGGCAAAAACGAGAGACAGTTTTTCGAAGCTGTGACTGGATATATGATATTGTGTTCCTCGATATACTCGTGCTGTGATGGGTTTCGCAGAGGTCGGTATTTTCGGAAACTCTGTCGGTGCAGTTATTCTCAACCTGCCTGCAGAATTGCACAAAATATTTAGCTAGCACAGAAGAAAGAATGAAAGGGATATAATCTGTGCAAAATCGATATAAGGCTGTTCCGATGAAGCGGAGGGGGAATTTGAAACATCGCTATAAGTATTTGGTATCGATTGCACAGCACTGATAAGCCGTATACCGAGACACTGATTAAAGTATCGAAAGAAGAACCGGGCGGAATCCGAAACGAACGCGGATTCCATTCTACCCCACCTCACGGCCATGTCCCCTGAAGCTCGCTACAAATACTGGAAATACGATTCGACCATGGTTTTTCATTTGAATTCGCCAGCAAAAAGATAATTCCCCCGTCAATTCTCAGTCTCCCGAATTGCAATCGCATTCCAACAGGAATAACTCCCGTCCAGCACAGAAGGACAATTTTTAATCCCCAATTTATTCTAAATAGTTCAATATCAAATGTCCTGCCTTCGACCGGCCATCTCAATTTAATTGGATCGGTTCGACTCCCTTTACAGAACTTTTCAAAGCTGTGCACCCACGACGAAGCAATTAATATCCGTGCTCGTGCAAAATCAACGACGCAATGTAACCCGGCTGTGCAATTTTCGCTCGTTTAGTTCCCTTTCTCTTTTTCTTTTTCTAAAGACACACCACGCCGAGTGAGAATATCGACGAAAGTCGGCCTCGTGGAAGTATCGACGAGAACTGAACCGCTCCTTCCGCAGTCCTGCATACATACAATTTCTGGATATCCCGAGAACTCGCCGCTGGCCGTGGTACACGGAAACGAGCTTCGAAAATGTGACGTAGCCTGGAAAAATCACTTCCGCAACGATCAGGAGTACCATTCACGAGAACGTTCGAGGGCGGTGAATCGTTTCGGGGTCGACAGCGTTCCCTTTCCAATCTTGTTTAACGAACACTCTATTCTATCGCCGATGTAACTGTGCGGAAAGCCGATATTCGCCGCGGCGAAGCGACAAGTAGCTGCGTGGAATCAAATTTTACGAGTTACTTTGCGCCGCGGTTATCGTAACCGTATTGGAATGTGCCGAACGATCGAATAATTTCACGGAGAAGCGTAAAATTTGCCTAACCTCGGGCGAAGTGAAAAAGAAGGAAACGGCATTCTGGCGAATTCGAGTCGCGAGAGAGCATGGCGCAAGTTTTCCGATGGGCGGACAAAGTAGTATCACGGCACTGTTTGCGCATTGCACCCACGACGATTCGTTTCGTCGACTACGATGGTTGCTTCGGTAAACTTCCGGGCCAGCACGGAAACCATCGACCGCAAGCGAGGCAACGAGCGAACCTGGCCGGAGGTGTTCGCCTGAACAACGACGAATTCGAAGTAACGTCGCCGCTGGATCGTACTACGATCGTTCGATAGTAATGCGTGGCATGCAATCAAGTATTACACGCGCATACATGTAAACAATGCGTATGCCATAGTACTTTGTACTGCGTGACTGAGGCGTGATTAAACGAACAGTACACGACTCGCTAGTAGCAAGATACACCGAACCGTGCCAAAATGCAGAACACACAGTAGATCGTATCAGACGAGTAAATAAATAAGTTTAATCCATTTACAAACAACGTGTATCCGATCTAGTAGTATTACAGAGAGGGAAAGAGAGGGAGGGAGAGTAGAGTAGAGACAAATAGACACACATGACACGAGACACAAAAGATACGAAAGAACAATCGAGAGACGATTTCCAGGCAAGCACTCCAATTTTCCATACTCCCTTCTTTTAGCTTTTAGCAGTGGTTCACGTTTTTTTTCCTCCCAATCCGTTCTCCCGAATCGCGTTTCGAAGCTTGATGAAAGAATTACATAGATCGCTGGTGGGCTCCGCGGAACCTTGTGCTTCGACAACAGTAATCAAATCGTTCGATTTCTTTTGCACAGCGCTTTTTGAAGCGAAACAGCGCATATACGACACAAAAGGGTGTCTAAATTACGTAGCACACACAGAGAAATTTGATTATTGTGAATCGGGTACTGGTCCGCGATTAGCCGATGGCCTCAATACCGAAAACTTTTGCAACTCCATTTCTGGAATCTCTATATTCCACACTTTGATCGCTCTGTTGAAACTGTGTAAACTCGCAGAAAGAAACGGATAAAAACAGGACAGGATAAAAAGTAGCGGGGTCTGAAATAATACAACAATCTGATAGACTTCCTCTCTCATTCTGTTTTAAATGATATGCAAAGGCGATTTACTCTTGCCGAAAGATTAAATTCTGCAACAAAATGGGAGGATTCGAGCGTGAAATTTTCTTTGAAATGGTGTAACTTTGTGAAAAATAATCCCACATCAGCCTACCCAGAGTAATTTTAAAGCCGGCGACACACTTTAAAGGCGGCACACTTTCCGGTCGGCAAAAAAAATCGTACATTAATTTCCAAGCAGTCGTTGCAAAGAGGACACTTCAATCTTCAAATCCACGATGCTTTCGTTCTCAAATAAAATTTGTCGATCCGCGTAGAGACGCTTGATTTAGAAAAATCCGGGAATCACTCCGTTTTTCATTCCGTTCTCGAAAATATAATATACTCTTGAAAAATAATTCAACACGCGCACGTTTAAAGTAGAAGCTTCACCCTTTAAAATAAGTTCAGCTACACAGCTGTACGATTTTTTTCCACGATGCAGAAATTCATCGATCCTTCACTTTTACGTGGTATATGTATCGCAGCAATTGTCATTACATTATCGTAACCAGAACGAATGGAGTTGCTTCGTGTAAAAATCAGGAGAGAGGCCATCGTCTTAAGCCCGTCGTGAGGGACAGGACTTACACCATTTAACCGTGGTATCTCGATGCTCGGTATGTAGGTGGTCTCCTCGTGGCCAGTCGAACAATATCGCGTCCTCCTCCTGGTGGTGCGCGGACTGCAACGGCCGCAGGGCACCGCGGCGTCGGAATTGCGCGCCTTCGCGGCTGGCCTCTGCCGCGAGCCGCACCGCATGGCGAACCGCAATTCCGAGGCCATCTCGGCGCACAGGGACTGTCCGTACCACGGTGTCGAACGACGTGTTTTCGTTTTGCCGCCGATGCGTGGACGGAGACCGGCAGAGCAGGCACAACAATACCAACAAATGATACAGAAATACGATCGCACCACAAGCTCGATACCATGCAGTTCCTCTACCGTGCCAGGCCGTTCCAAAAGTACAATATGACTCTCGACGTCAGGAATGATCTCGTGTTACATCGGAGAGAATTGAGGTGCAAATAAATGTCTGTCTGTATTTCATTTAGAATGGGGACGCAAATTGGTGTAAAACGGGAGCGAGTATAGGGTATGGAGAGCAAGGGAATTGTTTATGGGACACAGAATTTACGATGATTCATTTGTTTGCGAATGTGTGGAGCAGATTGATCTAGAGATTGGTGGAATGTAGTTAGTAAGATAGCTTAGAGTGTGGGACGGTTCTGCGTTGAATGAAGTAAGTAGAAGTGGATGGCGCGTTGTCAGACAGCCCGGCTGGATCGTGCGTAACTTGGTAAGTGGAACGAGACCTTTCCTGCTGAGTAGAATACGAGCGTTTGGCCAGACACGTATCGATCGCAAACAAATTTTGTTCCTCTCAACATTCTATTACAATTACCACATGTTTTCCTACGAATTATGTACGTATCAAAGACAGCAGAAAAAAACATTTTTTTAATCGACACACCATGCAACTCTGTTTGAACCGTCTTTAAAGATACAGAAAGAATATAATCAAAACTCTGCCAATGGACGGCCTTTCACGAAGAGGAAAATACACTCATGCAGCATGTACATACACGCGAAGCACGAAAATCGTACGAAATAATCCTCTGTGCTTCGCTGGCTTACCCGGTCCGATTGGGCGTTCTTCTTAGAGTTCCAGCAGAACTCGAGGACTGCCACGAGGATCGCAAGCGCCAGCCCGCAGACCAGCACGACAAAG
The DNA here is from genome assembly GCA_963583965.1 of Nomada ferruginata. Classification (NCBI taxonomy): domain Eukaryota; kingdom Metazoa; phylum Arthropoda; class Insecta; order Hymenoptera; family Apidae; genus Nomada; species Nomada ferruginata. The sequence continues at coordinate 3,926,993 of OY757217.1, forward strand.
ACACCGCCTGGAACGAGGAAAACCGGAAGCTCATTATTTCACCGCCGCCGGCTGTCTCTGCGTTTCTTTTTTGATGTCGCCTCTCGCACGCTTCACGGTTAATGTAGCTGCCAGCGAGGCAGAGCGTTTCCCTGGACCTGTCCGCCCATCTATCACCCTCTAACCCCGTTCTCACCCCTTGTCACCCCTTTCCACGACCGGCTATTTATCTATTTATCTATCCATCTGTCTAGTTTCCCGTCCATGCAACCCTGTCGTTATTCACGCCTACGTTTTCATGATCCGCGCGACCGTCCTTGTTGGCGCGCCTGATTTTCTATAGAGCTTTCCTTCGTCCACGGCGTTCCCTTTCCACGCCATTGAAACTTCCGCGAGACGGGAAAAATTGACGGACGTCGCGGAGGCAAGCTTCTGTGTCGTGAACTAGAACCTCGTACAATGTCTGACGCGAGGGGAAAGTTTCTTGGATGAGAAGCTACGGCAAAGAGGGTCGAGAGTAATATCAGCGATTGGACAAGTTTTTCTGTTCTATTATTAGTTGGCTATTGATTGCGAAATTTATTATCCTAAGTAAAGGAGTTTATATTTTCGATCGGAGGGTCGACGATGCTGGTCTTCTTGGTCTCACCGAGCTGAAAATAATTTCGGCGATCGTAAAGAGTTTCGAAGGGACTAGCAGAATTTATTCCCCGCGACGAACATTTCGTACAGTTTGCTCTCTTCCACGCCTTCTCGATATTGGGTCTGGCGAACTTTCTTCGCGAAACTTTCGCTCTTCGGCAAATTACAAAGTCTGTCTGGATCAGCTCGAGCGTGAAACACCCCTCCGCGAATTTTTATTTCGCAATGCAGAAACGAATAGTCCCTTTAATATGCTGCTTCCCCAAATCAGATTTTTTCGGCGTACAGATTCGGCGCAACTTTAAGCGACAATCCTTCTCTCCGTTTCTTCCACGAAAGTTGCTGCATATTTTGATAATCGATCTACATGTCCAGCAGCGTAACAAGTAGACGAAGCAACGAACGACCGCTTAAAGCACTCCCGCCGATGTAGACGGTCGCAACTTCGTCTGTATGCTAAGCAGAAACGAGTTCTTTCGTCGTCCGTGTGCCGGACAGATTTACATAACTGCACTGGCATCGTGATTTGAGAGATACACCGGTGGGAGTAAAGTTTCTTGCGTGGACGTCACCCCTGTTTCCTCGTTCGTCTCCCTCGTAGTGACTAATTCCGCGGGAATACGAGGATCGACGACGATGTCGCCGTTACGCTCTTGCGATTCGTGTTTCGCGCTGAAACTTCTGACTCCGACGTTGGAGTTCTCGGCTCTAAACTTCTGGCGTCGACTTTCGCAAAAAGAATATCAAGGTCTCAGTTGCACAGTTCAAGCAAGCAAAGATATATAGATTTTCTTAATGAATCGCGAAGCAATACTTGAAACTTCTTATCGCATTCATTGTGATACTATTTTCCAGGTCCTCGTGTCAACGGCGAGGAAATAGTAGAGTTCAAAGATTCTTCGCTTTTCTTTTTCCTACCATTCCGCAAATAATCGACACGTCTACACGGAGAAACGATTAACAGACTCGACTGAAATTTCGCGAGGTCCAATTGGAATCGTTCGCCCTTCGTCTTGCCTCGACTAGTACGCTCGCGTTGCGGGCAAAGTGAGTGCTTCCCTAAAATACAGGCTGGCTAAGAGACAAAGGAAAAAGTGGAAAACGAGCGGCAAGGATTCCCGTGCCGCGGGAAAAGGAACTGGAGGACGAAGGAACAAGAGGGAGAAGATGGAAAGGGAGAACTTGTTGTGACTTCTATACAATCCGGAAAGGGGTTTCCCGAGACACCCAAGAAAAATTCCCCACGAACTTTTCGCGAGATTCCTCTGCGCTTGAAAGCACTCCAACTCTTCTGCTACACCCTGTGCACTCTGCTTTGCTCTCTTTGCCAACGTTTATTGTCTCAAGTGTCGCTGTAATGAACTGAATTTTCAGGTCAGAATCGTAGTTCCTGGTCTTCTCTGTCTTCCTTCTCTTCCACGTGGTTAGTCGCGATTTCTTTCTCCTTGCCTATTCTCTCGATCGATACTCTCCCCCCTGCACTCTTGTGCACTCGTTCTGGCGGTCTGAAAATAATCTGTTACGCAATCCAACGGCCAATTGAAAACCACCCGTAACTCATTATGTAACCTGACATATGTGCATCCCGGAAGCCCATTAATTAATTTAGTTACACGCCGCGCGTGATGCAAGGAACTGTTAAAACGAACCTAATGATTTCGACGCTGTTGTTTTGTGTACGTTTCAACGGGCTCGTTCATTTTCGCAGATTACAGCGAATAATTATGCCGGCTCAAACGGATGGTAATAATTCGAATATCCTGTAAAACGTAGTCACGCGTATATCATTTGATTTCATTGCTCACCGTTATTCCGTTTATTATCGTGGACAATTGATATCGTTCACACGTATCGTTCCTGTAATTACATTTCCTTTCCAGTGTTCGTTATCAGTTATTAATTATCGTCTTCATCTTAAAGCAATTTATTTGAACGAAGCCACGTAAAAATAGGGACCGATGTTTCACGGTAAAAATAAGGGCATCGTTGTTTCGTATTTCATACATTATAATTAACTTAACGTCTATTCAATGAATATTTCACGCTTCAAAATTAATTTCACCCAACGTCAATTACATTACTGATATAATATCACTCCCAACGAAATTGTATAGCTGTAATAAAACAAGGGGCACCTGTCTCCCCTATCAAGCGTAACCGCTGATAACTTCAGCTAAAAATTTCAACCCTTCTCAGAATACACCCCGTCCGACCATAGATAGGCTCGCTCTGTTTTCACCCCGGCAATATATTACGCCGTAGCTTCCCCTGCGGGCACACCAACCTTTCTCAAACCGCAAAAAAAATTTAATTCCCCCCCGCTCACCGATATTTTCGACTCCCAACGCGTTAGCCTTGCTCTCCTTGCTCTTCTCGTCTCGGTTACACACGTCCCCGGTGTTCTTCCACCACTTATCGTACAGAATCTGGATCACGCCCTTCTCTTGAAGCTCGAGGATCGCCAGAGATATTTTATCCCTCCAGGGTGAGCCTGCATATAAAACGCCTTCGTTAGGTTTGGTCAAGGAATCGACGATCTCACTTTAAGATCGTACGTCTTCACAGAAACGTTTCGAGCAACTGAAATTGCCTGGGCTACGTTCTTCTTAGTTGCTCCAGGCGACTGGGAATCGAAAATGCAGGAAAAAGTTGCTCAAAGCTTACACTGAAAACTGTGTTGGCGAATCGAAAGTCGTTTCTCATTTTTCAGTTAAATATTATACATCCGAGAGGTGGTTATATTACAATAGACATTGTTCGACCTCCACTGTGAGGCGAATTCAACGCGACAGATGCTTGTAACTTTTAGTTGGTCGCGTACAAAATGAGTTACACGGAATTAAAACACGTTAGCCACTCGCCTCGGCTCGTTAATTAGAGCACACTTATCCACTGGCGAACGAACTTTGTTAAATTCCACAATTTTGTAAAACAGATAAATTTTCTGTCTGGCTTTTCGTGGTTTCATTCTTTTGTTTTGGTTTTTTGAGCAAAAGCGTGACTCCTACTCTCAATGAAAGTAAGAAGTTTAGGACGTTTGCTTAGGAATAATGTTACACGCCTCCCTTTCTCCATGTACCGTTACATTCTGGCACAGTTCATGTGCCGTGTACTTCCCCTGGTAAATATTAAAGGTAAGCAATATTTACGCCCTAATTCGTACCCTCCGGCTGTCGAGTTTTCTTATTGCAGCCATTGAATACATTAAACGAGCTTCATAGTAAGGGTGAAACGTGCAGCTTTGTTGAATGGACGAGCATCGGATGTTGGTAGAATACTAGCTTTGCGCTAACGATGGTCTTGAGTTAATTAAGGCTCTAGGATATTAAGTAAATGAAAGGGAATAACAAAAGAATAGAAATTTGCATAAGCATCAGCAAGCACTCGGAATGGTTTTGTTGTGGCGTGCAACAGTGTCGAATGGTCGAGTGTAAAATGTTTGCCATGCAAAGAGATTGGATGGATTAGCCTGGAGGAAAGAGGATTTTATTCTCTAAATACCAGTTTTGTTTTTGTCGAGCTGCACATATGGAGTATATTTCGCGAGTACCTCGTTTAAATTGAAACTGCAATTAACTGCTTCAATTATAAAATGCAACAGTGTATCTGAGCAGTTGCAAGCTTTTAACAAAATATTATTTGATGTACTATGGATATGTGTGCGCAAAATATAATTCCACCAAATGAAGTGGTGCAATAAACGGGTTTAAATACGATTGAAATGTATTAAAATGTTTGACAAATTTTATTCAACGTTTATTGAACGTTCGAATGCCGAATTCGTTCAAAGTACGATAAAATCATCCTCAAGGTCCGTTCAGCCGTGTGAATTTGTAAAATGTTCTAACAAAAAAAATTACCTTCACTTTCCAACCTTCCACTTGTAATAAAAAATATAAAAAAAGAATAATTTCAGGTTCGTTATCCTGATTGAAAAATACACGTCCATAGTGTTAGTGGATGTGTAAGTAATACATTGTATATGTAGAACCTCTCTTGTGGACATCGAACACTTTCAATTTTCAATGAGAAAGTTGTACGGCATGAACGAGCCAGGATTGTTTTCCGATACTACCTTTCGGTGTGGCAATTCCGTAGCCCTTGCTGTCCAACAGACCACCGATTTGTGTGAGATTACAATCCCGTTGTACTGCATAATCGAGCATGGTGGATTCCATCAGGAATGCGTAGTCACCCTCCAGCACCCTTTCCACCCCGTCCTCGTAACTCTTCACGAACACCGACGGCGCTTTTGTTTCCATGAATTCCCACATCTTCTTGTATATCCCGATCTTCGAATCCTATTATTCCCAAACAAATAGGAAATCAATATTAATCGAATTTTTTGGGCAATCGTTTTTTTCTCTTTTTTTAGTCTAATGTATTGGAGCAATTTTTATTTTTCTGGGTAGTAAATTATCAATAGATATTTGTTAAGGAGACAATTAATTTATTTAGGAAACCCGGGTACTAGAAAAGCATTTTGTAATCAAGAAATGAATATAATTACACTGGTATAATTACCTCGAGAATTTTTTTACAGAGGTAACAGACTTACAATACGTTCTCGCAGTACAGTATTTATTTAAATGCCTCCGTAATTATTGTTCATTTTTGGAGAAAGTACGCTTTGAACCAGCGTATGTTTAGAGACGAAAATTAATTATATTTCTGACAAAACAAATTCTCTTTGTCGCTCTCCTATCCTTCAGAACTCAATTTCTCAAGGGTGTCCATGTAAATTAACATTGTGCACACTGTCAAAAGGGCGCTTTGGAAGTAGCAGAACAAAGGAAGGATTTTTCGAATTTCGCCCAGGCAAAGAACACGTGTTCTTTGCCGTACGGTTCTCTGAGTTTTGTAATAACGTACAGCCCGTTCTGAAGATAACTCCGTAATAAGGCATGCGCGCAAAATGTAGCTCCAATAACGCGGTATTAATATAACGTAATAGCTGCACGCTGGCGTTCTGAATTTAATAACGTTTAGAGTTAACGTTAAAGGGCGGGGATTCTAGAACGCGTTCCAAATTCGCTTTCCAAACATCGCCGACGTGAGAACTGAATTCGACAATAGTTGTAATTGTAATTTGTTTCGGATCGCAGTATGTTTATGGTTTTAATATTTCAGTTCAATTGCGAACGCGAGAAAATATTTGCAAGACGTGGCTGGAATTCAAATAAGCGTCGTGAGTTCGGTGAGACAATCTTTGCCGTGGCGTATAGACATTAATTAATATTACTACATCTGCCCTTGAAAATTAATGTTTCGTTAATATAGAAAAATGATGTTGATTATGGAATAAACGTTTCGATAAAAAGTTAATTAAATGCACGAAGCTTGGAACGATTTCCGTGCTTCCTCTTTAAACTTCCCCAATTTATTCCAATTTAATTATTCATAAATTAATTCCGATACCATCTATATGTTGTCTAACTTCGTGCACCATACGAAATTTCTCATTTCTTCGATATAATTATTATTTGAAATTATACACGCATACTTACTCTAAAGAAAGTCATCGTACTACCACCCTCCAACGTGCCATAGGAGATCTGCGTTTGCTCCGCTAGATCGGCCGCATTTTCTATCGGTGTGATCATCCTCTCCACGGTTAAAAAGGCCGCCAAGTTAGCCGTGTAAGAGGAGATGATAATCAGCGTGAAGAACCACCAGATTCCTCCCACTATTCTCGTGCTGGTCGCCTGGTAATTACGATCGATACCGCCTTTACTTAAATGAGAATAGCCAACTTTACGCGAGCAATTCCTTCACGGATACCGTTCGAACCATTGGCAAACGCAGTCCCGCAAGTACCATTAACGTGGAACAGCGAAACAACAGGTTGTACGACCAATCTATTTCATTTTCATTGCCAAGGAGCGCCGCACAAAGGTATTCATTGTTACTGCAATAAATGAAGAAAGAACAAAGAAATCCAGTACAGAAAAATATAAAAAAGAATAAAAATAAAAATAAATACCCTGGACATTTTCAAATAATACGAAAACTCTGTGTTAAATCTTATTTCGAAATCTTCTCCCCCGTCGATTAAACGATCGCGAATGTTCTTTGCGAGAGGTTCCAACGATTGCGGGCCCAGAGGTTGCGCGACGAAATACCACGGCAAAGAGACTCTTCGTTCTCAGTGAAAGAAAGCTCCATGCCAGCTTGACAATAATCAGCTTTCTCGTGAATGTTGCCTCGATCTCGCATCTGCGAGCCGGAAGCCCGTAAAGAACCTCGACGATCAATTGAAACCACGTGAGTGGAGCTTCGAGGTCGTGACGATTTAAGAGCTGCGAGTCTCGGCTACATCGCTCACGGGGAAGGCAATATGAGGTCTCATTTACGCGCTAATGGCATATTTCGATCCATTAGGGGAGAACCGAGTCGATCACGGAAGCGATTACCGCGCTCGAAACATTTCCGAATAACTTCTTCTGCTCCGCTTCTTCTGATCACAGAGTTAAAGAGAAAATTAAAACAGTTTACTGTACCTTTTTGCTGTATGAAATACAGCGATCGTGTAGCGTTGCCGTGAGAAAAATGAAATAGAAATGGCACATGTAGCTGGGTCAACAGTCGTCGAGAAGGAATTGCTCTTATTCTAATATTTATTCATATCGCCAGCGGTGTCGAGGTAGATATAACAGGAACTCGAGGATTTTATTATTTAGTTTCCTCTTTCGCTGTTCCACCGGCGATACGACTTGGAAAATCTCTCGGAAGATAGGTTTTCACCAGAAACTTAATACAACTGACGCGATTCTTTTACTTATGCGTTTGGAATGGGAGAGGATCGCGAACGTTCAAGGTTCTCGTTCGTCCGAGCTTTCAACGCGTTTCTCTTTTACTCTTCGGGCTCGCAGCTCCGTAGAATCAAGGTTTTTCGTCAAGTTCGCAACGACAACCCCGCATGTACACACATGCCACCAGAGCCGGCTAGCACCATATGTCGTACAGGTGTTCCTCGAATCGTTAGAAAGCGTTTTCACCTCTAGCGTTTCGTCTGTTCCCATTGGGAGAGTTAAATTCGAAGGGAACGAGTCTGAGTTTCTTATGCCGTTACACGTGTGCACGAAATGACGATCGTTACATTCAAATTAAGTGTCGCAATTTTCATTTTCACACTTCAAGCGTGACTTAAATTAACCCTATCCTGGAAGGCAAATCATTGTTACGTGAATCTGCTGGGATCCTTTACCCTCGTGTTCTATGTATAAAACATTTTACTTCCCGCTGTAAGTAACTTCATAAGCAGCGATTACACGCGTTCCATCCGTGTCCTGCTTTATTTTTATTGTTCAGGGGGGCAGCGACGCGTAAAATCGACGTAGCTTCTGACCGTCCGCCGTGCGGCAACCATAAAGCAAGACGTAAAAGGACGCTGTTCTCAGTTTTATCGAACGTGTCGTGTGCTCGATGCAATGTTTATCGCCACGTTTATGTGCCACGCGGGCCTATAAAATTTCTGATATTGGCGTGTATCGAAGAGGAACGTTCCCGTGAATGAATGAGCTTTGTGGAAGCGAGGAGAATTCGTCGTGAAAGTGCTGGTTGGTTGCAGAAACTTTTCCTATGAAAAGGGAGGTAGACACGTCTCCGCTAGAATGCCGAAAAGGAACTTTGTCTAAGCTCGCGTACAAAGCTGCGGAAAAGTTTCGAACGTCTGTGAAACCAGTTCTAGCGGGGTTTCTCTTTTAATCGGGCTACCAGGGGAAGGGAAAAGCTGTCGGTGAACCGATACGACGAAAATGAAGCTGAGAAGAATGTGAGGTGCTTGGCTGCTATGTGCATGCAGGGGTGACATGCGATCTCTCGATACTCGATCGTTCGATATCTATCGAGATTTCCTGTCGTGTTCGTCGGTGCAACTAAAATTCGAGAATGTTCACCGCGGTATTAATCACGATTCTGTACTACTTGATGGAAAATGATATCCTTCGCCCGTACGAGATCCTGTTTGATGTGTTTGGACAAATAAAACATCTAGGATGAAACCAATGGTCCATTGATTTTTTGCAAAATGCGACATGAATGTTGCAAAGGGTGCTCGACAGTACCGATGAATATTCTTTGCTTTTCTACCCGCGAATCATCTAAACGAATTGTATGTATCTGCTTTCTGACTTCGTTGTTTGCTTTGAGAACGGCACGGTGTACCCATATGGTGCTTGAAATGTTTCTACGGTTTATACGTCGTTTCTCCTTTGTTAAAGAGGAAAGCTCGTTGGATTTCCCCGCTATCGCCTTTTACGAGCCGCGTTTGATGGATCGTTCTCGTACTCCTTTGAAACGTTCTCGACGCTGAAATTGCTTATTTCAGCTGTCTCAGGAAAAAGTAATGGAATATGAAGTGGCCGCCACATACTTCGCCGATACACTTTACGTAGATCGTTCCCGAATATTCTCTAACATGTGCGAATGAATAGTCAAGCATGTTGTTGAGAATTCAAAGTACTTGAAGAAATAAAAAAAATTGTTAACAAACGAATCTCACGACTCGGTGAACAATTAATCATACTCGATAAAATGATCAGATGTCTCAAATCTTTTGCATTAATCGCTGATTCCATTGTTTATTTTCCGTGTTATAAAATTGCATCGACGCTCAAAGATTGTACACTATAAAAGGTAAAAGAAAATGACAAAACGAACACCAAGGGAACATCGCAGAAGAGAAAGGCAAGAAAAGAAAGAAAAAGAAGGTGGAAGGAAAAACAACGTCGCTCCAGTAATTGTTTGGCGAATAAAACGAACCGAGCTACTCGTGGCTCGTCCGAGTCCCGGCCCTAAGAACGCATTCAAGCGGACCAGGGTTTGCCTGCACACGTACGGCCTTTATGAGAACACCAGGAATTCGCGGGAGCTCGTTTTAAACGGCCGCCTTTATGGCGGATAATGTTGTTACGAGGTACAAGTTACTTTACGACCCTGTGATATCGTTGTTAGCTCAGTTGTTTGTTCCTCCCCACCCGCCGTCCTCTCTTTTTTATTCGGCTTTAAATCACGAGGCTCGCGTTTCATTTTTAATCGCGAATTAGATCAATCATGTCAGGGCTTTTCTGTGCAAGCAATTTATAGTCGACGAACTGCACGGGGGATAAGCTATGGATTTTTGATTCATCGATTGTTCTGGCCTCGTGGTATATTATTCTTTTATTAATTCACGGATGGTTCGTCTATTTCGTATTATTATTTATATCGATGTGCACAATTGATGACTGAATTTCATTCTTTCAATGAAAAATTCAACACCTGCGGTGGATATCCAACGAGCTTTTGATTTCGTATTTAAAAGGAACTATTCGTTTAAATAGCTGCTCTTGATTGCCGACTCTGTGGTGACACGTTTACCTTGGGGTTGAGGTCGCTGCCCTGTTGCATAAGCGTGCCGACCATAAACCAGAAGCTGTTGGCCAGGCTGAACTCGTTGACTGTCCTCGGCAGAGGAATGTCGTCGCTGTCAGGATCCAATGCGCTCACGAGACCACCCTGATGACATCGTGACCCCCGCCAAGTGGTGCGAAATTTCAAGGACAATTACACAGGCTATCCCTATACAGGTACTATTTAAGTATACTGTCGAAGGGTCGTGAATTTCTCCAAGTACACTATGCATGAAATCGAAAAGACCTCTGCGTTCCGACCGAAAATTTTTTGATCTTTCAACTGCTGTAACTTTGTGAAAAAAAATTGTACCACGGTCTGCTCGGACTCGTTTTAAAGGGCGAAGTATCTACTTTTACGACGCTGAATTGAATTCCTTGGAAGCTACTTTTATTTCCGAAAATAAAATGGGAAACTGCAGGTACTTTTTTCCACCGAAAAGTGGTTCAAATTAGATGTCTGTACGAAGTTTGAAAAATTTTTCCCTACGAAATCAATTCTGAGCCGTGAAACTAGAGGCTTCACTCTTTAAAATGACCGCAGGTGGACTGCTCTGCGATTGTTTTTAACCAAGTTACGTTAACTCAAAAATTGACAATTTCTCAGCTAAGATTTAGCGATGCCTTATTTGTGTCGCACAGTGTTCAACAGATTTCCAACAACGCTGCAAGGAATAAAATCCTATTGTCAGCTGTTCTATAATATTTCTGACTTATTTTACAATTTACGCGAATGTTGCAAGGGTCTATAAATTTATCGGTGCCATCACGACTCTTCCGTGCCACAGTTTCATTAATGCACCGCGTGTCTGTTTGCACCACTCGGCGAGAGCCTACCTGCAATGGACATTTGCAGCTTGGACATGGTGTTGGATCCACCCATTCGTAAGGCGAGAACCTTGCCACTATCCAAATGGTCAGGGAGACCATCACATAAGCTCCCAGCATGAATAACCAAATCTCCACTGCGAGAGGATTCATGAACGAGAACAGTCTCGATGGCGTTCGCCCGGAAACCTGAAGCAATTACACGTATTTCCTGGATTACTAATCCACAATCATGTACCCGAATTACGCCCGCTAAAACTCAACCCCCCTTTTTCTTCGCTCCGTTCCCGCGTACTTCAACGATCTTCAAAGCCGTTTCCCTTTCTACTCGTTCATTCTCTAGTTTTTTTTTGTCTTTTTTACGCGAATTGGTCTCCAGAGTATCGTAACTTTTGTCACGCTCATCCGTCAGTCCTGAATAACGCGCAGGGCGATCCTTTATCTCGCTGAAATCACGAAAACCCTTTTTCTATTCTTCGACCTGTCAGAAAGTACGAAACACAATACGCAGGCTGTAGACGCGGCGAAGTTCAACCGCTAGACGAGTTCCTTTATCCCTTCCTTTCAACCATTTTAGCCGCCAACCGAAACTGGGACGCGAGTCATCGAGATTTAGGTTACGCGAACCGGGAAATCTGGAGCGCAATACAGACTGTTCTTATTGCAACAGAGAATCAGTGGAAACCCGGGCAACGACACTCGGTCCTTCCAGACGTGACAGCTTCTGATTTCTCGTGCGTCCGTAGAAGTATCCTCGGAGGAACGAAATAGAACCACAGGCATACAAAGGGGTTATTCAAAGATACAAGGGATAAAACTGTTTCTGCAAAGGTCTATTAAAACTCTGGAAATTTATCGATTCCATTAGGGCGAGGAAACTCGATGAAATAATTATATCTCCACAGTGGCAAATAGAAGCGGCAAACAATTTTCGCCTTGCAATACAGTAACCTGTTCTACTTCTAAACGTGCTTTCTCGAATCCATAAACTTCTCACAGTTATAATATACAGAATACACAGAACACACGATAGGAGGGTGCGGGTGATGTATACAAGAATGAGTTAAGTCGGGATTGATCTCGCAACGAAGCAATTGAACGGCAGAAATAGTCCAGTGGCGGAGCACCTCGTTGAGTGTACCTTGGGGTTGAGCCCGCTGCCCTGTCTGAGGAACGTGCCGGTGATAAACCAAAAGCTGTTGCTGACGCTAAATTGGTTCTCGACGACGTCGCTCTCCGCCAGGCACGGGTGCGGATTGTTCCACTCGTACGGACTGAATCGAGCCATAACGAAGAGGGTGAAGCTTACCAGCATGTACGCGGCCAGCACGTACAGCCAGATCTCGACGGCCAGCGGGTTCATGAAGGAGAACAACCGCGTTGGCTGACTGGAGGGCACCTAAATTACGTTACGCTACGATTTTAATTAAAACGGATCCCATGCCGCTCTCCCGCCGTAGGACGGGCCTCTTCTGTGCGAGAACATCAATCCATATCGAGAATTTCGTGTTCGTTTATTATTCGTCGATATGAATGTATTATAATTGAGGTTTAGAAACATGTAAAGCAATGTTGCGGGTGGTGTGAATTTATTTGCAACAGTAAGTGATCTATGATGATTCTTGGTTGCACTTAAATTTGGACAAATGTTTCAAATACACGAACGTTATTCTCGAGAGTACTGTTACAGTGTTACGAGTTCCAGAATATTGTTCCACAGAGTTGCACACGTCGTTCGAGAAGATTAATATCGTAGATACCGTTTCTACCGGTTACGCGAAACGAGATTCACGATAATGGATGCTACTTTGCGTCGGCAATTCAAGTCACAACATAATAGTTCACCATCGCGGGGCACGCGAACGACAACAGCGACTCACCTTAAACAGAATCCCGATACCGAGATTCATGAACGGTTTGGTGAAATCTATCACGCTCTCCCGAGCATAGTTGATCGTCATAGAGGCAACGGCCAGGTCCGCTCTCTGTGGACAGAAGTGATATTTCTTCCTTGAAAACGGCACCCCAACTCTGTACACCACCGAGCAAACAATCGCCAAGAATCTCGATCAACGGAACTCCGAAATTGAAATTCGCCTGGATACAGATCTCTCTGCCCTTCAAACTTCAATTGTTTCAAATGAAAACTGTCCCTCGCCTTGGACGAGGTATTCGTTTTAAAAGTGGTAAAAGTGGTAAAACGCAATGGTTGTTTGACGATGAACGAAAATCACGCGAGAAGCTGCGGCAGACGAGTGTTCACCTAGGCAAACGTTTGCCTTGCAAAGTAGCGAATGCATTTTTTATAAACGGGCCAGCAGCAGGAACAGCCGGGGTCACCACCGATGACGCGCTTTCCTCTAGGACTCTAGGACGATCCGCTTATGGCCCGAGCCGGTTTCTGGGTTAAGGCGGCGCATCCTTTCAGCGGGAGCAGATTGCTCTGCATCTTTTATGAACCGAGGATGTTCGGAATTCGCTGGCTGTTTGTGCCACAGTTGCGGTTATTCGCGCGAAACACGGAGTCGCTACGAGCAATCCGCAACCTTGCCGCCCCGTGGCGTCAAATTTATCATTTTCCTTTTTCAAGGGAATAATTCCCCCCTCTTTCAGCACGCTTTTATATCGCGGAGCTTGCACAACACCGATTTCGTCGCTTTAAGTTGGACACTTTGTAGCTACTGAGCATTTGGTCGATGTCTGACCACGCGCAGGTATGCACTACTTAATCCTGCTATATCTGTTCGTACGTAGGATCCCTTAGCTATTCGTCTATTTAGTTATTGTTATTTTTAAAGGTATAGAATCGTGGTGAAGTATACGATCGAAATAATAAAGGTAGCTTCGTAACAGTTCCTTTTTTTTATGGGCACTGACGCAC